>OX376643.1:6775433-8025433 GCA_947386135.1 Melanchra persicariae | reverse complement strand
TGTCACAGTTGTCAAATATTCGATCACTGACCGGTCATTGAGACACGATTGCAATAGCAGACTCGAGCCCCAGGCTTATTGGCAACATTAGTCCTGTCAGTGATAAATGTGATGATGGACCGATCCCAGTACAACGTGATACTGCCATTATCGAGAACTGGGTCGGGCACATACCTGTAGTACGGCACCTCTGGTTCCACAAGTGAGCATTTCAGAGCAAGTTACTGATGGATAATCCTGGCTACAAAGTTGTGTCTATTTATGCAAGTAGGTACTCTCCGTTAGCAAGACGCAATTATTATTAGGGATGCAATTTTATTTTCTTTTTCATTATTTTCTAATGAAATATCTATACAATCCATCATCATCTCATCTACTTTAGTAGGTACATAAAACAAAGTTGCTTCCCGCCGTCTGTCCCTCTGTACGCTTTGATATTTTAAACGGATTTTAATGTGGAAAATTATATTTTAGAGAATTTCTTTCGGAAGGTTTATCTACACTTCTGGACACATCTATTGGCCCACCTTGTATATTCAGTTTCGTTTGGTCCTAGCTAAAATTTTATATTAGGTCGAGCAAAAAGTTTTTATGCAGTTTTGAAGCTGGCACATTCACAATTTCGTTCAATAGTCTTTTTTTGAATTTCGAACACAGAATTTAAAGAAACAAAAGACAATTTGGAGCCTGTTTGTTGATATCAAACAATCGAATACTAAGAAAACTTGGTTTTATTGGTTTACTTGGATTTAATTCTTGAAAAAGTGATTGATATCTTTGGTTTTGCAACAAACATTACTTATTCTTAACATTAAGATGAGGTTCTATCAATAATCTATGGATACTTCACCTGAAGTCGCCGCCCAAGCTGTGGCACTTATTCAGGCCGGACACAGCCAAAGAAACGTGAGTGCTCAACTTAATTTAAGTCGATCTGCGGTCCGAAATGTTTATCGGAGGTACCTAGAGACTGGCGGCTTTGTTCGTCGCCAAGGAAGGCCACGATCTCGGGTCACAACTGAAAGGCAGGATCGATTCATCGTGACGACCAGCTTGAGAAATCGTCACCTTACCTCCATTGAGATACAAAACCAACTTCGCGACTTCCAGTGAGTATCTGTGAGCGCTCGAACTGTTCGGAGAAGGTTAAAAGAACGCGATATGGTACCACACAAGCCAGCTAATGGGCCCAAACTAACGCGAGCCCACCGAACAGCGCGCCTTCATTTCGCACGCAGTCATTTAAATTGGACACAGCAAGATTGGAGCCGTGTACTCTTTTCTGATGAGTCTAAAATTGTGTTACATGGCAATGATGGAAGGAAGAAGGTCTACCGACGTAAGGGAGAGCGTTTCGCACAATGCTGCTTTGAAGAGAGGGTTGCTTATGGCGGTGGCTCATGGACTGTCTGGGGCGGTATATCCGCGAGCGGCAAAACTCAACTTGAGGTTGTTACAGGACCACGGCTGCCAACATTAAATGCTGAAAGGTACATTCGTGAGTGCTTAGAACCTCACGTGATACCATACGCGGACTACGTGGGCCCAAATTTCCTTTTTATGCATGATAATGCAAGAGCCCATGCGGCCGGCATCGTCAGGGAATATCTTCGGGATGTGAACATCACAGTTATGGACTGGCCAGCCAGAAGCCCAGACATGAACCCCATAGAGCACATGTGGGACGAGCTAAAAAGACGTGTTAGGGCTTGTCAGCCAGTTGCCCAGACGATGCAGGAGTTGAAAACTGCCATAGAAGAGGAATGGGAGATGATCCCTCAAAATTTCATAGAGCGGTTGATAAACTCTATGCCTAATCGTATGTAAGCTGTGGTAGATGCCCATGGAGGCAACACGCGTTATTAAATTAAACCTTTATTTGATAAAACATGTTTTTTATTCAAAAATCAATTGCCTTTAACAAGGCGTATATCCGACTTGTTAGGCGTAGCTCCATGTCGTATGGTATTCTGAATTCAAACTTAAAACAATACGATCGAAAAAGATGGTAAAATGTATCAGGTTTAAAACTGCATCAACAGTTTTTGTTTAATCTAGCAATCATATTTCGGTAGGGGCCATCGAAACCTAAACTCTAAGGTGGGCCAATAGATGTGTCCAGAAGTGTATATTACTTATGTAGGGTAGGTAGGGCTAAAAGATCTACCACTAGGTATTTAACTATAAGGATTCCGGAAAAGATCCAAATACCAGCGAGTGGCGTAGTACTTCCTTTTAACGTAATAACACACTAAAAAATTATGATTAGTTTTTAGCTACTCACCAGATATCAAAGATTTAGAAAGGCTATTCTAGTGGTTCTTTAAGCTCCGCTCTAGGGGCGAAAAGGGCCAGTGATAGGGTTAAAAGGGCCAGTATGAATAAATGGCAGATTTTTCTTGATAAAAGAAAATAAATAGAAATCAGTTTAATCAACTGTTCGTTACACATAACAATAAAAAATAAGAGATTGTTACTAAGCATAAAACTATGGCGTGGCAGTTCAGTCTTATTAACAAGTCTTTAGTTTTATTTTTGGTCTAAGACCTACTGGGTACCTAATTGATTTAAACACATAATTTTTAGTGATTTAATCAAGAAATTAAAAATTAAGAAATTATTTTTACAGCATAAGGACCATTTTACTTTAAGGAGCTCGTGGCTAAATTACGAGTATAACAGCCGCACAGGCCGTTTCAAGGTTAAGCAACGCTTGCCGAGATTGGTCTGTGGATGGGTGACCATCTTAACATACCGAGACTCCTCCGTGCCTCGGAAAGTACGTTAAGCCAATGGTCCCGGCTGCCATTTGGAGATCTTTGGCAGTCGTTACGGATTGTCAGAAGCCCAAAAATCTGACACCAGTCTTGCCAATAACTTCTTGGCAAGACTGGTGTCAGATTTTGGACCCACGGATTTTTTCAGATTTGGATTTTGGATTTTGGTGACCTCCACAACCCATTAACTGGGTAACACAGTACTTCTTGGCAAGAAGTACCGTGTTACCCAGTTAATGGGTTGTGGAGGTCTGGTAGGCAGCCGCCCCACGTAAAATACTGATATTCAGCTGAATCCGGTTTGACTAGTAAGCTGACCCCAATATAGTTGGGAAAAAGGCTAAGCAGATGATGAAGCACCATTTCACTTTACCCAATCGAGCCAAGAGCTCAGTTAAAAACTTATGCTATGTATAACGTCTAATATACCTCCTTGCGGTAAACAAAGGCTGCCTTAATTTAAAGCTGGTAAAATAGCCATCATCTGCCTAGCCTTTTCCCAACGATCTGAGTCTCAAACTGTAGTACTTACTTACATTTTTCTGTTCTATCATCAATAGTTTTCGCAGCCGTCGCGGCGTCGCGTCGGTCCCAGCTGTCATTTGTTGATCTTTGGTAGTCTTTACGGATTGTCAGAAGCCAGACAATCAGACTTCAGTCTTGCCAAGAAATACCGTGTTAAGTACCCAGTTAATGGGTTGTGGAGGTTTGGTAGATAGCCGCTCAACGTAAAATACTGGTATTCAGCTGAATCTGATTTGTCTGGAAGCCGACCCTAATAAAGTTGAGAAAAAAGCGGATGATGATCAATCCTTAGTTTTCGCGGCGCGCGCGTTGTAGGTACCTAGGTAGTCAAGGAATTTTTAGGTCCTTTTTTCCGACCGTTCCTCCGAAACCTTGACAAATTATTAAATCACTCTATCTTTAGTGCAGTAACAGCATGAAACTCCGTCCAGTAGTTTTTGAGTTTATCGCGAACATACAGACGCGGCAGAGGGTTTTGTTTTATGAGTAGGTAGGTACCTATGACCTATGACTGCTGTGATAACTGATAACCTATAGTTATAAATAAGCAAAACGTAAGTAGCAAGAGACTACTCTTAATGAAATAGCCAGAAAGTATTTTCCTTAAATTACCTACATAAAACAATATTTATCTTTAAATTCTATAGTACAGATGAATGTCTAGTCGAGTGTGTTGTGACCACACTACATATGTATAATCCTCAATTTAACGATGGGTTTCTGATGTTCATTTCAAAATAGGTTTTGCCCTTGTTCGCCATCCACTTCACTTGTGTTAATATAGATTTTCGTAAAAAAAACATACCTACCTACCTCTGTACCAAAATTCATCAAAAACGGTTCAGCGACATCTATAAGTAGGTACCTGTACATTTATATAAAAATGAATCCCTATTTCCCTTGGTCACGCCATGACTTGAGAACGACTTCACCGATTCCATTTGATAGGCCAGTTCTTGAGGAAGGTTTTAGGCTATTTAACATTACGCTACGACCCCTAGAAGCCGAGCAGCGGGTAAAACTGCAGGGCGCAGCGAGTAGCAATAGAACATAACCAACTCGCTTTTTGCATTTATAATTATTAGATCATAAGATTATCATTCAATTTCTATTTCTGAAGAAATTAAAAAGTTGTATCATCTCCGCTTAGTTAAAAACTAAATAATATAGGTAAGTACCTACCTACTTTATAAAAAGATTTTGAAATTACAAAACAACACAAAAATATCGAAAACCAACTAGACGATGCCATTACAAAGGTCAGTACAACATCAAAACAAAAGGGGTTACAGTTACACGACGGTCAGGAATAGTCAGGATGCAGCCATCACTTGGATCCCTTTGTTTTCGTGGCGTGCCATACGCGGTTCTAAGAAAATATACAAGAGACCAAAATGTAACCAACATGCCGTGCCCACACGCCGGCTCCAGTGTTTTGACGCCGCGTCATCGCTCCAATACCTTTTGTCTAAACGGATAGTGCGCAAATCATAACAAACTACGCTACAACTTACTAATATACGTTTCCGCAATTTATATTCTGCAGGTTTGCAGTTTGACTGCTCACTGTTCGGATTATCTAATTAATTTCGTCGGAGGAAGCTTGTAGTGTTATTAAAACATATTTGAGAGACCTACCTACGGTTAATGTTCCTGTTTTGATTTTGAAGTAACTAGGTATGTATATTTTGTTTTTAATCAATGGTGAATTTGAGCACATAACTATGTACGTACCTACACCAACGAAACTTCAATAGGGATTGTTGTGATTCTGACCTCATGATCTATAAGCGCACAACTGCGACTGATAGCGACATCTCGACGCAAGAAACAGTACCACACGCTACGTCTTGCTAATCTCTGGAACGTGATTGGTTTAAAAAAAGGTTTCCCGTTATTGTCACTAGACGGCGGTTATTCAGTTTCAATAGCAATGACGTTTACGCTAACGCGATCGAAAACCTTGAAAAACTCGCAATATGGCCACAAATCCTTTCAGCCGCTCCGGCGGCGGCGTGATTGAGTAACAAAGTCCAATCGTCCAACCAAACTTTCTTCTAGTTTTTCATAATAAGTAGGTAGGTACTTACCGTAAAACGGAGAGAATACAAATGCAGGGGTTGAATGGAAACCAAACTCTGATTGGATTTTACACTTTATTATAGAACTCGTATTTTTGGTAAGTATCTCAAAAAGCATGAAAAAGCAGTCATCTTTACCAATGTTGCTAACAATATTAAAATTAAGTAGGTAGGTACGTGAAAAACCTCTTCACCCATTTGGTTTCTATTCATCCCCTGCATTTCTTTTCGCCCCGTTTTACCGTTAGTAGGTAGTAAGCTAAAGTTCCCAGCCCTCTCATTGAATGATGTAGGTAGGTACCTACGTAATAGGTGACGTACGTGGCGAATTCAGAATTTTCTCGTAAAAGTAACACATTGTTATTCCTCAATACAAACTAAATAATATACCTGAGTTTTCCCCAAACCCTGCCGCAGCTGTGAGAAGGGAATAAGTGAGTACCTACCTATTGTAACATTTAAATCACATGTATAATTTTGGTTATAAAACATTCTTGCGTAAACTGTAAGTAGGTACCATAATTGCATAATATAGGTACATGTCTACGCTAAATCACGCCGGACATTATTCCTGATCGATTGCTTCAGATGTCTAAAACTTATTGTACATTTTTGTTAGTATAACAAAACACAATTAGGATGCTGGTCACGGATTCATTAATTTTGTAAGTAAGTAATTGGTCCCTACATACCTACAAATACACCCAGCTTCTATTAGATAGGGATAGTTTCTTCGTTTCTTCTTATATCTACACCTACAAAACAAACCAATTCAGGTAGAGTAGAGTAGATAAGGGACTCCCTTATCCGCACTTAGACTCTCAATTTGTCCGTTGTGCGTGGTGTCCTGGCTAAGTTAGCCAGCCTAGCTCCGCCCAGACGCACAGAAGTTTCTTGGGAGCTTCGCGGAGCGACCTCACCGTTCCGAGGATTTGTTCACGTTGGGTAGCCACGGCCTCGCATTCCAGGATGACGTGGGCGCGGCTGATTCTTCGGCGTCAAAGCAGCCCCTGCAGAGTGGGCTGTCCGTGGCCCCTATGCTAACGTCCACTGAGCGCAAATTGAGCGCATAGTGGCGGCTTACGATTTTTGATCGTAAGCTGGGCTCCGAAACCGGTACACGAAGTAGTTGCTCTTGCGTTATCTATCTATCTATCTATATATGTGTATTTATCACAAATCTCAGACCAACAAAAAAAGGTAGACGGCGCACTGCGAACATCAAAAGTGAAGCCATCTTTTTATCTACGTGTGTCTCGAAGGGTTGCCATTTCCTATTTTTTTTCCCTATAACTTGGGAAATAATATTTTATGGGTTAGCTAATATTGTGTAAGTCAGCACAACTAAGATATTGTTGAGTGTGGTATTGTAAATTAATTTTTTAAAAGAGCTATACCTAAATAAAAAATTTTACATCACTCATACCTACATTATGTAAGTACATTCAACTATAAGTTATAAAAGGTTGTCGAAGCGTAAGTCATAACATCTTCGTAGGTATGAGTAATTATGTAAATTATTTTGAAATAAAATAGGTAGGTAATTATAATTTCAATCAACTAACCACTCGGGCCCAACATGTGAAAATTCCCTAATATAAAGTAAATCTTATGTATATGTAAATAAACATTAAATTCGCGATTAATTCGCGACACACCGGTGTGTCGCCGGGGCCGGACAGGATTCAAAAGTACCACCATAACAAAATCACTGACATAAGAAAAAGTAGGTAATATCAAGAGAAAACATAACGAACATTGACGTTTAAGTGTTATGTTTAACCTACTTACAAAATAAATATTATTTATTATTTATCATGAACAAAAAAAAAGCATCTCGTCTCATTTCTCTTTAGTAGAAATACTCAAGAGAAAATTAGACGAAAGATGTAGTTCCGTTTGCAATTTCGAGCTATTTTCATATTAGAAACGTCAAAGATTGTTGCGACTTTCCGACTGTTATCTAAAAACAAAAAGTTTTTTTCATAACCTATTGTACTGTTTTCTCGCAAATGTGTTGAAAAACATCAAATCAAAAATATTTAGTATACGAGTATACTAAATATTTTTGATAAAATATATTACACTACTATTATTATACTCGTATTAATAAAAAAGAAAATAGAAATATAACTCGAAGAAAGAAATCATTTGCTTTATCGAATGGGGAAATTTTAAATCTTAATATGGCAACCCTCTCACTTAATGTCACTGTTTTCGTTTGTTTGTTGACGTTTTTGTTCCAAATAACTATAGTTAATTTATAATAAAAACGATGTTATTTCAAGTACTTACAAGTGAAAAGTGATTCCATGAGACTTTTTATGTGTTTTGCTATTGTTTTTACAATTTTTTACTGCACAGGGAAGGCATAATTTTATTTTTCTACTAGCACTTCGCCCGCGACTTCGTCCGCGTGGGAATAGTAGGTACTTCACAAACTGCAACGCCCCCTATACATATCCCCTTATAAAGGTTAGTTTTGGAAAATTAAGCACAACGATTCTCATTATTGGTTCAGCGCAACTGTTCACCCCGTTCAGCCCGTCAGGGGTTGATTATGCAAAAATTGTTAGGTACCTACATGATCTGTTTCAATTATCCCACTTTTAGTTTGTTCATAGAATTCCGACGTAAATTGAAGCAAACTATAATTTCCTCCCCTAAAAACTTATTCACCCCTGCTTCACCCCTTATTATGTATCATGTACCAAGTTGATTTTCGAAAAATCCAAACATTTGTTATTCTTATTGTTTTATCGAAAACATTTAAATGCCGTGGTGTTTCAACTTCATCGGACCAAGCATTGATACGATTCTCCCCAGTTCGCTCAAGCCGCGACATTTTTCTTACTCCGAGCATGTTTATTACCGTCGTAACTTTTGAACGAAAGGTCCTATTTGAATAATTTAAAGTGTAATTTACACGGACATAATCAACCTTAATTATCAAACCATTTAAATGGATAAGGATTGATATCATGACACCGAAATCACCATTTTTTCAAATCACCAAGGATTTGCTTGAATAATTTGAACAAAAAGCGGTCATGGTGACTTAACCATAATAGTTAGACATATGGTATCGCGGACTTTTTTGTAGACATTGATGACCTCTATAAAACTGTAGTACATCACTTTGCTCTATTGTCAATAGATTCCGCAGCGTACGCGATATAAGGATTTTTTCTCACACCTTGGGTTACATTATCGAAGTTTTCATACGGATCCCTAACTTTTTGAAAATATTCTATAGCCTATGTCCATCATCGATAATGTACAATTCTACTGGTGAAAGAATTTTTCAAATCGGTCCAGTAGTTTCGGAGCCTATTCATTTCAAACAAACAAACAAACAAACAAACAAACAAACAAACAAATCTTTCCTCTTTATAATATTAGTGTAGAAGTGTAGATTAATGTTTTCTAGACGACGACGGCTCGTAACGTACTAAGAGCTATGAGCATGGTATAGTGAAGGTGTGTGCGTGAGCTTGTGTATTTATTTGAAGGAGCACAGTTTTGTGGCTTCACCTTTGATGTTCGCAGTGCGCTGTCTACCTTTTTTTGTTGGTCTGAGTCACAAATAGAATATTTTCAAATTCGTTTACCTACAGTTAGGTATCAGGCGGCACTCAAAAAACGAAACTACGATTTATACCTAATAGGTACAGATTTCTATTTTTAGATGATTTTGTTCGAATCCTCTAACGATGAATTTATTATCAAATAAACAGTAGGTAGGTACCTATTGTTTATTTTAATTTTGTAATTTTTAGCACTTCTGTTCTTATTTCACACATTGATAAATAGGTAGGTACTTCGGTATAGGTAGGTACTGACCCAATTTGCAATTCTTAAATTCATTGACACAGGTACATACAACGCACAGGCTAACCTATATTTTTTATTTTTTTTAGGTATGACCACTAGCAAGTTGACAAACTTGGGATATCAACTGTGGTGGCCTCAAATGAATTTAAGGCCCCCAGCCAAAGCAAAAAAACTAGCTACAAGCTAAACTACTGACCACTCGCTAAGGGCATCCCCTGTGGGGTACGACCTCGGCTTAGCGGCGTCAGTTCGGGACAGCAAGGGACAACAGGCTGGGTCGTTTCATTAATTAGGGCTTATTAAAGCTAAAGGCTCAGCGACGCGGGCTGGCTCGTTAGGCAAAAGTCGGGGAGGGTTTTGAATGGGTCGTCGCGACGGACCTCGGCGCGGCGGCGAGGTCGGTATACGAAACGCGGTCTGTGTTTGTTTATTCTAAGGGTGCTGGTTTCCCTACAGCTTTCCTGAATCTTTGTGATCTCGTCGTCGGACTCGACGAGTGTATGCCGAGGATGGCGAATCTTACTAATGCGAGAGGGAGTGTACTGGGTTGCCTTTGAAATCAAAGGGTTTTGGTGTTTTTCAGCGGATTCCAATGAAACGCTTTGTAAGGCGTTTTCATAAACTGTTTTAAGATCGGGATTTTGAGGTCGACATGGAGTCGTTCATTCCGTACATACCACGGGGCGCCCGACCGTGGCTTTTCGGAAAAATCTGTTTTGGACTACTTGCATCCTGTGGATTTGCTTTGGGTTTGCGTGTGCGAATACAGCACACTCATAAGTCCTTATCGGACGTACCAGGCTAACCTAGACGAAGAATCCCTTTTTATAGCAAACATACGACGGTGACCACTAAGGAAGGAATCGTTAAAACACATGGCCTACTGGGTTTAGACAATATTGTGGTTTAGATGCCTATTACCTACCCTATAAGGCATGGAACTCTGTCTGGTAAGTAATTCACTTATTTTGTTTTTTATTATTCCTGGTTAAAGAAATAATTCTATTTAGTCCGTCAGTTAGATCGAAAAAGATGGGACACGTATTTTTTGCTTTATCCAATCAATAAAAAAAAACGAAGATAAAACGCATCAAAGATCAGGAATGGGGGCTGGTGACGTCACGAGTACGTAAGAAGTGTACATACAAGTGACGTCACACGAGTTTTCAACGCTCTGTACCTATTATCGTTTTAATTTTTTGTTTACCTACGTGAAAAAAGAAAAAATACGTGTCTTATGTTTTTTGGAAATCTATCTGACGGACTAATTAGAATTTTTAGTCATCTACCTTATTGCACAGATGTCACTAAATTATTCCAAAATTGTGTCACTAAACTTAGCCGAATTATTCTCATAAAAGTACCTATTCGAGTCACTAAAATCACTTAGAATATCTACCTACCTAACAATCTTCATAACTCAGTTTAAAGATTGTGTAGACAACATTCCAAGAAAATCCGCATTCCCAACTGCGATGGCAGCGCTCTTTAGGTCACAGGTACAAGTACTGAAACGACCCACCTTGTGTGCTAAACAGAGACTGAACAACTTTCTACTGCGCATCCTCCGAAGTACAATGCACTAACAACTACGTGGAAGAAAGAAGGTTGCAAACTGAAGCAAGCGAAATTTCGACGTACGAGTAGCCAGTATCCAGTGCACTACGTTTGTGTTTTATGTCTTAGAATTCCTACAATGTTATGTTCGCCTAGTACTTCCAATGCATTAAGTGCACTTTTCTGGGAAAAACGCGCTTCTTAGTGCTGCGGTTGGTTACCTAACTGTTCCTTGAAGTCAGATCTGCATGAGACTGCATTTTTAATTCAGTGAAAACTTATCTGAGCTTGCAAATCAACAGCAACACAAAACATAATGTGGAGCTGTTCGAACTTCTGTAATTGACTGATTCGGTAACGTGTAAATAAATAGGGTAGGGCGATAAATAAACTGTCCGTTCAGTTTTGGATCTGATTCCTATGGAAGTATTATTTTTGAATTATTATTGCATTCCTGCCTATGTACTTAACACTAAACCTAAGTAAATATGTACCTAGGAATATTAGGGTAAACAATGAAAAGAAAGTGCGGTTTACTTATGCTTACAATATATTTTACTAGTTTATTCATTCTAATACCATGCAAACTTTAGTAAAAAGTGAATCAAACCACTAATAAGTATTTATTGTCAATACGAAGTATGTTGTGACAAGGATTTTAACATTTTTTAACTAGAAAATAATCGAACCCGTAATAGTTACAAAAATATTTACAATGAAAGAACGTTATCAGGTACAATAACTTGAGGCTGATACGAAAATGTGTTTTGATTAGCAGGTGGGCCCACTGCCAGCTCTGTCGTGTAATATAAAGTGTCTCCGTCTTGCACGGGCTGCAAATTGGCCAAGTCAAGAAACTCCATTTGACCGTCTTGTCCCTCTCCTGGCACATAGTTTTCCACAGCTAGGTTGGAGTCACCGACATGCGAGCGCATGTGGAAGTTCAAATGACTGCTTTGTTTGAATCTTCGGCCACACACGGAACACTCAAACGGCTGTATATTGGTGTGAGTTCGCATGTGCTGACGAAGGTGCACCGACTGAGAGAAACATTTACTGCATATCACACACTTGAACGGCTTCACCTTGGTGTGAGTCCGGAGATGCTGATCCAGCCCTGCCTTCTGCGTAAAAGCTTTCGGGCAAAACGTGCAAACAAAGGGACGAACGCCCGTGTGCATCCGCATGTGCTGCTGTAAGCCGCCTTGCTGAGTGAATCGTTTGGCACAAATCGAGCACTGATGCGGTTTCATCTTAGCGTGTACGATACGATTATGTTCGTCGTACTCGGCGCTATCCAGGAATATTTGACTGCAAATGCGACAAGAGAAGGTAAACCGATTGGTGGCATGAAGCTGAGCAGCGATCGTGTCAGAGGGGTAGAAGTCCCGATCGAGGCGTTTCTCGCACACCTGACAGCGTAGCGCGGCCTTGCGCCTTTTAGTGTGCTCTTCCCGGTAGTGTAACGAATAGTCACAGCAATTGAAGAATATCTGCCGACACTGCAGGTCCGGCCGCAGGGTCGAAGGAAAAGTGCAAGTAAAGGGCCCCCTGGTTGAAACAAATTAAAAATAAGACCCCAGGTTCGCACTTAGGTTCCTATCATTTGCGTTCCCATTGAGGGCCCACATTTGAATTTTGAGCTTTTGAATGCGTCAGCCTTTATTAAAAGTTCTCAAACAATTGTAAATTCAGCCTCTAGTTTTTAAAAGTAGCCACTCAAAAGTAACAATTGGTTATAGGTGGTCAAAACGTAGTTAAAAATATGTAGGTACAACTGCTATAAATGACTACCTACACTAAGTAAAAGATTTGTAAAACTAATTTATTGAATCCTTCCTGTTCACAGAATAAAAACCACTAGCATGCTGAAGGTGGTCCCTCAACCGTATACCATAAGTTCACCTTGAGTGGAGACCACAATGGAATTTTAAATTTACATTTGGGTCTAGCTTTAGTAAAAGTACCTACTTGAACGATTGTAAATTCAACCTCTGGTTTTTATAAGAAACCATTTAAAACTTACAATCGAACCTCAATTGAAACGTTTAACATAAGAAAAATCAATTTACGTAGCATTCGGAAGTTAAATAGAATGCTACAGTCCTTATCCTTTATATTTTTTAATATCGATTACTTTATTAAACAGTATAAAAACCGTTTTTATTCAAATAATAATCCAATTCATGGGAAGGAATACTAAGATAGAGGTGACCACACAGCAGGATTTTTTTTAGTGTCAAATTCTCCAAACAGTGTAGCAGTGTGAATTAAGTAGCTATTTATAGCAGATGTACCTACATTTTAACTAGGTTTGAGGATGCCTGTCAGTCACGACTAAGGTACCGATCGTAACTTTTGAGTGGTTACTTTTACAAACTAGAAGCTGAATTTACAATTGTTTGAAAACTTTTACTAAAGGCTGACGCATTCAAAAGCTCAAAATTCAAATGTGGTCCCTCAATGGGAACGCATATTCCTATACACATTCAATTCTTCCTCTTACAGATTACCTAATACAGAGGAAATATGTTAATACTTGTTGTAGTTGTTGTTAACTGTACTCCTATAACTACTCGTATAACACCAATACCCAAGCTGTATAGTATATAGTAGGTATTACAGTTCAGCACTTTTCGGGTTTTCAGTATCATTTCCTGAGATTAAACCACTCTGAAGACCAAGCAACTTTGCAGCCTAGCAAAAATAGGCAAATCTCTACAGTAACACATCTGCAACAACATTTAATACCTTAGACATTATAGATACCTCAGATCGATGGGCAGTTTGGGTTTCATCTGTGCCCTTTTGACGACACCATCGAGTCGTGATCGCTTCACGGCTTCAGCATCCATCTCATTTCTCTCAATTTTAATGATCAGGTATGAGGTGTCTTCAGTGAAAGTTCGTGTGATGAAACCATCGCGTCCAATAACTTGCTCATCGTTCGTATTTTTGCGTAGCGGTATGAACTTGAAACCGCAGAGCCCGTTAACATTCTGTGCAAAAGTAATGGGGATTTAGAATCTATTATGATAATTTACTATTTTTTTAAATACGCAGTTGGGATTATTGCTACTGACGTCAATTTGATTGAAACTGAATAATCTATTATAATAACAGAAAACCTCGTTTTGTTGAATTATTCTATAAAAATTGACCAAAGTGAAACTTTGTGAAGTGAAACCTATGTAGCGATGGGAAATCATAATTTGACTTAATTCTGCCTCTGGGTGGAGCGGGAAGGAGAGTCTATCTATGACACTACTGACTGAAACCCACCCGTGTTTCTTCAAATGCCCTTTGCGTTCCAGGGGCCGCGGTAACTCATTCGAACAATTCCGCAACATCGAATAAGCACTAAGGCTTCGGTATAAAAAAGCATGGATGGACTTCTTACCTGGTCATTCAGTGGCAAATGTTTCTGTTGAAACTCTCCATCACTACCGTCGTCGTCATGTTGTGCCTTTTTATGATTTTGTAATGCCTTTTTATTGTAAAATGTTTTCATGCATAATCGACATGTAAAGTCGGCCGTCGATTCCCGCCATATTATGGGATACTGTAACTGAAAATAACTATTTTTAATGACCCCGCTGAGGATGGGTTTTAGCAAAATAAATACCAAAGAAGCACGGAACATTATTTATTAACAAGCCTCCTTGGATTACTTTTCGTAAATTCCTCAATGACTCCGGCTGTAGACTACCAAATAAATTTGAGCTGGCTTGAAAACTCAAAACTCAAAGCATTTATTTCAATTAAACCATTTACAGGCAGTTTTGAATTGTCAAGGTCGGTCAGTCAAAGAGGTGAAGCTATTTGCACGTTCCAAAACATAGATCTCTATGAAAAATAACGTGCAAGAAACTCAACGGACACTCTTTTAAATCAATAAATTGTTACACAGTTGTGGCGTTGTGGTTAGGTACATTCTTCTTGTTAAAATTATACGATGTAGAAAGACGTGCACGACAAAAGCGTCCGGAGTAAAAAATCAACAATTCAAATTATCAGTTGAGAGATGACCAGTCCCAGCACTCCCAGCTGACAGACAAATGACGAAATAAACACAACCATCAGAGTGAGCATGTGTGGTTTTGAGTGAGCATGACACCACAGATTACTGAATAGTTACTACGTAAATGACACTCCCAACAGCCAGGGCACATTCATGTCATAAACATTACCTACCCAAAAATTATAGTTTAACTTGAAGGTACACAGTACTCAAACATGTGCCGTTAATGCATGAAATTATACAATGCCAAATAGATTGAGTCGATACATAGGTATGCGATCCAGGGCCGAGTTGACTCTTTCGAACAAATTCCGCAACCCTGGCTGGAGGTGAAATACCTACCTACCTAGTGGTCAAACGAGAGACAATACCTAATAATAAAATAGAACATTTTTTTTCTTTCCGTTTTTCCTCTTTCCTTTCAAAATGTCGTGAGAATCGTTTTGAATACCTACTTAGATACAAATTTGAATGGCTGTATGGGTAAGGTTACCATAATTACCTATTGGGAACGTAAACGGGACCTATTCGTGCCAAATAAATAAAAACTGAAAATGAGTAACGGTTCATTACAATACAAAATTAATCAAAACCAACAAAAAAAAACAATTCACTCCAATTAAAATTAACTGATAAAAAACCAGTTCAATTACCTACTGTTGAAAAGAACACCCACAAAGAGGTTCCTCTTTCTCCGTCCGGGGTTACTGTTTCTTCGCCCAGTCATATTTTGTCGTACATTTTACTTACCTATTGATTAAGAACGTACCTACGTTTTTTTGTTTTTTTGACATTGCCGAATTTACATTACGAACGAAACTAGTGGCATGCCATGAAAATAGTTCCGTGACATTAATTTCACACATTTTCACGTGTAAACGTCAAGTTTTACAATGCATGCATCGATTTCACGACACTGAAACAGTTTCGTGATGCGCGCGAATTTTGGATAAAACTAGTGTCATGCAACAGTCTGTCATCATGTCATCGTAAACGCGACGCGCGAAAGGGCCTGCGCTGATAGGACGTGTGTTTTTAGTCGTGCTTGCTTTCTTGCTAGCCAGCCTCGAATTCACCAACATCTTTTCTTTCCAGACAACCTTTTCTTAATTTTATACACTAACATAATGTATGACAACATTTTGTAATGCAAAGCGGAGCCATGAACACAGACATGCTGAGGGTTTCACGACACTTTTATTTTTTTAAATTAGTTTCACAAGTACTGAAAGTAGTGTTATGAAATTAATTTCATCATGCAAGAAACTTTTCTCTCAACATTTGCGTTGTGGGAGGGAATTGCAAATACATAATAGGTATTCACATAGCTTTAATGACATGACTTCTGATCTAAATGCTCTGTATGTGCCCCCGCGCCTCTCGCCTGCTGTCGCCTTCGAACCTTCAGTATGTCGTCGGTGCGCTTGCCAAATCTGATATGTGCATTTGAAGAACTTTTCAGGACAACAAAAAAACCGTTTTTTTTCGCAATTATTATCTTCTGAAAATATAAAAATACTACAAAATATGGCAAAAAATATCTAATTTAGTCTATGCTAATAAAAAACTTATTACATTCGTGTATGGGAGCTCAATATTTTTTTTTGTTGTTTGAAAAAACGAAAAATCAAAAAAATGCACATATCAGGTTTGGCAAGCGCACCGACGATGTGTAGGTAGGTAGGTATATTGATAAACGGGACAAAACGGGACAAGTAACAATACGGGACGCTCCAGCCCTGACATGTGAAAATTCCCAAATTAAAAATAAATCTTACGTAATAGTAAATAAACATTAAATTCGCGGCACACCGGTGTGATACGGTGACAAGGACAACTGACAGCTTTGTATATACGGGACGATGGCAAACCCTATGTATGGGTAAAGGCCCATCCAATCCAACGTGGGAGACATTGAATTAGATGGACTGTGTAAAATATAAATGAGCATGGGATCTACCTCGACAGCATGAATGTTGGAAATTATCCCAAGAAAACATAGTTCCGGGATAAAAAGTAGCCTATACATGTGCTATTCCAGACTTTAATCGATCTCTGTACCTACCTACCGTCCAGATTTCATCCAGATCCGTTCAGCCGTTCTGGCGTGATTGAGTAACCAACATCAATCCAAACTTTTGCATTTATAATACCTAGTAGGTACTTAGGTAGGTACTTACTTATTTAGTAATTTAGTAGTAAGATCAAAAAATGGGTTACCCTACCATTCTTTTAGGACCGTGACGCTCGGGGACCGCGGAAGTGAGGTGCAGAGGGAGCCAAATCTTTTATCTAGTTTGGTAGGAAGATACTTACAGGATTTCCAGGCAGTAGCATAAATGGCTCTGATGATGTCACATTTTCTCCAACTTGTTCCATGAGTGGGCACTAATCGAACGAGTACCGCGCCACCGTGTTTTCTTTTCTACAGACTTAATTTGAAAAAAATCCTTTAGGTATACCTATCCTTTCAACTTTGAAAGTACAAGCACAAGAAAATCTAGAAATAATAAATAACATAATCAGTATTTAAGTATCAATATATTTTATGAAGATTTAATGTACCTAACTATATTAAGAATCTGGATGCAGTAGGTACCTAACTAATTGGAATACTTAATAGAAGTCGTCAGGCGTAAATATGCCCATTTTTGTACAGAGAATAGCAGCGTTCTGGCCACCGTTATCTTTAGGCAGGTCTCGTGTGTTGAAAACCAGAGTATGTAGAATGTACCTATTATGACACCAACTGAGTCATGTGCATCTTGAACTTGAACTCTGATCCGAGCAAAGCGCCAGCAAAGGAGGTAGCCAATCAACAATATTAAAAATCTTGTTTACGAAACAATGGTAGCCAGTCCTTGTAAAATACTAGTCAGTATTCAGCTGCGTCCTGTTAGGACTCCGACTGCAACAAAGTTGGGGTCCCTAAGGTAGATGATGATGGATTTGGAACAATGTATGGTTTACAAAATTCAACAATGTCACATAGAAACTCAACAATACTTATACCTATTGATTAATTTCTACTACGTAATGATGTTCTTAATTAAAATAGCAGCGGATGTCTCTCATATTTTAATGTACGGTACCTTTTGATTATGCACGCAGATCAATAACAGTTAAAAAGCAATAACAAATAAATAAATAGAAATTTTTAAAAAGTCCGCTTTTCTTTTTGCTAACCACAGATCATTAATAGGTAATCTTGTATACATAGTGTATTATCTATGGTAATCATAGAGTACTTTATTAATCGTAGACCAAGGAACTTCTACTACAACCTGGAATGTGCACAGGCTGTCGATACGCGGTCCGAGGGAGATGGCTTCGCGAGAGCCCTCTGTCCCTTTCATTAGGGTGACCAACCAATATAATGTAGGTTGAGACTAATATAATAGGATATAATATATTAACCAATAATTTGATTTCATAAGATAATAATAATTATGCTTTAAGGATGGATTAAAGTAAAACGCATTAAACTACGTTTTATTATATCCTGGGGCCTGAAATGAAGACTGCAAATAACGGAATAATTTTTGATATTTAAATGACTTGGAATGACATCCAGCCATTTTTTCTCCCTGATTCTTCTCCAGGCAGTCTGAAATTATATTTTTTAAATTTAGTAACACACCTAAATCAGCGATTAATATGGGAAGTTGAAACTTTTTTGCCATTTCCCTACAATGTTCCTCGGGAAATGTGAAATTTCATGATCACGTCTTTTAAGTATTCGGTACACCATTACTTATAAAGTTTTATTATGCCTACGTTGAAGACTACCTCCTATTTATATGCTGCATTGTGTAAATAATCTTATAATTTCGTTCATTATGGGCACCCTACTTCAAGAATTGCAATATACTTACTTGAAGAAAGAAACACCGCATCCTGCATAGGATTCGCTTTTGCAACCGAACAGCTTTTGAATCGCACACTTTTTAACCATCTTTATTACATCCGAATAAAGAAATTGATTGTTTTACAACAAATAAATATGGCTGGTGGGTTACCAGTCTAACTTATATAATTATATATTCTACTAATTATCTTTTCTTTTTTAATTACATTTCAATACAGTATCTAAATTATTGCTAAAAAAATGTTCTCAGTCGAACAGATAATTTAAAAATATTAGAAATATATCAGAACGAAAGTCAATGTTTTTTTAATAAGACACGACAATATTATTTTTTCCTACCATTCCTACTAAATTCGGGAATAATCCTCCTGGCAACACTTTAGAAAGGGACACAGGGCTCTCCAAGCGCTTTCTCCCTCGGACCGGATTTCTCTTTGACCAAGCGATTGTCTGTAATAGAACTTAACGTCTTAAACATAAGGTTTATTTTTATATTGGTATCAAATTGACAATGCTCATTCCAGGTTGTAGTAGAAGTTCCTTGTCGTAGACAGAGAGTTTTCTCTGTAGAGCACAGAACACTATAACCTAGCGGCTGTAGAGTCTACGTAATGGTCTACGTCGGTACAGTCTTACCAACTTATCTGTGAACTAAAAGAGGACGGCACCGTCGATTCAGTGTTGCTAATTAATATAAGGTGCCCAAAGTTGAGTAAGTTTTCAAGAAGGAAATTTCAAATTAGACATAACCGTTTAATAAGAATTACAGTTTTTAGAAATTAAAAACAATGATACCTAAATAAAAATAATAAAATAAATAAAAATAATTTGATAATTTACAGTTACGTAGGTACGCTAACAGTTTAGTCTCTCAGCAATAAACAATGGCTTTATCTAAAAAGTAATCCAATGAAGTGGAAATTCAGCAGATAAAATGTTCCACGGGGGGGATACAACTTTCATTTAATGCGAAGTTAAGTAGGTACCTACCGTGCAAGAGGTACCTGGATGTCTAGCATTTGGTTATGACCGTACCTAACCCCTAACACCAGATTTGACTAATTATAATTAGCAGTGGTACCTAGTGGTAGTGTAATAAAAAAAACAAATTGCTTCACAATGATTAATTGAAAACCAGGTTTACATTAGATGAATCTGCATACTCAACTTCATCCTGGTTGTGTGGCCATACTCCGCTTATTTCCGTACCACCATCATTATCACTATCGCTTTCGGTTTCAGTGTCACTTACCACTTATATAATAAAAGGTTTATCTAAATACAAATCATGTTGTATTCCCCTTCTAACCTGCGAACGTGTTTACAATGCTGTGCCCACTCATGCATGAACTGTAATAGCGTCAAAAGCTTCTCTAACTAGGCGGGGAATTTCAGCATTTTTGTCCTCAATATTTACATCAGCAACTTTTCTTTTCATTGTGATCCATATGAGTTCAATGGGATTGAGGTCACAGTGGAAAGGTGGTAAATATAAGCATTTGTGTCTATTGTCTTCTAAAATTTTTTTCAATCTCACATACAGGTTCAGGCTTGTTTTTATTAATTATTTCTAAAAGCTGAGGTTTAGTCAAATTCTCTTCGTAGTCAATTTTATTTTGGGTCAACCATAATTGCATATCTTTTTTTAAGGAATTCGTATTTGGGACTTTATTCACACAGTGATAAGGAGCATTAACCATCACTAATAGGGATGGCTCTCGTAAATTAGGCACAAGTTTTTCAATAACCCACTTTTTAAAGTTGGTACTATTCATCTCGTCATGATAATCACTTTTTGTGTTTGATTTAAACACAAGTAGTGCATTTGTAACAAATCCAGTATCTCCTCCCGCATGAACAATAATATATCTTTGCCCTTTCGATACAGGCTCCAATACTCCGTCTTCACCCTCTCCTTGCCAACATTTACCCGGAAATCTGGCAGGTTAGTTTGCTTACTCACTTAGCAGGTTACCTATTAGATGTACGTTACAGTTACACTAACCTGCAGTAAGAATAGAAACGAATATTTTAATAATTAGTTAAGTATCGGGTAATTTATTACAAGAAAGTTGACAACACTAACCTGTCGCTACCGAAATTCGTTTGTTTATTTAATTAAATGGAATAATCGGCGACCCCGCCCGAGCTTCTTCTTCAAAAAAGGTTTTAACCTTTAGAATAATATTTCGAGCATCACTTTTAATAGCTTTCGGCATATTTAACTTTATAAATTCAGCAATATCACGACAAAACAACCAGAGAACACGAATGTAGAATACACTGACAATCGAATGACATTTCAACATGACAGCCGTAGTTCGAATGTTCACCATTTCACAGATAAGTTGGTAGGAGTGTAAGTACAGTCTGTTGTCAACATTATCTGACCGACCCTAAAAACAAACGAATTTGGACCCTGTACCTGTAATATTAAGCTTTATTCAATTTGTATGAGCTTATCAGACAAGTGCTCGTGGACTCGACAGACTTACAGACACGCAAATTTGATCTTTATAACGTTAGAATTAGGTTATACGTTATAACTACTTGTTAAAATATAATTAGTGTAATAGCTTATTTTATAAAATACGTTCAAGTAATTTTGGTCTCGTGGTCTGTAGGTATATAAGACTGAGAAAAACAAGTTGTGAGATCAAATCCTGCGACGAAGATATTGTTTTGCTATCAATTTAGAATTTATTCCAAAACTATTTCTTGTAATAATGTAAAGAACTATAGACGAAATATCTTCAAATGTAAACTTTCTAAAATGGTAATATTTTCGCATAACTTGTAATAAGTGGGTAGTTGAAAAATAAAAATTCGTATTCATTATAAAACTGGTATTCAAATGCTACTACGGGTATGCAGTGACTACGTGCAAACATATTTTACCTTGCCTTACTAAAATGCAAAAACAACGTCTCTTTACATTTTTTTATTTTCTATTTTATAGTTAGTTTTTTTGTTATCATGTCTCAATGGACTGATTATTTATAAAATACAAAATAATCTATTTGCACGAAGAGAAGATTGGCTGCTTGTGCTGTGCAAGAATAAACTTTATGAACGTATACTATATGGTAATTCTTTAGAATATTGCGTCTAGCATTACAACTAACATCAAATTTCAATGTGGCTTAGAAGAGTTGAGTTGGTCTTGTGGTCACTACGGTAGCTCTCGTCGTTCATCGCTGTCTACGTTCGAAACCAAGTTTAACCTAAATACCGCTTTTTGCACAACTTTTTTTGAAATCATTTTATTATACTTTTTTACATTTCTTTAATGGGCATTTTATATAGAAATAAAACTAAACAATTGCAAGTTTAATTTTTTTTTATTTCATTAAAACAGGTAAGATAAAGTAAGTAAATGCTTATATATTTCCAAATTAATATACATTTTATATTAGTATGCATGCCATAATCAAATCTAACCATTTATAAACATTACAAAAGGCATACTTATGCTTAAAGTTTGTTATCGAGAAAATGAATTCATCTGTGAAATGCTTTACAGATTTATAGCTGCCTATATGTAGTGAGTAAACATGTTATTTAAATAGAAAAAATCTATTTAAAACAATAACATCACCACATAATCTGCAACATTATGATGGTTTAACAATCAATCCATTGAGCATTTACTTACATACATTGATATTTAAATGATTTTTCATCAGTAAAGATCACAACAGTTTCTTCCCAATTAAAGGACATTGCTCGTCGTCCATACATAGCTCGCCTAAGATCCAACAGGGAGGTGTATTTACTCTTTGGGTTTTAGATAATGTACATATTCGATTAAACCTAAATAAAAACAACGGACACTTATGAGAATTCTGAAAAAATAAAAACACTTTCGGATTTTGAGGTTATAATTACGTCAATAAAAACATTCGGTATGTAGCAATAACTTAGCATTTATTAATGATGATGCGCACTTCTTGACATTGAACTCTAGGAGTCGGGAGTCCTATGGACATGCAAGGGTTTTATTAAGGATTTACTTTTTCATTTTCGTGTGATTATAAAGTAGGTATAGCATATGTAGTACATACATATAATAATAAAATCTCGCTTGTTTACTCCTCCATAATCCGGACGTACATCCAGACTCCAGGCTGTAACTGAGAATTACGAAAATCTCGATAACATAATTCGACCCAAGGATCGAACCTAGGATGATAAGTAGCTGCGCATTAGTATCAGCAAACAAGAGAAACAGCCTTTGCTAGGGTATTTTATAGATAATAGACATCTAATAAGATATGTATTTCATACATTAAAACAATATCTAATGTTTTGCTTTAGAAAATGTTTATTAACACAGGTTACATCATCTGTAGGCTAATTCACGTAACTAAAGAAGTGCAGTTGCAGTTAAGTTTCGATCAAAACAACGCTTTTCGTATTCTCTACCGCTGTCAGACACGCTCGCGTCAAATGCGCGTCACGCGAGTGCAAAACGGTATTCTACTGTTGCGCGTCATGAGTGCGTGTTTCGGAACGCACCATAATCGGTATTCTACTATTTGTTTGACGTCTCAAAATGACAGCTGTTACGTTTCAATTCGATCAACGTGCAGTTTTGTTTAGGTTCAACATAAGTTCCTTGATAATTACTTTTGTTGGCATCAAATTGTATTTTTTGTAAATGTAAGTGTTTAAAATGAATTATTGTAAGTTTAATTATAACTATATAATATAATAAAATTCTAAATGTTCTTTTACCTTTTTTAGTGAATATGAGTTTCCAACTTGGTTTAAGAATTTTATCCCTCGCTGCTGAAATTGATGACCAAGAACGTCGTCAAGCTTTAAGGAGACATAGGTTTTCTGTGGATCCCTTCCGTATTTCGGATCGGGAATTCCAAAAAACCTATCGTCTGACCAAAAACTTGACTCGGCAATTGATAATGAAATTATCAACATTTATTCCGAAGGAGAGAAGGAAAGATGGTTTGAGTGTACAGGCAAAGGTTAGTCAAACCCGTTTATCTAGAGCAACTTTATAAAGCTGAAGAGTTTGTATGTTTGAACATGCTAATCTGTGGAACTACCAGTCAATTCCAAATTCCTCAACAATTGGGCCATTTTTTGATAGCCAATTCTTGAGGAAGGTTATAGGCTATTAAACATCACGTTATGACTTAGAAGCAGAGTGCGGGTGAAACCGTGGGATATAGCTAGTATTGGAATTAAATAATGCAAAATATAATTATATATTTGACACTAGGTAGTCTATATCACTTCCCGTGGGTCACTGTGGGTGTCATAAGAGGCGACTAAGAGACACCAGATAATGGGCAGCAGCATTTTCTGTAGGTACATTGCTACAGCTACACTGCAATCGCCAACCCGCCTGCCAAGCATGGCATTTGGGGAGACAGTCCAACAGTGGATGTTTTTTGGCTGATATGATGAGGTAGTCTATAAATATTTGGGTGATTTTCAGGTTCTTATAACATTAGCTTTTTTGGCAAGCGGATCATATCAGACTCTGGTGGGCCAAAGCAGGTGCCATGGAGTATCACAGGCCACTGTGTCCAGAGCGATCCGGCAAGTCACAAAAGCCCTCAACCTGAGAAACTTGTTTTCCAGTTATGTCAAGTTTCCCAGGACAAGGGAAGCCCGTGATGAAATTAAAAGATGGTAATTTTTTTATAAGTAATGTTACTTTTAGAGATATTGTTAGTATAATTATTATTTAAATCTATAAGAAAATATTGTTTTTTTTTTATTTCAGTTTATATAGAAAATTTAAGTTGCCAGGGGTAATTGGCTGTATTGATGGCACCCATGTTGCCATTATAAGACCTAGCCAACATGAAGAACGCTATTTTAATAGAAAAGGATATCATTCTCTCAATGTGATGATTGTATGTAATCTATTTATACATCAATCTTAATCTACTATATTTAAAAAAGTTACATAATAATATGATTAACTTTGTCTTATTTCCTAATAATTTTTCATTTAATGTACCTAATGTTAACATAATCATGATCCAACTGTTGATAGAAATAAAGAAATCAAATTGAATTAACTGTCATAAAATACTACCTAACTACATTTGAAAATTATTGTTTTAGATATGTGATGCAGATCTCAACATTTTATGTATTGACCCCAGTAAGCCTGGGGCAACCCATGATTCCTCAGTATGGCGTGATCACCCATTACAGCCCTATCTTCACCAGAAACATGATGAAGAAGAAATATTTTTGCTGGGTCTGGAAATGTCCTTCCTTATTAATACCAATTGAAAAAGTATATTTAATTATAAATATACTTTTCCAATTAAATATTATTATGAATTATTTTGATATTATTCTTCCAGGTGACAGTGGTTATGCGTTGAGGAAGACCATGATGACCCCAGTGCTAAACGCAATACCAGGTTCCCCTGAAGAACATTTTAATAAGCTCCAGGTCTCAGCCCGCAATACAGTGGAGAGATGCATTGGTGTCTTAAAAGCTCGATTCAGGTACCTATGTATTTGAGTAAAACCAGTTTGCTATAAGTTTCCGTTTCATAATTATACTCTTACCTCAAGAAGTCAAACCAAGTGAATGTATTGAGCGACGCCTATCTTTATAGGGTTCCAAACATCCAAACGTAAAAACTTATAGGATCTGTCTGTCCGTCCGACTGTCTGTCTGTCCGTCCATCTGTCTGCCTGTCCATCTGTCCGTCTGTCTGTCTGTCTGCCATCCGTCCGTCTGCCATCCGTCCGTCCTTCCGTCACAGCCAATGTACTCCGAAACTACTCAACCGATTAAGTTGAAATTTGGTACACACATGACCATACACGAACGTGTACCAAACGTAAATAAATGAATTAGGAATATAGGAGTCACTTTGGGGATGCAAATCAGAAAATTAAAAAAAAAATTACAATAGTAAGTATATTTCTTTCATAATTACAAATTGTAGTTTTTAAGATACTTATTTGAGAAAATAGATGAAAAATTACCATTGGGTTTTGGAGATAACTTAAATTTTATGTCTAAAACAACATCCTTAATTAAATAAATTTAAACCAAACCTAGTCATTTTTAGGGTTCCATACCGAAATGGTAAAAACGGGATCCTATTACAAAGACTCCGCTGTCCGTCTGCCTGTCTGTATCTCATGAACCATGATAGCTAGACCGTTGAAATTTTCACAGATGATGTATTTCTGTTGCCACTATAATAACAAATACTATGAGTGAACTACAAAATAATTATGTCGTGCGTTTAAATCGGCTTTATTGCTCTGTGTTAAGGTTTCAATTTCCTTGAATTAAGGATTGTATTAACTTGTCTTGGCACGGTGGTTCCAAATTGAGATATTTAAAAGATATTTTCAGTCAAAATTTAACTCAGGACCTATTTTTAATGACGGAAATGGACTCAGAATCCGATTCTGAACCAACTACTTTCAGGAATTGCGTTTATTCTGTAACACGTTGTTTATAGTTTAAACCTGAACAAATATGATTTGTTCGGAACCCATTGCGCGCGAGTCCGACACGCTCTTGGCCGGTTTTTTTATTGTATTGTTATTTGTTATAGTTTCTAAATGTTTTTGTTTCAGGTGTTTATTAGCTGCACGCATGCTTCACTATGATCCTGTTTTTGCAGGACAAATAGTGAATGCTTGTGCGATATTGCATAATATAGCAAACAAGGCCCGATTGCCGGTACCCCAACTGACACATCAAGAGCGTGAGCAAGAAGACAGAATGCGTGTGCGGCGTAGAGCAGCTGAGGAGGATATACGTTCGGAGAGCCTGAGTATTTTTGCTCAAGGCAATAGGCGGCCAAACAGAGACTTGTTGGAAGGTCGGGCTGTCCAACAGGCTCTTATTAATCGCCTGTGGCTACACAGGCATTATTACTGATTACGAAATTCTATAGTACCTAATTGTGATGCAAGTGATGTTTATGTGACGAAATCACAAAGATTCAGGAAAGCTGTAGGGAAATCAGCGCCCTCAGAAAATACAAAAACAGACCGCGTTCCATATACCGACCTTGCCGCCGAGGTCCGTCGTGACGACCCATTCAAAACCCTCCCCGACTTTTGCCTAACGAGCCAGCCCGCGCCGCTGAGCCTTTAGCTTTAATAACCCCTAATTAATGAAACGACCCAGCCTGATTGTCCCTTGCTAACTGACGCCGCTAAGCCGAGGTCGTATTCCACAGGGAATGAACTTAGCGAGCGGTCAGTAGTTTTTAGATTGTAGCTAGTTTTGTTGCCTTGGCTGGGGGCCTTAAATTCATTTGAGGCCACCACAGGTTAGTCCGGTTAAGCAGTTGATATCCCATGTATATTAACTTGCTAGTGGTCCTAAAAATAAAAAAAAGGCAGCACATTCGTAATGTTCAGCCTAGTTTGAATAAATGACTTGATTTTGATTTTAGGGAATAACGAGTCAGAATAAACCTCAATTATTTATTTTGGTACCTATATAAAAATAATCATAATAATCATAATCATTTAATTGCTAATATGGGTAATAACAAAGTTGCTAAAAAAAGCAGATTACACTCTTAATCTTCATCAGAAGAAGCCTGCCGCCTGCACCGTCTTTCCTATAAAGAAAATTACTGCTGTAAAGTTTCTATTACGATTATAAACATAATAGGTATACTACAACTATAGGTAATCAGTGTAAAGTTGTGTGTATGCAAAAAAGAAAAAATGTTATTACCAAGGATCTATTTATTTTCTCTAGTGCATCTGCTATGCGGCACTGTGCACCAGCTGATGTGGTTGCTGCATCAGCCATCTTATTCATGGCATCAGCCATTTTACCATAGCTTTCAGCCACAAGCCTTTCCACTTCTATTCTTGACTTCTCGATACTGGCCAGCATATTCTGGGATTGCTCCAGTTCTGAGGATGGAGGAGGCGCTGCTAAAAATAAGATAGGTACTTATTGAAAATGTACATAGAAAAATCAATTAGGTTTTTATTTTTCATTACATTGTATTGGATTACTTATGTACTTACCTATTTAATAATAAAATTACAATATATACCTACATTGTCTACGACGGCGACGCGTATTGTTGCTGCACCGCTGTCTGGCTGCAGTAGCTTTTTGCTCACTAAAACAAAATAAAAATATTATGATATGGTTATTACTGTTATTTATTTCCTAAATAAGACAAGTAACTAGAATTACCTTTCAGTAAAATGTGTGATGTTAGCAGGTGTAACATCAACAATGTTTTCGTCATTTCTGAAAAAAAAACATTTATGAATATTAACTGGTTAGTAGGTACCTAATAGATAAAGCGCAACTGAATTTTAAGTAAGTAGGTACTTGACATAAATTGAAACTTACATATTATTACTATTGTTGGGTGTTGGTGCATCTGAAGGTAGTGATTGCAGTATGGGTGAACATGCAAGTGTCGTTGGAGAATTTAGAGGTGCAGGAAACGGAGAAATTGCGTGGGGCGCAGGCTAGCAAAGCGAAAGAAAAAAGCAATCACTATGACTGAGCATAAATACAATAAAGATAAATAAGGTACCTATCTAGTCCATAACTTACCGACAAGGGATTTATTTGCACCTCATATTGGGGCGTGCCACTCCTCCCTACAGCCTCAGTGCCTGCTTCAAACAGAGCAGCCATCCTTTCTTCTAAAGGTGTTATAGTAGTGGGTACGCCTGGCCCTCCACCTGTACCCCTTTGGTTTTGCCGAATCTGCCTGATTCGGTTGAGCAAACGGCACTTATAGTCAGTATACCACTAAAAATATTACAAATGTAGTTATTTATCCAAGTACAATGTAGGTACCGATACACACAGGTACAATATTGATAGAATCTAACAGACCTTGCTCCACTCTTTGGGAGTTCTTGAATCCCCGTCTGCCTCGGCATTCAAAATGTTGGCGCACTCTGACCAAAGGCGTGATGTAAGGGCACTCCCCTCCCTCGATTTAAGTCGGCCACGGGCAAGGTCCCTGTGGCCCTCCAAATACTCTAATAGTAATTCAATTTGCCGTACAGAAACGCGTTTGCGTGGGCGCGAAGACATACTTGTAGGAACTGAAAAAAGATGAAACTAACGTGAATGGAATTTACTTTATTTACTGCCGCTTCTTCGTTGTAGGTACCTACATCCTTATATCATTTTATTATAATAAGTATAGTAATAGATGCTTACCTTCAAAGGATAAATCCTTTTAATTTCAATTTTCGCGGGCTCGTCGGGCTCCTGTTATTTTGACAGTTTTATTTTTATGAGGCAATAATAGACCATCATTCAGCCAAATTTTAGCAAAGTTTAGCTTTGATTGTGAAACAAATCATATTTTTTTGTTTATATGGTAAGAAAAAGCACTAAAATCTGTACTGGGGTACTATTATAATATTATATTCATTGAAATGTAATCGATTCTGTTCAATTATTTAGAGAGTAAATTTTTTTATCTCATGTGGCCACACCGTGGGGAAGTTTGGTAGAGTTTGGTTGTCGTGCAGTTGACGTGCAGTACACGCGCAGCTTACGCGCAGATGTGGGTTGTGCATATGGAATTAGGACTTCCATTATGTACCGGTGTGCATTTAATGTTCCATTTTCTATGAAAACTAACTCCGTACGCTCCGTCGAATTAATTGCTGCCCAAAACATAACGGAGCCTCCGCCATAAGGAGTGATTTCTTCGAAACACACTTCCGCATAGCGTTCCCGTGGTCTTCGCAGCACTCGCCGGCGTCGGTCCTCTCCACACAAAGAGATTCTAGCTTCATCAGAAAACAACACTTTATTCCAGTCCTCCAGAGTCCATGAAGCACAGTTCTGAGCAAACTGAAGTCGAGCAACACGGTGCTCACGGAGTAATTTAGGGCCCCGAGCTGGGCGGTAACTCTTGATATTGGCAGCCAAAAGCCTCCTCCTGGCCGTCCACAAGCTAACTTCTACTCCTCTTACTTCTTCAAGGCTCTTCTTTAGGTCCACACTTGACGCCTTACGATTACGCAACGCCTGACTCACCAAAAAGCGGTCATCTCTTGGTTCTGTGCATCGTTTTCTTCCCGAACCGGGTCTTCTTTTGACCGAACCAGTCTCTTGATACCGTTGCCAAGTCCTCTTGACAGTTGAACGACTCACATTTAGCCGCTGAGACACGTAAGTAAGTTTAAAGTAGGGCTATAATTTTATTTATTTTATTTTATTATTTATTAACCATCTTGTCTCACATGTTCACCATAATATGAGCGAGCCTGTTTTATTTAATATACTCCTAGTGGAATCAAAACTAGACTGTTTCTATCATTTCTGAGTAGCTCACAAAAATCCTCTATATGGGCAGCTGTAAAACTGTGTAGAGTATTTTCAGCCTCATATAAAAGTGACCACAATTGGCTTTGCAGATGAAAACTACATATTCTACAGTTTGGTGGAATATAATATTTGTGGTCACTAAAGAGTCTCACCCTGACTGTAAATGGTACCACTTGCTGTGAGGTACTGTGGCAAGCTGGGAATAAGCACCAAGGTATCAGGTGCCCTTGAATAGTTCGGTAAACTAATTCTTTCAGATCCTTCTGGAACTTGGTTACTTGCAGTAACAGCATCTGCTTGAACAGTTGCTTCAGCTCTTTGGAAGCATCTGTGACAAATCACATCTGATGGTTGAATCTGAAAAAAAAATGTTACCGTTACACACTGATATTACACAGAACTTCAATCAGATGGCATAATAATGACATTTATAGGAACACTAGCGACGCGCCCCGGCTCCGCACGGGTGCAATCTCTACTATGTTATGCATGTTATATACATAAAAATCTTCCTCTTGAATAGCTCTATCTATAAAAAAAACGCATCCAAATCCGTTGCGTAGTTTTAAAGATCTAAGCATACATAGGGACAGACAGCGGGAAGCGACTTTGTTTTATACTATGAAGTGATACTAATAAAAGTATTTTACCTCTCGTGGATGAATCCAGTTCTGCACAACAGTTAAGATGTGCTGGTTCTGCTCACTTTGTACAATGGTGTGCCACAATTGTGCTACGGAGAGACCACATCTTATGCACACATTCTGATGACCTACAAATACTGCAGAATCGGCTAAGACCGTTGATGTATCATTATTGAATATTCTGTGGCATCCATCACATATGTAGTCACTGGCAGAGACCTGAAATATAATCCATTATTTAGTCTTACTTGGGTGAGAGGAAGCAATGCTTTATTTTATAAAATGTATTAATAAATAACTGGATATCAACATAAGAAACACTCACCACTTGTGGTGCAACACGTTGTTGTATTTGAGACAGAAATGTTTCATTGTTTAAAATGTGTCGCCTCAATCTTGTTAAATCAATGCGGCAATTTGCACATCTTAATGCATTGCTGGTGGTTGTAGAAGCGGATGATGAAGTTGATGGTGTTGAATAATGTTTAGCAGCACGATCAGCCCTTTGCCAGCATGGATGACATATGTAATGTGATGCACGAACCTGAAATTAATAATCCATTTAACACAAATATTTACTAAATACAATTAGTATAGTATTTGAGTGACTGGCCGCTACTTTACTAGTTGTAGTTGCAAACTTAATTTTTATATTATAAAAATTAAGTTTTTTTGTTTGTAGTAACACGCTAATTTCAGGAACTACTGGAGTAAAGTAAAATTTTTTGTGTTGGATAGTCCATTTATCAACGAAGGCTGTATAACGTAACATATATAGGCTATAAAACATAACGCTACACAGAATAGGAGCCCAGAAGCGGGTACGAAACCTCAGAGAACAGCTAGTATTCTTATATACTGAAGAATATTTGCTTCGGACTTGGTGTATATGAAAGTTTCATTATCTGTATGAAACTGCAACTATCAACCATTGCATCAATCTGTTATGAAAAAAATATTAGTTACCTGCACTGGCAGAAGTCTTTCCAAGATGATGTTTCTAATATTCACATGTTGAACAGTGTCTGTCCTCAATGCAATTACTTGATGAGAATGTGCACGATGTGGCAATATTACATGACACAGAGCACATTCTTTACCAATGTGACTTACATTGGGAATGCTTGCTGCAGCCCTGGCTTCCGCCCAACATGTTGTACAAATAAGATCGTGAGCTTGAACCTGAAAAAAGTTTGGAATTACTAAACAGTCACCAATAACTACTATCACCTGTCACCATAATCATCATATTAAATACATAATGATCACACAGGGCAGCTTACTCTCTGAGAGAGTCATTGATTTAATATTTTAATAGTCAGCATGATTGTTTCAAAAAAGAAATCAGCCGAGAAAAAGAGAGGTTTTACTTACCAAACGAGGAGCAGTCCATTGCTGTATACAATGAAGAACTTGCTCATCTTCCAATACCATGGAACCAGAAGCTGATCCGAAGTTAACACAAAATACAGAAACGCCTTCTATTTCCATGTTTAATAAACAAAGTCCGTTTATTACGCCAGGTCGTTGTTCTAAGTAGGTCCGTATCAGTAAAACACAGCCAGAGGTCGATATTTCAAGAGAAAATCACAGTCCTTTGTTCACGCCAAGTTGTTAGATAAAAAAAGTAAGAAAATGCAAACGAATTCAGTACGCATTAGTACGCAAACAACGCAAACGCAGGTATAGCACAGAATGCGGCAATGCGTGAATGCGCGCGACAAGTGACATTACTACACCAAATGTCAAATGTTGTCATCTGTCAATTCGTCAACTGTCAGTGTCGATATTATTGCTCGTTTCAAACAGCACTCTCAATCGCGTTTTTGATAAGGCTTATTATGGTTCCGCGACATCATAGCGGGCTGTTTGTAACTAAAAATCATTATCGTATATCAAGTGTTGAGAATACTGACGCTTGTCTGTGTCAAACTCTTATTAAGCACGAGACGAAGTCGAGGGCTTACCATAGTCACGAGTTTGTAAAAACCAAATCCGCACGTGTGTCATACAACGTTTTTCGACACATTTGCGAGAAAACAGTACAATAAGTACCTACCTACCTAAAGAAACAAACTTTTTGGGATCTTTGACGTTTCTAATATGAAAATGGCGCGTATTTGCAAAAGGCGCCAGCGTGGTGAAAATTAGAACCACATCTTTCGTTTATTTTTATAATTATTTATCTTCTCTCATTTTCTCATTGAGATAAAATATTTCTCTATAATATTAAAATGAGACAAATGTATACAGCAAAAGCGCTTCCAAGGAGGTTCGATCATTTAGCTTATTTAATTTTATTCTCGTGATGTGAAACTCCTTGGTGGAATTCTTATTAATTTTTATGGAAATTAAAAAAAAACCGTAAAGAATAGGTACGCGACGCACGTCGTTATACAACGGAGTTGGCGGTAAAATAAGTACTTAGGTGGGAGTACCTATTTTACCGCACGTTCCATTGTGTGGTGCATAATTTTAAACTTTCGAACAATGCATACAGATTTCGTAAATGCATTTTTAGAGCAAATGTGTTGAAAAAAATTAATAAAGAAAAATTAATCCACAAAATAATATCAAAAAGATATTTCAATTTCATACTGACAACTTAACACTGCAGCGGACGCATGCGTTTGCGAATTCGCAGCGTGTTGTGGCACTGCGGAATGTTTGTACCAGGGTTGTTGCGAATGCAAAGTATTCGACATCAGCGGATGTTGTGGATCGTAAATTTTTGCTCTTGATTTAGAGCACAAAAAGTTGAAAATAGTTTTTATTATTTATTACGAAAATACGGCGTCGGAACGTTATTCCGCATCGCTGTCCGCTGGAAAAATTTAACTCGAATAAAATCTCTGAAATGGTTATGGTTTTCATCTCAATATCGTTAGTGTCATATAAAACTTAAACTATGTATAAAACAGATAAAAATTCTACACACTGTGAACGAGTCGTCAGTCAGTAACGAAATAACGATGTGCGGCACTGCGGCTCGCCGGCCGCAAAAGTCGAACAGAAAATCACAGAAAATTCGTAGCTGTCAGCGATTTTAAGGGCAACTCTAGCCAGATGTTGTGAAAAAACCAAAACTGTTTGGTCGTAGTCGTATGCGTAAAATTGCGTATCCACCCACAGATCACTTAAATTGTCGTATCCATCCACCAAGTCTACAAGATTTGCGGGTGAGTCCATCTGCGGGATTGTTTGTTGATATTTTTGTTTGGCTATTAACTCTGTGAATTTAACTTGTTACCTACTGATTCCTAAATTATTTCGGTACGCATTTGAACGATAAAGGTAATAATTAATCTTTTATTTGTAATAATACTCGAACCATTAAAGGCTACCTACAATTAAATAATTGACTATTACCTTTTTACCGCGGTTTCGCTTCCATGATCTATCACTCAAAAACGTGAAAATGCGGAAAAAAAAGTAGTCAATCGCACACAGTAAAACAATTTTCTTATTCGTATCAGTAGGTACTTCTAGAGATAATTCTTCACAAAAAATATTATTCTATCGCACTGATAATACAATATCTACTGTACTCCTGTTGGAGATTACTTATAAACAAATTAATACTTTTTATGGTTTATTGATATAATTAACGCAATTTTTTATCATTTTCCTACTAATTATTTAAAAAAATACAGGTAATTAATAATAATTTGCAACTTTTGAGATAAGACTATTGCCATGAACATAGTTTTCAGACAGATTAATTATTTTTAGAAACATTTTGAGGTGACTTTTTCTGTAGGTATGGTTTTCAGTAACATTTTGGAATTGCAACAATTTTTAAATTTAGTTAGTTTTATAGTTACCTCCAGCATAATAATTTTCACATTAAGGATAGGACATTGATAAATAAAACAAGATAATAATTAAGAAAATTCAGTCAGATAACCAGTTTTTATTTATCCATCATAATCCTCATCTATCGCTTTCCATCAGGCGTGATCGAGGTCAAGAGCAAGCCCATTACTCAATAAAAAAATTATATTAATTAAAATGTGTACCTACTTAAGTACTTACTTACCTACTTATTTCAACAAAATAAACCTTCCAAAACAAGAAACAAAATTAGTCTAGTACAAAAACAGGAAATCAAAATATAATAATTTTATTATTCGTACGCTTAAACAAGATTTCGCACTAGTCAACAAGATTTTACCACAAGGGATGTCCCTAATAATTTTGAATTACCTACCCAACCTTATCACAAAACAATATATTTTGTTTTGATTAGGTCTAGTTTTTTTTTTTGTGTTACAGCTATAGGTAATTACTGCCTACCCGTAACATAATTTTCCCTTTAGCTTGCAAATTCCGATTTTTTTTTTATTTTCAATAAAGTAGATGTTTTTTTCATTTTACTATCATTTTATTGTGGAAAAAGTGTTCAAATATTTTTTTTAAAAGTCGAAAAATAAATTTTGTACCTACTTTCAGTATAAATAAAGTGAGCTTTTTTTGCACTTTTTATTTTAAGGATAGTTGAGTATCCTGACGTGCCATCTGCACACAACCAATCCTTTAAAATGATAACATGCCTTGTATTAGAACCACCTGATAACTTCAGTTTTCGCCTCAAAGCTCCACTTCAAAATCATATTACAGGAAAACGATTTGTGTCTAAATAATTATAATTTCAGCGACCCTACCATGACATGTTAAACTGTGAGTCGTTCGAGCGAGAAGGAGGGATGGAGCTATATAGGGTGTATATGGTAGGGCCGCAGTTCTATGGATACTTTAACATAAGTTCTTAATACAAGTATCTAAGTAGTTTTAAAAAATCTTGTGGCACACAATAAGTTTTTTTGTTGACTAGTGTTATCATCAGCTGCTATTGTAATTGCACCATAATGGAACATAGTCGCTTTACTGGAACTAGGCAAAAAAACAAATACTTAATAGTATTTGTATTAATAATAGTATACCTACATATACTAGTTTTACATCAGTCTGTTATAAATAATAATTAGATAGCATCACAAATCACAATAACTGTGATTGGTTGACATTATTTTTGTTTTTTGTTGTTTTTTAGAATCGCCCACGATGCATACCAACTGATTCTACAAAAAAAACAAGGCTTGGTTACCAAAAACACACAATACCACACTCCTCATAATATTGTGTTTGAGGGTTCCTGTTCTCTAAAGAGAATACAAAGAATTTTAAAGTGCTGCGTTTAAAACTGAAAAAGTACCTATAGGAATATTATGTAACCCAGGGGGATAATTATTATTTTCCTACATTGCCTATAGGGTGGAAATTAATTTTCTCTAAATTTCAGGCGAACATGACTGCTAACAGGCCAATATCACACCAGCGTTCAGCTGTACCTAGGGAGCGGTTGAGGTACCAACATAAATAATAAACCTGACATTTTCTCAATACACCTTTCTGAGTAGGTAGTGTTAGAGTTTTGTTTGTTCACCGTACCTAACTAGGCTATCAGTCTGCATCTTGGTTTAAAATCTTAAATCCTTCCTTTACTTGAAGGCAAAATAATAATAACAATGGGTATAGAAATTATTATTACCTAAGTACCTACCTATATTAGGTTTATTTTCCAACACATCTTTTTCTACTTTTCAAAGGATTTAGTTGATTTGTTTAATTCTTTGCAATGTGTGGTCCCCCATAGACAAAAACCTCCATCTTCTTTATTTGTGGCGATATTCATCCATCTTTTTCGTGCTGCCTTTATCATCAGCCCATCTTTTCTTTTGTCTGCCTGTAGCGGCATCGATGCCGCCACAAAAAACCAACGTAAGTAGTAAAATCTACATCGCAACAAAAAGAACCGCGAAGTCATATATATCCCGCCAGCTGCGAACTAACTGAACGAAATCCTGCATTGCGGTATCAAAGTATACTTACAACAGTCCGAATATCAACCATCGGGCAGTTGCCCACTGGACACAACGATCGTCCGTTCGGAGGGTCCTCCCTTTTTAACGAAGGTATGCGGGACTTTACTCTCTATTCCGCATAAGTACCTACTTACCTCTAAAATAGATTATATACGGTTCAGTACGTTTCTTTGGCCTATCAGGCCCAGCCATTTAGCTATTTCTGAGGTAGGCCCCACCTTTTGTCTTAATATCTCGCTAAAGGACACTGCCCATTCCCATTTTTGCCTCAAGCCAAACGGGACTTGTCTGCTACCCCAGTTCTTGGCAAACTGGACTGGTCTGCTACCCCAGATCTTGGCAAACTGAACTGGTCTACTACCCCAGTTCTTCGGCGGTTATTTGTACCTATTTTTTTTAATTGTCTTAGTTTCAAGATACCTCTTTACATTGCATGTTAGCTTGATAGTAGGTACCTACCTATTTAAGTTTTACTTTATCAGTGTTTATGCACCAACACCAGTGTCTGGCTTTTGAAAATTTCCTTCTATGCCCTAAAGTTTCCTCCATATTTAGTCCCTTCTTTTGTCAACCTAGTTTTCGTTACTGTTTGCATGAAAATAAATTAGTCTGCTAGATAACACACATACCTACTCTGCCACGTAATCAAACGCCTCTTCTTCTATTATGATATCCTTTTCTTATTGTTTTTGCAATGCGTTCATTTGCCTGCTTTTTCGCTTTCTAAGTCCAGGCTTTGTGTATGCAATTGTAAGGCAGATTCACTAAAAATAACTATATTATCTGAGAACCTTAAATGTGATAACTTCTTATTAAATATGTACCTATTCATATGCCTATTTTTACCACCTGGAGATATCAGTAGGTACTGGCAAAAACACTTTTGTCCGGTTGCAGTCAAATTCAAAACCAAAGTTAAATCAGTGATTTTATTAAGTACCTACCTACCTCTAAGTAACTAAATAGGTAACTAAATATAAACATTTTTTTTAAAGACAGAAAGTTAGTTTTGACTGGTTTTTGCAATTAACAGTTTTGAAATACAACCATAATAAAAATGTGATGTCCAACAGATCAAAAATGTGACGAAGCTGACGCTTCGTCAGTTATTTGAAATTTCCTTTTAAGCACATTATTTGTTGCAGGCTAAAAGATATTATCAGACGTCGGTTGGTAGCATCTGGGTGGTGCAAGCAAGTTCAAATTCTTTGCCAGGAAGTTATCAAAGAGAATGAAGGCCGCAATGTGTCATTCGATACGTTATTCACAAAGATTCTTCCTCATGCCCGAGACATGGTTCCACTGTCGTTTAACGAGGAACTGCAAGAGGAGCTCAGGACAACTGAACTGACTGAAGATTATGAAGATGAAGAAGAGGAAGAGGATCTCATAATAATTAATTTTCCTGGTAGATTTCCTTCAAATCAACAAGGAAATGCTAATCAAGAAGAAAATGCTTCAAATCAACAAGAAAATCCTTGAATTAATTAACATTGATCCTTCAGTCAATATTACATTACTTACCCTTGTCAGTATTATCAATAATTACATTTTAAGATTATTTTATAGTTGCACTTCTATTGTAAATCACATGGTTGACATAAAAAATACCTAGTACACTACATTACCTATGTTTTTCTCCCTGCTTCTAGGTATAATTATGTATGTTGTATTTTAATAGCTATTAAAACTTCGATTTACAAACAATGTTATATTTTATTTAACATCTGCCTAGCCTTTTCTGAACTCTATTGGGGGTGCTGCTAGTCTAACCAGTCAGGTTTTCTGGATTTTGACAACAGGTACCATACAACCATAATAAAAATGGGAAATCTTTGGCAGTCTTTATGGACATACGGTGTCTCGGTAAGTTTAAGATGGTCACACATCCACAGGCCCACAGCCGACCTCGGCGTTGCTTAAAAAGTCATCAAGGGTTTGAACGTGGCCACGCCATTGAAACGCTCCGAACCACGCGGCCACGGAGATCTTTAAAAGTAAGCATTGCAGAGACTTGAAATTTTGGTAAGTAAAAAAATCCTAGGTTTATATTTCAGGAGCTATAAGACTAATACGCCATGGCCGCGCAGCAAATAACGATTTTTAAATAAATAAACACGGTTTTGTATACTAGCGTTTCACTTTTATTTCATAAGCCATGGTCACCCTATCGACATATTCAAGACGTAGGTATTTAAGATTCCGTTCTACAGCTCCTGAAATGTAAATGGGTTTTCTTGTGCATTTTTACCTGTTTTGACAGTGTATGTATTCCCAACGGAAAAGTGTAGTTTTTCTTAATTTCAGTTAAGCAGCTATTTAGTGTATGACGTCTTGTAAATGTGTATGGTAAGTACGAATTTGTGCATCCAACCATTGGGGAGTTATTCAACAAAAACTGTTTCCGCTGGAACTACGTCATCCCAGCAGCACTTTTTTTTTCCTATGGACGTACCTAGAAGAAAAAAAATACATGCAATAATTAGTGTGTGACGAGAGGTAATAGTGTACCTATGTTTAAATGAAATTTGTGTGTCTTAAAACTTCGAAGATATTCAAGACATGAGATGATACTATACTGGAAATTCTAGAACGTTAGCTCTATGTACTGCACGGCCGCTTTTTTGCGGAAGAGAGAAAAACGACACTTTTCCGCTAGGAATACACACACGTTTTGACAAATTCAGATCTAGGTTTTAAAAAAAACTTCAGACCTCTGCGACGCTTTTTCAGCGAGATATCGGCGATTACGTATTTTTTCAGCGTGTCAATGGCGCGGCCATGGCGTATTAGTCTTATAGCTCCTGAAATATAAACCTAGGATTTTTTTTTATTTTTACTAGTTTTGACAGTGTATGTATTCCCAACGGAAAAGTGTAGTTTTTCTTAATTTCAGTTAAGCAGCTATTTAGTGTATGACGTCTTGTAAATGTGTATGGTAAGTACGAATTTGTGCATCCAACCATTGGGGAGTTATTCAACAAAAACTGTTTCCGCTGGAACTACGTCATCCCAGCAGCACTTTTTTTTTCCTATGGACGTACCTAGAAGAAAAAAAATACATGCAATAATTAGTGTGTGACGAGAGGTAATAGTGTACCTATGTTTAAATGAAATTTGTGTGTCTTAAAACTTCGAAGATATTCAAGACATGAGATGATACTATACTGGAAATTCTAGAACGTTAGCTCTATGTACTGCACGGCCGCTTTTTTGCGGAAGAGAGAAAAACGACACTTTTCCGCTAGGAATACACACACGTTTTGACAAATTCAGATCTAGGTTTTAAAAAAAACTTCAGACCTCTGCGACGCTTTTTCAGCGAGATATCGGCGATTACGTATTTTTTCAGCGTGTCAATGGCGCGGCCATGGCGTATTAGTCTTATAGCTCCTGAAATATAAACCTAGGATTTTTTTTTATTTTTACTAGTTTTGACAAATTCAAATCCAGGTTCTACAAAAAACTTCAGACGTCTGCGTTGCCTTTTCAGAGAGATATCGGCGAAAATGTGTTTTTCACCGTTTCAAAGGCGCGGCCATGGCGTATTAGTCTTATAGCTCCAGAAATATAAACCTAGGATTTTTTGTTTTATTTTAACTAGTTTTGACAAATTCAAATCTGGGTTTTACAAAATACCTACTTCAGACGTCTGCGTTGCTTTTTCAGGGAGATATAGGCGAAAATGTATTAAATGAAAGAGCGTAACTTGAGCATTCCTAAACATTTATTCATTTCTATAGGTAGGTACCTACTTACAGATAGGATTTCAGTAAATGTTAAAATACATACCAACCTACTTATATCTTAAAAATAAAATAAAAAAATGCCTTTAAAGACATTAAAATCTAACTTTTGCCAGTGGCTTCGCCCGCGTAATATCGGAAATTATCCAAAGGGAGAATCTATCCCCGGAATAAAAAGTAGACAATGTGGTATTCCAGATTATAATCGATATCTGTGCCAAATCATCAAGATCCGTTCTGGCGTGATTGACTAACAAACAGTCATCCATAAAAGGCCCGGTTTCCACCAAAGCACAGAAGAGAGGATACGAGAGGAATAAACCAATCCGATTCCGATATTTCCACATCTCTTCTCCGCTTTGTTTATCGGATTGGTTTATTCAAACACATCTCTCGTCTCATCTCCTCTCTGCTTTGGTGGAAACCGGGCCTAATAGTAGAACGCCGGTGTCGGGAGCAAGGTCCAAGCTATCGGTGGTTAGGGCTTATTTTATACTTAGATAATAAAGTTTCACGAAGAGCTTCTGTATACAGCGTTTCTTTGGTATGAATTATAAAAACCTCAGACTTACACAGACATTCACCAGTCATACCTACCACATATTATTTAAACTAAGTATACCTAGTTTATGTACCTAGTACTTACCTACTAGTCTCACTTAATTGCTAATATTTACAATAAGACAAAATTATAACATAAGGACCTCCTTATGTAAACCTACTTACTTAAGTACCTACTTACCTAGTTAAAAATAACAATAAAAAAATACGATCAAAGAAAAAACATTACAAATTGCTACCACAATGAGATCAAAATAATATAAATTAATTAAACAAACAAAATAATCACAGTTATCATCAGTGAATAGCAACATTATAAATTAATAATCAAAATGAAAATAGAGGTATATACTATACGAAATAATTATTCAGTTACATTCTTCGGTAGGTACTCTAGTATTTTGGCTTTTAAGAGCGTGTACGCCGTTTGTCATTTCGTACAAACTTTCAAGTCTTTATTCTTCAAAATTAATGAACCGATTTTAACGAAACTTGGTATGCATACGCTAGATATCCAGGTTTAAATAGTTATCAGAAAAAATTGTTGAAGAAGATTTCAGAGGGAGAGAGAGAGCGATTTTAAGTTTTCTATAGAAAGTGAAAAATCACTATATTCTTCCCCCTGAACTCTTTTTCGATTTTTTTTTTCTGATAACTATTTATACCTAGATATCTTGCGTACGCATACCAAGTTTTATTAAAATCAGTTCATTAATTTCGAAAAATAAGGATTTGAAAGTTTGTATGAAAAGCCGTACCGCGTAAAGGCTCTTAAGACTTTCAAGGAATCATGGTCAATGTCAACTCCTGGTACAGACTTCACGAAGGGATTCATCTCTCTCCAGAGTCAATTAGGTACCCACAATGTTTGTTTTAGATGAATGTGGACTCTGAAATGTAATTCAGGTGTCCTATGCGCCAACATAATCTCTCCACGATGATGAAGTGGATGAATTCTATGACATACCTACTAAGTTAAGATTGTGACGACCACCGAAGCTGCTAGAATATTATTTTGGAGACTTCATCGCAAAAACTGAACCGAGACAGGACATGGATGACGAAAATATCTTAGGACCGAAATGAACCGAAAACTATTGAAACCGAAACGAATTCTTGTAAAATCGGAATGAATGCTTGTAAAATCGAAACGAATGCTTTTGAAACTGAAATGAATACTTTTGAAACCGAAATGAATGCTTTTGAAAGTGAAGTGTATAATCACTTCAAACCTGAGGTTATCGTGATGTAGTGCGGCGCAAACAATTGTGCGCGATAAGCCAATGGCGGCGCTGCGGCGCCTACCTTATTATTAGGTGGATTTAAACATGCTATATCAGTTAGACATTATAGGCATCTCTAACAGCTCTACGGTCTACCAGTTAGTGTGGACCATGATGATCAAATACCAGAACATGCTCACTTGCCAGACTATGGCCCCAATTTTGCTTTAGCCGTAGAGCCTACACAAGTCAAAGACTACAATAGAAGTCCTTACGCAGAAAAATGCATCAACAAAATCGATCGTGACATTATAAGCACCCAATTGATTTGATGAGCTAACAAAGGTATCGAAATTAAAGTTTTTACTGTTTTAAATCATGTCTGATTGGAGAAATAACATAGTTTCTGCATAATACATTTTTTTATCAATTTTACTTTACCATATTCAAGTTTGCAAATGGCTAAAGTTGGAGAATTGGCGTAAGAACAGGACGTCAATTTAGAGTGGTCGCGGAAGAGCATTATCTGAATGCCAACGGTAGCACTCACGGGCAGAGTAAGCAGGTTCACTGTTCACCCATCAACCCGTACTAGACGTTGCGAACAAGCGTGATGGGTTAATTGTCTCTAATCTCGCATTTTTATGACGAAGAAAGAGAATAGCAGGTCTCAAGTGCCTGGTGTCTAGTAGTGGTGCTGCTAATGACGGTGGGCAGGGGCACACTAGGACTAGGGCATCCCTAGCTCCCCCGTGAATCCCCGGACGAGATCGACCTTCCGTCATACGAACCAGGCAAAACATCACAATGATGAAGTGGAAGAGTTCTACGACTTCCAAGCTCAAGGTCTGCCATCGGGCGAAGGAACGCAGTATACTTAATGTTAAACTGTCAGACCGCATACGAAACACCACGCTGCGCTCCAGAACGGAAATTGCCGACGTACCTCAAAAGACTGCAAGACTGAGGTGGGACTGGGCAGGCCACGTCTGCCGGATTCCGTCAAAGCTGTAGCTAGCACGCATTTTTCAAGACTGAGCGGACGGAGCCCTAACACAGCTAGGCGGGAACGCTGACTGAGATGATGGCGGGACGCCTTGGATGGCTTCTTAGTTTTATGGCATGAAGAAGCGCACCTAAGGCCGCAAATTCGGAACGGCAGCGCGTGCAGCGGCGCGTTCCAGCGTGTATTGTCGCGTGCAGCTTCGCGTTCAACGTGCATGCAACTAGTTTTCGCTAGAGCGTGCGTTCGAGCGGCGTGTCCAAGTGCGTTGACCAATCGGAGGCCGCCATGAAAGGCCAAGTGTCATAATAATGTTGTTTAGTATGTACGAGTATTGTAATGTTTCATATAATGTAACAAATTCTTTGAAAGAATCTCTTTGTTCAATTATTGTTTGACTTTTAGTATTTGTTCATTAAATAATTCACATCTTAAAAAAATATCTTCCTATTCCATGTTTTATTTATGAACACACCACTTCTTTTACTGGCAAATCTTGACTCACTGGACGAAATATCACTTGTACACGCTCGTTAATAGGCCGAACACTGATCACGCGCTTATGTACACGCTAAAAACGTTGCTACGAATACACCAAGAGAGAAGTTCATATGTACAGTAGTTGAGCACGCTCAAAACAACGTCCCGCTTCACGCGCCGCCGCGTTCCGAATTTGCGGAAATATAATTTAAAAAAGAGAAATTGAAGGAATGGGGCTCGACTAGCTTATCGCAGTCAAGTCTACCATTTGTGCAGAAACATAAGACCCTGCGTTAGTCTACCAGCGCGTAGAGAATTCATATTGAAGCACTGAGTTGTTCATACAAAAAATATGATGAATAATCTTACAGGTGGCAAATAAAGCAATAAATGTTTTGAAAGAGAAATAAATTGAAGATACGTTTCCAAAAGTGGAATTGCACTGAGAACCTTTTTAAGCATGATGATAAACTGTAGTAGAGAACGCTCCTGCTCCAAATGAAATAAACTGCCAAAATCTTTTTCTCAATGCACCCCGGGCCTCCAATAGGTAAACGACGGCCGTGAATTGAGATAAGCAAGTTTTGGTGATGGGAATCAAGTTAACTAAGCAATTAATTTGGTTTAGTAACTGTTACGTCTGATATGATGCATAAAACTAAATCAAGAATGCTGCCGTCAGCATTATTATTACACAGAAGATAGAATCTACTAACTGACGTGAAGTTTACCAGTGCGTAACTCAGTTAATTTCCATAGTTTGTTGGTAAGTAAATCATATTTCCTTTTCCAATCAATAAAACCCAAGTTGGAGTCCTAAGGAATCACAACATCATAGACATTATTTAACACGTTTTTGACATTACATAAGAAGTACCTAACTACTGGTAGATAGTCCACTTTTACAGCTGGAAGCATTTTACATAATACGAAGTGCATTTCTAATACAATTATTTATTTAACTCCACAGAAAACCTTAATACTTTTAAATCATTCTCCTATTTTTCATTATATTTAATATAATGTTATTTACTTGCACTTGCAACAATTTGAAAATTCCATTACCTTTTATCTCGACATCTAGCAGATACTTGTGATGAAAACAATAGTAAAAACACATTTTCACGCGCAGACAAATCACATTTATATGTAACAATGGCTTTCAAAAAATTAATACCTAGCAGTGTGTGTTGATACCCAGGGCGAAAAATGAGGGGCGGCAAAATCAAGGGGGAGAGGCACCTGTTACAAGTGATTTTATGAAATTTCAAGTGCGACAAAGATTGTTTAAATGCACGGAGCTGCTAAATAGCTAGATCGAGCCCTGAGCATACCCTGTCATAGCAAGTATCTTAACAAGCCACCCATCCTGCCATTGGTGGCAGTTGTATTGTGCTGTACTATAATTTATACATCCATCACAGTTCCAACTTATTATTCTAAGAAGTATATATTTGTAAAAATTTCCAACATGTCAGGCAATTCTTCACTGCTCTTTAAATTATGAAATACTGTCTGTAATTCCTTGCTTTTCATAGTTATATCTTTGTACTTTTGGACAAAATCTTCTGTTACATAATATGAACTGTTTTCAGGTATACTTTGGCGGTCATCTGACATTTGTTTGTTTAATTTATTCCATTTCTCCTCCACACTTTGTACGTCATATGCATCTAAATAGGCTTCTAATGTCGTGTAAAGAGTGTGAACCAGGTGATAAAGGCTGGAATGGTGTACCGTTGATAATGCGATAGCTTTTATTTTATTTTTGTCGTACTTAGCATATTCTATTTTTTTCTCACTCTCAAGAGGCATGCATTCTTTGAAATTATTTATCATAATATAATTCATCATGTTGTTTGTTTTCTTTGGTTTGAGAAATAGTTTCTTTGAGATTTCTATTTCAGTATCATCTGGTGAATACAACAGCCACTGTGATTCTTTGAAAAAATTTATCAAAATGCTTATTATGCATTTATTGTTAGTTTTTACAAGGTTTTTGGTTATCTTCCGGATGTGTAACATACCAATGAGATGTCTCATAAATGCTGGCTCAATCCTGTCCAAAATCCTGTTGATGGAGTCATGCGGCATTTCTGAAAATTATTTGTTTTAGCTTAAATAATATTGATCTTTCAATTTCTGCACCAAGTCCCCAGAAAATATTTCTTGTTAAGCCACTATGTTTATAGTAAGTGATACACGACCAAAATATGTATTTTAAATACCGTAAAAGATATTTTGAGAGAGAAATTTTGCAATGAATTGTTGTTCCATACTTAGTACGGGCCCTTGTACATGAATACAAAGAGTGGACTATGATTGGCTGAAGCAATGTATTGTTGCGCGCCATATTTGATACCGACACAGCGGTAGGTAACAGTTACTACTAGCGCCATCTAGTATTTAGCAGAACTAGTAGAGTCAAGATCCTTCTAGAGTCTAGTATAGTCTACTCTAGAATGTTCTAGCATAGAAAAGTCTGGAATCTAGACTTTTCTATGCTAGAACATTCTAGAGTTCTCGACATCTGGTCAGTCGGGACCGGTATGCACGAGTACTTTCTAGATGTTCCTACGGTAGAAGGACGACGAGATCACAAAGATACAAAACAGCTGTATAGAAACCAGCACGCCTTAAAAATACAAACACAGACCGCTGTCCGTGTTCCAGCCTAGCCGTCGAGGCCCCTCGCGACAACCCATCTTTTGCCTTACGAGCCAGCCCGCGTCGCTGAGCCGCCATTAGTCTCAAATCCTACAAATAATATAATGACTCAGCCTGTCCCTTGCTGCAGTCCCGAACTGACGCTGCGTGGAATGTGCCCTCTAATCTAATTTCATATACTTAGAGCATAGCTCTATCCATTGTAAATATTGTAGTAAAGGGAAGGACATACCTGAGATTATTTTGTAGAATTCATTTGCAAATGTTCTACAAGATTTTGAAGTATTTGGATAATCGCCGTTTGAGTTTTGCTCACAGATATAAAATGTTTGAATCATTACATTTAGCCAAGTCTGAAATAAAAAAAAAATAGTTAATTCCCTATTACAATGCCTTCTGAAAACTTTTAATATTGCCGATGGCAGTATACAAATTATACAATTTAAGTTTTGATGTAACCTACCGAGCCTCTGTAATCTAATAAAAAATAGTTTTACTAATAAAAATAAACATTTATACGTGGACTTACCGTAATAATTATAATCATGGAGTCCGGGTACCGCAGATGTATAACTTGAACAAACAGCCTCATTATTTGCCTACTGTTGACAGTAACACCACCCGTCTTTGGCACATTGCCTGACCACAACAGAAATGCCATTAGAGGCTTCTGCGACCTCGTAATATCTTGTGTTAAATTATTGGCGTTCCTACAAAAGAAACAGTTAAGGATATTTTAGATTTCAGTAATTTCACTGAGGTAGGTATTACTCACAAGATTGCTTCATCATCTAACACATGCTTACAAGCATGTTATTTATTTGAAATGTAATTTATATAGGTAGGTACCATTTTTTTAAGGATGAAAAATCATCAAGTGACTCCTTCCGCCCAGGGCGGAGCTGAAGGGAGTGTCAGACTATTACTGACTAAAACCCATCCATGTTCCACCTAACACCCTTTGCGTTCCAGGGTCGGGGTGACCCTTTCGAACAAGTTCGGCACCCCTGGCATGCTCTGGCCCTAGCGGGCCCCGTGCTTCATGCTGATATATCTTTGAGGCGCGCATGGAACACAACGCGCCGTCTACTCGGGCTAGGGGGTCTACTCTCTAAGCCCGAAGTCCGTAGTTTCGGCTTTAGTGTCGGGCGTATCCTATATATATGATACGGAGTAGAATCTCCTCCCACAAGGTGGACCGATGACCTGGTGAGGGTCGCGGGTGACCGATGGATGCGAGACGCACGGGACCGGTTGTTGTGGCGACACTTGGGGGAGGCCTATGTCCAGCAGTGGACGTCTTTCGGCTGATATGATGATGATGATGATGATGGAGTAGAATACGCCCGACACTAAGGCCGAAACTACGGACTTCGGGCTCAGAGAGTAGACCCCCTGTCTGATCGGACAGCAAGCTACCCAACGCTCGCGGTCCGCAGGCATCTATCACTGCGCCATACTCAGGAGCAAAGGTCCTGAGCGGCGCAGTGGCTCATGTTCGTCTGGAGAAGGAAAAAATAGAGCCGTTGTTAGCACTCCATTTCAGCCCCCGTCTGAAATTTAATATGCCTACTAATGTAATTTAATATTAATGTTTGCCACCTACTGTGGCAGGACAGAGACCCATTACCCTGTAATTGTTCCACCTATTTGATTTGATTTATTGTACACCACTCGAAACAGAAAATCATGTATAGTTGTTTTATCTCACGAGTGCGGGCGAGCAATAGTTGTTTTGGTAAAGAAGATCCGACTTTTTTGTATGACCTGGCATACCACTACTACCTACAGACCGTTATTGGCGGCCAGTGATGAAACAAGTGTCAATCGATAGAGCATTGCAAACAAAAAATGTTCAGTTATGAATCTCGTAAACGTAAGTGATATTATACTTTCTAAAATATTTCAGTTCAAAAAGGGGGAAAAATAAAGCATGTTAATTACTTATGTACCCTTATGTAACCTTTTCGCGCCGCCGCCGCAGTGAACAGCGTATTTTTCACGCTCCTACCCCCCATTTTATAATCGCAGGACAACGTTTGTCGGATCAGTTAGTAGTTATATAAAATACCTTCTTTCGGTATCATATGTATGCTTATGAAGTAAAATATGGAGAAACATGTAAAATATGCCTACCAACTGTAATGATAAATGATTTCATTTTTGTAAATAGTTTATTATTAGCAACACTTTTACAAGAGTCAACGTTGTTTTTTGTCTGTGTAAGCTAGATGAGGCCGGTGTTTCCTATTAAGTGTATGTACCTCTACCCTCGTTTACAAACAATTTTAATTTGATTTGAAATATTCACCAAAACTAACTTATTTGATTTTATTTCAAACAGGTACTTACCTGTTATTACTTAATCGACTATGCTGCATACATTAGCATATTATTTGTTAATCTACCTACTCATCATCATCATCTCAGGCGAAAGACGTCCACTGCTGGACATAGGCCTCCTTCAAGTGTCGCCTCAACGACCGGTCCTGTGCGTCTCGCATCCATCGGCTACCAGTGACCCTCACCAGGTCATCGGTCCATCTTGTGGGAAGCCTTCCAACCACAATAACCTACAATATCTACTAAATTCATAAAATTCTTGAACTCAAATATCTCAGAAAGTATACCACTTACGAGATTCATCTCTGAATATTTTTGTTTATAATCACTTACTCTGTCGATTCCAAATGATTTGTCATTGTCTTAGTGTGCGGCGCTCCAAATCAGTCGCTCCCAAGCTTACGCACACTAATGCAATGTGCACGTAGATTTACCTACACAACTATGCTACTCGCCTGCACTTGAGATATTAGGTTGGGGAAAAAGTCTTTTCGTATTAAAGTATGTATGAACTTGTAATGAAATCTCTTTGGCTATAAGTTCTATTTGTATCTGGCTGATTTTGGTATCATTGAAAGTTTAAATTTTAAAGAACATAATTCCAAATTCAAATTAGGAAAATGTGTGATTTTCATTTGTTTTTCGTACTGTCAAGATGAGTGAATCTAATGAAGAAATTCGATACATTTTAAAATTTTACTACAAGAAAGGTAAAAATGCAGCGCAAGCCGCGAAAAAACATTGCGATGTTAAATAGACCTTGTGCAGTGTCTGTGAGAGTAGCACAAATTTGGTTTAAGCGTTTTATATCCGGAAATTTTGATGTCAAAGATGCACGTCGCTTTGGTCGCCCTATTACGGATAAAATGGATGCCATTTTTGAAAAAGTGGAGCAAGATATCTGTAGTTACGACGTAGCTGAAGAACTGGGAATTCACCACAAAACAGTTTTGGCGCATTTGAAAAAAACTGGGTACTTACACAAAAAAGCTCGATATTTGGGTACCTCACGAGCTCACTGAAAGAAACCTAATGAACCGTGTACTCATTTGTGATTCTTTATAACGACGTAATAAACCGAACCATTTTTGAAGAAGCTGATGAAAAGTGGATCACGTACGACAAGAACGTGCGAAAAAGGTCGTGGTCAAAAGCCGATCAGGCTTCACAGTCTGTGGCGAAACCCGGGTTAACTCGCAACAAGGTGATGCTGTGTGTGTGGTGAAATTGGAAGGGCATTATTCATTATGAGCTGTTACCACCAGCCAGGACCATCGATTCTGAACTCTACTGCGAACAACTGATGAGATTAAAGCAAGAAATTGAGAGAAAGCGGCCGGAATTAATCAACAGAAGGGGTGTGGTTTTTCATCATGATAACGCTAGACCTCACACGTCTTTAGCCACTCAGCAAAAATTAAGAGAGTTTGGCTGGGAGGTGTTAATGCATCCGCCGTATAGTCCTGACCTTGCACCTTCAGATTTCCACCTGTTTCGGTCTCTTCAGAATTTTTTAGGCAGTGTCATGTTAACATCACGAGAGGACTGCCAAAACCACTTGTCGCGGTATTTTGATCAGAAGTCCCAAAATTTCTATAGCAATGGGATCATGTCCCTACCTACAAGATGGCAAAAAGTTATCGAACAAAATGGTACCTACATACTTTAGTTAAATGTAAATAAACTATATTAAAAACTGTTTTCAATTTTCTTAAAAAATGCGAAGAAACTCTTTCCCTAACCTATTAAAATAAAACATCTATAACATACAATTTAACAGTGGAAAATGCGTTTATAAGTATTTAGTCATCACAGTAAATTGTGGCATGGAATTTACAAAAGGGCTGGGCAAAATTGCCAAAAAAACACACTACAGATTACAAAATAATTTAAATTTCGGAAGTCGATGTTTCCGGTTGTTTCTTCGGAACTCAACACCGATTTCCGAAATTTAAGTTATTTTGAAGTCGGTTTGTTTTTATGAAAAAGTTTTTTTATTTTTCACTTTTTAGTGGTACCCCCCCCCCCCCACACCTAACAACACCACTGGTAATGGGACCGCGTTAGAAACACACAAATCGCCGACGTCACTCAAAAGCAACCACAGTGTAGGTACCAGAAAAAGTCCACCGGCAGACCCAAGCGAAAATGGCGAGACGAGCTAGACGTCTATCGACAGGATTGGTCAACACTAGCCCAGAGCCGGGAAGAATGGAAGAAAGGGAGGCCTTTGTGCTGCAGTGGGCAAAAGCCTCCCATAAATGGGCTACAAAGAAATTAATTATGCTTTGGTAAGTACTTAGTCTATTTGTAAATTCCATGTCTTAATTATGTATTGTTATTTACCTTGAATGTCAAATGGCCAAATCAAACTGTAATAATTCTACAATACTTTCTAGAACTGCCATCAATCTTTCTATTCTGTCTGGCCTGTTTAATAGTTCAAATATTTCAAATTTCTCTTTTTGCCAATGTAAACCCTGCAAGGTTAGCTTCAATTCTTCTGGAAAATTCTCACTCTTATTAAATAAAGGGCCATCATGGCTGTCTGAACTGATTTCATTCTCCAATCTATTCATGCAATATTTTACAATGCCTTTCCTGTAACCATATTGTTTTCTGTTGGTGAATGTCTCTTTCTTAGGATTCATGGGTGATGTTAAAAAAGATAAGTAACAAGTCCTTAAAGTTTCGATACATGGCGGGTGAGTGCTAAAGATTTGTGACAGTATCTGTTGGCACTTGTCTATGATTTCGTGTGCTGTTTCTTTAGACAAGTTATTCTCATTGAAATTCTGGAATGTAAAAATATTGGTACATTAATTAAATTCAAGCGGTGTAAATATTTGTATTCATCCAGTTAGACTGAAAGCAAATTCCAACAAAATTAGAAAAGGCTAGACAGATTGATTGTAGTCTGTATAAGTGGAAACATTACAGGTAAAGTAGGTTAGTATATTTACCATCATAATCTCTGGAACCTCTTTGAGTACAGTTGCAGATAAATACTTCACAGGAGTTATACACATTTCGCAAACTTCTAAAGCTTCATACCACGTACTACTCATAAAATCAATTCTGAATGCCTGTTCAGCATAACCTGACATTTCACTGATGTCTTTCTGAAACATAACATTCCCCAATTCAAGTACAGATGACAAAAGCAGTATCAGATTATATGGATTATCTATACATATAATTATGTGTATAAAAAATAAAAAGAAATACTAGAACAATGATCCTATGCCTTAATTTGTTTGCCAGTCTGTCAACATAATCTCACGCTTAGATTTACAAAATAAATATATCTACTTGTCTTACTTGTTCATAAAATTTTTACAGATTTATTTAATAAGTAGATCATTCAAATAAAAACTGAATAGCTTCAAATTTAGTTGACGATTAATTTAATCGTGAATAAATTATTCGGAACTCGCACGTTTTTAATCGTCATTCGTGATTATGATTAGGCACGCTATGCTTAATCGTTATTCGTTATTTGATCAAATTTTGCCCGTCTCTGGGCGGGGCAGTATGCCACAAAGGTTCTATCCCCTTTGAGTAAGGGGGGTTATTTATTATTTATTTTATTTATTTCTATAATACAGTTTGTGTACAGTTTTAAGTTTCTTATTGTACCATTAAACCATGATTGGTTTGTCTTGGTACTCACAATTCGCTACAACAATACACCTTAATCACTAAAACTTAATAACTAATAATATTATTCTATAATAAGTTCAAAATGTTACCAAGATACCCACATTATTTAATGTGGGTATCTTAGCAACACTTCGAACTAAGTTGACGTAAACATCCATTAGTTAGAACGTAGAAGTGGGTACATGAGATATTTGCACGTAACGTACTGGCTCAATTGCGCGCTACTTGGCCGGTTATTAGAAAACTGGTTCTAATCGACGTATACAGGTTGCTCCACTTTAATTGATACGTGTTCCAAAAATGAAAAATAAATCCTATATTGAGTTATTTATTTATGTAGTCGTAATAGTATTTCTTGTATTTTTGTTTATAATTTTTGGTATTTATTTCGCTTCTTACATTTGGAGGAATTTTGGAGGGTTACTTTTGGGGGACAAAATAGAAAATAAAAAGTTTAACAAACTGTACCGTGTGGTGTTTCAAATTTTTTTTTTCATACATTTAAAATAAACAGTTTTAAAGTAATGCCGAGCAACGGGCGGCGACAAATAACCTGTATCGAGGCAGTCGCAGGCCTCGGGAGGACTAAATCCCTTCTAAAAAGTGCGACCGCATCACCTTGGGAAAGTGATGTGCGTATGACCCAACTCATAACATGAAAGTATGTATTATAGCGAACTAGATTTGTCATGCGATCCGGCTAACGCCCGGCGCTCGCAGGTACCCACCCGGGCCTGCGAGTGTGAAATTGGCTACCGAAGTCTGCGCAGGGGTAGGCGACCAGGCCCCTGTGATGGAAAATGCTACTGGCAGCAATAAAAAACTCGTACAGCAGGCATTTCATCCAAGCCTCTTTATCTCAAGACCTAGATCTTCCTCACTTGGGAATCTTAGCACAGCCGGCACTATAAAGGAGAAAAATTTGCCAGCAACGCCATCAGAGGCCATCACCATAGATTATGATGATGACAACAGCTGTCGCCCCAAATGGCAAAGAATGCCCACGCATCGAAACCCTAAAAGAAAAAAGCTATCTGCTAGCCCACCTTCTATGGGATTGAAGAAGAGTCCAGCTCAAAACTCACCAAGCTCCATCAACACTTCTAACAGATACAGTGAACTTCCAGTAGACATACCTGATGAACCCACTGAGTCAATAGAAAGCCAAACTAAATCCAAGAAAGTCAGCAAACCACCACCGATAATCCTTTATGGAATTATGGACATATCCAAACTGACAGAGCTTCTGAATAGTTCCGTACCCAGTGATGGTTATACTTATAAAATAGTTACCAAAGACCAACTGAGAGTAATGGCAAAGACAAGTGAAGCATACAAAGACATTATCGACCTTATTCGAAAGAATGGACTTATAGGGCATACGTTCACACATAAAGACAAGAGGAGCTGTAGAATTGTGATAAAACACCTGCACCACACAACTCCAAAAGATGCCATTATTGAGGAAATAGAAAAAACCGGAAATAAAGTCAGAGGAGAAATTGTATGCGCACTTTCTAGAAGAAACAAGAAACCGCTAAATATGTTCTTCGTGAATGTAGAACCTGGTCCAAATAACCCAGAACTAAAGCGTATAAATTCCATATACCACACAAAAGTTAAGATAGAAGATCCACGAAAAACAAATGAAATTCCCCAATGCGCTAGATGTCAGCAATATGGGCACACCAAAAACAATTGCATGCGCCCTTATCGGTGCGTTAAATGTGCAGACGGACATAGAACTATAGATTGTCCGAAAAAAGACAAACACACCTGCTACCTGTACATTGTGCCTTGGAGACCACCCTGCAAACTACAAGGGGTGCCAAGTATACAAAGAAATCCGCGCTAGAAAAATAGTTCCATCTCATAAAAAAGCCCCCACAAATATGAACCACCCAAGAAGTAATACTGTTGCCTTTCAAATAGAACACTTCCCTCCACTAAAACAAAGCACATATACTAGACAACAACCTCCAGACTCACAAAGTCAAGATCCCGAAAATATCGCTTACTGGGACAAAAAACAAGAGAACACACAATCTCAGCCAACAAGTTCACTGGAACAGATAATCATCAAACAATCAGAGAAAATAGATATCCTCATACAACAAATGGGTACCCTAATGGGTCTCCTTACAACTATAATTGCCCAATATAAGAAATGATGAAATTCCTACGTATTGCTGCATGGAACGTAAATGGTCTGTCTCCCAATAGACAAGAAATTGAATTATTTATAAAAAATAACAGGATAGATGTTCTTCTAATATCAGAAACACACATGACAAACAGCAAAATCATCCTAGTGAAAGGTTATAATATTTACTACACAAACCATCCAGATGGAACGTCGCACGCTGGGTCAGCGATTATAATAAAAGAAAACATTAATAATAATAATAATAACTGTATATCCCGCGAAAGTGTGGAGGTCGAGGCTTTTTAAATGCTAAGACTCTCCACAATCGCGAGATATGCAGTCTCAGGGAATATTTCCTAGCTGTCGACGTGGGTATGCATCGAGATGTAGTGGCGGTGGACAAGGGACTCACCCCGCTCTCCTTGGCAAATGAGAACTGGCGCAAACCTGCGGTGCTGGACACTAACGATCGCAGGGCGGTATGGCAGAGCAAGGAACTTCACGGACGCTTTTTCCGGGCCCTACACGGGCCCGACGTAGATCAGTTAGCGTCCGTAGCCTGGCTACGTTTTGGTGACCTCTTTGGGGAAACCGAAGGTTTTGTCTGTGCAATTATGGACGAAGTTGTCATGACGAAAAACTACCGGAGATTTATTGTGAAGGACGGCACGGTTGACATATGTCGGGCATGTCACCGTCCGGGAGAATCAATTCGCCACATTATCTCTGGTTGTTCTCGTCTTGCTAACGGAGAGTACTTGCATAGACACAACCTTGTAGCCAGGATTATCCATCAGCAACTTGCTCTGAAATTCTCTCTTGTGGAATCGGAGGTGCCGTACTACAGGTATGTGCCCGACCCAGTTCTCGATAATGGCAGTGTCACATTGTACTGGGATCGGTCCATCATCACTGACAGGACTATTATTGCAAATAAGCCTGATATAGTGGTGGTGGACCGAATCGAGAGGCGTGCAATGATTGTAGATATAACCGTTCCGCATGATGAGAACCTCGTGAAAGCCGAGAACGATAAACAAATAAAATATCTTGACTTGGCTCGCGAGGTTGTCGACATGTGGAATGTAAATTCGGCAATCATTGTACCGATAGTCGTCTCAGCCAACGGTTTAATAGCCAAGAGCCTCGACCAACACCTCAGGAGGCTCTCGTTAGGCAGCTGGATCAAGGGCTTGATTCAGAAAGCAGTACTTCTGGACACGGCTCGTATCGTTAGGAGGTTCCTCTCTTTGGAGCCCTGACTGCCGGTAGCTTGGACCCTGTTCCCGATACCGGTGGGCTACTATTTTTATATTTTTAAATGTTTTTTTATTTATTTTTTGTAGGAATATTTAAAAATATAATTAATATGTATAGAAAATGAATAAAGAGAATAATAATAAAGCCGATGTGGGTATGCACCGAGATGTGGTCGCAGTGGACAAGGGACTCACCCCGTTGTCCATGGCGAAAGAGAACTGGCGCAAACCTGTAATACTTACTACAGATGACCGCAAGGAGGTATGGAAAGGCAAGGAGCTTCACGGGCGCTTCTACCGGGCTCTTTATGGGTCCGACGTAGATTTCCCGGCGTCCGTGGCCTGGCTACGTTTCGGTGATCTCTTCGGAGAAACTGAAGGTTTTGTTTGTGCAATTATGGACGAAGTTATCTTGACGAACAACTACCGGAGGCATATTATGAAGGACGGGACGGTTGACGTGTGTCGGGCATGCCACCGTCCGGGTGAGTCCATCAGACATATTATCTCTGGTTGTTCTCGTCTGGTTAACGGCGAGTACTTGCATAGGCATAACCAAGTGGCCAGGATTATTCACCAGCAACTTGCTTTGAAATACAAACTTGTGGATTCTGAGGTACCGTATTACAAGTATGTGCCCGACCCAGTTCTCGAAAATTACCATGTCACGTTGTACTGGGATCGGTCTATCATCACTGATAGGACTATCGTCGCTAATAAGCCCGATATAGTGGTGATAGACCGATTAGCGCGCCGCACAATGATAATCGATGTTACCATTCCACATGACGAGAACCTCGTGAAAGCTGAGAAAGAGAAACAAATCAAGTATCTTGACTTAGCGCACGAGGTTGTCGACATGTGGAATGTGGACTCGGCTGTCATTGTGCCGATCGTCGTTACGGCCAGTGGCTTGAGCCAAAAGCTTCGACAAAAGGGGCTCCAGATTGACCACAACCAGAGGCAGAGAATTGAAAAAGGCAATAAACTCAAAATCGCTCAATGTACTGACAACAGGTGAGCCAACATACTGGCCAGCCGATCCGAACAAAACACCCGATCTAATCGATTTCTTTATCACTAAAGGCATGTCAGGATTGTACACAAATATAGAATCATGCTTGGACGGTAACTCCGATCATACACCTGTGATATGCACACTGAGCACTACAATCATCTTGACAGAACCCCGCGAAACGCTATACAATCGCAAAACTGATTGGGACACTTTTATAGAGGAAAATGCAAATCTACTCATTTCACTTAAAACAGAAGAAGACATAGATAAGGCAGCTTTCTATACAACAAATCTAATCCAAAAAGCTGCTTGGATGTCCACTCCATGTATAAAGTACAGGACTCAGAACCAGGATTACACACTAGAAATACGGGAAATGATAACCACAAAACGGAGATTGAGGCGACAATGGCACACAAGCAGGAACGCACACGATAAAAGAACCCTTAACAAAGCACAAAAGGAATTGAAACGAATGCTCAAAGAACATGAAAACGACACCCTGCAAGAAAAACTGAAAACTTTATCACCTCATAAGGCAGATGACTACTCCCTTTGGAAAATAACCAAGTCATTAAAACGGCCACAAGAACACATGCCTCCAATAAGACAATCAAATGGTGAATGGGCGAGGAAACCTGCGGATAAAGCTGAAGTATTTGCAACTTTTTTAAAAGATGTATTCAAACCCAATGAACACGACATCAGGAATACAGAAGAAGAAATTGATCAAATCATCGAAAGTGATCAGCAAATGTCCCTTCCGTTGCGATTATGCACCCCAACTGAAGTACAGAAAACTATTAAAAACCTGAAAAAGAGAAAGGCTCCAGGATTTGATTTGATTACAGCAGAGGTTCTGAATCATCTGCCAAGAAAGGGAATTGTACTGCTAACTATTCTGTTTAATGCAGTATTAAGATTGCACTATTTCCCACTCATTTGGAAAATCTCAATCATTAACATGATATGTAAACCGGGAAAGCCTCCTTCTGAAGCTTCATCATACAGACCAATAAGTTTACTTCCATTATTGTCTAAACTCTTTGAGAAGGTACTTTTAGTACGATTGCTACCTACACTGGAAGAACAAGGAACTATCCCACAGCACCAATTTGGCTTTCGAGCAAACCATGGGACAACAGAGCAAATACACAGAGTGGCTCACACAATCCGGCAATCCTTGGAAAGAAAAGAGTATTGCTCCGCCGTTTTCCTTGACATACAACAAGCATTTGACCGAGTATGGCACAAGGGCCTCCTGTGTAAACTTAAAATGTGCTTACCACACCCCGCATATGCTTCTCAGATCATATCTAGAAAACCGAGTATTCCAAGTTAGGTCTGGAGACTGCCTGTCTTCATTCTATCCCATAGAAGCAGGAGTGCCTCAAGGCTCTGTACTAGGTCCTGTTCTATACACAGTGTACACTGCTGATCTACCCACCTCAGACTTAATTGAAACTGCAACCTATGCTGATGACTCCGCAGTCCTATCTTGTGATATAGATCAAATAACCGCATCTACAAAACTCCAAGATCACCTGGATAAGATTGGAACATGGCTGAAAAAATGGAGAATCAAAGCTAGTGTTGCCAAGCCGATTCACATTACCTTCAGCCTCGGAAGAGGAGACTGCCCACCGGTGAAACTTGGCGGTGACATTTTGCCTCAAAAAAGTGTGGTAGTACCTAGGCATGCACATCGACAGAAGACTTACCTGGCGAGAACATATAAAGACCAAAAGAGACCAGGCAAACCGAAAACTCAAAGATATTCACTGGCTTATAGGTAGACAGTCGTCACTTGGCTTGGAAAATAAACTCCTTATCTATAAATCCATCCTGAAACCTATCTGGACGTATGGGATAGAGCTCTGGGGATCAGCAAGCCATTCTAATATTGAAATACTGCAACGTTTCCAAAATAAAGCACTAAAAATTCTAAGTGGAGCACCTTGGTTCACGAGGAACACTGAAGTACATGAGTACCTAGAAATACCAACGGTTAGGGAGGTTATAGAGAAGTCCTACAAGAATTATAAAGAAAGACTCCAACAACACGAAAATGAATTAGCTGTGACACTACTAGAGACCTCAGAGTCTACCTATAGACTCAAAAGAAAGCGAATAGCGTCAATTTGACTGACAAGATATGGAGATGACACATCAAAGGGTGTGAAGAATCTCGAACTGTTAATTAAGACATAAAAATCTGATTAAAGCTCAAATGGCTGATTGCAGAAAAAAAAAAAAGTTTTAAAGTAAGATAAGAAACTAGATAAAAATGACCATTCCTCTCTTATCTCCGAAACTACCGGGTAAAACGGTGAATAGAAATGCAGGGGTCAATTTAAACGAAACTGATAGGAATTTTCACGTAATTTAAATATTGTTTGCAGCAATGAACTGAAAAGAACAGAAATGAACAATGAACGAAGTAACCATTTATTTTTAAATGTATGCTTCGTAAGTAAACAATAATTTGGTAATTATATATGTGAAAATCCCAATACAAGTTTCGTTTTTATTCACCCCTGCATTTCTATACAACCTGTTTTACGGTTCTGAGCCAAATTTATTTTTAAAATGCAGATAATAGGTCTGCACTTATAGAATACTGGAAAACCTATTTCTGGGTACGCATGAATTCTATTTCTGGGTGGTTTAAAAAAAAATAACCACCCCTTCTAAAATAACCTGTCCAAGTCGGGGTGCCCCAAGTCCCCGAGCTCGCTTCGCTCGCTCTTGTACCAAATAAAACACCAAAATGTTAATTATAATCCAATCGGTCTCTAAAGGCGTAGCGACGTTGTCGTAAATAGCAAGCAATCGGTGTCCAGAGAGGTAGCAAAGTCGTCGAAAAACAGGAGGCAGATAATAATAACGATATGGAGCATATTCATTCACGTAAACTCGGAAGCAACGGAAATATCTGTCACTGTCAGTGTCAGCAAAATGGCGGCTTAGCAATTCATTTTACGCTTTTTGACGGATAGAACACTATGGCCAGATATAGGAAAGCTGAAACTAGCGCTTTGCTCATGATATTATCTACCAAAGTCTGGAGAAACATTAAAAAAGGTAATGAGGTGTAGAACTGCACAAGAAGTCTGGCAGGAGTTACATAAAGACTTTTCGATGGACAAATGACTTGAAGGTCGAGATTTCCAAGATTAACGCAACTGCTAAGCTTCCAGAGGAGAGGAGGGAATTACGAGATGGCGCTTTAAAAGCATTACCACTACTACGTCAACAGAGTCTGCTCTTCACCTGGTGGTGAGCCAGATAGAGGAAGCGATCCACCAGAAAGGTTCCTGCCTGGGCACTTTCATAGACATCGAAGGAGCCTTCGACAAGACAAACTTCTCCAGCATAAGTGACGCCCTTTCCAAGCACGGCGTAAAACAGGTACTTACTGACTGGATTACTAATATGTTAAGCAAACGAGTGGTTAAACTTGAGGAAGAGCAGCAGTTGGCCTTGATAGCCAGAGGCTGCCCGCAGGGAGGAGTGCTCTCCCCTCTTCTGTGGAATCTGATGATAAATGACCTTATTACCAGACTCAATGCACATCGTTACTACACAATAGGTTATGCAGACGACCTCGCGATCCTTGTGCCTGGGAAGGTGACTGGGACGATCTGCAATCTTACTCAACAAGCACTACGCATCGTAGAGAGATGGTGCGGTGAATATGATCTGTCGGTAAACCCCACTAAAACTGAATTAGTCATGTTCACACAAAAACGAGCATTAGGCCCCTACCGCCTACCTAAGCTCTTCAACACAGAACTCCAGTTATCTAACGAGGTTAAGTATCTTGGGGTCATCCTAGACTGTAAGTTAAACTGGAGTAATCACATAGACTACAAACTAAACAGGGCTTGCATCACCTTCTGGCAATGCAGGAAAATGATAGGTAAGAAGTGGGGTCTATCTCCCAAAATAATACTATGGTTGTACAGCGCAGTAATTCGGCCCATGATCACCTACGGGGCCGTGGTGTGGTGGACCCGCACAAAGCTAGTTACAGCCGTAAACAAACTACAACACATGCAAAGGCTGGCCTGCATGGCGGCGACGGGCTGCATGAGAACAACTCCGACTGCGGCACTGGAAGCCATACTGGGACTCCCCCCGCTCCACCTGTTCATACAACAGGAAGCGACGATGGCAGCAGTCCGCCTTAAAGCACTGGATCTCTGGGGTAAGAGAGAAACACAACACACCGCTCTGCTTGAGGAGCTCAACTGTGAACTCCCCATAACAAAAGCAATTAACGACCGGATATCCAAGCAATTTATCTTTGATAAAAAATACAAAATCCAATTGCATGAGGATCACCGCTGCGAGGGGCTGTGCCCCGCCGAGCTGCGGATCTTCACTGATGGATCAAAAACAGGTACTGGCACGGGTGCGGGTATCTTCTCAGAGGATCTCAACATTCATATAGCCACACCATTGGGGGTCCACAACACAGTGTTTCAAGCTGAGTGCATGGGCATTTCCTTGGCGGCTTTAGCCATCTTAAACAGGGAAGTTAAGGACCACTCAATACGCATACTTTCGGACAGCATGGCCGTCCTGCAAGCACTGAACAGCCACACAGTTAACTCCGGGCTGATCCTCGAGTGTCACCAACGTCTGAACCAGGTTGGTAGATACAACAAAGTAACCATTCAATGGATTAAGGGACACAGCGAATCCCGAGGCAACGATGCAGCGGACGAACTCGCCAGAAGGGGCTCGAGTATGGCAGCGATAGGTCCTGAACCCTTCGTGCCACTCCCTTTCGGTTACCTACGCAACCTGGTAAGGAAACGTACCAGAGACAAACATCACAAATTATGGGTTGACCTTGGTGAGTGTAGGCAGGCCAAGGAGGCACTTCCCTCAATTGATGGCCGTTTCACGATGAAAGCCCTAAGACTGACTAAACAACAGTTGCGTACAGTCACAGCTGTCACAACTGGCCACGGGTCTTTTAATAAACACCTCTATGTCATAGGAGTCACTGACAGCCCACTCTGCAGAGCCTGCATGGAGGAGGATGAGACAGCAGCACATCTGCTTCTAAGCTGCCCGGTAGTCGCCGATTACAGGGCTAAGTACTTCGGAAACCCAGGTACCCTTTGTGAGATAGTTAGTACCACCAAGGCGTTGCTGGCCTTTCTTGGGGAGCTGGGGTGGATCGAATGAAACATTTGTCCCACCTGCACGCAAAATACGCGCTTAGTCGTGGAGTTGCGGAAACCGGCCCGATTTACATACATTTACATAAGCTTCCAGAGATGTTCCTAATGTGTAAAGTCTTGGACACACTCAACGACAGATTTTTTAACTTCAAGTTAAGCTGGCTAATGCTTAAGCAGACTGAGAAATCAAGAGACAGATTGATAAGTCATCTTTGCACATTCGAAAGAGATCTGGGCGGTCAAGAGAGCTCCAAGCAGGAAGCACTAGTGAGTGACAACACCAGTAGAGTGAATCATAAAGCCAAACATGGACAAGCAGCTGATCTGTAACTTCTGTTCTGGTAGAGGGCACAGAGTTTGCAAGTGCAAAAAGTGGATTATGGATGGCCAACTAAATCAACTCCAGGCACATCAGCACCAGGCTCAAAATCAAAACAAGTTTAACGGATATCGCTCATGGTAAATGAATGCTCGGAGAGTCATGCTCAAGACTATCACTGATTTGTCGATAATGGAGCGACAACACATATTGCAGTGAGCAGAACATGCTTTAATGAATATCATGAATTTGATCATAAAGTGACATCCTCATATGGGTCCTCAATTCCAGCGTTAGGAAAGGGCACAGTTCTGGTAGAATCAAAGGTCAACGGCAAGACGGAGCAGATAATACTCCGAGATGTATGGTTAGTACCATCGCTGACAAAGAAACTGTTCTGGACATTGGCTGCACAAGACAGAATGCAGAATAGGATTTTTACATCATCAACTAGAGAGTGCAAACATTGAAGGCATGACTAAAGTTGTTGACAAGAGAGTTCCTTACCGAAGACTTTACGAATACATGAAGATGGTTATGCCAATAAGACAAAGATTAATGATAGAGGTCAATGCTATAACTGGCTCTAATCTATATCTCTTTAATCGGGACCAAAGAAATGTCTATGATATTTTCAAGAAGGTACTTGGAATTGATTTGAAACCAGGTAATTTGAAACGCAAGGGTTGTTTTTACGGCAAAACCCATAGGAATAAGTTTGAAACTAGGGAAAGAGCTACAAAGCCAGGTGAACTGATTCACACAGATGTCAGTGGACCTTTTGCTGATAGCATCTCAAAGTAAAAGTATTTTGTTTGTATTATTTAATGGCTATTCCAGCTACCACCTTGTCTACTTCATCAGGCATAAAATATGAAGTAAAAGTTAAGCTTCTACAGATGTAGCAAGGAGTAAAAGCAGCTTGCCACATTATGTCAACAATTACTTAGTGACTATGGTGGTGAATTTCATAAAGAAGCCGTTTGAAAGAAACTTCAAAAGCACAATATTCAGCATTGGCCGACAATGCTATACACGCCTGAACAAAATGGCTAGAGTGAGCGAGAAAATCTAATATGTGGGTCCAAGTTCTAGAGTTTATTTCAGTATTCTATCATTAACACTTGTCCTAAAGCTAAGTAAGTAAGTTTGTTAAGTAGGTACTCACTCCATTCTGATTATGTTTGCAAACATTTTTCTTCAAACAAGACGGATGATATTGTAACAGAAATCTTGCACGGTAATCTGAAGAGGCACTGCAGGAGACCTGTTTGCAAGCTTCGATGAAGTTTTTCGTTTTTCTAGTCTTCTGTTCATCTTCTTCGCAGTTTACGGCTTGTGCTAGTTTACAAGCTACCTCTTTAGAATGACTTTCCCGCTTTAAATTGATCTTTGCAGACCGTTTTGTTTTTTTCCTTCTAGGAGCCATAGTTCAAATTTGTGGGAACAGCTATCGACATCGACCGAGTACCAGGGGGGGGACAGAGCCTAATAAACAGGGCTGCCAGGTGCAAAAAAAATATGATCGTACGGCAACTACAAAAAAATCGTATGCCAAGGAAATTTTGAAATGAAAAGATCGTACAACCTAGAAGTACAAAATTTCTTTTAACCTGTAAATGACTAAAATTCGTTTAGTTTTAGAAAAGAAATGCAATAAAACTATTTATTGAAAAGATTTTCACGAATTTTCTGTGGTCATGTTGTCTAACTTTTCTGTTGTAGTAGTGAAGTAGGGAACTTCGTGCAATTTTCGTTTCTTATTAATTATTGCTTGGCTAATAATGTTCCCTTTCATTGGATAAACTGTTTATAAGTTTTGTGATGATATAGGAATAGGGCAATCATAACAAATTTATAGCAAATTGAGCCAGTGTTTTATAATTTTTAAATTGTTTTTTGATGACGCACCAAAACTCGTCGGTAGACGCTCCAGCCCTGACGTGTGAAAATTCCCAAATAAAAAATAAATCTCATGTACCTAATTGGTAAATAATTCGCGATTAATTCTTCGCACACCGGTGTGTTGCCGGTGCTTGATCATTTAAAACAGTGGTCGTCACACTTTTCTGATCAAGGGCCACATAATTATGACAATGTGAGGTATCATAGCGGGCCGCACATTCGTGGATTAGATAGTTGACATCACCATCAATTGAAATATTTTTACAAGCTGTGAAAATGCGATTGCCCCATTTTGTACAGCTTGGCAAAAAAAGAGAATGATGTGGTGACAAGTGAAACTAAATATTTTACTAAATGGAAACCTATGATGTCGACAATACTTGGCCGAAAAGTGTTAGATTTTGAGTAACGTTTATTGTTCCACATTTATTTTTAACGATTTGATTAAATTCTCTTACTGATTTCCCATATTATGGTGCGTTAAGCGAGATAGTGGCGCCCTCATTTTTTCCAAACTCTTTTCTTCCAAGCTGTACCTCTATGCAAAATATTAGTAACTAGCTTTTGCCCGCTACTTCGTACCCGCATATCCCATTTTTCCCGTTCTCGTAGGAATTTCCAGTTCCCGTGTAGCTTGTAGCCTTCTCCGTGAATGTGGTTAAAAAATCTTATTATACATGTTGTAGATTGATGGCGCTACTGTAGGACTACGGACAGCGCTATCTATCAAATTGTTTCGAAACCTAATAATCATGTGATCGGAAACGCAAGCGCGCCCTACCGCTTGGACACGATCTTTGGGTGGGTCGGGTGGTCGCTCTAGCGCTCGGGCACTCTGGGCTGAATGCTCATACCGTCACACGTGACTGTTTCCTGTGTAAACTGTTAGTCTGAATATAGTTATTTTAATTTTCTTTCGTTCGAGTGCCCGCGACTGTGTCCATATCCAAAACTATATAGAGTTATGAAAAAGACCCGGTGCTTAGCGTCTCGGCCACCCATGACGCGACATCAGAAGTCGGGATATACCTCAAATGGCACACTTGGAAATTCGTCACAATGAAGTCATAGTGAAAACCGTTTGCACTTTATTTTTAAAATGCAACAAACTGTTGTGCTTACCCCCAGATGTTAAAAACTCGATGTGTATTGTGAAGTGGAAGACATGTTCCGACAACAGTTAGTAGTTTTAATGCCATTGCTTATAGCTTTACGAGTACAGAGAATTCTGAGCTATTACGATTTCTAAATAGATTTTTCTGTTTTGCCTACTAGGTATTTGAGGTGAGATTAAAATGAGCTTATTTGATTCAAACCGTATGGTGCAGCAATGATCGTGAATTCGTGATGTTCGTAGATTAACGTAGAGTATTTCGTGAACGTGGTTCATTAAAATGTGTTATTAAACGCAAGCTCTTATTCCTCTTATCGCAAGCACCGATGTGCATAGCTTACCGGTCGGTAACGGTATGTAATCTCCTTGTCGGGAAGATGCTCAAGGCGAAGTACCAGGGTGTCATGTGGCGGCCCTGGGTGGCATAGACGGGAGAGTCTGGATATCGTTGTGGTAGCTCTAGGTAGAGTAGGTAGTGCAGGCGAGAGAGTTGACTCTGCATTCCCGTGGGGAAGTGCGGGTGTAGTAATTATTGCTGAGTTATGAGAGAAAGCTGTGACTGTGAATAAGATACCCGGTCATTGGTTTTCTTTTATTTTCAATTAATGTGTATTTGACGACCTTTACTGGTGCTTTGACCGGTTAATTTCGAACACTAGTGAATCGCAAATCTAACTCAAAGTTCATATATGAAGTAAACCATTTGCAGTTACTTTTGAACCGTAAAAAGGCTGATTGACTGGCTGACCAGTCGGAGAAGTGAAATCATGGAATAGCGCTGTGTGTTTAATAGTTTGTAGGCACAATATACCGTAGCGATTAACGATAGCAAATCGTGGCAAGATGCAATAGGTGAAGTACAGTTTGCTTTTAATTTGGGAATTTGCGAGACCGTTATTATTGATGTTTAGTGATGTAGAAGCTTAAGTTGGTTAAAGAGAGAGACCGTAAGATTTAGGGTTTTAAACGATGTGCGGAATATGATAAAGCTCAATATGATTGTGCGGAAGCCACGTACACGCCCGTACGTACAACTGGGGGCGAAGGATGTGGTGCATTCGCGTTCCCTTATACTTGTGGCGTATTGTGGCACAACACTATTAATTTAAGTTGGCAACATTTTAATGTTTCCGGCAAGCAGATTTGTCGTGCTGCCAAACGTAAACTGATAGAAATAGAAACGCACTAGAGAGTAGAGAATACACAGCGTTTTATGGTGATAGTGTGTGTGTGCATCAGACCACTTTTTATAATTTCTGATATATTTATAATGTTATATGTGTGTGATGTGGTAGTACTCTCCTAAATAAATAAATAAATATTATAATGTTATATGTATGTGATGTGGTAGTACTCTCCTAAATAAATAAATAGTGTTGAATATACTGTTGTTCCCGTATCCACGTCTTTTATTTAAGAAAGTGGGTCTCAAGAGTGCGACCCATACCTCCAAATTGGTGACCCCGACGTGATCGAAACACGCAACCGCACAGCAGCAGTGAACGTGGAATCGGATTTCAGCAGTGAGTGACTAAGCGTGAGCCACGCTGAGATCTTCTGCCTGCCCTATCCGACGACGCCGCAACGTTCCCAGGCTGGTTTTACCACTGCTGTCAAAAATCGTGTGAGAGTCATACTCTGACGGAAAATCTTAACACCGTGATTCAGAAAAACGCGTCATCAGTGCAACGCCATCTATCGACCATTTGGTAAACTGACAAAATATTTGGCCGAGTGAAGACGGTAAATAAGGAGCCCATATATAACAATTAGTATAACAATACGTTATGATATTAAAATTTTCACTTTTATTTTACTACTTATTAAAAGTTTCACAAATAACTCAACAATTTGTTTTGAACGCGTCATTAGTGCAACGCCATCTATCGACCATTTGGTAAACTGACAAAATATTTGGCCGAATGGAGACGGTAAATAAGGAGCCCATGTATACCAATAAGTAACGTTATGATATTAAAACGTTCATTTTTATTTTACTACTTATTAAAAGTTTCACAAATAACTCAACAATTTGTTTTGATGTTATTTTCATGCTTACCTGCATTTTATCTTTCTCAATAGATGGCGCCTAATAGTCGGTCACCGCAACGCTTAGCGCTGTATGAAGTTCCTTACTAAAATTAAAAATTCAATATCTTTTGATTTTGTGGGTCGATCTTGATGAAAAAAACGCTAAATGTTACTCGGGTTTTAAAATTTTTAATAACTTAACTTTCGAATCCAATCAGTGGTTTTTGCGTGATGCTGACACAAACAATTGGACAAACAGACAAAAATTTCAAAAATGTAATTTTTGCGTTTTATACCTTTTTCTAACATTTCTCAGTTATTTTTATGCGAAAATATTCAATGTACAGACACGGTAAATCTACGATTTTATTATATGTATAGATACATAGTATTTGGATGTAAATGATGACGTTCAAAAGAGCCGTTTGATGGCCTTATTGAAATGAACGTTTTGACTTAGACTTTTATAAAAGACAGTTTGGGAAGCAAGTGAAGGAAAAAGGGAAAAGTATATACCTGGAAATAGGGAAAAAAATATTAAGCAAACAGATGATTCAGAGGATAAAAGTGATTCGATAGAAGCAAAATAATAGGTAAATAACTCTGTTAAATTATATAATAAGTATTCAGTGGAAGATAAAAAATTTACTTTGTTAGAAATTATAGAATGTGGAGAATTAATTAACTATTTGATAATTAAGTATAATTAAAATAATTAATCAGTTATTATATTTGTTTGTTTAAATTCTTATGTAAAGGAAGAGGTGTGACGTATTAATAAAATGCAAGCGGCGCATGCACGTCCGTGGGACGGGAGGGGCATTGCTTGCCCAACTACCGGCCGGTGCGGATGTGTATGCGCCGCTTGCATTTTAGCTTCTGGCTTTGATTTACAAACCCAGCAGCAAAAGAGGACACCACAATCAGTATATGAATATATAATTATGTTATATATCTGCCTCTTTGCGTAAATTACATCTGTGTATTAATAAAGTGATGTCTTATCACGTTATTAATACAATACAGTTTTGAAACATAATATTAATAAATACATTTAAATCAGTTAATTATCTTTGTTTTTCTTTATATAATATATTACACTGAATAAATCTATTACGCGCCTCTTCGTAAGTCGGAAGGTGCATCAACGGATTGCAACGGGTTTGGGTTAATAGTGCATCATCTACAAACCGTTTTCACCATCATACGCACCATTTTTGTGTTTTTGAATGCTCCGAGGCCATCACCCGGAAACGGAATCCGATCGAGTTGCGACTTGCGACGCCATCCGCCACCTATCGGGGAGTAGCGAAACTTTCCGGTCGATTCGTTTGAGTGAATCTGTCACTGTCATGTCGACCCGATACGTCACTGTCATCATAGTCATCGGTCATTGCTTCGCGGGAACCAGGGCTTGTTAACGTTACCAAACAGGGCTTGTTAACGTTACCAAATAACAAAATAATAACCGTTACATAACGTTAATTTCAATTGTGATACCATAGTAACGTTATAAAATTTACCGGTATTTGATAACAATACCAGTAATATAACGTTAAGTAACATTTAACGTAAAATACGAGAATTATCGTTTTAACGGTAAAATAATTTGTGTTATTATAGCCCGCGAACTTTCTTGTATTTTTTGCTATTTGAAGGTCAGTGTCAGGTTGTAATTTAATCAAAATGTGATGCGCAGCAACAACAATTATGTATTTGCATAGATGTAACCATAAGAATCATTTACTCATCATCATGAACTTAGATTTGATGTGTTTAATAACCAGATTTCCTGAATCTAGCTAAGAGAAAAGAAATGTTAATATGGTTATAATTATGTACCTACTTACATATTTTTTACTGTCGTGAATCATATTTTGATCAAGATACAACCTGACACTTCACCACCTTACAGAGATAACCGTTTAAAAATAACGATAAAATTAACGTTAAACTAGAAATAACGTTAATAAAGAATAACGTTAAAATGGTGCTTGAATAACGTTAAACCTATTACCGTTATTTTAATATTAACGTTAACTCCTGTCAATGCAAGGTAACGTTATAATTTTTTACCGGTATTTAAAGCCCTGTACCAAATAACAAAATTATAACCGTTACATAACGTTAATTTCAATTGTGATACCATAGTCACGTTACAAAATTTACCGGTATTTGTTAACATTACCAGTAATATAACGTTAAGTAACATTTAACGTAAAATACGAGAATTATCGTTTTAACGGTAAAATAATTAGTGTTATTATAGCCCGATAACTTTCTTGTATTTTTTGCTAGTTGAAGGTCAGTGTCAGGTTGTAATTTAATCAAAATGTGATGCGCAACAATAACAAATATGTATTTGCATAGATGTAACCATAAGAATCATTTACTTATCATCATGAATTTAGATTTGATGTGTATAATAACTAGATTTCCGAAATCTAGCTAAGATAAAAAAAATGTAATTATGGTTATAATTATGTACCTACTTAGATATTTGTTACTGTCGTGATTCATATTTTGATCAAGATACAACCTGACACTGCACCAACTCACAGAGATAACCGTTTAAAAATAACGATAAAATTAACATTAATCTACACATAACGTTAATAAAGAATAACGTTAAACCTATTACCGTTATTTTAATATTAACGTTAACTCCTGGCAATGCAAGGTAACGTTATAAATTTTTACCGGTATTTTAAGCCCTGGCGGGATCTGTGAATTTCGATTAACTTTTACTTTCCGAAGAAATAATCAGTGCCTGCGATCTTAAGAACTAACTAGTGGTGTGCTCGGTGGTGGTGTTTTAACTTTTAAATTGTTACAAGGATTATTTTTGTACATAACTATTTGCAGCACATGCATATTTATCTTTTACATGTTGTACATACCTTTTGTTTTATAGTTTTAAGTTGCTTGTTATAGTTTTAAACAACCTGACTGAGTGGCAACTGTAACTATTTAAACTTGAACATATTTCTCGCTCAGTAACATTTTACACATTTTTTTTTATATCTGAGATGGAGAACCAACAAATTCAGGAGAGACTCAACCAAATTTTGGCTAATAACAAAAGACTGATTCAACAGAATGCAGACTTACAGGCGCAATTAAATGCCCATAGTGTACAGAATCCAGCAGCATATGCGGTCCGTCCTAAACTGCCTCCTTTTTGGCATGAGCATCCCGCTGGGTCTTTTGCTCACCTCGAATCACAGTTTGTTTTATGCCAGATTACAGTTGACAAAACTAAATATAATTATGTGGTTTCACAATTTGATTCTAGGATCTCACATGAAGTCGAGGACCTGGTGACTAAACCCTCCTCCAAAAGGTGGCCGGTATGAGTGGATAAAAGAAGAAGTGATCAAGCATTTTTCCACCTCCGAGTCACAGAAGGTCAGACAACTTTTTTTTAAATTTATTTATAGGCAAGCGCTTGACCACTATCTCACCTGTTGGTAAGCGACGATGTGGTCGAAGATGGACCACCAACCCAGTTTCTCCGTCATCTGAAGTGTCTGGCTGGTAAGACTTTTACAGATGATAAAATTATTAGAGAACTGTGGCTACAGCGTCTGCCTAAAAATGTACAGGCAATTTTGACAGCCCAAGGTGATCTCACCTTGGACAATGTGGCCGAACTGGGTGACAAAATATTGGAGGTCAACCCGGTCTCCGTTCATGCTATTTCTCCTGTTCCAGCTAGTGCCCCTGACCTTACTGCCATTACAGCGCAGATTCAAGAGCTTTCACGTCAGGTGGCTGCTTTAACCACAGGGCACTCCAACTTTAGACAACGGTCTAGTTCTAGGTCTCAATCAAAACCTAGGTCCAGATCTGCATCCCAGGTGGCCCGCCAGCCTCTTTGTTGGTACCACCAAAAATTTGGTGCAAAGGCAAGAATAGATAAATGTAACAAACCTTGTTCTTGGTCGGGAAACCAACAAAGCAATCCGTAGCAGCGGCGACTGATTGTTTTGCTAGTAGTCGCTTATTTGTAGTGGATAAAGAAACCAAATTCCAATTTTTCGTAGATACAGGATCTGACATTTGCTGTTTCCCTAAAAAATTGTTAGGTAGCAAAGTAGCAGATGCTAACTACAACCTCTGTGCTGTAAATGGCAGTTCCATTAAAACTTATGGCTGTCGTACGTTCACACTCAACCTTGGTCTCCGCCGCTCATTTAAATGGAACTTCGTCATAGCTGATGTCGACACCGCCTTCATTGGTGCTGATTTTATGGCTTTTTACAACCTACTTCTCGTCTGCAGAAATAAAATAATACGTTGCGGAGTTACTGGTCTTACTGCTCCAGCCTCTGTAGCTAAATTTAACCAGCTCAGTGTAAAAACCGTTCAAATTGAAAAGTCGCGAGATGAAGCACAACACAGTGCATTTCATCAAGACGACCGACGGCCCACAAGTGGTGTCGCGGCCGCGCCGCCTCGCGCCGGACAAACTGTGCGCAGCGCAGAAAGAGTTCGCGGATATGATGCAAGCCGGCACCCAACGCCCCTCCAAAAGTCCGTGGTCCTCGCCACTGCATCTAGCCCTGAAGAAAGACTCTTTATGGCGCCCCTGCGGTGACTATAGAGCCCTGAACGCTCGGACTGTACCAGATAGGTATCCCGTGCGCCGCTCTCGCTGGTTCCACCATCTTTAGCACTATTGATTTAGTTAAAGCATATCAACAAATTCCGGTGGAGCCAGCTAATGTCTGCAAAACTGCCTTTACAACACCGTTTGGTTTGTATGAATTCCCCTATTTGACATTTGGCCTCAGGAACACTGGACAAACATTCCAGCGTTTCATTGATGAAATTGTTCGAGGTTTGGATTTTTGTTTCCCATATGTCGACGATACTCTAATTTTTTCAAGGGATGCTATGGAGCATCGTAACCACTTACGCACCTTCTTTAAACGATTGGCTGACTATGGTGTAGTAGTCAATCCAACAAAGTGTGTGCTAGGTACATCTGAGGTCACTTTCCTCGGCTATAAAGTCTCCAGTGAAGGCATAAGCCCCCCGGAAGAAAAAGTCCAAGCCCTAAAAGATTTCCCCCTTCCTAAAACAGCCCAAGGTTCAGGCAGCAGGTTCTTGGGCATGATAAATTACTAGAGTTTCTTCCCAATGCCGCCGAGACTCAAGCCCCGCTCATTGACTTCCTTACGGCTACTAAGCTCAAGGGAGCCAAGCCCATGCCCTGGACCCCTGAACTGGAGCACGCCTTCAATGCATGCAAGGACAGCCTCTCACAGGTCACCAGATTAGCACATCCTGTACCTAACGCCCCATTGGCGTTGTATACAGATGCTTCTGGCACTCAGGTGGGCGCATGCTTACAGCAGTAGCAAACCGAACAGGGCTGGCAACCACTTGCTTTCTTCAGCAAGAAGCTTACGACGGGTCAGTCAGTGTGGCCGGCTTATTACAGGGAACTGCTGGCAGTATATTCGGTGGTGCAGCATTTCCGGCATATATTAGAGGCGCAACATGCCACAAATATACGGATCACAAACCTCTATTGTATGCATTCAAGCAACATAGAGAAAAGCTGCCACCCAGCCAACTTAATCAGCTCACCTTTATCTCCCAATTTACTACCGACATACGGCACGTAAAGGGAGACGAAACCTCGTCGCCGACACGATGTCGCGGATCGAAGCCGTCTCGCTTGAATACGACTGTGCCGCGTTGGCTCGAGCACAAGAGGCCGACGATGAGTTAAAAACTTTATCGGACTCGTCTCTCAATATGAAAAATACTTCAATTCCAGGCACGGACACCACCATCCAGTGTGACGTCTCAACAGGCAAGCCGCGCCCCTATCTGCCGGCACCGCTGCGCCGCGCGCCTCGTGTCACAGCGTTACGTGTGGCCCGGCGTGGCGCGCGACTGCCGCGCCTGGGCGAAGGAATGTCTCCACTGCCAGCGCGCCAAGGTGACGCGCCACGTGTCTGCGCCTCTCGGAAGTTTCGCCGCACCATCATCCAGGTTTCGTCATGTCCATTTAGACATAATCGGCCCTCTGCCAACATCGAGAGGTTACTCATATTGCCTGACGGCGATCGACCGTTTCTCTCGATGGCCCGAGGCTTGGCCGATGGCTTTGATAACCGCCGAGGAGGTAGCTGATCGGTTCGTTGACGGTTGGATCGCACGCTTCGGCGTTCCTACCACCGTCACGACTGGCCAAGACCGCCAGTTCGAGTCGGACCTTTTCAAACGGCTCATGAACGTTGGCGCGACCGAGCGAAGGCGAACCACCAGTTACCATCCTCAGGCCAACGGCATGATCGAGCGCTTTCATCGACAGCTGAAAGCCGCTCTCATGTGCCACAGTGACACTTGGCACCGGGCCCTACCTATCGTGCTTCTCGGCATTCGATCTGCCTTGAAAGAGGATCTCGAGTGTTCGGCTGCCGAGCTTGTTTATGGGGAGCCGCTGCGCCTATCGGGAGAGTTCCTGATAGCCAGCCCCCCCCCATACCACTGACAACGTCAACGATTTTGTGACGATCCTGCGCGCGAAAATGGCCAATCTGCGTCCGATTCCGGCGTCGCGACACACGCGTCCGACGTCCTTTATTTTCAAGGACCTTCAGGATGCCTCCCATGTTCTTCTTCGGGACGATACTATCCGCCGCGCGCTGCAGCCGCCCTACACTGGTCCCTACAAGGTAATGTCACGGACCGACAAGTTACTCGACATTGACATGGCAGGTAAACGCGTGACTGTCACTATCGACCGCGTGAAGCCTACATACATTGCACATGATCCAGAGAGCGACCTCTCCCGGGTAGCCGCTCCGCAACAGATCGCAGCGCCCTTGCCTGCCGTGCAAGCGCCTTCCGCGCCCGCGTCATCCGCGCCCTCCGCGACCGCACAGCCGACTGTGCCCCCTGTTGCACAACAACCAGTTACCACCCTAGTCCAGTCAAATTAGCTTTGAACCTTGCAAAAATTCCTAACTCTGATTTTTTTTTAATCGTGTATTTGACCTTAGCTCTTCTAATAGTAACAAAAAATTAAACATTTTCCAGAACCGAATCACGGTAAAAAAAACAAAAACGCGTTTATTTTAATAAAAACTCGGAAAAAAATATTAACTCGAAAATGTTAGTAACAGTATGTCGAGAATAGGTAAAGCAAATTATTTTCTTCAAAATTAAACATTTTCACCCTCGGGATTTTTGAAAAAATAAAAAAAAAAAAATTTTTGAATTGTACTTCAGGCAAAAATATTAACTCCGATTTTTTCATAAAATTATTCAATTAAATACCTTAGTACTCTATGCAACAAAATTAAACAATTTCTGTTAACGGAAGATATTAATACCTGTTTTTTTGAAATAGCGGCTCAGGCAAAAATGTAACTCAAATAAATTTAGGTTAACTTTAATTTATGGACCATGTCTCACTTAATTACAAGAAAATTAAACACATCCAAGCAAATCGTAACGATTTTTTAAACTATTAAAGATTGTGTAGTGTGCACGATTGTGGTGGCGCGTCATTCATTCACCAGCCGTAGCCGGGAGCACACGTGTTCTGTATCTTGCATACCCTATATCCACCTGAGTGCTTATAAATGTGTTTTATTGGCTCCTGAGACATTACAAGTGGCGACGAGGATAAAAGTAAGCTTACAAAACATTTACCTACCAAAAAAAGGGTAAGAATGCACGCTGAAAAATAATGCACGTTGAAAGTTGTTTACGATCAATTAAGCGACTACATTTCGATCTGATAAGGATCGTTAGCAGTTTGGATACTGAAGTGAAAACAGAACGTAGTCACGCTGTACCCACCTACCTACACGTAAATAAATCGTTACCAAGGTAGATGTTTACAGGTAATGATTACTTTGTTGCCTCAGTTTCGTAGGATTAAGTAACGAAAAATAACAATTCTGCTTAGATTGAGGTAAACAACTGATAAGCGTAAATGTTACAAAGGCCATCCAGTGAGTGTTGTTTACAACAAAACAAAGGGACATGCCTGGATAGTACGCAATTATTTTAAATGTGTTGTAATGCAAACAGTAAATTATTGTTAATTATTATTATTGAGTAAGTACTTTCATTTAAATAACAAGATAATTGAGTTATTTGCACGCTTCTTATTTTATATAAAAATAGTAACCAATTATTATCATAAATTTTGGACATATTTAACTTTTTGTTGTAAATAACCTACATACCCACTTATTGTAAATATAAAACAAAATCAGTAGATCGATACTATTTTAATCAGGGCACTGGTTTTGCTAGGATCAATTGATTGCATTTTGTCACGGAAATATCAAGGTCACGCAAATACTATCCGCACATACGACCATGCTTAAAGAATAAATGTGAGAAAAGACCGGGAAACGTTAGTGTAAGCATCATTAATGGCTCACACGACGACACGGTTGGCGCGGTGGTTCGTCGCGTGGTGGACGAGCGATCGGCTGCTGCGCTGCGTGTCGCGGGTTCGATTCCCGCACGGAACAAATATTTGTATGGCCTACAGATAGCTGTTCCGGGTCTGGCTATTTGTGTATGTGAGTTTGTATGTTTGTAAACGCACCCACGATACAGGAGTAATTCCTAGTGTGGAGCAACGTTTAAAAAAAAAAAAATTGCTAGCATCTTTATTGCTAACTTGTTAGTATACCTAATTTGTTAATAGATAAAGGTTATTATCAGTCAATTTCCATAATAAGTAACGTTATTGAATAAAGTTATTTAGTATATCTAGTTGGTCATACTTACGCTGACGTCGAAGGTCATGCTGAATCCGAAATGCTCTAATGGGCACGCAAATACTAACAAGTGTCCTAAGGCTATGCAGTAATGTTACTGTTATCTCTATAAAAGTTACCTACCTAAATCAATGTCACTTATGAACTGAGTCAATACGTAAACAATTATTGTGACTGGTACACTAATTCATACAACTATCCTCCATTATTTAGCATCGCATCAGATGAAAAAAATAAGGCCATGCAAACGCAAAACTATGGTTACATGGATAATTACAAAATATAATGTATTGTGCACGTAATATAACCTAACGATACCTATCATTATGATCGAAGTAATGAGAAATATTTCCCTTTGTTAGGTAGGTATTCCAAAATAAAATAGAATAGAAGATTTTATAATAGAAAAAAACGAAAGGAAGAATATGAGTTTATTTGGCACACACATATAAAACTCATAGTTTTATCTTAGTCTACTTATACATTTACATAACGTCGAGTAGCGTATTTACAGCTCACTAAAAATAAATTATACCTACCCACATTAAAAAACAAAAGGTTTTTACTTGTTACCCACATTTACAATTATTTACGTTTTTAACAATTCAATTGGGTTTGGACAAGGTATGAAAGATGTACTATGTTCATGGTTACTTTTATTATATTATTAACAACAATAACATCACAATATTGAAATTAGGTACTTATCTAATAGTATACTAGCACAATTTATATTGAGAGAATCATAGTTTTATTAAAGGTTTATCTAAAGGTCACGCAAGGAGCTCGTGGCTAAATTATAACAGCCGCACGGGCCAATCTTCAAGGTAAAGCAACGCTTGCCGAGGTTGGTCTGTGGATGGGTTGCCATCTTAACATACCGAGACTCCTCCGTGCCTCGGGAAGCACGTTAAGCCATTGGTCCCGGCTGTCATTTGTAGATCTTTGGTTCGTTACGGATTGTCAGAAGCCAGAAAATCTGACACCAGTCTTGCCATGAAGTACCGTATTACCTAGCCAGTTAATGAGTAGTGGAGGTCAGGTAGGCAACCACTCCACGTAAAATACTGGTATTCAGCTGAATCCGGTTTGACTGGGAACCGACGAACATATTGGTATTAGTTAAGAGATTAGTAATATTCCATGGATTCTCGTATCAGTTATCCGACGAACTAATATATGCTAATATTTAATATTCACATAATCCACAGCTTACTAACATGTACAATAATCTTTAACATAATCTGGGATTCCATTCACTTGACATGGATCGGTGGGATTAGACTCACTCAATCATTCTGACATTCGTGAAGTGATACATATTAATAAGTATTAGTTAAATATTACTGATATAAATAATAGTTAAAATATTATAATGTTTCTAGACTAATATATTCTTTATTAGCTAATACTGATAAATATCGGTATTATCTTTATCTTTGGTTGGGAAAAGGCCAAACCTGTAATGACTTAAAAAGCCACGTAAAGAGTGAATTACTCACAAAGGGCCACGCAAAGAGTAAATAACTCACAAAGAGCCACGCAAAAAGTAAATAACTCACAAAGGGCCACGTAAAGAGTAAATAACTCACAAAGGGCCACGCAAAGAGTAAATAACTCACAAAGGGCCACGCAAAGAGTACTTGCATCTTTATATTAGGGCTACGCAGTTATGTGTTTCTGTTAATGATTTTCAGTAAAAAGCCACGCAAAAGTAAGAGTCAATTTGATTAAAACCCAAAATTACTCATGCGTCATCCACACTTCCAAACTTAGACCACCCTGATTGCGAAGATGATCAGCCATAATTGTCGACACTCGCAGGGAGAAATGGAAGAGGGCTCTAGAAATTTACACATTGCCTGTCAACATCGACAATCCTGCTAAGAAACGAGCTCGAACTCGAAAACTCGAAACGAGAAACGAACTCTCTACTACGTTGCGAGAATAGCACTACAAACAAGAAGTTAACTAAATCTTCCGGGTAGATTGTAGTCAACGTTCATGATGAAGAAGGGGAAGGTGTCGATGTCTATACATTATCGCTTAAGAAATGAGACAGTTCCTTAAGTTCGAGACAAAGTCCGATTAACAAAATTTATGTTTTCTAACAGAAAAAGAAAACAGGAGGAAGTAGAAACATTTTAACGGTTCTATTAAGCTTGAAAAATCATGCCGGAAAAGGTCAATTTTATAATAACGAGGAGTATATTATCGACTAAAACACTGAAAAGCGTCAAATGTAAAGTCGAATGTAGAATCGAATATAAAGTCTAATGTAAAATCACGTACAATTTTACACGTAGAGTCAGATACCTGGTTTTTAATTTATTTGTTCAAATTAATGTGATTTCGATGATTATAACTTGTGCTTGGACTTGGTAATCACGAATACTAGCTAATCACGGATCAAACCTAAAACATTTGTTTCAATGAAACCATTTACGGCTGTAAATGAGAGAGTGACATGGAATAGCTCTGTAACATGAAAAGTTTGTAGACCAATTGCCGTAGAGATTAACGATTGCAAATCGTGACAAGACGCAACAGGTGCAATAGCTCGCGATATATTGCGTAAAAAGCTGCATCGATAGAAATTGCGAGACCGTTATTATTGATGTTTAGTGATGTAGATACTAAAGACGATTAGATGCGGTCCGTGAGATTTTATTAGAGAGTTTTAAACACTGTGTGGTATAAGGGAAAGCTCAATTTGATTGCACAGAAGTTATTAGCAAACTAAGAGGATTAAGTAAAATCCTAAATTCTAAGGTTCATTTAAGAATTATCAAGGAAATGGACCTGGGTATACCGACTAAGGGCGCTTAACTCTAAGCGAATGTATAAATAGCTCCATGATCGTTTGAGAAAGATCCCCGATCACTGCCTCGAGACTTAGATGTCATAGTTTATGACAGTGATAATGAAACCAAGTCTGATGGCTTGTTTACTAAACTCTTGACCGCACCTCATGAATAACATGAGGCGATGGTCTCCAAGGAATCGTTGGTACGATTTCTGTCTGTGCACCAAGCACATAGCGCTTAATGTGTTGTAGCACATATCGTGCTAGATATTTTCAAATTGTTGGTGCGATTCAGCAGTGCGATTCTGTAAGCATGTTGAAGTGAATACTTGAGCGGGGCGCGCGACGGGTGAGTTGTCAAACCATACAAATAAGATGGAATGACAGCTCTATTGTCGTTCACTCCGCCTAGGTGAACACCGTGAGATGTCGACAGAATCGACCGGCTGGTCTGTGTTGGTGCACAGATTATAACGGAATTTGCATGAGTGAGTATGCATTTCAGAAATTTATTTTGATAGATCAGATATCTTTCCGTTGAGTAATGTTGTGCGGGGAGCGATGTGCACGAAGCCCCCATGACTGGATATTGTACTACACCCGAAGATGGGTGCTAGTCACGGATGGCAGTGTCGTGGACTCATGGCGCTACGGTAGGTATAAATGACTACGCCATTCGCTGGCTGCATAGAACAATCAAGGGTGTAGTGTAGACAAAATCAAACTGGTTAATTTATGTATTAACTTTATAGATGTACTCTTTCTTTTTTGAGTTTTATTTTTCTATTAACTCACACACTGTTTTATTAATGGTTCCAATATTTGTAAATATGTGAGTACCATGTACTTATTAAGAGAATGAAAAAGTTTATCTCTGCTGGTAATACTTTGATTCCTAGAAGTAGTATACTCTAGGTGCATCAACCTCACTCACATATATTAAAGTTAATTTTTGCATTCAAAATATTGTAAAAGATTTATTTGAAAAGAGTAACTATGGAGTTTCTTGTCCGTTCTTCTCCATAAGAATTTACCTTTGCGAACGGACAGTAGAGTCACCTTATTTTGTATACATAGTATACAAAATAAGGTGACTTGTGATTTCTGACTGTGTTTTGTTGTTGAAAATCTTCAATAAACTGCTCCGAAATTTTGTCAAAATTCTATTTCAACACCCCCAGGAGGTCTAAACGATTTAATCCACCACTACGTGTGCCATTGGCCTCAACAAATTATAGGCAGAACTCGTACATTGTGCGTGCAAGCAGAAATTTAAATAAGCTTTGTAAGCAGCACGATTTAGATCCGTTCACAACTAGTGTGTCCTCAGCCAGGAAGTGCTTAAGCCGAAACTTTTTTATGTAAGTTGCTAATCCTTGAAAATGATTGTTATACAGTGCGAGCAACATTTTACTATAAGTATTAGTTAGGTACTCAATAACTTGGTGTGAATGTCCATAGATCTTATTTCTTATTTCTGTATTTTATAAGTGGAGACTTGTAATTGGCTGACAGTCTTATTTACTGATCTTGACCTGTTTGTTTTAGCTGTAAGTCTTCCATATTGCTTAAATAAATAAATAAATAAATAAATAGGGGAAAATTATTCATGAAAAATGTATTGAAAATCTGTAATATAATGCCTATTTAAAGTATTAATAATATTTACAACATCCGATGAGTTACCAGTCATATTATAAAGATTTAAGTTTTGATGTAATTTTGAACTAATTTAAATCAATTACAATAAAGAAGGGATGTAGTATATGCACGATTGTGGTGGCGCGTCATTCATTCACCAGCCGTAGCCGGGAGCACACGTGTTCTGTATCTTGCATACCCTATATCCACCTGAGTGCTTATAAGTGTTTTATTGGCTCCTGAGACATTACAGATTGATATTATTTTCCTAATGCGGCCCTGTTGTTTCAAACCCATTTGTCAGAATGGACCGAATTGAGCACATTTTATCACAATATTTGTTTAGTCAGAATTTAAATAACTATGAAAAATCGTTCCAGGGCCGCTGTAATTTTTTCGAACAAATTCCGCAACCCTGGCAGGCTCTGGCCCTAGCGGGCCCCAGCGTCTTTTCTGACAGCACTTTCTGGCGCACGTGGAACACAAGGCGCAGTCGACTCAGGCCTGTTCTGATCGTATGGCGAGCTACCCATTGCCCTCCAGCTATTGATGCCTGCGGACGGCGGTCCGCAGGCTTCCTACGTGGTTGCAGACTTGGCAGAGGAAGCACCTCAGAGGTCTGGGTTCCAGCAGTTTGACCTGCGTAAAAACCCAACCCACCAGGAGCCTTCGGCCCTCTAATATTATCTTTGCCACCGACACGGGGCAGCTCACCACAACGGTTCCTATGCCTGTGTGGTCAGGACGTATGGTGCTTGCCTTCACCTCCTCAGAGAAACCCCCCGTCCTGACGACGTCGGCCACCACCTCCTCCTCCGTTGCAGAGTCATCCAGGCCCAGAATACGCATGTCCATGCACTTCGCGGGCCTTGACACTTGGCCATGGTCCGCAATTGACGCCCCCTGTAAGCCAGCTTCTTGGAGCCCGGCTAGGTCTGCTCGGAGTTTTGCGTTTTCATTTTGGAGAAACTCCGTGGTGGCCACCAAGCGGGTGACCTCTGCCCGCAGCTTGGACATTTCGTCCGACGGAGGCCCACCACAATTAGCCTCAGCCGCCAGAATGGAAACCAACGCTGCGCTTATGGCCTTGTTTTTAGAGGCCTGCGTCCACTTCAAGGCCACATTGCGGACCGCAGCCTCCACGACCTCCGCAAACCTGACCTTACGCTCCTTATCGGAACCGCTAGCGATATCCGGCTCAACGCCGAAAGGAGCCGAAGGGATAGCCCTTCGACCGGTCGCTCTTGGGTGGCGCCCCTCCTCGGCAAGCTTAGCGGCTCGCTGGGCTGTCTCCTGGGAGGTGAGCACCCTCCACTTGCTTCCTTCTCGGCCCTTACCTCGCCTACTGGTGGGGATTTTTCGGGCCAGAGGCCCACTTTTCGTTGGAGGACAAACCCTGGTCATCCTCTCGTCTGGGCCACCTACGGAAGAGCCCGGAGTTCTCCGCAGCAGCCCCCATTCCCTAACGACGACAGCTCGTTCGCTGAGCTGATGCCAGATACAGAGTCGTCAGAGTCTAACCCCGCACCTGCACAACGCTCAAACGAGCCCCTCTTCCAAAACTGGGCGCCTAGACCAGTGCCATATGCTGCGGCAGGTTATACAGAAGACCGAAGAGTATAATCTGCCCCTCTGCCTAGCGTTTGTGGACAACGAGAAAGCCTTCGATTCGATCGAGACTTGGGCTGTGCTGCAGTCTCTCCAACGGTGCCAGATCGACTGTAGTTACATCGAGGTGCCCAAGTGTTTGTACGAAAACGCCACCATGTCAGTCCGACTTCAGGATCAGACTTCGAAACCTATCCTCCAGCAGCGGGGTGTGAGGCAGGGAGACGTCATTTCTCCGAAACTGTTCACGGTCGCAATGAAGGATGTCTTCAAGGTTTTGGACTGGAGAAGGCTAGGCATTCATGTCAATGGCGAGTACATCACTCACTTTCGATTTGCTGACGTTATAGTCGTCATGGCTGAGACCATGGAGGACCTCAGTATAATGCTCGATGACCTCAGAAGAGCTTCCGAAAGAGTGGGTCTTAAAATGAACATGGACAAAACCAAAGTCATGGGATATGTAGCACCCACTCCTATCAAGATCGGAGGCTCTGCAATCGAAGTTGTTGACGAGTACATCTACCTGGGACAAACGGTCCAGTTAGGTAGGGCTAACTTCCAGAAAGAGGTCAACCGTTGAATCCGACTCGGCTGGGCGGTGTTTGGGAAGTTGCGTGATATCTTCTCGTCTCACATACCACAGTGTCTCAAGACGAAAGTCTATGACCAGTGCCTGTTGCCAGTGATGACTTATGGAACTGAAACGTGGCCGCTCACAATGGGTCTTATCAGAAGGCTTAAAGTCACCCAAAGTGCAATGTAGAGGGCAATGTTTGGGGTTTCCTTGCGTGATCAAATCAGGAATGATGAAATCCGCAAGAGAACCAAGTTAACTGACATAGCCCGAAGGATCGCCAAGCTGAAGTGGCAGTGGGCAGGGCACATTGCTCGCAGAACTGATGGTGGATGGGGCCGAAAAGGGAGTGGCGACCGCGTACCGGAAGACGCAGCGTTGGAAGGCCTCCCACAAGATAAACCGATGACCCGGTGAGGGTCGCTGGTGGCCGATGGATGCGAGACGCATAGGACCGGTTTTTGTAGCGACACTTGGGGGAGGCCTATGTCCAGCAGTGGACGTCTTTCGGGTGAGATGATGATGATGATGCAATTTGATGTGTTTTGATAAAGTTGCATGAGTTTAGACGACAGAGTAGTTTGTGAAACTGCATAACAAAGTTTCAAAATGTATTTTTTTTTATTATTTCTAGTTTTTTTAATAATTTCAGGTAAGTATGTAACAGTTTCATAAAATACTAATAAAACATCAATGCAGCTCTTTCGTCTTTGCTGAAATAAGACGATTTTGTGAAAAATACCGATTTGCTGCAATCATTTCAAGAGCAGCACATTGTTGCATGATTTTATCTATAAATAAATAAATGGGTTAGTTGCACCATTTGTAATTCAAGAATGATCTGTTTTTTATTTTCCTTCACCCTGAATAGCAGAATAAATATTTTTAAAAATTGGAAGAATTCACGAAATACAAGTTATGAGCAAAATTCATTTTCTCACGCATTTTGTACTCTGACTGATTTTGACACATGAAAGAAACAAAACACGGATGAGCCAATTCTAATAGTTGAACTACTGAGTGCGGCAAAAAGATGCCACTTTATTAACAATTAAAGATATAGGTAATAAATAAAGTCTGATTTGTTTAATTTTGATAAATTATGGTTTGTGTTTGTACATTTTCCATTATTAAACAACTTTCAGGAGAGTTACATTTTTGCCTGAAAACTTATGTGACAATTTCTTACATCTTGGAACCCCGAGGTGGTATTGTTTTAATTTTCTCAATATAAATAAACATGTTAATTAAAATCCATTTAGCATTATTTTTGTCAAGTTAATATTTTTGCTTGAAGTACAAAGTCAAAAAGTAACATTCTTCAAAAAAAAGTATAGTTCCGTTGATGCAAAACGTTTAATTTTCTTACCTACTTGTACAGCTCAATCTGTTCTACAAATGTCCCAAACTAACATGCCAGTTAATATTTTTTCCCAACGAGTTATTATGAAATTAAATGTTTTGCTAAAAAAAACGAACATCCGGGGGTTAACTTTTCGCGGGATACATTTAAACATACTTCTCTGCTTATACTCTACACATTAATGGCAAAAAATCGGAGTTAAGAATTAATGCTAAGTTTGCCTTATTTTCGGCGTAATTTGACCGGACTACCGGGACTACCCGGTCAGGTCGCACTGTTAGATTTAAGAATAGGTTAGATCTTTAGCTTAAGTATTTTTCTGTCTGTAAATAACTTCTTGTGTTGTTTACTATGTGTACATTTGAGTATATTTTTGTTTTTCTGTTTGTAAATAACTTGTTATTTTCTCCGTAGGGGGTGGTTGTGGCGTATTGTGGCATAACACTATTAATTTAAGTTGGCAACATTTTAATGTTTCCGGCAAGCAGATTTGTCGTGCCGCCAGTCCGTAAACTGTCAGAAATAGAAACGCACTAGAGAGTAGAGAATAATAATAATAATAATAGCCTTTATTCAGACATCATATTTACATATTTCATTCATTTAAAAAATAATAATTTTATCACTTATTTGATTTAGTATTTATAATATTAGTAATTTACCATTTAATAATAATTTGCACACCATAGTTTTTAAATAATCGTTATTTTATTTTATTGACTCTCTGTCTGTGTGCCTCTTGTTGGCAAAGGCCTCCTCCAACTGTTTCCATTTTTCTCTGTCGTTGGCTATTGCTGTCCATCCTCCACCCACTATGGCCTTTATCTCGTCAACCCATCTTCTTGGTGGCCTACCTCGTTTCCGTTTTCTATGACTTGTAAACCAGTGCATAGTAGATTTCGACCATTTTTCTCTACCTCTGATGGTATGTCCTGCCCATTTCCATTTGAGTTTTCTGATTGTTACTGTGACATCTTTTGTTCTAGTATATTTCTTTATGTTCTTAATCTATCAGAAAGTTTCTTTCCCATCTTGCTTCTCTCCATAGCGTTTTGACAAGTCTCCAGTTTCTTAACGTGGTTTTTTTTGAGTGCCCAGGTTTGACAGACAGCCATATGTGAGAACAGGCAGTATACAAGTGTCGAAAAGTTTACGTTTTATAGCAATGCTCATTTCTTGGTTTTTCATGACCTCTTTTAAACTCCAGTATTGTTTCCATGCATTTCCTATGCGTCTGTTGATTTCTTTGGAAGTAAGGTCTGTGGGCGAGATTGTTTGACCTAGGTAGATATAATCGTCTATATATTCTATTATGTTATTGTTTACGCAGATAGGTTCTTGGTGCCCGTTCGTCATGGCCTTGGTTTTATCGGCGTTCATGATTAACCCTACCTTACGACTTTCTCTGTCCAGATCTATCAGCATAGTTTTTAGACCTTTTCCCGTCTGTGCGATGATAATTATCATCGCACAGAGTAGAGAATACACAGCGTTTTATGGTGATAGTGTTGAATATACTATTGTTCCCGTATCCACGTCTTTTATTTAGGAGAGTGGGTCTCAAGAGTGCGACCCATACCTCCAAATACTTAATATTATTCTGTGAGGCGACGACGTCCTGAGATCTTCCAGAATCAACATCTTGCTGTGCGCTGCGTGTAATTTTCATACTTTCTGATGTTTGCGACTGTGTTGTCTTTGTACGAACAAGTGCTTTCTTCTTCGGTGTTTGTGCTTTAGTCAGGGGACTACACGCTATAACTTTGTACGTTTATTTTTTTTCTATATTCTTTTTTTTTTTGCATTCGTTTTCTTCAGGTTACTATTTTCTATTAACTATAATTACATTTCCTTGTGTGCGCTTTGTAGTTAAATTTTAAGAACATGTGAAAGTGAAGGTACAAAAATTCGCAATCAGATCAAAATAAGTAGGATTGTTCTAAACACTATCATAAATGAAATCTAAAAAATCCTCATCGATCCGATACCTGGAAAAAAATTACTCAGGGTCAAAGTTCATATAAACGGCGATTTTCAGCAAAACGGTGAGTTTTATCATAAAATTAGTTCAGGCAAAAATTTTAGATCAGATAATTATCTATAAAAATGTCAAGACGCTTAGTTGACACTTCGCGTGACCCTAGGGCTGGCGTTTACCACGGACAAAGGATAAGCATTGCCATACTAAGTGGCAATGCTGCCAGCCTTTTGGGTACTTTACCAGTGACTTGCCATGTGGAGGAATTTTTCGACGCCACGTTTTAGATTATTTTTAGTTTTAGTTAAGAGTATTTTATTTAAGTGTGTATATAGTAATAGTGGAGAATAATAAAAAATGTCTAAATACATACCTTTTTTCCTAACAGCCACCGTTTTTCAGATATAACGATTCAAAAAGTTGGAAGAGTTGTAATCGTCATAATTAATATGCACACGTTTCCTCGCCACCTTTGAGGTAGTGTACTTAGCGCGTTTTTTTTAACGTGGTTTCCCCGATAGGCCTATTCCACGGATCGTTGTGATTCTGTTTGATTTGAAACCATTGAATAATTAAAGATTAGCAAGAGTTGAAAATGATAAAAGCGGTGTAAATTAAAAAAAAATAGGGAAATTTATTCGTCTGATTCATAATTTTCTAATACTTCTTTCTGATTCCTCTTCTTCTTCTTGAACAGCAGTCATGATAATATGGCTAATATTTGTGCATATTAATTTTAAATGATCTATATTTGATCTTTTATTTTATTAAATCACTTGATCCAAAAAATGTGTCAGCGACTCTGGGATTTCATTGCTTAATAAATCTTCAAACGTGCGTGTGAATTTAAAAAAAATACGGAAATTTGTTCGTCTGATTCATAATTCTCTAATACTTCTACTTCCTTTTCTTCTTCTTCTTGAACAGCAGTCATGATACTATGGCTAATATTTGTGCATATTAATTTAAATAATCTACATTTTGGTCTTTTATTTTTTTAAATCACTTGCTCCAGAAAATGTGTCAGCGACTCTGGGATTTCATTGTTTAAATCTTCAAACGTGCGTGTAAATTAAAAAAACAAATAGGGAAGTTTATTCGTCTGATTCATATGTCTCCAATACTTCTGCTTCCTCTTCTTCTTCTTGAACAGCAGTCATGATACTATGGCTAATATTTGTGCATATTAATTTTAAATGATCTACATTTGATCTTTTATTTTTAAAAATCACTTGCTCCAAAAAATGTGTCAGCGACTCTGGGATTCATTGTTTAAATCTTCTAAAGTGCGTGTAAATTAAAAAATTGGCTTTATTCGTCTGATTCATAATTCTCTAATACTCCTGCTTCCTCTTCTACTTCTTCTTCTTTAACAGCAGTCATGATACTATGGCTAATATTTGTGCATATTAATTTTAAATGATCTGCATTTGATCTTTTATTTTTTTAAATCACTTGCTCCAAAAAATGTGTCAGCGACTCTGGGATTTCATTGTTTAAATTTTCAAACGTGCGTGTAAATAAAAAGAACAGGGAAATTCATAATTCTATAATACTTCTGCTTCTTCTTCTTTTTCTTGAACAGCAGTCATGATACTATGGCTAATATTTGTGCATATTAATTTAAATGATCTACATTCGATCTTTTATTTTTTTTAATCACTTGATCCAAAAAATGTGTCAGCGACTCTGGGATTTCATTGTTTAAATCTTCAAAAGTGCGTGTAAATTAAAAAATTGGCTTTATTCGTCTGATTCATAATTCTCTAATACTCCTGCTTCCTCTTCTACTTCTTCTTCTTTAACAGCAGTCATGATACTATGGCTAATATTTGTGCATATTAATTTTAAATGATCTGCATTTGATCTTTTATTTTTTTTCAATCACTTGCTCCAAAAATGTGTCAGCGACTCTGGGATTTCATTGTTTAAATCTTCAAACGTGCGTGTAAATAAAAAAAAACAGGGAAATTCATAATTCTCTAATACTTCTGCTTCTTCTTCTTCAACAGCAGTCATGATAATATGGCTAATATTTTTGCATATTAATTTAAATGATCTACATTTGATCTTTTATTTTTTTAAATCACTTGCTCCAAAAATGTGTCAGCGACTCTGGGATTTCATTGTTTAAATCTTCAAAAGTGCGTGTTAATTAAAAAATAGGCTTTATTCGTCTGATTCATAATTCTCTAATACTCCTGCTTCCTCCTCTTCTTCTTCTACTTCTTCTTCTTGAACAGCAGTCATGATACTATGACTTATATTTGTGCATATTAATTTTAAATGATCTGCATTTGATCTTTTATTTTTTTAAATCACTTGCTCCAAAAATGTGTCAGCGACTCTGGGATTTCATTGTTTAAATCTTCAAACGTGCGTGTAATTAAAAAAAAACAGGGAAATTCATAATTCTCTAATAATCTGCTTCTTCTTCTTCAACAGCAGTCATGATAATATGGCTAATATTTTTGCATATTAATTTAAATGATCTACATTTGATCTTTTATTTTATTAAATCACTTGATCCAAAAAATGTGTCAGCGACTCTGGGATTTCATTGCTTAAATCTTCAAACGTGCGTGTGAATTAAAAAAAAATAGGGAAGTTTATTCGTCTGATTCATAATTATCCAATACTTCTGCTTCCTCTTCTTCTTCTTCCTCTTGAACAGCAGTCATGATACTATGGCTAATATTTGTGCATATTAATTTAAATGATCTACATTTGATCTTTTATTTTTTTAAATCAGTTGCTCCAAAAAATGTGTCAGCGACTCTGGGATTTCATTGTTTAAATCTTCAAACGTGCGTGTAAATTAAATAAAAAAAACAGGGAAATTCATAATTCTCTAATACTTCTGCTTCTTCTTCTTGAACAGCAGTCATGATAATATGGCTAATATTTGTGCATATTAATTTAAATGATCTACATTTGATCTCTTATTTTATTAAATCACTTGATCCAAAAAATGTGCCAGCGACTCTGGGATTTCATTGCTTAAATCTTCAAAAGTGCGTGTAAATTAAAAAATTGGCTTTATTCGTCTGATTCATAATTCTCTAATACTCCTGCTTCCTCTTCTACTTCTTCTTCTTTAACAGCAGTCATGATACTATGGCTAATATTTGTGCATATTAATTTTAAATGATCTGCATTTGATCTTTTATTTTTTTAAATCACTTGCTCCAAAAAATGTGTCAGCGACTCTGGGATTTCATTGTTTAAATTTTCAAACGTGCGTGTAAATTAAAAAAAAATAGGGAAGTTTATTCGTCTGATTCATAACATTCTCTAATACTTTTGCTTCCTCTTCTTCTTGAACAGCAGTCATGATACTATGGCTAATATTTGTACATATTACTGCACTTATATTCATTATTAGGATGTGGTGAATTGTTATTATTATCACTGATTTACTGTTTCTGAAACGTTTTCTGGGACATAATGATGGACTTGGTACCTAATACACCAGTTGTTGATAGTCACAAATAATATCACTTGTAAATTGTAGTTATTACACTGAGTTCCATAGTCAATTTAGGTTTTCCTTATTATATTTTTTTTAAATACGCGAGACATGTAGGTATGTAAACAGCAGTGTTGCCGGCCCTATTGATGTTGTTCGATAAGATATAATAAATGCACCGTAAACCCCCAGGTAAACGGTGCATTTATTATATCTTCAAAGTTACGTTGATTTTTGCCGTCACCTTTTCTCGTAGTTTTCTTAATTGCAAAATCGAGTCGAAATTTTTGGCCGCATTCATTTCTTTCTCCAAGAAGAGTTGCACATATACGTGTAATGCTTTCGTCATCCATCACGTCCATTTTTGATTGAATGAACGCTGACAATTCATTAATTGTAAACGACCACACCAACAACAGCGGAGCTCGCACGCGTACACTCTGCGGCTTACACGGCAGACTGACATTGAAGAGTTTTTATCTAGCTGTTTCTTTTCTGTCGTCTTTTTTTCCCACGCTTTTTTTTTGAGCGTTCTTCTCCAGCCCCTGCCTGAAGTTTTTTCTGTGTGATTGAAAGTGGCATTAGAAATCATTCAAGATTATTTTGTATCTTCATAGAAAGCACAAAAAATTTTGACAACAGTTATTAGCAATATTACAAAAACACTTACATAATACCACCACAACCAAACGCTACAAAAACCATAATGTTTTGCAACTGAAAAAAAAAAGGATAGCACATGCAAATCTGACGATGTGTGTCCAAACAGATGCGCTTGTCTTCGTCAAACCAAGCATAACGGTGAAAATCAGGAACACGTTTATGTATGTTCCTATGAAAATATAACAGCAAAGTATCTGTCTCGAATGTTAGGTATTTATCTAGTGCAACATTCCAGACAGATACTTTACCCGTGATATTCGCAGGTTCTGAATTCAAATCAATATTGATTTTAATTCAGAACCTGCGAATATCAAGTTGTGGCACAAAATGTTTTACATTGCAGAGTTCAAAGTCCATTGCAACTTAAATTTTTCAAGGAGCTTTTAACACGACTTTACACTTAGTGACCATTACAAATGCTCACTAAGTGTAAATTCGCCGATGCAATGCAATGGCATTGCATCGGCATTGTATTGCACTTGAATCCATAATCTAATGAGATTATGGATTCAAGTGTAATACCGCCGCGCGAACATGCTCGTAAAATGTAAAAAGATACTAGATTACTACCATAGCCGACTTGTAGTATCAGAACAGCAGTTTATACGGTGCAATTATTATGAACACAAAACCTAACAACCGAGAACCAAAAAATAAAACAAATAACTAAATTATAAAACTTTATTTTCATTCGCGTTAACAAATAATAGAAAGCCATGCATTAAAAATGTTAGGATACTTTGATAAAAAAACTAGGTTTACAGGGTGAATTTTTAAAATGTGCGTGGATGACCAAATCCGAAATTATGAGGAATATCGAAAAACACTGAAAGGAGTCTCAATCCCGATTTTGATGAAAACTAAAACTGCATTATTGGATTTTTGTAAAATCGGTATTCCTAACCAGGAATTGGACCAGCTAATTTTGAAAAAAAAACAGCCTTTATTATTAATAAGTACACCATCCGAAAGTGTCGCTAAATAGGATCAAATACTGGGAATTAATAATAACACATAGGAAGCTAAACGAAAGAGTTTAATTTAAATACCTACTTTTTAATTTTCAAAATAAAATATACCAACTAATGAATTCTTCAAAAATCTATGGTGCAGTTTTAGTTTTCATCAAAATCGGGACCGTCTTTATTTATGGATGGGTAATCATTAAATGACTCCTCCCGCCCTGGGGGTGGAGCGGGAAGGTGTGTCAGATTCTTACTGACTTAACCCATCCGTGCTCCTCCTAGTGCCCTTTGCTCGCCGTCCGCAGGCCCGGCCTGCGGTGGCCGGGAATCGCCCTGCGACTCCCGCCGCCTGGGGCGTTTCCTTGGGACGCGACAACTCTGCTTAAGAATTAAGCCATTCGACTGGGTAACTCTTACATGGGGTATCTCATATAGCAGTGTTACCTTTTGTTCGAGTTACATCTTAGAAACCCAGCGAAGTGGTTAACACCTTTATAATGGTAACCACATGAAGGGGGTTAAGAACCCCTTCAATGACTCTTCATTTCTTTAGACTTCACGAAAAGCTTTTATTCGTGTTACCCTGAGTTACCTAATCTGCATGCAGGTGGGAGGAAAACTTGCACCCGAGGATTAGATAATTTGACAACAAATGACGACTGACGACAGATATTTAAGTGAGCTAATAAATTAGAATGAGTTACACAGGTAAGTGTCATTATTTAAAGTATTGAGTTACCTTAATCACAGATTAATTAATAGTTTCTTACGGAACAGATAATTCACTCCATAGGAGAAGATAGATAGGTACATAACGCTATAATTACCTACAAAAAATTACAGGCGTTTGGGCGCGCTAAAAATGAACCTTACGCTGACGCCTGACAGTATCTACTACGTCGTCTGCCGTGGTGTCGGGCGATCACGTGGTTCATTTAACGCAACGCTAGGGCTGTCTATGCTAAGAAAATGATTTCCTACACAAAATAATAGGTCCTAAAAAAATAATAGAGCTTTTGTTTTAGGCTTTAAAATGAAGAAACATGTTTATTTTGTCCAAGTCCGGATTTTTTTTCAGTTCGGTTGTCAGTTCAGTACAGCTGTGTTTTTTAGTGCATTTAAACAATAAATATCCTGCTACGTAATTTATTGCATTTTCTGTTGGATGTATTTTGACCTAAACACATCAGCCTACTCTGCAATATGCACGAGATTTAGCTTTTATTAAAGGCGCGGGTGCGGTATGCACTCGGGCAAGCGCGTGGTAACCGATTGTATTTTGTTCGGCCGGGCGAACGCTAGCCGTCGTCGGTACGTAAGCGCGTGGCCTTGAACGAGTGACGGAGGCCTGGACCACAACACACACTTTTAATTTGTTTTTATTACTTCCGTAGTTCCGTCCGAGTTCCGAAATAAATGACGAATGAAGAGAATAAACAAGTATAGACACGAAAAAGAAATATAACTAACAATGTTTAATAATAAATAATAATAAAAAAGCTTTATTGACACAAAAAATATTTACAAGTTGATTTTGGTAAACAGTAGGTACAATTCTGCAATTGAACACAATTCGAATGACCACTAACACCTAAACTAGGCCGAGCCTGTACCTTAGGCGTTCGATCCTTCCCAGGTAACTATCTGTTGCGTAGCGACTGTTTTAATTATTATTTTTAAATTGTTTTTTTATTATTATTATTTATTTATTTATTCTGAGCTCTTATTGTAGATTAATAAGTAAATTTTCAATTTCTACATATGTTTGCGATTGGTTGCCAGGTTATTAAAAGTTTTTTGCACGAATGTTTATTTAACTGGTAGAATTTGATAATTTAATTCAATTTGTTGTATAGCATTGGTCCTAAATAACACTGGAATTTATTTATAAATGATGTTTTATACGGAATTTTAGAACATACTCTGTCTAAACGTCTATTATTCAATATGTCTTTATTATAATTAAGTTTACTATGTTGGGCCATTATGATTTCTTTAATGAATAGCTGCCGAACTGTCAACACATCACATTCTAAGTACAAGTTAATAGTAGGATACTTAAAAGGTTTGAACATCATAACCTTAAGCAGCGCTCGCTGTGCTCGCTCCAGTTTCATAATATGCGTTTTACGCGCTCCCCCCCATGACGTAATACAATAGGATATTATTGATTGAGCCAGTGCGAAATAAACGGTTTTGAGTAATTATTTGTCCGCTACATGTCTTAATTTTTAAAAATTATAAATAAGTTTACGTAGTCTACCTGACAAAAGGTCTATGTGAGGGCACCAAGTTAACCTTTTGTCAAGCAGAATACCAAGGTATTTTATTGTTTTATTCCAGAGGGTAACAATTACAGGGGTTAGGTGTCGTATTTTGGCAAGAATTTAAGGTTTTGTGTAGCTTTTAGAGTTGTTAAAGTATTCGCAAAGGTTATGAACTTTGTTTTTGAGATGTTTAGGGTTAACAGGTTTTGAGAAAGAAATTTTCTCATCGTTAGTAACCCTGATTCTGCATGTTTTTTTGCCTCTTCCCATGTCTTTCCATAAAAAAATTAGAGCAGTGTCATCAGCGAATGAGAAGATACTCCAATTTTGTAGCTTTAACCTACATAGATCATTAATATAAATAAGGAAAAGTGTCGGCCCAAGGACACTTCCCTGAGGCACGCCAAATGAAACTGGAGCATCATAACTATACATCCCGTCTATTGTTACTCTGTGTCTTCTGTTTTTTAAATAACTACTAAATAAATCCAGTGTTTTACCTCTTATGCCAACATTTTCCAAGTTCTTTATTAGAATAGAAATAGAGACTGTATCAAAAGCTTTTGCTAAATCGATGAATATTCCAATACATTTATTTTTATTGTCAATGTGGGTAACAACAAAATTCGTTAGTTCTGAAACTGCCTGTACTGTTGATCTATTTGCTCTAAACTCATATTGGTTGATAGCTAAAAAGTTAAAAAAGTTATATTTTTCAAGATATGAAATCAGCCGTTTGTTCATTATTTTTTCTAGGACCTTAGACAGGACGAGCAGTAACGAAATAGGGCGATAGTTGTGGGTACAGTCTCTATTCCCCGCTTTATGGATTCTTCTGATGGATTGGTTTTACTTGTGCTTCTATTTGTTATTGTGTTAATTACTTTCCATTTCCTCTTTGGGTCTTTAGAGTGCTTGTTTATTTCGTCTCTTTGAAAGTTGTGTTTAAGTCGTTTTAGTAAATCGTTGCAATAATTTTTATATCGTCTGTAGGTTATGGAAAGAATTACATTATTAGGTTCCTTTTTACATCGAATGTTCATGCGATCTCGGTTTATTATACATCGAACTAAACCTGGCGTAATCCAAGGCTTAATGCAGCGCAGTCTTTTAGGCATTAATACGGTAAGAGTGTTTTTCGAGATAGTTTCATTTAGCTGATCGGCAGTCCAATTTACATCTTCGGATTTAATAATGTTACTAAAATTAATCGTATTTAAATGATCCATGATGGCCTCGTAGTTTACTTTACGGATTGATTTTTGGGTCACAGATTTATTATTATTTACCAAGGCAACACACAAAAGAACTGGAGCATGGTCAGTGACAGGGGCCTGAAGAACTAGTGTAAGTATAGAGAGTTTTGTTTTTATCATGGCATGGTCCAGGCAATTGGCATCTCTCGTTGGCAATAAATGACCAGGCAAAAGACCTTGACAGGCTAATAGATTTAGATAATCTGTCGAGTTGCGGTCTGTATTATCATACTTCACGTCTATATTTAAATCACCCATTATAACTATGTTTTGGTGGTTTTTATAATTGTTTAGTAAACTATCTAGCGAGTTTATGAATTGGTCTAGGTTAGGATTTGATGGGGATCTATAAATACCTATTACTACAACTGTAGTAGTAGTAAAACGAAACTTCGTTTTGTATTTTTATGACCATACAAGTGGCATCACTTAAAGATACTTCCTCTACTGAACAACCAAGTGCATCTCTAGTGTATACTACTATTCCGTCATTTTGGTTACGATTGTTTTTTGTATAATGCGTCTCATATTTTTTAGAGATGGAAAATGTAAAGCTTTCGAATTCCAAGATTCAGTTAGGATAATTACTTCACATGTTGTATTTAATCTAGCTAGAAAAATTTCAAAATGGCTAATATTTTTAGTTATACTCCTTATATTTTGTGTTAAAATTTTTATGTGTTTATTATGCGGTAAATGAGATGTTATTAATGATTTATATGTTTCCGGATTACACAAAAATGATGGTCCAGCTGATATACTATCAATATTGCTGGCTAAATTATTGTTTAAATTGCAATCAAGTTTTGTTTTATGGAAATATGTGACGTGGACAAAACGTTTATAAGTTTTTCAAGCTCTAAATATAAAAACAATATAGGTTTGTAATAACTCTGAAATGAGGCCAAAATATAAATCTGGACAACGACGACACGTGGAAAATTATTCGTACTCCGCAAAAATATATTAAAAAGATAAATGTAAGAAGCATGATTATATAACATAAACCACAGTGCATCATAAAAGTAACAAAAAAGAAAAAGGTTTGAATTAGTAAATAAAAATTAAGATGAGTAAGCAAGTGAAATAACTAACCCTAGTCACAAGGCGTTTCTCAGAGTGGCAATTTGTAATTCATCCTTTATTTCAATGCGGGGAGCATCTATGGCTTTGCGAATAAATATTTTACCGCTATTTGTCCAGCAGAATTTATATTCTTTAGATTTTGCAAAATCTCTTGCTAGGAAGAACAGTCTTCGACCCTTGCTTGTCAGAGCTTCAGAAATATAGATCGGATTACTCCTTTAAAACCAATGTGGCCAGAGTTTAAGCGCTGGTCCGGGTGTTTTTCATTAAAGGCTTTAGCCCCCTGTATTATGGGGTTTTTCATGATGACAGTAGTTAGCTCTGCCACTATTGTGCTCTTTCCAGCCTTCGATGTAACTCGGAAAGCATCCCGAATACTTGTTGCTTGTATATTCAAATCAATCACTTGGCACGTCTTTTCTATGATGTTGCACAAGTCTGTCTTGGTTTCAGTATCAGTTGTTTTCGGTACATTTCTCAATTCAATAGTAGCCGACTTCAGATTTCTTTGAACTTCACCAATTTCCGATTCTAGACTAGCTATTTTTAATAAATATCCTTTCCGTTCACCCTCTAAATCTTCGACCTTTTTCTTCATATCTTCGTATTTTTCATTTATGAACTGGAGATCCTTTTCGATTTCTTCGTTCGTATGTTTGATCTCGGCATTTTGCTGTTTTATTTCAGCGACTTCAGCGACGAGCTTGTTAAGTAGGGTATTCTGGGTTTCTTTCCACTCACTAAGCATGCCTTTGATTTCGTCCTTAAAAGAACAGAAGCGCTCTTCACTAGACTGACGCGGTCTTTTGCGTCGAGATACAAAATTAGGCGGCGTATTTTGGCTAGGAGTATTCACAACATCGGAGTCCGATACAGTCCTTTGGAAGTTCGAGTTGGTTGGTGATCGTAATAATCTGGACATATTTCCCAAGTTCGGAGTTTACGTAGTCGCACCGCGCGTAAGTAATACAGCGCCGTAGTTCTATTTCGCTTGAACAGAAACACCGATATCGATACCGCTCCACTTCACTGCGCGCCTAGTACTTCTTAGATTTTTAATATTATTTAAAACTAGCTCCTACCAGCTGCGGCTTCGCCCGCGTGAATATCGGAAAAAGCAAGGTTTGATGATTTGTATTGTACATTTTTACTTAGGAAACACCCACCCTACACCTACCCTACACCTAACTTACACCTACCCTACACCTACCTTACACCTGCCCTACACCTACCCTACCTACATAATTATACCAGCCCAAAAATACTATGACATGTTTCTGGTCTCCTGGTACTTGATGTTTCTGGTCTCCTGGTACTTGTGAATCTGAAGTACTAAGGCAGCAGCGGCTCTGAGTTTCCACTTCCTCCTCAGTCTCCATTAATCTATGCCACTAACCGGGATAAAAAGTAGCCTATTTTTTATTCCAGGATATGAACTACATGTGTGCCAAATTTCATCCAAATCCCTTCAGCCGTTTTTGCCTGATTGTTACACAAACATACAAACACTAGCTTCTACCAGCTGCGGCTTCGCCCGCGTGAATATCGGAAATAGCAAGGTTTACTCTACACCTACCCTACACCAACCTTACACCTACCCTACACCTACCCTACACCTTCCCTACACCTACCCTACACCTACCCTACACCTACCCTACCTACATAATTATACCAGCCCAAAAATACTATGACATGTTTCTGATCTCCCGGTACTTATGTTTCTGGTCTCCTGGTACTTGTGAATTTGAAGTACTAAGGCAGCAGCGGCTCTGAGTTTCCACTTCCTCCCCAGTTTCCATTAATCCATGCCACTTACCGGGATAAAAAGTAGCCTATTTTTTATTCCAGGATATGAACTACATGTGTGCCAAATTTCATCCAAATCCCTTCAGCCGTTTTTACCTGATTGTTACACAAACATACAAACATACAAACTTTCACTTTTATAATATTAGTAGGATTAAATAAAAAGTAAATAAATTTGTGCACACGTCTTTTCGCTAGTGCGATCCACTGAGGAAGGTTGTTTAGCATGTGCGATAAGCAAAATTGAACTATAAAATCATATAGACAATAATTGTTATTCCATGTTTACAAGTCGCTCGGTACATGCAACAATGGCGCCGACGCGACGGGCGGTAAGATGTCACGTGTGGACTGTGGTCCTGGTTATGTAATTTTCAAACGACTGTCGCTTACAAGGAGTGCATGTTACAATGTCTTGGGTTGGAATAGCTTACCCTGTTACAGAGTTACAGGGGTTTGAAAGGGTAACCTGTTCGGAAGGGGTAATATTACACCCGTTCGAGTGTGTAATATGTATCATAGGGTTTATTTTAAAACGCTTAAAAAAACCCCTTCAAAACCCTTTCAACGAGTATCCGGCGTGAGGGTTGTCTCTCCCTCACGCGGCCCGCCTCCTGCTTCACTAGCATTACTGCTTCGCAGAAGGAGGTGACTGACGGCTTCCCATGCCTCCTCGCTCCGGACCATGGATTGAACCAGGCCCGGACGCGAGAGGTCGCCGCCGCCGATCGCCTCGACAAGGACACGGCAGTGCTCCGCCCAAGCAGGGCAGACCTCCACCGTATGCTCAACCGTGTCCTCCGGGCGATCCTCACAGTGAAAACACCCGGACGTGTCCTCCCACCGAGTCCGAAACAGGTACCTCCGGAAACAACCGTTTCCGGTGAGTAGGTACCTGCGTCAGGCGGAAGGTGAGGCCCCCATGGCGCCTCTCCAGCCACTCCTCAAAGAGTGCCCAGGCCCGAGAATCTACAACTGCATCATTGGATTTTTGAAAGGTAGGTTTAATAAAATGAGCGCTTCCTTTAGTTTGTCATGTGTTATTACTTCCCAGAATTTGATCCGTAGTAGCGACACTTTCGGATGGTCCGGTCAATAAAACTCAACAAAATCAACCGGTTCGATTCCTGGCTAGGAATACCGATTTTTAAAAATCCAATGATGTAGTTTTAGTTTTCATTAAAATCGGGTTTGAGACTCCTTTTTATTGCTTTTCGATATTCCTCATAGTTTTGGATTTGGTCATCCACGCACACTTTAAAAATTCATCCTGTAAGTATACATAAAACTTATGCTGAATTCATATAATAAATAAGGCACATTAATTAAGTAATATAAAACAAATAAGAAAATTGTACGTACTAAGCGTATCTTGTAAATAAAAAAATGCTGTATCGTATTAAAATAAGTATAACTATCGTATATATAATCTATTATCATGGTAGTAACCGTTTTTTTTGGCGTGGTGTATAGACTGACTGTTGAGACAATGTCTCTCTTGACCGCCTTGGACGCTTCCATCACTTTGGCTTTAAGCTCTGCGTCCCCGACAGCCACGGCGGCATCTTTTACGTTTTCTAACAACTGTGGGATCGGAAATAACAGTATGTATTTGTAACCTATTTTGAAGTCTTTAATAAAAGAACTTTCAATTCTCAATAAATTTAGGACTTGCTTCGTTTATGGAATCTTCTGCGCAGTGCTTTCAAGAAATGCAGTTGAATGAACTCCGCAAGCAGAATACCTAAGTGTAGTCTTTCTGTATCATAGGTAGTTGAAATTACTAAACGAAATATAGAGGGCCTCTTTATTTCGCGTAGTGATTTCAAATACCTATATTGGTTTACAATAATGACGACAAGGTTAGCGCAGTGGTTGAGCGATTGACTGCTGCGCTGCGTGTCGCGGCTTCGATTCCAGCACGGAACAAATATTTGTTGTATGGCCTACAGATAGTTGTTCCGGGTCTGACTGTTTGTGTATGTGAGTTCCTATGTTTGTAAATGCACCCACGATACAGGAGAAAATCCTAGTGTGGGGAAATGTTTTAAAAAAAAAATGTGTAGCCGGTGTTGATAATCACTAAAGTTGTGGTTTCATGCTGATCAAGTTTTTGATGGGTGCAAAAATGAGACAGCAATTAAGATATGCTGTGTATTTGTATTCAGTAAAACCTGAATGTTATTTTGTGTTATATAATAATTAGCTCTCTTCCTCTATCCTAATTTGCTGTGCCCGACAGGGTCCACAATGATCTAAAATTATGTATCATTTATAATGTACCTACTACCTAAGTTCACATTGTGGAATGCAAATAAATATATTGAGTATTGAGGTTTTACTACAGCTAAAACATGACATGTTTCATAACATAAGATAATTTTCTCACTTACCTCATACAGCTGTTGAAAACACCTGACAAGAATTCCTTCTTGCACATCAGTGAGACATAGTATATCATTCAAGGGCGTCAATAAAGCCCATTCGTGAACCACCCCCACAAGATTGAAGTTGAGCTTTTCATCTTTACTTTTGATTTGACTCACCTGAAACAAGGTTGCGATAAGCGAAACACCAAAAAAATATAGGCAGTGTGCAATCTCAACCATGTTATTATTTTGGGCCTATGAACTTCTCATTATTTGATTGTGCATTTGTGCCACTCTAGAAATAATTAAAAAATGGCGTCTGGTCTGTTTATTACGTTAACCCGTTATTAGCCGCCATTTCCAAAATATAGGAGATAATTGACGACCTAAACGTCGCAACTAACCAAATATTTGGACTCAATGGCAATCAACTCGTCATCGATTTCTTCAATCGCCCTCACTCCCTGTGCCAGTCTCCACGTCGGATGGATGATTCTTTCCGCCCGGGCTTGGAATACGAAACAACTGAGTAACGCCGCTATTTCAGCTGGAGTATTGTCCTTGAACACGTTTCTGAAGACCAGCTCGGATATTATCAGCTCGTTTTTTCCCATGCTGCATGCTACTCGTCCTGTAAAGAGAAAATACATGTTGAACAAATAGCTTACAAGGTAGAATCTACCTACGGCGAATTATCTGATATTTTGACACCAATTTTAATACATTATTTATAAATAAGTCTAGTAGAACCAGGGACTTTATTTTAACTGGAAAAAAAAACTTAAAATCTTAGGAACATAAGTTTCTGGTCTTTGATCAAAGCCAAACTAACGACACTGGGCTTCTCTGTGTACCGCTCTCAATCGAAAAAGTTATACGTCTTTGTTTCCAGCCTGCCATTTACACGTACCTTTTAGTATAACACCGTCATGTTCATCAATATAGCTGAGCTCCTTTAGCACCTTCAGTCGTCCCTGGTAGTCAGGGTATAAGGTGAGGCTCTCTAAAGATAGCAACTGCTTGTACTTGTCACGTTTACGTTCCGTCAGCCTTCGCTCGTAAAGTTTTGTGAACTCCGTCTCAAAGTTCGCTATGTCCGTGCATTTTCTGCGCTCTCTAAGCTCTTTCTGAAATTGGGATTAGGTCAGATTTCATAGATGGGTCGTTCTTCTTTTTTACCTACAATGAATCGAAGTTTTTCCGTTTTTTTGGGTTTTTGAACTATCGGTAACTGTGGTTTGTGTACGATTAAAAAAAAATGCTTTTTTTATTAGAATTAATGAAAGTTCCCTGATCAAATAACCTTGAGCATTCGTTTCCTTTTTGCCGCACCCCGCCTCATATAATTGAATTCACACATTTTTGGAGTTATTTTAATAAAGAAATAAAATGATGTTTTGAAATAAAATGTGAATAATTTACATTTCTAAATTATAAATAAATAAATATCTTGGGACAACTCACACACGGCCATCTGATCCCAAGCTAAGCAGAGCTTGTGTTATGGTAACCAGACAACTGATATACATACTTATATAATTTATAAATACATACATATTATAGATAAATTACACCCAGACACAGAACAAACACTTGTGCTCATCACACAAAGTTTGTCCTGGGTGGGAATCGAACCCACGACCTCCGGCTTTGCAGTTAGGGTCACTAACCACTAGACCAACAGGCCTGTCAAAAAGACCAGAGATTATGTATACATTAGTGTAAACCTCAAATAATTAGAGCATCGTCTTTAGCAACAGATGCATGTAATCAATTATTTTAGTAATTTAAAAAAAAAATCAGACTAATAAAATTAACGAAGATAATAATATAACGTGGTTAGTAGAACGTGGAATGTGATAATATGATTTCGAACATATTAATGTTCGAAATCATATTATCACATTCCACATTCCATGTGCTTTTAGAAGAACGAAGAAAAACGCACTATCGCTAGGTGTTGGTCGGGGTAGCGCCTTAACAGCCAATCAATACTGTTTTTATTTTTTAATTGTGTTTTTATAAATCATGTGACAGAGTGGTGCTTTTCAGCGGAGACCACATTTTGGCTTACCAGCCAAAATGTGGTCTCCGCTGAGTCTGTCACGGCATTCTACGAAAAACAAACGTTTGAAAAAATGCTGGTTAGAGAAACTGAAAGATTAGGTACATAATATTAATAGATTGAAAAATATGGACGATTATTCGAACAATTATAATAGGTTGGGGAAAAAGTTTCTTCACATTTTTTAAGATAATTCAAAACATTTATTTATATAGTTTATTTACATTTAACTAAAGTATATATGTACCATTTTGTTCGATAACTTTATGCCAGCAGTCCTCTCGTGATGTTAACCTGACACTGCCTAAAAAATTCTGAAGAGACCGAAACAGGTGGAAATCTGAGGCTAAGAACTCACGGAGCGATTTTCACCCGCGACCGCCGCGGTGGTGGAACTGCGGTTTTATTTCTAAACTCACGAGACCGGTAAATTGCGCGACGCAGCCGTCGCGCTTGCGATCATCGCCCGCAGATTACTGTACCCCCTACCCCCCGCCGGCCACCACAGTCGCCCGCCAACCGATCGCAGAGGGCGCGGGCGCCACCCGCCGAGGCTGCGGGTGACCGCGGCCCGCGCGATTCTACTAGTTGCCCGCCGGTGCAGCGGGAACCGCAAACAACCGCACACACCGCGGGCGTAACACGCGTCGTGAGTTGTGCTTTAATTATTTACATATATATCTGCATTCTACAGAAGCTGCGGGCCCGCAACCGCAGCGGACGCGGGCGAAAATCGCTCCGTGAGTTCTTAGCCTTAAGGTGCAAGGTCAGGACTATACGGCGGATGCATTAACACCTCCCAGCCAAACTCTCTTAATTTTTGCTGAGTGGCTAAAGATGTGTGAGGTCTAGCGTTATCATGATGAAAAACCACACCCCTTCTGTTGATTAATTCCGGCCGCTTTCTCTCAACTACTTGCTTTAATCTCATCAGTTGTTCGCAGTAGAGTTCAGAATCGATGGTCCTGCCGGATGGTAACAGCTCATAATGAATAATGCCCTTCCAATACCACCACACACAGCATCACCTTGTTGCGAGTTAACACGGGTTTCGCCACAGTCAGTGAAGCCTGACCGGCCTTTGACCACGACCATTTTCGCACGTTCTGTCGTACGTGATCCACTTATCATCACCAGTTATCAGCTTCTTCAAAAATGGTTCGGTTTCATTACGTCGTAATAAAGAATCACAAATGAGTACCTACACGGTTCATTAGGTTTCTTTCAGTGAGCTCGTGAGGTACCCAAATATCGAGCTTTTTTGTGTAAGTACCCAGTTTTTTTCAAATGCGCCAAAACTGTTTTGTGGTCAATTCCCAGTTCTTCAGCTACGTCGTAACTACTGATATGCAGATCTTGCTCCACTTTTTCAAAAATGGCATCCATTTTATCCGTAATAGAGCGACCAGAGTGACGTGCATCTTTGACATCAAAATTTCCGGATTGAAAACGTTTAAACCAAATTTGTGCTACTCTCACAGACACTGCACTAGGTCCATAAACATCGCAAATTTTTTTCGCGGCTTGCTTTGTATTTTTACCTTTTTTGTAGTAAAATTTTAAAATGTATCGAATATTACTTCATTAGATTCACTCATCTTGACAGTACGAAAAACAAATGAAATCACGCATTTTCCTAATTTGAATTTGGAATTTATGTTCTTTAAAATTTAAACTTTCAATGATACCAAAACCAGCCAGATACAAATAGTATAGCCAAATAGATTTTATTACAAGTTCATACATACCTACTATAATGCGAAAAGACTTTTTTAATAAAATCGAAAATATCAATACTCTAATGAGATGCCATAATAAGACGAAAGACAGGTTATTGTAGGTAAAAAAGAAGAACGACCCAGATATGTTCACTGAACTTTTTTTTTTAAATTATTGAAAGGCACGCGCTTGACCACTATCTCACCTGATGGAAAGCGATGATGTGGTCGAAGTTGGAGCACATTTGCCTAGAAGTAACCTATTAACTCTTGACTTAAGACTCCCGGATTCTTCTATTCGCATGATTTGCGCAGATTTTATATAAATGTTCGATGTTTTGCTGAGAATTCAGAAGCCTGACACCTTCGTTGATTCCGTCCGTGATGCGAACGGCTTCTGGTATGAAATCGTTCATACCAGGGCCTAAACCACCAACTCTAAAGCAATATTACTTTAAATTTAACGTTACTTCCAGTGGGAAAGAGACGGAGCTATACGTCCTGTATAGCTCCGTCTCTTTCCCACTGGAAGTAATATTGTATGGTTAGGCCCGGAGCCGTGAACGATGAGCATGACACATTCCAACCTGCCTTAGTTGCAAGACATATTTAGCTTCTGTCTGATAAGCTTTTACCCCGTCTTAACCATTGTTACTAGAATTTTGAAAGCATGCATAAAGATGAAAATGATTGTCTGATTTAATATTAAACCATCAGAAGAATTAAATAAGTGATCTGGCAACCAATAAGTGTACGCTAGCATATCGCAGAGTTGAATATAAGACTAAATAATAATAGGCTAAGTATTATCGTTACTAACACAGTGGACCTCATCTGTAATCTGAATAAATAAATTATTCTTATGGTTTTAAACTGAAAGTTCTCAGGTTAGTACTTTAATATTATATCGCAGAGTTAAATAAAAGTCTAAAGTGTACGGAGTGTTAGTAGCTAAACTATGTACCTATAGTTGTGAATAAAGATAGTGTTTATACAACAGAATAAAACGCAATACCTCAAAAGGGGTCATTGTACCCATCTGATGAACAACTTTTACTATGGGGTCAATTCTAAAATCGCGAAAATTGAACCCCTTAAGAGATATTGCGTTTATGTTACACGTTGTATAAAACATGTGCAAAGTTGTAATTGGCCATATTTTGTTCAAACTATTAATCACTGTATCTGTGTAGCTGTAAGTTTTCCTAAAATAAATAAAATAAATGTTATGAGCTTGGGGTTCGTGACAGTAAAACCCGCCGATTAAAAAATGACACTTTAATTTAACAACACTAATAACTACTTTAAACTCACTAATTATCAAACACTATTTCACTAGTAAACAATTCGCACTCGCAGTTAAAGATCGCTTCCGAAGTAATCGCTCGTATCAGAGCGGAGTTTTGGGGCACGACTACCTCGCAACAAAAAAAATACCCTTATCTCTCTATAAATACAGTGCTATGTGGTGAATCCTGGGTGATACCAGGGACCATACTCGTTTTTCGCAAATAACAATAGTGGGATTTGGTAGAAGACAACAATAATTGCAGAACAAACCTGAGAATTTGTTAACAAATATTTTAAAGTGCGGTCCCTCAGTCCTCACAGACCATCAGCCAGATTTCGGAAATTATCTTTAAAGAATTTGTAAAATATATTTACTGAATAACAGATCACAAGGCATCAAAGATAAAAAATTTATAACGACTAAACTGTGGTCCCTCAGTCCTGATAAATAATTTAGTGAATAAGTATTACCGAATCAAATAAAAAAATCTTTCTTTTTCTACATAAATTTTTAGTGTCTTAAAACATTTTGAAATAAAAAAATGGAAAAAAATATCGACGCAATTTGAAGACGATTTTTTTTACTTGCGATTAGTTGCTACTTATTTTCAAATTGTGTCTGTGAGGAATGTGGGTTTTTAAAACATTTGTTTACAAATTCCCAGATTTGTTCTACAATAGGGATGATTCCTGGTTAAAAAATATATATGATTCTATTTAGTCCGTCAGTCTTTATAAAATCAATAAAAAAATACGAAGATAAAACGCAAAAAGATCAGGAGTGGGGTCTGGTGACGTCACGTAACGTAAAAAGTGTACATACAAGTGACGTCACACGTATTTTTTGTTTACGTGAAAAAAGAAAAAATACGTGCCTAAATTTTTTGGAAATATATCTGACGGAAATTAGATTTTTTTAGTCATCTATCCTATTGTTTTAAGTCTTATTAATACTAAATCCTACTATTTTTATTTGCGAAATACCAGTAGGTATGGTCCCTCAGTTTACATGCACATTCTTATGTAGGGCGTCAGTTAATTCTAGAACCTTCTACTGAAGATTTTGATTTATTTATTTAAGACACATACAACTATCATCACAGGCTTCCCTAATACCGTAGTGTAGTTATAGTTTTAATAGCTTACAAAGATTATATTTTATGCTTACATTTTATTATATTACTAGCTTTTACTTTTAGTATAAATAACTACCAGTAATATGACTCGGCCCTCACCTTGAATTAACTACCTACCTACAGCTACGCGGTACTTAAACACGCGATAGGGCTGCCCGCCTATAGTAGGTATTTTAATTTCATCTACCTACTTGAGTTTCTTTCTAGTTTTGTGATTGTAAATAAGTATATTTTTTATTTAAAATATCAAGATCGTCAACCTTGTTTATTTATTAATCCAAGTATTGAACACTTGGTAGACACAGCAAAATACCTACCTACCTATTAAAAAAGGAACACTTTACGTACCTACTATTAGTAGGTTAATGTCTTAACTTTCGGAGTTTAGTGGCAATTTAAACATGTTATCTGTAGGTGCGCTATTAAAGAATACAAAATCATCACACCGTTCGTTCGTCACTGCGGGGCATTCGCAATTGGTTGCGTCCTGTCTGAACCCTAAACTCGAGCGCGTAGGTATGACTCGCGTTCGGGATACATACGCAAGATCAACAGTCATAATATCAACAGTTAAAACATCAACACCGTAAGACCAACGATTCAAAATCTCAACACTTCAGAATCTCAACAGCTTAGTAAGTCAACAGTTCAGAAGATCAAAGTTTAAAATCCCAACTTTGAAAGTACCTATTAGGTCAATGGATGAATGGATGTTTTAACTGTTGATATTATGACTGTTGATCTTGCGTATGCCTCCGCTCGCGTTCCGACCGTTTGTATGAAGATAGAATATGAAGATATTTTCATCGTGCTTTTACCCGCACCCTCGCACGTGCATAATCCCGTTGTTTCCCGCTCCCGCCCTTAGCCGTAGCCCTTAGCCTTCCTCATGAATGTGTAATAATTTTCAAAAACGATTCAGTAGATCCAGAGATTACCCCTACAATCTCACAAACTTTACCTCTTAATAGTATCTTTATTAGTTTATATTATGAACAACCAAAAGTAATTTTACGAAATGCGGCCCGTATGAATTCACTCAGAGTACAGTCTTACTGAAGCATTCAATCTGTTGTGTGACACCATATTGAGCGTACGCAGGGCGCGTGTCAGCGGCGCGCGTGGTTAATTAGCAAAAATAACCACAGTCAATCCTACTAATATTATAAATGTGAATGTTTGTATGTTTGTATGTTTGTATGTTTGTGTTTCAATCAGGCAAAAACGGCTGAAGGGATTTGGATGAAATTTGGCACACATGTAGTTCATATCCTGGAATGAGACATATGCTACTTTTTATCCCGTTAAGTGGCATGGATCAATGAAGACTGAAGAGGAAGTGGAAATTCAGAGCCGCTGCTGCCTTAGTACTACAGATTTGCAAGTACCAGGAGACCAAAATCATCAAGTACCAGGAAACCAGAAACATGTCATAGTATTTTTTGGGCTGGTTAGGATAGGTGTAGGGTAGGTGTAGGGTAGGTGTAGCGTAGGTGTAGGGTAGGTGTAGGGTAGGTGTAGGGTAGGTGTAGGGTAGGTGTAGGTAGGTGTAGAGTAGGTGTAGTTACAATACAAATCAAGAAACCTCCCTATTTCCGATTCTCACGCGGGCGAAGCCGCTGGTAGAAGCTAGTATAATATAATTGTAGGTAATTAATCACTAAACGACTCATTAACTGTCTTTTCTCAAACATGCCAGGAAATTTGAGCATTATTTTGACAACCTTCTTCTTCGAAATTGCTGTACTGGCCAAATACATGCGAGCAGCGGCCGGCAAAAGTTGTATGAAAATTTATCATAATACTATCTATCGTCAGGTTTAGCGGCCAAATAAATTACATAATAAACTCATACCTGTCGTGTAATTTAAAAATGGAAAGAACTTTTACTCCGAAACATGGCAACCAAGGAGGTAACTTACCAAAGCATTTATTAAAATTTCGAACTGGCTAGCAAATAGAAAGCTGTTTATTGAAAAAAAAAACGCAAATGAAAACTTTAACGCGTGAAAAATTATTGTTGTTCGTCATTGGTTAATTTTCTAGGTACTACTTACTTAGTTTTAATTTCCACGCATTATTTGAGAAAAGTACTATACAAGCCTTGGCCACAACTAGGCATTGATGGACTTGCGCATGTGAGCCTCTGCTTCGCCTCGGCCCACATTTAGGTACACGTTCCTCCATCAATGCCTCTTTTGCTGGACGCTGCATAGTAATGTACTATTTATTACGCTTCCATAAAGCTGCAATTACTATCAATGACAACGATATGTCATAAAAAATATAGTTCTAACCACATGTTAACTTTTATCAGTATCTCGCAGTCGGAATTTTTTATTGATTAGTAGTATTATTAATTATCGTGTAAATTGAACTACCTACACTACAAAGAATTGAAAAAAAAATCACTTGACTTTCTATATCGAGTAGTTAACATAGTAAATAAAAAATCTCTAATAAAATCTTTATTCTTTGCCCTTATAATCTAGAAAAAAAAATGTTTAGGTATCAAATAAGTACTAAATTTTTGTAAAGGCGAATTGAAATTTTGGAGCCCATACGGAGATTTTAAATGTAGGCGGCAGTCATCCTGGCATCAGAATGACTGCCCAATTTTTTAATTCATTTTCTCAGTTATTATTAGGTACCAATTATTTAAACAAAGGTATCAAATAGTAGCATACCACTGATGTTAGTGACCAATCAGCTTTAAAATATTACTAAAATCGAATAAATGGGTATTAGATTTTAGTAATATTTATTTATTTATGAATGGACTAGCTCTTGACTTCGATCACGCCTGATGGAAAGCGATAGATGAGGTCCATGATGAAGCGAACGTGCCCAGAAGATGCCTTGAGGCACTGGTACTCCCACGCGTCAACGAAACACAGCTGTTTTTTTGTTTTACACAGTATTTTAAAGCTGATCGGTCATTTTGGCCAGTCATTCTGATGTTCACTAAACTGCGGTATGCTTTTTTACAAACATCAGTGGTATGCTTACGGAAATTTAAATCAGTTGTAAAGCGCACGCCCAAGTGCTTAACCTCTGAGACACGTTTCAGTCAGATTCCGTCCATGCAATATTGATAAATGACTGGGGTCGCGCGCACGGGTAAATGATAACACCAAACAATTGGCCACATTGAAATACAACCTATTACTACGACTCCACTCTACTACCCCATCAATATCTGCTGCAGTATGTCGTGATCAGTCTCCTGTTTTATTTTAAGAACTAATTTAAAGTCGTCAGCGAATAACAATGGTTTGGATTTACTGACTACTCTCGGCAGGTCGATAACTGTCAAGATTAAGAGAAAAGGCCTGTGTTACTATAGTGCAAGTGAGATCATAATATATCTAAATACAAACGTGTAACAGAATAAACGCAATAAGTACCTGTAAAGAGTACGACGACTCATTACCGCATCATCATCATTTTTTGCGATTTCAGTATTGGTCTTATGGTAAAAGTTGCTCTTAATGATGAGAACAATGACCCCCCCCCCCCTTCCAGAAATTGCGTTTGTTCTGTTACATGTTGCTTAATAATAAATCACTTAAACTGTCGCTACGAGGTCGTCGATGCTGCACCCAGAAGCAGCTAGCTAACCAGGCTTAAAGGCTTTGCCTGCATGTCGCAGTCGATGCTAAAGTACCCACGTGTGGTTTGGAATCCGCAAATCATCACCAAATTCGCCAGAGCCCCTTAAATTAAAACTTACCATGCACTTTTTCATATTTTCGAGCAAGGGGAGCATCTCCTCGGGCAACGACTGAATGAGGTTAACGTACTTCAGCGTGAACGACCCCGAGCACACCGCATGCGAGATGCGAGACAGTTCCTGTACTGCCCTTGTGCAACTTGGCCCTATTGGGGCGTCTTTGAACCTGCGAAGGTGGGAATTGAGCTATCAAAATAGTGTTCATGTTTGCATGTTCTGTAAATAACATGCAGACTTTTGTTATTGTTGACTAGCTTTTTCCTGCAGCTTTAAGTGAAAGAATGTTTGTAATCAGTTCAGTAATTCCAGAGATTATCTCATACAAACACACAATTATTCTTTATATATTAAAAAAGATAGACATTGTTTTCTTTTCATTAATCGATGTTAGAGAAAATTTTATGTTTCTTTTACTATAAACAGATGTCGTATATAACAAATACAGGAGAAGCAAAAGCTTAAGCAACAAAATATTTACCTGGGCATTTGCCTTCTCTCCCAGACATCAATAATGATGTTTGGGTCAATATCCAGGTTAAGTTTAGAGACATGTATTATATTTTTAGCCGCAATAGATAATATTGTGTGATCCATTGTGCTTTCTTCAGTGCCTGCAATAAAAAAGCGTTTTTATTTTTATAAGTATTGACGTAAGGAAATTACAATCCTAAATGCAAGCACCACATACAACAATTAATTATTATTGTAAAAACGGAGTTTTTTTAGGTTACGATGTTCCAATAAGAATTGCAAAACGAGAATAATATTTACTTACCTATAGAACCCTCATACATAGCCGAGAAACTAAGCATTCGATACCAGTTCTCATCCACCTCGAAGTTGTAATTAGCTTTGTCCCTAATTTTTTTGGTGGTCAATACGAGAACCTTGTATGGAGTCTGTTTTGGACCTAAAAACAAGAAATAACATAATATAACGAGTGTACAGGATCATTTTAAACTTCCAAGACCTGATATAAAGGTTCAACAAATGCATAACATTGCTATTAAACAAGCCCGCTACACTATTTCCAATCACTGCCAAATCAGGAAGCAAGAAAAAACGAAACTCGATGAGTCCTGGAGAAACGATTCAACTGGCTTGGATCCCGCAAATAAATTTATCATAATAGAACAGCGGAAGAGTAAGAAACACATAATTTCTACTCTGTGATTTTTGTTGTTGGAATCACGGTTAAAATCTTGCCAGTAATGTTTCTTGAGAAGTTATTAAAGCTAAAAAGGACAATCTTGCTAAATACACTTACCTTTAATATTCAGCAACACACCAAGCTGATTTATATACGGCCCGGCAGACACCACCAGAACCCGACCAGGTGTCAGTTCCAATTTAGCAATATTGAGAAGTTCAGGCATTATTGCATTGAAAACATCGATATAAGCTGTTGCAGCGTCGTAGAAAGACGACAACGGTTCCAAGTGGGAACCCAGCGGCGTACTGAATTTTGTAGCATATACATTTTCTGCGAGTTGCAGTTCGTTTCTGTATTTGTCCTCGTGACAGATTTTGTTAATTTCCTTAAAGGATTGTTGCATCATGCTTTCTACTGATACTGTTGCTGCCCTGAAATGAAAATGTTGCGTGATAATTACGATATTTAGTTAGGTACCTACCCTTTTTTTTTTTTTGGATGGGAAATCATCAGGCAGGGAGTGTCAGACTTCTACTGACTAAAACCCACCCATGCTCCTCTTAGTGCCTTTTACGTTCCAGGGCCGCGGTAACTCTTTCGAACAAATCCGTAACCCTGGTGGGCACTGGCCCTAACGGGCCCCTACTCCTATGCTGACATCTCTTTGAGGCGCGCGTGGAACACAACGCGCCGTCGGCTTGGGTCTGGCTTTAATCGGACAGCGAGCCACCCAACGCTCGCCGTCCGCAGACCCGCACCTACGGTGGCCGGGAATCGCCCAGCGACTCCCGACGCCCGGTGCGTCTCCCTATGCCTATCTCCCTCACGCGGCCCGCCTCCTCCTTCACTAGCATTACTGAGAGCAGAAGGAGGTGACGGCTTCCTCGCTCCGGACCATGGATTGAACCAGGGCCGGACGCGAGAGGTCGCCGCCGCCGATCGCCTCGACGAGGACACGGCGCTGCTCCGCCCATGCGGGGCAGGCCTCCACTGTATGCTCCACCGTGTCCTCCGGGCGATCCTCGCAGTGAAAACACCCGGGCGTTTCCTCCCGCCGAATCCGAAACAGGTACCTACCGAAACAACCATGTCCGGTGAGTACCTGCGTCAGGCGGAAGGTGAGGACGCCGTGGCGCCTCTCCAGCCACTCCTCAAAGAGGGGCACTATCGCCACAATTGTGGCGTGCCCTGCACTGGGTTGCGACAGTCGCTGATTCCATACCGCCATGGTATCTTGCCGGAGCTCCGTCCGCCGCGCAGCAATATGCCGCGGCAGCAGAGTTTCGCCCCGGCGTTGCGCCTCCATGCGCCACGTGTAAACGTGCGCGAGGTCTCTCGCCTCCAGATCCCATGGCGGCAATCCAGCAAGGAGGCTCGCCGCCTCGCGGGAGACCGTGCGGTATCCCCGGACAAGCCGGATGGCCATGACCCTTTGGGACGCGTTCAGCTGCCGGGCTGGACGCTTCCGCAGGTCCAGTGCCCACACTGGGGCCCCATAAAGGGTCATGGACCGCACGATCCCCGCATAGAGCCTCCGGCAGGAGGCGTTTGGACCCCCCAGATTGGGCAGAAGCCGCTTGAAGGCAGCCCCGGCCCGCTCTAGTCTGGGAGCCAAACGTCGGAAGTGCTCGACGAAGTTCCACCGGCTATCGAGAACGAGTCCCAGATACTTGATCGTCGACCCGACGCCGATGTGAACCCCTCCTACGGTGATTTGGGATCCCGGTGGTGGCCTGCTCCGAGGACCATGAAAGCACATGGCCTCGGACTTGTGCAAGGCCACCTCGAGACCCAATTGCCGGATCCTATCCACGACTATCGCAACCCCTAGGTACCTAACCTACTGCATCGTTGTTGCGTTGAAAGCGTGTCCTTGATTTTAAGTAGATAATAAATGTTGATTGTCAATATAATAAAATTAATCTCAAGTGATGCAGTAGGTTTTATCAAGTTAACCTGATATTTTTATAACCGGAGAATTTACATATTTATATTCGAGAAGCTAAAACATTGAACAAGTGTCGTATCTTGGCGCCTTTTGGCGCAATTAATTGGTTACAAACAAAAAACAGGTTGATTTATTATTAATAAACAGAGTAAATTTAACAAGTGGATCAAATCCGAAACTATCAGGAATACCTAAAAGCACGCAAAGTAGTCTCGGCCCTAATTTTTATGAAAACTAAAACTACATCATTGGATTTTTATTATTTGATGAATCTTATAATGATGTAGTAATCCAATGTTGTCTTTGTAATAAACCAGGTTCACATCACTTTGTCGGGTGTGTACCCGACAGAGTGATGTGAACCTGGTTTATTACAAAGAGGATATTTCCTAATCATAGTTATTGCAAATCAGCTAGCAAAGTAAAAAAGAAAAACTATAATAGAAATCTTACCGCAACAAATTCAGTATCATTGTATAAGTGAGTCTGAACTGCGAGGACAGTTTCTGCGGGGTGCCCAAAATCAAGCTCTTCAGAGTCACCAGGCTGGGTACGGCTTCCTTGCATATAATTATCACAGTTCCTGTGTCATCCAGACCTGGACAACAAGAACACATATAACAACTAGCGCTCCAGCTTCGCACGGGCGCCAATTCTATATGAAAACCCTTTTCGATTATGTCTCGTTTTGTTGGTGAAAACTGTAACAATTTCCGTTGCGTGGTTTACAAGAAATAGCGTGCGTTATCCCCGCAAAATAATGTCGAAAACAATCATTTAAATGTTATAGATCCGCTTCTGTAATTGTATGTCCAGTGTGCAAGCGTGGGTCAATCGTAATACCGCATTTATACCGCATTTACACATTCGTGCGAATCGCGAGGCGAATGGCGAGGCGAATAACGAACACGCGAGGCGAATAGCGAGCGCACTGTTTACATATGTAAACAGTGCGCTCGCTATTCGCCTCGTGTTTCGCCTCGCGATTCGCGAGTTCGCGTTGGGAGCGGTTTTTCGGACGCGAATCAAAGGGCACGAATGGCGAACACGAACTTACTGTTTACACATTCGCTTGCATTCAGTTGACAGCTAGCACCCGACCCAACAGGACGTATAGACAAAATGGAGTGGAGTAAAGTGCGAATTTTAGAATTCCTAGAACTTTACCAAAAGGAAGAGCTCATTTGGAACCCAAAACATTGCAATCATAAAAATGGACAAACGATGCATGGAACCGTATATCAACTGATACGGGATTGTCCCTTTATTCCCGTTGTTCCCGTATACCATATCCCCGTCACGGGGACAGCGGGACGTGATTAAATTTATTTCCCGTTCAAATTCAAATTCAAATTATTTATTTCAAATAAACCATTCACAGGCACTATTGAATTGTCAAGGTCGGTCAGTCAAAAAGATGAAGCCATTTGTTAGTGACTATCTAGCTATGTGCTAGTTGTCCCCATAACGTACATTACGAAACGTATTTCTGGGTGGTTTAAAACAACCCGAGTCGGGGTGCCCCAAGTCCCGAGCTCGTGTACCAACATAATTTGAAAAGTATATTTAATTCTTACAATAAATTAACGGGACAACGGGAAGTAATTTTAATTATTTAAATTCCATTTCCCCTTTAACGGGGACATGGCCTACGGGGACAACGGAAGTATACTGGATTGCCAGTCAGCAATTTAAAATTAAAGAAGAATTAATTAATGGCCTGTTTCCGTACACATCTTCGAAATTAGAAATAGGTATCTATTATCCACCATCGTCTGCGTCGACGGTTCTTTTTTACTTTTTTGGGCAGGATATTTAAATAATTGTATAAAGTCATTAAATGTAGCGCGCATGCCGCCATTATTTTCACGTCCTCCATGTTCGTGTGCGAAAGTCAAAATAATTCACCTCGCGAATGTGTGAACAGTAGTTCGCGACAGCATTCGTATACGAATGTTTCGTCGAAATGTTCGTCGAGTGACGAGGCGAATGGCGAACACGAATGTGTAATTGCGGCATAAAGGCAAACAATTCAAGTCCAGACTTGAAGCCAAGGTCGTCGAAAGAAGCCACAACAATACCAAGAAAAACGTAGAACACACTCACGAAACTCGAGGAGAAACGGAATGATCGAAAACGAATGACAGTGACACATGACGTAAATTTTATAGCATCCTTTTTTACGTTCCGTTTTATCGATTTTGCACTATAGTACACCACAGTTGTTTGTCAATCGCCCAGTTTCGTTTTCGCTTATATCGGATTTGAAGTTAGCAACATTTCTCGAAAAATACGCATTACCTTGTAATAATAGTGGTAGCGTTATAATCGGGGACCCAACCCCTACCAGCTTTAACCCTTTTTACCCCCCAACTCCTGCCAAACGATACTAAACCCAACCCCGTAAGACTAGGCAATATGGACAAAAGGCTTAGCCTTCCCTGCGGGGCTGTGCGGGGCAAATTCAAAAAAGACTAATGACATAACAAGTACTGAACTGACAGCTTCTGATGGTTTGCTTTAGAGATGTGTCACAGGTTAAACACGATATCTGATAACACTGTTCCTGTTACAAAAAAATAACAGATTTAAATATCTGTTATTAAATAACAGCCTGTTATTTTTGTACGGACGATAAATACGTATTTAAATCTCAATTGAATATTATCTTCTTTATTCCCTTTAGATTAAAGTCGAAAATCGTATGTGAAGTATTGACTAGGAATGTCGGGATAACGTGATTATTATAAAAGAATTAAGTTTATTTTACAATAATATCGTTGTCATCCGTTTACTGGAAGCAGACCCCAACGTAATGTAAAAGAGTAGACAGATTGATTGATTCTGTATGTGTGGGGACTGAAACAATAAACCTGATATTTATAAAAACAGGCTACAGATTAAAACGTACCTCGTCTGCCGGCTCTACCAGCCATTTGTGTATATTCAGCAGGTTCCAGTGTACGTCGCTGCTGTCCGTCAAATTTGGTTATCTCGTCAAATATCACAGTTCGCGCCGGCATGTTCACGCCCATCGCGAACGTTTCCGTTGCGAAAAGGATTTTGACCTATAAATAGAAAAGTTTAGATTGCAAATTCGCTTGTAAAGTGTATTAATGTGGTTATTTGAGCATTTTATGTACTTACGAAACCGGAGTGGAATAATATTTCGACTATTTCTTTCAACACAGGAAGTATCCCACTGTGATGTACCGCTATGCCCTTCTCTAACAATCTTTGTAATACTATAACCTGGAATTCAAAAGCAATTAAAAGCTGTGCACCGTTAATAAAAAGATTCGCAAATAAAAAGCATTCTATAACCGTCTCCTGGGTCCAATCTATCTCTGTATCAAAAACCATCAAAATCGGTTTAGCGAATTACGCGTGAAACTTTTGCATTTATTATATGAAGTTAGGATGCTCCATTTAATGATCAATACAATTTTGCCCTGGACGTTATTGGAATTAAAATAAATAAATAACTAGTCATTACCTGAGGTAACCTTCTGTCCACTTCCCCCAGTCTTTGCAGGCTATTTTCGATAAACGAATTGATGTGATGCTTTTCTATGTCAGTAGTCAAGTCTACTGACATCAATCTCTCCGCGTTCTTATCACATCTGGAATCAAATTCTATACAAATATCTTCCTTATTGACTGTAAGTTTAATTTGACGTGCTCAGTAACGTTTAATCTAGAACAATTTGACATGGCATCATAGGCGTGCTACATAATTGTTCGATTCGGCGTTAATCGGTTAAATGGAAGTAGCTTGCTTCGAGTCGATTTTGTCCTTCAACAAATACTGTCGAATCAAATGTAGAGTAACTACCCTAACAAGTATGGACCACGTTTAGGCCACACACTGAAGAGTCATACGTTGTTGAGTTAGTTATTGAGGAATGCGAAGCTTATCTAAATAATAATGTATAAACCAAATTTAATACTCCATTTACATATTTAAAATCACGCTTTTTCTCAAATTCATTGAAGAAAAACTATAAAATAACGTTTATTACCTGTTACGTGAAAACGTGAAAGCGACCACTGGCAGTTTGTCTTGTTTTTTTAATAGCTCGACAATGGCTAACCACATTGTCTGCTCAGCCTTGTGATTGATATACCTTTTCCCACCTGAAAATAAATTAGGTTGTTAATTATAGAGCCTAGGGGACCACTTTCAACCTAATTGCTAGAGACATAAGCTCGAAAAGTGGTCGACCGGGAACATTCGCAGTAGTCCGTCGTCGAGAAATAAATTAAAGTTTTGATGTGTTTATCTTTGGCATTATTTACCATCAGGTCCAAAGCTCCGATTGAACACATTACTTTTTGTGTTAAAGGCGGCAACTGCTTCACTGTACTTTCTTTGCTGGAAGTTTCCTTCTTGGTCCACTACCAGGAAACTTTTGGTCTTTCCACCCATTCCTGAAATCAATATAGGCACCTATACAACGTGTAACAGAATAAACACAATATCTCTTAAGGCGTCATTGTACTCATCATTATGAACAACTTTCACTATGGGACAAAGTCCGAAATCGCGAAATAATGGACTGCTCTTAACTCGAGAAAATGTACTGAACAGCTGATTTTTTTAAAAATAATAAAGCGTTGTCAGTTTTTCTTCATGGAAACTTCGAAATCAAAAAAAGTGAATTTGGGGACAAAATTTGTTCACATTGGCACTGTTCTTGGTTATTTTGACCATTATTGAAAGCTGGCGCGTGTATTTTAAATAAAGTAGTAAAGTATGGAAAAAACTAAACAACTGCATAAAAGTAAAGTAAAAAGGTAAGTTAGTTTTTGTGTATTTATACTCTAAACATACCCATGTCCCACCAGTCACGAACTCACGAACGATATAAAAGTTGTTTTCTTACTTAAAAATATGAGTTAGTGAATTCATTGTATTCTAGAAGTAACAACAATTACGCGGTTTACTATTTGAGCATGTTTCCGAAGATAAAATGATTAAAATATAATTCAGAGACTATTTTGAAAGTCCTTCCAGTCACATGTGACAGGTGGGACGCTGGTTTACCACTGATTTAAGGTGGTATTTTGTTTGGAAACGGCTGATTTAGATAGCTTTGTTTTTATTTTGATTTAAAATGGGATGGTTTAAGGTTTTATTTGCCTGACATAAATCCTAAACGGGCGATAATTTTGCTTGTTATTATACATATAAATTTGATCTTACCTCGCCTATGCTTAGCTTTAAGGGCGCGTTTACAGATGGGTAGTCAAATCATTACTTTTGTACACAAAAGTATGTTTATTAAATAAAATGCTTTGCATTCTTAAAATGAATTTCCCATTAATTGTTGATAGACGTGCATGGTACGATTCTCGATAATAAATGTACCGAAGTGATTTTTTTTACTTCGGTACATTTATTGAGAAAATGTACCTATCTAAAATTATATTTATAGTTCAGAATCGTACCATGCACATCTATCAACAATTAATGGGAAAAACATTTTAAGAATGCAAAGCATTTTATTTAATAAACATACTTTTGTGTAAAAAAGTAATGATTTGGCTACCCATCTGTAAACGCGTCCTTAAGCTTTGATTGTATACACGTCTAGATGACACATCGGCTTAGACATGGGCGTTTTTGGTTTTGAACGCAAACTGATATTTATCCGATTTCAGATTTCAAAATCCGTTTTTAGAAATCCGATTTAGCCTATCGATCTAGCCTCACCAATTCGCTTGCGTAGGTACTTAGATTTCATTGGAATCAGATAGAGATTGCGCGATTTTCCTTCATGCTTTAATCTAGGCTTAGGACTAGCAGAAAAGTTTTATTAAAGATTACGCGTAAAACTTTTCCGGTGCATTTAAAAATCGGCATTTTTACAATAATTCTTCCTAGTTCCGAGAATCATTGAAGCATAAACCAAAATACATCAACGTATAATCTCGATAATGTAGTCTTTAAATACTTAGCAGTAAAGATGATAATTGATCGCATTGTAATGTTTGTTACGTATCCGAGAACCGAAATCTAAATCACAAAATTCGCGTTATCCTTTTTACTCCGCTATGTTACGCTTAGTTAGAAAGAGAGAAAGCGAATTTCTAACGAAATCCAACCAAACGCAAACTCGCCAGTTTGTGTTTGGTTGGTGATGTGATCCAGTGATTTTATTCGAGTCGATTCGTTTGGTGGTAGATTGTTAGCGTTTGGTTTGGCTAGATAGATTTTTAAATTCAGATCTTCAAGTTTGCGAAATCGATACGAATCGATTTGTGTTTGAAATCAGATTTTGAATTCGTTTTGATATATCGGACGCATGCCTACATCGGCTGTACCGAACGGCTCAAATAAAGTCTACTATATAGACTCGCTTGTCACTTAAGTCAGTGTCATTTGAATTACTTAGTTATAAAGAGCTCATGAAAAAAAATCAATTATGCCGCGGTTTGTGCTGTGAAATTGTGTAGGAATTATGTGGGAAAACCGTATAATAACACCAAGATTACTTTTCATAGGTAAGTTTTGTTAATTAATCACTATTTTTTAAGAAAACACGATTTTTTTACTCGATTTGGTCTGATTAGGTGATGTTGCCAATTTATTACTGGGGAGATTTGCCGAACTTATGCGAGACAAATTACAAATATCATTAGATCTTCTTAAATCATAAAATGATGCATAATACTTATTAGGTTGTGTTTGTTTAAAGACGAGAGTATTTATTTGATCACAAAATTATAACTTACATGAAATCCATGACTTCATGCACTCAATCTGCCTAATCCAACTATGTTGGAGTAAGCTTCCAGTTTAACCGGATGCGGCTGAATACCAGTATTTTACATGGAGCGACTGCCTACCAAACCTGCACAACCCAGTCACCGGGTTACCCCTTGGTAAAACTGCTGTCAGACTTTCAGCCTTCTGACGACCCGTAAAGACTGTCAAAGATCCACGAATGACAGCCGGGGTCAACGGCTTAACGTGCTTACCGTGGCAAAGAGAAGTCTCGGTATGTAAAGATCCATCCACGGTCCAACCCCGTCGAGGGTAGCTTAACCTGAAGGATCGACCCGTGCGGCTGTAATAAGTTAGCCATGAGCCTCCTCTCTTCATGTACTAATTAGTATTTTGTAGTTCTTTCTAATATTTCGGGTTTCAGATTTCCTACGGATTCCGTACTAGGAAATCGCTGGAAATAAATTATACAGCGGACGCGAAATGACGACCAGTGGACACCTCATGTATTTTAATTTTTAAATACCTGATTACTGTATTGTTTTTGCATTTTTTTTTTGTAGAATTTTATTATTGTAAAGAACAAGTAAAATTAATAATGTACTTACGCAATAAAACACTAATCTACAAAATAATCCCTATTTTTAACTTGTTTTGTTTCACCGTCATCTTAATAAATAATAGAGAAAAGGTAAGTTAATCATTTGGAGCAGGCATCCCTAAACACGCACACCTTGACAGTTTAACTACAATAAATAAGTACACGAGCGGTGCTCACACATATCGCGCAATTGGAGACGGCTTTTGTGCGTCCTTTGTTTAAATTGCTCAATCTAGACGTGAATATAATCAAAGGCTTTAAGATTAACTTCACTTCTTTTCATTGCCCGTTTTTTAATGATATAATGGAGTGTGCTAGCTAACAAGTAGTAAATAATATTTAATTTTATGATTTCATGTTGTTGGATAAGTACATTTTTTTTTTGTTCCTGTGTCTTAAAATACTTTGCAGACTATTGTATAATTCAAGTTCTTAAAACGTAACAGACAGATGTGTTTCTGGGGAGTTTGTTGCGCCACTTCTTCTTCCCAGCTAAAACACTAGGAAGTGGTGACGGGTGGGCGTTTTGGGGGACTGTATGTAAAATTTGACGTTCAAAAAGTGCTGGCTCTCAGCCTAATTTGAATAAATGACTTTTGAACTGGACGATTGTTCGCTTACTATACAAAGTGTAGCAGAATAAACGCAATACCTCTTAAGGGGTCATTGTACTCATCATTATGAACAACTCTTACTATGGGACCACCCTGAAATCGCGAAAAAAAATCAGTTGTTCAGTACATTTTGTCGAGTTATGCGTGCAGCATGGAGCAGTCGATTTTTTTTTGTGTTACACTTTGTATATGAATGCTGTAGAGAGATAGAGAAAATCGCACGAGAAGATGAAAAAAAGGAAAAAGATAAATGGAAGGAAGCTCAAGAAAAAAAAAGAGTGGGATAAAAACGGAGAGCAAAATAGGCGTGAATGTGAAGAGAGAGAATCTCTTGGGAGAACAATGAAAGACTTTTCGTCATAGACGAAATTGACGTTTCATACGTCCATGTGGATCAACTACTTGAAATCCTTCCTGAACTAGAATAAAAAAAACTAAATAGAAATTTGATGATTCCCATCCATAAAAAAAGGGTAGCGACTAAAAGAGGATTTCCCAAAATTGCTGCGGGAACGGGAAAAAACGTTATATTCGCGTACGAAGTCGCGGGCAAAAGCTAGTAATTAATAATATTCATAATAATTATAACGTTCCACCACATTCGGTATAGGTACATATTTTTGTTAGAGAGAGCCAACTGAACGAATATGGGAAATTTCTCAAGAGTCATAATAGTAACAATATGTGTCTTACTGTATGCCTATGACAACCAGGACGTCTGTTCATTTAGTTAAAATATCCCAGACCACCCAACCAAGTAAGGTAGGCTGGGTGGTTGCTACATTGCGTAGCGAAAGCCGAGCGGGTATGAGGTAATCCTACTGATTATGTTCACTTTACGTCGAGTCCCTCTACGTCGAGCGGTGAGGGTCATCCCGCTTTTATTCCCTCAACGTCGAGCATATGATTTCAACCTTTACGTCGAGTGCCTAAAGTACAGTCAGAAATAAAAGTGCAATATTGTTAATGATTTATTCAAAGTGCGAAATATTAATGCAAGCATCGAAAAGTCAAGAAGATCTTGACTCTACTAGTTCTGCTACTCGATACTAGATAGCGCCAGTAATAACTAATATCGCTATGTACCCGGCATTAATTCTGGCGCGTAAGGGTGCGTTTCCACTGAGGCGGAGCAGAGCAGAGCGGAGAAAAGCGGAGTGGAGATGTGAATTTCAAGCCATGTGATTGGTCAATCGTGGCACAGCTCGTCTCCGCTCTGCTCTGTTCCGCCTCAGTGGAAACGCACCCTTACACTATGGTCCACAATAAATGAACTGAATCGTGATTTTTAGTAAAATTGTGTGCAGAGTTTTGGTTTTGACTGTACTTTTCCGAACTCGGTATAAAGGCAATAGAAAGCGTAAACATAAGTATCCTTGAAGAACAGCAGCCTTTAAGACTCGACGTAAAGGGAACATATCATTCTACTGTTCAAAACTAAGCGGATATTGCTACTGCTACGGGTGACTAAACGTATTATCCAAAATATTTAACGCGCCGCTACCGGTGGAACCTGCAACACAAAACTAGAGAAAACATACCTGGTGGCAATACTGTTTTTGCCCGTTTCGCTCTAGATACCAAACTCTATATAAAATGCCCGGCGGGATACCGCGCAAAACCGAGCGAAATATATCGCTACCGCTCTGGGTAGCAAATACCGCGTTTTTTGTGTGTTTAATTGTTTGTAATTGAAAAGTAACAATCCGAAGACCAATTTTGAAAGCATTGTATTACACATACACATATGCCTAGCCTTTTCCCAGTTGCGGTCGGCTTCCAGTCAAACCGGATCCAGCTGAATACCAGTGTTTTACAATTAATACATATAATGAGTTTTGAGATTGACGACACCGTTGTCGCAGTGGTTGACCAGTTGATTGTTGCGCTGCGTTTCGCGGCTTCGATTCCCGCACGGAACAAATATATGTATGGCCTACAGATAGTTGTTCCGGGTCTGGCTGTTTGTGTATGTGAGTTTGTATGTTTGTAAACGCACCCACGATACAGGAGAAATTCCTAGCGAGGGGCAACGTTTAAAAAAAAATAATAAAAAAGAATACTATATATTTACCCATAACTGTATATAGATAATGGCAAAGAGGAACGGGTCGTTTCGGTGTGGACACGACATACACCTTCCTCTTCTTGGTGCGACCCACCCAGTCGGCAAATTCTAGAGTATTTGGTACGGTCGCGCTCAGCATCACTATCCTGACGTTAGGTGGCAGGAGGATTAAAACTTCTTCCCATACGTAGCCTCGCTGGAAAGAGAATTATTTTTATTCCTAACTTACAAACTGGTAGAGCAGAAAACGATGGTGGAAGGTGATGTCAAAATAGTGTGTTATAAAATATTGTGTACTTCTGGCGGTTAAGTTAATTGGTTTTTGACTATATTAAAATAGTAGCAAAGTTTAACTTTTTTTATTGTTGCTGTGGAGCTGGAGGCTAAGTATTAATTAGCCTTTCACAACCACGTTGGGGTCGGCTTCCAATCTAATCGGATGCAGCTGAATACCTGTATTCTACTTACAAGCGACTGCTTATCTGACCACCAACTTATCAACTGGGTAACACAATACCCCATGTAAAATGATAACATTATTTAACAAGGGCCTCTGTACGTTAATAAATAAAGATTGACAATAATGGCCTTATTAGCACCTGGCCACGGATATAAAGTACAAGACAGCTAAAAACATACCTCAGCATTATTTATATAGTGAACTTCGTCAAATATTACAAATTCAAGGTCCTGAGTGACGTCAGATCCACTGTACAGCATAGACCGTAGGATCTCAGTGGTCATGACGAGGCAGGAGGCTTTGATGTTGATCTTCAGATCACCCGTCAGGAGGCCCACGTCGCCGAACCGCTTGCGGAACTCGTTGTACTTCTGGTTGGAGAGGGCCTTTATCGGCGACGTATAAATAGCTCTGTAAGGAAAATAAGTTTATTTGCATCCAATATGACACAAAATAGAGAAAATATGAGTTATAATTATTACGCAAAACGATCATCGCTCAGCACAATGCTGTCACTCGTGTGCTTTAAACGAGCGTTTCGTTGTGTGTGTTGTAGTAGATGGCTATTTTCTGCACCTTAACGAACAAGTGCGTGAGATGGTAATAGTTATTTATGATATTAGTGCGGTAAGTTGAATCCAAAAAGTCCAAATCCGCACGTGTGTCATTCAACGTTTTTCGACACATTTGCGAGAAAACATTACAATAAGTAATTAAACAAACTTTTTGTCTTTAGAAATCAGTCGGAAAGTCGCAACAATCTTTGACGTTTCTAATATGAAAATGGCGCGAATTTGCAAAGGGTGCCACATGCGCGTGGTGAAAATTAGAACCACATATTTCCTTTTTTTATGTATCTTCTCTCATTTTCTCTATAATATTAAAATTAAACAAACGTATACAGCAAAAGCGCTTCCAAGTAGGTTCGATTATTCAGCTTATTTATTCTCGTGATGTGAAACAAAAATATACTTACATAAAAAATCATAAAAATCGGGCGAGCCGTTTCGGAGGAGTACGATCACAAACACCCTATTACTAAGACTCCGCTGTTCGTCTGTCTGTTGCCGTTATAACAACAAGTACCTACTCCCATACAAAAAACGCGATTTTTTGTGCCGTTTTTTATAGATTATGTGACCGAACCCTTTGTGCGCGAGTCCGACTCGCACTTGGCCCGTTTTATATACAACATGTAACAGAATAAACGCAATACCTACATCTTTTTTTTTTTTGTTAAAAATAACTGCCCCACACTAGGAATTTCTCCTGTATCGTGGGTGCGTTCACAAACATATTATAACCTCACATACACAAACAGTCAGACCCGGAACAACTATCTGTAGGCCATACAATTATTTGTTCGGTGCGGGAATCGAAACCCGCGACACGCAGCGCAGCAGTCGATCGGTCAACCACTGCGCTAACCGTGTCGTCCATCTTATGGGGTCATTGTACAACTTTCACTATGGGACCAACACTGAAATCGCGAAAGAAAAATCGACTGCCCCATACATTTAGGTGCGCTTATCTTGACAAAATGTACTGAACAGACTGACTGACAGACTGATTTGGTCCCACAGTATTTTTTTTTTCATAATTATGAGTATTGCGTTTATTCTGTTACACATTCGATATAGATTTCACTACTAAAGTTAAATATAATCCAACATACTTTGAGGAATTCCTTTTAGACAAAGCCATGGCATATTCTGCAACAACAGTTTTACCGGCCGATGTGTGCGCCGCAACAAACACATTTTTCCCTTCTTCCAGCTTCAGGATAGCCTATAAATTAATGTAAAAGAGTAATAAAAGCCAACATATGTAGCTACAATAAAGAGTATGCAAATAAATAAAGTAAAACTATGACTTTTAATGATTTCATATGGATATCAATAGGTACATGATGAACCAGGTCTTAATACTCGCTGGAGTAGTCTGTATTTGAATGGCTTAAAATAAATCTTACTTGTTTCTGAAAATTATCCAACTCAAATGGGTACGTCTGTGCCATATTTTTTATAATTTCATTGAACCTTGGTATTGGCAGCGAAGTATCTATAATTTCTGCCCACTCCGTGGCAGCAACTCTTTCCTTATACGATGAGCCAGTGATGTTTAATACTGGTATCTCGGGCAGTCCCATCGGAGGCCTGATGATGGTGGGTTCGACAAGCGGCTTGGCATCCAGGTTCAATTTCTGTTGTTTTACACAGTAACTGTATAACTAGGGTTTACTAATCAAAGCATAAATTATATTGTCATAATTTACATTGGCATAGTGAAATTCAGCATAATGATCATTAGACAGAGTTAACAAACGGTACAAATTCACAAACGTTATATAATTTACAAAAGAAGTTAATTCGAATAATAACCAAAAAACAACTAACAGATCTGAAAACACAAAATACTGTTACACTTCCCTGTTTAAAGACTATTGTGTTTAAACTGTTACACATTTTATGAGGACATGGTATTAATGAGGAAGAGGTATTCTTCTTAAGGGGTCATTGTACTCATCATTACTATGGGACCGACACTGAAATCGTGAAAAAAAAACGACTGTCCCATACATTTATGTGCGCATAACTCAACAAAATGTACTGAACAGCTGAGTTTTCTTTCGCGATTTGGGTTGGTCCAAAGAATATTAACCGCTCCAGCACCGGACATGTGAAATTCCAAATTTAACCACTCTGCTCGACCAGATTTTGACAAGTGACACACTAGCTGAGTCGACGGGGTTTCGCGTATTACGTCAATAATTTCAGTAATTTCGTCAACTTTCAGCAATCGAATTTATTATGAAAAATTTGTTTCCGTAGTTATTTCATACAATATCTTTGTGAAAATATCTTAAATTATAAGTTATGATTATTCAAATTGCGCTAGTCTACTTAAAAATGTGTCATATCATGTTGCAATTTTCGTGGCCCTGGTTTTCGAGGCTAAAAAACATAAAAATTGTGGGATTCGGACACCCAAACTCCATTATAGAGGTAGCAGTTTGCTTAACATTTGATTATTTGACGAATTCATCCATATTTCTAATGCTATATGTAGCGGTAATGAACTTTTTTGATATCCAACGTCCAAGTTTCGCGCCAACTGTGTTTGTTTACGTTTTTATTTTGCACAAATTAATATCACAAACTCACATGTAGATACGATTACAAATATGATCATTATGAATCTCAATATCGTGAAGAACTAGAAAAAGCCCAGATCTAAATGCAATTGACAAACACAGATCCAATAACACGTAATATTCATTACCGCCACTTTATTTTTGTTCAAAATCGACAACCATATTGTTTTTTTTAATTGTTAGGGCGTGCCAAAACGATTATGGTAATCGATTTTTTTTTTAAATTTTGAACGACTCGATCAAATGAAATGATTGATTATAATAAAACGATTCTTAGAAATTAGAAAAATACGTTTAAGGTATAAAATACAATAAGCACATATGATAACTTTTAATTTTGTGCTTCGTTAAGTTTATTTTAATAGTTTACGGATATCAAGAAATAAATCCAACTCAACAAAAAACTCAAACAACAAATTCATCAGACCCGCGCGGATTTCGCGCCCAATTGTCTTTATTATTCAAAATTTAAATTCAGAATGCGCTCGTGATTCAAATTTGTTTTTTTTTTAAACTTTATGTTGAGTAAAATAATTATGTTATGGTTACTAGTCATTGGATCGGGTTGATTTTTAAAAAAATATTAAAATTGAAATGCAACAGATAATTTTAGAAGTTTTTCTACGCTGCCCCAAAAAGAGGGTGAGAATGTTTTTCGACAATATGTCGAAGGTTCGTCTTTTTTACATAGTGTGACTGCAGCGTGCTTTCTGGAGCACGGTAGAAACTCAATATGTAATTGATGGTCACCCATCCACGGACTGACCTCGGCAAACGAAGCTTAACTTCGTAATTCAATTTTTGCGACTGTTTTTATTTACATTATACAATAGTATCAAATAACCCCTTTTTTGAAGTCGTACATAGCTACAGCTACATACCGGCTATGTAAGGGAACATGCAATATTTTCAATTAGCTTTAATTTTGAAGAATTTCATGTAAAATAGACTAACAAAGTAAAAAATTAAACGCTTCAATTTGTTGTCAAAATTGTGGTTTTAAACTGACAGTTTAAATTTTAGCGCGAAAATGGTCATAAACTGTCATAACTAGTCTGTCGACTTTTTGGTGCCGTTTTTTTATGAATGGGCTAGCTCTTGACCTCGATCACGCCTGATGGAAAGCGATAGATGAGGTCCATGATGAAGCGAGCGTGCCCAGAAGATGCCTTGAGGCACTGCTACACCCACGCGTCGACAAAACACAGCAGGCTGCTTGACGCCGAACTCCGGTGGAAGGGTGGTCGCGAACCAGGCGGGTGTTAGCCCTACCACCGCAAGGAAAGGATTGGCCAGTCTTATAAGGTGTTAGGTGGGACTGACCAGGATGCGCCGCGCGCTCGGTTCAGTTGAGTGTCTGATGGAACAAATTGCGCTACACGAGGAGGGCCCCTTCATGCATCCCAAAACAATGAAGGAGAATGTCGAATTTGAACTTAGTAACCTAAATAATCTACATTTTTCATAATTTTGGTATGGTATGAAAAAGATAGTTGTAGAGTTCAATTTGAAATAAATATTTTTATCTGTAATTTGAATCACCTAAAATTTAGTTATTTAATACTTCCATACGGCGATGGTATGCATGGAAATATTAAATACCTACTATGTCTTAGGGGCTAGGTTGAGGAATTTGTTCGAAAGAGTCAACGCGGCCCTAGCACGCAAAGGGCATAAGGAGCAACACGGATGGGTTTTAGTCACCCAGAGCGGGAGAAGTCATTTGATGATTTAACATCCATAAAAAAGTGTCAGGATAAAAAACTTTTAATAGTAGGTATATATGGCGATATTAAATTTTTATAAAGGGCCCTGTAGGTATACGTTGCCCGAGAGCGAGCCGACCAACAGGATAGGCCAACGAGTATTATAACCGCACACTTAACATTTAAACTTTGTTTGACATCGGCACGCTAAAGTGTGCAGTACATGTTGGCCGAGAAGGCCGTTTTCTTTATAAAAAATATTAGGTCACACTTAAATTTACTCAAAATAAAACGAAACGAATGAAACGTTACATCATTAAAAAACTTATCTATTCTACTTCTACTTAACATAAATAACTTATAAACTGGGCATTCTGTAGGAACCTGCCGAAAGTATCAAACATCAATAATTTTTCTGAATAAAAATATTTCTGAATTTATACGACCAGATTCTGAATTTAAATTTTGAATAACTTGGACAATCTAGCGCGAAATTAATTTATTTGGTAGGTTTTATCCCTTGATGTCAAAAAACCTACTTCTAACCTTTAAATAAATTACACAATAAAGCAGTATTAATTATTATCATCAGTGCTCATTCTATCTTATGCCAACGTACCTATTTTTTCTAATTTCTAAGAATCGATTTATGAAAATCACTCATTTCAATTAATCGAGTACATTGAAATTAAAAAAAAAATCGTTTTGCAGAATCGTTTGGCTACACCCCAACAATAAAAAAAAACAATATGGTGGATGATTTTGAACAGTTCATCACGTTTTACACTTTGATTTTATTTTTGAAAATTATTAAACTTGCAGGTTAAATATGAAAGAATTATTGGCGCTAACATTTGACCTATTTATCCAATTGTTTTAATTAATGCCCATACATAAGATTTTTTAAATAGCTTTATCAATAACAACATTATTAATTAGGATGTCGTATGACGTAACTCTTAGTAACTAAAGGTACTACTACCGAGCCGGCGGAGGTCCGACTGTCTAGTACCTTTAGGTACTACTACCGAACTATACGGTTAATACTAGCACTTCGGCCGCGACTTCATCCGCGCGGATTTAGTAGGTAGTGCAGTGTGGTCTCTACATAATTCCTCAAATCACTCCAAGATATAGGTGGAGGTTTTAAATGTCTTGTTATTTTTTCTGTTTGAAACGCGAAACTCCCTTGATTATTTTTTCAAATCACGTGCAGTAGATTTTTTGAATGTCATTCGATTTTTTTGACATGAAAAAAGTGGACGTTTGTTCTGGGGCTCGAGTCTGCTATTGCAATCGTGTCTCAATGACCGGTCACTGATCGAATATTTGACAACTTTGACAGTTTTTGTATGGGAAATGTGTCATAAGTTTGACGTTATACGTCAAAAATCGATCATTGGCCGGTCATTGAGACACGATTGCAATAGCAGACTCGACCCCCAGGACATGTGTTTTGTCAGCGACCCTGAAGTGATCATGTTTTATTCGGAGGAATAATAAATAAAAATTATGGTGTGAGTTTTAGCCAGTTGAGCTTAAAGCCATGGTACATAATGTCCATGCACATCTTATGAACAACTCTTGGTAAGTTTCTTTTAAATTCTCTGCAATCTTGATTCGTGATTTTTAGGTTTCATTGACTTTTTGTGAATTGGGTTTTAATGAGTTCATTCTTTGTCATAGAAGCCGGATCACCGGTTTTATGGTCTGGTGATTTTAAATTGCTGTTAAGCGGGCGAGGTTCCCAGGCTGCCACCCGAGAAGCCAGTAGCAGGGAAGGCTATATCCCCAGAGGATACTGCGGGAGAGGCGCCCCATTGCCGTCGTCAGGAGGACGACGGGGAGGTTTACCTAAAAATATTCACCCGAGTATATTATTCTTTTTTCGATACCCATTTTTGGGTTGACGTCGGTTGTCTCCACTTCGGGAGTGAAAAGACATTTATCGTACGCTTTTAAAACTAATGTAATAACGTTTCTTTTTTTTCCTTGTGAGCGAACCAATCATTACGAGTTACTAATCCTTTAGGAAACCGGCCTTACCGGGTTTAAAATAAAACGAGTTGCAACCGTATTTTTTAAATCCGCGATATTCGGTCTAGTAAATTTTATAACGTTCTCAAATTTATAATGTAATGATTTTCGTATAGTAAGATAGATCATTGTTTTATAAGATCATGTTTTATAACGGTCACGACAACACACGATACCTATTTTTTCTGTACTTTTTTATACTAGTTTTCCTATTTTTTTTTTATCATCAAATTTAGTATTTTTTTTTCTTTTACCAAAATTATACGTATTTGAAGCGTAATGAGTGTTTCATTTCTTTTGTCATCATAACGCTACAGTAGGTACTCCACAAACTTCAACGCCCCTCTACCCTCTTTTAAAGGTTAGTTTTGGAAAAATAAGCACAACGATTTTCATTAATTGCCTAGCCATATCTGTTTATTCTGTGTTCTCAAGAGGCCCTAGACAATGTACCATTCAATTAGCGAATGCGATAGCATCTGCCAATCCCATAGATTTTTGACGTATTGACAATCGCCTTCGCCACTGTACCGTTGTCAGAATCTCACTTGTCTCGAGCCAGTGTTAAAATTGTTACATCTGTTTCAATTATCGCACTTTTACTTTGTTCTTAGCGTTCCATCGTAAAATGTAGCAAGCAACAATGTCCTCCCCTAAAAACTTTATCATCCCTCCTTCATCCCTTACTACTTATGTAGTTTATTTTCGAAATATAAAAACATTTGTTATTCTTATTTTTTATCGAAATCATCAGTTGTCTGGTTGCCATAGTACAGGCTCTGCCTAGTTTGGGATCAGATGGCGGTGTGTTGGTTGTCCCAAGATATTATTATTATTATTTTCATCGTATATGTTTTTTTATCTCAGCTCTTTGGCTGGTTTTGACCACATTTACGGGCTAAGCCAAGTAAATGTAGCGTGTGGTGTTGTGTGTCGTGTACTTTAATGTGTTGTGTGAGGGGGTCCTACTTCGTTCTCTTCTACCTGCATGAATTTTCTAACAATTCTACATGTGTTTAAAATCGCAGCCTTTTACAATGTTATGTAGAGGGTTTCTTTAAGGTCTAATAATTTCAAACTATGAAGAAGATGGTTTGGGATAACGCCGGTGGTAAAAAGGAACTACGTATACTTTTTCTTGTCGCCAGATTCTCATAACATCATCTTTTAGTTCTGCGTATTTACTTATTTTTTCAGAGATTGTTTTTTGTATATTGTGTGTATTGGGGACTGCAATATCTATCAAGTAAGTGATTTTATTTATTTTATCCTGTAATGTTATATCCGGCCTATTATAGTCAATAGTCTTGTCGGTGAGAATGGCGCAGTCGTAGTAAAGCTTATGTGTAGTATTTTCTAGAATGCTTTGTGGTGTATAATTGTAGTAAGGAGTGTTAGTGTTTTGTATGAGTGCGTGTTTGAGAGCTAGTTTTTGGTGGATAACGTTTGCTACCTGGTTATGCCTATGAGTGTAGTCGGTCTGCGTGAGTGTTGTGCAGGCGCCAGTAATGTGCTGAATGGTTTCTGGCTGCATGTGACATTTACGACATTTATCATTTGTTACTGTTGGGTCTTTAATTATAAACTTTCTGTATTTTTTTGTGTTAATTATCTGATCTTGAATTGCTATTATAAATCCCTCAGTTTCTGGAAATAAGTTGCCTATTTTAAGCCATTTATTGGACGCTAATTTCTTGATGTGTGATTGCTCTAAACCATGAGAGTGCCGCCCGTGGAGCACTTTCTTCTTCCAATCTTCGATTTTTTGTGCCTGCGGGTCTTTATTGGTAGTGCTTTCTGACTCTATCTGATTATTTAAATTAAGTGGAGTGTAGTTGAGATCATTTGTTACTATGGCTTTATGGATGTTACTAGTGTGAGATTTTGTATGAAAGAATGTTTTTAATCGCCTAACTTGCTTCCGCCAAAGGTGTTGGATGTCTATGAGACCTCTCCCTCCATGTTGTCGTTTGACGGTAAATCTTTCTATGGCTGATTTAGGATGTAAATTATTGTGTTTTGTGAGTGTTGTTCGTGTAGTTCGTTCTAATTGTTCTATATCTGTTTTGGTCCATTTTATAACTCCGAATGAGTATGTTAGTACGGGGATAGCAAATGTGTTTATGGCTTTAATGAGATATTTACTAGAAAGTTGGGTTTTGCAGACGGCATTGAGCCTTCTCTTGTACTCTGTGGTTAGTGTATTTTTAATTCTTACGTGATCGAGTCCTTTTAATTGCGCGTATCCTGAGTATTTATATAAGTCTGTCGGTTCCATAGCCAATATATTGTCGGTGTTGTTCACTACATAGTCTCCGGATCGTACCTTACGTCTCACAATGTGAAGTGTTTTACATTTATCCAAACCAAATTGCATATTAATATCTTTACTGAACTCTGCTGTAACGTCTACTATTTTTTTCATATCTTTTTCTGTTTTTGCATACAATTTGATGTCGTCCATATATATAAGATGTGATATTGTTGTTTCTTCTGTAGCCTGCCTGAGGCAATATCCGGCCCTACATTTCTGAAGCAAATGGGACAAAGGATTTAGGGCGAGACAGAACCACATGGGGCTTAGAGAATCACCTTGATAGATACCTTTTTTAATGGATATCTGTCGCGTTGTGATGATGTGGTTGTTGCAATTTATCTGTAGTTTCCATTGCAGCATAATACGGCGCAAAAAATCAATAATTTTTGGGTTTATTATCAAAAACAAGACAATTTGACTCATTTTCCTCCACAAAACTGTGTTAGCTACATCAAGTGCCGTATTTCGGTCAGTTTTGTCAGTTGCTGGGCATATAGCGTCATCGCAATCAGAGTGACTACCAAAAGAATGGTGTAATGCATTCAAAATATCTGCACGAAGTTTTACCATGTTTTGACTGTCAGAAATGTCTTCGTGTTTCCTCAACTTTATAGCCCGCACTGTGTATCTGCGTAACTTCATGATTTTGAAGTCAGTTAAAAGTTTCCTTAATTGAATAGGAATATGAGTATCTTTAGTAAGTGCTCTCAGTTTGTTACATAAATTTCTTAACAGATGGTTTCTGCACTCGATCTTCTGAACCTTGCAGTTTTTATATGGATTGCTTTCTAATATTTTATATGAGTACTTGAATCACCATCTGATATTAGTCTAGCATATATTAAACCATGAGATTCAAGAGAGTTAGCAAATCCTTCAACAAGCGACGTTGACTCCATACTGGAAGAGCTACCAGAATAGTTCTTGTAGCATATATGATTTGCAGGTTTATTTTTTTTTGTTTTTTACACCAAGATATAAAATTTTACCACTGTATGCACCGATTATTGCTGCTGCACCTGATGATGCTGAATAGTTATTACGGAAAGATCTTTTGGACCAACACCCGTCAGCTATTACATCAATCATTGGTGTACCTTCACAATCGACACTGCCAATTTCTGTCGCATGTTCTGCCTCTTCGATGCCTGCCTTGGCCATTTCTTCTACTGCCGTCTTATGGAACCATTCGTAAACTTTTTTGCTTGTTTGAGCATATAAATTTTTTGACATGCCAGGTATATCAGCATTACCTGCCAATTCATTTAAATTTCCCAACCCACAGCCAATACTAATAATACCTGCAACTATACCGTGGTTCACATCACAAGTGTTAGACGGATCTTTCGTGTTTATGTCAAATTCGGAATTACAGAGTTCACACTTGAAATGCAGTTTTGATATAAAACCTTTACGTCGTTCACCGATACATTTCATATTTCTATACCTGCATCCAAAAAATTTTTCGTTATGATCAGCAATCTTCCCCAAAATTTCTAAAAAATATTTGATCGATACGATTCTGCGCCCTTCTAGGAAAAACAGTTCCTCATCATTGGTAATTTCTGTTTCATTTTCAATTTGCAGCTGTTAGTCGTCGCTAATAATTACAGGTTGTTGACGTTTCCTTCCAAAAATTCGGCGAAAAGGAAAAGCCTCCTCAAATGTTCGCTTCCGGTTCATTTTCTTATTTGAGTTTGTTACATTTTCAGTTCCGCCAATATTTTCAATCATCACTGGTACTCCAATAGTAGAAGAGGTAGGATTAGTATTTCGCGCTTCTGACAGGTTGCTAACATCTGAAAATGGTTGACGAGAGCCAGCAGCAGACCTGCACACCCACAAACACATCCATCCACACACTCATGCCCTCAAAAACACTCACGCCCCCCCCCAACCACACTCTTTTATACCTTCTGACAGCATGCATGAACATCATATTAATTAATTTTTGTTTTGTCATACTTATATATTGATACCCATCACTTCTGCGAACTTTCGCTATCTAATTTAATTTGACCATGTATACAATATTATCTAAACACGACGAAATAAAAACAACAAAGATTTCATGATTTGTTTGGGGTCAATGACCGCTGGTAGTATTGTTACTTGAAGTGTGAGTTGATAAAATCGTATACCCATCACGTCTGTGGAGTCTCGCTAGCTAATTGAATTTGACCTTGTAGTTAGGCCCTAAACATGAATACTGTAAACAGTTCTACTTACCTTTGGATTCTATTTCTCTTCATCACTTCTACATTTGAGCCCAATTTATTTTTTTTCGTACATGCATATTTTTTTTACGTTTACGATCCATATTAAAATCAAATATTTACAATACTATTACTAAAACACAAATATTTACAACACCCGAAAAATTATATACAAAAAATAATAAAGTAGAGCAACTTTAGATACATAACAGTGCGTAACCAACGTTAGAGCAGAAGCAATGTTAAGCGAGAGGGAACAATTAAGATTCGTCGTGGACCATACGTCCGAACGCTACGCCCGTGCAGCGGCCACTAAGGAATTTCTCTCTCAATTCTTGTTTATGAACTCGTTTTTTGGAGGTCTTTTGAGATTATTATTATCGTTAGGGTAATGTGATTTAGGTGCTATTTTTTTAAGTATTTGCTTAATGAACTCTTGGCATTAAAACAATCAAATTATTACATGCATACAATGCATAGTTGAGTTGAGTCGAGTATGAAACAAACGGTTTATTAAGAGATGAAAACAGAGAATTTTGATGAAATTGTGACCTCTGAATTAAGAAAATGAAACATAATTAGAAAAAACTAATCAGCGCATTTTGAAGACGAGAATATTGAGCTAATTATGCGCTGAACAGATTTGTAAATTAATTCTTCATTGCCATAGACTAAGCGCACAAACAGAACTCGAAATGATGTTGCGCGCGAGAGAGCTGTATTTAACACTTGATTTACCTAACATAATCCACCTAGAAGAACTTAAAAAAAATAACTACCTATTACTTATATTATGGTTATTTATTGGAAATAAAAATATTTCATGTTATTTCATTATTTTGTAAAGAAAAAGAATTTAAAGTTGCGCAAATAATTCGCCGCGAGTGAATTTTGCAAGACTGCAACCTTAATTAGCAAGCCATTTAAATGGATAAGGATTTATATCATGATACAAAAATCATCATTTTTCTATTTCACCCGGGATTTGCTTGAATAATTTGAACAAAAAGCGGTCATGGTGACTTAACCATAATAGTTAGACATATGGTATTGCGGACTTTTTTAGATATACCTCTATAAAACTGTAGTACATCACTTTGCTCTATTGTCAATAGTTTCCGCAGAGTACGCGATAAAAGGATTTTTTCACACCTTGGGTTACATTATTGAAGTTTTCATACGGATCCCTAACTATTTGGAAAATACTCTATAAATTCCGGTCGCGGAGCAGGAAGAATTTCGTACAATGATCTCTTATTACCTGTCTCCTTCACTCCCAGGTAAATATCATGCGTCACGCTCGCACAGACGCAATGACGGCCGTCCTCAGGGATTGTAAACCTTTTACCATACAAGCAGGCAGAGAGGGAGATCCTTGCTTGTATGTATGACACAAAAGTGATTGTCGCACTTTATGTTGATGACGGCTTTTGACTTCCACTGACAGCACCTGTCAGCTGGTCATGACTTTTTAAATGAACTAACAACCCGGAAGCCTTTAAGTCAAGAGTGATTATGTTACTTTTAGGTAAGCATGCTCCATCTTCAACCACATCATTGCTTTTCATCAGGTGCGATAGTGGTCAAGCGCATGGCTACCAATAATAAAAAAATAAAAAACCTTGAAATAAACTTCAAAATAACAATGAAGCCAGTGTCTTATTTCCTTGGTATGAAAATAAGTTAAAACAAAGATTAACCAAATAACTTCACACAAACAGCCTAATATGCTAAAGTAATTGCTAAAAAGGAAAATGGAAAACTGCAAATCGGTTACTTACATCTCCTGCAATTAAGATGCATAAAATGGATGAGACTAATGGAAATGAAGACAAGAAATTTCCATATTGGAATTGTGTCGGAGCACTTGCTTACCTGATGTTCACACAAGACCCGACATCTGTTAAGGAGTGTCAGTAGCATCAGAGCATTTAGAAAAACTTAGTAAGGAGGATATTGTGGCTGTAAAGCGAATTCTTCACTTTCTTAAAGGTCTAAAAATAAACCCAAATCAGATGACTTAATATGCTACTCAGATTCCGATCATAGAGGAGATCCAGAGACTGGGCACTCTACCAAGGGCATAGTGTGCCTTTAATATGCACTGCATTGCTATTGCCTGGAAAAGTCAGAAACAAACTTCAGTTGCTCTGTCAAAGACGAACGGAACATGTAGCAGTAAGCAAAACCTCACAAGAAATTGTGTGGTTGAAGAAGCTTTTGGCAGACCTATCTAACAAAGAATTTTTAAAAGTTACACTATGTATTGTTAATGAGTCTGCTGTGAAATTTCCATATGAGTTACACTTCACTTAACACTTCTACATAGGAGAATGTGTATCTGAAAAGAGAACTAGTTGCTAAGCAAGTTGCAGCACAAGTGCAACTTAGTTCTTGTATTGATTTTACTTCTATATGGCTGATTATCGTAAAATAGTAAAATTCTGTTCTCACAATTTTTGACAATATAAAAAAAATAAGTATGTTTGTATTCCAGTGAGATAATAATAAATATGACTATCATCACTGACAGGACTATTATTGCAAATAAGCCTGATATAGTGGTGGTGGACCGAATCGAGAGGCGTGCAGTGATTGTAGATATCACTGTTCCGCATGACGAGAACCTCGTGAAAGCCGAGAAAGATAAACAAATCAAATATCTTGACTTGGCTTGCGAGGTTGTCGACATGTGGGATGTGAATTCGGCAATCATTGTACCGATAGTCGTGTCAGCCAACGGCTTAATAGCCACGAGCCTCGACCAACATCTTAGGAGGCTCTCGTTAGGCAGCTGGATCAAGGGCTTGATTCAGAGAGCAGTACTTCTGGACACGGCTCGCATCGTTAGGAGGTTCCTCTCTCTGGAGCCCTGACCGCCGGTAGCTTGAACCCTGTTCCCGATACCGGTGGGCTACTATTTTTTACATTTTTAAATAATTTTATATCTTTGTATTTTAATATTTAAAAATGTATTTTATAGGTATATCAATGAATAAAGAGAATAATATGACTACATTATTCATAATGTGCTGCAGTGTGATATCATCATAGAGGAAAGTAATATATCAGGTAGATATCATTATCTATCAGAATCGGATGTTTTTTATAGATTTATGTGTTTAATTTACCTACCTCAAGTGTACTGTCCGGCCCGAGTTCTTCGTCGACATTCAGAGGCTAAAACATATATATTGCATGAATCTAAAAATGTTGACAATAATTTTAAATTTACAACTTACTGGCAACGCAACACCTACTTTGTTGTCAGCAAAATCATTTGTATTATCTTTAGACATATTTGAATGAATTACAATTTACTCGCGCTTCGTCCTCAAAATTAGTTTATGAGAGATTTGTATTATAAATTATTAATGAACACAATGTAGCACAACTTTAGCGTCGACTCTTGGAGTTGACGCTTAGGTCAGAGTGTGTGAATTAAAAAGGGCGTGATATTACACTATTCAACCTAGATCGGCTAAATCAGATTCACATTGTTTGATATTATTGATCGATCACTGATCACCAGGGCTCGGAACCGGTTAATTTCGATAAAATACCGGTAAATAGGGCGGTTAATTTCGATTACCATAGAATGGGGTAAATAGGGATTGAGAGGTGAATAGGGATAAAACCAGGAAAATATTATGACGCTTAATATTAATTCTAAATTCGTTACAAATTCTTCCATTTTTTGTGGTTTATTAGTAGAGGCTCCAGCCCTGACATGTGAAAATTACCAAATATAATATTCACCCCTTTTTTTCACGGTTAGTACCGGTAAATATTTCGTTCCTTCATTAATTACCGGTGGTGGAAGCGCCATGGTAGCCCGCGAAATTCAAATTTTCTTACAGATTTTGCAATTTGCACTTTTGCAGGTTAGTATCAGGTTGTTTGTTGGTCAAAATATGATTCGCGGCCGTAGCAAGTACGCTTTAGTAGTACTTTGGTTATAGTTGATTACTAATTAGAAATAAAACTCCTAATACTTGTACAAGTTACGAAGGTCTATTGATTTTTTTTTTTTTTGGTATGACCACTAGTAAGTTAACACACATGGTATTGTCAACTGCTTAACCGGACTATGATACGGATTAAAAATGTGTCACTTATATACAGTTTAGGAATAATTACAATTAGCTTAACCAATAAGAAATTACTAACTAAATAACAAAGAACTCCCACGCGCTGAGCCTTTAGCTTTAATAACCCCTACCTAATTAATGAAATGACCCAGCCTGTTGACCCTTGCTGTCCCGAACTGACGCCGTTAAGCCGAGGTCGTATTCCATAGCGAATGCCCCTAGCGAGCGGTCAGTAGTTTTTAGCTTGTAGCTAGTTTTGTTGCCTTGGCTGGGGGCCTTAAATTCATTTGAGGCCACCACAGGTTAGTCCGGTTAAGCAGTTGATATCCCAATCCCAAGTTATCCCAAGTGTTAACTTGCTAGTGGTTATACCTACCTAAGAAAAAAAAAAGTTCGCGATCCTTTTCTGCACAGCATTTGAAGAGAGAAGACGTCTGCTGTTGTTTGCGTGCGCGGCGAGCGAAGACCGAAGAATACGACGGCGTGTCTTCAGCGTTTCCTGTTCCTTCATCAGAATTCTAGTTCTTTTAAGAACTGTTTGTCTCTTTGGTTTCTTGACGATAGTCACAAAAAAGGTGCTGTGATGAGTGGTGACTACAGTACTCCCCTTCAAGCGAAGCGTACCGGCAGTTTGATGACAGGACCCATGCGTGTTGACTTGCTCTGGGCGGGATGTGACGGCACGCTACTAGGTACTTAGGTTTGTTGCTTGGTAACGGTTGGAGTGGTACCTACTGCTCCTGGTTTTCTTGGTACTGGTAACGGTAATCGGTGTTCTTGGCGTGGTAATGGTACTGGATGAGGTAATCTTGCTTGGTGGTAAGGTAAGGTACTGGTTGTGGTAATTTTGCTTGGTGGTAAAGTACTGGTTGATGGTAAGCTATGTACTGGTTGGTGGTAAGGTATTGCTGTCTTCTGTGATGACATATGCAGGCTTCAATCGATCGATCGATATGTTCGCTTGCCGATTAGGTAGCTGTACGGAGTACACTTTGTCTGTTCGGCTTATAACTCGATAGGGGCCTTCATATGAATTCTGAAGTGGTTTTTTTACTGCATCTGTTCTGATAAATACGTGGCTGCACGTGAGTAAATCTTGGTGCACGAACACACTTTTATTGCTGCTATGATGCTTGGTAGCTACTTGCGGCTTGTTATCTTGAATGCTAGCACGCAGTTAATCAACGTAGGTATAATCCATAGCAGGTGTACAGGTACTTGCGGTGAAAAATTCGCCAGGGAAACGTAAGTTGTGACCGTAGGTAAGTTCGGCGGCGCTCACACTGCACCGGTGTCTGAGTTTAGAGCGGCTCGAAATCCCAGTAGCACGATAGGTAACTCGTCAATCCATGTACTTGTGTTGATGAGTTTCGCGCGCAATGCGGTCTTGAGTGTGCGATGCCATCGCTCGACGATACCGTTGCTTCGAGGGTGATACGGTGTTGTGCGATTTTTCTTTATTCCAATAAGCTTCATTAAATTTTGAAACAGCTGACGACCTTAGTTGCTTGTTAGTGTGGTCGGGCATCCAAATTTTGCGATCCAATGTTGATAGACGATTTCGGCTATTCGAACAGCTGATATTTCGTCAGTAGTTATTGCTTCGGGCCATTTCGTTGATCGGTCGATCATTGTTACTAAGTACCGATGACCTTGAGATGTTATACACAACTGACCGACGACATCGACGTGAAGGTTTTGAAAACGCTCACTTGGCGGGAAAATCCGATATTGGAGAATGTGTGTCGATGTACCTTGCTTTTTTGGCAAAGTAGGCATGTTCGCGTCCAACAGCTGATGTCTGCGTTCATTGATGGCCGGAAGTATTTTTGAGTGATAAGCTTTCGAGTTGTGCGCGTACCAGGATGACTGATGTTGAGCACGCTGTTAAAAACTTCTTTTCTATATTGCTCGGGTATGTACGGGTGTACATAAGCAGTAGATGCTTCGCAGCAAGGAACTTCTATTACAACCTGGAATGTGCACAGGCTGTCGATACGCGGTCCGAGGGAGATAGCTTCGCGAGAGCCCTCTGTCCCTTTCATTAGGGTGACCAACCAATATAATGTAGGTTGAGATTAATATAATAGGATATAATTTAATTTGATTTCAAAAGTTAATAATAATTATGCTTTAAGGATGGATTAAAGTAAAACGCATTAAACTGTGTTTTATTATATCCTGGGGCCTGAAATGAAGACTGCAAATAACGGAATAATTTTTGATATTTGAATGACTTGGAATGACATCAAGCCATTTTTTCTCCCTGATTCTTCTCCAGGCAGTCTGAAATTATATTTTTTAAATTAATTTAAAATATACGAAGTGACACACCTAAATCAGCGATTAATATGGGAAGTTGAAACTTTTTTGTCATTTCCCTACAATGTTCCTCGGGAAATGTGAAATTTCATGATCACGTTTTTTAAGTATTCGGTACACCATTCCATATAAAGTTTTATTATGCTTACGTTGAAGACTACCTCCTATTTATATGCTGCATTGTGTAAATAATCTTATAATTTCGTTCATTATGGGCACCCTACTTCAAGAATTGCAATATACTTACTTGAAGAAAGAAACACCGCATCCTGCATAGGATTCGCTTTTGCAACCGAACAGCTTTTGAATTACACTTTTTAACCATCTTTATTACATCCGAATAAAGAAATTGATTGTTTTACAACAAATAAATATGGCTGGTGGGTTACCAGTCTAACTTATATAATTATATATTCTACTAATAATCTTTTCTTTTTTAATTACATTTCAATATAGTATCTAAATTTTTGCTAAAAAAATGTTCTCATTCTAACAGATAATTTAAAAATATTAAAAATATATCAGAACGAAAGTTAATGTTTTTTTAATAAGACACGACAAAATAATTTTTTCCTACCATTCCTACTAAATTCGGGAATAATCCTCCTGGCAACACTTTAGAAAGGGACACAGGGCTCTCCAAGCGCTTTCTCCCTCGGACCGGATTTCTCTTTGACCAAGTGGTTGTCTGTAATAGAACTTAACTTCATATACATAAGGTTTATTTTTATATTGGTGTCAAATTGACAATGCTCATTCCAGGTTGTAATAGAAGTTCCTTGCTTCGCAGTATAACTTGACGTCACTATTAGGTATCGCTATGGATAATAGTTGTTCAATGTTGCTGTCCTTGTCTTGCGCGCTGGCTATGTCGCTGTAGTTTATTGTAGATGGGCATGATTGGCATGAAATTGTTTCTATGCGGCTGAGTGCGTCGGCGACGACGTTTTGTTTACCACTCACGTGTCGTATGTCCGTGGTAAATTCGCTGATAAACAAGAGTTGTCTCGCACGCCTCTGTATCTGTAATCTTCGACATTATAAATGTTAGTGGCTTGTGATCGGTAAATATGATGAGATTCCGTCCATCGAATGTCTTGCGAAAGTGTTTGACTGCCATGTACCTAAATAGCGAGTAATTCACGATCGAATGTAGAATACCTACTTCTTTTGCGCGTTGATAAATTTCTTGGAATAATAACTAAGCGGTTGCCATGCTTGGTTTAGATAATTATTGTTGTAGTACGGCGCCAGCTGAGTTATCGGATGCGTCGCAGAATTAGGCGAGTGTTGCGTGGTGCGACGGATGAGCGAGTAGGGCTGTGTTTATGATGCTAGCTTTACCTTGCTCGAATATTTGAGTTGCTTCGTCGGTCCACGTGATTTGAGTTTTGTCTCTCTTCTTTACGTTATGTAGGTATGCGTTCAATGGTGCTTGTAGAGATGCGGCGTTAGGTATATGGTCGCGGTAGAAACAGGCGTGGATCCAGCCCTCAAAAAAGGTTGTGGTCACAGCCACCCGAAAAATGCCAAGTGCGAGTCAAGTATGAACACGCTCATGACCGAAATAGTGCATTCTTACCAAAGAGATGTTTACAAAATATTATAACGCACTGACCAGGGCCCCAAGTCTGCTATTTATATAAATTCGTCATTCCAACACGATCCCATTGTCATTTTGCTATAAGTTCGTAATCTGCTAAATTCATTATGGTCGATCATTGGTCGGTCAATGGTCTCGTAATAGAATCGTGGTTCTAAATAATCAATGTCTTTGAAAAGCGCTGACTGCACAATAACGTTCTAATGGTAGGTCACTGATCGAAGGAACTGTCAAAATTTTAGCAGATTACCGCATACGTCTGTCATTCATTTGTCATTATGTACGTGATAACCATTCTATGCCATTTCTTTCCACCTATCAGTGGTTGACCATTGGAAAGTCATAATGACGTGACGCTTTTATATTAGTAGATTACCAAACTTGTCAAAATCAACAATATTATGAAATCAATGATAGACCATTCTGACACTATTTGTAATAGCAGTTTGGAGGTAGCGGAACAGAGAGTAAAGTCCCACATACCTCCACTGGAAAGAGAGGATCCTCCGACCAGACGGTTGTTTGTGTCTGGTGGGCAACTGCCCGAGAGTTGATTTTCGGGCTTTGCATGTGTTCTAATCGCACGGTAAACTTTAATATCGCGATTTAGGATTTTGTAGTTAGTTCGCAGCTGTCGAGATAGATGGCGCTGCGAATCTCATTTGTTGTGATGTTGATTCTGCTACGTTGATTTTTGTGGCGGCATGAATGCCGCTACATCACTCCCCTCCGGAGACCGGAGGTCGATAGTGGATGAGTCGTCCATACATCTTGAGATGCTTGCCTGGCCAGTGGAAGGTTGGTTCCAGTGAGTCGGAACCGGAAGTCGCAGAGTTCTTGGTGAGTCGGAACTGTCTGCGTCGCAGAGTTCACAGTGAGTCGGAACTGTCTGCGGTGCCCCGATGCTGCTGCTGGCGTGACTGCTGGCGTCGGCCAGGAGAGTTTCTTCAAGGCTCTTCATGTGACTGGCCGAAGGTGCAGTGTGCTTGCCATGGTGGGTCGGAGCTGTGCGACGTGCTGACGTGACTGCTGGCGTCGACCAGGAGAGGTTTTTCAAGGCTCTTTCATGTGACTGGCCGAAAGTGCAGTGTGCTTGCCAAGGTCGCTGATGAGGTTGATGATAGAGGCTGAGGATGCTGACCAGGAATGCGCGTCCGCTGCATGCTGGTGGTCAGGATACCCGTAGAAGCCGAGGGTACTGGCTGGCTGTATGACTCGCTGCTCGAGAGCTTGAGGTCACGATGAGGAAGTGATGATGATGATGATGACGTCATGATGAGGTAGCTGCACGAAGGCTGCGCTGACGTTCAATGTCGAGGGTCACCAGTTTCTGCCAGGGTTGCGGAATTGTTCGAAAGAGTTACCGCGGCCCTGGGAAGAAAGGCACTAGGAGGACTAAGGGTGGGTTTTAGTCAGTAAAAGTCTGACACTCCCTGCCGCTCCACCCAGAGCGGGAGGGGTCATTTGATGATTTCCCATCCAATAAAAAAAAAAAAAAAAAAAAAAAAAAAAGGGTCACCAGTTTGGAGGTAGCGGAACAGAGAGTAAAGTCCCACATACCTCCACTGGAAAGAGAGGATCCTCCGACAACAAACAAACAAACTGTTCCGCTTTATAATATAATAATATATTACATAAGTAATAAGTATATAAGTATAGATTAGTAATCTAATCAACCATAACTAAAGCATTATTAAAGTTCTCATATGAATTGATCAGTATAATTAATTGTATACTGGACCTACTCTGTTCTGGCGCCGGGGAAGCTGGTGAGTTGCTCTTGGAGGAGCTCACGGCTCTGATAAACCTGATGCTCTCCGGCAAGGTGAACGAAGCCGTCATCGACATTCTGTACGGTGCCAATTTATGTGCGCTGCACAAAAAGGATGGCGGCATTCGTCCCATTGCCGTGGGAACCACTTATCGTCGTATGGCAGCCAAGATTTGCTGTAAATTTTATGGTGAGGCTGTTTCGGAAAAATTTCAGCCTCTGCAGTTAGGTTACGGCTCTAAAGGGGGCTGCCGTACACGCTTTGCTACCTAAATTCTGGGAAAAGTGAGGTCATCCTGAAGGTTGACTTAAATTCAGTAAATAGGGACACCTTGCTGGCAGAAATTAAAAAGGAATTACCCCAAATTTATAGTTTCCTTTGGCAATGCTACAGACACCCACCAAATTATTGTATCGGGAAAACCTTTTGGAATCTGCTGTTGGCTGTCAACAAGGTGATCCCCTTGGGCCAGTGATTTTTAGTTTAGCCATTCACCCAATTGTTCGAAAGCTAAATTCTAAATTTAACGTTTGGTATCTTGACGACGGAACCCTGGGAGGCGAAGTAGAATCTGTTTTAGATGACCTAAGTTTCTTAAAAAATGAACTCCATTCCATTGGCCTTGTGCCTTTTACGTTCCAGGGCCGCGGTAACTCTTTCGAACAAAATCCGCAACTCTGGCAGGCTCTGGCCCTAACGGGCCTCTACTCCTAGGCTGACATCTCATTGAGGCGCGCGTGGAACACAACTCGCCGTCGGCCTGGGCTTGGCTTTGATCGGACGGCGAGCCACCCGACGCTCGCCGTCCGCAGACCCGCACCTACAGTTCGCGTCAAATAACTGTGCCCCTCTGAAGTTGGCTACGAGTGGCTGCGTAGTAGTCAAAATTACGAACAAATTGCAACTGCGCATGCGCAAGAAACATGGGGGCGGGGATTATGGCGGCGCAATTTTATGTCTTGCGCCCCGCTTGCTCCCGTCCACGTGACTGCACCTGCGCGAACTTTGCAAATGGCTAACTTCAGAGGGGCAAAGTTATTTGACGACAACTGTACGGTGGCCGGGAATCACCCAATTGGCTATAGTCTTTCTGTTATTACAAATCAAATCAAATACGTTTATTTGTGAAAACAGGTGAAAAAGGTGGAACAATTACAAGGTTAATGGGTCTCTGTATCCTGCCACAGTAGGTGGCATACAAACATTAATATAATTACATTTCAAATGTGCCAAAATATTTTAAATTATATTTAATATCAAATATAGACCTAAGCTGTTAACATTACATTACATTTCATAAAGATTCTAGCGGGATTTTTTAAAGTTAACAATACAAATGCGCGAAGAGCCTCTGCATGCAAGGAGTATCTGATCTAGTAACATTGTGAGTAATATGAAAAAAAAAACACGAAACCAGAGAAAAAAATGTAATATCGAAATTGATACGAATTCGATACTCTAAATAAATATCGAACATCGATATAACGTGATTAAAAATAAAAATAGCGACGAAATATATTCATTATTGTTTAGAAAAATATCGATATTTTTTAGCCCAGCTAGGAATTGGTAATTTATGTTTTACTTTATGAGCATATTGCAATTTAGAAAAGGAAGGTTAGAGAAGAAAAAACTTTTCTTATTAATTTCGTTTCTTTTTATTTTGTAATTTTGTTTTACATAAGTAATGAAAAGTTTTTGGAAGCTCATGGCTTCGCAGACTTTCACAGTTCACTTCACTTCACTTTACTACCCATTTTTTGAGTCCTCACTTTTTGGAAACATAAAACTGACGCCTTTCCTTTTTACGTTTATAAACACAACACTTATTGTACATATTGCACGATAATATTACAGCTTCAGAAATTGGGAGGATAAGTTACGGAAATAAATCAATGTAGAACTTTATTCGATCAACTTTGAAACTGAAACTTCAACAAAAGTTTTGAAAAATCAACAAACATGGCGTCATACAGACAGAAATATGGAAGGCGGGAGGGGAGGGGTGGGAACTGTCAAATGAGTTAAGTGAACCATAGACATAAGGTTGAGTTATTTTACTTGAATATCATACCCGGATCACTGACAGTTAGGCCTGGGTCGTATCGCTTTTTTTGAGAATCGTATCTGAATCAGATATCGAGTTTCAATTTCTGATTTCAAAACTATATATTTCAATATCTATATATTGTGCGTAGGTACGCGTACAGACCTATATATTTGGATACCTAATCCGATACCCTGTTTGGATGCGACGATAATCGAAGAAAATCGAGATTTACAAATCTACAATACCGATTTTCATCGAATGTATATTCAAACCATCCGATACGCTGTTGAGTTTGGATGTGGACGGTGTTCGATGAGAATCGGTATCTACTGTAGGTTTGTTAATAAATAAGTACTTATGTTTTAGTTTTGTACCGATGCCATATCGGATCGGATACAATTTAAACTAGTCAGAGATGCGGAGCGAGCGGTACGTCAATATATAGATTTTGTAATACATAGTTTTCAGATGTGCCAGTAAGCGGTTTTTAGATATTGTACCGATATATAGATTTCGTAACTATATACGGTTTGCATCGCCCACCACTACTGACAGTGACAGGACAGAATCACTGTCAGCAGTGACAGCGTAGCGGATTTGGCGAATAAATGAATTCATTTTTGTTGCAGGGATAGGGACTGCATACAAATCATGGCCGGTTCAGCACTAAGACGGCTTATGGCTGAATATAAACGTAAGTACAACTGGCGTTCTCAATATTACGATTAATTTAATGTATACTTTCACAATAAATAAAGTAAATCATATATTAAGATAATAATTGTTCTAATCAGAATGGCTAATTTCATCAGGACTCAATAATTTCTGTTGCTGTTTTTTCGTTCAACTAACTAATTTCTTTATCCTAAGTGAAATAGGTTAAGTGCTTAGACAATTATGTAGGTACTAATGTATAAACGTAGCAAAAAAATTCAGACGCGGTATGACTAACATCTTAGATATATACACGTCTAGATGACACATCGGCTGTACCGAACGGCTCAAATAAAGTCTACTATATTTGGTAGACTCGCTTGTCACCTACGTCAGTGTCATTTGAATTACTTAATGATAAAGTGCTCACGAAAAAAAATCAATTATGCCGGTTTGTGCTGTAAAATTGTGTCGGAATTATGTGGGAAAACCGTATAATAACACCAAGATTACTTTTCATAGGTAAGTTTTGTTAAATTAATCACTATTTTTTAAGAAAACACGATTTTTTGGTCTGATTATGCGATGTTGCCAGTTTATTACTGGGGAGATTCGACGAACTTATGGGAGACAAATTACAAATATCATTACATCTTCTTAAATCATAAAATGATGCATAATCCTTATTAGGTTGTGTTTGTTTAAAGACGAGAGTATTTATTTAATCAGAAAATTATAACTTACATTAAATCCATAACTTCATGCACTCAATCTGCCTAGCCCAACTATGTTGGAGTAGGCTTCCAGTTTAATCGGGTGCATCTGAATACCAGTATTTGACATGGAGCGGCTACTTACCAGACCTGCTCAACCCAGTCACTGGGCACAATACCCCTTGGTAAGACTGCTGTCAGACTTTCAGGCTTCTGACGACCCGTAACGACTGTCAAAGATCAACGAATGACAGCCGGGGGCAACGGCTTAACGTGCTTACCGAGGCATAGAGAAGTCTCGGTATGTAAAGATGTTCACCCATCCACGGTCCAACCCCGTCAAGGGTAGCTTAACCTGAAGGATCGACCCGTGCGGCTGTAATAACTTAGCCATGAGCTCCTCTCTTCATGCACTAATTAGTATTTTGTAGTTCTTTCTAATATTTCGGGTTTCAGATTTCCTACGGATTCCGTACTAGGAAATCGCTGGAGAGAAGTTATACTGCGGACGCGAAATGAAGACCAGTGGACACCTCACAAGACTTCAGTTGTGTATTCCGAACATTTTTCTGCTGATGAATTACATGTGTATATAATGTTTTTATTTTTGTAGAATTTTATTATTGTAAAGAACAAGTTAAATTAATAATGTACTTATGCAATAAAACACTAATCTACAAAATAATCCCTATTTTTAACTTGTTTTGTTTCACCGTCATCTTAATAAATAATAGAGAAAAGGTAAGTTAATCATTTGGAGCAGGCATCCCTAAACACGCACACCTTGACAGTTTAACTACATTAAGTACACGAGCGGTACTCACACATATAGCGCCATCCTTTGTTTACATTGCTCAATCTAGACGTGTATATAATCTAAGACTAACATAATCTGATAGATAGGTATAAAAACTGAGATGTTAATCAATTAATTGACCTATAAGCCAGGTCGAGCTATTCATTATTTACCTCAAATTATTGAGGACTGCTTTGCCTTTACATCAGTGTTGGTCTGGTTCATGCTTTCTTCTATTCTGTTATTTCAAAACTATTTTATTTCAGACTAGGTATACATTTCTGTGTAAATTCTAACTAATGTTATAAAAGCAAACTTGAGTTTGTTACACTTTCTCACACCTAAATTGCTCAACCAATTTTGATGAATTTTGTTCCAAATATGAAATTTGGGATAGATGGGACCCTGGAGAGGGATATAGGCTACTTTTGTTGTGAAAAGTAAGTCAATAATAAGAACAACACATTATTTAAATACCTTATGTAAGTTTTGCAAGAAGTGATAAGATTGAATTCATGATTGATGAGTTAAAGACGGCAGCCTAGACAAGGACTTGAAATTCATTTTACTTACAATGATGGCAGTAAACAGGAAGGTAGAATTTCTCAAATTATGTTTTTACCAGTCAGGCATCGCGTGTACGAAACTACAGAACCACAATCAAGCCCCTCCCGCATTTTATATAACATTTACAAAATACCTTATAATAAAGTTTTAAAACGCGTGAATCTAGCGACACACCGGTGTGTCGCCGGCGCTCAATGACACTTTCAATACGACACACCGGTGTGATGGCGAAGCTTGACCGGTTAAATAGTAGCCCACTTAGGGTTCCCAACCTTCCCGGAATGCCGAAAGACTCCGGTAATAATGGTTAACCTCCTGAGCTCCCAGGATGCAATTCCTCCAGTTTTTTTTAAAACTAAAACTGATTTTTAGAAATAAGTAACAAAATTCCTAATTCTAATGCTTTTTGCGAATACTTGTTCAGTATTAAGGAACAAGTAAGTATGGGGCAAGGAACGAAACTGAATTAATATTTCTTTTCTTCTTTAGTAAAAAGAGTTACAAATACTTACAAACTTCGATTTTTCATTTTTTTAATACCTAACCTTTTATAATTTTGTGTTAAAAAACCGTCAAATAAGAGATGCTGCTCTAAAGCAATGTAATTTACTTAAATTCAAAAATAAATTTAACAAGTACTGCTACCCGTACGCGTTAACTTGGCACCTGTCTCGACACATTTCGAATTACGTTTTGAGGTTTTCATTTAAATTGAACAATTCGGATTCGATGAAAACAATACAAACGCGTTAGTTTCTCAGTTACCGTTGCGTTTATATTATATTAATCGAAATCGGATTGTTCAATTTTAATTAAAACGTCAAAACGTAATTCGAAATGTGTCGAGCCAGGTGCCAAGTTAACGCGTACGGGTAGTAGTTGAGACTTTCTTTCAAAACCGCTTTATTAAAATCAAGGTTTGGTTCTTTCGAGAGTTGGTAAGCCTAATCCCACTGGAAGGCAAAATCTCATGTCCTTCTAGACACTTTCTTTACACCACTATATGTTTTTTTTTTGTTTCCAGAGCTAACTCTCAACCCCCCAGAAGGCATAATTGCAGGACCGATCAATGAAGAGAACTTTTTTGAATGGGAGGCACTAATAACGTAAGATTTTATTTGAAATAACTACTTCTTTTGTTGTCATTTACTCAAACTCAGAGGTCAAAGTCTCTTTTGAAGTCCATACAGTTGTACTGGTCAAATCATATAAGAACCATGTAGATTGATGTCTGAGTGAGGTGGAGGTCTTTTGAGGAAAGTACCACACAGATTTGAGTGGAGCTATCCAAACAGTGCAACCATTTGTCAGTTATCAATGTTATCTTGTATCTCAAACTTAGAGCTTTAAGGAGCTCAACGATTTGAGGAACAATACCAAAGTAAGGACATTTGGTTAGGCCGCATAAAAAACTCAAACCGCCAGACTAACTAAATGAAATAAACCCCTAACTTGGCAATCTACATGGTCCTCACATCTCACATTCACAATACAATATGAGGTTCATGCAGATCAGTGTCTGAAATGGTCTTTTGAGGAAATAACCACACATATTTGAGTGGACTTGTCCAGTCAGTGCAAGCCTTGGTCAGTAGTCAAGTAGCTCAACTTAGAACCAAAAAGAAGCTCGACGACTCAACAAACAATGCCAATGAAAGGATATTTAGGTAGGCCACAAAAGTACTCAAACTGCCAGAATGTATGCAAGTAACTTGCATGCTATAGAAATAATCTCCAATCAGATCTTGTTATGGTACAATGGCATGCAAGCTCCCTGCATACTACTGTCAGTATACCTACGGGTACTTCGCATCCAATTTTAAACAAAGTGTGTGAGTGTACAGCAAGAGCCGTCAGACTCTAGGTTCCTATTGGGTTTGAATAATACTGTGTAAGTCACAGGCATGTGTATTATAGCCTTAACTAATATGAGCACTGCTTTCATTTTAACAACAATGCAGAGTTCACTGCTTCATAGATTGAAAAATAGCTCTGATCGAGAACTCAGATGACAGGATGTATATTGTTGAAGGGATAAAATGAATGTGATTTTCACTGTGTGTTACACAATAGGTGATAAGAAATAATTTAAGATCTGTTGCTTACCAACTTTTATTATTTAATTGACACTCAATAAAGTAGTATTACCTATAGAGAATGGGATGTTCATTTTAAATGAGCATATATACTGAAATAGCCGGCTCTGGACATGGAATATGTTATTGATAATGTTTATGAATGTGAAAACAAAACACTTGTGTTCATCATGTGACCACATAAAATTATCTGGTAAGAAAAAGTGAAATACAATAGGAATTTGTTCTGATACAGACAGCTTACATCTTAAATATTATTATTTTATTTTTCTTTATTAATATTATTCTTTATGTTTTTGGTTCCATGAAAATTGTATGGTCATTAATCATCTGCCTAGCTTTTTCCCAAATATATTGGGGTCGGCTCCCAGTCAAACCGGATTCAGCTGAATACCAGTATTTTATTTGGAGCGGCTGCCTACCAGACCTCCAAAACCCATTAACTGGGTAACACTACCGTGTTAGTCAGAACTCAGAAGCCAAAAAATCTGACATCAGTCTTGCCAAGAAGGGTACTTCTTGGCAAGACTGATGTCAGATTTTCTAGCTTCTGACAATCCGTAACGACTGCCAAAGATCTCCGAATGATAGCCGGGACCAACGGCTTAACGTGCTTTCCGAGGCAGGGAGGAGTCTCGGTATGTTAACATGTTCACCGATCCACAGACCAACCTCAGCAAGCGTTGCTTAACCTTGAAGACCGGCCCGTGCTTCCGTTATAATTTAGCCACGACCTTGTTTAACGTTAATGAATCTTCTTTTGCAGTGGTCCTGAAGGAACGTGTTTTGAAGGTGGCATCTTTCCAGCGAAATTAGTCTTCCCGCCAGACTATCCCCTGAGCCCGCCTAAAATGCAGTTCATTTGTGAAATGTTTCATCCAAACAGTAAGTTAGAATTAATTCTATAAACTTGTCGTATTTACAATCCACTTATTTGTGTAAAAGGCATTCTACTACTATTTGCTCACTATTGTTTACACAATAGTTGAATGTCCTTCATATAAATATAGAATAGAAGATGTAGCTCCCTCCTCCTATTACTGTTTAAAGTTAAGAGGTTGAGGCTTCACAAAGTAAGTGGAAACCATCAATTAATAAGTAGTATTGTGCTGTTAACCATTTTGTTAGCCTTTGCGAGAATACATAATGTGTATGTTCAGCGCGCCCTAATCTATCAGCCCCGCTACCACCTTTGCTGTGTATATAAAGTATTTTTTAACTATAGCGACTCGCCCCAGCTTCGCAACGGTTTCAATTTATATAAACAAATCTTTCTCCTTTATCGCTCTTTTCATTCGTAAAATCCGTATCATAATTCGTTGCGTGGTTTAGAAGTATGCGAAGTAAAAAAGACTGTCGACACTGTGGCAGAAAGGAACTTTGTTTTATGCTATTTAGAGAAGATAACTCACAATTTAAATGATAAATACGATAGATCTTTGAGGTCCTACTTAAGACGCTGACAACAGCAAAAGCTCGGTCACTCTCGGACTGTATAGAAAAGAAAGAGAAGCGCGACGACTAAATACTTGCAATTTATTGCCAAATATGAAGCATTTTATCGATTTCCTCAAAACTAAGTTGATCTATTCAAAATCTAAATTCATTATTTGGTAAGTATATTTTTATCGGCATAAGTAGGCTAGTAAAATGGGATCGTTTTTTCTAAGGTCAAAGTTAGAGGTAACTTTGACGATCATTACTATCGAGGATTTTATTTTTAAACATGTTTCGGAAACAACAGTGTTCTTTGAAATGTAGTTAAAATTAACATATATTTTTTCTGCAGCTTGAAACTAAACAGATTTGGCTAGAATTGCGTGAGGAAACCTGCAATTTTCTAGTTTTTTCTGTTCACAGCGCCTTAAGATATAGTTTATTAGAGAAGGGCAGGGACTGTTATTGCTATGATAAAACGAAACCACTTCAGCATATTTATATCCTACCAGCTGACCGAACAGAAGAGGTTCTGCTTGTCCAGACACAGTATGCAAAAGCTCTATTGAAAAAAACTAGAGCTTTTTCCGAATTCGCCAATTTTCTGACCAACTTTCTTCGTACCAAAATATAAATAAAATAAAGGTTTCATTTTTACTTGAACGTACAGAACCTTTTGAAAAAATAACCCAAATTAGTCCTGCCGTTTTTACTTATTGGTGAGGGTCGCGGGTAACCGATGGATTCGAGACGCACAGGACCGGTTGTTGTGGCGACACTTGGGGGAGGCCTATGTCCAGCAGTGGACGTCTTTCGGCTGATATGATGATGATGTTTTACGTATTTAGTAGTATAAGTTAAGCAATTGTGATGTTAGAGTTTTACATTATGTTGATGAATGATGCTTGTTCGTTCTAGATTACCTGTAATTTTTTGCTTCTGCCAATGTTTAAATGCTCTTTTGCAAGTGTTCAAATGTTTTTCATCTTTGATTTAGCAGAATTTATTTATTTCATGTATTTTTTTTAAAACTTCAATTTGTTTTATTCAGCGACTGTTGATTGTATTTCTTTTACATAGGATCCCGAATTGTTAACACTATGTTATACCTATGCAAAGTTTTGTCAGACTAAATGTAATCATTATAAACCAATCAGCGAGTGGAAGTGTGCTTGCCCGATTTTTTGTGATCTTTATCAAACCCTAAGTATGTGTACAGTCAATCTAATCTTACTAGTAGCTTGGTGCTCTTCTAGCTTTATTATTATTCTTTATTAAGTGCTTTTCTATCTCTGTGCTACTATATTACCTATTATTTATTACCTGTTTGATTTTTGTTCGCTAAAATGTGCACTTTATCTGTACGCTTCCGTGAAAATAATGAAGGATCTCCTCAGAATTCAATATCAGTAATGAACGATGTAACACTGCGCATTTTTTTTTGAAGATTATTGTTTTGGTTTGTATCTTGTGCTCGGCGTTTTTAGTAAGTAACAAATAAGTAACGAAACAAATGAATTAAAAAGTAAAACATTTGCAATTCCCTGTTATAATAATTATGATAAATGTCAAAAAAAATATATAAAAAAGTAAACTAAAGATTCCAACACACATGTCAAAAATATAATCTAATGTCAATACAAATAGTGATGATAAAAATGATCTGCCAATAAAAAAATTAAAAACAAATTAAATCAGATTCATCCATTACACAATGTCAGAAATAATGATGTCAAATTAAAAATATTGCTAATACCCATACAACCAACAAAAATAAAAAATATGTATTCCTAATTATTTATTATGTCAATAACAATAGTATAATAATAATTAAAGTCTAGTTGTATGTGTCACAGAGAAACTCATCAAGGGTGTAATAGCACTTTTTCTATCAAAAATTATTTTAACTGCCGCAGGGGCTTTCGCCACAGTATAAGAAAACGCCGCAGCGGCCTTTTCAACAGTTTTTTTTTTTAAGACTGCACCACTAGGAATTTCTCCTGTATCGTGGGTGCGTTTACAAACATACAATCTCACATACACAAACAGTCAGACCCGGAACAACTATCTGTAGGCCTTACAAAGATTTGTTACGTGCGGGAATCGAACCCGAGACACGCAGCGCAGCAGCCAATCACTCAACCACTGCGCCAACCGTGTCGTCAAAAACTTAGAAAAAAATTTGAGCGGTTAAACTGATTTAAGTTGTTAAAAAAATGACTTTAAGTGTAAAGATAGTTTATTAAACAGTAATTGATTGATAACCTGCAGAATGGCTCACTACTTTTAAATGAGGTGGTATCTTATTTTACAAATCCCTACACCTATAATTCTTGCTAATGAGTGATTCTATTGGGGTTAGAGAAATACTGTCCAGTTTGCTCACACTTACTGTTAGTTTTAGGCTCACTTTTATGAGTTTCCGTAAATATCACGACTGTTTGCGAAAATATGTGTATTCTTACCTGTTTGCCTGTATAACACTGTCACTCACTGGATGTGCACTGCAGTTACGGTTTATACCGAAAACTGGTCAAAAAGAGCACTTTTACTATTATTTTGGTGAAATTTAAAACACGGAGCCAATGTTTACCTACTTCAACGCAGCGCCATCTACGAAGTGTGAGAATGATTACGTCTCGTAAATTCTGATTTATGAATAAAAAATATTATTTTGTGCTAATTATTAAAAGTACATAAGCCTTAAAAACATGCAAAAAAATTAAGTACAAAATTTCATCCCATAAGTTTTCTCCAAATAGGGAATCACCTACATAATAATTGTTAGGCGTAATTGTAGAAGGATTTTTTTTATTTACGCGTTTAACTGTACATAAATAAATAAGTTGTTTTCCCCCATTTCCAGTATATGCCGATGGTCGTGTGTGCATATCAATCCTGCACGCACCTGGCGACGACCCCATGGGCTACGAGAGCAGTGCTGAGCGATGGTCACCCGTGCAGAGCGTTGAGAAAATTTTACTTTCTGTTGTCAGCATGCTGGCTGGTAAGACACAAATGACATCATAATCAATTTTTAAGATTGATTGGTCTCTCTCAAGCAACCTTAATAGGTTAAATTTGACGACACGGTTGGCGCAGTGGTTGAGCAATCGGCTGCTGCGCTGCGTGTCGCGGGTTCGATTCCCGCACGGAACAAATATTTGTATGGCCTACAGATGGTTGTTCCGGGTCTGGCTGTTTGTGTATGTGACTTTGTATGTTTGTGAACGCACCCACGATACAGGAGAAATTCCTAGTGTGGGGCAACGTTTTTTAAACAAAAAAAAAAAAAAAAAAAAGTTGCACAGATAAGTCCGGTTTAGAAGACAACTTAATGATTGTCTTCTTAACCGGACTTTTCTATGTGGCGGTGTTGAAAATTTAAAGCCGCCAAAAACAAGGCAACTTGATTTAAAAGCTGAAAACACGAGGCCAGTTTCTCAAACCAAGATAGTAAACTAGTGTTAGTAAACAAGCAAGCTGGCTTCATGTATGTATTTCAGTCGGGCTGGTGTCTGCACTGCGACGTCCAAACGCGTATCTTGCGTAAGGGCGGGACTATATCATTCGATTCACCAGCTCCTTAAAGGCCAGCAACGCCCTGATGTTACTGATCATCTCACGCAGGGTTCTTGGGGTTTTGAAGTACTTTGCCCTGTATCCAGCGATTACGTGGCATCTTAGAAGCAGATACTGTGGTCTCGTTCTTCTCCATGCAGGCTCTACATAGTAGGCTGTCTGCAAGTCCTATAAAATAGATGTGTTAATAAAGAATCCATGGACAGTTGTAAAGGCAGTGAGTGTACGGAACTTTGGTTTAATCAGCGTTAGAGCCTGCTTCGTGAAGCAGCCATCAATAGGGGGAAGTGCCTCTTTGGCCTGCTTGCACTCACCATGTGGTTGGTCTCTGGTGCGTTTATATCTTACCAGATCGTGTAGGTTATACGAAAGGGAGTGGTACAATGGGTTCAGTTGCCATCACTACCATACTCGAACCCCCCCTGGCGAATTCGTCCGCTGCATCGTTACATCGGGAATAGATGTGTCCTTTGATCCATTGAATGGTTAGATTATTGTGTTTACCAATCTGGTTAAGACGTTAGCGATGCTCGTATATTATTCCAGAATTAACGGTGGCTGTTTGCCATACTCCGAGAGTATTCGAATCGAGTGGTTCTTAACTCATATTTGTGGAGCTTATTGCTGCGAGTTTTTGAAATTTAGAAGAGGTTGGGCATGGCGAGTCGTGGGCGGCGGGTCCCCGGGTCACTTTCGTCTCCTGTTTCAATCGACGCGCGAACCATTCGGCCTATAACACCATATTATCACAGTATAAACACCTCATCTCATATACATTATATACACAATATATTTCGATTTCCCCTGTCTAAGGGATTCTCCTGAAAAGATATGATTTGCGGTCCAGCGCGGTTTACTTTGCTGTTGCCAAGCCAAATATGCAAATGGCCGCCATCATACCATAGTATACAATACGCCCTCATTTGCTTGTGTGCTTCCTGCATAGAAAATAAGAATTATGATTATAAATATAACAGATTTCTAGTTATCTAGGATATATATACGGAAAATTTATTTGTGTAATATTATTAATTCAATATTTTTGTTTTGTTATGTTGGTAGGTATATAATTTAATTGGATAGAATTATTATGACTTGTACAAAGTTGTTTGTTATTGTAATCATTCGTTTTATTTAATTGCATTAATACTAGTCTTATTATTTAATTGTTAGTGGTGTTACAAATAATTATGAAATTACCTGCCTTAATTATGTTTACACCCACGGGGGGACGCCAGAATGTCACTCAAACGGTGGTTGCTGAAAATCAGCGCCGTGGATTGTTGGTTTTATCCAGAGTCGCGACATTATGCTGAGCAACGACCACTTCATGCTCGGATGCGACGCACAACTTGAATTTATTTTTATTGTAGAATTATTTGTATTTTGTTATTGTCCACATAAACTACTGTACTGTTTATTTGTTTATAAGTTGTCAGTTGTCAACTTGTCACTGTCAGTCGACAGTCGGTGCCGGACGTTATGCCATGGTCAACTCTAGAACTATGTTCGGTTTTGTCTATGGCATAACCAGAGACTCGTGGTAGTTAATGTCCGGTCCCGACATAGCTTGGCAGTGAAACGGGTTGTATTTTTAGAAAAGTTTCTTTTTTAATTCTGTTATTTTTGTGCGTCATTTCTGGCGGAATAAACGTATTTCTTCTTCTTCTTCTTTTCTTCTTTTTCTAACTTCTTTAGTTATGATGGCTGAAGCCGTCAGGGAAATATATGGGTAAACACTCAGCTTGGAACACGGGGTTGTGGATCCAGTGTTTTAAAGCGTGCGGGGCGTGTCCCAGCTTGACTTCAAGTGCTGCATTCAGTTTTTACCCCAACGCGACCGTGCTAAGATCTGTAGATTACTTAAACCCCAGACTGACGTCTGGGAGGAACTTTTATCCGAATGGCAATGTAGGGAGGAAAATTCCATCAAAGGCCATCACCTCTACCAGTTCTTTCCATCCATTCGTGAGCGGCTGGATAGAACATGGCTGGAGGTGGATCACTGTGTTGCCCAATTTCTTACAGGTCATGGCAACTTAAAGAGTAAAATACTGGTATTCAGCTGAATCCGGTTTGACTGCAAGCCAACCCTAATATAGTTGGGAAAAAGCTAGGCAGATGATGATGGCAACTTTAAGAGTAAATTAGTTTCCTTTAAATTTGTGTCCCTTGGTGAGCATAGTGGATCTCTGGGCAATAATGCCGCGGACGAGCTTGCTAAGAGAGGTTCCGAGATGGCAGGGCTGGGCCCATACCCACTCCTTCCCCTACCTTTCGCACAGTTTCCTACGTGGATTCGCCAGAAATCAACCGAAAACAAATGGTTACGGTTACAGACTGCAGGCAGTCAAAAATGGCAATGCCAAGTCTTCATCCCCGACTAACAAAACGACTACTCAGCCTAAGTAGAAATAACCTCAGAATAATAATAGGGAAAATTACGGGCCATTGCCCCTAAACAAACATCTCTTTAACATAGGCGCCACAGACAGCCCACTCTGCAGGGGCTGCTTTGACGAATCAGCCGCCCACGTCATCCTGGAATGTGAGGCCGTGGCTACCCAACGTGAACAAATCCTCGGTACGGTAAGGTTACTCCGCGAAGCCTGTGAAGCTCTCAGGAAACTTCTATGCTGGCTAAATTAGCCAGGACACCTACGCACAACGGACTAAATGGGAGTCTAAGGGTTGGTTCATATCAGACGGAAAATGCGTCGAGCGTATAACGTGGTATAACACATCATCGGTTGAGTGTGCAAGGTTCAATGTTTTACCATTTAATTGTCTGTTCTGGCGGTACGCGACCGATAATACGCGACGCATTTTCCGTTAGATATGAACCGACCCTAGGTGCGGAAAATGGAGTCCCTACTCTGTGTCCTTGGTGCCTATTTGGCCTAGCTCTGTTCTGTCTCCTGCTTGATAAGGAGAGAAGTGGAAATTATATTTTTTCCTACCCCTCCGCTGTTATATTCTGATTAATTTCGTTGCGGGATGGGATCCAAGACAGTTGAATCGTTTCTCCGGGACTCGTCGAACTTCATTGACTCGGCGTTATTTTGGTGGTCGCCACTGTTGATTCTGGCTTTCAGGTGTTGCAGTGGTTTGAGTATGTGTGGCGGGCTTTCCCAAAAAAAAGGTAGTTATCATGCAGCCCATAGTCGCCATGCAGTCCATCCTTTGCATGCGTTGTAGTTTTTTTACGGCTGTGACTAGCTTGTAGTTTTTGTGCGGGGCCACCACACCATGGCCACTTAAGTAGGTGATTGACGCCATTTTAATGTTAACAAGCCAATTATACATGAAAAAACCACTGATATCTTTCAAATTTCATGATATTTGAGAGCTATTAAAGTAAAAACACAATATTTCATTGTTACAAATAGATATTAATGCTCATCAAATGGAAAAAATTGAGTGAAGATCCATGAATAATTCGTACACCGTATTTATTTTGTATAATATTTTTAATAAAACCATGGCGCGTGTAATATTTGATAATATTACCTTTATATATTAACAGTAAAGTGGTACCCGCCAGTACAATTTACCAATAGCGATACAAAACAAACGTGAAAAATTACTTACTTTAAATTAGAATTATTATTTGTTCACAGAAATAGTTACGCCATCTTGACGTAACACTTAGTTGCACAGCACAAGTAGTTTTTTGTTGCTACTTTGTAGATTTAACAATAGCCGTAAATAAGCCATAAACCATATTTTGGCTATATAAGAGGAGATGGATAGTGTGCAGCCCATGTCCAGCTCTTAAATGCTCTGGACAGCTGTTAACAAGCTACTATAATGCTCGGGGCTGGTTAATTTGGGGCCAAATTTAGAATTATAAGAGCGGTGTAGCCGAATATACAGCCCTTGTACAGAAAGCATAACAGCCTCGAGTTTTGAATAATTCTGTTGTCCAGTGACTATACAGCTATGTGTGCTGCTTGGGAATCATCTGATGATGTTTGGATAACGTCCAGCCAGTATAATTGCAACTACACCGCATCTCGTTTCTTCAGGTGTCGTGATCACTCGTTGTCAAGCTTGCGGGTACGTGACGTTCCTGTGTGTGTTCCATACCCTGTCTGCTTGTTGACACGATTTAATCTGATCACACTATTTTCGCCATCCGCTTAAAGCTTTACTTGTAGCCGGATTTGGCGGCATTTACATTTGTTTATTTCTGTTAAAAAATGAACTTTGTTCCGATGACGCTTTTCTATTATCCAAGTGATGCGAATATTTGGACAAAAACGCCAAGTGAACTACCAGCATTACGATCCCTACATACCTACTAATTTTACTTCTTCTGCGTACATGCACATGAATCACAGGATCTTTTATTTGTATTTTGAATTTTAATTGAGTATGTTTATCATCATCTGTCTAGCCTTTTCCCAACTATATTGGGGTCGGCTCCCAGTCAAACCGGATTCAGCTGAATACCAGTATTTTACGTGGAGCGGCTGCCTACCAGACCTCCACAACCCATTTAACTGGGTAACACGGTACTTCTAGGCAAGAGTATGTTTATATTTATTATATTTTACTTGTCTAAATATACAGTAGTTTTCAATGACCAGTCAATTAATTTCCACACAAAAAATGTTAGGTGATAATAAAAACTTAATATTTGAAACGTCTGGTTACCCTACGAAATTACAAGCGTGCGTTGCACGGTCGCGGGGATGACGCAAGCTGGCATTTGTGTCGCAAAGAGCCTTTCTTATCTTACCTCGTTTGCGCTCCAGATCCGTGAGCCACCAGGGTTGATCACCCGGTGTATCGCGAAGAAAGGTTTCCCTGTTTATCAGAGATTCGGTGAGCTAGCTTACGCGTGTCCTGTCTTCGATCACATTACATAGTGTATCCACAAGAGTTATCAAGCAAGCTTAGAGTCAAGGTTGCATGTGTATGCAGCTCTATCCTTATTGCGCGGATTACGCTGTGGATGTGGTGGTACACAGAACTGGATGTAGAAGCGGTGGGTCCACCTGTGGTCTGAGGAAGAGGCCTCATCGGAGCGGAGACCTGCCACCAAGTGATGATTTTCGATGCGCCTTGCCAAGTTGAGATCTATGATTGTACGACTGCGTTTGGTTACGAAGATCGGTTTGGAACCTGTGTTTGGTAGAGACAAGTTAGTAGAAACCAAAAGTCAACAAATACCTTACTCCTTGCATTTAAAGTGTCTATGCCCCACATGAGTGGTGTGCATTTGTGTCAGTGCGGACAATCTCATCCCCAATGTTTTCACAAAGGAGATGCGAACAAGGTCGCTAGGGCGTGGTTCCTCCGCCTTAGGCATATAAGCACAGACGAAAAAAAACGCCATTACTGGTGATAGCCTTCCTGCAGAGACTTCTTTGCAACATAAGATGTCTGTTTTATACCCGTGGACTCAAGACAAAATGATCGGCGCATCACTAATTAAATGTATTAGTCTGGTGACGTCATTGGCCGTTGAAAATTATTTCAACTGATATAAAAAATACTGAAGCCTTGTTATTTTTTTCCGATCACTCAGCTGCTGAGCTTTATTACAGTTACAATAACACAATAAATTTTCAGTATGATTTAAAAATATGCGGGTAATAGACTTTCTGCATAGAATTTAACAAGACCTTTTCCTAACTTAGCATCTTTACTTCTCACGGTAATCCTTACTAACTCGCAAATACTTATTCTTGGAAATAAATTAACCAATTTTAATGAATCTTGATACGCAATAAAATGCAAGATACCTAGGTCTAAAAAGATAGGAGCTTTTTCGAAAAAGAGTTCAGAGAAACAGTGACAAACCATTCGAAGAAAGAGATAGTGGAAAATCACGGTCTCTTTCGAAAAAAATCGGTTTCGTCCATTTCCAAGAATAAGTACTTGCGAGTTTGCATGATGTATCGTGAAGAATAAAAATAACGTTCTCAAGCTGAGAAAATCTAAATGTTTTTGCTCTATACTAAGACAAAGTTATAAAATTTTCAGAGCCAAACGACGAGAGTGGTGCTAACGTCGACGCTGCCAAAATGTGGAGGGAAGACCGCGATCAGTTCAATAAAATTGCTGAGCGACTTGTCAGAAAAACCCTAGGTTTGCCTCCGCCGTAATATCATAGCCGTAAGGTCCAATTTATAGTATATTTTCTGGGAGATGGCGTTTTTTACCTCATACATTATATCTACGTACAATCATGTCTATAATGTATGCTTATATAACCTTTCGCATAGCAACTAGTTAGCTAGAGCATTATTTACCGAGTTTGCTTCTGATTATTATGTAGTTCTAGTTCGTGACAATTACTGTTTTATGGAAAATGATAAGTCAGCTATTTATAAATATTATATGTCGTTACGAACATATTATTGACTGGTTTCTGGTAGCCTATTGAATAACAGTAACGTCTGCTGTAACATAGTATGGCTGTTGCCTTCGATCAATATTTTGATGTAATTTTCTTAATATTAATTAATCGCCACATGATGTAAATTCGTATATAGTCCAATATGTGTTCTGTCTTTTACAAACTTTTCGAGAAAAAACTAAAAAATATTAAAAGGAAACTGAGTAGTTCATAAATATATAATAAAATAAACGAATGAATGTTATGATAAATACTAATAATTCTAATTTGGAGAATTAAACTAAGCGCTTTAAAGTTAAACTCAAATAAGAGGGACATTGGCTTCTGAACTTTATCCGCTGTTTCTTCTCAGAGTAGACACCACCACACACACATTCACATTTGGGTTAAAATGACAAAACAAGAATAACGCTTGAGTTTTAAAGTTTTATTTTTAACCAACCTTTTTATAATATTACATTTGATAGACTGTTATGTTTTCTATGTGCTAACCAGTCTCAGAAACCACTGGTGTTAGTTTAAAAATATTCCGTGTGCCAAACATCATGAATATCACTATTCAAAAAATGTTAGTGTCTTAGCGCAATGTGCATACGCTTATAATACTAAAAAAATCTCGTAAATACTGAATTTTGAGATAAAACTTAATTGTACACAAGTTTATCTTGTAACTAAAATGTTCTAAAAAGTTGTCTTCCTAATAAATTAGTTATTACAGTTGGCCTTCCTAAGCCAGCGTGAGGCAAAGGGCAAATGGACTGCAAAGTGTTATTATTATATATAACTTTTTCAATTGAAGCTGGCCTTGTGATTTTGATTTTTTCAATATTCTAGTCACAATGTAACTAAAATGTAAGGGTCGAGGACAAATAAACAAACAAAAAATGTCTTGAGATGTGCTGGAGGTGTCGCGTTGCTGAGATATTGAGAAGACGTAAAATTCTGATTTGCATATCATCGATTTTTGTCCATAACCCATTTGACAGTATCATTGTGCGCCGCAAAGAAAAAAAAACAAAATGGCGTTGTGTGAACTTTCTTCTGACTTGCCCTTACCCTAGGTACAGTTGTATCAACTATACATGCAAGATGGCATTGCGTTTTTTTTATGTTTTTTTTTTTAATAGAAAACTAAGAACCTATTCATTAAACATTGATAGTCGGTTTGACAAATCTATGACTTTTCCATTTACACTGGCGAGAGGGTAAACCTGAAGAAATAATATATCCATATTCCCCTTGACTCCTCTGGCTGAGTTATCCAGCGTGCAATTAAAAAAAAATGGAGAAAGGCCTGGGGGGTCCAACTGGAAAACCCCAAAATTGAAGGCTTAATATATTATTTGATTTTTCATAAATAAGAATGTAATTGTTAATTTCTAACCTAAGCAATGTTTAATAAAAAGCCTTATATACAATACTAATAAGAAGCAATATTAGTTATAGAGAGTTAAATAATATTATAGCAGATAGTATAGCACATAGTAGCAAAACAAAAGCAATTGATTGTAACATTTGCCTTTTTTTCTTTTTTTTTAAGGATTGTAAATCATCAAATGACCCCTTCCGCTCTGGGTGGAGTGGCAGGGAGTGTCAGACTTTTACTGACTAAAACCCACCCATGCTCCTCCTAGTGCCTTTTACTTTCCAGGGCCGCGGTAAGTGTCTAAATACATTATGCCAAAGATACGCGACCGAAGTTCGGCACGATTACGCCAGTAATGCTGTTTAAATTACTGACGACACATTATGCCGAAATTACGTTGCGTTATAGCGTACACCCGAACTTCGGTCGGGCGTAAGTTTAGCAGCAATTCGGTGCCAACGTATTCTGTAGAGCACACATTATTCGCGATCGAAGTTCGGTTCGATTGCCGACGAAGATCCGGGGCGGGGAGCAGCGGGAGGCAGCAGGCATGCCCGCGCCCCGCGGGTCCTCCCGTTGTGTTTATTTCGCTTTGTCTGCGCACGATGCACGTGCTTTGTTGTGTCGTTAAAACATAGGTACCTACACCATGTTTGATTCAGAACACACAAAGTTGTGCAACCAGCGCAACTGAATTTCTGCCGCGTAAGTTCGGCACTTATGGTGTGTCATACCAGCCGAATACGTCGGAACGTAAAATCAGCCGCGGAACTTCGGTCGCGTACCTTTGGCATAGTGTGTTTGGACACTAACTCTTGTGCCAAACATCATGAATATCACTATTCGAAAAATGTTAGTGTCTTAAATTAGTGCAAAGTGCAATACACTTAGAATACAAAAAAAATCTCGTAAATACCGAATTTTGAGATAAAACTTAATTGACCACAAGTTTATCTTGTAACTAAAATGTTCTAAATGTTGTCTTCCTAATAAATTAGTTATTACAGTTGGCCTTCCTAAGCCAGCGTGAGGCAAAGGGCAAATAGACTGCAAAGTGTTATTGCTATATATAACTTTTTTCAATTGAAGAATGTGCTGGAGGTGTCGCGTTGCTGAGATATTGAGAAGATGTAAAATTCTGATATGCATATCATCGATTTTTGTCCATAACCTATTTGACAGTATCATTGTGCGCCGCAACGAAAAAAAAACAAAATGGCGTTGTGTGAACTTACTTCTGACTTGCCCTTACCCCAGGTACAGTTGTATCAACTATACATGCATGATGGCATTGCGTTTTTTTATTTTTAGGTTTATTTTCTGATAGAAAACAAAGAACCTATTCACTCGCCAGTGTAAAAGGATAAGTCATAGATTTGTCATAGGTAAACCTGAAGAAATAATATATCCATATTCCCCTTGCCTCCTTTGGCTTAGTTATCCAGCGTGCAATTAAAAAAAATGGAGGAAGGCCTAGGGGGGACCAACTGGAAAACCTCAAAATTGAAGGCCTAATATATTACTTATTTGATTTTTTATAAATAAGAATGTAATTGTTAATTTCTAACCTAAGCAATGTTTAACAAAAAACCTTATATACAATACTAATAAGAAGCAATATTAGTTATAGAGAGTTAAATAATATTATAGCAGATATGAGCACATAGCAGTAAAACAAAAGCAATTGATTGTAACATTTGCCTTGAGTTTGTTAAACTTACCTCTTCTTCCCGTATGATATAAAGCTGTATGATGCAGATGTAACGTGGTTGTAGTTTTTTCAAGTCTTCCATAAATAAGTGCGGGTGTAATTGTGCTTGTTTCGTAAACGAAGGTTTCTGTTTACTGATGCTTCCATGTTTCTTGCCGGCTATTGCCATGCACCTTGTACACTCAGAGAACTTAAGCGTTGAGCACATTGTCACATTACTGCCGGAGAAACCATATCATACTTCTGACAAATATTGAAAGTTGTGATTAGAATAAGAAGAACACTGTACATTCACAGATATGGGCATATAATCAGCCCACGATTCTCCTAATGCTGGGACTCTTAGGTATCTCTATGTAAAAGTATGTGCTCCCATGACAACCACTATCCTGCGGCTTGGTCCACAAAGACTTTCGCTAATTTTATATAGACTATAAACTAATAACTTAAAATACCATACTATTCAACAAGTATATTAGAGTACCGATAACTTATAATATAACTTATAATTTTCCATAAAACAAAATTATGTATTTAATGGTGACACAGGATTATAATAATATTATAATTGTATTTAGGTCTCCTATTACACTTTTCTTCACCTCACTGTGTCTTTTATCAGACTATTATAGCAGGCCTATAATGCCTTTGTTTAATCACAGCCAAGCAGTAGTTCATCCAGAGCTTACGCTCTAGATGGACTACTGCTTGGTAATCAATCATTAGTAGATTATACGACTTGATGGACATGTTTTAGAGAAGAGAGGAGTTTGGCAGTTAGATGATATAAATATATACTTTATTAACTGTGAAAGGTCTCGCAATAGGCAGAGTATTTTCCTGATAAATCTATTTGGTTCGATTACCAAAAAAATTGGACTCAGGTCAGGTAACCAAAAAATAAAGGCGATACAGTGCGATGAAACTTTGCGTGTCGTCACGCATTGGTACACTTGACCAACATGTGACGTGCTCAGACCCCACTCCTGAATTTGTTACGCTTGATCTTTGTCAAATTTTATTGATTTGATGAAAAGGCAAAAAATACGTGTCCAACATTTTTTGTTCATCGAACTGATCAAATAAAATCAATTGTTCTTTTAGGAAAATACCCTATTATTTTACCCGAAAAGCCTTCCAGTTTAAGAAACTAAGGACTGCCCTAGATAATGTAAAGTAGTATCACTGCTCAGAATATAGAACAAGCCAGAAAGAGTGTTTAATCACATTTGTACGCAGCGTATTGTGTCCAAAATAACATCCCCGCCCGCGTTTCACCCACCCGCGTAGTGTTACCAGCGTACTATGACATTACCTCTTTTTGGGTAAAATTAAAAAACAACCGTTTAGCTGGCAGGGGGACCTTTTTGATTTTTTTGAAAAGGTTGGTTTAAATATTTTATTATTTTGTGGCAAGACTTACAACAGGAACGTGTTTTTTTATTAATTATAATTCAGTAAAAAGTGATTAAAAAGTTGGGTAAAGTATTCGGTTATTCTGTGACAACACACGAAATGGACGCGTAATTTTGGATAGGTAACAAAATAAGTTACGTATATTAAATTCAATATTTTAATAAAAAACGTTTGGAAATGTTCTACGTACTCATGAATCGTGCTCCCATCCGATTTTTTCGTATGCCCGATATCATTTTTGCAAGTGGGAACGATACACGACGACATAATTAATTTAAAATGACAAGTGCAACTAAATGTAAACAGTACACGCGTCGGCCATTCAATTTAATGAACCACGCCATTCGGGCTTGGTTTACACCGCCTCACTTATAAGCGCGTTGACGGTTTCTGGTTTGTTCTGTATTCGGAGTATCACTGGTAATAAAGATGAGTACCTACCTCTTTGCAGCAATTATAAAAAAAAAGTTGAATTTTAACCTTTTATGCCAATTTCAACATTAGTAGCAAAGTAGATCAGGGTACGGAGGCCTTAGTGCGAATTTCATAACGTACTCGATCGCGTTAACGTAAACGTTCGCATAAGTCAAATTGTATGGAATAAAAAAGGTTTACCGTTATTGTCACCAGACGGCAGGCGCTTATTCAGTTTCAATAGAAATTGACGTTTACGCTAAGGCGATCGAGAGCATTAAAACTCGCACTAAGGCCACAGGTGCTCATCCGTACGCTAATATACTATGAGTGGTCACTCATCGGTGGTAACACTACCTTGAGTTGGCCTAGCGTAGTACGTTTCAACAGGAAACGAGGCTATATAGTATATACCTACTGGTTTTGTTACCACTGACGGGCCTACTGTATGAATACAGTGGCAAAGTGTTAAAATTGTATTTATTGTTTCAACAGAATCGACTTCCTTCGTACCTATAAGACAAGATAAGATACAATTTAATAATCTATTTTAAAATTATTTTCAATAAAATATTTAATTGACTACTTTTGTTTAATTTTTATTAAAAAACCCTATACAAATTCCGAAAATGTCATTATGTAGGTAGGTAATGGACAGCTTGCAGGTGCAGAATAGAAGGCATGTGAGAAAGGCATGAATTACCAAAAACATTATTTTTTCACAGTTCAAAGTTTCTATTTAACAGTAGATAAACAATGAAAATTTAACACAAAGTTCTATGAAGAATATCATCAGTCTTAGTATCTCATAACATTACAGTAACTATAGTGCGTTTCACCGTATATTACCTATGGCGTTATGTTGGCAGCAATGTTTTACAGTGTTTCCACATTACCTATAATAACCTAACTCAAAATAAGGGTGATTTGTATGTTTTTTAGTTAGAATCTTACATATTTACTAATTTTTTGATTGTTATCATACTAAAAATCAGCACAGTAAAATAAAATGCATAATTTAATAATTTTTATTATAATAATGCTCAGACAAAAAAAATGTGTTTGCGAGTAGTTATGCTCATCCAACGGACTTATACCCGAGCGGTCGTCGTCATCTTCATCTTCCATATCATCCTCGTCATCAGAAGTGTCACTATCGTCTTCCACTTCAATAATAAACCTGTCCATCTCGCTATCAATAACTGGGCCATCTGCGTAATATTTTTCTTCCACTTTTTTCACGTACTCACATTCTTCAGTTCATTCTTCATCTAGTTCGATTCTTTTAGGCCGGGGACCGCTTTTGCGAGGTGTTGAAACCTTAGTCGACGTGCTGGCTGCGACCTCATCTTCTTTGGTGATTTTAGACACGGTTTTTTTCGGATACACCTAAAACATATATTTCGGTTTATTTGTTTATTGTCACATATACCAATAAAATCAAAAGAAAATTGCAGTTATAAATTTATTATCTGCTACTGGTAACCCTATTTGACTTACCTGTAAGGGCGGCAACACGAGCCTGAACACATCTTAAAGGAATTAATGAGGCATCATTACGTTTTTCACGTTCACAGAAGTTCTTCACCTTTAACACCATCATTCTTTCACCACTTTTCAAAGTTTTGGGCATGATTTCAGTCGAAAATCAAATGAAAATAAACAAAATCTGCGGGAGCGTCTTCTCGTGCCAATGACTTTGACAGACAGGGTGTGCCATCATAACGCCATAGGTACTATTTGTTGAAACGCACTATACAATTATTTTATTAATGTCCCTCGGCAAACTTCGTATTTCGTCAGTCGTCGGATTTCTATCAGTTGCCTTTTGCCGCAGACTGAGCATCAGACTATACCGGTATAGAGAGTGCCCTCTCACGGGATTTTTATGCCAACTTGTCACGCCTGGATTTCTTGTTCCACAAATAACCGTATTCTTAATACGAAGTATAGTATAGAGTACCTAGTAGGTACATAGTTAAATTTTGGTTGCTTCTATTTTCCATAGTTATAGATTGATTTGCGCCACATGAATTATAATCAATCTACAAACATGGAAAATGTGCACATAAAATACAACTTCCTAAAGAAATCATGGTGACCAAAAATTCATATTATATTTAAGGCTCTACCCCGACCAAAACCTTGCGACAATGCGTTTTTCTTCGTTATTCAGAGGCTATTAACTCATTAGGTAAGAGAAATAAACTACATCTAAAAGCATATTATTAATTTCCGATATCCTATCTTCACATTACACGTTTTAATTTGTTTTTAGGTGTTATAAATACATTTAAAATAGACCTTTAAAAAATGACTAAAATTATTGATTTTTTGCATCTGTTGCTAAAGGCAACGCCCTAATCATTTCAGGATTAGACTAATGGATAGGTAATTTAAAAATCTAACTTACTCACGTTTTATTTAATTTCAAAAGATCGCTTGTCTTTTTTTTTTAAATAATTGTGTGAATTCTATGATAAAAAAGCATGCGCGGGGTGCGGGCGGCAGTGCGCTGCATGCTTTCGTACGAGGAGGCCGTGTCGCTCTCGTCGTCTTCCCTCCGTGATTTGTTTTCAAACATTTTTAATATTATAGAGTACCTACCATAGAGTATATAACCACTAGAGAGCCTATAGACCGATTTCTCTTAGGCGCACGACTCACCACCGCGGGCCGGGGGGCGAGGAAGAACGAGCGTCTGCTATTGGTCAGTTCAAGGTCAAGTTGCGTAGGTATGCGCACGTTAGGGCGGCTTGTCTTGATTAAGGGAAAATATTCGATATTGATAAAATGGATTTTAACGTTATGAAAAATACTCAATTAGATCTTATACCTGTATGATATTAAATCAAAATCAATAAATACATAAAAACATGCAAGTAAGTACTTAAAATGAATTAATTTGGTGTACTTACCTATGTTTTTCAAATTAAAGTTTTAGGGTCCTGATTGTTCTTTGTAAAAAATGATAGACGAGCGTCTAAATATTTCTGAATTATGCATCTTGCTATAATTCAATTAAATGATTTGTTGATTAAGTTTCAGTTTGATGATAATTAATATCCAGGGATTAATTTGACTTTCAAACGATTTGAATTTTCCAACATTATAACAATAAAAACTTAACACCAAAATAGGCAAAAACATCGTTGGTATCTCTGAACTAAATAAACGGCTGCGTTATTTTAAATATTCAAAACAATCGAGAGTGAAGTGCCTTGAACAAACAGTAAATACCTACTGTACTTTGTTGGAAACCAATTTTCCCTATTAACCTTATCTATCCACTTTTCTTTTCTTCGTCATCGCGACGCCTGCGCCCGCAACTTTTCATGAAAATGTGATTTTATTTTGTGAACATTTTTATTGCTGTTACGGTCACTTATTTTATTCTTTCAATGGTGGTTTTTATTGATTTCCTGCTCTTCTAGTTGCTCCTGCACTTGATAGTTCAAGTGCACACACACACGTTACTAAACGATGAAAGTGTTTATTTGCAGTTTGGTCAAAAAACCTTCCGCTAAAAATTAAATTAATTAAATTCTGGAAGGAGAATATGAAAGAAAAGCTTTCATCATTTTATGTAGATTGTTTGTTGCCAGAGTTAGTCGACCCCCGGTACCCTCGAGGTATGAATATAAGAAATCCTTCATACATCGATAAGGCAATGAGGAGTAAGAAGAAAAGTAAAGAAAATATTGATACGAGCCTTCTGACGTAAACACACCTACATGTACCCGTTATTTAGATTTTGGGGATATGTAAACTAGAAATTTCAGGAACGAAGTTCCTTCTTACGTATGATTTAAATAAAAAACAACTTTCGCAGCCGCCATATTGGATTTTCATTTTTACTTCACTATCAGCTTTAACAGCCTCAAAAACCATGAAAACGACACCCATGACGAAAAATAATGAAAGTTTTTGCAGCCGCAATCTTGGATTTTTATTTTGACCAAATTCGCCACATTCATTCATTCAGATATCGATCACGACCCATCACGATCATCATCTATCGAATGGTTGATGGTTTAGAAGTTGTGAGTGAACAGATGAACATAGGTAATACATACCGGTCAAATTCATAACCCTCCTTTTTGCGTCACCGTGTCTGTGAATTCTAAGGTCTGTGACTTTTACTTGTATTCGTAAATTGTTCACTAGATGGCGCTAGTAGTGTTTAACGAAGTATTGTAGAGGTGGGGTGCGGCAAAGAGGGTACGAATGCTCAAGGTTATTTGGTCAGGGAAGCGCCTTAAGACAAATCAGCTTTTATTACTTTTCCATACAAAATTTCTGCGTATATAACCAGATCAAATTAAGTTGTCAATAGTATTGAGCTGTTTAGGAGATGTACACCTGCACATTTATTGATGTCGGAATAGTAATAAAAAGCAATATAATAAAACCATTGACAACTAAAATTTGGTCGGGTTATGCGCGGAGATTAAGTATGGAAAGTAATGAAAGACACTTAGAAATAAGAATTTTTGGTCACTATGACTTCTTTAGGAGGACTAATTTTTGTATAAATTTGGGGAGAAAGTACAGAGTTTTGAATTAGGAAATCTTGAAATGAAAATTTAACACCGGTACTGATATAAACTACTGGACCACTCATTTTAAATTTTGGGTAAGTACTAATTCTATCTTGCAGGGTACTAATTTTTTATGTAGGTTCGAGGAAAGCAGCAAGCTCCTAAAATTTGGAATCGACATTCAAAGTCGTGGTCCTGCTGAACGAACGCACGAAAGTTATCATCGTTGATTCCTCGGTAAATACAAATATTTCAGTTCTGTTTTTTTTTTACGAAATGAATCACATTTAAGGGTACATACTAATTATTTGTACACTTAGAATAGCTGTACCATATATCACACACCTTTTTCTGCGCTCATGGTGGTCCTGCTGAAAGGAGCGTGACCACCTTCAAAGTCGATTTTCTCAAAAACTACTGAGGTACCAATTTTGTTGTTCGAGTACCAATTGAGTACTAATTATTTACCAAATATGGAAGCGATTGGTGTTCGAATTGATCGAACTCCTTCAGTTAGAATTGATGCCAAATGTTATGATTTCCTGAAATACTACATTTGGCATCAATTCTGACTGAGAGAGTTATATTGATGAATTTAATGATTACAGTTCTGTAAATACGTACCTACTTGCTACGGTCGTGAATCATATTTTGACCAACATACAACCTGATACTGACCTGCAAATTGCAAAAAACGTAAGAAAATTTGAATTTCGCGGGCTACCCTGGCGCTTTCACCTTAAGGAACAAGATAATAGATGGCGCACCTAAAAATAATTCTGCGAGCTTGAAGGCAACTTTACCCCCCAGCCCTTTACACTTGGTGCAATGGACACTCTCAATCGACTTGGAAGTAACATACAACGTGTAACAGAATAAACGCAATACCTCCTCAGGGATCATTGTACTCATCATTATGAACAACTTTTACCATGGGAACAAACCCAAAGTCGCGAAAAAAAAAATCTGCTGTTCAGTACCTACATTTTGTCGAGTTATGAATGTACTTACAGAAATGTAAGGAGCAGTCGATTTTTTTTCGCGATTCCAGTGTTCGTCCCATAGTAAAAGTTGATCATAATGATGAGTACAATGACCCCTTAAGAGTATTGCGTTTGTTCTGTTACACGTTGTAGTTGTATAATTTTTTTTTTAATGAGAGTAAAGCTCAGCAGGGATGGATCTTACACCTAATGGCTTTTTTTAATGTGCGCTTGATATGCGTGCTTCATCTTCGACCACATCACCGCTTACCATCAGGTGACATAGTGGTCAAGTGCGTGCCATAATAATAATGATGTATAAGTAAGGAAGTCTCATAAAATATAAGAGAGAGAGTAGTATCAAAATGGACATGGAAGCAATTTAATCGTAAATAGTAGTCAGACTTTTTTGCCGTTTTTTTTATAGATAATGGTACGGAACCCTTCGTGCGCGAGTCTGACTCGCACTTGGCGGGGTTTTTTTATTTTGCTCACCTATCATTTTGTTTAAATTAAGGGTTTTTTAATCTTGATCTTCTATTGTAAACATTTTCTGGATGTCAGTACTACCTACTACCTACTTAGTATTTGGAAAGAAAGTCACCAAGTGAGAACAATAAAAAACTTTTTCACAAAAGTCGGTGTTTTTGGTTGCTTCTTCGTTATTTGACACCGAGTTCCGAAATTAAAGTTATTTTGTACTTTGTAGTGTTTTTTTTGGAAGTCGGTTTTTTTTTGTAAAAAAGTTTTTTATTTTTCACTTTTTAGTGGTACCCCACACCTAAAAACACCACTGGAAAGTCACAGGAAAGCAAAAATATGCAATTTCGTATAATTTTTCCAGCTATTTGGATTTAAAAACCAAATTGCTGAACCGATTTTGATAAAATTTAAATGGGACCAATCGAGAAGTATATCCTTTCACATAAAGCAAGAATTTTTCAAATCGGTTCATCAATGACGGAGATATGAGGTAACAAACACAAACAAAATAAAAAAACAATACAGTCGAATTGAGAACCTCCTCCTTTTTGGGAAGTCGGTTAAAAATTAACAATAAACTATTCACGTGCTTATGCAGTAGTTCCCGGCTTGATTTATCTATATATAAAACACTATTTTTTTGCTATTGCGAAAAAATAGTACAAGTTTTAGGTAGGTAAAGTGGTTTTCACGTGGTTTTTACTTTCTTTCGATAAGTGCTTGAATTAAACTAGGAACCATTAATCGTGACTTTTTTGCCGTTTTTTTATAGATAATGGTACCTACGGAACCCTCCGTGCGCGAGTCCGACTCGCACTTGGCCGGTTTTTTAGTGTTTACTTTGCTAAAACCTACCCTCAGCGGGGTCAAGCCCCCCTTCCTAAACGACAATCCTGGATCCACCCCTGCTTCGGAGTTATCACGCGGCTTCTATTCCCTACTTACAAGTAGGTAGGGACTTACATAGGTAATAAAACACAACAGTTTGTAGGGCCTAGGTATAAACTTATCATCAGTCATAATATCATTGGATCTTGGATCCTTAGAACAGGTCTATCGTATTAGTAAGTACCTAGGTAGGTACCTACATACTGATTCGCATTGAGGTAGGTAGGTATTAACCTCATTATGATAATCTGTGTTTCTCCAACCACTGTCCATCCACGGAGCTAGTAGAGAGAAGTTAAGCAAGTACCTACCTACTTAATTCATGAAAGAACCTAAAGATTACGGAACAATTAATTATGAAAGCTCCTCTTATCTCGGTTGTTGTCATCGAATGTTTCCGACACGCCTGTCCTTTACAGGTTTAGTGAGCGGAATGGACAAGGTACCTACGCGGCGTAGCTTGTACAACTTGTAGTACCTACCTACCTACATTTATATAAACCTATTTCAAGTCTGCGTAGTTACAACAGTCCCATTGCGCAAGTCGCGATATGTTCGATTACTAGCAGTCTCGGATACCAGGAGAACAGACTTCAACAGAAGCATAATATAATAGCTCTAAAGCCCTAGGCACACGTACTTATCCATACGAGTCTCGGCGGCCGCAGTGCTTAAAAGTATTTTGACGAAGTGTAGGACGGTACTCACGGTACTGTTTTAGAATTTTAGATAACTCGTGTAGATAAACTTTGCCATACCTACCTAATTTGTAAGTTTGTTTGCGGATTAAGTTATGATTTTCTATTTGAATAAGGTACCCAAAGATTTCGTTTCAAAATACATTCAAAAACATTGCAAAGTGTAAGAATGTTTTGCCATTATTATAAAATAAATAGGTAGGTACATAACTACCTCCTAAGATTTTGGCAATCAAAATTCGCGCGCGAAAATCTAGTGCTCGCATCGGATACCTACTGTTCTAAAGTTGGTGAGGGCATGGTGAGGGTGACACATTTAGTGGTCCAATAAACTGACAGATGAAGACAAACTTATAAATCTGAAAGAACTTTAAATCTCAATGGAAAGAACTGACAATTTTTAGGTAGTTCTTTACAAAAAGATACTGTTCATTTCAAACATACTAGTAAACTTCTTGCATGTAATGAAACGTAAACTAAATCAATTGACAGGCCTTTGTCCAATAAAAAACATCCACCAAAGGATTTCGTCCAATGAGAAATTATGGTTAAACAATTTGTGACAAATAGGACGTAAGAGGATCTCAGTATTGTACAATGTTTCTGTGAGACTGTGATGGTTTTTTATAGTATGGTGGCCGTTTTCGTATTCGTATCTACTTTGCGTTTCATTATTTCTTATTTTCATCTTCATTCCATTTAATCAAAATTGGGACTAAACTTGGGTAAACGAATGCTGGTTTATAAAATTGGTGTGAAGTAATAATTCGGTGTAACAAATACACAGTGCGGTTTGGTTAAGATGTTACTTTACGACCGAGGAGTTGTTTTTTCTGACGCTGCGTAAATGATTGAAATAACATGAAATTGTTACTTTAGCTGTATTAAATAATAAGAAAATGGCATCTTCTAACGCGGAGTTGCAAGAGCGATGCAAACTGTACTACAAGTTCACGAAGGTGCTGACCCTGAAGGTGGCGCAGATTGTGGTGCAGAGCAGACAGGGCAAGAAAATAACACACGAGTGTAACGCCAAGCTCCCGGACAACGGAGTGGACTCCTCACCGCAATGGGTGAGCTATATTTATCTATTTCAAAGTAAAACTCATGCTATAGGTACTATGTTGGTCTTAAATGTCAACTACCTAGGTACCTACACACATGAACCATGCAATAACAATTGTTAAACTATTACCTACTCATACTTGTTGCATACAATTATTTTCCTTAATTTATGTCATTACTTACTGCATACCAGCATGCTTGTTACACTATTTCTTATTTGTGTCAATTTTCTCGGTCCGTCATACTTCAATAAAACCCAGTCCGTGAACACAGTTGGTTGTTTGTCTAAGACCAACATATTATAAAACAAATACTTATTGAATCACTTATTTAGCTTTGATGAAACAATGATAATTGTATTTTTATTGATTTAGTTGCATGTCATAATATCACAATACATTAACTACATCGACTTGTATTAAAGTATGGTGATGTTGCTGTGCAATATGAGAAAATGTGTTATAAATATATAATATTATTAATTTATATTATTTACCTACATGAAACTGTGATCCTCGACATGTACATGCAAATGATTGAAATTACTAAGATATTTTTTTAAATTTTGCTTAGTGCCTCCATGCTTGCTTATTGCAACCTTTTTAAACTTAAACCCTTAAAAAAGAAATCTAACCCAAAATAAAGAAGATAAAGGCAAATTACTATGCCAACCCAAATATTTGACTGTATTACCTATTTATTACCTATGGAAAAATTTATGGGTTCAGTCATCAAGCCTTATTTGAAAAGCTAAACATAATCCATAAATTACTAGTTTATTTATACTAAAACTAATACAGGTGCCAATATACTAATATTGATTACCTATATTAAAATGCGAAATTAACTACCTGTCCCTGCACGCGAAGCTCCTAGCAAAAACTAGTAATCTATACTTACCAGAGGTCACCAATTAGTTTCTATTTTAATTTTTTTTCTTTTTTAAAAATTTGGTGTTGCGGTCCGTATCCACTTTTTATACATCAGATTAGTTTCAAAGTCATCTATCTACCTCCCATTTCTTATAAAGTTCATCTTTGAAAATGTTACTTCACATAAATATGTTGCTCTAAACATAGTACAAACTATCATGGCGATTTTGTTCTGTGTATTTATTTCTAATGAGGTAGTACTGTTTACTAAAGTACTTCATAAAAAAGGTTTGTGGTTCTGTTACGGACCACGATCCACCATTTGGTTACCCCTGCTATATATTTTAATAAATAAATGCGAAAGTTTCGATGTTTGGATGGATGTTTGTTTCTCAACCACCTCTGAATTGCCGAACGGATCTTGATTAAGCTGTCTGCAATTTTAACATTTTGAAAGTGTATTTTAAAATTAATATTTAGACCTAGCAACTGTGCTGCATTGGTTTCAATAATATGTATATTAGCAGTTTTTCTAGCTAACTACCTGTGTTTGGAAATCAGTAAAATTAGTACTTTGCTGCGCTTCTTTAGTATTAATTATTATATTTTGAAAACTGCAAAATCGAGGTTGACTTTCTATAGCAGGCCAATGCCTTTGAGTATGCATTGGCCTGCTGCATAAGTTGACCTCATATATTGGATGGCTATATATATCATATATATATATATAGCCATCCAAGTCAGTACCGGTATAAGATTTTTAAATTAGCCATTGGTTATTTAAATTTATTTTTAGGGTTCCAAAGGATTTATCTATATATCTTATAGGATCACTCATGTATACATCTCTCATCGTCTGTCTGTCACAGCCAATATTCTCAGAATCTATTATGTACATCAGAACGTTCGGCCAATCGAGATAGGGAGCTGGCTGCTACTCCAGTTTTTAGTGACGATTATGTGACGCATAAAGATGCCAGCCAAAGAATTTGTGACAGAACAGTTCGAAAGTTAGAAGCATTTATTTATGGCCGAACGACCTGATATCAGAACGTTCGGCCAACCTGAATCTCCATAACTGAGGACCTTAGAGAAACTGTTACTGAATAAAGATTTAGTGACGATTTGGTGACAAACAACCACTGCGTTACTTTTACTCGTAATGCCACCGGTTAAAAGTAAAATGGATTTTGGTGCCTGGAATATCAGTACGTTCGGCCAAAATAATCTCCATAACTGAGGACCTGAGAGAAACCGTTAATGAATAAATATTTAGTGACGAGACTGAAACGAATTTTTATTGCTTTATTTTTTTTTGTGACGGCCCCTTTTAATAGTAAAATGAAAATTTTACATATAACCTCAAAAGATTGGGATTATCGATTCCTCCACAACGAAGAAGCCCTGAGAAACCGTTAGTCAATAAAGATTTAGTGACGACACTGAAACTAACTTGTATTGTTTTATTTTTTTTTGTGACGGCCCCTTCTTATAGTAAATTGAAAATTTAACATATAACCTCAAAACATTGGGATTATCGATTCCTCCACAACGAAGAAGCCCAGAGAAACCGTTAGTCAATAAAGATTTAGTGACGACACTGAAACGAACTTTTATTGTTTTATTTTTTTTGTGACGGCCCCTTCATATAGTAAATTGAAAATTTAACATATAACCTCAAAACATTGGGATTATCGATTCCTCCGCAAAGAAGAAGCCTAGAAGACTCGTAAAACCCCTGATGTGTTATAGGTTTTCAGTGCAATGGTGTCAGTATTTTTGTTGATTCAAGATTAATCTATAAAAATGCACTATAGCGGGTGGCGACTGAAATAGGGTGACCATGTATTCCAACATTTCCAACGAAACAAGTATTTATCGAGTAGGTACCTATTTATCTACGAAATAGTTGAAATAAGGTGACGATGTAGGTATTGCAACAAAATAAATAGATACGCGGACGGAGGAATATGAGAAGGAGTGCAGATAACTAATATTTTATATAATATGCATTAGAAATAAATTGTTATAAAAAAAACATTACACACCCCATTTTTAATGGTACCCTTGAATGGGTATGTAGGTTTTTTATTTGGAATTAAATGTCAAATTTTGGGTAAATTTCGAAAAACCCTTAAAATTCAAATATCTCGAAAACTATTCAATTTCAGCCATACATACGGGGGGTTCAATTTTTTTGCATTTTGGCCCCCTTATCAGCCCCTGACGGATATACGTCGAATTACCAGTAATCCTGTATAAGGTGGTATAGGGGGCGTTGAAGTTTGTGGAGTACCTACTAAATCTACGCGGACGAAGTCGCGGGCGAAGTGCTAGTTATTGTATAATCTTACTGTGATTTATCCATAGAACTGTTATTTAAGTGTAAAATGTGCAATCTAGTTTATCAAACTAATAATAATATTGTCGGGCCACCACCGAAAGAAATCCAATTTGACAAGTTTCAAGTCAATCACCTGGCAATAAATACAAGAAGCTGTCAAATCGATCTATCTTCTCTCGTGGTGAACCAATTTAACTGTAATTCTTAAAATTAAAAATTATTATTTAGGTACCTACCTAACTACCTACCGCTTTTTTGTATTTCGGATTACAAATAAAGCATTATTTAATTTGTGTTCCTATTTATTTCAGTATTCTTGTACTTACTCAAATTTACCAATCTCCAATGTCAGTTACCTTTCCACTTTCGTTTGCTTTTAGCCAAAATAGACTCGACTAATATAACAATAACTTCACAAGTGGACACTGGTATCCAGGCATCAGCTCAACGTTGCTTGTACCCATATAATTTAATATTACGATGTGCTTGCTTTAGTATATATCGAGTACATAATTAACTAAACAATGAATTGTTTAGTTAATTACCTATGTACTCGATATATAATTGTTTCGTTGGAATACATGGTCACCCTATTTCAATCGCCATCCGCCATAGTGCATTTGCACTTTTGCTTTTTTTTTTTTTTTTTTGCATTTTTTTTGTGCATTTTTATAGATTAATCTTAAATCAACAAAAATACTGACACCATTGCACTGAAAACCTATAACACATCAGGGGTTTTACGAGTCTTCTAGGCTTCTTCTTTGCGGAGGAATCGATAATCCCAATGTTTTGAGGTTATATGTTAAATTTTCAATTTACTATATGAAGGGGCCGTCACAAAAAAAATAAAACAATAAAAGTTCGTTTCAGTGTCGTCACTAAATCTTTATTGACTAACGGTTTCTCTGGGCTTCTTCGTTGTGGAGGAATCGATAATCCCAATGTTTTGAGGTTATATGTTAAATTTTCAATTTACTATAAGAAGGGGCCGTCACAAAAAAAAATAAAACAATACAAGTTAGTTTCAGTGTCGTCACTAAATCTTTATTGACTAACGGTTTCTCAGGGCTTCTTCGTTGTGGAGGAATCGATAATCCCAATCTTTTGAGGTTATATGTAAAATTTTCATTTTACTATTAAAAGGGGCCGTCACAAAAAAAAATAAAGCAATAAAAATTCGTTTCAGTCTCGTCACTAAATATTTATTCATTAACGGTTTCTCTCAGGTCCTCAGTTATGGAGATTATTTTGGCCGAACGTACTGATATTCCAGGCACCAAAATCCATTTTACTTTTAACCGGTGGCATTACGAGTAAAAGTAACGCAGTGGTTGTTTGTCACCAAATCGTCACTAAATCTTTATTCAGTAACAGTTTCTCTAAGGTCCTCAGTTATGGAGATTCAGGTTGGCCGAACGTTCTGATATCAGGTCGTTCGGCCATAAATAAATGCTTCTAACTTTCGAACTGTTCTGTCACAAATTCTTTGGCTGGCATCTTTATGCGTCACATAATCGTCACTAAAAACTGGAGTAGCAGCCAGCTCCCTATCTCGATTGGCCGAACGTTCTGATGTACATAATCTATTGGATCGATTCTGTCAAAATTTGGTGCACACATGGACGTCTAAGACCAAAACACAGACTCCATGCTCAAAATAAATGAGGTCATATTAAGAAAAAAAAAAAGGTTTTTCGACCTGTACCATAATTATGGCATATCAAATGAAAGGGCTTTTAACTTAAACATACAAACTGATAAAAACTTTGGAAGTTATTCAAGAAATTAGATGAAAAAAGGACAATTCAACAGATATTAGTTCTTTCCGGTAGTTTTGTTAGTAGGTTTTCCTGTAATCTATGTTTCTATAGAAACATCCGGAACTTTTTGTAAGCAAAGCCAACTTGCGACTTGGTTTTTCTGTTCATCTTAATGCAATACAGCATTATGAATCCGTTTCGTCCATTATGCTAAACATTTACACTTGTAATACTATAGTTCTTATAAGTTGTTGACAATCCATAATATTGATTGATAAACATTGCATGTTTGCTTAGCTGTGTCATACATAAAATAATATTTACTGCTGTGCAAATAAGTCTCGTGCAGTTTTCTTGGTAAATAATTATGTGTTCAACACTTGAGTGGATTGTATTGCATCATATGATTTTTCCTTTTAAACAACATTTTAAGGTGAAGCTGTTAAGTTTGATAATGCTAAGTGCCGTTAATTAATATTATAGATTTCTGGTAATCATGTAAAATTAGGTTTTTATATTCATAATACTCATAAGGCCATAGCCATTAGAGTATATCTTTAATTATTCATTCCTTGCTCCATCCTAATATTCATCTCAGAATAAAAAATCTTCTTTTTTTTGTTTTTCCCTTTGTTGTAGTAATTTTTCTCGAAAAATAGTGTCAAGATAATTTAATAAATAGGATTTTTTATCATTATGAAACATCGGTCACTATTTTAATAAAGTTATTAAACCCTCTGCATGCCTGGTGGAAAAATGTTGCATGGTATGCCTGGTAGGGTCCGTCAGACCGGAATTCAACATGACTATTTCTCGTACCAGTTGTGGTAATAGGTGTACTTATCTAATAAAAAAAGGAAATTGGAAGTTATGTTTTTAGCAAATGAGCGGGCCTTTTTTACACTTATGTGAAAACAAATTAAACTTCAGGAAATGGAAGGCACAAGACAAACACGACAAATATTAATCAAACAATCAGTAATTGTCACTCCTATCAACGGGTGTGGCTCAGGGTCTCTTGCGTTTTTTCACCATCTCAAAGGCTTCGATTGGTTGATAACACCCAACTTCTGAGAGTAGTGATAAACATCATATTTGAATGAAATACAACGGTTTAAGTAACAGGGTGGGCTTGTCAGACCTTAACAGATATGCCGAGGGTTAAAAACATAAAATTGTCTGTGGTCACAATATTCACTTTCTTGTTCCAGTTCAACTTATCGATTCCCGACGAACCCGGTGTGACGGAGGACACGAAGCGGGTGTTGAACGGAGAGGTGGTGGAAGCGCTTACAAAGGTCCTTTGTATCGAGATATCCTTACACACGGTAGACGGAGACGACATGGTCCTGGAACTCTGGACCGTAAAGCTATCCCCAGGGTCCGAAGTCTGCTCCCCTTCTACCGTGTACTACCGTATGAGCGTGATGCTAAAGTCCACGCTGACCATCTCCAGGATAACGCCGGCGTACAAGCTCTCCCGCTCCCAACACAACGAGTCTTACAAGATCTCGCATAAGATCTACGGTGGAGAGCCCAATTATGATATTTTAGGTGAGAATAACATTATCTTATACCATTTTATGATCTCAAGACATCTTTAACATGCGTCAAAAACGATAATACGGTGTAATCATTAGAGGTACGCATGAGGTGCGGGGGCGGGTTTCCATACAAGTCAGTGGCTCTACTTTATTTCAATATGTTTGCTTATTTATCCATAATATTTTGCTCAACTCTAAAACATCTATTATCAAGGGTGAGTGAATTTGTCTATGGTCTATGGCGTTTTTACGATTTCTGATAATTAATGACAAAATTCTTTTCCTGATTGAAGATACTTTGTAATATTCTCTAATATTGAACTGATAAAACCAAACAGAAGATACTAAATCATAAGAAGATAAATAAGAATAGGCATTTGCTAATTTAAATGCCTAAGTAATAAATGATTTCCTGCACACACATGAAATAAATGAACATAGCCACGTTTTGCTGACAACGATACTCCATTAGCATAATGCGTCTATATTAAATATCTTCAAGTGCATTCATTAATCATAGACTAACATACTGTGCCACTTCCCGTCAGCGACAGACGGTCGACTCAAAGTACCTATACAAGTTATACAACCATAGATATCCGGAGTACAACAGTACTCTGAGTTCTCTGTGTGCCTTATCGCGACTGGCTTGTTTAGAATTGTGTGAGACTGCACCAAGGGCATATAACTATATGCGCTCTTTATTGACCGAGACAAAATCCGGTCGATCTTTTCTCTGGGCAATGAATTATAGACTTTATTAACATGAATTTCATCTATGACCTAATGAAAGGCACAGGATTCCGCTGGCTGCGTGTAGAACAGGACCAGTAATTAAGGCGACGCTCGGAGGAGGTCCGTGTCCAGCAGTAGTATTCTTTCGTTTAAAAGGATAGTAACGATTCCCTCCCATGTTTTCTTTAAATCGGCGAAGAGGTTTTTATAATTGTGTGAGCGTCATCTGAAATTGGAGCAATATAGTGGTACGTTCTGTAACAGCCGCACGGGTCGATCTTCAAGGTTAAGCAACGCTTGCCGAGGTCGGTCTGTGGATGGGTGACCATCTTTACTTACCGAGTCTCCTCCGTGCTTGGGAAAGTACGTTGAGTCATTGGTCCCAGCTGTCATTTGTAGATCTTTGGCAGTCGTTACGGATTGTCAAGCCAGTAAAGCTGACTTTAGTCTTGACAAGAAGTACCGTGTTACCCAGTTAATGGGTTGTAAGTCTGGTAGGCAGCCGCTCCACGTAAAATGTAACTATTCAGTTGAATCCGATTTGACTGGAAGCAGACCCTAATATAGTTGGGACAAGGCTAGGCAGATGATGATAGTGGTAAATTCTGGGGAAGTATGGCTCAATAAAAAGTACAATGTAAAATGCGATCTCCTGCCGATGGTAAAAGCTATAATAAGAATAATTCGTGTGCAAATTTTAATTTGTGTCTGTCGTTTTGACTTTTATTTCTCCAGATGGTAAGCGATGGATGAGGTTTAAGATGGTCTTTTGAAATCGCTTGTGTTGATTAACTCCTTCACAAATTTTGCCCGACCAGTACCTATGTGGGCACTTGACCGCTATGTCGATGGCCATGTTTAGGTCCTGGAAGGTGCAGGTGGTTGGGCATAAACGACAGGAAATTAGGTGGAGCATAACATGTGAAGGGGCCATTTGGCCAGATTGTTTGTACAGCGGCCAACCTGGGTCTGCTATCGGTTAAAGAGATTTCCAGTTGTAATTCTATTCCAAATGATAAACAAATAAATACATCTTTATCGATCCTTTCAGGAGAAAAGCGCAAGACTGTGAAAGTGAGCGAGCTCCACACGCCTATCGGGACTCTGATGATCGAGGTGGTATACAGGACGAAGATGACCATCATGCCCGAAGCCAGGCAGAAGATTGAGTACGAAGCCTCTCCCGCCACCACTGGCATTATGGTCAAGAGCGATCATTTCTATACGGAGAGTCCCAAGTAAGTTGTTGTATCATCGTCGTCATCATTTTAGCCGAAAGCCGTCCACTGTTGGATAGGCCTCCCCATTGAACGGTCCTGTGCGTCTTGCATCCTGCGGATACCTGCGGCCTTCACCGGGTCATCGGTTCACCTTGTGGGAGACCTTCCAACGCTTATTTTTCTTCTTTTCACTTACCTATATCTTAACTCCCTCATTTGATCCCGCAAGGAAGGTCCGAAAGGCAGTGAGAGGCTCGGAGTTATATCATACTATTGTAAAATTCTACATTAACAGAGTAAAAATAAAGTGCTTGCTCTCAGCCTATCATGGCTAAGTATTGGGCCTGTGGAATTTAGCTTTACCGTCGACACGACGACACGACAGAGGCGTAAAGGTCAGCGGGGTTGCTTTTTAATCGATTGAATGAAGATGAACTTAAATCATCTAGAATAGGGTAGATGACTAAAAAAAAAATTAATTAGTCTGTCAGATAAACCGGTCAGGCCCAACATGTGAAAATTCCCTAATATAAAATAAATCTTATGTAATTGGTAAATAAACACTAAATTCGCGATTAATTCGCGACAAACCGGTGTGTCGCCGGGGCCAAAAATATAAGACACGTTTTTTTTCTTTATTCACGTAAACAAATGAAAACGATACAGTGGGTTGAAAACTCGTATGACTTCACATTATGTACACTTTTTATCTACCCGTGACGTCACCAGCCCCCACTCCTGATCTTTGATGCGTTAATATCTTCGTCTTTTTTTATTGATTTGATAAAGCAAAAAATACGTATCCAATATTGTTTGATAATCTAACTGACGGACTAAATACAAATATTTTTTTAACCAGGAATCATTCCTATTGAATTAGAAATAGCATATTTCTAAATAGTATAAAACAACGTAGCTATCTGCCTGTATCGGTTTCTCCACTTACTGCTTCTAAAGCTCGCAGCGGATTTTAGCACTGTTTTCTCTAATAGAAAGAGTGATAAACGAGGGTGATATAATTTGTTGCGGCATACTGCTTAAGTTCCTCGCAGCCTAAAAAACCGCGGTTGTTTTGCTCGAGCATGCTTGGCACTTTGTCTTCGATGACTCTCAGTCGAACACCAACGCTCAAGTAGAGTTGAGATGTCGCCTAATGAGAAAACCGGCAACAATGTAGTAAAAATTAAAACAATCGATTTATTTGAATTTTAGAAAAAATCGCAACGAGAAGAAAGAGCTGGACCTGTCCAAGCCTTTAACGGCTGGAGCATTCGTTGACCAGAAGAAGATCCAAGAGCTACACAAGACGCTCAGCGAGCAACTGCCTCCAGAGCCTCCCATGGCTTGGCTACTGGCTGAGAAAGAGAAAATGGAAACTGTAAGCGGATTTTGGTTGTAAACGTCTCTTGATGCCTAATTGCTCTAGTAGTAGTAAGTAGGAGACTGTTGATTCTAGACAATAGTCTCTTATTTGAAAAAAGGTTCCATAGAATTTTTTTTTTCTGATTTCGTTGCAAGACAGTTATCGTTTCTTTGGTACTCGTCGATCTTCATTGACCAAATAATAAACGGGATTTTGGCTTTTATTATATTTCGTGGTCACTATAACTCAGCCTGTACTGTCATTGCATTGCCTCTAACTTGTTCACTTTACTTACTCTGAGATAATTAATTACGTATGAGTGGTTAGCAACATAACTTAGTAGGTTCGTCAAAGTACAATACCACGCACCCTTATATCTCGGATGCTCAGAGCTGGGCAAAATTCATGCTTTGCTTTAATTAAAATATAAATACCAAAATACTATCGCGCATGTATTTAATATACGAAATACTTTTAAGTCGTGTATTTGAAATATAAAATACCAAATACAGTATCCTACTAATATTATAAAGGTGAAATTTTTAATATTTTTATTTAAAATACTAAATAGTCAGGTGTAACGTTAGGTTAGCCTTTTTGCTTACGTAAGCTATCGAGCGCTGTTTTCTACAAACTAAAACGTTTGCTTAATGTTCTTTATTTTGAAGCCTACAAAATCATCAAGCATCTGGTAATTATCGTGTTCGTGTTTGAAAAACCAAAAAAAAAACATTTTTAAGAAGTAAAATTTTAAATACAAATACCAAATACGTATTTGTATTTCAGTTACGTATTTGAAATACAAGTAATTCAAATACTGCCCAGCCCTGCGGATGCTCAACACAATACAGAAAAGAAGACTAACAGTAGGCGTCATACTTGAAGTTGAATATAACTAGTGTGACAGGTGGCACCCAAGTAGACGTCCCTCCTGCTTGTAAGTGATTATCGCCGCCTATTCGATACATCCGCCACAACAGTTGCGCCGCAGATGGTTTGTTATTCCACACACCATTGGAAAGTCAAATTGGTTTTCGTTACCCATACAACGCTGCGTGGCAGATCAAATAAAAAGTACATGCACTTGCGGTGTCTCGTCATGTTCCGTATAAAATCGTCATACAGGCTTTTGCAATTTTGCTTCGACCCTAGTAGTCCTGAGAGATGATAATTTATAATCTCTCAAATAAAATTATTTGTAAGAGTGTAGAGATCTTAATCAATATTATTTATTACTAGAGATTTGATTTCATTATTTCTTTTATTATTATTTCTATCAAAACTAACATCGGAAATTTAAAATAAAAACCCAAATGTGATTTAGTATGTCAGAAACTTAAAATCTGCTGGAAATGCTAATTGTTGCTTCATTTTACAACCAATTTTGATGATTTTTTTAGACTCAGGGTCTATATTATTTTTATTTTATTTATTCGGGAAAACTAAAAATTACACATTAAGAATTACAAAAAGATAGAATACAGAAATTATATAAATGTGAGATCAACCACGTTCTCCACAGATACACAATGAGACAATTTGGTAACTTTTAAGACTAGCGTTGAAAACAATAAAAAAGCGGAATATTGATAGAAAAGTATCAACAAAACATAAACCTATTGTAGATAAGCATGTTGATTGTTGAACTAAACCGCTGTCTTCTAAAAACAGAAGTTAATCAAAATTAAATCAGTTACAGAAAATGAAGGCGCTCACGATATCAGACCACGAGAACGCGAACAAGCCGAGTTGCAGCAGCAGCGTGCCGACCTCTTCGCAGCACGCCGTCAGCCGCGCCATCGAGGTGCCCAAGCCCAAGAATGGAGACAAGTACTCGGGACTCATGGTAACCTATAAACTTTATAAAACTACACATAATCATCTGTGAATGAATTGAATTTGTAATCTGTGCTTACTTTTAAGAACACTACTACTGCCATCCCACATGACGAGGTTTCAGTGAATACTATCTGGAGTGGACAGCCATGGATACAAGTCAGTGTATTTTCAAAATGAAAATACTGCTGGGGTGTTTGCATCAGTCCGTACACATTACGACCAGTAGAAAACGTTATGATGAGTTATAGAAAGCGGCCGTAAGTCATCATGGTGAAAGGATTAGTCGGGTACACAGTGCGTTACCGAGTGCTAGCAGTCCAAGGTGCGCCGGGCGTTTGGAATCGCAAAAGGAAATTTTTAACTCCTCTCGGAGAGGCCCCCTTCATGAACTCCGCACGTTACATGCTAGTCGGACAAAATTTGAGGAGTAAATCGACACGAAAGGACGACACGAGGTTACGCACAATGGTCCACAGCAGGACTAAGTGCGGAAACCATACTCGATAGATAGACACGAAAGGATGTGTATTCAGAACAGGACAGAAAGTTCCACTTCGTCCAATTAAAAGGGATCATCCTCCGGCAAAACTGTTGTTGTATCCTGTTGAACTGCCCGATGGTTGTTGACGGGCTGGTGAACCCAAGCAAAAGTTCTATTCGATGTTAATATACAGTCAACTTGAATGTACGAGTTCCAAGTTATAACTCTCAGAGGCTGGTTTGGCGCTATTTCTTTTTCTGTAGGGATGTAAAGCGTTTATGTTATTGTTAAGCCAATAAAACAGACACTTCTGTATGGGAGATTTCAGTAGAAAGTTGAAAAGAATCAAGTTGTATGGTACCTACTTTGACAAACTGGTCACATCTCGTCGTCACCCACGCTGTCGATGTGTCCAAGCCTAAGGCCCGGTTTTCACCAAAGCAGAGAGGAGATGTGTTGAATAAACCAATCCGATAGGCTAAGCGGAGAAGAGATGTGGAAATAACGAAATCGGATTGGTTTATTCAACACATCTCCTCTCCTCTCTGCTTTGGTGCTAAAATAAAACCGGGCCTAAAAACCCTACGGATAACTACATAATATCTTCTTAATCCAGTCATGAATGAGCGCTTGTAGTACTCGTAGTTAGGAGGTATCCCGACGTGCAACCCGGAGAAGTTGTTGTGTATCTTGTGTGACTTTTTCTTTTTTGAGATGGGTTTGCCCTTAACTCTAGTCTAGGTCAGAGGTGACAGAAACAAAGTCGATGATGGAGCGAGCTTACCCAGAAGACGCCTGTTCACTCTAACTTTGAAAAGATTAGGGTTGTATGCGTTCGGAAACACAGACGCAAGGCGCATTATAAAAGATGTTTGGAAACGCTTAGTGCGAATTGATGGAATAGCAACAAAGTAGGGATGGTAACTTGCAGTGCGTCTAAATGTCCGAAGTACAATCTGTAGAAGTCCGACAAGCAGGCAATCTTGCGGCGATGAGCCAAGTTTTACGTTGCCAATGAACCTGTTAGCTCTGCCAGTCAAGCGCGACAATTTGGTATTTAGCTGAACCATCCCAACGCGTTGTTGCAACGGCAACGGTAGGCACACGTGGCAAATGAAGGTGAGTGTCCCTGCTTGAACTATGGAGGACATACGGTATACTGAGCTCTTTAAGTAAGGTACGGTGTTGTGAGGAACACTTTCCATGATATTTCCAGCATCCTCCTCCAGCACCACATTTCAGGGTGTCAATCTTTTTTTCGTGTAATGTTCACGTCTACGCAGAATTGACAAAAAATGTGGGAAACACTAGAGCTATTTTGATAGCCGAATCCTAGTAGCTTTTGTGATGATTTTATTTTTCCATATTTTCTGCAGGCTTTCTGCTGTCTCTGCGTATCCCCATGGTTTGTGTGCATTTTTTAGGGTTCTGCATCCAAAGGGTAAAAACGGGACCCTATTACAGACGGACAGACAGACGCACAGCGGAGTCTTACCGCTGTGCGTCTGTCCGTCCGTCTGTCACCAGGCTGTATCACATGAACCGTGATAGCTAGACAGTTGAAATTTTCACAGATGATGTATTACTGTTAACGCTATAGCAACAATTACTAAAAACAGAATAAAATAAATATTTAAGTAGAGATACAACAAATGTGATTTTTTGCCGATTTTTATAATGATACGGAACCCTTGTGCGCGAGTCCGACTCGCACATTGCCGGTTTTTTATATTTTCATCTTGCTCTTATTAGACCTTGTAATGGTTATCGCAGCCTGATCAGCCTACCTACAACACGCAGCCAGCGTTGTTGGATGAGAGTGCATCCAGATAAATGTATTATTGGACAAACTCCCAATTTCCTAATCCAATACCCATCATCATCTTTTGAGCTGAAACACGTCCACTATATATCTCTTCTCACTTCGGGCTATGTCGGCAACCTAGGTTCTTTAGCGCATATCTTTTTTTCGGAAGTCCCTTACTGGCTGATGATAATGATTGCCTTTCGAAACAGACTCTGGCAGGGAGTTCCGCTTCCTGCTGTACTCACGAACAAACCTGAAAGTGTCCGATCTTTTGCAGAACGACTTCTCACACTCATCATCATCATATCAGCTGAAAGATGGCCACTACTGGACATAGACCTCCCCCAAGTGTAAGGTGTTGTGCGTCCAGCATCTAGCAGATTCCCGCGGGTGGCCTTCACCTGGTCTTCAATCAGTTCTCACACAATAGCATGAAAAATATATTTGTTATTTACACAATTTATCTCAAAATATACAAAAATATAATACTAACAGTGAAAATAGAATCAAAATTGATCGAAAAATCAATGAGATATAACTATTTTAAACAAATATTATATCTGTTGCTCACGCGAAATGGCAGCTGTATAGTATTAGCGTTATGGACTGACGAGTACTGACGACAGAGTTGTTATCGGACTTCTCTTTCTAACTGTCAACTTTGAAGCTTTATAACTTTACCGCTGATGAAGGTAATAAAAAATGATTTCAAAATTGTTTACTAGAGCTAAAAGTATTTCATGTAGCAAATAAAATAATTGCACGCATATACCCTATTCCTTGTAATCTCCAGGAGTTCCCATTCGCTGACGGCAGCCCGATAGCAGAGCTGGCGAACTTCTACCAGGAGTGTTTGCAAGCTCGCTCCATCAGCGACGAGTGGACCGACATCGTCATCGAGGCCTCGGGATCAACGGACTCCGAGTCGCTCTCCCGACAGCTGAAGATGTTCGAAGACGCCGTGCCCGAGTTCGACAACATGGTCGCCTCAATGTTCAGCAACTCTGAGGGCTCCGACCGCTCCTAAACTGGACTGGATGTAAGACTGTATGACTGTTATTAGAGTAAGGTTTCTAGCTATGCGCAGTGCGAATAAATATCTTGAAATATGACAGAGATTTTAACTTTGTTGCAAATTACAGAAAACTATAGAAGGTGATGAGTATCCGCATTTATGTTGATTATACTAAAAAAGAATCGTTAGATAAACGAGGACATATTTTGTCATTGCAATCTCACGGCTTCATTCCGCCTCGGCTGCAATGGCAAATATTCTATGCCATTCTATCAAAATGTACAATTTTATGTGCCCAAAAGCGTAATTTGACAATATTATAACTAAACGTTTTATCGACGCTCAGGCTTAATCGACTGATACATGTTTACATCTTTAATGACAATCATAAATTAAGAATCAGAGAGAATATCTTCGTACAAACCAGCCGTCTAGCTATGCTAATTCTGATTATTTCTAGCCAATTTCAGACAATTCTCAACACATTTGCACGGTTTTATTTCAAAATGCGAAAGTACTTGAGGGATTGTAGATAGATTTTTATTATAATCATGTTATTGACAATTTAATTGCACTACAAAGTGTGATGCGCCATATTCTTGTCTGGCTAGAAACAAAGCATTGTTAAGTATTGCCTAATTATATCTGAATAGTTCAAATACTAAACTGTTATCAGGCCTACACATGCATCGACGAAATCTATAACCAAGAAATATATATGACAAAAAAATGTCGTGCGTTCGTGAGCTGAGCCGTACTATTTACAATTACTATAAGAAAACATTCATACTTCGTTTAAAGCCCGTAAAAGAAAGTCAAACACACTGAAATAAAAAGTTTTCTCTTAATAATCATATGGGATTGACAATTCATTCAATCTTCGTCGACCACAAACTTGTTGCTATAAAACTAGTGCGTTTGAGGCAGACGAAGGTCGCAACAATAATGCAAGCACTTACAGGTGCATATCCCTTGCAGTATAGTACCTAACTTCTGTATAGTAATACTGCTCTAAATTCTGTGACGCATTCGTAGTGCAAAATCACGCTACACACAATGCTCATACTAAGAGGACTGATGCTTCTTAGGCTAGTTTTGTAACATAGATAGTATAAATCAATTTCGAACGACATTTTTCTTAGTGCAACTTTCAATAACACATCCTAAAACAAAAAGGTATTAAGAAAAGTATGATTTCTTATCGCTTTTTGAATGTAAAGGAATAGACAAGTCTTTATATTGGATGGAAATTGTAGAAAGGGTATGTGATGTTATCGATATTCGTGGATTTAAATGTTAAAAACTTCAAGTAACGTAAGACTGGACTTACGAGACAAGACTTTGAATGACGTATGACTGACCTGATAAGGTAGTGATAAGGCACCGCAACGCGGCCAACCATAGCTTCACTCATTAAAGTGTTTCACTCATAATTATAATACAATAATTATGATTGTTCCCGATAAGTGTCGGTATCATAGTTTATAACGCGTTCGTGTTATCAAAATTTTATTCAATTTACATATTATGTAAAAAAAAACTAATATTGTTTTTCGCTTTTGAATGTAAAATTATATCTAATAATATGGAATTTTATATGTAAGTACGATATTTCAATGATCAATGTAAATATTTATATGTATGATAATAACATAATTTATTCGCTGGGTCACTGTAGACTGTAGTTTCAACATGATAACCTGTAGCATATAAGTAATAACTTGTGTAGAATTTTGTGTCAAGTAGTTTTAAGGAAATTATCTTTAGATTTTACAGATTCTAAACGCGGTTATTTTAAACTGGACTTCCTCTTGTACTTGTGTACCATAATGTTTTATGGCTAGATCTTTACAATACATTTTAATGACAGACTCAGTGGAGCTAAGTACTAAGTTGTTCAGCATCACCTAACATAAACATAGCCGTAGTATTTAGCTATATGAGGTTTCTATTATCATATTAGATACGATATTTAATTATAACAGAATGGCATCAACAGCGGCCTTTTGCAACTGTAAAAATAAAATAGTTCAGATTATAAATAAATAGATGATCATATTTTATGTAAGTGGAGTGCCTTCGAAGCAACGACTGAGACCCCGTCTCAAGTAACGTGCCAACCCTCGTTTTGATACAAACTACGACTTTTAAACTAATTTATCGATTGTTTAAATTATTTGGATGTCTTCGCACTAAGCGTATGTCCAGCGTTGGTGTTGACACCATTTACACGCTGCGTATCCGCGCTGGAGTCGTGATAGGTGTTGTACCAAAAGTACGTCCCGTTCACGCGTTACCACCGCTTTCACGCGATACCACCACCACGCGGCGTCTACGCAGCGTATAAGTTCGGCTAACGCCTAAGCATGACCAGAGCCAACTGCGAAGGCACCCTACATATATTTTAAATGTAAATTATAATTTTATGGTGTTCCATTGTAATTTATTTGCATAATCATGTCAAATAATCGTTTTGATTTTAGTTGTAACACTTGTAACCATATGTTTCACTAGTCAGTCGTTAATGGTTAAATATTTAGTGTAATTCCATTTTTATCAGGAACTTCAAAATTATCTATTGATATTGCGCCTCGTGCTTTACGATCCAAAAAAACTGGATTATTATTTAATATCTCTCTGAAAATATTATATTATGTCACAGATACCTATGTCATTGCGTTTAAATCTAAGGTCCTAATATAATATAACGATTATCGCAGGAATACGCGATCGCGTCGCGCCGCGAACGATCGCGTATTCGCGTATATCGGGCGTGAGAAGAAACTTCTTTAGATTTTTGTGACAGACTAACACTTTCTTCTACAGTTTTCTTTTAAAGGAACTGAATCTAACTAAAAATTACCCACTCCCACACGACCACCGGCGCGAGGCACTTAGCCAGTAAGATTGCATTTCAATCATTGATTTAGGTAGGTAATACTTAGTTAGGCTTGATATTATAATTAAAAATATATTAATCAAATTATATTAGTATTCAAATTAGTTAGCAGCAACTGTGGTTCATTATTCTCTACATGAATTTAATCGGAATCAAGAAAGTTATGTGGTTCACCATTCGTTTTTGGGTTTATGACAATTATTTTAACACTTTAAAAGAAATATTTCTGGCGTGTCGCAAAAGCGTCCGTATAACGTAGACGCTCCGTGAACGCAGCGTTACATAGCGGCAAGGCCACATTTACGCCCCTCAAAATCATAAACATGCTCGTATGCAAAGCACAACTTTTTGTAAGGTTGCGCGATTTTATGTGTTTTTCATACTTACATCATAAACATGCTCGTATGCAAAGCACAACTTTTTGTAAGGTTGCGCGATTTTATGTGTTTTTCATACTTAAAAGCAATCAAGGTATTTGCATCTACGTCCCAGTAATAATGTTACTGTACTATATTGAGACTGTATAGTCCGTCCTCAGATTACTTTCTCAAGTGTTCTGTGTTCTGGTCAAATCGAATTAGATAGCGAAACTCCATAGACGTGATGGAATAATACCAAACACACAACCTTAAAAAAAATTAACAAAATTATCAGTTACAATACTGATAAGCAGTTTCTTAATTATTTTTTTCTATAGATAATTTGTATTTAGAATCTACAAATTAATCAGTATTTAAACTTGATCTTAATGGTTAGAAAGTTTTTCTTTTAAATTCAACCAATACTGTCTAACTGCTGGGCAAAGTTCCTCCAGCTATTCTTTCAAATTATTAGATAATTGAGATTTCAGAATATTTCATCACAGCTGTGGAGTATCGCTTGCTGATTTAATACGACACTGTGCTGCCATCAATCTCATACTCTATCTGTCTTTGTTCATAACTAAAAATAATTGTGGTCAGTTTTATAAGTATGCAATCAAGTTTAGAGCCAAAGCTTTTTTGGTCTTGGCTCAGATACAGATCTGCCAAGAAATAATAAAAAAATAGGATTGAATTAATGTCTCCCGACCCGTGGTACAACTGCGATGTGTCCAACTGGTTGTACTACAGAGAAGTAAAGGGATTTGGGGCACCCCGACTCGGACAGGTTAGGTTAGAAAGGGATGGCGGGGTCAAGTGAGCGAGCGAAGCGAGCGAACAGACCCCCCATCCACTTCGTGATTATTTTTTTTATTTACTTCTCCGTAGTACAACCAGTTGGACATCGCAGTCCCGGGCCACCGGCCGTGAGTGGAATTAATAATTCGCGGAAGATATCTTATCAAAAATAAAATCACGGTTGAAAAGGAATCATCACCTAATGTCATTCCCAAACATTTTGTCGTGAGCGTCTGACGTTATCGCTACAGAAAAGTTTTTTGTCTAGGCCTGCAGTCGTGCCAAGGGAAACCGTGTCACCCAGTTACTGGGTTGTGGAGGTCAGAGGTGCTCTGCTGCATTCAGTTAGATAGGAAGCCGAAGAAAAGTCTAGGCAGATTGATGGCATGATAAAATACAACAATATTTTGTAAAATTAAATTCAACAAAATATTTCGTGACATGATTTTTTCCGCGATATGACTACGAGTTATACATTGTTTTGCCACAGTAGGCTAAAGATGTCGATTCATATCTTTTAGAACTAGTTTAAAATATTTAAGCATCAGTATAATACTGTACACGTGGAAATAAGTCAACTGCATGTAAGTAATTGCCATATAAATAAGTAAGGGATGTTTATTAAGATCTAAACTTATTGTTATTGTAAGGCACATTAAACGAAAAGTTCATGTGTATAGATATTTTATGAACGTATTTTATTTCACTATAAAATGCCATTACTACACACGCACAGGCAGAGGTGCCGATTAGATTGCGCACCAACTAAACTAGAATTGGGGTATTGCTATCTCTTATCAACATACAACGCGAGAAATGGTTTACATCTTTCCAATGAAATATATAACAAACTATTTCATATCGCAATTAGCTGAGTATACTTTGTACTACCCATACGCGTTAACTTGGCACCTGGCTCGAATTACGTTTGGGCATTTTAATTTAAATTGAACCATTCGATTTCGATGAAAATAATATAAACGCAACTGTAACAGTGATGCTAACGCGTTCATATTGTTTTCATCGAAATATAATTTTTCAATTTAAATTAAAACCTCAAAACGTCTTTCGAAATGTGTCGAGCCAGGTGCCATGTTAATCCGTACGGGATATATATACTTACACATACAGAATCTCGAATTGAAAGGTGCGCAAAGGAACGTAACGCCTCACGTTTAGTTAACGCTCGATTTTACTCCTCATAAAATGTTTCATACTGCGGGCTAAATATGAGAATCGTTTCTTAAGGAGTAAACTCCAATAAATAAAAGAAAGCAATATCCCATTCAGGTTTATGGGTGAGCACCAGAATTTTAAAACCTGTCAGAAAGCATTTTTGTCAGTTCCTGGACACTAAAATAAAAGTCATCCGGCCATCCATTAAGCCGATCCTCCCATAACCATAAAATAGAAGAGTAACAATTTGTGTTTGTTTTTATTACCCAACTAATCATAATTTATAGTAGGTACCATAACTATTGCATTTAGCATACACACCATTAATATCAATCACACGTTTTTAGTGAAAACATATAACTTAGAATAAAATAGGCATAATTTAACCTTCATTTGCCGCGGTATAGTCGTATAAAAAGTTTATATTAGTAGTTCGATACCGTGTTAAGTGTTGCCAACTTTTACTATAGTTTTAACGAATGTTTAAATCACCGTTAATGCAGATGTGATATTTAAGGGGGAGGGGCAATAATAATGATTTCTAGAGTTTTTATCAAATTATTATCTGTGTACATCGGGAACCTCTCCTACTCCCACATAGTAAAAGAAATAATTTGCTTCATAAATTATACTAAGCATTATTTGCCCCTTTTCATTATACAGCAAAAGTATTGAATATATTGACAATATATTAGTCTGACACATCGAAATACATAGTACTATAGAAGCATCAAATTATAGTTATTTACAATAATCTTGTTATTAACCCATAATGAGTGCATAATGATAATATATGTATGTAAAATAACCTTTTATATAGGAGCTTGTTGATTTGGAAGCATAATCTAATTATATGGGCTCAATGCGATTGCTCGAGGTTTTGTGTAAATAAATCAGAACTGTACAAGTTTACGTTGTTAGTGACGCAGAGCTCAAGACTCTTGCGCATCCTATGAAAAGAAGTGAAGCTAGACCTTACTCAACATTTTGTTACAGGCAGGTAAAGGCTAAAAAAAGGCTAAAACACATCGACTCTTTCCGCTACAAAGGGAGCGACTTCATTACCATTTCTGGCAATGACGTCACCAGTTCAAGCCGTCCACTGCTGGACAAAGGCCTTCCCCAAGTGTCGCATATTGTTGGGCCCTATGCGTGAAGACCATTTTCGCTCTTTCGAAATGAGTCGCGCAATTTTAAACATGCAGTTTAAAATTGCGCGACTCATTTTGCTAGAAGTATGAGGTTTGGAGTTACGCCCTTTGTAGATGGTAGTTTTATGACTAGAGTAAACATATTATAAGATGTTTTATGTATGTTCATCATTATTAATAAATTATCACTTTAACTTATACACAATTAATAAACTTACAATATAATTACATTTTACTTGCTGTAGATTAAAGACATCATGTTTTACAGAAACGTAACATAATTTATTGCATTTGTATATTTCATTTCATAAAATGATTACTTATTTTACTACTAAGCGAATGATTTAGACGCGTAATTAATACATGGGTGTATATTTCATATTTTATAGATATTTAGGGGTAGTTAGGCGTTCAAATAAACGTTAAAACTAATATTAAATGAGTATTGTATACGTAAGGCGGTATAGACTATACCGCCTTACTTTATAAACCGTATAGTGAAGTGTAGAAGCCATGATTGTTCCAATGTTAAAAAGAGATGGGGCAACCTATATCCTTTTTCCATCCTTTTCTCGCAACGGAACATTGATGGCTTTAACATTGCCCTAAACGGTCCCAGTAGCAGTTTGTATACCTATTAGATAAGTTTTGTCATTATCATTATAAGTGTCGCTGTTTTGTTGTTACGCATGAATCAAGCTTCATAATGTATGTAACATAAGTTTACACATTGTCATTACCGGCTTCTGAAATAAAATACAGATGGTTTATTAACAAGTTTTATTTCGTTTTCATTTCAGTTGAAATTTTAGCATTTGTGATTAACCACCTTGAACACACATTTTACCACAACATGTTATTGCTGCAGTTTTTAAAATTTCAAATAGGAATGTAAATACATTATAATAATATTAAGTTATGAATACCTAGCTAATGCATTTAAAATATATTCTAACAAATAACTATATTATACTCGTTCTTTAAATAATAAGGAACCCTTAAAACAGAATAATGAATAATAACACAGGGTCAGTAGGTAAAAGTACCTAATATACCTAATGATTTCGTGCTTCGGAAGGAACGTCTAAGCCGGTGGTCCCGGCCACCAAATGGCAGTCGTCAAATAAACCATGTCAGAGGCCCTTGAGGCGGTTTAGAAACTCTGACACTAGGGTGTGTGGGGTCGTTAGACCTTACTGCCCACACGATAAAAAGATGAAGTACCTAATACTTCATCACAACACATCAAATGCTGCATTTTTGTAATCACATGAACGCACAGGTCTATTCATACTTCATGACTTAAGTTCGTTTTTCCCTGCAATTATGAAGTAGATACAGCGCAGGGATTCGTCTTGTGTTCCAAGCCATTGAATCTATCTGGACTCTTTTTTAACAGGGAACACACCAGGCTAGACCAGAGGACTGGAACATCTTTAGGTTTGTTTTGTTTTATAATACTAAAAAATGACTGCCCTGCATGGCTCCACAAGCAAGATTGGAAGCTCGTGGCTAAATATTAAAGCGTAGCGTATACCGGTTTCCTCCGTGCGTCGGAAAGCACGCTAGGCTTTTGGTTCTGGCTGTCATTTGAACATCTTTGACAGAACCCACACAATCTGACAGCAGTCTTGCCAAGGGGTAATACCCAGTTACTGGGTGTGGAAGTCAGACAGGTAGTTGCTCTTTGTAAAAAAATGCTATTCAGCTGCATCCGGTCAGACTGGAAGCCGACCCCAACTTAATAAGATTGATTGTCCAGTCCAACGCATCCTGGTCACATTGCTAATAAGTTTCGTTTTTTTTATAATTTTTTTTTTTATATTAGAGATGGGTTTGCTCTTGACTCTAGTCAATGTCAGAGATGACATTTTTCACGGGATGGTATACTTACATGGTCTATGAGTGCCTTATACACAGTGGGTGATTCAAGGCCAATATGAAAATGTAACACAATTAGATCGCGTTTAGTAACGAGAGAAGAACTAAAGGAAATCAAATACCAGTAGTAGAAAAGGATAACTACTGACTCGGTCTCTTGATAACGCGTGACGTCATATGATAGTTAGCAGCGACTCTAAACTCCGAGCAACCACACTCGCAGCCTGTTTCGCGGTCGTCCTTTTCCGTCACGTACGGCTTGTTGACGCACGTGGACTGGATGCTGCTCACCTTCACGTTTTGGCCTGTTATGTTCTGCAAATAATAAGAAAACCCGGGTTAACTGGAAAAGTCGGCATAGCGACTATTACGACATGAAGTAGGCGCCAGATAAACTTGCAATAAAGTACATTGACTTTTCCCTTATCTCCCTTCGTAGATACCCTAACAATACCTAAATTATGAACAGTTTTTAATTACTAGTGAACGTAAAGGATCACGATAGAAGTCGATTCTGGACAGCTTTATGTCTTTGTGTGTTTACCATACTAATCATAAGTCATTTATTAAGGTGCCAATCAGCACTTTTTGAAACACCTACTGATCAAAACCAAAAGACATTATTTTATTAAAATTGGGGTAACAATCAGCACTTTATGAACGTCCACAAAAAACAGTCCCCCAAAAGGAAAGGAGTGGCGTACTCCGCGCAATATACACCCCAACAATATTAACTGCACCTACGTGTCGATTAAACTCAGTCTTGAACGTTGTTATCAATCATTATTTTAGCAAATATGAGCTACTAGCTCCTTCCAGCGGCTTCGGCCGCGTGACTGTCGGAAATTATCCCAAGCATAGGTACATAGATACTCCCGAGATGAAAAGAATCCTATGTCCTAATCCTATGCATAGTCTACCTACATAAATATGTTCAAAAATCATCTAAATCCGTTCTGTCATTTTTATGTGAAAAGGTAACGAACAGACAGACAGACAACTTTTGATTTAAATATTCTAATATTAGTAGATATGGATATGGATTCACTGTAGAATCACGTAAAATACCTGATCGTCCAAAGGAGGTTTATAAGTGCGCAACAGTGTCTCATTGTTCTTGTCCGCAAAGACGTTCCGGCGGTGATGCGCGAACACCGCATCGTGTAGTAAGGAGTGCGTGATGCGGTTGTGGTCCGCCGAGCGCGCCACGCACCGCACCGACCGCAACGCATCCAGCGCGATGTTCAGACGAATGCGGCCCAAGAAGGCGTACAGAGAAGATTCTTCTTCACGTTGCTGTAACACCATGAAAGGAAGTTTGGTTTTATTATTATAATATTTTTATGATAACATAGATAACACATTTTTTACTACGGTTCCCTTGTCTATGTTGTCCTACTGCTGGGCTAAGGCCTCCCCCATATTTTTCCAGCCAACTTTATTTGCTGCCTTGTCCAGTTGATCCGTCAGACGAGTCCAACCCTCACGTCAGTGTTTTTTAGGCCTGCCCCGACCACGACATCCGTCTTCACAAATTATAGGTGACTGGAATTTTTATTTATTCAGACATATCTGGATAGCCTGAAACTCATTCATAAATCAATCTGTAATGGTTTTTCCAGTCCAGTATAACCGGATGCAGCTGAGTAGGTGGTACCCGTAGGTATTTTGCACAGAGCGACTGCCTAAATATGGCGTCAACAACCCAGAAACACCTTTTTTATGGATGGGAAATCATCAAATAACTCCTGCCGCTCTGAGTGGAGCGGGAGGGAGTGTCAGATTCTTACTGACTGAAACCCATCTGTGCTCCTCGTAGTGCCTTTTGCTTTCCAGGGCCGCGGTAAATCTTTCGAACAAAATCCGCAACCCCAGGAGGCTCTGGCCCTAACGGGCTCCTTCTCCTATGCTGACATCTCTTTGAGGCCCGCGCGTGGAACACAACGCGCTGTCGACCCGGGCCTGGTTTTGATCGGACGGCGAGCCACACAACGCTCGCTGTCCGCAGGCCTGCGCCTTCGGTAGCCGGGAATCGCCCTGCAACTCCCGACGCCCGATGCGTCTCCCTATGCTGCGGCGGCTAGGGCGTGAGGGTTGTCTCTCCCTCACGCGGCCCGCCTCCTGCTTCACTAGCATTACTGCTTCGCAGAAGGTGGTGACAACTTCCCATGCCTCCTCGCTCCGGACCATGGATTGAACCAGGGCCGGACGCGAGAGGTCGCCGCCGATCGCCTCGACGAGGGCACGGCGGTGCTCCGCCCAAGCAGGGCAGACCTCCACCTTATGCTCCACCGTGTCCTCCGGGCGATCCTCACAGTGAAAACACCCGGACGTCTCCTCCCGCCGAATCTGAAACAGGTAGCTCCCGAAACAATCGTGTCCAGTGAGTACCTGCGTCAGGCGGATATTGTGGCGTGAACAGCACTGGGTTGCGACAGTCTCTGACTCCATACCGCTATGGTATCTTGCCGGAGCTCCTCTGCCACGCTGCAATTTGCCGCGGCAGCGGAGTTTCGCCCCGGCGTAGCGCCTTCACGCGGCACGCATAGACGTGCGCGAGAGCTCTCGCCTCCCAGATTCCATGGCGGTAATCTGGCAAGGAGGCTCGCCGCCTCGCCGGAGACCGTGTGGACCCACCCAGTAACCCCTAGCGTCAAACTTATGTAAACGGTATTTAGTAATCAATTACCTTTCGCCGATCAATCGCAATGACTTCTTCTTGTTGACGTTTTACTTCTTTAGCCCAGCCTCTGAAATAAGGATAAGCAATTCCACAATATACTTGCTCTAAATCTAAAGCATTTCAGAATAAAATTGGGTCAAAGTAGATAAAGAACTCACTTGCCAACGATAAGGAAGTCTTCGAGAACAGCAGTATCCTTCACGAACAGTGGAACGTTCTGGATCTGGGTTTCCCTCCAAACTTCATTCAGCTTTAAGGTTAGGTAGTGGGAGCAGAGAACCAAAATGGCCTGGTAACAGAACTTTGTATTTTTATTTAGGTAGGTACCTACTCTGTTCGTAAAATGATACCTACTGATTTTTTAATCACCAGCCAATTTTTTTTTCAACCATTTATTATCAATCAAAGAAGATTTATGTAAAATCTACTATGAAGAAGAAAAAATCCGGTGTTATTATAGTTCTGTTACAGGTTCTGTTCACATATTTAGCTTGAAAAATGCAGGGAGCAGCCGAGTTTGTTATGGTAAGTAAATGGTAGGTAGGCCTTCTAAGACCAACCTATATGCATGTGACATTACCTAATTAGATAGAATAAGGTATCAAACAGACATGCTTCCTACTTTTAACATCGGCGATCCGTTGCGTTTTGACTTCTGCTATTTTCTTTAAATGAGCGCGGTATCAGAATTGGTAAGTAAACATAAAATGCGAAGTTTAAGCAAAATAGTTAAGTAGGGATTCAAGAAGAATAGTTTTGAGCATGAATGTGGATGATCAAAGAAACGATAGATGGACTGAGTGTAAAATGATAAATGGCTAAAATAAAAAAGTGGTGGGAGACCATTGCGATGGCGACTAACAGAGAACTATGAAAGAAGAAGACATGATGCGCTGACCCCAAAATAAAACTGGATAAGGCAAAAGAATGATGGTTTGAGCTCTTTCTGCTTCCGTTGAGCAAGTAAATTGCTAATCGCTGCCGATGCTAAAAGTAGCATGTCTGATAATGTTTTAAGGAACATGAGACCTCGTCTTTTGTCGCCAACTGTATGTTCTTGTACAAATTGTATGCTTCATCAGCCAGAGAAACCTTGTGCTGCAAGTCTTCAGACAGCATTTCTAATAGTGCAAAGGCCTGTAAGAATTTCAAAGTTTAAACAATACAGTCAACAAATCATGGCCAGGCAACTATACGGCCTTTTCCAGAAGCCTAACTAAATGTCTTCTATTTTATTCCTATAATGCAAAATCTAACAAACCACCTGCTAAATGATCACTATGTCGAAAATATTTAATTGACCGATCACATTCATGAAAATCACCCATATTATACCGAGTGGCCATACTAATTGTATTTTCTTGAATTTCAGCACTACTGACTCATCAATTAATATCTACAGTCTGAAATAGCTATCCCGACTTGAGCAAGCGTAGCGATTAATGCTCGTGCCTTCTTTGTAAGAAGAGAAGCTTGTACCTACTACCTATTACTAGCAATCCACATTTCAAATATCAGCTATTTAGACTTAGTAGTTTTGCCTTTGCCTTCATAGCCAGTCAGGAAAACGATTTTAAAAGCCGGTATAGATTTATATTCTTCTTACCTTGGACATACATGATCCTGCAAGGTCTCCGGCGGTTAAGCAGATCGGTGTTCTATGACCTACGCCGCGCTTAGCGTTAGTGTTGTACAACTCGCGTCGGGCATCCGACGACATGATGGGGAAGTCCAAGTCTATTGAAAGATGCTTTGTGGAAAAAAAAGGTCCAATTCCCTGATCGGGCAGTGAAGCCAATGGTTTGGATTTTTAATTTCACATTGATCCAGATCTTGACCTCGATCATGCCTGAGGTAAAGCGGTGGATGGATGAGGTCTACGGAACGAGTGAGCCCAGAAGATGATGACCACTTGCTCTAATAGGTAGTTATGATGGTAAACACAGCTATTAAGTAGGAGCTAAGGATGTGTTAGGAAGCTCGTATAAATTTCATTATTTATCTACACAACGATATAATACCTTCAGCTTAGGTGGCTTTTTAATCAATATCTAGGTACTTATATCACAAATATTTCGACATTGAAGCCGAATTCACACCATTGTAATAAATATGAGTGTTTAGAACCTTGCAATACACCATCTGGGCTTAGTTGAACTCCAGAAGATAGACATTCTTCTCGAAACAATACTGCCAGCAGGGTCGCTATTGTGGCACCACGGCTCACCACTTTTGGGTTCTAAAATTGCGGTCAATATTTTGTTAATATTAATATGACAGTCAGCATGAAGGTACAGAAATAGTAAGAATAAATGGATGATGGAATGATGGTTGAGGAATGGTTGATTTTAAACAACATCGCGCCACGGAAAGCTGTTGGCCTAGATCAGGCGCAGGATCAACAGTTTTTGTTAGATTCCTCGCTCAGGTCGGCGCTGACAGATGACAATTCAACAATGTGTTCAATAAATAGGGATAGATTTACATAATTTATAGTGTTAGTGAATGGGAATACCTAATTGTCGTATATAACGAAGCGATTATTCTTGCCTTTTTCTACCGCCCCTGTGTGGGAATACTTACCTACTTAGTAAAAAAGGCAGACGTCTAACTACAGAATATCGTCAAGGCACAAATCATACGGATGCCTTCCCACTCATGTTCTCCTTGCTCTTATCTCACTTAATTTATTTGGGGTCGGCACAACATATCTTCTTAAGATATAAAATGAATTAACAAACGCATGAAGCAAACATTTACCTACGACCAAATCAATGAAACTGCATAGTAGAATGCTGAACTCGCTAGTATGTACCTATTTTGTCTGTGGCTCAATTAATTGGCACAAACTCTTTACTCGGCATACCCGACACGGTTTCTGATCAGATTTGAGGGTTTGGTATATACGACTGTGTAATTGTACTAGGTACACATTCTGAAATTTTACTAAGGTCGGAAACTAACGCATAACAGTCACCTTGATTTGTTTGGACTGATAACCTGGTAAAGGGCACGAGATCCGCTGTGTGTGAGATGAGAAGGCATAGGACCGGCCGCTATGGAGATGATTGAGGGAGGCCTATGTCCACTGTCCAGCATGATACCTAATGACATAGGTATGTCTTAAAACCAAAAATCCTAAAAACCTTGATGTTTTGTGAAGAGGTAATTTGTTTTATGGACATTAATGAGGTTGACTATACGAAGCGTACTGCATTAGAGGCTCCGAGGTTCGCTCGCCAAGTTACCAACTGGCCCACCGCGACCCCGGCGCGGGCGATGTCGCAGACCAGCGCTAGTGCGATGCACTGTACTGGGGACCGCGTCATCTACAAAGAAAGTTGATTTGTGATGATTATCTAAATGAAAATTGACCACTGTCTAGTGTCTAGATACTGGTTTTAGTAATTTATTAGTATTTTAATAAATTGAGTTTATATCAACTAAATAATTTAAATCCAATGAATGAACCAACAGACTTGCAGAGAAGGCTTTTTAAGGTTCAGTACCTAGATAACACAAATCGCAGGAAAATGCTTGGCTGACCGTAGGTACCTTAATTAAGTATTTTGAATAACTGTCATTAAATTAATCATGAGCCACTATATAAGTAAGTAGAAAACTATAGCACATCTGAGTTTATCTGCAAATATTGAAACTGTTTCCTTAGCAAGATTAGAAAAAAAAATAAACGTTGTACACGATATCAACCGTTACGTACGTTGAGACACGAACGTATCACGCCGCCGTCCGTTCCAACGGTTTCCTTACATCCTCTTGTTATTCTATCCAACCCATTTATACCGTCGAAGACAGCGGATCTCAAACCATCATAACTATAATAATCCTATAAAATCATGAATCAAGCGTTGACCTTTTCAAACTATTACGATTGCAACAAAAAATGCTTATGCAGGAATTTTAAGTCGATCGCTGCTTATCAACAGCTGTGCTACTGCGATGTTCGGGTTAGCAAAAAGTTTAGAACCACATCCCGAGTTAGTAAAAGAATCAGTCGCTATCTACCAGCGTTTACATCAATTGAATAGTCCAAGTAGGAAGTCACGACTCCCCTAGCGAATGCACGCGACTCTTTCACGGCGATATTAATAGCACTGTCCGTTGGTACGGGCTAAACGAATTGCCACAAGTACCATAAGGCCCAAGTGCTCCTCGTCCAGACAAACCGTGATTGCATCCCGTAATTACAAGATATTGAGAATTGATATTAGTCTGTGCATAAATCAACGACGTTGTGAAAGTGGTGTCTCGAACAGTTGAACCTATCCTTAGAATGTGCAACGAATATGCTTGTGAAATCCATTTACTATTTCAGATTAAGTGGTCAAACACCCGCCGACTGTGGGAAGCAATTGGAAAGAGAGGGAGATTGAGACTGATTGAGAAGATAGGTATCTAATTATTAAAATTCAGTCAATAATTATGATAGATAATAATTGTATCAACATCTACGTAGAAAAACTGGTTTGAACAATAACGACTAGGTACCTATAGGCCCAGTTTTTAATCCAAATTCAGACTATGTCATAGAAAAATGCTCAACCTGTTTTTTTCTTCCTGGACCACAAAGCGTTCCAATATTATCATAATAGCCGTCAAAAGAGTTGGATTTTAAAATTTGTTACAATTGGACAGTTTTCGTTTTGTTTGCGGGTGAATGGTATCAGCTCATTGTCTAGGAGTAATAAGTAGACAAGAGCTCGTTATTTGAACTGTGTTAAACTACAGGGCCGCAAGTTCAGTGTGACTGATCTAATATCGATCCCGGTTTATTATAATCTAGGTAAATACCTATCACATAAAGCTGGGTAAAGATCGGTGTTACGGGGCGAAATGTAACATGTTACAAAGCGAGCATTCGTGCAGTCAGTACATGGAAACGAGCACGAACACGCGCATGTTACTCGGATTTTAGGACACGGCGTAACATGTTTGCTGCGAATGGTAGGTACATAACGGCCCGTAACTACACACTCAAGGAAATATAAAATAAATCGTAAATTGCACCTCGGTATACCGCGGTAAGAATATCACAATAATTTCTCCAACTTACCGTAATCATATCCAATAGTTTGTAAATGCCATCTTCAGAAACAAATTGCTCTCTATAGTCCGTGTTCCATACAATCGTTTCCCATATGAAATTCAAAAGCGATATTAACCACCTATAATGACATAGGAAATAAATGTTTAATTACTTCATTATTATTGACCAATGAAAATGAATACAGCAACAGTTATTCTGAATTTCTAATTATAATATCTTCATGTTCTTCTCTCTAGTGTGCAGATTACATCGAGAAACTAACTCGTATTATGAGAAATGTCGAAGCTTTAATGTAAGCACCGTGGGCTCTGAAGCTCAACCTTTGCCCTCCCATAGGACACTAGGACAGCATGAGTTAAATCTTTGAGTGTACCTTAGGATTTAGTGCTTCAGCTACTGAACTAAAGATAACGACTTCTAACAAGATAAGGTAATATTGTAAGTAACGCATTAGGAATGTATTTCCAAAATTATTACCTCTAAAACATTTAAAATTACACATAGCCTGCCGTTGTCAGGATCAGGATTTGGTCGGCTTTATATACTCAATGCACAATTTAAATAGGTAAACTATGTCATAAATAATTGTATTAGTCACCAGCTCCTGCCCGCGGCGGCGCTCGGAATGTAGTATAATCGGGATGAAAAGTATCGTATGCCCTAGTCCAGGACAATGGCATGGTCTACCGTGTTAAGTTTCAACCAAATCCTTTGAGCCTTGATTACAAACATCAAAACATCGAGGCCTTAGCTTAGTATTGCTTCTTTCTCTCACCTGTCACTGATAATATAGTGCTTATCAAGCGAAAAAAGGACCACGTCTAGCATCTTCCTCGCCAGCCTGTTGACGGAAACCGGCCACTTGATGCCCGGGTAGACCACGCAAGTCACACGTTGGTTATGGATGACGCCGCTGGTGAGCAAACGTAGGCTCAGGGCTAAGATAGCCTGGCTCTTCTCCACAGGAGGCGTCTTTTGTTCCATGAGGGTAGAACAGAGATCTAAGTAATATTAAGAATCGCAATTAAAATGCACGACACTACACATAAATAATTTCACGAGTCCGCAGGACCAGGGCGGAAAGTCTCGAAATAGTTAAAAAGATCGCATAGCCACCGAATTCAGTCGTTAAGTCCCGTTAGGCCGACCGTACACAGTCAATCTTGAACGCGATCCACGATCAAAATCAATTATCTGATCTAGGCGATCGGTAACTATGTCGAGACTTCACTACAGTAAGCGATCTCCTACCGACTGAATACGGTCGATAACTCCTAAAGCCGCCCACTGTCAATCATGAACGCGAACCACAGACCAGATCATTGATTTTGATCATGGATCGCGTTAAGTTTGACTGTGTACGGGCGGCCATAGGACTTAACGACTGAATTCGGTCGTTTAACGATCGTTAACTATGTCGAGATTTCCCACCCAGGGCCCAAAGAGTTACACTGAGTTCGTTTACATCATCTAGGGTAGGTAAATGGACTTGGCAGGACCACGCCATGTGCACGCATAAAGTACACTTGGACCAGGGCTTTAAATACCGGTATAAATTTATAACGTTACCTTGCATTGACAGGAGTTAACGTTATATTAAAATAACGGTAATAGGTTTAACGTTATTTATGCACCATTTTAACGTTATTCTTTAATAACGTTATTTGTAGTTTAACGTTAATTTTATCGTTATTTTTAAACGGTTATCACTGTGAGGTGGTGCAATGTCAGATTGTATCTTGATCAAAATATGATTCACGACAGTAAAAAATATGTAAGTAGGTACATAATTATAACCATAATTACATTTTTTTTCTCTTAGCTACATTTCGGAAATCTAGTTATTATACACATCAAATCTAAGTTCATGATGATGAGTAAATGATTCTTATGGTTACATCTATGTAAATACATATTTGTTATTGTTGCGCATCACATTTTGATTAAATTACAAACCTGACACTGACCTTCAAATAGCAAAAAATACAAGAAAGTTCGCGGGCTATAATAACACTAATTATTTTACCGTTAAAACGATATTTCTCGTATTTTACGTTAAATGTTACTTAACGTTATATTACTGGTAATGTTATCAAATATCGGTAAATTTTGTAACGTTACTATGGTATCACAATTGAAATTAACGTTATGTAACGGTTATTATTTTGTTATTTGGTAACGTTAACAAGCCCTGACTTGGACTGTTAATGTGTTAAGAATGTCAGTTTGCAAGTCGCGGGTGTCACATTTGCGGAGGTCTAGGACTTTTGGGGAAGTGTTATTTTTTACAGAACATGCTCTAAACTTGGGGTCTACTCTCTAAGCCCGAAGTCCATAGTTTCGCCTAACGATTAGACTCAAACTAAGAACAACTGTCAGTCATTCATCCTTAGTTCAGGTTCGTGACTAATCGTAAGTCCGTAGGTGATTCGGAGTAGAAAACGCCCGACACTAAGGCCGAAACTACGGACTTCGGGCTTAGTGAGTAGACCCCCTGAAACATTGTCGTGGTGGGCCAGAAACCTGAATATATTATAGGTGTAGCCCGATCTTTCGAGGGCCAGGGGCTTGGAAGGCCCTGTCCCATACTATATTTAGATATGACGGTAACCACATCATATCAACTGACGATGACCAGCTTGAAAGTCACCTTAGTGATAGGAGTGGAAGAGTATTGTCAAATCTGACTTCAAGGGTTACTTTTTATTTGCAATTCTAGTTAATCTTACTCATAATTATAATGATGCCGTGAGTATCAAACATGTCTTGCATGATCATCCCACGTTCAGGATCGGCCTTGTGAAAAGTTGCGACCTGCAGAAGTCTTACGCACCAGTACAGAACCGGAATTTCGTACGGACTCTCCGAATACCACTCAATGTACCATAATATTCTGAAAAGAAGTGATAACATCAATGTAAACTGAATGTGACTGATGATTAAACTTAAATTTTCTGAAAAAAAAAAGCTTAAACATTCTATTATACTCGGACGACAGTAAGTATTGGAGAACATCAACTACAATCGTGAAGCCACAGCGGATAAACACATCGCTGATGGTAGGAACACTGGCATCTCAGACTATACCAGTGTTCGACATGTTCCTACGATCACTACGATTTCACTGCCTTTCGAACCGAATATAATAGAATACTCTTTATTATACACACCATATGTTACAGAAAATGTAGAAGATGAAAACATTGCATAGGGTGACACAATGGGCAATCTTGTCGCTAAAAGATATTTTAAAGACAACCTTAAAAGCGAGAAGGAAAGACAGAACAGACAGACAGACTGCAGATAGTCTTAAGTGTATCTACCTACATATTTACATATACAGTAAATACATAATAGACAAGTAAACAATTTATAAAACAAAACCAGAGAATTTGAGTAAAGACGAGTAAAGAGAGAGTAGTGATAAGGGTTTGTACGTTTTATTCTATTTATATAATTATATACTTTATTTTACACCTCATAACAATCACAGGAAAAACGTTTAACATAACTTATTTCAGAAAATACCCAAAAAAAAATAGGACTTTACCTTCTAATCAATCCATACTTCTTGACCAAAGTCGGATCACTTAGAGGTATGGTGCAGACCAACGCTTGAAGAGCTGTCTTACGGAGCTCTGAAAAGAGAGCTGGTGACCAATGTGACCTTAGGGTACAGAGACCTGGATCCAGTAGGTACATGATGCCTAGGAGCCAATATCGGGCCTCCATCATCTAAAAAAATAAACAGAACAGTTATGATTAGGATAACTGGCTGTTTTTCTCGTGGCTAAGTAAGTAGAAGCCAAAAAACCTGGAACCACTATTGCCAATGTGCATTGTTAAAGTATCAAAAAACAAATAAATAAGCACTAAATTGACCAATGCTCAGTCACACTTCCTCGTTCTATTCCATTCTCCCATTCCCATTCATTCACTCCCTTACAAAAAACCTTCACCATCGAACAGTCTCTCTTACTCACTCATCGAGAAAAGCGCGGTCTTTCTTAACCGGCGACAACAATCAACCAACTTTATCAAGCATTGCTACCTACAAAGACTATTTCTCTAACAATTCTGTGTTAGTGTTTAGTGTCAAAAGGGACGTCTCTGGACTGTGTAGTGGACTGGCGCCACGGAACATCGTCGACGACGAAGACCAGTGAGTACCTTTCCTTTCAGTCCCATTTTCCACGTGATTGTGCATGATACAAGCTCGCTTACGGACACAGTTAACTACTGTCGAAGGGTTTATCAATCATCCACATCAACATGCATCGTGTTATACAGTAGGTAAGGTACTGGGTTGTGAAGGTCAGATTAGGCACGCGCTCCATGTACAATAGTGGTGTTAAGCTGTATCAGACTGGAAGCCGACCCCAACATAGATTGGAAAAGGCTAGACAGGTTGATATTGAAGAACGTTTACGACGCACGGAATTTCTACAAACTTTCGTGTTCTAATTTTTCGAAATAAACTGGACTTCCTACAAATAAGCAGGATACACAGGTCTAAAAATTTATCGTCGAAATCGGTTAGGCCGTTTAGAAGTTATGGTGGAATAAAGAAACTTACAAACATACATACATACATGAACTCTGAAAACCTAACTCGTGCTGGCCTTATGCCTTTTTTAGCTTTTATAATAATATGCCAATTCCGCCGCCGCTGCTCTGTTGTGTCAACTACCGGCGACGGCACCAACGTTATCTGCCCATCCAGCCTTTGGGCGTCCAACACTACTTACACCAAGCAAATGAAACATTGTAGAAGACTGAAACCTATAGGAAGTGTTGAAACAAGTAATTTTTTTTATTCGCTTTTTCATGAGAAAGCTAGTTTAAGTAGGCAGTAATTATCTTACGAATTTATTGTAAGGGAACACTTTAAGCAGATCAACAACGAAATGAATCAACGTCTTCTTGAACTGGACGTCCTTTTGCGAAGTACTAAAGGTCACAGTAGAGATCCAGTCCTTCCTCGGGGGCACTTCAGTCATTACTGATAGTGACATAATATCTGCGAACATAAAAAACAGAAACTAGCTAACAAGGATCATTTGGCACCATAATTAAATATAGCCGTCATTTTGTTTTTTATGCTTGTAGCCATAAAAAACATTACACGTATTTTTGTATAAAAGTTCTCAAAACTCACAACCGATGAAAAAACTTAAGGACATTCTGCCTTCTGCCTTGTGACATAACTGGGCCGATAAGTGGATCCCCACTTATCGGCCCAGTTATGTGACATGGTCATAACCAAGCGTCAAAAAGCGAGCTGCATTGGAACGCAGTATTCCAGGAGATACTTATCGTATACGTACTCGTAAGTCGATAATAATGCGTTCCAAAACTGAAATTGTGAATGTAGGCTAATACGGCTGCCAAACTAAAATAAAACTGGTCTGGTCACATTTGTTGTATTTCGGTAGAGCTATGGGCCAATAACCAAACAGCAGTAAACGAAGACGTGGCAGCCTCAGAAGGAGATGGCGGGATGAGCTTGACTCGTTATGAAAAGATTTGCTCACAATCGTATCACACCGCGAAAAGCGGGCAGCTGGAAGGTTAGCCTTAATCGTGCAATGAGACAACACAGGTTGAAGATTAAGATTGTTTATCAAATACCAGAAGATCCCTGTACCACTCATCTTATCGTGATGTAAGTAATTCTGGATGAACCAGATTCGTCAGTTTCGAGGGGACACGGTTGAATGAAGTCCATTCTTCGAGCAGCGCAATTATTTCCGTCGGAAGTGAAAGTGCTCAAATTATGGTTTCTAGAACCCACTAATGGAACTGATTCCGAATTCAATATCCCCATTGATGCAATAACGTATTATGTGTAATGTCTTAAGTTCTGTTACAAATTTGTGTTGTATTTATGTGGTTTGAAATGAGTTTTCCTTTAAAAATGCTCAGAACAATTTTGTTAGGGTATGTGATGTGAATGCGGTGCCCTGTTCAGAACATTAGCCACACGTTGGAGTGCCCCAATTAGTTCCCATAAGCCTTTAATTTGGGAGATTTATTGAATGCACCTATGCTGGAATTAACATAGCCAACTTTTGGGCCCAAATAATCTAGAGTCGATAGTCATATCGACTCGAAATGAAGAATGTTATCTGACACCGCAGTGCCTGAGTTGATGATCGGTAATACCCTGCCTTTCATTTAATCAATGAGATGGTTACTTGATACCTGGCATCAATATAGAAGAGAAGAGAAGCAGTCGGTCTCCGTAGCACTTGGTCATTATAGCTGCTATCACAGTGAGTGTTATCCTTTCGTGGTGATGCGCCCGAGCTCGGCACTCGTAACGATATGCCCAGATGAAACATCTGCCAACATTGAAATAGTTGGTAAGTAGGTACTAAACAATAACTAGTAATCTAAGGGATATAAGAATTAAGAAAATGTGTTGCGCAGACCCCAAGTATCGAAGGTCGAGGGTAGGCAGACGATGGCGTCGAAGAAAGTACTGTATCAATAAAGCTTCACTGAATTTGATCACTAGCTAACCCCCCAATACCCATGCTGAAAGCATGCAGTATCCATGATTCAGCAATAGGCATGGGCATCGTGATATATAATATGTATTTCGCAAATTATAGTAGGTAACTAGTCAATAAATTGTAGGTTAAAAAAAAAGTCCGTAAAAATCACATCATGCATTTTTCACCAAAGTGGGGATTTAGGTAAGGTTTTTGTCCTTATTTTCATAATAAATCCTACGACTGATGCAATTATACAAAACATACAGATACTTAAGTAGTAAAACATTCATAAACTTAATTTGTGATCAGCAGCAAGCCAGCCACCAAGGAAGTAAACTGCTCCCTGCCAATATTTTCAACATTAACCTTTTAGTCGCCTTTCACGGCGGCCATGGGAGAGAGTGGACAAATAGTGGATTCGATAGTGCTGCGGAGATACTGTTGGACAACAACTAAAAGGTTGTTTAACTGAATGGTAACCATGTAGGTATAACCAAATAAGCACGCAATGATTTATTCGCCCGACCCTTTGTACGAATCTTGGTCACGGTGGTCAATCTTAACGAAATCATCGCTAAGATGACCACCGGCACCGTGACCTACATCATCATCATCGAACGAATGGTCTACATAATCATCATCTACAGCCCGATTTCGCGCATTGCATAGGTCTCTCTCTCTCTTTTCTTGCGTCATACTCCACGTTCTTGAGCCGGCCTCATCCAGGTTCTACCCGAATAGCCTAGTCTTGGTCGCAGTCTTTTGTGGGCTTAGAAAACGATAGCTCACCTCTGAGCGTAACAGTCTGGCGCAGGAAGTAGTTTCCTAAATCCAGGGTTTTCATCCAAATACTTCATAGTAGTCTTCAGAAGGACCAGCAGCAACGATAGGGTCGTGGTCATGTTCTGGCTGCTCTCTCCTGCGATCACGTAATATTACAGTATGGCTGCTGAGGTCTGAGCTTTAATTACTTCCAATGATCTACGGACATTAAGGCTAATTGATTCGGAACTGGTTTGCACAACCGTCACTGTTTCTTCGTTTAGATAATATGTATCAGTCAAATTATAAAATAAGGAAAATGTGAGGAAAGTTTTGAGCATGAATATGTATTACTATAAGCGGAAGACAAAAACCGGTCAAGTCCGAGTCGAACTCGCGCATGGAGGGTCCCATACCATCGTAAATTTATTTTTATTATTTATACTAACGGCAACAGAAATACCTACACACTTAGTGAAAATTTCAACTGTCGGTTTTACGGTTCATGAGATACAGCCCGCCGATGGACAGATGGATGAACGGACGGATAGCAGAGGCAGTAATAGGGTCCCGATAACTAAAGGTGGGAAATCGGTTACATCGTTTTATGTCGATACGTCCTGTTTTCTTATGACGGCAGAATTACCCACATGAAACATGCCAGCCTAGTCTCAGGGATGTCAATGCAACTGGCGACGCCTCTGGTTTAGAAGAGGTGTAACAACGGCGATGCTAAGGGTAGCTTAATACTGAGAAGGTTGCCTGCTGAAGGGAACTTTACAGCTAGCAGGTTTGCAGACAAATACATAGTTCTGACTGGATTTGAACACTCAATCGAATTTAGAAGAAGTGATTTACTAAACCGATAACCGTTGTTCGGTTATGAGTTTCTGAATTGATTAATTTGAGTTAAGAATGTGTAAACAGGTTTTCAGAAAAAAGCAATTTGAGAAATAATCAACTACAGAAATCGGGGGAGAGACGAAACCAGAGGGCTCTTGCAGTTAGTATTTAAAAACATTCTTCATCGTCTTACCCAATCTAACATTGGCATCCAGGCAATCCATAGGGTTCACATCGTAATGCGGCAGTATTCTTTCAGGAAAGTAAGGGTTGAACCGGTACAAGACGATCTCTATGATGTTTTCTTTCATCATGTCTATGCCTGCAAAACCAAACCATCATACGAGCAATGGAAATAATGTATGATTACTAGCTTCTGCCCGGTATTTTGTCTACGTGCAGATCGGGGTAAAGAGTATTCTGTGCAGATATACATACTTATATAGTTATAACTTGAATTAAGCTTATGAACTATGTATCTCGACCATGTTTTATCCAAATCTGTTCATTCGTTTTTGCCCGAATCAGTAAAAACATTCAATGGAATGAGGACAATTATATTAAGAGTAACCTAGTCCTACAATATTCAAGCTTGACACTGAGTCAGAAAGGATCACTATTTGATTTTCCGGATCAAATTAAATACACAACAAACAACCTGTTTCCAACATCAACCCAGAAAACGTAGAAAGTTAACAATAAAGGTGGCGATCAAAAACAGGACGGTTCGAAATTTATCATAGTCTGTGCGGCTACTGTCAGGCGGTGAACCAGCAAACCAACAGTAATTGACTTAGGCTGTAATTTATATTTTTTTAAAGAAGAAATTGTAGTTTATGATATTGAGATGACAATAATATTCGAAGTAGCCGTTGACCAGTTTACGCTTCTAGTTTAAGTATATTACGACCCATTTTTGTTAAACCTGGTTCAGTTATTTAGTATAGTCAACGTTATTTCCAGCTAACTGTTACATGTAGCCTAGTTCTCCATCCAATCTGTCAGAAATGGGTCCAAATCGTCACGCCAACGTTTTTTAGGCCTGGCTCGGTTGCGACGTACGTCTTCAGACATCTACCCTGTGACGATCCGTTTCAGTCAAAATTAGGGTTTCACCTCAATTACAGATTTTATGACACTTTTAACAAAACATGTAGAACGACCCAATGAAGGAGTACACGAGTTTCTCACATTCCGAGGTTAGTATTATAAATACCCATGTGAATGAATATTAAAGCTTCCATAACAATGATTAACATACAATTTTCCACCGTATCGAAGGCGAGCATAAGCACTATGTCCAAAAATATTGGGAATCTATGGTTATCGGCAACAGCAACCATTCTGGCGATGGTGACTCTCAGGACTGGGGCTGCAGCAGTCAGGGCGTGGCGTTGATGCACTGTCCCTGGACCTCGTACACTGTCGGGAGCGGACAGGTGGAAGATCATAGCTTTGCCCACTATGTCGAACTGATCGTCGTCGTCCAGTCTAATTAAGAGGTAAGCTGAAACAAAGTTTTTTGATTAAGGTACTTAAGAGACTTACTGGAAAAAGATGATGGTAGTAAAACTTTACATGGAGTTTTATACCTGTTCTCGGTAGAAACCTGTTTCCTATCTTTTACGCATTAGAACCTATAACCTACCGTATCTGTCAACGCACGATGAAACATTTATACCCATAAATATTTAGGAACACGGGGCACCATGTTCCTAAAATTTTTGGTTTGTTTGTGAACGTGTCACATTGCCGAGTTATTTCGAGGTCATGAGTATATTGTCAGAATTGCACAGTTTTTGTATAATAATAGGTTTTGGGAAAAAGTTCAGTCTTCGCATTTTTAAAAAAAATCAAAACATTTTTTTAATATAGTTTATTTACATACCGCTCAGGCCCAACATGTGAAAATTCCCTAATATAAAATAAATCTTATGTGATAGGTAAATAAACATTAAATTCGCGATTAATTCGCGACACACCGGTGTGTCGCCGGGGCCGGACAGGTTAACTAAAGTATGAAGGTACCATTTGGTCGATAACTTTTTGCCATCTTGTAGGTAGGGACATGATCCCATTGCTATAGAAATTTTGGGACTTCTGATCAAAATACCGCGACAAGTGGTTTTGGCAGTCCTCTCGTGATGTTAACCTGACACTGCCTAAAGAATTCTGAAGAGACCAAAACAGGTAGAAATCTGAAGGTCAGGACTATACGGCGGATGCATTAACACCTCCCAGCCAAACTCTCTTAATTTTTGCCGAGTGGCTAAAGATATGTGAGGTCTAGCGTTATCATGATGAAAAACCACACCCCTTCTGTTTATTAATACCGGCCACTTTCTCTCAACTTCTTGCTAATCTCATCAGTTGTTCGCAGTAGAGTTCAGAATCGATGGTCCTGCCTGGTGGTAACAGCTCATAATGAATAATGCCCTTCCAATCTCACCACACACACAGCATCACCTTGTTGCGAGTTAACCCGGGTTTCGCCACAGTCTGTGAAGCCTGACCGGCCTTTGACCACGACCTTTTTCGCACGTTTTTGTAGTACGTGATCCACTTTTCAGCACCAGTTATCAGCTTCTTCGAAAATGGTTCGGTTTCATTACGTCGTAATAAAGAATCACAAATGAGTACACAGTTCATTAGGTTTCTTTCAGTGAGCTCGTGAGGTACCCAAATATCGAGCTTTTTTGTGTAGGTACCCAGTTTTTTTCAAATGCGCCAAAACTGTTTGCTTTTTGTTTTCTGTTTGTTTGTTGTTGTTTGTCTGTTGTTTTTCAAAAATGGCATCCGTTTTATCCATAATGGGGCGACCAGAGCGACGTGCATCTTTGACATCAGAATTTCCGGATTGAAAACGCTTAAACCAAATTTGTGCTACTCTCACAGACACGCAAATTTTTTCGCGGCTTGCGTTCATCTTTACCTTTTTTGTAGTAAAATTTTAAAATGTATCGAATTTCTTCATTAGATTCACTCATCTTGACAGTACGAAAAACAAATGAAAATCACACATTTTCCTAATTTGAATTTGGAATTATGTTCTTTAAAATTTAAATTTTCAATGATATCTTAACCAGCCAGATACAAATAGCCAAAGAGATTTTATTACAAGTTCATACATACTATAATGCGAAAAGACTTTTTCCCCAACCTAATATGTTAGTCTATACCAGGAATAATAAAATAGGAAAACGTGTCGTTATTTTTAATGATTTTCGTTGGTCTCACATACATGGCGACTTTACCTCCAAACATCTCGACAATCTGACATTTTAGGACACCACCGTTCCTATCATTTTTTGTTTATAATTAGTGTACTATAGAAATGTTTCATCTAAATAGCTCGTGGCTATTATGCCAGCTCCCATAGAAAAATGTTTGAACCCCTTTGGTTTCGCCCGCGCCCGCGTTCATCATGATTGTTGGTACTCCTGGGATAAAAGTATAATTTGTTCTGACTAATATTCTCGATACCAAAAGACATCAAAATTGATTCATCTGCTTAGGCATGAAAAAGTAACAAACAATGTTTTGACATAAAATAAAAGCTTGTATTATGTAGAGACTTCAACCATTCCAGGCTACAGAAGACTGTGTGGGTGTGTCTACAGTGGGTAGTAAAGTAATTTTATATCAAATTACAGCATCTCAATAAACTGTAACTGAGTCAAAAAGTCTCAAAGGCTGAAGATACAAAAGCTAGCGATTTGTAGTAGACGGTGTTTCGTGACTACAGTGTCGCGTTTCAGTTAAGTGTTGCGGCGAAGCCACTTCGGCTATAATCGCCTTTATGCCTGGGAGAAAGGGGGCCTGACACCATGAAATTGCTCATGGTTTCATATTACGGCTTACATTTTACAGAATGTACATTACTATATCGAATGGTTTTGAGAAAGTGCTCAAACCTCCATTGAACATTATTGTAAATTATAAGATGCTTGGCTGCATTATTGATTTACTTACACCGATTAAAATTATTTAAATCAAGTGCTTTAATCTACTTTCTGGAATACATAAAGTGTGGTAACTAACTAATGTTTGCGTCTATTAGACTCTATGAGATCGGGGTGAGAAGTTTTCCCAAATTCGAACTCCATTGATCAATCAGTTAGTAGTTCATTATTTTTGCCGACAAGGAATCCTATCGGGCTAATCTTCATCTAAATTTCTATTAAAATAACCAACACTTCCTAACTCGTCTGCTTCAAAGTTCAATGAATCCATCAATGAAAATTCTTTCATTCGCCATTTCCTATTACCTATTGATTCATCTCTTTCACTTTCTGATACTTACCTAGCACAGTGTATTTGTATGTTTTGTTTTGCTTTCATCTTGAACAAGGTGGAAATGTTTATTGACAATTCAGAGAGAAAACAATGTGGGTATTGTAATTAACTAGTTTGTTTTGACATTTAAACAATCGTTCGTAGTATTCATGGATGATGATGCGTTTTGGTTGCTCATAATTTGAGTGCGGTGTGTAATTTTGCACTATGGAAAATAAGTGAAACAAGAACAAACCACAGAATTTTCTTAGAGTCAGAAATCAAAATCTTAACTAATATGAATCTAAACTAATATTATAAAGAGAAAAGATTTTAAATTTGTTTGTTACGGTTGGGCTCAACAAATACTCAACCTACTTATTTTAAAAATTATTTCGACATTAGAAAGCTGCATTATTAACTTAAAATAAAAGCTATATTTTATTTTCGAAAGAAATAGAGAACCCTACGAAAGTTGCAATAATGTAACCCGAAGTAGCAAAATAATTTTACTTAAAAATTCATTATTTCGCGGGCGCAGAGAGATATAATTATAACACCTCGTAATTTTACTAATCGACCTTTTTAATTTTAATTCTAATTTTGACTCTAATTTTAATTTTGTCTTTTGTGATTTAATTTTCATTTTAATTCTGATTTGTTTGTATTTTTTATATTATAACTATTGATCTAATTTCCGATTTTAACTTATGATATAATTTTTTTCACAATGGTTAGTATTAATGCCTACTTATTTTATTTTTTTTCTTTACCATAAAAGTACTATTTTTTTTTTAATGAATTGAATTGGATTCAATTGTATTCACAATGGGGAATGCACTGGCTCCTGTAATACAGTTTAAAACTAGCTCAGGAGCCAGGGAATTTCATATATAAAATTTTGCCATAAACTTGATACAATTAAGAATTTATTATTATTATATTAACTATTGACTAAAAATAATGTAGGTATTTATGGGGGAGTTCCCCGCAGCGGATTGATATCACGTAGGTATCTTCTACTCACACGATGTCTGACCTACTATTGACAGTTTTAGACGACAGAGTCAAAACAATTTTATTGATATGTGAAGCACGCTCATGCGCCATAAATCATAACACCTCAAAAGGAGTAAAATCCCCTCGGGTGACAACGACATTGTCCTCTTTAACGGCTACCACTAAATGGCGTGGCGATATTGACTTGGCCTCAATCACACTAATATTATGAACACGAAAGTCTGCGTAATACTCGTTCGGTTTCAATTAATTCCCAAGATATTGTGCAGTTTCTTTCGTTCAGTAAAAGTAAATTTTCTAGTGTATCACAGTGACACGTGAGATTTATAAATCAAGTTTGATTGTTGGTATGGTAGACCAGCATGTGGTATATTATGATCGAGGGTTGGGGCTGGTGTCTATATAATCTCGATGTTCCATTACATCAATTAAGAAATCAAAATCTTAGTGCCTAATGCAAGTCTTATTACAAAACTTTGGAGGTCCGTATGTTGATCCCTGGTGATCACCGCAGGTTCAGATGATTGAAGAATAAGTTATTCTAAAACGGGGCGAAACAAATACCAATGGACTATATCGTGTAATCAATAAATCGTCTTGTAATTAACTTACCCATAAAACCCATAAAATACATGATCGCGTCAAAATACGTCACAATGTCACTAGCGTGTTTCAACTGAATCGGTTTCTGTAAGTTTTTGAGCAGCAGCATTAACCCTTCGTTTAAAATAGGAAGGCGGTGTACTGTCTCTAACAGGTAGTCCATTACTATGCAGTAACTCTCCAAGACATCCACTCTCTGAAGATTATTTAAGGGAACTATAATAATATCCTCCTGACCGAATTACGGCCACGGTGGCCAACCTCAACGAAGATTAGTTAAGTAAAGTACGCAGGAGATAATAATATTCTAGTACACAAATGTGACCGTAAACTCAGTGACTCTGTCTGTGCCTTTACTGCCAGAGCCCGATAAGACGGCAATCCGACGTCGTCAATCCCCAGTCGTCGATCCACGATCGACGACTGGGGAGAGATTAGGCGAAGGACCAATGGTTTTAGTGCTTTAGAGGCACGCAAGTATCATACCGCTACTTCCAAAATCAGGGTTCCCGCTAAGAAATTACTAATTGGAAAAACCTAAAAACCCAGGAATTGAACCCTCACGCTCAGCAGTCTGGTAGACCAACGAAGCGAGCCAAAGTGAAGTATAATAATAAGGCAAGCGAACTATAATAATTCGTTTGCCGTGCATTATCAATATTATCACGATGGTAGTCCACATTTTAGATATTGGTCAGTTCTATATATCTTCCAGAAAACACAAGTGCGTAGCTGCCCAGAAAAAAAAAATGTCTAATGTCCTTGTAAAAACTCTTCAAACTGGTACACAGCACTGTTTGGCGGCAGTATATAGAATGACGGTAACACTTTCTCCGACTAGATTCTTCGCAAAAATTATAAATAAACTTATCTTCTTTTCTTCTTCTGTGTGTGCCAAATAAACTAATTTTCTTTCTTTCTTTCTTTCTTAAATCCATGGTTTTTTAAATAAAAAAGGATACGTATCCATTAATACTAGTCCTGGCGAAGTCCCGCAGATGTGTTGTGAAGCGATCTAGCTGATGTTCCACCGTGGGACTTTCGACCATTGTCTCGAGAATCTGGGCCATATCCCACCCGAATGTAGGAGTGCACTCATCGTTCCATTTGCGATCTGAAAGAAGGTGCAGATTTGACCAATAATGATATAGAAAGATGATAAAGATAATGACAATGTAGCTAATAAAAGGAGGTAAATACTGAGACGACGGCTGAAAAACATTAAATATGAAAGGGCAAGATGGCTTTTTAGATAAGTAACATTTAGACACTGAGACAAAGAGATCTTTCAGAAACAGTCAAACAGTCCAAAATCTGTGCTAAAATAACTAACAACTATAATATAACACGCAGCATAATTTGACGCTTTCTTGTAAACTAAATGGTAAAATCTGCATTCAATTAATCAAAAGGAAATCTAAAGATGGACCACTAACGTTATTAAGTCAGTCACGATATTATAGACAATAAACATGCAACAGTTATTCCGATTAGATTTAACTACCGATTTAATTCTCGTGTCCTCAACACGAGTAGAAATCATGAATAATTGCACAGCCTGGAGTCGACTAAATAATATATCGTTCGCAGTCAACTAGAAATAAATGTCAAAGAGCTTAGAGGCATTTCCTTGGAAATACATTATAGATAATTGCGTTATTTTTAGCTGATCGTGGTGGTACCCGCCATCCGGACATGAATACTGACACAAAAAATAAAGTAAAAAATAGACGGATGCTTCAGTAGTCTTTAAAAGAGCTATATTATGGAAAAAAAAGTAAATGACTGTAACAAACGATAAATAGCTTAGTTTCTACTCAAGAAGTCAAGTTATGGTGCAGCGCCAACACAGTCCACAATGAATGACAGTTGAATATGCTCGCGATTAGTCGTGATGCATACTTTAGTGCAGCGAAACGACTGACGTTTTAGAAGTAATAAAAATTACCATGCAGCGATTGGACGAATAAACATTGTTACTTGTTACGACAATTTTCAGGCTAAGGTAGCCGTAGTATTTGCGTTTTTCCTTCGTGTATTTGAAATTGATAGTATAACAATAAACTGATTTTATCAGCGTTAAAGCAAATGAAATTACAAATGAAACAATAGAATTGTTTTCAGGTCAGGTCAACGTTGCTGCACAAGAAATTATTATGATAGCTGATTAAAAGGGTAAGTGGGCGAGGGAAAGCGCACTTTAATTTAATAAAAGGACAATCGTCCTGTTTGTTTACGTGCACTTTCATAAATACTGTGTCGTTTGCTATTTGGAGCCATCGCGACAAAAATAGTTGAAATATAATGCGGGTACTGCTAACTTGCTGATAGAAACTCAGTTATACAATGATTTTATAGGTGATGATGACGCTGATATTCACAAACAAAATTTCCAAAAATGTTACAAACATTTTTGGAAATTTTGCATGTGAAGGAATGAATTTTGATTAACAACTACTTAATTTTTATTTTCAATTTTCCTATTTAATAATTTTCTATTAATTCCGGACTCTTTCTCTCTTTTCTTTCTCTTTTGTCTTTGTCTACTCAAAAAAAGCACTAGGTGCCTATTTGTGCTCCAGAATTTAAATTTATCAAAACTATTCAAAACTGAACTCGAAATCTTACCAAAAGGAATAGGATCCAAATTCTTCACGAGATTCCTCTTCAGCAAGCCCTGCGGTGAGTATTGTTTGCCTTCGGCTCCATGGATGCAGCTGGATGTGTCAGTTGATCCCGACATTGACTCTGATATACTGAGATATTCATCCCGAGTAACTTGTTCGAACTCAGCTAAACGCGTAGGCTTTTTCATAAACTTGGTATGTGAGGATTCCCCAGAGACGTCTTTCCATATCTTCTTTGACCTCTTCTTTTCTTCTGGCAATGGTATCTCTGGCACCGATTCCTCTGACGAATCCTTCTTTGATGCAGTTCTATCTTTACTCTTAATTGAAGTGACGCTTTGTAGACTTCCTTTTCTTTCTTTGAGGTTTGTCCGCGAATCCATGTTTTTTCCTTGAGCTCAAGCAGAGGTCAAACTAAGCCGAATGTTGATTATCAGTTACGCATCCAATGTGTTCTTTTCTATTGGCAACGGATCATAGAGGAAACTAATATATCACAACCACAACGGATGCCGTTTTAGACAATTTCCAAAATGTCACACTGACTGGTAGGCATTTTAGTTTTAAACATAGAGTAAGTATAGTAATATCAAATGGTTTTAAAAGTTGTTGTTTGAGTGATATTTTTTCTGTGAACTTAAAATAGGTTTAATTAAAATTAGTCTCGTCAATGTTGTCGCAATGGATATTGAAATTGAGTAAAATGTTCTTATTGAGTGATGCAATTGATTTCAAAGTATTAAGTGACATCTCGTTGTTTGAGTGGCCAGCAGCGGGCGACGCAAATCGGTCAGCGCCGGCGCAGCTTTGCAGCGCGGGTTCCGGATGGGGGGACCAACGGACAGGCGGTATGCGCGCTAACTCAGTCGCTCCTCCACGCCGGTGGACGTCGTTCGTGTGCACTCGCACGCTCGCGCTCGTACGTACTCTACGATACTTCATTAGTTTTCCCCTCGAGAAAACCAAGTGAAATAAAACGATTCCGCGTGAGTGGCCGAGTAGTGAGTGGATTTGTCGCTAGTGTTTATTTACAACTGTATCTACGCACGGTGAGTGTTGCCTGTCTATAAGATTTTCCTCAAATCGCGGCCAAACGTTTGTTTTGTTGACATTGTTGTTACGTAGCTATGATAATGGAAATGCTGCGAGCGGCAAATGCCAAAGCCTCATTATTAGATATTTAAGTCAATCGTGTTACATGCAATGCAATACACAAGTTATTGGTAAACGGCAAGAGGAAAACATTTCTAAGAATTGTTTACTTTCCAATCTATAATAAGACCCAGCAAGAACTAATTAGATTAAGCGAATAATTACACAAGTTTCAAGAATTTGCTAACTAGTCGCAAAAAGACAATTAAGTAAGTAAATAATGAAGTCTATTATCAACGTTACAGCAATGCAGCTTGAATGTCAGCTGTATGAATAGGGGAACTGTGACGCAAGCAGGTGCCACTAGCCACTACCTACCTACTCATTTCATATTACCAAATGAAGCAGACACTCCGTGGCTGTAATTTCCTTAATTTGTCATATATATTGACGCTGAAACATTGTGTTCTTTGGACACTGTTGTACTAAGTTAATGTGTCATCCAATAACATAGGTACCTACCTACTTTGAACACAGTGTCTGCTGGAAAACGATATCTCGCTGTGTATAACGCACGCACACCACACCTGTGTTCTAGTCAACTAGTGGGTAATAAAATAACATATCATAGCAAATAGCAAACTAATTACTGTTGCGTTACGTAAACTCAAGGTAGGTATTTCTATCAGTTTACTAACAAACTGACAGCTAGCTAGACGCATCAGCTGACTGACTTTTTTGCGGGTAGTTCTTGGGTAGTTACTAAAAGTCAGATTCCTCATTCATTTTATCGAGGTTAGGCATTCGAATGACTAATTAATTAAAAAGTTATGTAAATTATCTTTATTAAGGCCGAACTAGACCGCTGTTTATAATATTGAAAAAGTCCAGAAGCAATTTTGCTATTAAATTAAGAAATGTAAATGTTACATTATTCATTAACTTAGAATATAGCTACTTTACTATTATTTACGGACTTCTCTGTATTATTAGCGTAATCAACAAATGACCAATAATAAATATTGCAACTAAGCATTCATAGTTGGCAATTATATTTTCCGGCCCGTTTAGGGGTTGAAACTCTTGGAGCCCCATGGTCCAAGAGTCCGAGTCCGAGAGCTCATATGATGTGCTAAGTGCTTAGTTGACACTTCGCCTGACCCAAGGACTGGTTGCCTCGGACAGAAGATAAGAATTGCCATACAACGTGACAATGCCGCTAGTCTTTTGGGCTCACTTCAATTAAAATATAAAATGCACTTACATTATTATATGTCTTAATAAAAATAACTACATTTATGTCAACATTTAGGTATATTTAGTCACAAATTAATAGGCATAATTAGAAGTAAGGGACAAGAGCTTTGACTGGAATAATCAGAACATGACATTACTTAAGTTTAATAAAACTTTCTCGTTTGTTACTCAATGGTTGTAGAAAACATCGCTTGCTACAGTTAAGAATTGAACATCATGGACAGGTTAATAAAACATGCATGCAATTCTTTTATTTACAAAATGATAGAAGTACTTAGGTACTTATTAGCATAGAAACCACATAAGAAATAATGTTTAAAATAACTTCATCGATGAAGTTATAAAACTTCAAAGTTTACTATTAGAAAGAGAAGTCCGATATGGACTTTGAAGTCAAAGTCTATGACGCCTTTAAAGCTGCCATACAAAACAACGTTTTCGCGAGAGGGTCAGATATAGGTACTTGTTTAAAATAGTTAATATCTTGCTGGTTTTTCGATCAATTTTGATTCTATTTTCACTGTTAGTATTATATTTTGACAAACTGTAGATAACAAATATTTTTTTAATGCATATTTCCCTATGCCCCAAGTTTAAGGAAACAAAGAAAATGCCGTCCGTCCAATTCGTAATATAAACAGTTACCTACCTACCCTATATGTCCCTGACCCTAAAGTGTTTAACAATTGTGCGGAACCAAATTTGGTACAACAACTTGGGAACATCCAATCGCTATTGGGATTTGAGAGTATTGGGACATCAAAGGCTTTACCGCCACACATGATCGGTCGAAAACACGTGTAAGATATCACATACAGCAGCTTAAAATGAAAACGACTGTCATGATCAGAGTGCAAAATCTACTAATTTTCTTCTACTAATTTTTAAACAATGTTCGCATTTTCAACTCAGTCGCAATCTGTCAAAAATATATATGAAAATTCATGCTTTTTTACAGTTTGCTACTGACATGCGAATGCAAAACGTTGTTTAAAAATTAGTAGAGAATTGGCCCTCAGCATAAAAATTGTCTTATTCTTTTGTTTTAATTGACGACCTACTAAACGTATAAAGCGTATAATAATAAAAAGGCAAGGAAGAAGGAAATAATTCAAGCAAGTCTTGAATCTATGAACATGGAGAGATTTGTTGGCAACTAAGTTAAGACTAGAAGCACTAGAACTTCAGTCACGTTCGTTTCTAGAGAAGCATTTGCACTATAATCCTGAAATATGTTTTTGCAACTAAGCTTAGACCAAACAGAAGGGGTACTAGCCGAATAATCCAATGATTTGGTATGGTTTAGTTAGACGAAGCAGTTACAACAAAAGTTAATAAAACAAGGAGGATAAATTACATCAAACAATCAACAAATTAACGAAGCCTATCACAGTCCACTGCTGGAGAAAGCCTGGAGATGGCCTGTCCCACGCTGCGCCACAATACCTGATCCTACGCTTTCCACAAACAGTCTGGCCCTATCACCTTTGTAAGGTCCTGAATTGTCCTTTCGGCACCAAGAAAAGTTAAAGTTACCTATAGAAAAAATATGAGTGAGTCAGCAAGGTGGTAGAGAGTAATAATCATTCAGATTGTATGTTACTCACCATACATAAAAATAATTTGAATGCACCATGTCATATCAAATGATGCTACAATTAATTCAATATTCACCTCACATGGGTCTATCCTACAAGCCTCCAAGTCTAAAATGATTGCATATGTAGGTACTGTCGATAAATGGCCACGTATCTCTGTCTGTCTGTCCGTTAGCCTAATGAAACCTGCTAACGACTTTGGTTTAATAGCTTCTGCACTGTATCATGACATACAGCACTATGGACTGAGTTCTTATGATCTACTATCCAGTTATTAACATCATCATTTGAAGAACCATGTCCACCTCGAAATAAATTCATCGAACCAGACAACTGAGAAGTCTCATAATCTGCGTAGGTGCTATGGAGTTATTATAATATTTTAATTTCAATTTCAAGAATCAAGTTTTAAATTCCGTTGTCTGTCTCATTAAATTTACCTATGTTGGTTAGTCCTCTTTTGTCTCGGTCTTGTATATTTTATAAAAATAGCTCATCAACAACGCTAGACTACAATGTGGTTGCAGGGCTGAATGTCCTGCCAGGATTGTGGAATTGTTCGAAAGAGTTACTACGTCCCTGGAAAGTAAAGGGTATTTGGTGGTACACGGGTGGGATTTGGTCAGTAAGAGTCTGACACTCCAGTGAAAGGAGTTATTTGATGATTTCCCATCCAAAAACATAAAAAAGGATTGAATTTCAAGGGTGAGCTGGACTTAGTTACATTGAATATTTGAAATATTAATTACTTACCGTCACTTGTGGACTCTAAAAGAAATGATAATTTTTTTTTTTCTTCACAATCCTGAAGTTCCCATTACCAGGCATTCTTTTTATTTCCTGGAAGATAGGAAATAACTGTACTCGAAGAGCAATTCAAACAAAATCTATGTTTCAGATCCGAAGTAAGGATTTTACTTTAATTCTTACTATCATAAATAATGCAGCTTTCAGTGCCTCTTGTTTTTCTAGTGTAATGAAAAATCAATGACACATGAAAGTCGTTCATAATTTACAATATTAAGGCTTCTGCAGAGGAAAACTGAAACAATAATAGCCAGACTATTATCTACTATAATAGTCTGGTCTTCATTTACGTAGTTTGTTCAATGGAACCAACTACGTCATAATTCCGGTGCTCACTGATTTATTTCCTTTAACTGGGATATTCTCATTATATTATGTATCTGATGATCAATCTGTTATTCGGCTATGTCACTGACAAAACGGTCAAGGAAAAAATTGTGAAACAATCTAGTTTTAAATTGCCATACGCACTGAGCAGATGTGATAAATGGTGATCAAGGCTGCTTCGTTCCCTGAAGAACAGCTTTTGTCCTACATACAGTGAAGCTATACAGGCTGTAATTACAGGCTATAATTACAGGCTGGCATTATATACCTATGAAGTTTTTTAATAAGTTTGTAACTCATACGATGTGCGTAGTACAGTATTTTTATTTGGGACAAGCCCACCACACCACATTCCCAAGCCACTGCAACTTCTGAAAGCCAGAATCAAAATTGGCGATCACCATAAAAAACGCCGAGTCAATGAAGCTGGACGACTCCCAGAGAAATGATTCAACTGTCTTGGATCCCGCAACGAAATTAATCAGAAAATAACAGCGGAGGAGTAGGAAAAAAAAATGATATAATTTCCACTTCCGTAAAGTATACTTATTCTATTCCATTCTACTTAGCTATTATACTATGGCAAAAACAGTCGTAGTCATCTGAAAAGATAATTTTCTAGAAACAACTCCTAGCACATAACAATAATATTATACAGAGACAACTAGAAACTGATACAAACGGCATTCATAGCCCTCCCTCATCGATACAAACTAATAATTTATGAAGTGGAGTGAGGTGCATCGGTGGGTGGATTCAAATGTCCGCTACAACAGTGCGCAGGTCACAAATGCATTGTCTTAGCCGCAATGAATGAAACAATATTGTCATTAAAATTGTTATTGATCGATAAAATTACACTTAATTCTAAACAGGTGAGGAATAAAAACGTTTCTCGTGGATTAGAACCATTAAATTCTGCAGTTTGTGATATAGAGTGCAATCTAGAAGACGTATTCGATTCATTTTAAATAGTGGCGCCGTTTTGCCATTGGTCCAATGCATTGATTTGATTGGTATATACTGCGCATGTCAAGAAGGGTCAACTCAGCCGGTTATATAAGCCAGGAGAAGCTGATTCTCTTCAGTGGTGGGTACTCCCTCAGCCCTACCAGACGGGGCTGAGGTAATATCCACCTATTAAAGAACTAGATAAACTCAAAGCTAGGCTTTGTAGTTTAAGTCTTAAAAAGGCTTAGTCAAGAGCGTCAAGAGTAATAATGGAGTTTCTGATTATCTGAGCGCCATTTTTCTGTTTTAAAAAATAGTTAAACAATTTTGGTATGTAAAAAATCTAAATGTGGATTGAAATGGATTTATATGAATATGCGCCGGCGCCTATAGGGAAAATATGAAGTTTTGTAATGGTTCGAACATACATCAAATGTGGTTAAGTATAACGTAGGTGGTGGTTAAAAGTTGGTTGTTACGGCATTTTATGAAAGTAATTGCCATTTTTCACTCTGTTTAATTATTATACTTAATAGTTATTTTAAAGAAGATATTATGAACACTGTAAAACTTCCGCAAAAAACATTCTAATAAATCTCAATAAAATTGTGGACTAAAATTAACCAATCCCCGATGTTCTCATTAGATCCTTGGTGTAGTTGAATTACTTAACCAATTTTAATATTATTATAAATTCGAGCGCGTGTTTGTTTGTACGCTTTCACGCCTAATTTGCCGAACCGGTTTTATATAAATTTCGATACAGAGATAGATGGAACCCTGGAGACGGTTATATAGTTCTTTAACGCATGCGAAGCAACGGGCGAAAGCTAGTTGTTTCTAAAGTAAACTGCTGGAAATGCGCCAGCAAATACAAATGTTTTTGTTACGTAAACTATAATTACTACTTCTAACCGAATCAAATACACGTTTATACTTGGTTTGAACTAACAAAGTGTACTTACAGTTTCTGTTGTCATTGTTTTTAAACGATTCTTATCTTTTTCTTATTCCATTCCATTTGATTTGACGTTGCTTGAATTAATTTTATGTTGCTTAAATTAAACTATTTTAAACCGTTTGTCTGGATGTGGGAATGAAACAGATGGGTGGCACGCTTAGTATAGTTGCATGTCCAGCTGTGATTGTCCTTCGGCTGAAATAATGATGAAACAAAATTATGGTTTTCATTATTAACGTTATACCCTACTAGCTTTTTCCCACGGCTTCACTTATGTTCTAGTTGTATTTTTGCAAAGAGGATACAGCCTATTAAGTGGCAGTGGGCATTGCTCGCAAACAGAATATCGTTTGAGCAGAAAGGCCCCTAAGTGGCTACCGCGTACCGGAAGACGCAGCGTCGGAAGGCCTCAAGGTGGACCGATGGTAAAGGCTGCGGGAACCTGCTGAGGGCCTAGTACGAATGTTTTGACGTTACATAGTAACGTTACAGCATCGTTAACGTAAGTGAATTTTGAATATAATTTCCTACAACCCTATAGTATTTTGGTTTAATTTTATAACCATAGTAAAATTTTACGTTACATTACTATACTTACTTACGTGAAAAACATTCGTGCTAGCACACGGCCGGTCGATGTGTCCAGCAGTGGACGTTTACGGCTGTAAAAGGAACATAAGTAGATTCAACCAAGTTTTTCCTTTGACTCACAAGTCATTGGCCACTGAACTTTTTTTTTTTTTGGGACTAGCCCACCCACCACATTCCTAAGCCACTGCAACTTCTGAAAGCGAGAATAAACATTGGCGATCACCAGAAAAAACGCCGAGTCAATGAAGCTCGACGAGTCCCAGAGAAATGATTCAACTGTCTTGGATCCCGCAACGAAATTAATCAGAAAATAACAGCGGAGAAGAAAAAAAAAATATAATGTCCACTTCCCTCCTTATTAAGCAAGAGACAGAACAGAGCTAAGCCAAATAGGCACCAAGGGACATAATACAACTGGGTTAAGTCCAGTTGCCAAGCACCACGAATTATACATTAACACTAATAATAATGGGTCCTAAATTGTGAGCTACTTTTGATTCCAGTAATAGGTATGGCAAAATCGCTTGAACGCACGGAATCGTTTGCCTTCTAACTCTTGGCGTCGAAGCTCCAATAATTTATAGAACACTAGCGATTTATCGATGGAGTCTGTTCACTGCTTACCTAGATCCAACAGAGTATTTCAATAGGTATCTACAGTACCTGCCTATATTTAGAAAATTATCCAAACACATCCCGTTTAACTACTGGATGAAATATTTGGGGTCAGTTGTTATAACCGAGGTAAATTGAGATAGGTTTACATTGGGAGCTGAAATTGTAAAGGCCTGCACAGACAGGTGAGATGCGACAATGCTTACAAATTGGGTCTAAAACCTAATACCTAATGCCCATACAACAATCTCTATGAAAAAACATCACACCGATACTTTAACATTATTTTGAGAGATAAAATCAGCATATTGTTAAACCACATTACCTAAGACCTTTGGTGCTCTTCAAGGAAAAACTAAATGTGAGTGCAATCAAATAAAGTTAATATTCGTTAAAACTGGAGTTAAATTATAAGCATTGCATACGTTTGTACAAACAGCATTGTTCTGACCTTCAGTCAGGGCCAGCCGAAGGTACCTACGAGCAAAAAATGCCTCAGTTATCTATTAGCTAGCTATTCAAAATATTAGGGAAATAAAAGGGAAATAACTAAAATAATAACCATTAATTGAATACTAAATACCTAATCTATTGTATTATTATTTTAATAGACTTCGTTTCCTTGTTGATACAGTTCGAAACATGTACCTAACTATGAAATATTGATAAATGAAATTGAGCAGTCAATTACTAAACAAATAAGACTTTAGTTCAGATCTTCGGACATAGGGTATCTTTGGTATAAATAAGGTTGAAGCTAACAAAGTATTGATTCCTAGCAAATTTTTGCCCGACCTTCGCCATGATAGACAACGTCAACGACTAATCAAACATAATTGAACGTAAAAAGAACTTAAGGTCCTTCGCAGATAGTCGCGACGCGACACTGAAACACGCACGTCTTCACAGAAATTGTTCTGATTCGCGGATTAATTATAAAAGGTTTTGGTACATCGCTGTTGGAAGAATTTCGGAGCGTGTCGATGACAAACATACAATCTTAGTTAAACTCCTCGCCTGGGCTGGCTGACGCAATAATTAGGTCCTAAAGTGAACAGGTGACAGAGGCATGCGGTGCAAGATTTAAGGTGCGCCGGGTAGACGCCGCAAAAACACTGAAGTTCGGAATCACCCGAGAATCCCGGCCTGTGGAGATTATCTTTGTTGCAACCGTCCTCAGTTTGGAGTCTGTTTAAAGTGTTATTCTTTTGACCATCAGGCCTAATATTAAAATAATAGCGCATTGCAAGCACCCATCAAAGGCTGAAAACGTCAAGCAAGGTATGATACCTGATTTGTACCAAGATATGAAACACTGATTGTGAAGAAGTCTTTGACTATCAATTCAGCCCAGATTTCATTGTCTTTTCATTTTACTTACCAAGTCAGGTGCATTGTCTTGCATTTAATATCATTTTTGATCTGCTGCATGGAGCAGTTGGAAGACAAAAGGTAAAATAGATAGGGTTATTCCACAACTAGAGGCGTTATAATTGACATGCCGAAAGAAAGCGCAGAAGGAATGTTTGTAACAGCAGTTCAATCATTGAATGTTTCTGAATTGAGAATTTGAAGTTCATAACTTTCAAGCACTATTTACTACTAGCGTTAAAGTCATATGGTAAAGTTTACAAGTTCTTAAATCAGCGTTACTTATCCTCGGGTCGCGGGGGGATTGCGATGGGTCACGAGATTACAAGAAGAATAAATTGCTTGTATTGTAGGGTGATAGAGTAGTTACTAAAAGAAAGATTTGCCAGAAAGATTCTAACTAAATTTTGGGCAGAATAATCCGGGAAGCCTATTCTTAGTAATGAAGCAGAAAAGCTGCTATCATTTCCAACTACTTATTTGGGTGAAGCAGATTTTTCGTACCTGTCTTAAAAAAGTTTTTTTATTCATATTTTACAATTATTATTATATAGCCTATAGGTATCCACTCCGGTTGAGCGTGTTGCCAGTGATGACCTATGGACTCGAAACGTGGTCGCTCACAATGGGCCTCATCAGAAAGCTTAAAGTCACCCAAAGGGCAATGGAGAGGGCAATGCTCGGAGTTTCTTTGCGTGATCGAATTAGGAATGATGATATCCGCAAGAGAACCAAGGTTACCAACATAGCCCGAAGGATCGCCAAATTGAAGTGGCAGTGGGCAGGGCACATTGCTCGCAGAACAGATGGTCGATGGGGCCGAAAAGTTTTGGAGTGGCGACCACGTACCGGAACACGCAGCGTTGGAAGGCCTCCCACAAGGTGGACCGATGATCTGGTGAGGGTCGCGGGTAACCGATGGATGCGAGACGCACAGGACCGGTTGTTGTGGCGACACTTGGGGGAGGCCTATGTCCAGCAGTGGACGTCTTTCGGCTGATATGATGATGATGATGATGAGCCTATAGGTACTGTCCCACTGCTGGGCAAAGTCCTCCTCCAAGTTTTTCCAAGAATTCTTTTCGCGCGCCACCTTGTACCAACCCTCAATCAAAGTACGCGTATTAGATTATAATTTCTCGATATATATTATGAAAAAATCGTTTTGTATACAATAAATCCTATTCAAATTCAATAGTTTCCAATAAATACGTGCCTTATAATTTACAAATAGTTTACAATTTCACGCGAAATTTTACAATCTCACGGCGTTTGCAATTTTCCGGTGACATACCTAATCACATCAATTTTAGCAACCCACGGGCTTTGTCCTATTATTTTATTATCACTAGAAGATAGATAAAACATAAGGGACTTTTTAGCTAAAAAGTTTAAGAACCGTTGGCTGAGTAACGTTCATTAAATCTGATACTCAATTCAGGAATCCTAAGTTGGAAGCTACAACAATCTGTCAAATTTCTTTAATAGAATATCAACTTTATTGCCTATAGTGATTAGGTTCGAAGTTGATTGGGAAAATTTGACAGTTCGAGTACCTAGCTTGATATGCTGGCGTCTGTACTCATATTTTTAACTATGATTTTTATTATTTGTTGTTGTACGGGCATTAGAAATAGACACTCTGTGAAAAGTCCTGTTACGGTTTAAGGGATATGCCCGCTAACGAGATAGACTTAGGGAAGGTCAGCGAGGCTTAGAAAAATGTTCCAATGGCAGCTTCGGGTAACTCTAAAAACAAGCTTCCCAAATAATCGTCAAGCTGTTGTGTTAAGTGTATGTTCTGTCTGACCTTCTGTCTGTTTCCTCCATGGTTTTTCTATCAAAAGAGCGGGAGATAAGTGGCATGACTGCATGATTGACATGTTGTTCCAAGATTATACCTCTGATAACCGTTGAGAATACCTCGATCTGTCATGATAACACCTTCTCTTAGATAGTGAGCCAGAGCTATGGACTGAGGACGGCTTGTGTGTGCTTAGTGCTAATTTTAATCAAATATTTAATGTTTGAAGTTTTTGATGCGAGTGGCCATGGCGAATTTGTTGAAAAGGTAATTTTTGTATGTTTATTTTTTTTTAAAGGATTGTGTTTAATATTGTTTAAATGTGTGAATGTAGATATGCCTGGTGTATCGTTACATTCGTTACCTTCTACACCTGTAGAAGGTAACAAATGTAACGATACACCAATTTTTTATAAAAATCGAATTAAGAATGGTTTTCGTATCGTTGTCGCCATAGATATAACAAACAATAGGTAACTGTTTTTTAAAATTTCTATGGTTGTCGCATTGTAACGTCGCGCCCGTGTGCGGTACCTTTATAAATTAGTCATTTCCATTGGGGCCTGCTATCCGGATATCTGAATTATCCGGATAATCATAAAATTTAGTATCCGTTTACTGTAGGTATACATGATATCCGGATTAATTATAAGGTACTATAAGGCCACGCAGCCGCGATCAGGCCAATGCTGGCCTATGCCGCTTTAATTTGGTGGACGAGGATGGCACACTTAACCACCAGAGATGTACGGTTCCAAAGACAAGCCTACTCCGATTTCACTGGCTGCTTGAGAATGCAAATAACACCCTTCCCATAAACATTCAGCAGGAGGCAGCTCTAGCCGCCATCAGGCTATTGCACCTAGTCCTATGGGGCAAGAACCCAAACATAGTGCCTACGCTGGCTTTACCAAATGTAGGTATAGCCAGTCCCCGATCCACTAAAACGAACTGAATGATTCGCTATAACTACTACTAACATGTTCGAACATATTATTTTCATACCTCTTAATATCCAACAATTCATTAATTATGAATTACTATATTATTCAATCATTGAAATTGAAATAAAAAATATTGATTGATTATGATTATATTCGTTTAATTTACTTTTTACGGTGATGTCCTATCGGGCAGTATTCTATACGGATAATATTTTGTAATATACCTAGTATCCGGATTATCCGGATAGTAAAATGGACTGGATATTTGCATGCCCTAGTTTCCATGTAAGTACCAGTATCTAGTGTCATACGCGTATTAGTGTATCTTCAGATAAAAATTAAGTAAACTTATGCACATTTGTATACATACATAACTTTTTATACCATTTAATTTTTAGTAAGCATTTAATTTTTAGTCAACAATCATCATCATCTGCCCAGCCTTTTCCCAACCAAATTGGGGTCGGCTCCCAGTCAAACCGATTTCCCTCCACAACCCATTAACTGGGTAACACGGTACTTCTTGGCAAGACTGGTGTCAGATTTTCTGGCTTCTGACAATCCGTAACAACTGCCAGAGATCTACAAATGACAGCCGGGACCAACGGCTTAACGTGCTTTCCGAGGCACGGAGGAGTCTCGGTATGTTAATATGGTCACTCATCCACAGACCAACCTCGGCAAGCGTTGCTTAACCTTGAAGATTGGTCCGTGCGGCTGTTATAATTTAGCCACGAGCTCTTTTTAGTCAACAATCATTCATTAATTATTGATTGGAAGTGGAAAATTAAGTTATATTACAAGTGTAGTATAAACTACTGAAATCCATATTCTAACGTTTTATTGATTCAACTGGTTTCTTGTTCATATTGCATGGCATTAAGAATTAGCATCGCATGCTCTTAAAACTAAATTAAAACAACTTGTTGAATTAATATTATCTGGTCGTTTTAAATCCATTTAGATTTGCTTGTATGTCCGTGTCACTTAATTAAGTATGAATAATCAAGTTGCGTATGGAAATTCTGTGTAATTGTGTATCTTTGAAGAAAAGTTTTAACTTAGATTCTTACTTGGTAGGTACTACCTAATACATAAAAAAACTGTCACCGGTAAAGCACCGAAAGTTTGTAATAAATCGCTTGGGAATGTAAACTTTTTATTTTAGATGAGACACAAATATACAGCCAACTCATGACAGACCGACAAACGGCCAACGAAGTGATTCTATGAGGGTGCCGTTTTTTCCTTTTGAGGTACGGAACCCTACAAACAAACGAACGTCGCAGAAGCTTTAACAAATACAATAAAAATAAAATCGAGAGAATAATAACGTAACAACAGATTGATCAGCATTAGTGTCCACACATGCTCAGAAGTGTTATTTTAAAACATCGGTCACACGCGACATCGACGCGTGGGCAGGCCAGTATTAATAACTTGCCAAACAAATAACACTCACGAATTAATTACGAAATAACCGACTTACCTTCACAGAGGTCGCTAATTATGTAGTGAGGGCTGCCAGATGGTTGCTAGGCTACTAAAAACAAACATTTTATAAAAGATAGCCATAGACACTACCACTGACTCAAAGTCTCAAGTGAATTTAAAAAAAAAACAATTTTCTTAGACCATTTTCAAAATTATTTCTAATCGGTGTTACTAGTTGCAAAAAGGCTTGGTTTATTTTCAAATTAAATCGAATTTATAGGACCGATTTAACAAGTGTAAAGACAATCGGCGCTTGACAAAATAGTTAAACTTAAGTAGGTAATAATGGATGGATTGCTATACATATTCCATTTATTTAAAGCATTACGAATAACGAATGGTAGGGTAGGGAAGGGAAGTCAGTCTCTGTGGATTAAATAACATTAAAGGGGCTTTCACATCTGCAAATAAAGAGTGCTTTATTTACTAGACCATTTTGCTTCTGTTACTCACAAAAACATTGCAGTTTTCGTAATAAAAAATGAAAAACCACAGATAGAAAAATTTTAAGTTTTCCATAGGAACATACCTACCTAGTGAAAAATCAGTTTCTATTTTTCTCTGAAATCTTTTTTTTTTAAAGTTCTCGACTTTTTTTAAATGTCAGTTTGTATTCAATTCCATGTGGAGTAAACGCTCTAACTTATTTATTAGGTGCGCCAATAAACCTATTCTCTTTCTTATCTTAACGAGGAATAACTATGAACTAACGATAGTTACCTACTGATAAATTACACAATTCACTGCATTTATGGTTACAATAAAATAACGCAACGTTTTAGATGTTTATATTGACTTGATATTGTAATAAATACAGTAAGAGAGTCAAGAGCTGGTCAAGCATTAATTCAATGGACAATGCTACATTTAGATTTCAATCTAGTTCTCATATAAAAGTAGTGTTTGACAAGTCCTCAACGTCGAATTCTCATTTAAGAAACCGAGGTTAACTATAGTGGTTCAATATAGACAATACAGTCGACAACCCTACCCCAGTCAGCTTCATTCATATCTTAGACTTACTAATTAACTTTTTTAATGTAGTAGGTATGTAATAATTTTATTTGATATAAGTTTCTCCAAAGTGAAACTTGAAAGTAATCGTTAAGGTTTACGTTACGCAATTGTTAATAAATCGTCTAAAATTATTCATAAAATAACTTCAACACTTTCAATCTTAGGGCTCGTGAAGATTGCTTTTACCTACAACTTATAAGGTTCCACAAACAGGCTCGGCGCGACAGAGTGGTGTTTCACTGTTCCCTATACTTTGTAGGGTTCCGTACCCGTAAGGCCTACGGAACCCTATTACTAAGCCTCCGCTGTCCGTCCGTCCGTCTGTCTGTCAGCGGGCTGCATCTCATAAACCGTAATAGATAGACATTTTCAGGGAGTTTTTTAGCCGCTAAAACAACAAATAAAATACGGGTATTCAGCTGAATCCGGTTTGACTGGAAGCCGACCCCAATAAAGTTGGGAAAAGGCTAGGCAGATGATGAACAACAAATAATAAAAATAAATTAAAAGTTTTTTTGGCGCTTTTTGCTCGATGTTAATAATGACAACAGCTGCTATATTCACTAAAAAAATAATTTAAAAATGAAAGGGGGTCGCCATACAAGAGACGTGTTTTTGGAGGTTTCTGCTCGATTTTAACAGTGGAATATAATAATGGCGATGGTACCTTCCCCTTCATACGCAAACCGACTCGCACTTGGCCGATTTTTTTTAAGTTAGGTAGGTACTTAATAGGCCTTGTACTTACTGTTTTAATTATCTAACATAAAGAAAATTCCACCTATAAAAGTCAAATCGTTGTCGCATTGTCGCGTCCCGTCGGTCTATGATAGTAACCTTAAAACGTGTTTTACACTTTCAATGATAAGGCTCATGACGTCGGCTTTTCTATGTATGTCTTGTGAAGTTGGTATCGTATCTTGGTAATTTGTGACAATAATGTAACTAACACAACTTACTATCTAAGTAGCTAGACTACCTACCTATCTTTAATATTTGGGTTTCTTCTTTTCATCTGTCGCACGAGAATATATCAGCCTCTTGAGAGCCCAAGTTAGCATTATTGATAATCGTGCCGACTCACGAGAACAAAGCATTTTTTTATCTACATACACAGCATCTTACCTACGTCAATTTCGTTTTCTGTATTCCAACTGCTAAAATCCACACAGAAATTCCAAGATAATGATATTAGAAATCACAAATCTTTATCTGCAGTAAGTACCTATCTTGTAAACCAATTTCTACTAAAATGCCTTTTAAACGTCTTGCAATTATTTCAATGATTGCAAAATATTCTGACAAGATACCTCGATAGTGTCGCGTTTCGTCTGTAATCGAGTTGCTTGACCAAGTATAGAGTGACCAGTTAGACTTGGTACTTAGGACCACATTGGGCCAAAAGTGTCTTGTACCGCCAATATGTTGAGCTCAGTACATTTAAATGTGATTGGCTATTTTGTCGAGTTTCAAGAAGTAATGGTAGCTCTGTAAACGAAGCTGCAAGGTGGTTGAGTGATATTTGGAACGTTCGATAAACAGAGAATACGCATGTAGGTACACTTACACTTAATTAGTTTCCGATACTTAATCCTGACGTGATTGAGCCCCAACCTTGGTTTCGATTTACAAGGAAATTGCTTCATTTGTTTATTGCTCAAATTAAACACCGAATGGCCGAAGAGTTATGTAAGTAAATTGCAACTGCAGAATAGTACTACATCACTTACTCAAAACAACAATAGATACAATTATTGTTCTTAATCGAATTAATTGTTCACTTTCAATAGTAATATAATTTATAATTTCCTTGATTGATCACAGGACACAGCAACCTTATTGCAGTTATTGCTACGGTACCAAGTATCAAGATTGCTTGTAAATGGACCCAGAAAATGAAAATGGATCGTAAGATTGTAATATATCGCGTGAAATTGTATAAGTACTATTTTTTCTAAATAAGATACGGATTTAAATTATGTTGGAAACTATTGAATTTAGATGGATTTATTGTAGGTATCTACCTATACAAAACGTTTTTTTTCATATAGGTATTTAATTGAGGAATTATAATCTAATCAAGATAATACAGTCTTACGGAATCTGCAATTTCCCGGTACCTAATAAAATAAAATATAGTCTTGTGTTCTGCCATCAAATTCAAAATAATTAACAATTTCAAAACGTCTTCTTGTTAGCTGCACGAGCTCCGTGAAAGGATGTCCGTTGCATAAGAGTTACTCAATTACTCTGAATACTCTGAAATAGTTCAAATTAAACGAAATGTTTGCATAGAAATCTAAAGTTATATCAAGAAGAGATATGTTTGTTTATTCGGATGGAAATGGTAATCTCTGCAACTGATCCAATTTCGAAAATTCTTTAACTGACAGAAAGCTATAAACTGTAAGCATAAACCTTTTCAAAGCAAAAAAAAACAGTTTTCAGCACATTTTTACTCGCATAACTGGACAAAATGTAGGGACCAGGCTGCTGTTTCTTTTTTGAGTTGACTTTTGCACAAATCGTGTATTGATACCTACACAATGCCCGGATAAAATATAAAAGTGATACAAAATCACGTTGAGGCTATGTCATGCTGTCACTTGAAAATTGCCGACTCCATAAATCTTTACCTATTCAATTATAATTCCTCAATATATGTATATTATGAGAAAATGTTTTTTTACAATAAATCCCTTCCAAATTTAATAGTTTCCAATACCTATATCCGTATCTTTATCTTATGGCGTTTGCAATTTTTCGATGACATATCCTAAATAAAATTTCTGTGGACCAAGGGAGCGAAACCGCGGTTAAAAACTTGTAGTGATTATTTCGATGAGAACTGACAAATCTTATGCAATTACACTACCATTACCATACGTATTGCTTTCACCAACCAAGCATTTTGTTACAAAAGAGCGCGTTAAACTTAGTTTTATTATACTACGAATGCCGTTAACTTTACTCATTTCTTAAACACCGGTTTTAAAGATGTAGGTAATGGTAGTGTGTATTTTTCTCTTACGGTTTTTGCGGCTTTTTTATATGTTGTCGGTTTCACACCATACGAAACAAATCAATTCATTTAGCAGTTTCCTAACCATGTTGCGGTCGGCTTCCAGTCTAACAGGATCATCATCATCATCATGTCAGCCGAAAGACGTCCACTCCTGGACATATGCCTCCCCCAAGTGTCGCCACAACAACCGGTCCTGTGTGTATCGCATCCATCGGCTACCCGCGACCCTCACCAGGAAATCGGTTCACCTGTTGGGAGGCTTTCCAACGCTGCGTCTTCCCGTACGCGGTCGCCACTCCAGAACTTTTTGGCCCCATCGACCGTCTGTTCTGCGACTGCGAGCAATGTGCCGTGCCCACTGCCACTTCAGTTTGGCGATCCTTCGGGCTATGTCGGTAACCTTGGTTCTCTTGCGGATATCATCATTCCTGATTCGATCACGCAAGGAAACTCCAAAGCATTGCCCTTTAGGTGACTCGGTGTAGCAGGATGCATGTGAAATAATACGACTATCTATCAAACTTTTTTTTTTACGGGGGGAATACCTCATGTATGTCCTCCGCCCTGGGGCGGGTGGAGGGGTCTGTCAGACTCTTACTGACTAAAACCACCCCGCTGTTGCACCTTCCACCTACGCCGGGGATCGCGGGAACGTATGCGACTTCCGTAATCCCCGGCTGGTGCCGGCCCGCCTCTGCGGGCCACATCTCGTAAGCGGGGGGAGTAAGGTGTTTAACTCACCCCGCGACGTCAGCGGGGCGTATGGGAACACCACGCGCCGCCACCTCGGGTCCGGATGAATGGGGGGCGATGGACGTGACTATCTATCTACCTACTACAACACAATCACTGGGTACCACGGTCCCTTGGAATAACTGGCGTCAGATTTTCTGGCTTCTAGTCAAAAGCCTCACTTTCAATCCGTAACGACTGTCCGGGCACAACAGCTTAACGTTCACATGGCACCATGACCAACTTTTCAAAGAGAAGAACTTTTCAAAGAGTCAGCATTACCTATGACAAATTGTCAACTCAGAAACCGGGGGTCACTTACCTAATAGCAATATACAAATAAGCCAAAGAATTCTTAGAGCAAACATTACGTAAAACAGTACCGGTAGTAAGACAATAGGTATTATTTGAAAAGGGCACTTGTATAAATTTCATTGACCCGTTAGTACAGCACGGAGCAGTGTGGTATCAGCTATGCATACCTGTTGTGCGTCACTGACTCACTGCTCTCCTTGTACATATTTAGGGCAATTTTTGTGATTAACTGTTTCTCTATATTGATGCAAGATAGACAAAATTTATGAAATAGATTAACTGACAAGAATCTCAAATAAGAAACAGAGTAATGAGCGATTTAAAATATAATATGATAAACTGCACCACCACTGATAGCGTGTGCAAGCTACACAAAGGTTTCTTCTCGTACGAAGTCACTCGACGAGCATTATAATCACCACGCGTGCTCAATGCAGACTCAAACCAAGTCCAGGTTTCTTTACTCTCATCTGGGCCTGTGTGCCTGTTTCCCGAGTTCGCGAATTTTGCTTAACAAACGTAGTTTTGTTAATTGACGTTTTTTTATATTAGCCTTTATTGTCCTACTGCTAGGCAAAGATCTTCTCCTTCCACTCTTCCCGATCTGAAGACTTCTTCGACCAATCCGTCGTAAACGCCTCAGAAGTAAGCCGTCACGTCCATACAAATTTTGTTCCATTATCTTAATTCAATAGAGCCTATCCAAGCACACCATTATTAAGTTTCAAATGAACACAAAACCCACTAAATTAAAGCGATACTTCATTCCATCTGGATCTCAACCACAAACCGAAAGTTCACTATCCAATGGTATTTACTTATATTTGCAAGTTTTAAACCAACAATCTCGCCATCTCAATAAATATAAATCTCGACAAGACTAGGAAATTATAATGCAATTTGAATAGAAATCGAGCGAATCTGTTGTGCCGGTTAATGGCGCAGTGGTCCATGATGGCGCATACTTGAGAGCTGGTGGACCATGGAGGCTGCTGGTTCACATGTGATACTTCACTTTTATTATTGCGGACCGTCACACATTTATTTTAACACAATAATGACATCAATTTTAAAAGCACTCTCAGTTAGCAGATGATACTCTTCCCAAAACATGTCCCGAATGTAACAAATACGAAAAAAACCAGATTTAAGGTCCTTTGGTACATTGTGAGTTTTGAATACATGTGTCAATTTCTTTAATGAATGTGGTCAAACTAGTCAGGCAATGAAAACGTTATTTTTCTCACGAAAAGAAGAATACTTATAGAATAAATTCTCCTGCTGTGTTTAATATTAACCAGTCTACAAGGTGAGCTGACTGCCCCAGTGAACCAAAAGTACGTTTAACTATCATAGAAGCTATTTCCATGCATCATGGTGATAATGTATAATACATAGCATTACTGAGACAGTTATAACTGAGAATAACTGACTCTAGCAGGGGCAATGGACAACGGCGCTTTATGCACTATGTACCTATTCAAATGTTTCAAAGAAATGTTATTGTTGTTGCTTCAGCTATGCATAGTATCTGAATGTGTTACGGACGTTGGTAATACTCGAAAATTTACTTCTAGAAGCAGTCGTTTGGAGTTGCAAAGATAGCATTATTTGGGAAATCACTAAGCTAGCGATATTGATGTTGATATTTACAATCGAGTATTTGAGTATGAGTTTCTACTTAGTTGAACTACCTTTCTGTGTGATGGAAGAAAAATGTAAGCCACAGTCTTCCCATTGATTGTTCGTCAAATGAGAGGGCCAGGGGGTCAGGCTCTTTAAAGTGGATAATCAGTAGATCTCTGCGCTAGTTAGAGAATAATTTATGGCAATTTTCCGTTGTATTTTGTACAGATATTAAGATACATAATTATATTATGTTCATGACCATATTATAATAATAATGTCTTGAAACGTACCAATCTGATGTTTATTTATTTATTTTATTATTCATAGACAGAAACACATTATAATTTAGAGTACAAAAGAACTGCTTATTTCTAACGAAATTTCTTCCAGCAGACCTGTGAAAGGAGAAATAAAAAGAAATGTAGACAACAACCAAATAAATAAATAGCTAACATAAAACTTCAATTTAACGATTTCTGTGCATAGATCCTGCACAGTACAATCTTGTTAAGCTGTAAGCCTGTGAAAGAGCGCGGCCCTTAGTCCAATTAGCTTCAAACCAGGTAAAGAAGTCAACGTGAATGTCCTATAATCCGGTCATAGAAAGGGTGACAATCAATTATCAAGACGTTGGCCTGTCCCACTGGCCTCGGATTACGTAAATTATGTAACGTCCGAATATTATCGGCTCTCACAAACCGATAGATTACTGGAACATTAATGCAAAACGTTAAATTTATAGCCTGTGATCTATGTTGTGTAATAAATGCAAATATCGTGTTAAATCATAATTTCGATAGAATAAATCATTTTTGTGTTATTTGTGAGCTTCCTCTGTTTGATTTATCGTTCTTGGTGTCAATACCTATGGGTTATTTTGTCTTAATACGAGTATGTGAGGGGTTTCCGAAAGAAATTAACATTTTGCCGCTTTTAAAGTAGGAAGTGGAATTCTAAACGGTTTTTAAATTTTATCTCCGACGAGGTTTTTACGTGTCGTTTATGTAGGTACCTATGAGTATGAGTAACTACTTAATAACCTCTGCATGATAATGAATTTCACGCACTATCTTTGTGACAATGTTTGCACAGTAAAAAATCTGAGAGCGTAATGGCCGCGGCGTTCGTCGTCATGTGGCCCCCGTCACTAATTGTTACCTGTTGGTAGTAAAGGTATGACGTGACTTTTACGACGAATAGTTTCAACATTCGTTTGTTTTCTTCAAACATTATGCTGTTGCTTATTATTATCTAATTATGTAGCGTGATTAGTAGCTGTTACCTATATTATATTATTTTAAGAATTAGCATTATTTTTAGTCGAATGACGTTAAGTGTAAATTCAAGGCTGCACATACCGGGTAGGTAATATCCGTATACGGATATCCGAAAACATACAGTTTTGAAAGATCCGTTCTTTATGAAACTGTACCCACACTTTTATTTACCGTGTGTTATATGAAACTTGCAACGTACGATGCGCTGTTTTAAATAACACAAATATTTAGAGCCAGACGTTATAAAAAAGTTCTATAAATATTCCTAGTGCTTCGGGATAGCTTACGTCTGGCCTAGACTAGCTATTTGTTAGTATTCTGGATAATCTCGATAATCCAATTTATAAATCGTTGTAAGACGACACACAGTTCGACGTATGCGTGAAAATGTTTAAATAGTCAGGTATAATACTTCCTCTTTTGTATTTAGGACATCACATACGTAATACGTATATTTAGGTATACTTTGTTTAGAAAATGCGGCTCAAATAACTCTAGATATTCGTAAAATATGTCGTTTAAAGCTAACCATCATCATTCTCTCGCCTTTTTCGGTTTTCCCTAATTTATTTGGATTCTGCTCAATAATTTTTTCTTCCATGGTTACTCCTCCTGTTCTCATCATCCTGACTTTTCTAAAGTCACCCCCTCTCTCGACATACATAATAATCTCGCACAAAATCCGTCCATCGTTTCTAAGGTCGCTCAATGCTACCTGTAGGTAGGTAAATAACAGAACGATCTACACCCCGAAACTTATCTACTTTTATAAACTTTATACTAGCTTAGGTACTTATTAAACCAATTTCAATTATATCCATCTATGTTTGGTACACCTGTGAATACATCCCATCTCGGACTCAAGGACTTGCTTTAAAAACTTAACCTTGACAAATTGCAGGTTGAGAAAACCTCAGTCTTATTTTTGCAGAACTGAAATACTTAGGACTGATAGTCGGCATCGTTAATACTCGTATTTTCCAAATACCTTGAAAAAAAAGCAATTTACTTTTGATCCGACCGACACATATTATCCTTAATGACATCAATTCATCACCAGAGAAAATAAATTCTTGATACACAGATAGTTTCCCTAGGAAATTAAAGTCGACGTAATAAACATTTGTTGTAAAAAGATAGTAAGTGACTTCGCCACGTCGTCGGGCGAATATAGGCGTAATCTGTGCGGCAAAGTGCTCGGAATGATATAAGGATGTGTACGAATAATTACTTTCCGCTCTGTAAAGCCGCTGGTAATGATTCCGGATGCTGCGCAGCTTCCCGCATGTTCAACACGCAGGTATCGCCAATCGTTGCCTCTAGAGATAAGTCAGACGGTAGTTCACAGGTTTTTGTGCAGACATTAAATATTGCTTTATGTATGTTCTATTGAGAGTGCAGAGAGACTAATTAGTACCTAGTTACCTACCTAATTAGCCTCTCAATTTGGGATGCATGAAGGAGCCTCCTCGTGTAGCGCAATTTGTCCCATCAGACACTCAACTGAACCGAGCGCTCGGCGCATCCTGGACAGTCTCACCTAACATAACCTAACACCTTATAAGACTGGACAATCCTTCCCTTGCGGTGGTAGGGCTAACACCCGCCTGGTTCTCGACCACCCTCCCACCGGAGTTCGGCATCAAGCAGCCTGCTGTGTTTCGTCGACGCGTGGGAGTACCAGTGCTTCAAGGCATCTTCAGGGCACGCTCGCTTCATCATGGACCTCATCTATCGCTTTCCATCAGGCGTGATCGAGGTCAAGAGCTAGCCCATTCATAAATAAAAAAAACCTACTTACTTATCCTAAGTTTCGCGTCGCTTTATCTAGGTGTATTCTAATCCAAGCAAGTTATTTGTCTTTCTTTAACATAAGTTTCTGAATGTAAACCTCCTTTTAATGAGACTGTGAGACGTTGCAAACCGGCAGCTTTGATCGCTGACTGATTTGACAACTAAGGGCCATCTGCTTCACAATCACTTAGCTGTAAAACTTCATTTTATTTGTTATACACACACTTTATGCACGCAAAATCACAGAGACGGACTTCATGCCTGGCTTTTCTACCAAGTACCACTTTTGGGTGATGCGGACAGAAATAGTGTCTCTTTTCAAATTTCAATTTAGTTATGAAAGTCTCAATAGCCTCAGTAGGTAACTTCATATTACGCATTACGTTAAAATAATCATATTTACAACCGCAGCAATATCCGTACCACTGTAATATTAAATCCTTATTACTGTCGAAGCTAATTTCTCGAATGTTTATCACTATATATCGCTCTCGGTTTCACTCGACTTTCCATTCAATCGCGCAGTGGGCGGGTCCGTTGAATTATCGCATTTCATTTATCTGTATTAAGATTCATTTATGTGATACACTAACAAGCTCAACGTGTTTAAATTCGTCAGGAGTAGGTGCTAAAGCCCCGACCTAAGTGTGGAGCTCGTGGTGTCATCTTTGATCTTTAAGTGTAAGCAACGCTTGCAGTGATTGGTCTGCGGATGAGTGACCATCTTAAAATACTGCGATTCCTCCGTGTGGGTAAGCACGTTAAGCTGTTGGTCCTGGTGGTCATTTGTAGATCTATCGAGTTACTAAAGTTGTCTGGTCTTCAAGCAGGAAAGCCGAATAGACCAGCCAATTTAGCCGGACTCTTGGGTAAAATTAGATAAAAAAAGGCCAGACAACATATCAGAATTGGGTGTCTTTAAAATTTAACTCGTCAGCCTAACCTAGTCATATTGAGCTTATAATTATAAAAATAAATTAATGGCGATCAGTCTTCTTAATTGTGCATTTTTTAGGAAAAATCAAAGTGACTGGTGAAATTCAAAAACCCTAGCCAAAGCGGGACGGGCCGGACACCGTCAACTTGACCTCACACGCATCCAAAAAACCTAACTATGTCCGGCTTTATCCGGACGCCTGGCAACCTTAGTCGTTACCTGTAGTCAGAAGCCAAGAAACCTGACACCAGTAGTCTTGCTATAGGGAATCGTGTTACACAGTTACTGGGTTGTGGACGTCAAATGGGCAGTCGTTCCATGTAAAATGGTACTGGTACTGAGCTGCATCCGAATAGCTGGAAGCCGGCCGCCACATGGCTGGCAAAAGTCTAGGTAAACTGATATTGACTAAAGCCCATTCAGGGCGCGGGTACCGGGACTCGCGCGTCGCTATCTCACACAATTAACCACACCACCACATCTTCATCTTCGGAATTCTAGCGGCACCCAGCGTCACGTCCGTGCCTCGTCTTTTCTATATGTTTTAAAAAGTCGCGCGAGCGGCGGCCCGTCTGTGCCCTGTTCGTGCCCCGTCCTCGTCTTACGTCTTTTCTGTGTCCAGCGACTAAGACTTTCATTGCTAAATCATTGTCAGTTTTCTTCTATTGTTTGTGAATCTCAATATTTGTTGTATACAATGTGACAATTCACACACATACACATACTTATGTAAGAACATTGTATGAATAACCATAAAAGCGTCGTACAAAGTCGGCACTTACCTTTTTTGACCCTATGACCGTTACGTTACATACACTTTTGGTTCAATACAACCATTGACTGGACAGGACGCCGTATTATTAAGATTGGTTGGTTGACCTTGACATTCCAAAACGTAGGTACTTACCTACTTAAATGTGAGAAGAGTGACGTAACAGAAGTAACTAGTGAGTTATCGACCACACTATTGATGATCACATTACCTACTGTGCATTTTGAGTCACGGGTGATCTGTAAATTGATATCGATAAGAAGACACATCTTTTTGTGGTCTGACTTCTGTGTGAGAAACAAGTCAGGAGAATGGGCACCAGCATTGTTCGTAGCGTGAAAGATATCGAGTGGACCCAATGCTGGCAGGCAGCTGCTCCACGTATAATAGGTACCTACTGGTATTCAGCTGAATCCGGTTTGACAGGGAGCCGACCCCAATATAGTTGGGAAAAGGCTAGGCAGATGATGGAGACTCCATGCAAACTCTACGTTATTGACACACATGTTTTCAAGTCTAGAGCGTTCACCTCATGTCTTCAAACTGAATTAACAATACGGCCTGCTTCCCAAGAGATGATAACTGTACTTAGTATTATAAAAACTGCAAAAAAATTGTCCGTACTTCGAGCTAATTTAGATATAGGTAATGGAAGTGTGCGTGTACATAATTCAGTTTGATTAGCTTCCTCTGTGTGACGTGTCGCGAATGAGACTTGTCATGGTGTGTTAGTGTGACTATCTTTAATTTTTTTTCGCCGATGCGGCCTTCCGATTTTGCGAAGCAAATAATCTTTCGCACCTTGTACCAACAAACCGCATCTATCACCGTCAAAAAATTCATAAAAACAAATCTCCGTTTTAGCAAACAATAAAGATAAGTTATCAGCCGTCAACCAAGCAGCAAGGTTGTTGCGTCTGTTTTGTAAACACGATCTCTCACAAACCCCTCATTGTCTAACATTTGCATTGTGTTGCGCACAGGAAACGTGTGTCCATTGGGCGCTATTCGCACGCCTCACGCGCGAACAGCGAAAAAACGTAGGTACCGGCGCGAGCGCTGCCTATATTAATACACACCTTTCTAAATTGCGTCCAACACCTTGTTAACACCTCATCTGACCAAACAGTTGCGACATTATATTGAAACAATACCTATAAAAGAACATTACTACATTGCGTCTATTGTCCAATTTCAACAATCGGTGATACTGATAATATACAAATGCCCTATTACCGAGCACATGTGTTTGCTCAGTACCACTCAAGTGTTAGTTGTAGGCACTGAGGTTCTACTGACCCAGTTCATGGTATTAGCGTCTCCACAACGTCAGCCATCAGTCAACCGGCTGTACAGTTACATTGTAACCAGTGAGGGATCGAAAACCCGATGTAGACCAGTCCCGATACAATGATATCAACAGATACGCCCAAACAACTTTCCACTGACGAAATTGGTGCTATTTTCTCCGTCGCGCACTATATTTTTGTGTCCCCTGCTCGATAAACGCTGAAAATCGCTATAATCAACGGACTGTTCTATTTCGATTTGCTAAGAGTGTCGTAAATCGCCTTTCTCCGTCTGTGGCGTCGCCGTCGCCGTCGGTTGGTTAGTACAGCCGTGGTACAGCTGGGGTCAGTGTTACACATTAGGAGAGCGACGCTAATGTAATTACCGCGACCTTTCTATTAAAGTCAATTGATCACAATGTGGCGCAGTAAACAGATCTAGTGCTGTTCTAGCATCTATATTGTTATTGTGAAATGGGCGACCGTTAGTGCGCCCGCGCCGGTGCCGCCGCCGCGCCGGGCCGCGTGACGAGGCGTCGTCAGCGCTCATTACACCAATTTGCGGGTGATTATGAACACAAAGGCAACTGAGCAATCGATTGTTCGACATGTGGTCATCTCAAAAGCCGGTATTAATCTCAAACATTACGTAAAGACACTTGAATTATTCAATTTTACGGGCACTTGTATTAGCATAAACCGGGCCGTGTGCAGACTGTGCAGTAGTCGACTGTAATAGCATATAATTGGAGAGCGTCTGGCGGCACCCAATTAACTTGCCATTAAATTACTTTCCCCTAACGCAGGTATTATTCGAGGTTTCATTAAGAGACAGAGATCATGCGCTGGAGGGGGTAAGAATAGTGAAAGCATATTTGGTTTATTGCCCTCACGAAAATAGAGACTTTTCACTGTTGATTGTTTTTTGTAAGTTGAATCATCAAAATGTGCTCATTGTTGGTAGCTAAAGCGTGTTTAACGTTAGAACTTAATAAGGAAGCCGGACTAATCACATGAAATCTCTAGTCTAATCGCAATTACGTGTTATATGAACCTAACTTTTAATAACATGCAAAATGCTGCTGAAATTACATAGGTAGAGTTAAAACGTGTGTTATATAAGAGCGGAAGTGAGATAGTACGAGCTTATCATTTGCGTCTACGGCTGTGTTAACCGCAGACAACTAGGAAACCGCGAAAACGAAATCGTGATATTCTGCTCAAAGAAACTGATTTAGAGCTCACCACAGACACCACAATTACTCATTGTCTTTCTGCCTAATTACAGATGAACACACTCATGCATAGGGACTATTTTCTATAAAAACATGGTCGTTCTGAGATCAAAACGTGTATTTCGATGAAATTAGAAGGCATTTGTGTTATATCTACGTCATATTTTAGGTTTTGTGTGTATTCATATTTATTTAACCTTATAATTTATTTATAAATTGACAAACTTAGTAACTTTATTCAATGCAAGAGCACATAAAAAAAACTTTCCACAATACAAAAAAATCGTAGAACTCCACTAATTTACTTTCCGTTTCATCTGGCTTCTTCATAAAACTACTATCTCAAAAAAAATAATCAAAGAATCGCTTCGTTAACAAAACGGGTATCCGTTACTTTAATGATACTTTATTGAAGCACTTGTGAAGATCATAATTTATTAAGTTAAGACAGAAGTCGGGTCATCTTGCAGCTTGTCTGGTCAATTGAGGGTCTGTAAGCAGGTGCTAGTTGAGCCCACAGAGCTCCGAGACGCAGCGGTGGACCCTGGGAATGGTCTAAACTACAGTCAGCCAGTGTCACTCTTTACTTATACCAATTGACGGTAATGACAATTCGGAATTTAACTTTGACAGCTGACAACTGGAGCTCATAGCACATGGCGCGAGCACGGACGTTATTAGTAGACGTTTCTAGAGCTCCATAGCTGAATTTAACCAATGTTTAAGTTAGCTAACAGTGATTCATCGTTAATGCAGTCAGAACATAGTTTCATACCTTACTGTACATTATGTCATTTATTTATGATGTGCCTTACTAAGATCCAATAATGAGGTTGCCTTGTTCATTGGCAGGGTGCCTCACCCGACATGCCAGTCAAAGTTTACTGCTGAACATTCACTCTCTTAAGTTTTATTCCGGTCCTCCCTTTTCCGCTCCAGTCTAACTCAATTGTCTTCTGAATGAAGATAGGGAGAACCTACAGAAAAATTTTAATTAGGTACAGCTACTGGCTTTCTGCTATTTTTTCTCCAGTTTGTACTTATAATCTATTGTTTACTTTTTTGGCTGACTGTATGATCCATTTAAGACATGCTAATATTGCTAATAAATAATTAATTACAGTCTTGCCTGGTCTTTTGGAGCTCCATCAAATCCTTGTTTAGAAACTATTACTGTATTAACTCAGAGGCGTATGAGAAGTACATACGTCTCTGAGTTATTACAGTAATAGTTACGGTACGACCGCAATTTACATTGTAGCCAGCTTACTGAGCTTTTTTACTGGATATTTGGAGGTTTCCGTAGCTAATGGCAAAAAAAGAATCCATTATACCTCTAGTATCGGCAATGCTCATAAGAATAGCTCTAGCCATGTAACAAAACTGTTCCATTCACGGTGCGTCGGCCATTATACACTTTGTTGGATTTTCTTCTTCCACGAGATGGTAGAGGTATATTCTTTTATGGTAGATAACCTTGCCGAAGATCCATCCTAATAAGCCATTCACATAGCTGTATGTCGCAAAAACCAATCTCGCACAAGAAAAACTGACAAGCAAGAATAATAGTGAATCAATGAACAACACATAAAATAATTGCTTACAACATAATAAATTACGTGTTATTTCGTATTTGTGAGCGTAACCTCGTAAAACGTAATGCGACGTGGTTTTAGCTAGCATTTGTAATGAATGCTTTAATGCATTATATCACATTGATTGGTTATCTAATTGATCATGGTCAAACTAGTCTGACACCAGTGACGCTGGGGTTGCAAGAGTGACGATCTTCGCAAGGGGGTTGGGATCTCCTGACGCTCGAGAGTAGGTACCTAGGTACTCTAGACAAATAACTGTCAGCAGTAGCGTGGTGAAGGCGATTGTCAAAACGTCAGAAATGTAGGTATTTAAGATTTAGGGAAAGTACAATTGAAATGCTCCCCAAAATAATTGTTGAACCCTAACACTAAGTACCAAGTAAAATATATTAACTTCATATAAATTCTTTTTGCTTACCAAAATGGATTTTAATGCTCACCAAATATCGTTTTACTGAAACAGAAACATTAATACTTAAAATTGCAGTTAAAAAATGATATAATGCAATGTTACTACTGTTACTAGGAGAACTTAGGATGCAAGAGGGAGCGAAGCGAGCTCTGGACTTAGGGCACCCCGACTCCGACAGGTTAGGTTAGAAGGGGATGGCGGGGTCTAGTGAGCGAGCGAACTCAGACGTCCCCATTCCCTTTGTGGTTGTGCTCCGACTACGCCTTTTAGGCAACTTTAAAAAGTGTTTTGAGGTTAGGTTACACACAATTTGGTGAGCATTTATTCATTCTGGCAGCTATTTCGAATTTATTTGTAGTAAAATAGCAGAATTTCTGGAAGGTGTTTAAACACAAGCATAGATTTACACTCTGTCGTAAAGTCACGTGATCAGTCCCTAATATTGCATTTTTTATTTGCAAAATTTAATACCACTTATTACCTCTTGTAAACAATTATGAAAGAATTTTCAAAATACTTACCGTCATCAGCGATGAAGTTATAAAGCTTGAAAGATGACAATCAGAAAGAGAATTGTGATACAAACTCTGACGTCAAATACTATGACGACTATACGAAGCGCCTATAATATAGGTAGCTGCCATAGAAAACGGCGTTTTCGCGAGATCCCTCTCGCGAAAACGTACGTACGTATGACAGGCCCTGTAGTTCTCGCGTCCAGCGGATTACCGCAGCTTCCACCATGTTTATCGCTCCAGCTTGAGGACTCCTCCCGAAAAAGTCTGGCAGTCTTCAAGTCACAGGTATTTACTTCTTTTTCTCTGGAAGCAGTAGGTGGCCCTGTTCATTATAAGTGGGTACAGATTGGGCTTTCAGTATGCTTGCTGGTATCGGTATCGGTACACGGAGACCCGTACGTAGCGGTCTGTTTTTCTTGAAACTGTCAAGGTCGCTCTGCTCACGTAGGTAGCGGTCTTGCCTTACCAGGTACCTCCAAAAACGTCTTGTTCTTTGAGTTTTCTGTATTTATAAACCAGATTTCTGTTAAAGGTCAGTTTGCTAAGTTTAGGTTAAAAAGTAATAAAACAAAGCAAAACATATTGAATCAGGTTTCGATTTTAATTCTTATCAATAATATTATATTCATTTCCTAAACGTATTATAAAAACAATCTTTATCATACCATTGTAAAAAAGAACTGTTACATATTTTCTGAAATAATACCTCAAGCGAAACAATACATTTAAAAAGCAGGAAATTCAACAAATCACAATTAAAACGGCTGTGAAGCATGAAACCTTATTTTGAAAGTGTCAACCACCTCAGTAAACAAGGTTATGGGTGGTTGTACTGGTCACTTTGCGACTATATAAAATTATAATCAACTGTCGTTCGTCCCCGAGCGGATTGCAACAATAGCCTACGGTAACTGAACTGACATGACAATTAACGGAAAGGAAAAACCTAGTTGTTCCACATTAAAAACCGGTACCAATGAATATTGTTAGTCCCGAAGGTTTATTAAATTGAGAGCGGCGACTGGCCGTGTGACAGTGCCCTTAATTCGAGGATAGATTATACTCGTACACCGGTGTAGATTTCAATGACTGCTATTGATCTGAATTTTGTGATAGACACTAAACTGAGTTAGAAAATAAAACTTTCGAAAGGGTTTTGACGAATATACCACTCAGGGTTCATTTTTGAGGGAAAAATATAATGGATTGACTATACCGCTGTCAATAAGTTGGTACGTTTTTTTTGGTTTTGGTCAACTAGGTACTTTAGCTTAATAAGACACGTGGGAGCGTATAAAGCCAAGTTCAAGCCACAAAAACTGAATCCCTCCCCGACTTTTGCCTAACGAGCCAGCCCGCGCCGCTGAGCCTTTAGCTTAAATAACCCCTAATTAATGAAACGACCCAGCCTGTTGTCCCTTGCTGTCCCTAACTGACGCCGCTAAGCCGAGGTCGTATTCCACAGGGAATGCCCTTAGCGAGCGGTCAGTAGTTTTTAGCTTGTAGCTAGTTTTGTTGCCTTGGCTGGGGGCCTTAAATTCATTTGAGGCCACCACAGGTTAGTCCGGTTAAGCAGTTGATATCCCATGTGTGTTAACTTGCTATTGGTCATACCTATTTAAAAAAAAAACAGAATTACTCGAAACATTTGGAGCCACTTTTGACCCCTTCAGATTTCATTCTCACCCTTTGGAGTTTATTTCTGATATTATCAAGTCTTTCTATTTAAAAAGTAAATAACTTAAGTAAATAAAAAGGGGTCTGAGAAATCTACAGTTCTTTTTAAATTGTATTCCTGCTGTAGGTCAAAAACAGGATTTACAAACACAGGGACTATGGCATATGGTAACCCTGCTTTGTTCTCGTTTCCTTGTTCAACAAGACTCTCTTTTGTATTACACACTTAATTCCCTAGGGATATCGGATACTTTGTGGTGCACTGGTGCCGCAAGTGAAGCAGATGGTGACTTGTTTTACAACTTTGTTCTTTTTATATCCCCCCGGACAGAATACCTACTGTCTGCATCTCTTGTAAGACGATAAAAAATATAGCTGCTCTATTGAAAGGCCAATTATTATTCTCGTAGGTACTTAAAATGCGTTCAAATTCAAGTTGCAATATCATCTCAGCGATAATCAATGCCAAAATGTGGGTAAATTTGAGGTTTTTATTGCAGTTGGTGACTGCGGAGCGATTGCGAACGCTCTTTAAAAATACGAGAATTGCCTCTCGGAATGCACTTTTGCGCTTTTGGGAAATTCTCACCCGAGTACAGATTTTGGCGCTTAACATGTCGATTTTTTAAAAATATTTGTGCCATAGGTTTCATTTTTTAACACCACTCACCAACGCACAATACCAATGTAACTAACTGTATCAACTCGGTCAGCAGCCAAATACTCCTAGTCAGCAATGTTCAATAAATAGGAAGTCGGTTCTACATTAACTGTAACCGTGAAATCAGTTTATGAAACTGACCTCTAACTGTTAGATAATAGAAAATTTCGATAACCTATACGATTGCAGGCAGCTTCCTGGTACCTGAAGGTAAGAAATATATTAATTAGAAAGATAAAACTTATTAAAGAAATTTGACATAGTTTGGTGACTCGTTAATGGCATTAAAAATATTAAAATATTGATCTGAAGGCTAAATATAGATATAATAAAGCGTTCAAATTCAAGTCGCAATTTCATCTCAGCGCGCAGCGACAGTCAATGTGTCTCAGCGACAGCTGTCAAAAGAGAGGTGTTTTGACAGTTTGCGACTGCGATGCGAATGCGTACGGTACATAAAAATACGAAAATTGCCCCTCTGTCATTTAGATTCTCGATACCTCTGTGGGCAAACAAGAAGCGTTTGACAAACCAGTGTACAGTTCTCGTCAAATAACTTTGCCCCTCTGAAGTTGTGTCGAGTGGCTGCGTAGTAGTCAAAATTACGAACACACTGCAACTGCGCATGCGTAAGAGACATGGGGGCGGGGCGCGATTTTATGTCCCAGTCGCTCGGTTACGTTCGATGCATGCTTGCGTCCCGCTTGCTCCCGTGTACCTGACTGCACCTGCGCGATCTTTGCAAATGGCTAACTTCAGAGGGGCAAAGTTATTTGACGAGAACTGTAAGTAGGTATGTGTAGTCAAAGCTTAAAGTAACATCCTATGAGCGAAAACGATTCGTCTGTGATACTGCAATACCGGGAAACTACACTGCTATAAGGTCTAATTTTCAATATTGCAATACTGAGAAACACACTTTGCTATAAGATATAACTTTGAATAAAATAACATCGGAAATTAGACCCAGTTTCGCGGCATTGCAGGATCACCGTCGTAAAAATTGTTGAAGTCCAAAATGTTTGGGATAAACAAAAGCTGTTGAAATGACACGTGATCAGTCCCTTGTATTTTCGCATTTCGACAATCGCTTTCGCACAATGACACTTTGTCTAGAGCCCCATGTGACGTTTCGAAAGCGTATTGAAGGCAATGCTACATTTTGAAGTTTATATCAGTGTTATCGCGGAAGGACTGCCAATTTGTCTAGAACCCACTTACTCTTTCTTTGGTCATCATCTCATGCATGTCTAATGGTAATGAAATGAAGTAAAGCAACAAATCGATCAATGTTTTCCACTTTTGCCGAATATAAACAAACTAACATTCCGGCGACCTTCACAAATAGATTATCAACAATTTGATTTCACCTTACATATTTTTTTATTGTTGCTCCGTGCGCATTGTGTGACTATTACTGACTATACAGTCATTTCCAACAGGTATTGGCATCAATATCTTGTCCTGTCACGCCAATCGTTTATTTTTTCAATCGAAAGGAAAAAGTTTTATGTGTCGAAAAATAGAATCGTCGATCATGTGTAACTTTATTTAACAGACTTTGAAACTGAAACATGTTTTAGTGTGTCAACGTTGTTATTGTAATAACATGAGAATGATACCTAATGTCAATAATTTAAAAACGAATGTATTCGTGACTAACTCCTAATTTCGAAACTAAGAAGTTGAGAACTTGTCAAACTCTATAACTTGTCAAACTCTATAACTTGTCAAACTCTGTAACTTGTCAAACTCTATAACTTGTCAAACTCTATAACTTGTCAAACTCTGTAACTTGTCAAACTCTATAACTTGTCAAACTCTATAACTTGTCAAACTCTGTAACTTGTCAAACTCTATAACTTGTCAAACTCTATGCTGACAATATTTTGTTTGTGTCGCTATCACGCCTAAATCGCTAAACAGATTTGGATGGATTTTTGTACAGAGATAGATAGCACCCTGGAGACGGTTATACATAACTTAATTTATTTAGGTATTTAAAACTTTTAGCACACAAATGTTAGGCGTGAGGTGGACTTAATGTTATAGGCATTCTCTACCAGTCAACCTTTGGGTGATGCAGATAATAGTGGTAGGTGCAATAAAGACAATTAAAAGCGATTCTACTAAGCGTTAAAATTTTCTTTTTTGGAAAATCTATATTAACGCGAGCGAATCAGCGGGCAAACCCTAGTAAGTAAATACGACAAGGTATCGCTACATGGGAGCTTTTCAATCCATTCGGGAAGCCTTGGACGTTCACTCAAAATACCGTTTTATATTTCCTTCTCAAGTTTCACAATTCGTCAAAAATATCTACGTATCGAATCAGGTCAAAAACGAATAAATCTTACTGTTGCTATTTCAATAATATTGTTACAGACGTATCTGCATCACTGATCTCCTGATTAGATAGCGGAGATGATAAAATATCTAATAATATGTTTGTACAAGGTACGAAGTGTGGTTATATTCCATTCGACTACATTTCTAGTCCCAATAACTAAACCTGAATGAACACTACAAAGATGCAAAATTGTTTGTTTGTTTGTATAGGACGTAGGTAATCTCTGGAAGAACTGGCCCAATTCCAAAAATCCTTTCACTGATTTACGCTGTAGTGCCATGGGTTACTTTTAAGCCGGAGCGAAGGCCCAGAAAATGAATAGGTAGTCTTTTATTAAATGTTTCACAGTTCCAACTCAAGCCGTCGTGGCATGGGGACCATGCCACGACGGCTTGAGTCGTCGTACCCTGCATTTGTAAGTCCATCCAATTAATAGTACCTATCTCAAACAATCTGCGTGAATATGCGGTGCTAAAGTAAACTTATCATAGTTCACACTTGTTCCGATATAACACGGCACTGTCCTCGTGAAAATGTCGTAACATTACATTTATTTTGTCCATTTTCTATCAACTCACGCGACACGTTTCAAGTCCATAAAACAGCAGTGACCTCCAAGCACGTAAAATTGAAATTTGATTTTAACAAGGTTGTTTTTTACTCCCAAGACTTAAAAATAAATGTTATAAATGTAATATCATAATTGAAAGTCTTCCACACGTTTTATTGATGACTAACAGTTGCCCGCGGCTTCGTCCGCGTCCAATTCGCAAAACAGCACAAATTAAATTTTCATGGATTTTACATTTTTTGTACGGAAACCTAATTCTTTTACTAAAATAAAAGAAGCTTTAGTTACTTCTTATAACATCAGCTATCTGTCACTGAAAATCCCGTCAAAATCGGTCCAGTCGTTTTGGAGATTTGCCGAAAAATAACACATGTAATTAGTATGCATCGTATACTTTCGTTTATGTATTTATTAAAAAAAGCTGCTATCTTGATAAATATACAAAAAGGCACTTCAATATCATATAAATCTTCTGAAGAAGTTAAAAACTAGGTAGCAGACTCACTTTTATGAATGAGCTGTTTCTAAGATGGAATTATCATAGAGACAATCGCTGCGCCCGCACCGCTCTCGTTGAAAACATGGCGTCATCTGACGTCACAATGTAGTAGGTACACAATGTGCCATTGAAATAATCGCATGAACGATGAGACAGCCTTAGGTTGTGTCCATGTTATCTATGTTTCCATGGTGATCTTAACCTGTGTCTTAACTGAGACGTAGAGAAAAGTTTCCCATCTCATTCGTGGTAGGTACTAGACTTACGAAGGAGATGCATATATCCATTTATCCAAGGACAATAAGGTTCATTGTCCCTTGAAAATCAACAATATCTGGGGTTCTGATAAGTACCTACTGTCATTTCTGCGAATCATCATGAAAGCGTCTACCCTGGTATTGCTGAAATTCATCTTTGCTCAACCTCCAAAAAATGAGGAGCTCTTGGCTAAATAATTACAGCAGCATGGGTCGATTTTCGAGGTCAATCCGTGGATGGGTAACAATCTTAACATCTGACACCAGTCTTGCCAAGGGGTCTCGTGCTACCCAGTTACTGGGTTGTTACTGTGTGCTCAGCTGCATCCGGTAAGACTTGAGGCCGACCCCAATGTATTTGATAAGACTTAGCGGATTGAACAACCTCTCAAAACATCTGACACAAGGAATTTGACCTAAGGAATAACTAACATTAACTCTATAAACCACGAACACGGCAGGAAGTTCACTAATGCAGTTAAAACCGCCGCTTCCTTTGCCAAGAAGATTTCAAATAACTCACGTAATGCTAATTATAATTTTAAATTATACCTTCTCATAAATTCATCAATATTACACGCATATCCGTAGTCCCAAACGAGTCAGGAAGCTCGGTGTCTAATTATAAAAGGTTAATTGATTTTCAATGAGCAGGTGTAGTTACTGCATTGGTATAAGGCAACAAAATACAGGAATGTGGTCAATTAGGGCTCATATTCTGAACCTCCTTACTCATTATCTGAAACCCCATTTCGCCAAACTGTGTTCGCAACTATCCACTCATATGGTAAATAAATTAAGTGGGACATTTTGTAACATTATTGTCGAAAGCAGACCACACAATTTCAATATATCAGAAAGTGAAAAAAAGATATCGAAATAAAATCTGTAACAATAAATATATCCCTTCACAGAACGTCGACTGTTGAAACGAATACTTGCCGCCCTTGAGTTGGGGATAAAAATAAAATAAACTGAACAATTTGGACTTTCACGTTGCATTATGCATCTCAGTTCCTTGCTTGCGTATGCGCACCTTTTGAAACAAGTCGATTCCATTTGTAAAACGGCCTACGTCAATTCGAATAAAATTAATTATGGTTTCCGACAAAATAATAAATTATTATTTCGTTTACGAGTTCGCACTTTATCCATGATGTAAGTTGATAGAGGCCTTGATAATGCAATCACATTATTTAAATAAATTTGGTCTGCCTATTCCTCTGGAGAACATGGCGTGATGGTATACATATACGTTTGAGACGTGTAGGAAGTCTCGTGCCACAGTACTTAACATACTCTGTCGACCCAACAGCCTCACAATGATCAAACTATACGAACTAAAATAATCGAAATACAACAAAACGCCTATTACAAAAGAATGGTATGCAATAAAAAATGCCACAGGCCTTCAATGCTGAACTGACACCAAAAATGTTGACTTAATTCTTTTAATTGCACATCGCTTGCTCAATACACTCCATGTCAATAGAATGTTATCAGACATGTGCATCGTGAGAATCGCCTGAACTTATCTCTTGTAATAAGAATAAAGATACAGTAATGAAGTCGGTATTGGTAAATCGATACATCAATTCAGCTGTTGATCGATTCTGTCGGACTGATACCGAAACCGCAATGTAGGCGGTAACTAGTCAACGCTAAAGTTGGATAAAATAGCTAGCTATGTTAAATTCTAGTTTTGATCAAAGATAGACCAGCCGTGAGAATAAAATACTTTACTTTTCGCCATATAAGTTACAGAAAAGATAGATGTAGAAAACATTATGTAAGGTGACACAGTGGGAGGCCATCTCTTAGCCTCCTATTCATAAGTATAAAATGGAAATACCTATTAATTAACTGAAAATTAAAATAAACACCAATTGATGCCAAAAACAATCTTCCGTATTGTAATAAAAATATAAAAAATACAGAGAATAAAATAAAAAGTAAGTACCTAGGTTAGTATACTACTTAACTAAGATTACAGCAAACCAAGTTTTGCATCAGTTTTCAAAGAACCTTAACCTAAAAAAGAATAGCGTCACTCGTTATCAAATACAATTTTATTTTTGTTTCAAAACGAACTCACAAATAAAATTAAATAGATAGCATCTCCATCGCTAATTGCGCTCCTTTCAATGCATTTTTATGCTGTATGTATTAGCTAATGTACTGCCGTTATCGCTAAGATACCTGTCAATTATAATCCAGAAATTCGAACCGAGAATTTTCATGATCGTATCGACGTATCGATTCGGAATCGACCTTCGATTCGATCGAATTTTCGAGTTGTGAAACCGTGTATGGAAGGTTGCTCGACAGTGTAACCACAATTTTCGATGAATGGAGAAATACCGTTACATTTGCAGCTATAATTATTAAGGTACTGTAGGAGCGTGTAAATTATGGCACGATTTATTATTACGTGCAAAATTGCGAAAGAAAAAATGCCAACCCTACCAGAGAATATTTAATTAAGTTGTTTATAATAGGACCTACACATCAGTTTAATTAAACTTATAGTTTGGTTACAGCGTAAATATAAGCTAGAATGATTTTTATATTAAAAACCTTTTTACCTTGGCTTAATTCAAGGAATAATGCAAAAGTAAAAGTAGATACTAATTTAATTTTAAGCAATTAGTTAACGACTGGTAATAAATACACATTCAATATTACCTAATTGTGATATTTGCTTTCACTAAGTAAGTAATTAATTAGCCAAGTTTTAATTAATGAGAACCATTTTTGTGATAGAGATTGTTTGACTTGCAATTTCCGGCCTTTGTATGTCCTGTTTGCAAAATTCCTGCTAAATTAATGTGGACAAGCAATTTGTCCGTTTTTAAATCTGGAATTGTGGTTGTCCGTTTTTAAATCTGGAATTGGTTATCTGCCTGTTGGGCAGTGGACCCATATAAATAAAAAAAAATATCTATGTGTACCTAGCATTTACCCACATTTTACAAACTATGTAAAGTCCCATGTAACAGGGAGTCAGCCAGTTGCCCACCGGTCACAAATGACACAAGACTCGGGGCTACTTTTGAGTAATAATTCCAGATGAAAAAAATATTTCTAATATATACTTTGTTATTCATCTATTCACGATCGCATTTACCATGCGAGAGAAGATTGGCACAAGCTCACATAGGATGACACTGGCGATGCGCCTGCGCAATCGATATGTTATCACCACGAAACGAGCCTATCAACTAGTGACCTATTTTTCTACGATATGTCAGTGGTCACAAGTAACGTATTTTTTTCGTACGCGCATATCTCGTTCCCGAAGGAATTTCCCGCTCCCGTATCGGTATAGCCTTCCTCATGAAAGTGGCTATCAAATTATTATACAAAAAGAATTTTACACATCCGACTGATAGTTCTAGAGATTAGCGCGTTCAAACAAATAAAAAAACCAACAAAACTCTTTAGCTTTGTTAATTAAATATTAATAATAGTCTAGTAGTATAATTATAGATTTTATGATTTACATTTTTACTGAGATTGTAAGATTTTGACACATAAACTTGAATGCACTTATTCAAGATCGTATTCGTATCGAATCCATCTGCACCAACTTATACAGGGTTATTTGTAAAACACCAACAACCTTTCAGTGGGTGAAAATACTTATGATTATAAACAACTTTTACTATGGGACCAACTCTGAAATATCAAAAAATAAATCGGCTGTTTCATACAAAATACAATATTCACCCGATGAAAATGCATGTCTATTAAGTGGGCTCGACCGAGGGAGGGGAAATTTGTATAACAATAATGTTTATTTAGACAAACTCCTTGCCAAATCGATTTCGGTTCAGTAATTGACGAGTCAAGAAGCAATAAACACACAGACAAAACATTCACGTTTATATTGATTGTTTTATTTAATGTCGCGTGCCTAGCTTACTACAATATTATCAAAACAAGCTCATTCACGGTGGGCGCTTGTAATTTATTTAAGTAAACACTATATGCTGAACTACCAATATTTATAATTATTCTAATAATATTATTGGATGCGTGGGAGCAGTTTAAACGGTCATTGTCGTGGCGTTCCTGAAAAGTATAAAGGCATAATGGCTTTCCAAAGTTTTAGAATCGACAATCTGTCAGTTCTCAATCAATCAATCAATCAATCATCTCTGGATTTGTTCCCCATTGGACCTCCTGATACGTTCACACCACTGTTGGCGATTTTTCTTTCGTTATTTCTGGCATTGTGAGTCTCTCCATCTATCCAAAACAGTTTCCAGTTCTGTCAAGGTGTTACCTATACAGAAGGCCATCGTCAATACAAGCAACGTGTAACAGAATTACGCAATATTGTATTACTATATATACCTATTTCGGGGTTGGTCCCATAAGTAAAAGTTGTTAGACCCCATATGAGGTTCTGCTTTTATTCTGTTAGGTACACGTTGTATAAAAACGTGCGAATAAACAAAAAATGTCACGTGGTCACAAGTCTATGGCCAGACCAGAGACTAGATTCTAGGAGTTGTTACATTTTGGACCGTGAGACTTTATCATTGGAAATTTATTCAATGAACCACTTACGTTTCTCAGACAAATAGCATTCTAGGATTAAATAGCTATTAATTTTTGTCGTAAAATTAGGTAATAAGTATTCATTTACGTTATGTCTCTATACAAGCAATGAAAATCTATAATGAACATTTCAATAGTTTACTAGTTTCCAACGATCAGTTAAAATTCATTTAATAACTGTATATATCAAAATATTAATAAATCTATAAAATTATTTCGCAATTACATTTAGTTCATTAAACGATTATGTAATTCGATCATAACGTGGGAAAATGAAATAGTTACTGATACCAATTTAAAATACCGAAATAATAAAAAATAACTCTTAACTGAAATGCAGTATAAATTGGTATTCCAAGATAGCGCTGCTGAAACGCCAAACATCTGTCAAATTCAAAGTTTGCTCTATGTTCTTCCGTTGTCAAGATAGGATGGCCACTATGGCCACCCTGGTAAACATAAGATCATGAGTGCTATGACGTCTCTCCTGAGTGCGGCTGTTGCGCTTGCGCATGCGCCGGATGTGACGCCATCACCCACGCTTTGACATTGACACACACTTGGCTGCACATGGCCCTACTTTTTCTGACCGTGTATCCGTACCGAGTTTGAATATGGTTGAATGTATTAATTACGAGTGGGTGTAGAAATGCATTGTATTTTAATTATGAAAAGTAGCGGCTCTTCAGTAAACACGTTTAATATTCTTTATAACCATTTCATTAGAACATCAAGTTGCCACAATCGGATTGAACCTGTCTCTCCTTTTTTCTAATTTAGTCTAATCAATAGACTTTCTTTACGTAAGCCATAAACACAAATAAGCACTTGAGTACCTACTACCTACAATTTCCACTGCCAAAACTCATAGAAACTCCATAAAGGATTGAAATACGTGGAACTGAACATAGGATGCGCACTATCATACTGCGCGAAAACCATAATTTCCCTGCATCACACAGCATGACAACGCGTTACTTCATTTGCGTCACAGCCCAACTGCTTATACTGGGACATTACAAACTGTCCGACTGCAAGCAGGCAGGCTGCTGAACTAATATTAGACACAAAATAAATTACACAGTGACAGACTGGATGTGTCGGATGGCCGACTCCGGCAGCGGTCGGTTCCACGCCGGTGCTCGGTACGGAACACCCACTGTTCGTGATGGAGAGTCACGGAGTAGGGAATCAATGGATAACTTTTCAATAAATTATTTTTTTAAAACTGTATGCCTTTATGCACTAATAAAAAACGCTAGATAAAGGTGGCGGACGGAAAAGCTTTAGGCATTTTCTACCATTCGAACTTAGAGTGGTGCAGAGACAGAACATGGCAGGTGCAACTTAATGGAAAGAAGTTTTTTTAAACAATAAATACATACTTTTAAAAGACACAGTCAACCAAAACAGTGCACCTCTTCATTCGTATGTTTGGAACTACTGCTCAAGAAACACCGATGGAACACAGGAACCCTGAGGATTCCGTAATTCTGATTCTCTCACATATCAAGTGTAAGGCATAAGTACTTCAAACTCCGTTTGACACGCATAGGCATAGGGATGACGTTTTTCTGGAGATCCGTAATCATGATTTCACACAATCAATAGACGATCACTTCTGGACTGGACAAAGGTATGATAGTCCTTCCCTAGCCTTAGTTCTTGCGGTATTTGATGATCACTCCAGCACCTTGCGATATTTGGCAAATCTTTGGTCGCTGCGTTTCCATATTTTTCTTATTATGACTTACATAATGATGTTAACATTCTGTTTATTGTTAAATTGAATGTTAGCACTCCATGTGCTAATCAGTCGCGTACTTAACAGAACTGTAAGGTGTGCAGACGAGCACTCCTCTAATGATCTGCGGTTTCAAACGTGTAACCCAATCAATCAAGTCAAATAGCAATGTAATGTACCTTAGCAAATGCCAGCCTAATCGAATTAACGATTCGTTTAAGATTTATTTATTTTGTTTTTAATTTGCGCAATCATGTCTCGTGTAGCCAGGCTCTACGTGAGTTGATTGATCTTAAGTATGTTCGTTTACTTAGAACCTACATAGATTAATTCACAGAATCATAGTTGGAATACTTTTGTATTTTAGACACACTGTTTAGATACCTTCGAACACACCATACAATACATTTTCATCACTTACTTAACCATCAAAGTGCGAAAACCTACAAGAACAGTAATCCGGTTAATAATCCAGCAACGTTTCTCTCGGCTAGTCGGCTGTACAAAAACTAGTAAGTCAAGAGGTCTATTCTCGACGTCTCGACGCTTCCAGTTCTTAGCTCGTCATCCCAGTGGGCAGTTCCCTTCACAAGCCCGTCCGTGACCACCACACTGTCTTGCCACATCACACTTAATGACTCTTACGCCACTTTACTTAATAAAATAACGCACCAATCGATTCGTTCGACATCTTATTCTTAACAAGTTTCCGAATAAAGGCCGTCTGTCCTTTGTGACTCACGAATTAAAGGTCTATAAACTCGCTTCTGAGATTGGTCACATTTATTTTTGTTAATTTGGTTCCTTGTTGTTCGTGTGACCGTAGCCACGCTTGTGTGTTTAACCCTCAGCTGAAAGGATGATTTTGGAAAATCATCCTTTCTATTATCATCATCACAATCCGCCTACTAAAATTGTTATAAGTATGTATATCTCCGAATGTTCAGCCACGAAACCATTACACATGATCACGTTTCTTCCTATCATGAAAGTCGTCACAAGCCGTCGGAACAAAGTATTTTGGTCGTGTTAACTAGTTAAACATTTCTAGGTATCCCCGAGTTATTGCTAAAACCAATTTGAACTATTCATGTCGCGTCAGTTCAGTCGAACGAAGTGCTAATGAAACGGTCAGGTTTAGCAAACCGCAAACGTCAAATCGAAAAAGACACGTCTGTGGACACATCTGTGTCTAGATAGATAGCGTCGATAAGTATTCACAACTTTAAGATTGGCGCTCAGATAAACAAACAAGGAGCAGAATAGTAGATCGAATCTTCGCAATTGCCTTAATGTGGTATTGTTCGGACGATCTACGTCGCGCGGCTGACCTAACACCGTCACGCCGTCACGCGACTTCGCAGAACACATCTGTCAGTTCGTTTGTAGGTCGATATTTGCACCGAGATTAATTTCTTTCAATAAAGATCAGGCAGGGATTTAATGGGACTTTCGCCGAACAATACCGGACGTGTTTTGATTCGGAGAATGTTTTAATGGTGACAGTCCCGTGCTTAACAATGAGACACATTCTTTTGTTTCTCCGTAGACGCTGTACCTATTGACAATGTTGTTTTGTTCGTTTTGAACACTGCTAATTAATGATTTTGATATAATGTGACTACGAAAAGCAGAAGCTTCGATAAAACTCTCAAAGTTTTAAGAATTATTAACACTTTGTGATAATAAACTGAGAAAGAAGCGTAACGCAGCTTTATTTTGAAAGTGCTAAAGACGTGGGAAATACCGAACAATCTTTGCACTCATCAGATAAAATTACAAATTACGATGGTTGAATGTAAAAGCTGACTATCTCCCACCAATATACGTAGACACATGAGATGGAAACAAAACGTCGTTACTTCCTGAAAGTTCTGAGCCCTATTAAAAATAGTTTTCTTCGTTTGATTTCTTTAATTACTTATTCTATTCAGTAAAGTTATGCTTACTTACCTATATTTACCTACTGCAAGTGAATCGTATCTCTGACTAAATCCAACGGTTGCTATTATTAGATGTGTTCCTTAGAGAAGGCTTCATGTGGTTTGGTGACCAAACGATTTATGTTGTTTATGTTTATCCAAATATTGTCTGCACCGGTTTCTGCTAATGGTAATATTAGCGTTTGTATAAAATTTCAGACTTTCTGCATGTTTTAGCTGCAGGTCAGACCATCTAGTTGGTGAGCGGCCTCCGGGTCTTTTCCCTTCCGTGATCCCAACGATGATCGATGATTTGAGACTGTCTCCACATCTCATCTTTCATCCCGTCTTTCTTCGTCCATCCAGCGAATTCTTGCGGCCTTTACCAGATCATCTGCCACCTTGTAGGTTGAATACTCTCATGAAATCATACCATTTATGAAGAATACGAAGTTTATTTATACAACGAGAAGTTCGTCACGGCCTTTCGCAGCATCTGAATCTTGGTATGCACCTGTATTTATATTAATGTCGCAGCCAATTAGCTTAATCAACCGTTTAATCGGTGGCCTAGCCTTTTCATTTAAATGCGACCTAAGTGGCATCTTTTGTTCAATATCGTTTAATAGAAGAAAGAAAGAAAGAAAGAAAAAGCCCATGCCACTTATGTCGCTGATTAAACGCCACAGTTCAATGAAAAGGCTAGGCTTTTTATGAAACGGCTGATTTAACTAGTTGGCTGCGACATTAATATTCCTACCGACATATTCAAATACTCAAAGGCCAGACGTATTTAATCTAATATTTGATAGTACTTACCTATCTATATAAAATAAATCGGTTTAGATATGACTTTCGATTCTACATTAATTAATTCTAAGGTCTCAACTTGTCAAAGTGACACTATGTCATTGAATTTGACAATCTCGTATTGCTTTGGTACTTCTCACGATACGTAGATATAGTAAAAAAAAATATAAATATTGCGTGAATTAAATGAGGTTACCAATTTTCGCTTAGAGTTGATTGGTTGTTTTGCATAAAATTAAGGTAATTTTCATATCAATAATTTGCCTGAAACGTGTTATCCTGTTTGGAATAAATTTAATCTGATAATAACGTAATTTGCTGTAGCAATTTTAACTGAGATCTACCACGCAATAAGATTCATTTTCCAAAAATAAAAGCCTATAATTCATCCACCTGATCCCAATTACGTGATTTGGAGTTTTTTGTTGCCATACATTTCTATATTATGCAGTCGTCGCAAAATTCACTACATCTTCTCTTTTGCCTTCATATCCCGACCATTCTATCTTCCAAGTTCAACTTCACCGAAACCTATTTAAAATAGGCATAATTCCTAGTAACTTCTGTCATTCCAATGTTATTTTATTACATAAAAAAGGAGATAAATCCGATATTACAAACTACCGCCCTATTAGCCTTGTCGTTGTCTCCCACTTACAAAGTTTTCGTCAAAGTCCTCGAAAATCGCATTTCCAGCCAACCCGACCTTCACCAACCTCCTGAACAGGCTAGTTTCCGTCGCGGCTTATCCACCACCGACCATTTACACTCTGAACCAGTTGATAGGAAAACACTACAAATTTAACTTACCGTTGTACCTTGCGTTCGTAGATTATTCCAAAGCATTCGACAGTTTAACACACGAAGCCATTTTTACGACACTTTATAGACAAGAAATGGAACCTACTTAAACGTTTGGTTAATCAAAAACTATTTCAGGTAATCACCAAGGATCTCTAAAACGAAACCAGTATACGTCTTAGAATGTAGTACTGATTAGACTAGGTCATTTAAACATTGATTACCATCTAACATCTACTTTAGAATCGATCTTCAAGATCGATATTTGTAAATACTTTGAGCGTACAAGTACATGTCAATAACACTGTCGAATTATCGGGAATTATAAAACAATAATAATCGATGTGTCAAATCGAATAATTCAAGGTTTCAATTTTAATTTCACTGCAGCGCAACAACGTGACCATCAAACGGTTTTGCAACTGTGTTTTGATTGCATGCTCATCGATAAACTGAAGAAAGTAGACTCACAAAGTGATGACAAAACGTCTAGTGTTTAGACTACCGCATGTTGACAAATGATGTGATTAATTTACTGTGATTACCGTATAAATAATACTTAAAGTCCTAAACTTGGTTCTTTGTGCTCGATTGTCATCAAACATCAGCTGTGTTGTGTTCGATCAATCAGCGTCTGCGCAGATGACGTAGCCTGACGTCACTACGGTCACTGGCACTTAGTGAAAGTCTCCAAATCGCTGCTATAGAGGCATCAATCTGCAACACTTTCGTCGCAGTAAATCGATTGTCATTCGGAGGCCGATCCTCGGGACCGATTTCCCTCAGCTAGATCGCACCAGATGACTTAGACCTATTTATGTTGAAGTTCTCATAAGGAGAAGGGGTCTGGCAATGATGGTCGTATGTGTACTTACATGTTACATACGACCATAGGAAGGAAGTAACAACGTTTTATTTAAGTTCTTACTTCAATTCTGAAGAACGTGTGGCTTAATTGTTTTGACACAAGGTTGTAAATAAACCTGAGTGTTTGTTACGGAGTTATTTATGTGCATATCGTTAAGGCTAGCCGCTCTGCGTTGCGTAAATTCGGTCGTCTCACATTTCTTGCTGCACTCTGTCTGTTAAGAAATTAATACTTTCTGGTGTGAGTTACGTTGGTATATGATGTCACAATGAGACAGCTATCGTTTTAGTGGTCATTAAAAAAATATACGTGTATTCAGTAAGTATTTCTTGGTTTAGTATTCTGTGGACAAAAGTAACATTGCTTTTTTAATTTCAATTGCGTCAGTGTGTGATAAGTATTGTCTATCTGATGTAATGCAAATTATTGAGCAGAGTGCTTTTCAATGTAAAGAAAGATTACTGAACCTTTGGCTAACGGCCAAAATGTTCAACATTTCTCACTACTGCTCTGGAATGTAAATCTCATGGACTCTGCACGCTACAGTTTTTAATAATATAGTTTGATGAAGTTTCACGTTCAAACAATGATACTGATTAACTGACATCTAAGCTATGTACTCAAATATATCCATTATTCTTTTTTGTTAACCGGTAACACAATAATTACTGTCGTTGTATCAAGATTGGCAATCATAGCTTTGCAAAATCGAAAAAAGTCGATAATGCCATGATTCAGCTTACGAAACTATCATAACAAGTTTGTAAATAAACGTTCGTTAGTTGGTGGGACTTTGAGCTTTATTTGTAGTTCGCTAAAGGTGATATTTGTGAGAGTGTGTAATGTAAAAAAGTGTCTATTTGTTCGCAGCGGCATCTTGTATTGCGCGTCACTTTTCCTCCATGTCTCGTGAACTAGTGCACCTAATGTACTGGAACATTTGCACAGATGTGTTCTTTGTGTCCTCTTTCGATTATCGTCTGTTATTAAAATTTATAAAGTATTTCATTTTATTGCGCACTTCATCTAATTTATTCTTTTGTCGCCTGCCAATCTATAGAAACACAGTATTTCGGAGCACATCGGTAGGTACCTACCTTTTTCTTTTTTTTTATGTAGCTAGGTATGGGAAATCATCAAATGACTCCTTCCGCTCTGGGTGGAGCGGGAGGGAGTGTCAGACTCGTACTGAATAAAACCCATCCGTGCTCCTCCTAGAGCCCTTTGGGCCTTTGCGTTCCAGGGCCGCGATGACTCTCGAACAATATCCGCAACCCTGGTAGGGTCGGTAGGTACCTACTTACTAATAACAAACTTACAACCTACGTGAGATGATCTTGACAGGTGCACATAACACAGGCCTGTACCTGTTCATAAACTCTACAGCAACTTAGGTAGTCACAGCATTTTCCCACGGCATCGCTCTCCTGGCCCATCCCATGGATACAGCGTATGTTTGTAGCTTTCTCAGTCCAGTCATTACAACACTGTTGGCAATTTTTCCCGGAAACTTATTCAGGTGTTCTGAAACGGTTCAGATCTCGACATGCTCTTTTCTCTGCTACCCCCAGATTTTAAAGTAACAAACAACTTTACCTCTTATTTCAAGACTTAGCTTTTGACCGCGACTTCGTACGCGCATATCCCGTTTTTTCCTGTTCCCTTAGTAATTTCCAGTACCGGTATAGCCTTCCTCATGAATGTGGCTGGCTATCATATACAAAATGAATTTTCCAATTCCGACTGGCGCTTACTACTGGCACGTTCAAACAAAGAAACTCTTCAGCTTTGTTATATAAGTTAAAGAAAAGCCGTGTAAAATCAATTCATAAGCTTCGTCGTATCGTCGACATAGTGTCCGCACCCTTAAGGCCCTTTAATTATTTCGTTAAACCCACTTCAGGGATTTTTCTTTCTGAATGACCACTAGCAAGTTAACACGCAAGGGCTATCAACTGCTTAACTGGACTAACCTGTGGTGGCCTCAAATGAAATTAGGCCCCCAGCCAAGGCAACAAAACTAGCTACAAGCTAAAAACTACTGACCGCTCGCTAAGGGCATCCCCTGTGGGATACGACCTCGGCTTAGCGGCGTCAGTTCGGGACAGCAAGGGACAACAGGCTGGGTCGTTTCATTAATTAGGGGGTTTAAAGCTCAGCGACCCGGGCTGGCTCGTTAGGCAAACGATAGGGCCCACTTCAGGGAATGTTGTAACACGCATTCGTAACAAAGCCATATCAAGTTGCAATACCTACAACACCTAAGTGACTAGTTGTCTGCCTAGTTACGCGCCTACGATGTCTAGCCCTAGTATTTAGCACCTAGGTGATCTATTTTGCCAAGGCATTAACGATTTGCGGGGGTAGGACGTCTGGCTGGTTCAATTGTTAATCCAATAAACCTATTTCTTCATTCGATGAGGTTGAATAAACTCGGGTAGACTTTATTCATTTAGAGTCGATTTTTCAATAATCAGATAACTTTCAACTAAAGTATTAAAAAGATGGTTTGACAGCCTTGCATAGAAAACTATCTCAAACAGCTATATTTATTCTTCAGTTAAAAATTATCTGAGCATTGAAAAATCAGCTCTAAGTCTTGTTCGTACATGAGTTGTACTAAAATTGGTTGATACTCCTCAAGGTGTAGCAGGAACAATAGTGATACCTTTCTATTCATTTAACCACCTTTGGGCAAGTTTTTTTATTCGTCTTTAACCAATGGTTAAAAATTACGGGCAATTAAATTTCGTTAAATTGTATTTTTCAATCAATATTTTGCTTGACCAATGGTCAAATAGATAGCTAAGGTACCTACCTATTAGTGAATAACTAACTATTGATCGAATTGTAAACATTGGTTAAGTTAACTACTGATTAAAAAACTCGCCTTATGCGACGTTAACGTTTTTCATACGACATAAATCGTGAGCTGTTCCCTACATAATCATCTTCTTGCACTCATCCCATATCTGACGATTAATTGAATTCATCGTCTGCTTGTTCTTAGTGGTTTTTCCTTAGCTTATGCGATGTTTTCTGTTCTAAACATTGACATAGGTCAGTACGTTGTCCTATCAGGCTTCTCATTGAGCTCTGAAGCCTGAGAACCTGGTTTCCACAAAGTTTTAAACTGGCATACACCATCTAGCTTCCCATCAATAGACCTCCTTTAGATCATATTTTAGATTTAACATTAATAAACATACATAAATATAACTAATATTCCATTTTGAATAAAAAATAGTCTTCATCTAACAATAAAGCCTCTAGTCTCCATGTACAATGAAAGTAGACGACACTGTTGGCGCAGTGGTTGAGCAGTTGACTGCTGCGCTGTGTGTCACGGGTTCGATTTCTGCACGGAACAAAAAATATTTGTATGGCCTACAGATAGTTGTTCCGGGTCTGGCTGTTTGTGTATGTGAGTTTGTATGTTTGTAAACGCACCCATGATACAGGAGAAATTCCCAGTGTGGAGTAGTGTAACGTTTATTTAGAAAAAAAAGTACATAACAAATTCATCTAGGAATGTAGCTACATACTTATATTCTAATAAGTATATCTTCATATACCACACGTCAATTAGATGATAACATTATATAAAAATACTTCAAAAACCCTAATATCGATGTCATTCATAATTTTATTCGTCATTTACATTCACATTTATCATAGAGTGCGGTAACTTAAATCAATGGCGATGATTAATGACACCTTTGACACTTGAATATAAAAACTTTTTCACAAAAAAAAAATCGACTTCAAAAAAAACACTACAAAGTACAAAATAACTTTAATTTCGGTAGTCGGTGTTTGGTTGCTTCTTAGTTAATTGACACCGGTGTCAATTAACGAAGAAGCAACCAAACTCTTATTTTTCACTTTTTAGTGGTACCCCACACCTAATAACACCACTGGAAAGTTACAGGAAAGCAAAAATACGCAATTTCGTATACATGGATGATTTTTCCACATATTTTTTCCAGCTATTTGGATTTAAAAACCAAATTGCTAAACCGATTTTGATAAAATTTAAATGGGACCAATCGAGAAGTATATCCTTTCACGTAAAACAAGAATTTTTCAAATCGGTTCATAAATGACGGAGATATGAGGTAACAAACAAAAAAAAATACAGTCGAATTGAGAACCTCCTCCTTTTTGGGAAGTCGGTTAAAAATATAGAGATACTTATTCCGTTTACAGTGAGAAAAGTTACGACGATGTCATTTTATAAAGACTTTTTCAATAATCCGATAATTTTAAAATGAGGAAAAAACAATCACAAACAGACACATTTTATTCTTACTAATTTGCCCTTAGTGATTTGAGAGAACCAATCAATGTTTTTTGCCTTATCCCAGCTATAGAGCTATGTAGGGGTCGGCTTCAAATCTAACTGGATGCAGCTGAGTACATTTAGAGCGAATAGGTGTACTTATTTCTAGTATCTATGTCATGATGTTAGGTATCTGTAACCTAACTTAATGTTTAAGAAATAAATGTAAATTATCTCAAAACTCAAGTTGAGTCAAAGTTTCAATTTCAACATAGCCGCATAAAATGCATCGAATGAATATAAATGCAGGTGGTAAACTCACCTGTTTTCTAATAATAGCCGCTTTATATGTCATAATATTATTTCAGGGTATATTCAACATTTATTACGTTTATTTTGATATACCTAAATACAGGTTTTAAATACCACAAAGTTGTGATGAAAGTCAAATTCAATGATTGGATGATAGGTACCGGCGAATAGGGCTGGCACTCTTATTGTTAAGTTTATCTAAGAAATATCGATGGTTTTCTTTCAAAGTTATGTTCTGTTTTTTTATTGAGGAATGGGCTTGCTCTCAACCTCAATTACGCCTGTTTGTGAGTTTTATTTCTCATGTAACAATCAATGTATTTTGAATCAAGTGGGTTGCAATTGCAGACAAACTTTTAAGTGTGAAAATTATAAATTAAATTCTACGCAAATTTATTTTTATGTAAGTACCTACCTATCATAATATTATTATTCGAAACTTGTTATTTTTTTTATCAAACGAGTATTTATAAAGAAAGATAACGAAAAAACACTCTATTTACCAACGTATTACCCTCAACCTGCCCTTGCTAACGACTTTTCTGCAAAGATTGTATATTTTTTTTGCTGTTGGCAACCCTAGGTTCAAGTGGTAAATAGTGGGCAGTGACGTAGTGTTGCCAACGGTCGAAGCGGTTACATTATGTAACGAGTGGCGGCGCTGCGAAATATATGAGCAATAGTAACGCCTTGCTTCGGGCTACGTGTGGTAAGCAGTATAGCTAGAGAAGGAGATATTGAGGTACGGTGGAGGTGTTACATTTTACTACAGTTTCCTGAAAAGTGGCAGGTAAAGGTCAATGCCGTATATGATCGAAGAGTGGAGCTTGAGACCATTGGTTAGGATTGACACAGATTTGTGGTTTCCACCTACAGCGTAAAATTCTCCAAAAGAATTCCATGTCTCCTTGAATATAGACGCTTTCGCCTCAGAGTAACTTTAGCCAAGCAACTCAGGTACCAAAAAAACAAATATCTAAAACATTTAATTAAATGTCAAGAGCTGTAATTTGAAAAAGTAGATGCTACCAAATAGTTTACTGGTGTGTAATTTAGCTTCCCACAAAAAAGTATTTACTCTGAGTTCCTGATAGCATTAGTAATAGTAAAAACAGGCCAAGTGCGTGTCGGACTCGCGCATGAAGGGTTCCGTACTATCGCACAAGATAGAATACAATTTACTTTTAAAATACTTTTGTTAATTTATTTTTATTATTTGTTGTTATAGCGGCAACAAAAATACACACCCTGTGAAAAATTCAACTGTCTATCTATTACGGTTCATGAGATATGACAAGCAGACGGACAGACGGACGGACACCGGAGGTTTAGTAATAGGGTCCCAGTTGGCCTGTGGGTACGGAACCCTAAGCAGAAAAACCAAGGCTTTTAAGAAAACAATCTTGAAGCCTCTTTCCAAGTTATGACTCTTTTAAACCAAAAATACACTAGGTATAGGTATTGTAACAAAATGGTGGTTGTCATAATCCTCCTAGTTGTAGATTTATAATTTGTAAAAGTAAAGAATTGTAGCCACAAGTGTCTAAGTGAAGTATTGTTAAAGTCCGAAATCCCAACATATAGGTACATACATTTTTTTTCGGAGGGAAACCTTCAAAAGGCGCCTGGACTTTTGGGGAAAAAGACCAAGGAGTGTGGGAATTTTACCTCACTAAAACTACCTCGGAGATCACCATCAATACATGGAAGGGGCCCCGGTAATACAGATACATACCTAGTGTCTTAGTTACTTTTCTGCTCTTTATACTGTATTTAAAGTTGGGCTGTGAATTAAAACTAACGACCGTTCCAAATGAGCTGGCATCATAACCTATCACCTTCAGAGCATAATAGCCACTTCCGTATACCTAAGTATAATGAACAGCTAGGACACAAAGTGCTCATTCAGTGGAAAGTACTGCATTATCAAAATGACATTGTTTCCAAACCGGAATACCTCGTCGTTCGTTTAAAAACTGTGAAAATTACTTTTAAAAATGTGTATCGTAACATTCGTAACGTTTATTATTTAATAGACCCAGTGCAGTGGCGGAAGTCCAAAATATAATTGAGTAATATCGATAAAAAATGTCAGAGGTCCATTTTAAGTAACTTGTTTTCCCTGACTCCGTTGTACCAAAATACCTGTAAAAATTTAAACTGGCCAAAAACTAAATAGGAACTTAAAGCCGCTGTTAGACTTGAACATTCAGATCTAAACAAAGACTACAATAGTATACTGGCTAGATCTAAATGAGAATTCTAGCGAATGTTCATTACTTTGTTTCTTTAAAATAATCAGGAGCATTCTAGCGAGCATTCTAGCGAACGACAGTAAAACTTCGAGCTTTTTGTCGAGTCGCGTCTTTGTTGTTTTGTTTTTGTTGTTTGTGTATCTTCGTGAAGAATAGGTACATTTTTTGACGATCATTTACTAGCGTTTGCTAGAATGATGGATATCCACTACGCTAGAATGATAGGAGCCCCACATTTATTTTATTCTGTTTTTAGTATTTGTTTGTTATAGCGGCAACAGAAATACATCATCTGTGAAAATTTCAACTGTTTAGCTATCACGGTTTATGAGATACAGCCTAGTGACAGACGGATGTACGGACGGACAGCGGAGTCTTAGTAATAGGGTCCCGTTTTACCCGGGTACGGAATCCTAAAAAGGTGAAATACAACATAACGCTTCGCCGTTGTTTGATTCAAGACGTATTCTAGCTCCATAGAAGACGACGACGTTAGACGCATCGAATGTGAAAATATAAACAAGCAAGAAGTAATTTTATATGCTTGTTTTAATCGAACATCTTAAAAGCGATAACTTAGGAGTGCCTCTCATAAATATACTAAACAATGACAGATGTTCTTACTAACATAAATTCATTTACAGAAACATGGACTGGCTTCTCGTCTTGATTTACGTTTTCAATCCTTAAATAAAGCACCATTACGAAATTATCGTGATTCAAAGTATCGACAGACGCCCAGCCCTACGCTAAACGATTTAGGTACTCGAAGTCACAACATTTTTCTATCAGCTCGCGTTTCGCTGCCATAATTAGGGTCAGGGCTACTTTCGTACTTAACTTAAACGTTATTGACGTAACGACGTTGTTTTCTTTACTCGGCCATCATAAGAGGAAACGAATAACTAAAATGGGTTCCAATTCCAACTAAGTAGTTTTTGTTGCACTAAGAGTTTTTGCACGTTATAACCTATGATTGGTTTTTTAATGCATGGGTATTAAAATATTTAAATCCATTGTCATTATCGACAGCACTTCGCGATTTATTTCCGGGCTACGATACACTGAGCTTAAATAAATTGATCTTTCATTATAATGGCCACTCAGTATTGGTGTCAAGCTCAGATTGGAATAGAAACTGGTACACTACTTACGGGCCTTGGGGCTGAACGACAATACACTATAGTCTATAATTAAAAAATAAACGCTTTTTCGATGAACCATTCTCTCTGACTATATAGGGACTACGGTCAGGGGCGTAGCTAGGTAACCAAAGGCCCTGGTGCAAAAAAACTGGAGCCCTCTCAAGTCAAAATATTAATATTTTAAAGGCTACAAAGCTACTAGTTTATCATCAGCTCTTTATCGTGCAGCAATGCATGGTACAGCAGAACTAATTACTACATGTATGTGCATGAGTGTCTTGTGTGAGCTTTAGTGATCGCCTATCTTCTGCAGGTGAAGAGCTTAGAAACGTATAGGATTAATATAATAATTAATATTCGTATAAAACTAAGTAAATCAAAAGGTTTATGCAGGTATGAATGCAAAACATTGAATTGTACTTATAATATTAAAACAATTTATATACTTAGGTCTTAGGTACTTTTATTTTATATTTTTTTTAGGACATTTTATTGAAGAAATCTTTTTTTATTCAATGTTTATTATTTGTTTTAAATTACTTATAATATAATAATTAATAAGACCATTAGGACATTTTATAAATAAAATCGTTTTTTATTTATTCGATGTTTATTATTTGTTTAAAATTGTATTACTAATTTATAACTTATTAATAAGATCAAAGTACTTTGATAATGATGTGCATGCCTGTAAGTGAATTGTTGACACAGGATCCTCTCGTAAATGTTTTTATAAAATATTGTTCTGTGTCTTTGCTGTGCCTATGTTAAATAAATAAAATAAATTATAAGTACCTACAGATAAGTCATACAGAAAGGCAAACTTATCCCTTTATGATTTCTTTTAGTTATTATATAAAAGTCAGGCTTACCTTCTAAACTGATGATCGCAGCAAATTAGTTTAATCAGCCGTTAATTTGCGGCCTTTTTTTTTTTTTTTTTTTTTATTGGATGGGAAATCATCAAATGACCCCTCCCGCTCTGGGTGGAGCGGCAGGGAGTGTCAGACTTCTACTGACTAAAACCCACCCATGCTCCTCTTAGTGCCTTTTACGTTCCAGGGCCGCGGTAACTCTTTCGAACAAATCCGCAACCCTGGTAGGCTCTGGCCCTAACGGGCCCCGACCCATGCTGACGACTGCTGGCTTGGCGCGCGTAGAACACAGCGCGCCGTCAACCCGGGCCTGTTCTGATCGGACGGCGAGCTACCCATTGCTCGCCGTCCACAGGCATCAGTCACTGCGCCATGCTCAGGAGCATCAGTTCCTGGGCGGCGCAGTGGCTGACGTTCAACAGGAGGGGGTGAAATGGGGCCATTACTGGCACTCCATTTCAGCCCCCTCCGGAGCCCGTTGTAGGGGCTCTACTGCGGCTGTTGCAATAGCAGCAGCCGCAGTGGAACCGGCAATGGCGGCAGAAGAAGCGGCGGCAGCGGCGGCGGTCGCGGCAGAGACGGCGGTGGCGGAGGGCTTTCTCCTGTTTCCGGCTTTGGTGGGTGGGGCGCAGGCCCTACCCCCAGCCCAGTGGTCGGCCGGCTTGCCAGCTGCCGCACAGACTACGCAGTGCGGCACGGCGTCGCAGGAGCCGGCCCTGTGACCGGGCTGACCGCAGCGGAAACATAGACCGCTGCGGTCCACCTCCGAGGTGCATTGAGCTCCCACATGGTGGCCAACTTGGCACCGGAAGCACCTCAGAGGTCGGGGTTCCAGCAACCTTATCATTGAACGGCGCAGTTAATCAGCGGCCTAAGTGACATTTCGGCATTTAGTTGAACAGCTAGGCAAATGACTTGGTTGTTTAATATCATTTAATGACTTGCCTAGCCAAGTAGCGGAACATAAGCCACAGGGAGCTAGAGTGAGAGAGCGAAGAAAGCGAAATTAGCTCCCGTCATGCCTGAGATAAGATAGCAGATATTGTATTGAACTGGACCATCTAGTCGGGTTTGGTTTTTTTTTTGTAGTGGTGTCCGATTTGCACGTGAATTTTGACAACAGACGGCGCAATGTGTATTCCGCATTAGGCTGGATAGCCTTAATTTTTTTTTGTACAGATGCCAGCACATCAAATTACCGAAAATGTCAAATTTTACCAATCAATCTTGAAACTAATGCTGTAGCGATAAAGTTGAAAATCTATTAAAGACATTTGACAGATTGTTGTAGCTCGATGTGCTGGCAACTGTACGCCATTATACACACCTCTCATTATTTTGCACGTATTGACGACGCCCCGTTCCGATTTGCTGTATAGATTTGCCGGTCCCCGGTGCACAGCACCGTAGCTATGGTAACGATGATGATGATGGTATCCGACCTTCGCAGCTTGTAAATGGGGAGAGTGCTGAAACAGCTGAGTGCTATTTTTTTATGAGGTCGATTATAATGTCGGTTGGAACATTGCAAAATAGAGTAGGTACCCACCTATAACCTGTTTCTATTGCGTACCGTAAAATGCTACAACATTGCCTGTATTTTGACGTTTTTATTTCATAAATCCTTCATTTTAGAGAAAGTCATATGTGTTTTCAATTACAATTCAATATTGTACTTTAAGCTATCGGGATAAAGTTCTTATTAGCTAAAAACACTCCTATTAATCACCAAAAAGTGCGTTTAAAGAAGTAGGCAAAGTTAAGTTGCAAACTGCAACATTGCCTAGCTAAAAATATCATTGACTATTATGGGTGCAAAGGGGACAATTTTGCGCCTATTTTGCTTATAATTTCTTTTCCATGTTAGACTTTATCTAGTCTTTAATTACAATATATATATTTTTTTAACGATGGTAGGCAAAGTTGAGTTTCTCCCGAGCCGGTATAAACCATTCACGACCACTGACATTTAATTTGACACTGACAGTTTATGGTTGGATTATTTGAATGAATGATGCGTAAATGTTGCCATATAGATTACCAACTTGCTTTTAACAGTACCACAGACAATACAACCGATTCTATAAGAGAACTATTTAACATTTTTAGGATTTAGGCAATGTTATGTAGAGACGGCAATGTTGTAGCATTTTACGGTAGTGCTGTGAACCGTTATTCGAGTATATTATTATCATCGTAAACGGTTTTTCGATGCGGAGTTATATACGCCTTTACGCTAAACGTTTATATTGGAGTGATGTTTTATACTTAAGTACTTTTTGTGTTGGTTTTTTTTATTCTTCATAATCGGTTGGCTGTTTTTAGTGAATGTTGTTGGACGAAAACGGACTTCGATTCGAGCCAAACAGACGGAGTACTGGTAGTACAGTCGCCAGCACATTAAGCTACAACAATCTGTCAAATTTCTTTAATAGATTTTCAACTTTATCGCTACAGCATTAGGTTCAAGGTTGATTGGAAAAAATTTACAGTTTCGGGGAGCTTGATGTGCTGTGCGTCTGTACCTAGTCCATAATCGAGTAGGTAGTAGAGCATAGATAGAAGTTAACTACTTATTATCATAAGTACGTGTAACATCACTACAAGTTCGCTCTCCAGGTAATGAATAGTCCTACTTAAAGATTTGCAAACAAAATGAAACTAATTATGGAAGAGTAGGCTCACACGCGTGGTGTCGATGGAACGAATGCTATTTTTACGGTTTTACATTTGCACAATTTTAACCTTTACTTTTAATTAATTAATGATTATTTTGGCATATAACGAAAGAAACATTAACTTGAGTCATAATGCGTGTCATAGATTCTCAGTAGTATTTGAGCGAAAGTGTACAAAATTACTGGGAAATAACAAATATAAGAGATGTCAACGCGATCATTATAATTTATTCTTACGCATGACTTCGTTGCATAAATACACTTATGTACACGGTAACTCACGTAGAGTGGGTATATTGTACTGAGGAACTGACTTCTGAAGATAGTTTTGTTTGACCGGAATCGTCTGCATTTGTTTATCTTTTTGTTTGCACAGACTTAGGCTATGTCTAAAGAACTAATATACTTCAAAATACCTGGTATAGGTACACATAATGTAATATGCTTGCCTGGGTTCGAACCCATATCACGCACCTACATAATTTGGGATCTTTACCCCTGGACCACAATGCATTAGGTGCCTAAGTATTTAATTATAAAAGTATAATAAAATTCATTTAAATCTAGCACGTGACTAGTTTTCTAATCTAAGAGCTGTTGAGTGCACCTTTATACGCATCAGCCTCGATTGCAGTATAATCACTTGAGGAAACCTGTATTTTGTCTAATTTACGTCTCCATTGACTCACGATCCAAACGTGCAAGGGTAAGCTCACACAGAGTCGGGATGCGACGCTGCGCGGACTTTATAATTAAGTGATACAATGTAGAACTTTATTTACTGCTCGAAAAGGTACACATTTCAATGAGAGATCTAAAATAGAAGAAAGCACACACCACGTTCAACTGTCACTTCACCTTGATATTTGACCGAAATTTTTCACAATAGCACAACTGCCTGTCTATATACATCTCACCGTGACAGTTTAGGTGAAGTGAGCCTGAAGGGAACTGTTATTCGTTCTAAAGCTGGGGGCTTACACTTTACAGGTCACTTCAGCTTAGTTTTCACTGTGATGTTAGAGATGCTTACAAATAGCCCTGCTGCTGGCCTCTTAAAACATCGTTCCGTCGCATCGCGTACAAAGTTGTAGCGTCTCACTGTGCGCTGACCCTAACAGTGTAACATAGTTATTACGTCATTAGCTATTACTTAACGAAAAGTTATATACTAATGTAATATTTGTACATTACTGTTTTGGATGCGTTCTAGATCCCCAAATGAATATGAAACAACTTTTAGAATGTGTTTATTTTTTTGTTTAATTTTTCGTGTTTCACTGTCTTGAGTCATCGACATTTAAATCAGAATAGACAATGCAATCGTTGATTCACTTCTTGGCCGTCAAAATAAGCATGTGCTTTAAATGCATATTTTCCCAAGCATCAGCAAGGAATACAGGTTTACGACACTGGGTTAATCCTTACTAGAGTCTAGAGATTTAAACTATAGAATGGTGAAATCCTAATCCGTCACAGACTTTAGACAAGTGAAATCCAATACAACGTTATAGTTTCTTAATATAGTTCAAATAAATGCTCATAATTATAGGAAACGGTGAGTAAGTAATGTGTTACGCATCCACATAGGAAGCATGATTCACTTCTCCTCACTTCTTGGCTGTCAGCGCACGCGTTTATAAGTTTCTTACTAACATTCCGATAACTGTTATGACAGAGCCTGAAAAAATTAAGTTTATGTAAAAATAACTTAGTCTTTCTTCAAAGTGATCATTTCAATTCCACTAAAAGTAATTTCCGATACATATTTTAAATCGCGTTTTACTTTGTTTATTTCAATTGATTGAAATATAGGTTTTAATTAAAATAACTACTTTACTACAAGGTGAATCTGTGATCAGTTGATCACCATCGTGATAGTAAATTCACCTTGTAGACCATCATTAATGAGTTTTGTAATTACCAAGTCTTGTTTGTAGTGTATAAACCTATCCAATAACCAACCAATCACCGGTGGTGTCTTGACGTACTTCTTAAAGGTGTCATAATCGTAAGTGTCACAGTTGTTTTGACCGTATTTTTCACAGGATTCTTGACTGTACTTTTTAAAGATGTCTTGATCGTATTTTTCTCAGAAGCCTTGATCGTACTTTACACAGTCGCCTTGACCGTACTTTTCCCATCTTTCCAGGACGTTCAGTGCTACAAGGCGCGAGGGTAGAGAGCCGGTCTCATCAGCCTCAGCATCAGCAGCACCATCAGGCAGTCAGGCGGGCAAGGAGGCTGGCAGCAGTGATGCTGCGCCCAACGACGAGGACACCGAGGGTACCATGAACCGGGAGAACGTTTCCAACAAGATCGCCGCCGGCATGGACCGGTGGCAGAACACACTGGAAGACATGATCAACCTCCGCTCTTCTAATAACACCGTGTTTAAGGACTATTATTGGGTGAGTACTCGTTGCCGTGGTGTAAAACTGTGAAAATCGCGCCGTGTAATCTTAAATGAAGTGGTCTGTTACACTGTGTGGTACTGATACATACAAATAAGAGGGAATGACAGTTCAATCCAAGCTCACTCCATCTAAGTTTTCACGCTGATATGTTTACAGAATTATACTGGCTGGTTACTGTGAGCTTCCATTGTTGGTCAAAGACCTCGATCCGTCTCTCCCTTTGCCTAACCATTTCTTAAGTTAGTAGGGGACGGCTCTCCTGCTCAGTCAAATCACTCACTGATAATCCATAACCTTAATCAGTTGTATCTAGAAACTTGAAAGTTTGAACGAGATTCCCTACATAACGAAGGTGACCACTAAGGCCCATATTCCAAAACGTAAACTCCAACTGAACTCGAACTCCAACTCCATCGGAGCTTGTAAAAAATTGAAGCTTTTGCATTTGTTTGCTCATCTCTCGAGCACGAAAACGTCAATTAGGCAAGCTTTCATTGACATTTTCGTGCTCATGTTGGAATTGGAGTTCGAGTTGAGTTGGAGTTTACGTTTTGAAATATGGACCTAAGGCCTTCCTTAGGTCCATATTCCAAAACGTAAACGCCGTTTCCGTTTTGTAACTAAATTCTTCACCAAAAGGGGAATAGCGGAAGGAAGTTTGTATGTATCCACGACGAAGTAGCTTTTCAGCTGTTTCGATTCAGGGCTAGTGTGGTCGTGGATGAGTTATAAGGATACTGGATACACATTTTGTGCCAATGACACATCGACTGCGGTTTAAAACCACCGATAATCTAATCATAGTAGTGTTACCGGCGAACTTTGTATTTCTGTGTGACTAAAGGACAGAATTCTCTCTTGCCTTCGTTGAGTATTGGGAAGAAGAAGCAAAGAATGAAGGAAAACCATCTGCTCAATACGAAGTAATATTCTATGATTAGGTATATCATTGACAATTAAGTCGAAATCGAGCACGTGACATTTCTCAGGTGGTCGATCTCTTACATTTGGTCAATGATTATTGCTGATAGTCACTTTGTCTAAACAGTAGTAGGACCATAGGACAGTTCTTAGCAATCCTAACCACCTACGTAAGTACACAGTTTTATGATTGTTTCGTTTTCTGCGAAGCTATGTCTCTACTAAAATTAAATTAGTTTTCCATTGCATATGAAGTACCACCACTCATATCTACAGTCTACCGATAATGCATAAAGGCACATGTAAACATATTATGGCGTCATGGTTATAGGAAACGTGGAAAAATAGAAACGTACTGAATAAGACAGGTTTTAGACAGATAAACTGTGCAAGTAGCACCGCCATCACGTACACCTTTTTTTTTTTTTATTCATTAATGGGCTAGCTCTTGACCTCGATCACGCCTGATGGAAAGCGATAGATGAGGTCCATGATGAAGCGAGCGTGCCCAGAAGATGCCTTGAGGCACTGGTACTCCCACGCGTCGACGAAACACAGCAGGCTGCTTGACGCCGAACTCCGGTGGGAGGGTGGTCGCGAACCAGGCGGGTGTTAGCCCTACCACCGCAAAAAAAAAATGTGCAACGCTTCACGATTTTGCGTGTCATCCTTGCGCAGGGACCTACCTAGATTATAGATTATAGATTAGTTTACCTAGATTTTGTCGAACTATGTGAGCCCCATCCCCTAGTTATTTTGTCAGTCGGCGCATGCGTATGGCCGGTTCATCCCTACTCTACAGATTTTATTACACGTGCGGAGTACACCGCTACTACAGCCAGTTGCCAGCACTTGGCGGCTCTGAAAGGACGCCGCCAAGTTATCTAAAACAATTGAATATCTTATTTCATTTGAGATGTAGATTTTTTTAATTCCGCCCGCGGTCTCGTTCATAGTATTTTTAGGGTCTTTTTTTGCAGGGAATCTATTTTTTTTCTAAAATAAAAGTTGTCTAAGTTACTTCAGTGAAAGTACCGTGAACATCGATCCAGCCGTTTTGGGGATTAGCCGAAACAAACTGACAGACAATTATATTTTTAACACTTGCTCGTAAAGCTGATGTAATTCCACCGGTTTTAAATATGTAAAGCGGGTCATAAAAAACGCGTGTGTTACCAAAGCAAATAGTTAAGTTATATCATTATATCTTTTTTATTATATGTTATATCCATACAAATTCCATAACAGTATTATTTGCCATTTCAAATATGGAACTGATCGCCGCCGCACGACTCCAGCTAGTGAGCAGCGCGCTGTTGCTATTCAAATTTCGAACTAATTGCCGCGCGGCGCCAGTCAGTAGGCAGCGCTAGCGCGCTGTTAAAATGGCGGGAAAGCAACAGTGTGCATTCACAGATTGAGTTTATTTAAAATAAAAAAAACAGTTTATTCGGTAATTTAAAAACTTGGCTGCATGCTTTAGCGTCTTTGCCAACATTTTCACGCAGCCACGGCAGAAAATAATCCTCGCGCCATTTTTCTCAAATTTTCTTTTCTTTATACTTGTATTGTGAATATCTAAAAATGACAACTTTCAATAATGAAGATGAGCAATATATTACTTCAACTCCACCGGATATACTAACAGAAGCGCGAACCGCATGCGACAGCTTCCTGCCGTGTCAATATCCAAGGTCAGATACATAACCACATATGAAAATTTCTTGAAGTGGAAAAACATGAAAAATGGCAAGTCATTTTCCGAAAATGAAGTTTTGGCGTATTTTTCTGTTTCCTCGCAAATGTGTTAAAAAACGTCGTACGATATACGTGCGTACTGGTTATAACGCACTAATATCGTAATGTACTATAAAAATTGTATTTTCGTTAGAGGTACCTACTTTCATAAGTACTTATTTAGTAATAAGCTGTTATTTTTACTTTTATCGTTTTGTGTATCTGCTAGTGAAAGTCCCGTCAACATCGATCTAGCCGTTTCGGAGATAAGCCGGAACAGACTGGCAAAAAAGAAAAAAGTGAGTCCGATTCGCGTGCAAAGGATTCCGAACGAATAATATTTTTTAACATGTTACTTTTTCCGTTCGAGAAGCCGGGCACGAGTCTAAAGCTGAGTACCAACCGCTGTTACGGAGCGCAACGTAATGAAAAATGTTACAAAGCGAGCATTCGTGCAGTCAGTTCGTGGAAACGAGATCGATCACGCGACTTTACTCGGACTTTAGGACTCGGACACGGCGTATTGTAACATGCTCGCTGCGAATGGTATGTTACATTACAGCATGTAACCCCGGTTAGTACAGGTTTACAGCATGTAACCCACCTTTACACATTACACAATACGCTTACGACCACCAGTGGGTGACTAAATCAACGGCACAGTCACCAGCACCGTCAGACTGAATGTCGGACATATCAAACCGAATGTAATATGTAATTATTGTAACAGTGTGCTCATAACACCGTGCAATCATTGTTAGGCGACGGCTTCACGTAACTGCAGGCTTGATGAGATTGCTTCAATTGCTGCAAACTGTTGTGACTACTGCCCATTATACCGCATTAGAATCTTCGTTTTGACTTTGTGTCTACCTAGATTGTAATCGTTCTTCTCGAGTCGTACTCCTCATTACTGAGGATTGTAACATCGTGAAGTCATTTTTAATTTGACGATGTTTCGAAATCTCTGCATGTCCTTGGCATTGTGAATCGAATTGTTGAGTTTTGTGTCCAAAGACTTGTAACAGCAGGTATGTATTACTTTGATAGTGCTCCTTTCCACTACCAATGAATACATGATACAGCCTGATACTAATTATACAATTTGTTTTATTCAGGGTTTGTCTATTATCATCATCGGCAGCCGTGTTCCACACACTTCTGAGTCTGCTGATCTTATGTGCCATGCTTCCTTGGTCTGACGGAGACTCAACCTGTGTTGTGTGTCTGTTCTCTTTTTCAATTTGGTCTTGGGTTTTTGTAAATCAACTTTACAACAGTTGTATGTCAAATTTCAGCAACTCATATAAACTTGATTTCCCTCTTTCGCTTATGTTGTTTTCATTCCCCTTTTCTACTTTCGCTTTTGATGAGAAAGCAAAGGGTTAATGAGTCTTTAATTAAAGGCTGCTTCGGACCAGCACCTGTTGAAACATCCTGACGTCCTTTGAGGAAGAGCATACTCATGCATCTTATAAACCCGATGGTTTATGCATGTTCACCTTGTGTGAGGTCTTCTTAATGTTTTTACAATAGCTTGAAGTCTTTACTGTATTTACTGTCATGTAATGATATTGTATAGAACTTAAAAATAATGATCATTAACTCCGGCTTGGCGCATGTGGTAAGTAAATAAAAAATATTGCGTTTCGCTTGCGGCTCTTGCAATGAGTAATCTTACTATGGTGATTTAATGATTTTACGTCTTAAGGTCTGTTAAATAATAAGTGTTTGACTGTGCTTACGGATTTCCTTCAGTGTTGTGTATAATTTTTGGTCCCTTTTCCTTGGTTTACGTACAGAAGTTACTATTTTTCGTTATTCTTTAATCATATACCTAGTTATAAATCTTTGTAAAATTGTCTGACATAAAGCCATCGAGTATATTAACCCATTAAATGGTTGGGTTTCTACTAGATGCGCATATGGATACAAATATTAAGTAAGCGTGATCAGCACTATTTCTGTTATGAAAACAAAGTGGGTATCAAGTATTATCTGGTCCATTTTCCTGGTCCGCACGACACATTAAGAAAAACAAGAATAAAAAGAGTTATTCTGTCATTACGGCCGAGAGTATCTTGGACCACAATAATTTGATTGTTAGCGAGTGAAAGTGAAATCTATGGGTAATTGGGGCAATGGAAAAAGAGAAGTTTTTTTTACTTGATTATCAGAAAAACTGTGGAGAGAAAGTTTTTTTGCCACCATCGATGGTGTAACACCTAGTTTGGTTTTGGTTTTGGGTAGGGGATGACAATTCGCTGTTTGTCGAAGATGCAACAGGAATGAGGAATGTTATGAAAGCGACGGGAGTGAATGGTAAGCCACGGTGGACAGAGGTGAAAGGAACATAACAAATAAAGGGAGACAAACAAGGGTAGGATGATGATAATTTATGTTGTTTGCCGAAGGAATTTTTAAAGCCTCAAACTTACAGAGACAGGTAAGAAAAAGTCTCAAATACCTACTCTCCAAGAGATAACTTGATTGCCGATTAGTGGTTCGAGTTAGTTTCGTTAGTAACCGGAAGTTCGGAAGCTGTTAATAGCAGTCCACAAACAACTGTAGAGTTGTTTGTGGACTGCTACAACAATCCAACCTAAACCTAATTTAATTACTGTTAACGTGGCATTACCACGGATATCGGGAATTTGGGAGTCAAACATCGAAATGGACTAAATATTGCACACAAGTCTTAATGTGAGACCGAATATTTTTGGTTGAACGACCATCGCCGTTTCTATCCGCACTATAAAACATTATTTAGACCATAATTCACCTAATTCGGGTTCGGTCCGTTTCCATTTCATAATGCGCGCACTTCCCGGGGCGCCCGGAAGCGCGTGCGCAGATAGATCCACATTCAAATCATGCGCACAGACCATAATGAAATCCACACACTAGCATCAAAATCAACTTTAGTTTGTTGAAATTAGGTGCTGTTTTAGCGTGTAGTGAAAGCCGCCTTGTAAAGAAAGTTATTGTGTGTTTTGTACGTATGGGTAGGGTATAATTTAATTCATTGATGTACACCAGTGTGGCGCGTGACTTGTTCGTAAAGAACTATTTGTCTGTGAGCGTTGCTATACCCACAATAATGGCGGTGTAAACGAAGACATTTTTCATTACGAGTAGGTACGACAGCTGATTCAAAATGCCGGTGAAGTACCGCAGTGTGTAACGTTCTGAGTGGATAGATGAATAAATAAGCATAATATTTTCACATATGGCGCCCTCAGTGTTAGGTAACTGTAAAGAGGAAGGCAGTATAAATACTTAATTACATGTGGCTGGCGCTTTCTTTGCTCCGACTGTCTTGAGGGAACTTTATATTTAATTAAAACATACACAGGGTGCTGGGTGGTATATTTTTTAATAAAATCAGTTTTCTTCGCTCATTATTTTCCTATACTAGAGAAAAACTGTACCTACCGTACAACGTGGAAAACCTCGTCTCAAATCAGTTTATTTTCAAGTACCTATCTTGCAATGACCATTACTATTGACGGGCAAATCCAATGTTTGTTATTCCACTTTACAAAACTACTAACACTGCGGAAAACGGAACGCAACGGCAATACATCACCTCCTTATCTTTCCGCGAAAGTCGGGTAATCGGGTTTAATTGAGGGAAATACACGTCGTTAGTTAATTTATCATTATTTCCACACTGTTGTAGGAATCGTTTTACCGAATACCTACTCAAAACACGAAATTATAGTTTGTAAGTAAGTATTGATATCTTTCAGTCATATTTTGATATCACTTATAAACTTAATTCCTTCATTCATTGGCAGCCATGTGCCACCAACTGCTTAGCAATAGGCCTCCCTGTTTGTGCCATGCTTCCCTAGTCTGTTAGCAAATAGGCAATGTCCTAATAAGTACAAAGTGGTCATAGTTAGAATACACGATTTTCGCATTCATTTGTTCGGCAACGCCGGGTACTAATCAACTTTACTGCTAAAACATAAAGGCACTGTCAATATTTTTATCACTGATATGCGGTCGCCTTATCGACTTGTAAATTTGTGTTTCTAATATCAAACATAGCACAGAAAATGTAAAGCTAACCCCGTACGTTATCGTCTGAGAACATCATCATCATCATCATCATATCAGCTGATAGACGTCCACTGTTGGACGTAGAGGCCTCCCTCGAATTTGCCATAATCGCCACGCTTGGCGGGCAGGTTGGCGATCGTAGTGTAGCTGTAGCAATGTACCTACTGAGAATGCTGCTGCCCATTCTCTGCTAAGTCCCTTGGTCGCCTCTTACGACACCCACGGGAAGTGATGGGATGGTGCTATTCTTTTACGTCCGACACCATACGAAACATATTACTGCGAACATATTAGCTTCAAAAGCTTAAAAAAAATGGCACCATAGTCTCAAATCACCATAATCCCAAAAATGCACACTAGCAGTTTGAACTGAATAAATCCAAAATAACAAATGTAAAAATAATGACAAAGGAGCTTTAGCAATAAATAATGCAGCACACCACTTGAGAATTTCCGAGTTAATTATAGTTGCGTGTGGAGGTGATCCAGCTAAAAATATTCTCAAATAAATACTCTTAAAAGTTGAGACGAACCGTATAGCGGTTAAAATGACTTGGCTAATCAAACGTGGTATAAGAATATAGGCTGATCAAATAAAGGATGGATGAAAGAAAAGAAAAAATGGTTATTTGGAAATATGTAAGTAAGTACACTACCTATATTATGTTTATATTTGCACAAGACAAACAAGAAAGCAAAATAAATTAAAAACTAACATTATAGTGTGAATTCAGGTCACAACAGTTTTTTTTTGAGATTGTTAACATCACCATCATCACAACTTCATTCAATTCATCAACCATTTAATTTAATCGTTCACTCCGTTCTCTCGTAGCATTAAATATCATCAAATTAGTAATAAGTGGATAATGTTGCTAGTAGTATAATAAGTGTTTTGTTTAATTAGTAACGCAGTATGTATAACATTTAATTGTAGGTACTCCTGGTTTTTATCCCAAAATAAAATAAATCAGCTGCAGCAACAGTAAAAGCCAAAGCCGATTCCTTATCATAGCGTTACAATTTACAAGTTCAATTGCCTTCAGAATGTTTGTTGTTACCGATTGTTGTACAACTATAGGCCGGTCTCCATACTCCATTCCAGCCGGTCGATTCTGTCGACATCTCACGGTGTACACCTAGGCGGAGTGAACGACAACTGAGCTGTCATTCCATCTTATTTGTATGGTTTGACAACTCGCCCGTCGTGAACCCGCCCAAGTGTTCACTTCGACATGTTTACAGAATCGCACTGCTGTCATTCTATCTTATTTGTATGGTTTGACAACTCACCCGTCGTGCGCCCCGCCCGGGTGTTCACTTCGACATGTTTACAGCCGGTCGATTCTGTCGACATCTCACGGTGTTCACCTAGGCGAAGTGAACGACAACTGAGCTGTCATTCCATCTTATTAGTATGGTTTGACAACTCACCCGTCTTGCACCCCGCCCAAGTGTTCACTTCGACATGTTTACAGAATCGCACTTCAGAATCGCTCTGCCGGTTGATTCTGTCGACATCTCACGGTGTTCACCTAGGCGGAGTGAACGACAACTGAGCAGCTGTCATTCCATCTTATTTGTATGGTTTGACAACTCACCCGTCGTTCACCCCGCCGAAGTGTTAACTTCGACATGTTTACAGAATCGTCAGTCAACCGCTACTTGACAAGTTGTCAGGTTAAAGTGAGGTTTGACAAAATAATATCCAAATTGAAATATTTTTATTCAGAAATGCCCTCAATTTCTACGTAAAAGCATTTTTTTTTTAAATACGGAAATGATCAGTTAATTCAGAACCTCGGCCCGTTCATGGATATGGAACTGACATTGGCTCATGAATTCACAGGCCGGGGCCTAGACATTGAAAACTGAAGTTCATATTAATTAACGCACATGGTATAGGGTCATAATTGTTCAAAACATTCCGATTCAACCGATCAAACGCTGATAGTTCTAATTGAACGGAACTTCCTTCCTTGTAATCTGAAATGTTATCTACATAAGTAGGTACTAACTTTATGCTGTTGGTTTAATAACTGCATTCGTTACGTTTTAAGTTAAATAATTGTAGCATCATCCTTTGATTCATATTTGACTGTTAAAATTATATCATTCCTATTTTTAGTTGATGATGTATCAAGTTGGCTGGCAGTTTACCTTTATGGTTTTTTTTTTAGTCTTATAATATATTATTTATTCAATTTTTACAACTATTACTATATACACACTTAAATAAAATACTCTTAACTAAGCGTCGAAAAATTCCTCCGCATCGCAGGCCACTGGTAATGTACCCTTTATTGGTTATTTTACGTACCTACATTTGCAGAAATTAGCAATATTGGGATGTATTTACTTCATGTATGACCCATGGTTTGGTGTCACTTCGTCTTTCTTGAAGAAACGGACTAATATCTCATATTTACTATTCTGTTTGATAAGAAAAACCTGAACGAACTACTTACACGGAAAATGCTACGTTAGAATATCTAACATAAGTAGGTACTACATATGAATTTCAATACAACTAGGTAGTTATACAGATACTAATGACAGCTAGGCTATCATTATCACCTGTGCTCACGACATCTTTTGAACCTCCTATTCCAAAACCGACCTTATAATCGGTGTATAAAATACAAATTCTCACGTATTACTCACAGTATATTTGTATAACATCTGGAAGTGACAAAAACTCAGATATTACTGCCATGATAAGTTGTCGTGATGGCAGACATACATAATTACAGGCTAAGCTGTCGCCGATGTAACTTTTTACTTGGCTAGCTAACCGAAGATCTCGGCCTCAATGTTCTAGCGTCATCATCATTCATCATTTCTATCGTGTTTGTGATCTGACTTTCAAATGACAATTTGAAATTGCAAACTTGTCATTGTCACCGTGGCTTGGTGTTCGAAATGTTCTGCTGAACTTAATATAGATGCCTGACTTGCAAATATTACCAGGGTTCATTGGTGGCAGACAGACACAGCTCAGAGTGCCAATTCTGCTACTTAATTTTTAGCAACGTTCACATTTGCAATGCCAGTCGCAATCTGTCAACAATGTTTTGACATATTGCGACTGACATGCGAATGCATGGCTGAATAGAATTGGCTCTCTTATTTCTTTCTTTTTATTCTTCGAAGTCATTCTAGGGCAGAAAGTGACAAGTCTGTTGCAACAGATTACTTTAAGAATACAGACCAAAACAAGACCGTCAATGATTAAAATGACGGTGACGTTGGCTCTTTGACCCAACGGGCAACGATGTTAGAGAACTTGTGAATGTTATCAAGATTCGTTGGTAACTCAGAGCCAAGTTAGTAGAAACAGATGGCTTGGAAGTATAAAAAAACAGACACAGAACTATCCACCACTCAATGGTCTTCAGAATTTACCCATGGCCCTATGATTGTGAAAAACCTTACCTACTTGAACATACTGAAAAGTTACTCGGTCAACTGTATTACTAGTTAAACTATCAGTTGGTTCATTAAAAACTTTGCTGTACCTATACTTATTGCGCAAGAAAAATAAGAATCCACTTTCCATAGTTTCCAGGCACAGTTGCACACATCTCTTACACACTCTACATGTCCTAATATCTAATACTACATCGCCATAATGATGGGATATAACTTCCATAAAAGAACATTGTTGTGTCGTAGACGTTATTAAAAATACGTACATGTTATCTTCGAGGAAAACATGATTAATTCTTTGACAACGTAATGAAGGGTAATTTACTACCTACGTAAGTCGGGTATTCACTGTAAGATGTGATGATTCGCGACTGTTACTGCTGCTGAAAATCGATCTCCTTTGCATTGGCGGATCCAGTGTGGGGGGAGGGCTAAGGCTCAAGCCCCAAAAGACTAATAAATGAAAAATGTAATCTACAACCTAATGAAGTCATTGATTGCATTATGTTCTTTCGCATTTGTAATATTAGCATGGACAGTAATACAGAAGAATCTCTCTAGATGTTTAGAATCGGTGGTTATATTTTTTATCTTACTCGTCCCAGTAGCTGGCCACAGCCGATTTGACAACAGAACATAAAATATTGCGATCACCAAACTGCTGAGCTTATTCGAAGCTTTGCTTTGTAATAAATAGGTCGCTTTCAATAGTAACAATATACGTTTGCTAAACTAATAAAATTATAAATTAACAAGACAAAACCAATATATCCTAAATGATCAATTAGTAAAACCTGACTGAGTAGGAATAGGTGGGGGGCACGGGTGGCTCTAGCAGTGTGGGGAAGAACAAAGAAACGTTTAATGGACTATGTCAAAGTTGCAACTTACAAAGAATAGTCTGGAAGAAGATGATACCTACTGAATTGTGTTAGTTTGGAGCTCTCGGATATATTTTGTGATACACCGACCCCAAACATTGGGATAAAGGCAACAGATCATACCTAATAGGTTCTCACATTTTTTTAAAAGTCAACATCAATGTTACAATGATGTTACAATGTAACAAATTACTTTCTTCTTTTCAGGCCCAAAACGGTTTTGATGAGCTCCGCCGTTACGTGAAACAGGGCAGCGACTTCAGTAAAGAACTGTCATCCATATTACAAGAGAGGTAAGGGATCAATTTAAATGTAATGCCTAGATACCTACATAGACAGGCACATAGCTACTAGTACCTATGTGCCAATCTTAAATCTAGTTAGATTTATTGTCAATTAACATTAATTTCACAATAAAAGTTGAGCGTCTAGTATTTGTTTTGGATAACAACGCTGTTTTAATGGTTTTACCGTTACATAACTCAATCATCGGTTTTGTAATAACTGCCTTGTCTGAGTTAAACTATCATAATATGATATTTTATATGTATATAATGTACTAGCTTTTGTCCGCGTCTACGCCCGCGTGTATGTCGGTTATCGCGTAAAAAGTAGCAAAACTGTCCTTCACCATACCTATCCCAGGCTATAAAGGTGTCTGCCAAATTTCATGAAAATCCGTTCAGCCGTTTTAGCGTGAAGCGTACTTAGCATACAGACAGACAGAGTTACTTTTTCATTTTTATTATTAGTAGAATAGTTAGAGTATACAAGTCGGAATGATCTTAAAATAAGTTTTGCAAATTATGATAAGGCAAAGGTGTTGGCCAGTTTTGCAACCTTCAATAGCAAAATAAACAAGGAGAGATAAGAACACATTGTAATATGCTCAAACAGCGTTACAATGTTCATAATAACGGTGCTATCACTTTTTCTAATAACTGGTAAAACTGTTACGCATCATTCGACCGCGGCCGGCCCCACGCCCAGCCTGAATGCAAGTCGTGCGCGCACCAGATTAGCAATCTAATCGAAATTTCGTCGTAACGTTTACTTTCCAGACATTACTATAAAACAATACTTTATTGTTTACGAGCAAATCGCTCGAGCGATCCTGTGTTCCGCAACGTCCGAGCAGGCGCGACGCGGCGCGAGCGCAGGGACAATACGAAAGTTCTCGTCATGCTGTATAATTGATATTATATTGCTCACACGCACGCTTATAGCTTTCCCCGCGATAAACAGATATCGAGCACGTCGTAAAATATCGATGCATACGAAAGTAAGGGCACGGCAATGGCCACAAAATCAAAAATAGCTCGACGCGAGGTTCCGCCAAGTGGGCCAAGACGCGAGACACAAATAACGCGCGTTCTAAAAATTGAAATCCTCCCATTGGCCGAGAATGCATTATCACTGCTTTTACACAACCACAAAGACGAGCAGACATAAAAACAAATCATTACACCACTGCGATTATTTCCTTCGAACGTTCGCTTCCGTCTCAGGTTGTGAAACACCACAGATAGTACCTAAACTCTCATGTACTTACTGTATTGGTTCTTTGTAGAATTGAAGCAGAAATATACTACTCAAAATGCTTAGCAAAACTTGGGACGAAGTTGACAAAAGCTTGCAAGGAGAGCGTCGGCTCGTGCGCCGAGGCGTGGAAGCACGTCGCGTTGGAGATGGAGAAACGCTCGGAGATCCACAGGTAATTGGCAAACATGCTCTGAACAACCACTTATTTCGCAAAGATTTTCAACGTAAGTAACGCTGTAATTGCTCTATTTCAGAAATTACTCAAGTGCTTTATCCGACGAGCTAGTGAAACCAATGAAACATGTAATCGACAATCAGTTGAAGCTTAGGAAGAAGGTGAGTTACCCAAGACAATCGAAATGGCAGACATTAAAAACGAACAACTTAACAAAAAAAAATCTATTGTTTATCTAATTATAATTGCAGATCGAAGGTAACGTTGACAAGACTACGCGATCTCTCGCAGAGTGGAGAACCGCGGAGGCCAAGTCGAAGAAACACTCTCACACGGCGGCGAGGGAGAACGAGAAGTTACAGGACGCCACGTTGGAGATTAGGTCTGCCACACACTACACACCCGACGATGTTAATGTCCTGTTTTTTATTTGTGATATTAGTCGGTCGGGACATTAGATCGGCGAGTCATTATGGAAGGATCCTTCGTTTTTTGCGGTTGCGACTGGCCTAGCGATTGTTTGTTTTGCGAATGTTGCTAAACGCTCTCTGCGTTTAGAATGAGTCACGAGCTCCCTGTTTGTTTGCAGCCGTCTGTCGCGAAGCTCGAGCGTGGGACATATCCCACACGCACACAGCATCCTGAGCGCTGCGCGCGCAGAGCGGCTGCCTAACGCTACCAGTGAGAAGGACGCAGCTAAGCTTCAGGTCAAGAAGAGGAAGACGGAAGATGCTGTGAAGAAAACTGAAGTTGAATATTACAACGTGTGCGTGCACGCCGAGCGATCTAGGTAAACAAATCATTTGGGCCAAATATTATAAGATGCTGGAAGGTCGGTGTACTAGAACTGTCTCACACTGTTTCTGTTTTATATTTATTTAATTTTTCTGTTTTCCAGGTTGGAATGGGAGACCAGCGTGGTGAAAGGAGCTGGCATGCTGGAGTCTCTAGAAGAAGAGAGACTGGCTCAGCTCAAGACCGCAGCCGACTGCTACCTCAGGCTGACTTCCGCTTTGCCCGCACAATTAGCAGAGGTCATTAACAAGTTTTTATACCTACTCATGATCTACCTAATCATTGTTTAGTAGGTAAACAACGTTTTTATTAGGTGTATAACCATGTTTTTTGTTTATTTAGGTAAGACTATTTTCCAGTTACTTTTCGCTGTGAAGCCGTCATGTTACCTTAAAACCAAAGAACTGGCTTTTTCGTGGGAACAATGATGGTGTTAACATTATGATGACATAGTGTTAAAACCATCATTGTTCCTGTGTATGAGAGAGAGAGACACAGCTACACAAGACGAATAGCATAATCCCTCATCGTCATGGAATCATGATGACATTGACACTGCATAGTACCAAAACTCGTTTCTAAGACCGCTAACATTGTTTGTAACATCTACCAACAACCGATTGCTGAATTAAGAATTTGAAGTTAATTGTTTGTCACAATTGACTTCAGCCTAAAAACCTGATAAAAGTGTCTTACTCGTTCTTAACACCAAATAATACTCAATTTAGTAACCAACCGGAGTATTCTGTCAAAATGTATTGTGTATAAACACTAGCTGTTGCCCGCGACTTCGTTCGCGTGTATGTATTGTAAAATGATGTGGCTAGGTAAGATCAATGTGTTCTTATATCTAATACGAACAGTCAATATCTATCATTGCTTGCCTCCTTTTTTATATATGGGAAAACATCAAATGACTCCTTTCGCTCTGGGCGGAATGGAAGGGAGTGTCAGACTCTTACTGACTAAAACCCATCTGTGTACAAAAGCAACCAGGGTGCTTTACAGGAGAGAGAGTGAGTGGAGAGACAAAAAAAAAATAACGTCAGTGGAGCAATCAGCCTAATCTTTTTTTATGTTATGCATCAAATGCATAACGGTAAGATTTGTATGAAAATAATCACTGTTTATGACGTTTCAAAAGTACCATTAGTAACTAAAAAATATATTTTGGTGTAATTCTCATGCTTTTGATAGTTAGTACTTTTTCGGTCAACAGATGGCATTAAGGGTATCTGAATTTTGTAGATAATAAATTGATTTCTTCTAGATTGCTACAATTCCTATCAGGTTTATGTGTAAAAATTATCTAAATGGTTTTGTAACTAACTAACATGTCATTTTGTGCATTCAATTACGAACAAAAACTTTTTAAAATCAATATTGCTTACCTCCCATAACATACGGCGTGATAATATGTAGCTTAAAGTCTTCCTTGGTTTACAAAGAACATTTTTGCTGAATTTCAATTCAATCTATCCAGTAGTTTTGGCGTGAAGCCGTGCCATACACACAGACAAACCCCGATACAAACAGCCAAACAGACAAAAATTCTAAAAAGTCACTTTTTGTCATCAGTTACGTTTTTCTAACAAAAGCCACTTATTTTTCTCGAAAATTCTCAATGTACAGTTTTTCTTTCGTTACTGTTTTATTATATGTATATGTACATAAGTGAAGTGAGCAAAAAGTGAACTGTCATTCCAATTGATGGTAGGAATTTGACGGCTTCCTTCAAGCTCAGAATGGCTTCTTACTTATCTTCTTGTTCCAGGCCACGAACGTGTTGGTGAACCCGATAAAGAACGCGAACGCGAACACAGACATGCGCGTGGTGCGCGGCGTGCGTTCTGCGCAGACGGGCGCCAGCGAGCAGCTACTGCCCGACTTCTACTGCGAACACACCACGCTCGCTATGAACAGGGAACGACGCAAACAGGTGTGTAACACCTTTTCATTTTTACAAGCTTTATAATACAGCGGTTACGTTGAAGCCAGTGCGCAAATTTTACGTAGGTACCTATAGCGAGATCATCCGTCATGCCTTTACCCAATTGGGGTCGGCTTCAAATCAAACCGGATTCAGCTGAATACTAGTATTTTACGTGGAGCGACTGCCTATCAGACCTCCAGAACCCAGTAACTGGGTAACACGGTACTTCTTGGCGAGACTAGTGTCAGGTTTTCTGGCTTCTGACAATCCGTAACGACTGCCAAAGATCTACAAATGGCAGCCAGACCAACGGCATAATGGGCTTTAACGAGGCACGGAGTAGTCTCGGTATGTTAAGATGGTCACCCATCCACAGACTGACCGCGGAAATTGTAGCTTAACCGTAAAGATCGACCCGTGTGGCTGTTAAAATTTAGCCACCAGCTCCTCCTCCAATACACACGAATTTTATTGTTTTACCATGTGTCGCACAAAAAAAAACAAGTAAATAATCGTAGTCACTCTTTTGGACAGGTACTGAACAAAGAGATTAGTGATGCCAATAACATTATATTTCCTTGACGTATTTCAGGCGCTGCTGAAGATACTTCAGTTAGTGAAACAGGATATCGACAGAGAACGAAAGTCCAAGCAGGGACTTGAGAAACTGTCGATGGCTATCAAGCAGACACCTACGTTTGGTAACGATGATTCACAGCAGAATGTGGCTGACAAACTATATCATGTGAGTAACTATCAAAAGTATAATATACTAGCGACCCATTCGCTTTTTCTATTACTTATTAAAAAATCTGTGTGGATCCGTTGCGTAGCTTAGAAGAAATAAGTGGAGTAACTTACAGATACAGTCAGCGACTTTGTAGATTCCGCCCATATTTAGGTATGCCAAAGGGAAGCTAAATAAATGATGATGATGATACGGGTTAGATATCTAACTAAACCTACTAAACTACCTCATGAATCACTACGTCCATCGGTGAAACCGCTAGGTAGTTTTTGAGTGCTAACGGACATACAGACGTAACGCCGACTTTTTATAATAAGAAGTGATTAATTTTTCCGGCTGATCTAGCAGAAACAAAAACTGTTTTTATTTGACACTTTCTATGTGCGTAGCCAAGCGTGTATAGTAGTGAAACAGCTCCTTAACAGACCTCCTGCTTTGCTTGTTCCAGATGAGAAGTATGCTGACGTACTTGGAAGCAGTGAGGTACAAGATCACGGCGAGTCTGAACGAACTGGACAGCAGGCCACCGGTGCAGCATCCTCTCTCGGCGCACATACAGATCATAAGGGACAAGCAGGGACTGCAACAAAGTATTCTGAAAGTGAGTGGTCTATTTGTTAGAGAAGAGAGAGGGACACGGGCAGCCTGCATGTGTTGCCATCACCTTTCTTCTGCCAAACCTTTGCGAAAACTAACTCATGCTTTTTTTCCCACGGGGGTAGGCAGAAACTACAGTACGGCAACTGATACGTTCCTTACGAAATCTTTTTACTTCGTTCACACGCGCATGCCAGTTGTGACTGACGCTCAACGCACCTGGCCTTTCTGGAGATCACCATGAAAAAGATCTGTGTCTGTCCTTCCAGGGCGTCTCCTCACGGTGTTTCCACTCACGTTTTCTTTGTAATAAGTATAAAAATACCTTTTCACACCACCTGATCGAAAATGTCAAAATATATGTCATGCCAACCTAACCTAAAGTGAATCATTTTTGGCCGGTGGCACAGCCGGGCAATAATGTTGTACTGGATTTCATTATAACCCGCCGGTCAATAATGTGATTTAAATTTGGAACCTCATCTGTCTGCTAAATTGGCGGTATATTAGGTACTTACAACGCCCTCTGTCTCTGTCTCTCTTCCAGAAAGAGGAAACATATTCTCGATACTCTTACTACTTAGGGATGATATTCTCGAATTTCTACAGAATCATAAGGATTGACCAGGATTGAAGACAATATTATAAGAATAATTGGTTTTGTACGGATTATTGAATAAAAGGATAAGAATAACACTTAAAACCCATTTATAGTCGATTTATTAATTTAAAACTATTTTCTCGAGCATCTCCTATGACGTTCTAATTTCAAATTGCATACAGCCAAGCGTCCGAACCCATTCTACCAGCTGATATAAAGCTTTGTGTACACTAATTTCTTAAATTGTATTAGGTTGCTAACAATAGGCCTGCACATATTCACAAACCCACAGAGAAATAAAAAAAAAACGAAAATCGAGTTGGTCGTGGCCGCTATGTGGTAGGTATACCGAGTGGAACGCAAAAAAGGCGCGGATATTGCAAAACCGTATGGTAGTAAACTAACTCTTTTTAAGTATATTGTATAGTTCTAAATACATATCTCTACTTAGTGTTTGTTAATTTAAAATACTTTGTTTTTCGTATTATGGCTTCTTATTTTCTCACAGGAGGTGTGAAAAGTAGAGTTTCCTCCTCGGGGATAAAGGTGTCTTTGCCTTGGGCTAGCTTGAATCCCTCGCTGCATTCAGGATTCTTGTATTAACTCCCTCGCTTCGCTCGTGAGTTAAACTGTAATCTCCCTCGCTACGCTCGAGAGTTAACTCCCGAATCCTTCATTGCGTTCGAGATTCAATATGACGCCCGTGACACAAGACACTGCTTTATCCCCTGGGTGCATAATCTACTATTTGTTAATCGCCTTTCATACCTTTGTCCGTGAACTGTAAACGTTGCTTGGTAAACCATTCGCCACCAAACATAGCAGGAGGATAACATTTACGTTATTACTTCTGATGTGATTACAAAAACATGCCTAAAAAATAGTTATTAATCTGCTTTGTGCCACTCCAGGTACCTCCATGGCTGCAAGCTGACTACCAAAATGAGGTGAACAAGAACCTCACGCCCAACTACACGGCCCTAACGAAAAGCGTGAACGGTGGCGAAGAGAGGGAGCGAAGGGACTCCATCATGAGCAGAGCATCCAGCAAGCTGAGGATAGAGCACCTCTCGTTCAGGAGGAATGCTGTTGCTGAGCACAAGAGCGCGCCACCCACGCCTGTGGCGGACCTACCTCCGCCGCCCACGCTGCAGCCGCAGTCCGACACCCCTCATCCGCCCGAAAGCCCACTGGACTGGAGCGAGCGCGGCGCTGGGGATGGACTGTCGAACCAACAGGATAGTGATTTTGGTAAGAGTTTCTAGAAAGCAGTAAAACAGTTATGCAAGAACATCAGTGTAATTCGTCAGCGAATTGCACTGATGTGCTTGCATAACTAAAACAGGTCATAACATAATTTGATGTAGAACCTTATTGGCATGAACACAGCCCAGTAGCCGCAATCTACCAACAGCCTCACAAAATAAAATACGAGGGGCTATGAAGGTGGAGAACGATATAAAAAAGGGGGAAGTGTGCGATGTATTATATGTACGACCGGTCAGAAGCCCCTGATCAGTCGTGTAGAACTAAATATTTATGTAATTCAACTACAAAGACTCCATCCTTTTATTGAATCATTCAAGTGTTTCGAGAGAATTATAGCAATCAGTTTTGGTCACGAATACCAACTTTATGTAGCGATTAAATAATAAAAATGATTTTAAAAAGTTGTTAGGTACGATCAATGGAACTTTTTCCGTCACTAACCTTTTTGTGTTTCTGTTTCAGATGAATTTTCATCGCAGAGTGATAGCTCGACGGATTTGACTGATATTATAAAGAATGAGAATGGGGACGTGATCCCAGTGACGCCGTCGTTAGGAAAGTGCCGAGCCTTGTATACCTACGAAGCTAGACTGAATGATGAACTCAATTTAACACCTGGTAACTTTATAATATTCCTCATTTTATCCTCACTGCTTGATTTCTGAGCGTTTTTAATCGCTTCGTATCTTACTTGTCGCATTGCGTAGGTAAAAAAAATATTTTTAGTTTTTAACTAATGAGTAGTTATTTATTTGACCATTACTCAAGCTTAATAATGATCGAAAAACGCACATGAACAAACACACTAGTCCCCATGATTTTTATACAACGGTTAACTACACGAATCAAAAAGCCTAAGTCGGATCTAGGTCGGAGCTATTAAATGTTTATTAGAACCTAAGAAACAAGGTCTAAGACGTTGTAATGATGACAAACGAACTTTTAGTTGCAGTTAATGGCTACAAACAGGTCTGAAAATTTATTGCTCTGAGCACGAAACGAACGTCTCAGTAACTAAAACAATATAAACAACGGAATTCGGAATTCTAATATTTTGAATGTAGTTAGCATTGACGTTTGATCATTGCTTTTGTAAATTTTCGTACAGGTAGGTAGGTACTTAATTAGTGCCATTTATTTTGAGCAATTACGAGCTACACAATTAACTTTATTATCTGAATCCTATATAAACAACATTAGGTAGGTACCTACCTATTGTAGCGTGTCGAAGTCGTAGAACAGTTACATAATACCTACTCCTCAAAATAACTTGTTTCTATGTAATGAATTTAAGTTTTGGTGTAGGTAGGTAGATAGATAGGTTGTCTTCAGAAAACTTAAATAATACTTACTTATCTTTTTAAACTCAAAAACAAAGAAAGAGACTAGGTATATGTCTCTTATGTTTAATGTCGCATGGTCACAGTCATATATTTTTCCATAGGTTAGTAGGTACATTATTTCTTGACAAAATAAACTTTTTATGGATTTCTTCTTTGTGCGCATAAATTGCTAAGCGAATTTTTTAACATCTAAGTTAAACAAGTGTATCAAAGCGTAATGCGATAGAAAAAGGCCGTTCAGTTTTGAAACACAATAGTACCTACTTATGTCTGTTCTATATACCTACCTACCTTTACAGAATCTACATTTTTTTTTTATCTGCCTGTGGTAATTCTTTCTGACATGTACGAAGTGACAGTACCTAACACATAATGAATGTTTATTTCTTAGAAATTGTTTATCTGTATGTAGAGCAATTTTAGAACAACGTCTATGAAAAGCTCTTGTTGGTTCGTTTTCACACCTATTCGCGGGGTCTTTCAACTAAAAACTTATATTTTAAAAATAACGTGTGAATGTTTTTTTACTCTCTTGCTTCCATGTGCTGTGGGTTCGATTCCCACGCGGAAAAATATATTATTTTATAATTAGTTGTAACCATAAATCACAGGTTGGCCGTACCTATAATAAAGCACGTACAGTTCGCGTCAAATAACTTTGCCCCTCTGAAATTAGCCATTTGCAAAGATCGCGCAGGTGCAGTCACGTAGACGGGAGCAAGCGGGACGCAAGCATGCATCGAACGTAAACGTAAGACTGAGACATAAAATCGCGCCGCCATAATCCCCACCCCCATGTCTCTTGCGCATGCGCTGTTGCAGTTTGTTCGTAATTTTGACTACTACGCAGCCACTCGTAGCCAACTTCAGAGGGGCAAAGTTATTTGACGAGAACTGTAAAAATATCTACTACTCTACATCTCCAGATATAAATAGATATAGATAACGCAAGAGCAACTACTTCGCGTGCCCGTTTCGGTGCCCAGCTTACGTACAAAAATCGTAAGCCGCCACTTTCGCGCTCAGTCTACATCGGTGTACGCTAGTCGGACGTCAGTTATGTGGTTAGGTCAGTTAGGTGCACACGCAGCGGCATCTTTGAATTGATTTGGTTTTCCCATTACTAAAATGTGTATTTGTGTGTTGTCATAGTAGGTAGTCAAAAAATGGCACGCGTCAGCTTGGTTTTCATACAGATCGTGATACTTGCGTTATCTATGTCTATCTCTATCTGTGGCTACAACGATATTCGAAGACTGTTCGAGTAGAAAACCCGAGTTAGTTTTAACCGGGAGTTTTTAAGTTTTTAGTTTATTTGTAGTTTTATGTATGGAATAAGTATTTGTTATTTAACCTCATGTTAGCAAATTATATGTACCCATGCAATATATATGCTTACCTACCTGAATGTTGAATCTATAATCATTTCCAGGCGACGTTATAAACATACACGAGAAGCAGGACGATGGCTGGTGGAGCGGAGACCTGAACGGCATCTACGGCATCTTCCCTTCGTCCTACGTTGAGGAAATCACCACCTGCATATAGCTCCAGGAGTCAAGGACATGGGAACCACTGAGAAGAAAAATACAGTTTAAAACTCCTTTAAGAGTTGAAAACTTTTCTTTCTTTCTCTCTCTCGAAAAAAGCAAAACAACTATAAACGAATAAGTACCTAAAGGTAGATAATGCACTTTATTTCACGAACGCCCGTCACTCATTGCAATTTATTCCTAATTACCAATGAGATAAGAACCACAGGACGCGCACTCGTGTTATGCAAGGATTATCATCGTCTGCTTAGCCTTTTCCCAATTAAATTGGGAAGCCTTCCAGTCAAACCGAATTCATCTGAATGCAAGGACTATATTGACGTTATTTGATGAAATTAATAAGCATTTGTTCTCTCTTCACTGGTGAAAGGATAACGAAACGCTGGGGTGGGTACTGGAAACTTAGAAAAAACTGATTAAATGAAATAAATTGTAAATAGGACCATCAAAGGCATAGTTTAATGTAACTTTAATAAAATCGCGCAAATGTTCTGTCTGACTTATTAAAAAACTGTTTTTGATTGAAAACTAGTGTCTTGGTGTAAGTGATTAGCCCGTTTATGACAGTATAGCTATGTGTAACAATAAAATTAAATATTTCTTTCAATCTATTGGCCCGAATTCAGGGCAAAATATAAATAAATTCAAATTACTTAGTAGATAAACGAAAATGCATTTTCGACCTGAAATGTTTTCAATATATACCTTATTGTTACAAGCACCGCATATTTATGGAATTCACACTGAAAATAGGAACCTATTGTATTTAAATAAGTGATAATTTATCTATTCACAAGACACAAAACCATATCTAGAATCGTAATTATTATAAATGTAAAGTGTTGGAGTTTATAAAATGTTTAATAAATAAGCTATGGTAGGTAATGTATCAGTTAAAGTTAATACCACTGAAAATGTAAATTATGCGATATATAAAATTAAACCAAAGTGTTGTTATAAAAATAAATTGTTTAAGAATATTATTTTCTTTGTTTCTCTTGGGACTACCACTGAAGCATTTATGAAATAAAACCCAATTTTTGTGAGATGACAACAAATTATTTTATTCAAAATAACGTTCTTATAATACAGTTTTGGCAAGAAGGGACGTTTAGTCCAAAAATATGTATTAATTAATTACATCATCCACGTTATAGCCTACCTTTATTATCGTCTTCTGACTTTTTCTAAGAGACCAAATAGACCACACTGTCATTCATAATCAGTATAATCACGTTTAAAGAATAACTTTTTTGAGTCTTAGAAAATATGCCTTATACCTCTGAAATAAGAATTAATTTCGAATACCAGTGTTTAACAAAAAAAATACGGCGAGAGAGTCAAACTATCATTATTTTAAATAATTTGTTCAAGTATGTATATATTATTATTTTCTTAACTCCATGTACTTAGGTACCAATAAACAAATTCATTATTTTAAACACTCCAAATTAAACAGACTCTTTAAAAGTTATTCTGCCAATAAATGCACCACAAATTCTTTATCTTACCTTACTAAGTGTGCATGGACACAATTTTACATTCCTAATTTTGTTCCGAATACATTGCTCCGCGAGACATTCTTGCCTTGAAATTAAAAGTAGTCTTTGCAATGTGGATTTGACAGATACCAACTTATATTCTTAAATTCCTTTGTTTTTAATGGTGGAACGACATTTCATCTTGTGTTTTCTTCCTGTTATTTTACTTCTGATTTCGAATCAATGTCAAAATCATAGTGATCTTTATTCTCGTTGCAATAGGGTTGCTAGTGGGTTGCTGCTTGGGCGGCTGTCTCAAGTAAAATAACTGAACGTGCAGTTCAAATCGAATGTCTTCGTAGTATGTATCTATCAAATCCTACAAAGTTAGTAAAAAAACAGCTTAAAATCGATCTGCCCTCATTTGTTATTAAAATGTGAGATGTTTTATAGAATAGATCATTCATACAGATGAAATAATAAATAACGCTTAGGTTAGCATACTCTGACCAGGACTCATTCTCTCCCTATAAGAGAATTACCGAAACACCTTTAATTGTGGGTTAGCAGAAGATATTAAACGACATAGTAAACGTACCTACTATAATATATTCTCAGAAAACATCTCTCATGCCAGTAACAAATAACCTCCTTTTCTGAAGTCGGTTAAAAAAGGCAGAACAAAGATAAACCAAATCTTGTACTAAAGACCAAGAGACAAACCAAAATACAGATAATAACCAAAATATAAACCACAATTCCATTTGAGAGAAAATTTTGTTAATAACTAAGTATATAATTGCTTACTAGTAGATTGGCTTGAGCCGAATATCGTATTTTATACATATTTTTTAATGCTACACACCTATCTATGTATCTACGACTTAAACATCAATTAGAAATAAATCCAGACGTATTGGACCGGACTGGCTTGTATAAGCTAGACAGCAATATTACTGATGTAAAAAAAATTACACTAATATTATAGTTTGCAAAAACGTCGAGAAAGTCTTTAGAGTAACATTTGAGCGAAATGAATTGAGTTGTACTAAGGAGTAGCAATTGTGTGAGAAAACAACGAAGATCTGTTCATGTGACCACACAGGGTGGGTCTCTCCATCAATGACACTGGATTTGGACATCTTATGAGTGAGCTATGTTACTTGTCAGCATCGATTGTGGATACTTATACGTTGAAATCAACCCGACGGAGACGGTCGCTCCGTGATCGCTGTGTCAAAACACGAGTTAATTAAGTATAAAAAAACGGTGAGACTGAGTACTGACAAGCGAAACTCAACCTCATTAACTCGAATACCTCCTTAATTTATGTCAATAATTTTGACAGATGTCTTCAAACGTAAATTTTAATGATATACGATACCATCTTTCCGAATGAAATTCATAATTTGATTTGTGGATCTAATTTGCAATATTTGGCCGATTTATTTTTCCCAAAGTATAATTTTTTGGTTCGTTATCTTCCTTATGTACAAAAATAGCATTCCCTGTTAATTTATATCATTAAGTTCTGCGATGAGCTCAGTGCGAGCGATAGGCCCTCTCGGACACCTCAAAGCAAAGAAAGACCAAATCAATATAGATGCTTATTCAGAATAGGTTAAATGCAAAATATACATCTTAAAAATACTTACTCAAAATATCTAAGTGAAGAGTGTAGGTATAACAGCAATACCAGTGTTGGATGTTACGTAGACGGTTTTTGTGTCAATAATATCAGTTATGCGAACGACATGGTGCTGCTGAACGCGTCAGTCTGTGGCCTGAGGAGGCCCTTTTTCGAGCTTACTGTACCTACTTCTTTATACACTACACATGCAGCCTGTGGAATAGATGTACGCAAAGATCGTACAGCGCTCTCCGTGTTCAGTATTACAACGCATTTAGTATGCGGGTGGGGGGTTTCCCCGCTTCTGTAGTGCTTCGGGGATATTCGCAAATGCGCATATGGATTGTTTTTCCACAACAATGCAAACGGAGAGCGGTACCCTGGTGCGCGGGGTGTGGGACAGCCCCAACAGCATCCTGTTGCTTTGGTAACCTAGCCATGATTGCGAGTCCCCTGGACTGTTATGTGGGTCCCTTTCGTGCAATTACTCATGGGTTGTCGCAGCGCAGATCCACTGTTTATTTGTTGTGTCGTTTGTTTCGCCGTATGTCTTATTTATAACCGTTTTTGAGTTTTTTAAGAGAAATTCTATTCTATTCTTTATAAGGGATTACATCACTAATAATATTATCAAAGATAAATATAATTATAGATATCAGGCCGATAACTAAATACTAAAAGTGATAGTGATCATACAGAATGAGAACATATCAGGAGACGTCCGAGATAGGTGCCACTGAGCCTATCTCCTATGAGTTTGGTGCCCAGTGAAGCTACGCGGTGAAATGGACCCTAGCGTGCCGCCCGCGACCCTATCATTGTATACCTACTAACTTGCATCGTGAGACATCCTACTTGAGACTAAGGACACCAAACCCACCACCTATGAGGTAACTTACCTACTTAGCCTTACTTACTGTCCTAGCCAAGTCGACTCCGAACATAATTGTGCAAACTTGTATATCGGGCAGAATAGAGAACGGACGTCTCGGGCTGATTTTATGTCTAGGCACGCAGTATGTGTATCTTACGTTATCGACTTAATAATTTCTGATAATATGAACTAAATTAATTTATGAAAAGGTGTCATTTATAACTAAGTATGTTGTGCGTGACTATTAACTCAGTCTAGATCGAGCCTCATTAGTGACTATTTTTTTTCAGTTGATATTCGGCAGTGTTCGTTATTTCTTGTTTTTCTTATAAATATTGATGAAATGTGAAGCAGAGAGACCTGTCCATGAGTCCGAAACTACTAAAATAGCTACAAGTAAAACAGTAAGTTAATGTTTAGAAATTACTTCCACATATTGAAAAACGATAGTTTACTACAAGTAGGTACAGCTTAATTAGCGCCGCAGAGTGCGGACATACATACAGAAGGCAAGTAGGTATTTCTTATTGTTAATCTTATGAATCGACGTACGTAACTATTTCAAACTGTGTCTAACATAGGATTATATTTAACCTTTTGACCACTACAATAGTAAAACACTTAGAAACAACATCGGCGTACTACTACTACTGCACAAAAGCTGAATGTCTAATTATTTTCAAAATTGAACATCTACTAACATTTAGCACTGACTTTAATTGTTTATTTAATGTGTAATGCAACATATTCGTCACCACATGATGACTGACATTACCTACAGTTCTTGATCATCACAAGATGACTGTGGAGGTCAAAAGATTAAAGTAGGGGAAGGCTCTCAATTGTGTTGAGTTACTAGGTATATAGAAATGTCTTAGAGGGTAATATTAAAGGTAGGTTTAAATATATATAGGTACGTAAAATATATAATGTTTATGTTGTGCGGGATTGGGAATAAAATAAAACAAAAACAACTCATATACAACAAACTAACAACTATACAATATATAATGTAAAAATCTTTAAACGAAATTGCAACATAAATATTGGAATAAAAATATATAAAGACTAGAAATTGAGCGTCGAAGTAGACTGTTTAGAGACAGAAGCGTCAAAGAAAAGTAGGAAGTCATGTCTCTGAAACGCGTCACATGTGCTTAGCTAATAATATAAATCCTACATTATGTCTACAGTACAAACATTTATATCTTTCAGACAGGCTTGCTATAAACCCGAGGCGGGGAATCAATTGATTTTTTTTCAATTTTCCGTGTCAAAATCTTTACAATGCTGCATGCAAGATCAAACCGTGTAAAGTAATGAATGTAAATATTAATAGCTGCTTGAGCTGCTCATAAAGCTTCTATAAACCTCGTATATTTCTTTCGATTGTATTGCGATCTGAGGTTTTATTTTGGATAATTCTGACTCACTAACATTATGTACCTAGCTACCCACTTGGCGGTTTATATTATGAAATTAATTCAACCCTCCAGACTATTTCCCAAGAAAGTTCAAAGTTATTTACCAAAGTTTCCCAGCCTCGAGCATATATACTAAAATGTACCTACACTTGGGGCCATTACACCCGATCACATACATTAAAAACATTCACATTCCCTTCAGTACAATGACGATTCCCGTTACAAATACAAGTTTAAATCTTGACAATTAATACTATATTATGTTAAATACCTGTTTAACAATAATATGCGCATAATATATGACAAAAAAATAACATACAAGATAAAAAAAATAAACTTATGCTTTAAAGCCATGTAACAACTAAAATTAACTTTGGCCAAAAAATTAAATTATCACACTGTGCGTAGAATGTACGATATTACTGACCATCTGAGCAGATAATATAATGTTTTTGCTTTGAGCAAACTGGTGCTCTTGTAAACATATTGTACATAACAAAACATTACGTGTTATTATAAGTATCACATTAGTTCAGAATATGCTTCTGCGAGCGCTCAAACGATCAAGTATATCTACTTAAATAAAACATTATAGTTTAGCGTTACTTTAAAAAATGTATGCTTTGCATTGGCATCTTAAGCCTTTCAACAAATGAGCAAAAAACGAATAGTACAAGATATTTTATAAGAAATTCGATCTCTACTTATACACTTTTAGTAATAATCAGTAATCTAACTAAGTCCCTAGACTCTTCACAAGAGTGTACCCGTTCATCACATCCAAATCGCATTGTGCTCAACAACAATAATCACATGGAAATGTTTACAAATACTTTTAGAATCGGACAGTTGAAGTTATTTTCATATTCCCACGGATAAGATTTTGGCAAGAAAATATATAAAACATGACTGGTTATCACATAGTGATGGTAATACTAATAGGGTGCCGACGACTCCGAATGCATTATAGTTAATTGAGATGTCGATTTTTGTTGGTATCTTGGTTCCTGTAGCTAAGCAAATGATTACTTCATGTCTATTATTTTGCCGGGCTTCAATTATGGAATATTAATTCGGAAATTGGTGTTCACAATCTTCAAAGTGAAATAATGCAAGCGCGTCAAACGATTTTAAGTGAAAAGTGAATAGCCGGAATGGGGCGGCATAGTATATTCTAGGATATTTAGACTTATAGGTTGTGACTATCAGAAAATAACTTTCGAAAAGGAAACGTGAAAGGTAGTCCAAATAGTTCGCAACGCGCAGCTACATCAAACACACCGTCTCAGTTAAGCAGCAGGTCTGTAGATAACCACTTAGCAATTTTAAAATATTACAGGTAAATACCAATAGCGTATTACTGCCAAAATTCCTTTACCTCGCATTAAAATAACGAGCATCAAAACCGACCTATAGGTAGTTCGTTGGAATTTCTAACTAACAGGCTTCCGCCAATCATTATGCCAGCATTTGTACCCCAACTACGTTGGCCAATATTGGTAGCATACGAAGCCGTCGTAATCAGTGCTTGAAAATAAATATTTCAACTGAATCCAACCATATCATAAGGAGTCCAAGACCATATTATAATTAGGACAGAATTTATTGTACCATTGGCAGTGATAATGGATATAATTCCGACACTGAACCGTAAAATTGATAATTTAATAAAGTACGACTATTCCGTGTATTGGTATTGTCTCGTCTAGACTTAAAGGACAGTTTTCTTCAAAACGTTTATGAAAAATGTAAGTTTTAGTGTAACGTTTGCTCATCTCACTAATGTAGTTGGCCTTCAGATTCTGTTCTTCAGACCTGGCAGAGTAATATGCCGTGAAATGGTTACAACTCAAATAGTCGACTACTTCATAAAAATCAATTCTACGATCCACCTCTGACATACGGAGAATAGAAAAAACTCGCAATTCGCGTCAAAACAACATATTATTAACTCTTATTACTAACTTATGTAATCAACTAACTTTGGAATGTTCAGTAATAAATTACTTTAGTATAAAGTCGGATAGATAGAGACGCTTTTGTTTTCTAAGATAAATTCATCAAAAATTCAGACAAAAACTGATAAAAATTATACTTAAAACTAACTTATATTTGGCAATAAATAATAAATGTAGGCCTTGAACTCCGTCACTGACTCATTCAACAATAATCGTAATACAACAATAAATTCACGTGAAATACAATTAATATTAATTATAGACATTAATTGTAATAATTATATGAGTAGATTTCTCTTACAATAATACTGGATATATCAGGACTAAATTAAATTAACTAGCAAAACTCCGCCAGTCAGATGTTTCCTAAATAAATAACTAGTAACGAGTTCAATAGTCGCTGGTAGGTAAAAATGGTACGTTAGGATTAAAAAGAAGTTGTGCAAGAAATAACTCGATATTTATAATCGCATCAGCGGAGTTTTGCTAGGTAATTAGTTTTGACCCGGTAGAATTAAATTAGACAGTAATTAGAAGAATAATTGTCTCCGAGCCGAATATCTGGACAAGTATTATTTTTTATCAAGAATGCAGATCCGATGATTCTGAAAGGAAAAGAACAAGTCATTAGAACGATGATCTGTCTGACGAAGAGACCGTATATGGACTAGTCAGATTATTTTTTTTTTATGAGTGGCCTCTCATAGATCAACTTAGGAGGTTGTTGTGCTTAACTGGACTTGGCTGTGGCAGCCTCTAGCCCGGCCTCCGAGAAACCCGGGTGGGTTTTAGTTAGTAAGAGTCTGACATTCTTTCCGCTCCGCCCAGAGCGGAGGTCATTTGATGATTTCCCATCCAAAAAAAAAAGAGTTTAAAGGAGGTGTGTAGGTACCGTGTCTAGTTAGCCGCGCGGATCTGGTTCAGGTCGTCGTCGCTGTCGGTAGGTGGGGCGGCCTCGGATCCGGCCAGGACGGTGAGATGGGTACTGTCGCTCTGGAGTGTGCTGCACTCCCCACCCCCGGTGTTGCCCCAGTTCCCGCATTGCGCCTTCTTTTGAAGTGCTTGCACGTACGACTGTCCAAGTGTATTATATTAGTTTATTTTATTTGTCGATCACAAAAATTGTTACATGCTAAAAACAAGAAGAATTACAGAAGAAGAAATCTCTTCTTCTGTCTTTTAACACAACACCCATTTTAGTAAAAACAATAGTAAAGGACAATTTATAATAAGCTGTTCCCGTACATTTTAATCGATCGTTCGCATTCGCATCTGCGATTCTCTAACTCAGACTGCGTTCCTTCAAATATATTGGCCCTCAGTAGCTTTAGATGCAAACATTTAAATTGAGAAGCTACTTATAATGTTGCCCGTCCAAAGCTGGAGCGGGCAACATATAAAGTGGCTTCTCAATTTAGATGTTTGTCCAATCTAATCTATCATATTATATTATATTGTATAGAAAATTGATATGTTCTATTGTTCTGTACAATATAATAAATAACTATGTTCATCTGGAATAACGTTTATTCCAAGTAATTTTAAAATAGGTACATATGGTACTGGAGATTTCCCTCATATTTTAAAAACTTCTTAATTCTTCTAAGAGATTCTTGTAATGTGCTAATTCAACATTAGTAGCAGTAGCCGTGTTTGAATATGGCTACTAAATTAAATAAATAGATGTTGGTAAATAAATACACACATCAGTTCGCCAGTCATCCACTACTGAGGCCGGTGACCTACGAATTGGGTATTTTAATGTCAATTTTTGTAAACAAATATAAATGTTTTTCCAAAAACAGCGTGAAAATGAAGAAGCGATAAACACATTAGTATGAAGAGTGGGGGCGTGGTGGAAACATCTCGCTATCTCTTTTGTACGCGTGCAATCTAATGATGATGACGTCACATGTCAGTACGTGCAACTTTTATCTATTAGTTAGCCGTTTCTCCTTCGAACAGATTTGGAAAATTTTTAACTTACAAAATTTTGTATGGGTTAAAAAAATCTGTATATTATTGATTTTGGATTACTTACTTACTTTTTGACACAAATAAAAAGGAAGTAAATACCCTCTTTCGCTAAATTATATTTGTTAACATGACTGACCGACGTTGTGAACCGGCCGTGACTTATGACTTGGCGTTCCGTCATTTGTCTATGCGATCGACAAATGAAACTGGAGCACTGGGCCATTGAGCTTTGGTCAATTATGTGTATGTACCTTTTTCACATTTAAGTCGTTCATATTTACGTTTATTTATAATCATTATTTTATTTGTATGTTTAAATTTAATTTATATTTTTCTTTCTTTACTTATGCGTGTGTTTACCTTTAACCTTTAAGGTCCCCTTGCACACACCAGAGTTAGTTCCTAACACGAGGTTAAACATTTCATATTACGGGGCCATTATTAAAGATTAACTCCGACTGTCTGGGTTGTGGAAGTGGGCCTAAGACTGGTATAAGATACATGCATACCTGCGAGATCACGTCCCCGTGAGCTGTGCGGACCTGGTACAGGTATCGGTACTTGCGCTGGCGCATCTCCGTGCGTTGCTCGCAGGTGATCGGTCGGGTCTGCTGGACCTTCAAGTGTCGCTTTTGTGCGGATATGCCTGAAGAACAAAGTCATTAGTTAGAATTTATTGTGACGAGAGCTCAGCAGATCGTTGCTTTAAATTTTATCTTACTACTATTGATAAATGTAAAAGTTTGGATGAATGGATGGATGGGAATTAGAATTCTATTTAGACCGTCCGTTAGATTAAAAAACAATATTGGACACGTTTTTTTGCCATTTTATATCGATAAAAATTGTTAAAGATAAAGCGCTTCAAAGTCCATGAATGGGTGCTGGTGTCGTAACGAGAGTAATGAATTAATGATACTTACTCTGTTCGTGGTAGATCCCGGTAGCGGTGAGTGCGCATTGGGCAGTGAACCCCACAATAGCCGCTGCAGGCCAGGCGGCGAGAGTCAGCCAGGAGAGTTTGCAGGGTGGTGCAACGGGAGGTTCCAGTTTTGCGCGCTCCCACAACTGAAACATTGCAATTTAGTTCCGTTATTTATTTATCCTCCAGACCGAATATACTTTTTGTTAAAACTTTATGCACTGTATGAAGTCAGCTAATTTCGACTGGTAGATAATGCCTAGGGCATTAGCCTTCTATCTACCAGTCGAACTTGGGTGGTGCAGACACAGAACATGGCAGGTGTAACTAACTAACTAACTGGACACACGAATAGAAAAAAAGAAAACAATAAATACAATCTTGTATACAAACATAAAAATAATCGATGTTATTGTGGAAGGTAAATAAAAAAAATCTAACAAATCAACGTTGTGATGATTCTACCAACTTCTTGCGAATGTGTTCACGTGCCTTCACTAACTTCGGTCATGGCGGCCAATCTCAGCGGAGACTGCCGTTCTGCACGGGAGATATCATAGTGCACAAGTGTGTGCGGAAACACAGGTGCAAGTACTTTTCGAGGCACGGAGGTGTCATACCGCCATTGTTGAAGCCCGGGGTTGCCACTGAGAAATTCCAAATGGAAAAACCCAAAAAATACTGTGCCCGATTTGGATATCGAACCAGGGACCCCAAGCTTAACAGCCGTACCTACTGCACGAGACCAACGACGCATTCATTGTTTGTTGTCACGATAATAACATTTAACAAAAATAGCGATGAGCATTGGTACATCGATCAATGGATCATCATCACATCACATATTCCCGAAGGCTTAGGCTAAGATGTATAGGTATGTTCACTCAGGCCAGGTATGTATAGTGATGAATGTGCGTATCGCACCACCGTCGTTTATTGCTGATCATGAAGAATCCTTGGAAAAAGACAACGTTTTCATATCATTCAAAACCATTAATCGAAACTTCGTCTAATCTAATAGTTCCAAGAATATAGTGCGGACCAATAAGCCAAATATCGACCAGGCAGGAACCGGCCATACATAGCGACATCAATTACCGTATTCTCCATCCAGATGACCTATTGGGTCATTGGGACAAACCATGTTGATTTCTCAACCTGCATCTGCCCGCGACTTCGTCCGTGCGAAAGTCGAAACAGAGATATTTTATTTCTCAATTAAATGAATTGTTAAAATGTGTAGGTACGCCTATTCTTAGGTACGCTTTTCTTGTTTGTTTTATCTCTTAAACAGTACAAAAAATGTACGTGCTGTTTGTGTGGAGATTTGATCTTCAATAATAATTTTATAATGCTAATTTTGTTTTTGTTGTTGTATCCATTATAACGTCTTGTACTTGTGTTGTTTAGAGGAAAATCTTGTTTATTTAAAGACCGTTAAAGCTTACAATAGTGTTTACCTATTAATTGGGTTAAATGCATTTAATGTAAGTATATAGAGACTTTGTTGGAGGGACAAGGAGCCAGCAGAATAAGTTTCAAAACTTTGGAATAGCTTTGAAACTTATTCTGCTAAAAGCTATATGTGGTGCCTGACTGTTGTCTAGATAACGATGATACATGAAGATAGAAAGCTCGTTACTAAACTTTACTGACGGACACTGAAACTGCATCAAAAGTACAGAGTAACTCACAAAACAAATTATTTTTGGAAAATGCGGTCTTTTTATTTTCTAAAACTTTCTAGACACATTAGAACCTAAACAATTATTATTTTAAGAATGGAGCTGTCACTAAATAAGGGATTAATAGCATGAAACTCAAAGTTTCGGATAATCCCAGAATAACGTCTCAATAGGGTAGTATAGTAATAAATTGATTGTTTTACAATCTTTATCACAACCAATTAATTTAACTATATTCTAACATCACTTTTCGCATCGTTGTGTACACACCGACCGAGAAGGCAACCCAAGTTATCAGTGCAGCATGGATTAGAACTAACGAACTGGATAATCAAATTTGAATCAGTCTACGGTTTCTGGAGTACCTATATATCCGCAGGTGATCCAAAGATAACAGATTCTTTTCCTGACACCTGACCTATGTGGTGGTAGTTAGGGCGCATTGCAAGCAAACCGGATGGCATAAGGGGGCGAAAGGTTCTGGAGTGGCAACCGCGTACCAGAAGGCGCAGCGTTGGTATATCTACAAGGAAGAACGATGTCCTGATTAAGTTTGCAAGAGGCCGCTGGATGCAGGACTCTAAGACCGGTCGAGGAAGCGACGCTGTGGGAAAGACTACCTATGCAGTGGATGTCTTTTGGATGAAACTATGACGATGTGCAGATGGATGACCCGTTGAAGAATGCTTATTTTAATGAACTACTGTTACAACAACACTGAATTTTACCAATGGACGAAGTAATTTATGAGAAAAGTTTAAGTTTTTTGTAAACTGGCTGAAACATGAAGATGATTGTTGAAAATGTCAAAAAAAGCATGGCGATTGGTGGCTTATAATAAAAGCAAGCAAGCAAAGCTGGGGCGGGTTGCTGGTTAAATAGCTACTGACCCATTTCAGCATCATCAACCGTTCGCAGAAGTAGTCGAGGGACGTCGCGATAACAGCGCCTCCGTACACGCTCGTACCAAAGATGGTGAGAACTGAAACATGAGGAACACGTCTACAACACACATTTGCACATCATTTTCTTATTCAACTTGATTTTCCTATCACCATCCAATTTTTTCCAGGCATAAGGTATAACTCGAAGACACGATTTGCATCGGATGGTTATAAAAATATCTTCAAGTGTCTTCAAATACAACGAAAGGTGAGCACCAAAGATAGATAAATAAAACACAGATATGCTAAAGGGCGCGCAGGGTGGCACTTGCGAACGCCCTCTAGCCTCAAAGCACCTTGATGCCACTTCAAGTCGAATGTCGAATGTTAACTTGCGACGTGTTCATTGCTCCTGATTTTACATCTCACTGATTTTTGACAAGAAGCCGCGTTGTTCAGTGATAATTTGCAAAAAGAGCAGCTGTATTGTGAGTTACATGAATTATGACTAATCATTTCACACAAAAGTACCGAAATATTTGTTTTTCTTATTAAATCCGTTAAAACATAACTTCGTGAAACTAGAAACATGATAGATTCAAATATTTATTTAGGAACAAAAACCATTGAATAAGTTGGTTTAATAGCGCAATGTATAAGGTGTTTTAATGATATTTTCACACACATTTTTACACGAAATTTCTTAAAGCGGCCACTGTCGTCGTTTGTCAGTAAAAGATGTGATTTTTTGTGTTGGATGTCTATGTTTTATACGATCCTACTTAGTGTTGAATGACTATGTACGATTTAATTAATTACCTAAGTACACTTGTTTACAAAATATATTACTTAATGGTGATCGAATTAAACATATTATTATATATTTTTAAAAAAGGCTATGTACGTAGTTGACTAATTGTTATTTCCTACCAACACGTCGCAGCTGATAGAATTTGTTTTTCAAATTACTTTTAGTAAAGTAAAAAAAATAGCTTAAATTTTATCGTAGTACTATCACCATCATTATTCATATCTTGCATATTTATTTGAAACTAGCTTTTGGCCGCGATTTCATACGCGCATATATCCCATTTTTTCCAGTTCCCCTATTGCCTATCTACAGCCTTCCTCATGATGCTATCATATGCAAAAAGAATTTGCCAAATCTGACTGGTAGTTCCAGAGATTAAACAAACAAACTCTTCAGCTTTATATTAAGTATTAGTATAGACGTTTGTCTGTTAGAAGGATCCAAAATTCAAAATATAATGAAATACTTCTCCGTCCGCGCGGATTAAGTAGGTCCTGCACAAACTTCAACGCCCCCTCTACCTGATACCTCTTGCAGAAATGGCTGGGTATGAAAATCGTTGTGCTTAATTTTCCAAAAATAACCTTTAAAAGGGTTATTTTTGGAAAATACGAATATCAATTTTCACGTTAGTTGAAAACTTCACCACCCCTTTAGGGGTTTATTTTCGCAAAATAAAAACATTTGTTATTCTTATTTTTTTATCACTCAATGCCTAGTTTCAACGTCATCTGACCAAGCATTAAAATTCTCCCGAGTTCGCTCAAACCGCAACATTTTTCTTACAGAGTACTTTTATACCTATCGTAACTTTTAAACGAAAAGTCCGAATTGAATAAATTGTAAAGTGTAATTTATATGTACATAATCGACTTTAGTTATTTATCAAACCATTCAAATGGATATGGATTAATATCATGATACCAAAATCACCACTATTCATTATAATCACCACTAAGGTTTTGTTTGAAAAATTTTGTTAATAATGCAGCTTTGTAATGGAGAAAGAATTTTTAAAATCGGTTGACCAGTTTTTGAGCCAAATCGTAACAAACAAACCAATAAAATGTATTTCCCCTTATAATATTAGTTTAGAAAAATGAATAAATGCGACAGGAAGGAGTCCCAGCTGGTTTTCCACCAAAAAATAGCGCAAGATGCTCTGCTAACAACACCTAAACAATCTAAGCAACAAGTAAAATTCTTCCATACAATAAACATCCGAAAATCTTGAAGTTTATTTGTGTAATCTAGATTCGAGTTGATCGCTGGTTGGACGCTAGATTTTCTGTTTATTGTGTATTTGTAACCCGTCCTGAGTAGTCTTGACAAACAAACTTTGCCTATAATCTGAATATTAACTAATTCAAATTTCAAATTGATAGAAATTTGTAAAAAAAAATCACGGATAGATACTAGGCACTTATATCAATCCGTTACATTCTAGACGAGATTAAGGTAGGTACGTAGTTTGTCAGATTTCCATTAAAATGGTTTTTAAGTTTTAAACAGAATTAACTACTACTGCTGTCCGTATGTATGGTGTCGGATGTTAAAGAATAGCAACATCCCATCACTTCCCAGGGTGTCGTAAGAGGCGACCAGAGAATGGGCAGCAGCATTCTCTGGTGAGCTTTGTGATTTACATTGCTACAGCTGCACTGCGATCGCAAACCCGCCTGCCAAGCGTGGCGATTATGGCAAACAGCCCCCATTTGGGGGAGGCCTATGTCCAGCAGCGGACGTCTTCGGCTGATATGATGATGGCTACCCAAGTAGCAAAATAATGTCATATAAATAGTACAGTAACGTTTTTTATATAACTTTCAGCCATATGAAAATGGTTTTATAATAGTTTTTTGTACGTAAATATAACGCGGGTTTGGGCGCAGATTATATAACATTTAAATCGTGTTAACGTCGTTTTGCAGTCGCTCCAGCGACAATAAAGTTGAGTAAAAATCACGTAGACGTTGAAAGTTTATCTAGAAAGGCTTGTAATAGTTTCAGTAATACTCTTACAAAACTAAATCATCGTATAGATGTTTTGTTATGCCGGTGGTTAGTCAATGGTTCAAGCTAGATCACTTGTGTGACAACAATTTATTGTGTTGCGATAAAATTTATAAAAAGTTAAGTCAAATGTTTTAATAATCATTATTATTTATTAATTTAATGTTAAGAAAGTTGACTGTGGTGGAAGATAAAGAGCGGTTACTTATACTTGGGAATTTAAAATTTTCGATGATATGTTTGGTTATTTCTTTAATATTTTAATGGGCCTTCATAATGTTAGTGTTTCAATATTGTTTATAAAAATAAAATACATAAATTGGTATTCATCGTTTCCGCCATATTGCCAATAGACATTGGGCGACTGCATTTAGACCTGTTTATAACTATTGGTCTTATACATGTTTTTGTACGACTTATGGCGTCCTCCATGACGGTTGCAATTAGAGTTATGTTGGAAAATAGAAAAACCTTTGTATGTATTCATGAGAATACTTCTGTATTTCTTACAGGGACATCATTTCAAAAGACTTCGAGTTGCTAAAGCAAATGAAATGGCCATGGAATAACACACATTTTCAGTTATCACAGAAGTGCTATGTAATAAAAAAAATAATGGATGTAAAAAAAATGTAATACTTAAAAGATATTTTTTATTGTATCATGAGGAACATTACAACTGATTACCCATTTTTTTAAATCTTGCCGGAATTGATCATCTTTATCAAGTTCTTCATAACTTTCGTTACTCATTTCCATGGAGTTGTCTTCTTTAAAGAAATCGGAATTATTTAATTCGTCTACAAAAAAAAAAGATTTGGGTAATATAAACTTACGAATGAATCTAATAAAGGAGCTTTTTATAGAAAAACATACTTTCGCTATCTTGTGTGCCTTCTGGTAAAAGAACATGAGCGGAACAAAAATGTACAACAAAACAAAAACACCAGTCCTGACTGGATCCAGCATTTACCGCATTAAATGTTGAAACATTTACGGAACCACTTTCATATTTTTACCGATTTCTGCTTGGCTGGGCACAGTTTCTTCCAGATTAAATGTAGGTATCGTTGCTGTATTTAACAATAATTATTGATAATTTTTATTTACTTTTCTTCTAAACCACCACTTCGTTTAATTCTTTTCCACTTTTTGAAATCCTTATCTAAAATTAAGATACAAAAAAAACCGCGAGGGAACGAATGCGAAGGCGAATGAGTTATATAAAAGATTCTAATTATTGCTTAAATAATCAATTGACTTATATTAGTCATATAAGAATAACGCTTCAACCTTAAAGTTACTTAAAGGTGGAATTATAAGACCCAGTATGACGATTTTATAATAGTTAACTATAAAATCATTACAAAACTGTTTGTTTTTTAAGTGTTGAATTAAAGGTTCTTAATTGACAAAACATGGCGACTCATCACTATTTTATGACTGAAACGTTTACTCGACTTAACGTTGTATGACCGTCATATAAAATGATTGAGATGACGTTTAACAGACACATTAATACGATTTAGATTATTTATAACTAATGCGTCGAACTGAATACTACTTTACAACTGTTTAGTTGCTGCAAAACTGTTAAAAAGCCCTTACATGTCTGTTAGTTGTATAGTTCTAATATTATACAACGTTTTTGCTACTTGGGTACTGCTGTCAAGTGAACTGTCATTCCATCTAGTTAGTATAGGTAGATTGACAGTTCACTTACACGATCACTTCACCTTAGCTTACACGGTGAGATGGGTCAGAGCCCATTCGTCCCCCAGCATAAAAGTTGTAGATTCGGCCCCTATATAGGTGCCCATTGGTCTCCTGGTAGGGGACCAATTAATATTTTAATAAAAAATATTATTTTTAAGGTACCCATTCGTCCCCTCTAATATTTATACAATATAAGTTAAAGATTCGGCACCTATTCAGGTGCCTATTGGTCCCCTGAGATAAAATTAGCTATATTTTACATAAGAAACGGTTAACATAGTACACTTGTGAACAGTTTATTAACGGAATTAATTTATTAAATCATAACAGATCATTGAAAAAAGACCTATGATGAATGATGTACTTATATTAGAAGAATGAATAAAAATAAATATTCGTCAGGGGACGAATGGGCCCCTCAAAAGTTCCAGGGGACGAGTGGGCACAGGGTGCGAATCTTAGGGGACGAATGGGCTCTGACCCGGTGAGATGTTTACAGCACTGCTGTTTACTATGACTAGATTAGTAACTGTAATTAGTTAATATTTCAATGATGATCAAACTTTGTAAAGAGAAACTCCTCTGAACGCAATATCTAGCGAAATATTTTTATACATCGATTTTTTCCTATAATTACTACTTAACATCACTAATGTGTTTATTCTGTAGTCCGTAGATACAGGTAGATAGCATCCCTTTTTGAAAGTGTGCTATTTAGCGAAGGGAGTCGACCTCAATATAGTTGGGATAAGGCTAGGCAGATGATGAAGTGTAAGTATTTATTGTTGTGTGTAAAAAATATGAGCTCGTGTGCCGTTCTTATAGTTTTTTGTAATGTTTTAGTGAGATAAGTGGGGGAAATGCGGGGACATCTGATCTGATCACGAAAAAATTTTTGTTTAGAGCAAAATGTCTACTATTCTAATGACCTATGGTGAGCACTAAAGTCATCTTTTTGAAAATGAATGCGACGAAAGTTTGTATAAAAATCACAATGTATTTATTTACAGTGAATAACAATAATTATGTTTAAATGCACATAAGCAACTTAAATCTAGGTATGTATAACTATTCATTCTTATCTACTAAACCTAACGACGACGAAAATATAACAACGTACTTATGTAGTTTGTAGACTTTTATTATTCGTAGTATGAACGTCTTTTTCGACAGAAACGTGTTTTTATTTAGACTTTTGTTGATAATAAAAATGTAGTTTAATTTAATTTTTAAATTTCATTTTGTAGTGCTCCCGAAAAGTTACGGATGAGAAAATCTCATCGGGCAAGCGGTTTTATGTTAATATTCAGTGAACGGACTAGACTGCAATAAGGGCTAAATACATATTTACGTTCTTTACGTTATGAGCTTATGAAAATGTTAATAACTTTGTCGTTCACGCAAACGTAAAATATGTGACGTCGTTTGAAAGACATCGTCGTGGTCGTTTTGGTTGTGTACTGTTGGGGTCGCAGAGACCAAGGGCCGGATCGACGGTTCCAATAAAACGAAAACCTCGGCTTATTTTTTTGCGACACGACCTGAATTGGGCTCACGGTTTCCCAAGATAGACAAAAATGGAAAAAAGGCGTCCCGCTTTTGCCCTGCAATAGGCCACTTCGTGCTTATTGTAGTGGTTACCGAAACATCTCCAGCTAGAAAAAAACTGAATAGAACTACGGTACGGACCTACTAATTTAGACAGATTCCATGTTTCACATGAGTCCTCTGAACAAATTCTGCCAAACATCAAACTGTAAGGTTCCTTCCACGACGTCAAGGCACAATCCATCTAGTACACTACACACAAAAACAAAAGCTGGCACAGATAAATCACATGGTTTGTCAAAACTTTCAAATAACGATTGCACGAAAGAATAACTGAAAACTTACTATTTCCCCAAGTGCGTGATGTGCCCAAAATGTCTTGTAGCATCTTAAAAGTACGAGCTTCGTTAATCTTTGTGTTACCAACGAACTTCGCCCCGAGAGGAACGCGCAAATAAAAGGCTTAGGTATAAGATTTGTACAACAGCGCGTTGCTTTGGTGCTCGTATCTTATGCTGGGGCTACATTAGCGGGCTACGGCGTATATTCGTGTTAACGCGATAAGTGTGGCCGGGTAGATCGTTGCAACGCGTAGTATTCGGTCGAAGGCGATGCACTATCGGGGCACTGTCGGTAAACTGGCGCGCATCAAAGGGATTTATCGAGACAATATTCGCTTGGATGGCTACGTCTACGTTGCTTCAGTGCAAAGACTAGAATATTATACTGGCTTTGTGCGTCCAAACTTTGTAGAGGGACGGACGTGCTTGTGTTTTTTTATACACTATGGAGTGGAGTAGCAGCAGTTGTACACCATGGAGCGTTCCGTTTCTATGAATAGTAGTCATCCTCTTTCTTCTCTTTTTCATATTACTTTGTAACTGATACACATTTTAATAAGTACCTAATAATTTACCGACATATAATGCAACGCCACTACTTCCTCCATTTTAAACAGAGAACAACACAATCCGGCTGGCACGCACGATGAATCTTCGGCCTGTAGGCAAGATCATCGTGTGCACAAGATGCGCCAACTCGACACGTATCTTCGCCCGCTAATGTAGCCCCAGCATTAGCGCGGTTATATCTATGTGAGGTTACTTAATCTGACCGCACTTCGCCATCCTTCACTGTCACTCAATAGTTATGAAAACTTTTTGGTTGACACACGAGTCGTTAATGAAACTGCATGAAAGAAGAGTCGCGCGCGGTAATATCAATTTTCGCAAATATAGCCTAACATATAACCGTCTACCGGGTCTATGATGAATTTAGACAATGCCATAGAAGGGGCCTATCTCTAACAAACTTGCTTTCGCATTTATAATATTACTCATAGTTAGGATTTCTATTTTTACAAATAATTCTGCTGTCGTCAATAATAAGGAAAACCTAAACATAAATAAATACCCCTATTGGCCTCATCGCTCTTCATATTACGCTAAAGAAGCATGTGTATAAGGCTTAAATCAAACATTCAAAACAGCTCGACATGCAGCATAGGTACGTAAACTTAAGATAACTCCTCTTGGTAAGTTTTGTTTTGCTAAATATTCGCACTGTGCAACGCTGCATTTAGGTACACACCATATGGTGTAAAATTAACTGTTACTAAATAGACGAAATCTAACCTTTAGGATGTTTGTCGAAATTCGGAATGCTTTGCACGATTTCTGGAACAGGGGGTAAGTTGCACCAAAAGAGAGAAAAAATATCAAGGCACTTAAACGCATTCAACACACTGTGTTTACTTGTGCAAAGAACGTTATTTGTTTATGTTAATTTAAAAAGAAGAATGTTATTTGAAGTTAAGATTTTCAACTTTCAATCCAAATTTTGGTTTCTTGGAATCCTTCCACTAATGAAAAGCATCTTCGTCCTGTGAGATTGGCCACGATAAAGAAGCCGCGTGTTAAAACGCTTCGAATATAAAATTTTAATAATGCTAGATACAGAAAGCAATGGTTCACTTATATAATACGCAATGCTCCCATTATAAATTTAGCCAAAAAAAAATTCTCTCAAATCTGATTTGATATCATCGTCGTCCTTCAGAAAAGTTTAGGACAGTCGTTAAATAAAACTTTTCAATCACTTATAGATTTCAAGAGATACGTATTTTTAATTTTCAAATTTACATCGTTTTTTTTCTAGTAAAATTGTTTTTGAGGAGTGTTGTATAGACTTTTTCGTATGTAAAATAATTAAAACTACCAGCAGTTATAGTCTAAGAGCATTGCAGCATTCCAATTTCCTAGAAAACACGTATCCATTGAAGCAATATCTTGATGGAAGCGCTCACCGTGTTCATTACTCACTAGCACCTAGATTTTCGGCGAAAAAGTCTAGGCATGTGTGCAGAAAGTGTATTTTTAATAATATCGCTATTTTTTCTAGTCATTTAACAGTAGATTTACGAGGCTATCATCTAAAACCAGTATTTTTTTCCTTGAGTTTGATCAAATAAATCGAAATAAATACGCACGCATAGACGATTTTGCAAAACGTTACTGCAGCAGGAAATGCAATATCTCGAAAACCTGACGACGAACAAATTATATTTTTTGTACATAAATTGTACAAATATAAGCTCTCTGCCCATGCACAATATTTCTCTCTCTGATTATTCGTTTAGAATTTTCCTGCTGGAACAACGTTACCCCAGTAGTAATCGTTTTTTTTCAGCAGATTACGCACTAATTATACGAGGGTGAATCAAAATGTTCTTAGAAATAGTATACTTAAACTACAAAATATAAAATGAAAAAAATAATTTATATAATAATATACATAGTCTCCTTCCAACTTAATACATTTAAGGTATCGCTTTTCTAGCTTCCGAAAAAAAAAACATTTGTTTGAAACTCAAAAAAACTCTTCTACGGCAGCCATAACCGCATCATCGTCATCAAACTTTTTTCCACTGATTTGCTCCTTTAATTTTGGAAATAAGTGGAAATCACTAGGGGATAAGTCTGGAGAATATGGTGGGTTTTTTTTTTTTTTAATAGGATGGGAAATCATCAAATGACCCCTCCCGCTCTGGGTGGAGCGGCAGGGAGTGTCAGACTTTTACTGACTAAAACCCACCCTTAGTCCTCCTAGTGCCTTTCTTCCCAGGGCCACGGTAACTCTTTCGAACATATTCCGCAACCCTGGCAATGGTGGGTTGTCTAGGATTGTGGATTTCACATTCGAACTCACTTCCGAACGATGAGCCGGAGCATTATCTTGGTGAAACAATACGGCCAAAGTCAACTGACGTTTTTTTTTATTGCTTCGCGAACTTTTGGGATCAAACCAGCGTAATATTGACCAGTTATCGTCTGCCCCTTCGCCATATAATCAATGAAAAGGATTCCTTCACTATCCCAAAAGACAGAGGCCATAATCTTGCCGGCGGATGAAACAACCCGAAATTTCTTCGTTGGCGGAGATGATGGTCTTTTCCAGGACATGCTTTGCCTCTTTGTTTCAGGATCGAAATGATGAACCCATGTTTCATCCATTGTTACAAATCGACGACAAAATTGATCAGGATCACGCTGAAAGATATCGAGATTGCGCTTCAAAATGTCCAATCGCCGTTTTTTGTTTTCCTCTGTCAACATACGCGGTAGGTACCCATCTAGCCGAATCCTTTTTGAACCCTAATTCATGTGTTAAAATATTATGAATGCTTCTAAAATAAATCCTGAGGATCTCAGCTAAATGTTTGATAGTAATTTTCCTGTCTTCAAAAACCTTTTTTTCCACTTTTCGGACGTTTTCCTCAGTGAGGGAGGTGGAGGGCCAGCCAGAGCGGGCGTCACGCGTCATCTTCACAACAAGATCTGCCTCTTTTAAATTCAGCAACCTAGTAAGCAACTATGGAATATGGTAACGCACTATCACCTTATGTTTGTTTCATATCAAAAAAAAATTTAAACGATTTAAACGATACTCAGCTCGGTAATTGTGTATTAAACACTGCTTGAAATAAAATAAAAGTACCCTCAAAAGTTTTGTCTTAGTAGTCTATTCTAAGAACTTATTGATTCACCCTCGTACGTTCCACTCATATCACTCGAGTCATTTTCCAGTTGCAGTAAAGTACTCCTCTTTACGTAAATCATATTTTTTTCGAGTGTTTCTACTTTATCTGAAGTCTTGCAAAAGCTCTTCTTTGCTAAATTCTTTGAAATACATAATAGAAAATATATGAAAAAGGAAAAGATTTTATTAATATCCTCTTTCTTATATAACAACAACGGGAGTCACACAAATATATTTTCGTTTTGCATTGTAGTAAAATCAATAGGTAGATATAAACACAAACATCACCCACGCACATATAAAAAACGGCGCAAATACATAAACTGGCAAAAACATGTACAGCTTGGCAAAAAAGAGTATGATGTGGTGAGTTCAGTGAGTTGGTGACAATTGGAACTAAACATTTTACTAAATGGAAACCTACGATGTCGACACTACTTGGCCGACAAGTGTTAGATTTTGAGTAACGTTTATTGTTCCACATTTATTTTTAACGATTTGATTAAATTCTCTAACGTATTTCCCATATTATGGTGCGTTAAGTGAGATAGTGGCGCCCTCATTTTTTCCAAACTCTTTTTTGCCAAGCTGTAACACCCAATAAGTTTGTTATATACATATTAGTATTTAACAACCTTATTGGGAGTTACATGTTTTAGCCATGCATGATTAATCTGTTCAATGAAAAATGTAAATTGACGTTCAATGAAAAGGCTAGGCCGCTAATTAAACGGCTCATTAAGCCAGTTGCTTGCAACATCTACATAATTTAGTAATGTTTTCATGAATTTGTGCATATTATGTTCTTTGTTGGTAAATATATATTACATACATGCTCAGTGGAATACAGCTCAATAAGAAGCCGTAAAGCCAATAAAATATTCTCATCTCCATATTTCCACATTTTCAAGCTAAGTACTTACTGGGAAATGAGCCGAGGGATATATTGCCAACAGTCTAGGCATACATCCAATAAGTTTTGCGTGCATTTTGATTTGCATGTTCAATATGATTCTACGAATTTCCAATTCGCAATCTGCTAGGCGAAGGCGAATGAATTTATTTAAAAATGAAATATTATGGAAAATATGGATGTATTAAGTTGCTTCGCACAGCCGGATGCAATCCATTGGTGTAGCAAGTAGCTACCTATTGTCAACACTTGGAGATCTCTGCGCCATCTACTTTGTAATATTCCTGAACACGAAGGAATAATTTTTGAATGAAATTTTGTATGGAAGTTCGATCACTTTTGAAGTTACAAACGTGGAAGTCAGTGCTTAGACTCAGACATTTTTTTTTTGGAATTTCATCTTCTAAATACCTAAGCCTCCTGATAAATTGCCGATGGAATTCTTATCGTATCAATTCAAGTTAAATATTGGTTTATTTTACATATAAATAAAATAAAATCCATTTTTACAACTATTACTTAGATATAGTACACACTTAAATAATAGACTCAACTAAAACTAAAAATAATCTAAAACATGGCGTCGAAAACCACTTCGCATGCCACTGGTAATGTATCCAAAAGGCTGGCAGCATTGCCACGTTGTATGGCAATGTTTATCCTTTGTCCGAGGTAAAAGCCAGCCCTAGGATCACGCGAAGTGTCAACTAAGCGTCTTGACAGATCTTAACAAGTAATGAGCACTCGGACCCCACGACCCGAGAGTTTCAACCCCAAACGGCTCGAAAATATAACTACCAACAAGGTTATTATATTTCCGCCGCTTGAGGTTCTCCGCAGCCGCAGCGGCAGCGCCAGCACAGCACGAAGAGCTAGGAAGGTGGGATGGCGCAAGACTATCGACACAAGTAGCGTCCCACACTAATGGCCTACCCATCTTCCATGGAAATAACGACATGCCGTCCGGTCTCATGCCATCGTCGCGTGCCAGGCATTGGGTTCTAATACAGTCGGAACGCCGACGACGGCGACGGTGACAAGAGCTCGTCGGACGATGTCGTTAATATTCGCGTGCCGCGCTATGCGACCCGCGCTACGGCTGCATGACAGGCCGTGGTGTTCGATACTGTTGACAGCTTCGCCACAGTGGCAGCGATGAGAAGAACAACAAGTAGCGCCAAGACGCAGGGAAGCAGCGAGGCGGAAAGTAGTATCGTCGAACAAGGTGCCTATGTTTGACGACGGTAGTGCGTGAAGCCAGAGTCACGACTCCCATTGACCCACAGCCAGCAGGCGAGCACGCTCAGTAGCAGTACCAAATGTGGCCAAAAGGTTATTCTGAACCTCTCTGCAGAGTGGCATGTCCCACTGTCTCTGGGATGTTGGGTAGTCGGATGGATTTAGATTCGGGCAAGCGAGTCTCCAGGCATCGATAGCCTCAGTGAAGCAAGGCACATCAAAACTAGTCAATGAGGAAGCTAGGATATTCCTGACTAATTTCTCAGTGCCATGAACCGAAAATATGAAAGCCGGTAAACTGATACTAGTAATTTTGCGGACGCCGAGGCCTCCGGGGACGAGTAGTTTGTGCTCAAGCTCGGTCGTCCATGGCCACATTTAAAAGTGAAGTAAGGCCTTGCGTGCACTGCCTTGCGGTGGAACACGGTGCGTTTTTTCTACCGTGCGGTAGAATAAACGCATTCACAGGGCCGCGCACTGCGGTGAAAGAAACGCACGTTTTTAACCGACTTCAAAAAAGGGGGAGGAGGTTCTCATTTCGGGCGTATGTCTTTTTTTGTGTTTCTCATATCTCCGTCAGTCATAATAAATGAACCTACCTAGGTTAGATAGTTTGCAAAAACTTGCTAGATAGCCAGATTATTTGTCCCAAAAAAGTTGCTAAAAGTAGCTGATCGCTACTTAGTTTAAGAGGAAAATAATAAACTATTTTATGTTAGTACATATATTTAATTTGAACATGGCAACCCAAAAAAAACCTACCATAAAATCATCTGACTGATCAGAAATGAAATTATCAAAGTGTTCAGTATAAATATAGGTTAATACCGATATTTATCAGTATTGGCTAATATGAATTTATGAGTCTAGAAACTAATATTTGAGGTTCAGTGATATTTTACTAATACCTAATAATACGTATCACTTTACGAATGTCAGAGCGATTGAGTGAATCCGATCCCGCCTATCTGTGCCAAGTGAATGGAATCCCAGATTATGTTAAAAAGTATGTACATGTAAGTAATCTGTAGATTATGTAAATATTAAATATCAGCATATATATCAGTTCGTCGGATTACTAATACGTGAATCCATGGAATATTACTAATTTCTTAACTAATACCAATATAAATATATTCGTCACACTCCTAGACATTGTCACTGCACTCGCTCCCACGCGCCTTGTGTTTGTATTTTCATATGTTGTTTGATTGGTTTTTCTGAATTTAATGACTTGACCTTAATACAACGGATGCTTCGATTTTGCACACGGTTACATGTTCAATATGTAACCTGAAACACAGGTTTTATAAACCTAGCTCAGGAAAGTCGCTAATTATACATAGTTGTAGGCTTAAAATAAATTTTCCATAAGACGTAATATGTTGATAATTTAGTTAAACACATAGTTATTTGTTGGTTACTAGCATAGTTATTTATTTAAGATTTACTTGTGGCTATTAATATGTAACTATATTGTGTGTGAAACATTTAATAAAGATTTTATTTATTTATTATTTAATATTATAACCCTGATAACTTAGACCATCCCGTTTTGACTGACCGTCCTGATGCCCAATCAAAGAAAGAACGTGCAAAATTACTTAGCTGACTATGTGATTAGTGATTATACATCAGCTTAATAGATGCCGAGACAGTTTCGTTGGGTAATTGCAATCAGAACATTGACTTAATCGATTATTTGTATGGTTCGACAACTGTTTGTTGCTAACTTGAAAGTCATAAATGTTTCTCTATGTGTAGGTATACTCGTATGTATCGTTATCATTTTTACTCCCGCTAAGCAACCTCTGCGATGGGAGTATGGTGAAGTATGCACTTGTAACTCCGTTCTCGGTAAAATATTGCTACTTGCAGGTTTGCATTCGAAGCAGATACAATCACAATCTAGAGCGCTTTCAGTCGTAAAAGGATTATTCTACCTACTTTTCAGTGACAATATCGCATTTCATCTCATTTCTCATTATTTATTAAGGCAAATAATCTGATAACTTCAGTTTTGTTTACATTGTAATCCTCATAAATCAAATATCGACTGACAGTGACATGTCAAGTTTACTTTTTTTGTGGTGTGTTCGTTTTAAGTGTAAATTCACGTTAAAATAAAAAGCGATTTTTCTCAAAATTGGAGGTCTTTAAAAAAGTATGTCATAATTAGAACAGTTCGTTTTTGATATGTCTATCCACATTATTTAAGTTATCCTGGTCAGAATTTTTGATGATTAAAATTAAAAACCAAATAGATTAAAAACCATTTCTGGACATGTACTTTGTCTTGGTAACTGTGCATAAATATATTTAAAAAAATGCATTAAAATCATTGCACTTTGGAAGATCAAACGACAACACGCGGAATCACGATTAGCGACTTGTTTCATACATAGAAGTGAACCGACGAGATGCTTCGAAAAGTAATTAAATTTGTATTCTAGCGACATCGAAGCCTTTGTGAACTGTTCCACAAAGCAACAATCTACAAGGTACAACATATTTCGTAGAACTTGAAACGCTAATAGTCTGGATAGGAAACTTGATTTGGCTCGCAACGCGATCCCGTTTCGCAGTAGCACTACCTGCTGCGTTTAACCTTTGTCAGGTTTCAAAGGAAATTGAGCTTAATTACTGCAGTATTTCGGAGTATCCCTTTCTCTTCCCAATGTTTGTAGTGGATATCAGACTGATTGGATGGAATAAGGAGTCAATAACTATGAGTGAATAACAATAGCTACGCTGCCATCCATGGAAAAGTTGCGAATCGAGAGTAATTTACACATTTGGAATCGTAGCAGGGCGTATCAATCCCTTTTTTGTTCAACGTGCATCACACTCTGCGATCACACTAGTGAAAAGTCGGACCAATTAGGATTCGAAATATTTTTGAAGTGAAAACTTCTTTAGCGGCGTTGTGCAGTTTTTGGGATAAGTAAAAAATGTTAAACTCGCGTCAGGGCACGTGACCTGATCGAAAATTCGTAAGACGGATAATGTAAGCACTTTTTGGGATGGGCGAAAAATGTTACACCCGCGTCAGGACACCTGACCTGATCGAAAATTCGTAAGACGGATAGTGTAATATACCTATGTAATATAAATTGTCATGTTTGTGAATATTGTATTTAATCACATAAATGATAGTACTTTTATACTTACTGATAAATAAAGCAATTCGTGCGAAATTATTCCCTAACCATTCCAAAATATTCAAAAATACACAACGTGCATTTGCGATCACACTTGTGAAAAGTCGGACTGATTCTGATTCGAAATATTTTTTTCCAATTTGTGTTTTTAACCGACTTCAAAAAAAGGAGGAGGTTCTCAATTCGATTGTATTTTTAAAAGCTTTTATTTAACAAGTTTTTTTTTTTTTTGTATTTGCTACCTTATATCTCCGTCATTTATGAACCGATTTGAAAAATTCTTGTTTTATGTGAAAGGATATTACTTCTCGATTGGTCCCATTGAAATTTTATCAAAATCGGTTCAGCAGTTGGATTTTTAAATACAAATAGCTGGAAAAAATATGTGGAAAAATCATCCTTGTATACGAAACTGCGTATTTTTGCTTTCCTGTGGCTTTTCAGTGGTGTTGTTAGATGTGGGGTACCACTAAAAAGTGAAAAATACAAAACTTTTTCACAAAAAAAAACCGACTTCCAAAAAAAACACTACAAAGTATAAAATAACTTTAATTCCGGAAGTCGTTGTCAAATGCAAGAAGTAGAAGAAAAACACCGACCTCCGAAATTTAAAGTTATTTTGTACTTAGTAGTGTTTTTTTGGAAGTCGGTTTTTTGTTACGATACGAACATTTTGTTTATTGCGGCAGTACGTGTATAGAGGTTAGTTCGTGAAAATATAATAATAATATTACCCAGAACTGTAATTATAATAAACTTGCTTTTGCCCGCGACTTCGTACGCACATATACCATTTTTTCCCGTTCCCGTATAGTCTATAGGCTTCCTCATGAATGTCGCTATCATAATTATACAAAAATAATTTTCCAAATGCGACTTACTTCCAGATATTAGCACGTTCAAACAAACAAACTCTTCAGCTTTATTACATTACTAATAATTTTCCAAATCCGACTGGTAGTTCCAGAGATTAGCGCGTTCAAACAAACAAACAAACTTTTCAGCTTTATTATATTACTATAAATGTATAACCAAGCCCAAATAACGTGACGATCTTCTACCTGACCAGTGACCACACGTAACGGCTGTAAAAGTTCTACAAACAACAGCCGGGATCAATGCCTTAACGTGCTTTCTAAAGCACGGTGGAGTTTCATCATCAAATGACTCCTTCCACCCTGGGCGGAGCGGAAGGGAGTGTCAGACTCTTACATACAAAAAACCCATCAGTGTTCCTCCAAATGCCCTTTGCGTTCCAGGGCCGCGGTGACTCTTTCGAATAAATTCGGTAAGAGATCAACCCTTATGGCTGTTATTTAATACTTAGCTACGAGCTCCTCCCTACATGATATCCATAACCATATGTATAAAACAAATATTTCATACAAAATGGCCCCGGGTTAGCAACTGACTCTGAGTTAAAAGGATAACTCTGGATTGTGCAAACGGGCCTTAGGAACTCAAAGTCAAAGTTAAAACGTGTATTTCAATTAGGCCATTAAACTTTTGAACGTCATCACTTACATTGAGATACTATGTACAAAAAATAAAGTGACTCTCTGTCTCACTCATCAATCAACGATTGTTTACAATCCTTTGTTATAGAAAATAAGAGTAACATAATAACCTGCTCTGAGTATCTCATTACACAGATCGACAACCTGCGTAGGTGGAAAACTGAAAGGGTGTTATTATATTTTTCTTTTTAACTTTTGTTTATGTACACTAGAGAGGAGACATCTATTGTATTCTTCAATTACTTAACGAACAACAGGCGGATCGGATATCGCAGCAGTGTTATTACTGCGCTAAACTTCAGTCACTGATATTGCTTTTTCTCTAGAAAAAGCTATTGCTTTTTCTCTAGAAAAAGCTCTTTAGTTTCTTGATCCGTTGTCTTTCTTAGCTATTAAATAGACGTTTGTTTGTTTATGTTTTGAATTGGGGTAACTGTGAAAGAACTGGTAAGATTACGAAATATCTCTCACTAATTGAAAACACTGTATTACAACCAAAATATTCGTAAAATATGTAACTGAGAGTCTGAGACCAACTCCAAGACGTGTGTCGTGAAAGAAAAGATTATAAAAAGCCAACCAAGTGCGTGACGATCCACACAATCAAAGGGTTCCTTATTTACCCGTCTCGTAAACAAGAAAAAAACCACATTTTACAAACGCACTTAGTTTTAGTTTTAAGACATTTTCTATGGAATTATTATGTTAAGCCTAGTTAGCGGTAAGTTTTATTTTTAGTAAATAACGGTTACGGTTTGGTATATGGGAGGGGGGGCAACTTTTAAGGCATGATTAAAATTTATTGCCCCCCACAGGATCAATAGACTCAAGAAAAACGATAAGGGGCCTACCCTTATAGTTTTGCCATGTCTGTTTTACTACGGAACCCTAAAAATGGTTCAACGGCTACGTACTGAACATCGCGTTTGGCGAAGTTTAGTTTTGAAAATCGGACAAAGTGTGCATCAGTTATTCAGCCAAAAGCCTCTTCCTGAGATATAATGTTTAGGTGATAGGAGATGTTGTAGCCTAATGGCTTAATCTGCCGTTTAATTGGCTGCCTAGTTTTTTCATCGAACGACGCCGTTTAGTCAACGGCCTACATGACATTCAGCCAATGCGTCTAATACAACATTTAATGAACAGGTTAGCAGATGCTTAGGCCTTTCATAGAATAGGGTAAATAGGACGTAAATATTTCGAATATGTAATTTTGGGAATTCTAAATTCAAACAACTATCAATTTCAACATTCTAACCTCGGCCTGGAAACCTAACCTATCCGTGTCGGGATGCCCTAAGCTCCCTGTGCCCTATGTTCCGACTTGGCTAGGCAAGACATTAAACGATATTGAACCAAACCATTTGCCTAACTGTTCAATTAAATGTCGGGATGTTACTTAGGCCGCTGATATAACGGCGCCGTTCAATGAAATGGCTAGACAGTCAATTCAACGGCTGATTAAGCTAGTTGGCTGCAACAGAGACATGTCACGACCTAGCTTTTATTGATGATGATGTTCGATACAACGGTAAACTCTCTACAGAGATGTCCAGTCATGGAAACACTCACGTGAGGATCGCGCTGAACTCTGAACAAGAAGGAATGGAGCCCTATACCCAGCAGCGGGTGACTAGGCTCATATGATGATGATAATGATGCTGATGATGACAGAGATGTCAAAAGTCAGCAGATACTTCGTAGCCTACCGCTTTGTCAAGGATGAAGTATTAACCATCCGAAAGAGTAGCTTTTAAGAATGGAAAACTAAGGGAAATACTTAATTTTTTCCACTTTTAACTTTTCTAATGTTACCCACTAAGCCTTAACTAAATTATTTAAAAAATATCCAAACTAATGATAAAATAATTGAATAGGTACTCTTTTATCAAAATCGGGGTCCTAAACCACTTTCCGTATTTTTCGCAATTCCTCATAGTTTTCGATTTGGCTTTCCACGTCCACTTGAAAAATTCACCCTGTATGGCCTGTACACAGCGAAAAAATGCGCAAGCACTCCAGCATTCCGGCCAACGGCAGCCGTATAACACTGTAATTTTTTGTGTCGCGCACGAAGAGTTACGTACCAAAAAAATCATGTTTGTTGTATGGGAGCCACACTTAAATATTTATTTTATTCTGTTTTTAGTATTTCTTGTTATGGAGGCAACAGAAATACTTCATCTTTGAAAAATTTTTGCTGTCTAGCTATCACGGTTCATGAGATCTATACAGCCTGGTGACAGACAGACAGACGAACTGCGGAGTCTTAGTAATAGGGTCCCGTTTTAACCCTTTGGGTACTGAACCCTAAAAAATGTGTTAAAAACATATGAAATTGGTTTATATCTAGTGTACTTTTACACATATTTAAACTTGCGTAAGAGTAGAGGGCCGAACAAAGAAACGATAGATATGTCTGTGTGAAGCATGATATTGGCTGAAAAGGGCAGATTAGAGAAGTAGGTATAGGTAGGCAAAAACAAAGACGATGAACGTCGGAAGTCTCAACGAGATGGTCGAAGAGCCATCACTTGTCATTGCCATGATCATTGTGATCATGTTATATGATAATATGACACAAGCACAAACTCCATCCCGGTCGAGGGCCAGCGCAGCAACAACGTGAAAAGATAAATCGATACTCGCAGATTGCTCTTTTCAACGTACTACCATAACAAATTACAACGGGTATTGTTTCTGCATACCAGTTCCGCGAAAAGCCGACCGACATCAGCACATAATAGTATTACAGGGAATTCAGAATTGCATCAGAGATAATTAATTAATAAAAGCCATTCAAACCACGAAATTCAATTAAGTTGAGCGCGGATTAATGAAGTCCAATCATAACGAACTCCAAATAGTTCCAGGTATTTGTGTACCAGTTACCTGTTATATGAAGTGGCATTAAATGGTAAATTAATAGTGGCATATTTTGTGGATTGGCTAACAAAACATTTCAATTAAACAATTACCGAAACACTGGTATTCAACTGCATTCCGTTATTGTAACACTGGAAACCGCACACATACAGGTTGTAAGCCTTGTTTCAGAAAGGTGTGGTCATATTTAAGGGTGATGTTAGGCAAGCGTGCTCCATCTTCGACCACATCATCGCTTACCATCAGGTGAGATAGTGGTCAAGCGCGTGCCTATACAGTAGAGTCACTTTATATTATTTTAAATGTAAATGATGACGTTCAAAAGTGCCGTTTTGATGGCCTAATTGAAATAAACGTTTTGACTTTGACTTATCAATAATAAAAAAAGCTTAATTATTATCTATCTAATACCTTTACGAGCAATTCTTGTTTATATGTATGTCGCAGCCAATTAGCTTAATCAGTCGTTTAATTGGCCTAGACTTTTCATAACAGCTCCAAAGATTTTCATTTAATTTAGTTCGCAAGGGGTTTCGGGGGCGATAAATCGATCTAGCTAGGTTTATTTTTTAGAAAACGTCGTTTTATCCGTGTTTACAAAAAAAAAACCTGAGCACAGCCGGTCATCCAGATAATAAACATTAAGGAAAAAATGTCAAAACATATTAAATTAGATTTTTTTCAAGAAAATTCGACCCGAAAAAACGACTAAAAACTTCCAAAGAAATGACTTTTCATGCAGTTGGTAAATACAGCAAACTGCTTGAAAAATCATAATCTTCGTAACTTTTTAGTCGTTTTTACTGGTCGATTTTTTTTTTTAAATTCACATTTTTTATGTTTTGACATTTTTTTCTTAAGTGTATATTTAGCTACCTAACCTTTAAATATGACCATACATTTTAGGGACACCCTGTTTAGTTGCCAAAATAAAAGTTGGAAAAAGCTGGGCAGCTACTGACGGACAGACTATACTTAGAAGCCAGTTAGTTATAGGACGCATAAAGATATACAAAGTAACGCGTCAACGACGTTATGAAAAACTTATAAAACAGCTAAGTACATCATTGACGAATTAAAGTCAAATCAAACAGCCTAACCTTTTTTTCCCAACCAAGTCAGGTTCACAGTTATGTATGCAAGTTTGCGCTAAGTGTCGGTACAGGGATGTTGGCCTTTAATTGATTAATTAAATTACTCGCCACGATAATCTCGTATCCCCAAGATCATTTACATCACCGTTTGCCACGTTCAAGGGATATCCAACTCTTAAAAAGAAACTATCGTTGCGTTCTGAAACGTAGGTTCTTACTTTTTTAACATAGTTTATTTATTATGATGGATTTATGAACGGACTCGAACTCGATATTTATTTCATTATTTGTTTTCTTAAGATTACATTAAGATTTAAGATCGTGAATTCTTCTTTTTTATACAACCCGGCAAATGGTTTAACTGACCCGTTTAACACAAACATATATCCAAAACTATGGCCCACTTGTTGGAGTGCCGCAACTGCACCACTGAGGACCTAATAAATGCCACTGATGCCCCTACCGTGACCTCCTACTGGGCACTAACTCTTTATGGGACTCTCATCGACTCGAAAAAAACTATAGTACCTACATACAACCTCTAACAGAATAAATGCAATACCTGAAAAGGAGTCATTGCAGATACTCCTATGAACAACTTATAGTATGGGACCAAAAAACATAAAATCGTACCTCGATTTTTTCGAGTTATGCGCACAGAATTGTGCGGGGCAGTCGATTTCAGTGTTGGTCCCATAGTAAATGTGTTCGCAATGATGAGCACAATGACCCTTTTTCAGGTATTGTAAAACAAAAATATGAAAATGAACGTTGTGTATTTTTGTTTAGCCGGAATATGTTACACTGGCGATAGCTTTGATCGCGTCGACAGCTTCAGGCCCTTTTCACATGCATACGGTCACGGCACGGTCACCGTGCCGTGTAACCGTGCGAGCTTTTTCACATGTACAATTGTACAGGTTACGCACGGTCGCCGACGCGAAGGCGGCGGCGCGGCGCGCGGCGGCGACGGACACACTATTATCGATATATCAGGCTGAAGACCGCGTCACTTTTCATTACAAAATGGAATTTAAAAAAAATAGTTTTAGGTAGGTACTCCTATTGTATCGTAACGAAGTCGACGCGCGACTTCGATACAATAGTAGTAGGTAGTAGTTGTGTACATATGTACGTGAGAGAATATATTGGATCTATCCAAACAATTCTATGAGGAAGGAAATGGGAGATTTTTACATAAAGTTTAGGATAATTATACTACCGCTCAAGCACCGGCAACACACCGGTGTGCGCCGAATTAATCGCGAATTTAATGTTTCTTTACCAATTACATAAGATTTGTTTTTTTATTTGGGAATTTCACATGTCAGGGCTGGAGCGGTTAAGCGGTCGAATGGCATTTTCCGCGCTCACCGTGCGGAGTTGCGCTCGTGTTCATGTGAACGCGTCTAAGATACAAGTCCATACATAATAAAAAGACGGTTGCCGCGTCAAATTTGTAGTAGATAAGGACGGGCGACACGCGGTCACGGCACGGTCGCCGTGCCTTGTGAAAGTTCTCATTGTAGCTCATACGTTTCTATCTTACACGGTACGGGCATCACCGTATGCTGCATCTGAAAAGGGCCTAACTCATACTTTTACTTTACACGGCACGATCGCCGTGCCGTGTATAGTAAAAATGTATGCGTGAAGTTACCATCTGCATATGAAAAGGGCCTCAGTGTGAATCTGCGTTGACACGGCCAAAGTCCACACAGTCAACAGTCAACACTTTTCGAGAGGACTTTGTGTCTGAGCTTTAAGTTCAACAATAAGCACTTACATTAAAACCCTGTTTCACCTCAAACTACTGAAAAGTCAAACAAAGTCTTTTAAAACTCCGACGAGGCGTTGTGAAACATTAGCTAATTAGATTCAATATTTACTTAGTCCTAAGTTCTCAGTTCTAAGAGTAATCCATCGAAACAGTTAAGCTAAGTATCCACTAGAGGCAGTCACGGGTTGAGCGGCTGCCTCGACCCGAGGCAGCGCAACTGGGCCTCAAGTCTGCTATTACAATAATGTCAGAATGGTCTATCATTGATTTAAAATTGTTGATTTTGACAAGTTTGGTAATCTACTAATCAAGCGTCATTATGACTTTCCAATGGTCAACCACTGACACTCCATTGAAAGAAATGGCATAGAATGGTAATCTCGTACACAATGACAAATGAATGACAGACGTATGCGGTAATCTTACTATGTACTTCAAATTACATAGAACACTATTAAATAATATGTAAAATATATATAAAAGAAATCTGGAATAACTTAATGTTCAAATTAATACTTAGTAGTTTTTCGAAAATAATTTATACTAACGGGTTTTATAATAATGACATTACGACAATGTCATTCTACCACGATTCTATTACTACACGATTCATTGACCGACCAATGATCGATCATTATGAATTTAGCAGATTACGAACTTTTAGCAAAATGACAATGGGATCGTGTTGGAATGAGGAATTTATAAAAAATAGCAGACTTGGGGCCCTGGAGACGGGATGCCTCAACATGAGGCACACCGCGCCAATTCGTCGCCGCGGGCTTAGCCATATTTTGTCGGTTTTTTGGCACGCTCAAAGGAGCCTCAGACTGAACCGTGCGTTTAGTGGAGACGAGCGTGTCGCCTCAGGCCGCAACTCGAAATGAAGATCAGCAACGATACTGCAGTTAAATTAATAAAATTATACCATAATTTTGCCTCCGTATCAAAACGTCCTATTCGCAAATCCTCCTATTAGTAGAATGTCAAACAGAAGAATGGGAAAAATACAGTCATAACCAGTGATCGGAGTAGGTAGATTGATTTGGGGTCGATGCACTGGCACGTATATATTAATATGGATATGCCTCCGGGAGTCTGGGATTTTGTAATAACTAAGATTTTTTAGGAATTTCAAATATTGTAATGTGTAGGATGAAGAGTATATGAATAAGAAATGTTTAACCCTTTTGCTGTTTTTTTTAATAGAATATGTGATCGGCCTTCTATAATTAAGAAAAGAATATGGCATGGCTAAACTTGAGTAAAAACGTAGCAAACGTAAAGCAAGACTCTACTAATAATAGTTAAAAGAAGAAATAACTACTAAATTAGTCATATGTAAGTTTCGAATGGACGCACAATAGTAAGATTCACTTTAGTACTTACTTGATAAATAAGAAAAAAACAATTTTAAACGTTTAACTATCGCATTCCATAAAATTCAAATGTAGTAGTTAAAAAATCTTTACATTCACAATATTTGATTCAATCCCGTAAGTACCAAAATGAAATCCCGGAAAAAAGGCTTATCCATGTTATGATTTCCATGACTATTCATGATGCAAGTACGTAAAATCAATCTACCTACTCCGATCACTGGTCATAACACACGTAAATACAAGATTTTTATATGTAGTTTACAAGTAAATACCGATTTTTATCCACCACCGGTGCTTATTTTTTTGACCCATTTCCTTTCTTTTTTCTTAATAGTGTTAATAACCATTACAGCAGCAGCTAATTTACGTGAGGCTGGTGTCATTGCGCTTTTGCTCTAAACTGGATCGCTCGCCTCACTTTGACCCGCAACGTGCCTCGACCCTCTGCCTCAAGTAAAGGCTGCTCGGCCCGAGGCTGCTCAAATGGATACACAGCTTTAGAATAGTCACTAAGTAATGATATTAAGTATTTTTGTTCAAAAGTTAACAAGTTGCGGGAACCATATTGCGGTCTGTTATGAACTGGGTACGTTCTCTAGTCGTAGACCACTAATGACGATCATGTTTTACGACATGATATCAGGATAACCTGCATATTATTTCCTTCTTACATGAACGACATAAAACAGGTACAATGATGTAGTGTGAGTACTATCACAATGTTATCTGTGGAGATAAGATAGCGGTCTTACCTTTCTTCCAATATAGATTAATGACAGCGAAGAATATCCCTGAACAGAGCAACACTACCACACAGAGCCAAAACTGAAACAAATGAAATAACATTTATTAAAAATATTACTTATACAGATTATCGGCAATCGGCATCAAACTTGTTGATTATGAACTTGCTAAGAAAAGCAAATAAAAATAGTAAAGACAATCGCAACATGAAAATGCGCTATTGCAAAATGTAAAATACATAATTCGCTTCAGGCTTTAGCGGTATCGGAATAAATCCATTTGTACCAATCTACTCCAGGTCTTCAATTGACCCAATTAAGCATTCGTGGGAACTAATTTGACGCGCGGCAGCTTACTAAATAGTACTGGGCAACATTTTAATACGTATTTACCTAATTCCAGGTCAGCTTCAACTTTAAACAGACATTTTTAGAACTGGTAATGGCAAGCCTCGGCATTCAATATGCCTTTTTAATGTCAGCCCGGTCGATCACGGTTCAGTTGAGATTAATTAAAAGGATGATAATATTATACCAGATAATATGATATTCTACACCTATCGGTTTAGTATTGACGTAAACGCTCACGTCTTCTTTCAAGTGAGCTCTGAACAATGCAAAAGTGTGTCAAAAATGCGTAAGGTAGGAACCGAGGTGTTTAAGTTAAGCAGTGTTGCATAGAAACTCGATGTTACCTCATTTAAAGCCAGCCATTAAGCCATTAAGTAATCAGTTAAGTAAAATGACTCTTACAATACAAGACATTATGTGAACCGAGAAACAGGAAAAACAATAGTAAAAAGTTTTCTTTTTCATTCGCGAGGCAGTGGTAAAGCCGTAAGCCGCAACGTGGCTAAAAATAGAATAACCCCTTTTTTACACCGCCTGCTATTTGATGGACGGGATTTTTAATATAGTAAATAGGGGACACCAGCCATCTATATATAAATTGATAACAAACGCTTGCTTAGTTAAGTTATTAATGTAGGTAAGTACCTAGTTTCTACGATCCATCATAATAATATTCATAATTCTGAAAACTCATAATGCACGGCACCGAATTTAGTTAGGCACTGTTTTCATTTCATATAATTGGTACTGAAAACCAACTCAGATTCGTTGAATTATTTTGGTTATTTAACAATTTATAATAATGTGTATTCGAAGCGCAAGCTTACAATGAGAGGGAATATATAATTATTGTTTTTAGCCCACAACCGTACACTGCGTGCCACAATAATCGCACCAATGAACTATAATGACTTTTAACAACTTTTGTTTTCCGACTGACACTAATGAAGCCATCGCTTCGTAACTTTGTTGTTGTGGTGTTACTTGTCGCGTGGACTGTGCCCACCAATTTGTGTACGATTCAATGCTACAATTTCCGCGTGCATGAATTGTTATTCCGTTTTACGAGAAAACAAAGCTCGTTTATAGTTAATTAGTTATCAAGCTTTCAATAAATTGGTAAGGGACGTAGCTTATGTTATTCCGCAATTGTGTTAATTATTTAAACATGCTCATCTACGACGTTGTACATAACTATTTAAATTTGTACAAACAACTATTTCCTTGATAAAATTCCACCCCTATATGATGAACAGTCAATCACATTATACATAATCACAGTCATTGCTCCCATGTAATTGAATCTCGACCACCGATTAAGTTTTGGCCGGCTGCGCCGCTGCCGCCGGTCATCTCTGACGCGCTATTTCGGGTCAGTTGCTAACTGCGATTAGGTACCTACCCACTGGACTGAGATATGTCATTGAATTGCATTTGATTGCAGGATTGGTGGGAACCAATCCTGATGACACACACTTCAGTGCAATCCGGCAGGACTGACATACTGGATTCCACTTTGTCCCGATTACTTCGAATCCATCACTTGATTGCGTCTAATCCATTTGCTTTCCATTTTTACCTGGGTTTTAGAATTAATCATCAAAGTGCAATCGCAATAGCATTGGATACTTTCGCCTGCACACTAGTGTATCCGGGAAGTCGCGTCGCTAAAACGTGTTCATTAATTAATCATTATTTGGATTTCACTATCGCTAGCTTCGCTTTCACCTTACTTGATTGATAAATCTTTATCAGGTGTACAACAAAATTTCGAGTTTTTTTTTGTCATACTCATAACTGGCATTAGGTACATTATTTTCTACGCAGCAGAAATTCATCTAGTATCGTCTGGATATTTTATTTAAAACATCAATTAAACAAAACAGTCGAGAGATTTTTCGCTTCTTTAAATGTAGGTACTACATACAAATCGTAGAGTTTTAGAAAATCTTACTCGTTGAAGCATTATTTGCATGTGCTGAATCCGTGATGCTCAGTTATGTAAACTTATTATGATCAATACTGGTGCGGCGATGAGCTAACCCATCTCGTTTATTTTAACTATTCAAACAACATTCTAATGTAAACAAACATCATACTAGGGAGTAGAAAAAGCAATTACAACAGGAAAAAAACTGAATACCTAGTTTTGTGAAAATATTTTTGTTCCCTGTGTCGTTCGCAAAGCTTTGAAATGAAATAGTTTTCATGGAATTCACAAAGGGATTATATTTGCAGCCGTTGCTGCTGTACAGAACCCTGGAAATGGACAGATGTTTATAAAACTATTTTTCTTATTTTTTTTTTAGTTGTGACTAGCCCGCCACTATATTCCCAACCTCTGACTTCATAGAGTCAGAATCAAAAAACTTCGAGTCTACGAAGCTCGACAAGGCCCGGAAGAACGGTTTAACTGTCTTGGACCCCGCAACGAAATTAGTCAGAAAAGAACAGCGGAGGAGAAAGATCGTCCATACCAAGCAGGAGACAGAACAGAACTAGGCCAATAGGCACCAAGGGACATACAGCTGGGATAGGCCAGTTGCCATGCACTACGGATGAAATTTCACACTAATATTGATGGGTCCTAAGGTGTGAGCTACAACCGCTGTAACTGTTACGCTTACTACCGCTGCGGCCCCGACATGTGAAAATTCCCAAATAAAAAATAAATCTTATGTAATTGGTAAATAAATATTAAATTCGCGATTAATTCGGCGCACACCGATGTGTTGCCGGTGCTTGAGCGGTTGCAGTCAACGATTTCGCCATGCCTAATATTGGAATCAAAATTTGATTCCAATAATAGGTACCTATGAGCATGGCGAAATCGTTTGAACGCACGGTTTTTTTTTAACATTATGTAATAAGATGGCTAGAAAAAAAAATCCGTGCGTTCAAACGATGTTTGAACGGCCCTATATTTACTGTTTTAAATCACATGGGCGTATATACATATAAGGGGGTGCTAAGAGCGTTTACGCGGTACGGCTTTTCACACAAACTTTCAAATCCTTATTTTTCGAAATGAATGAACTGATTCTATTGAAACTTGGTATGCATAGCCTAGATGTCCAGGTCTAAATAGTTATCAGAGAACATTTTTGAAAAAGATTTTTTAGGGAGAGAGCGATTTTAAGTTTTCTATAGAAAGTGAAAAATCACTATATCCTTCCCCCTGAACTCTTTTTCGATTTTTTTTCTGATAACTATTAAGACCTAGATATCTAGCGTATGCATACCAAGTTTTATTAAAATCGGTTCATTAATTTAAAAAAATAAGGATTTGAAAGTTTGTATGAAAAGCCGTACCGCGTAAACGCTCTTAAGGGGGTCCGGACCCTCCTTCATAAGACGAAAATAAAAATCTCTAGTAAATGTAAGCCAACTGTCACGGATTATAATCCGTGCCCCAAAATATATAATTATTAGCTAGATCTTTGAAAAAGATTGGCGTTCAGAATTCTGCCTTTTGTGCGTGAAGCCCAGCCAAAAACTAGTTTATGGTTGTGCATTTATTAAGGCAGGTATGTTTTCGGACAGGAAATTAAAGTGTTCCCGAGTATGACAATGGAAAAATGCTAACAGAGTAACAGTAACAACAGATGTACTGCACGGGAAAAATAAACAATAGTGTCCTCGTGCGAGGCAATATGTAAGCAAAACCTGTGATTGAAATTGAATGCATCTGCTTCCATGAGCTTGTGTAAACGAGTGTATAAAACAAACATTACCCCTACGACCCTTTGTCTAGGCCAGTCGGGTATTGAAAATACTTTTTTACAAAAAAAACAACCGACCTCCGAAACACTACACTGCAAAATAAATATCGGAGTCTATCGGAGTCAAATTTTTAGTTATTTTAACGCGGTTGTATTTTGTAGTGGACAACAACACTATTTGTACCTAAAATTAATACACAACTTTAAATTATAAACACCAATACACACCAGTCTCGGCCGGTCAACCGACTCGTGTGCCACAATACAAAGACGCACTCGTGAATAATATACCTACACTTAAATTGTCTACAAGCGGCCACTTTAAACCACCTTGTTGAGAAGGGAACAACAAATACTTGGTAGTAACGTAACAACGTCGATGGAACTTCATTTATTGATTTTTCATAGAATCTCTATTATGTGAGTGAGGTCGTCAGTCCTAAATTATTTCGAGTAGATAATGCATTTCAGTACCTATACGCAGCGGACCGACGACACTTATTATTTTCGTTTTAATAGCAACATGGTCATCATTACCTTTGCATTCTTAACAACGAAAGATGAGAGATGCTCTTCGGGTAAGTACTACTTTAGACATAGACTTATTAGAAAATAGTGCAATATTATAACTCCTATTATGTCTTAAACAAAACCACTACCAATAAGACAACATTGATCATAATAAAATAATAATAAGCTACCTACCTACATCAGCATCATCCATTGTAGTTTATAATCCAAATTTTTTAATAAATGTCAAATGTCTATAGCCTACGTAACATGGTTAGTAACAGCTTAAGTCTTCAGGCACCGACGCCGACGTGGCACAAAGTGAACACGTAAGTGGTAGCATTCATACTAATTATGCATGCCTTCATTTGGAAACGTCAGGCCGACTGAATGACTGCCCATTTAGTCCGTTTTACTAGGAATTTTTAAAATTATTTACTGTTTCAAATGAATTTTCTTGCTACTTTGTCTACTACTTTACTTTCTTGCTACTTTCGCTTGTCGAAAACTGTCGTTGTAATTAATAAAAGTTTGTATGACGTGATCTTTTTAAGCGACTTCCAAAAGGGAGGAGGTTCTCAATTCGGTTGTTATTTTTTAGGGTTCCGTACCCAAAGGGTAAAAACGGGACCCTATTGCTAAGACTCCGCTGTCCGTTTGTCTGTCACCAGGCTGTATCTCATGAACCGTGATAGCTAGACAGTAGACATGGGCGTTTTCGTATTTAGTCGCAAACGGATATGTAACCGATATTCAGTTTTCATATCGATATCGAAAACCGTTTTCAGATATCGATATCAGTAGTACGATTTGCACAAGTAACTGTGAAACAAACGAAACGCAAACTAACGACAAACGCAAACTCACAGTTTTATAACTTATGGAATCTTTGTTGTAACTAAATAAATAGAAACTAGACCTTATTACTAGCGCGTTAAGATATAGATATTACGCACGCACTATTATTAACCAAATAACGAATCACTAGCCGAAGTTACGTAATATTCGCTTCATCACTTTTACGCCAGTAAAAAATTGAATGGTAAGACAGAGACAAAGCGAATAAAAACCATCGATATCATATCGCTCGTTATTCGTAGTTCGTTCTCGTTGTTGCGCTTTGGATAAACCATAACTCGATGAAGTTTTTGTGAAAACGGTTATATATATTTAGATATCGATATGGTATGATAATAAACACATATTATTATCCGATATAAGTTACGTTTTGATATATCGAACCCATGCCTACTAGACAGTTGAAATTTTCACAGATGATATATTTCTGTTGCCGCTATAAATAACAACAAATACTAAAAACAGAACAAAATAAATATTTAGGTGGGAATACAACAAACGTGTTTTTTTATATATAATGGTACGGAACCCTCCGTGCGCGAGTCCGACTCGCACTTGGCCGGTTTTTATCATATAATATATAATATAATTTGTCACTTACTTAAGTAACAAATTTTATCAACTTTTATTGTATTGTTTTCCGCTGTTCAACTTTAAGTCCAGCAAAAGAACAAGATCAAAATGTATTCTATTTATTTATAGAGCGGGCCGTCCGAAGGCTTAGCTAAGCTACTTGTAAGCCTAGCAGAGTTGATTAATCCTCCTCCTCCTCCTGTTGAATATAAGCCTCTTCTACAAGTTAATTATATCGTAATTATTGGTGATGAGCCGCGATACGGTCACTGGCTTTTAAATACACCTGACGTAATAGTTTAGTCACCTCGCCTCCTATGTCATACGTGCTTACTAGATTGTTCTTTACCTACCTACGCTGTCTAGACTTGGGATTTTTTTTTTTAATGTATTCTTATTTAACTAGGTACTTCTCGTACTTAGTTAACAAATAATGGCTACTTCAAACAGAACGAGATCATTGTTTCAGGTTGAATGCATCTGGCACCGGGTTTTTGCAAACCTCGTTACTTTATATAAATCGCGTAGGATTGTAAATTATTTGTTCTCGTTAAGACACATATTTGTTAACTATCGAATTAGGATGGGAGTAACTGTATTTGAAATTATCTAGTCCTAATATACCTATCGAGATTTTATGATCTTGCACAATTTCTTACCAACTTACGGTGTTTATGTCGCAGCAGCCAATTAGCTTAATCAGCCGTGTAATTGGTGGCCTAGCCTTTTCATTAAAGTGTGCCGATTTTTCAGCGACCTAAGTGACATCTTTTGTTCAATATCGTTTGATGACTTGCCCATGTCACTTATGTTGCCGATTAAAAGGCGCAGTTCAATGAATAGGCTAGGCTTTTAATGAAACGGCTGATTAAGCTAGTATTCTGCGACATTTACAATAAGTCGGACGTCGGTTATATAATAACTATCTTAGTCGCACAGTGTCTTAGAGAGCAAAAATAGTTGGTACTTAATATACTTATCTTATATTTTCAGTTTGTTATTGGTACGAAAACTTGCGGCTTTCTTCCCGTTTTTGTTTACCAAATAAGACATAAAGGAAAAAAAGCATTGAACCGTTACCGGCTGCTTTAGTTTTTATCGAAACTGGATCATGTTTGTATTTCCAATCGCAGCTATCAACGTTGTTATGTTAATAATCCAGTGTAATTTGCTTTTGTTCAAAAGAGTTACAATGAAAAACTGTCGCTACGAGCAACGTTATACGCTATTGTGACTGCCAATCGATTGTTTCTTACAATAGCGATTACTATACTTTCGCTAATAACTAACCACGTTAATATTGATCAATTACGTATGTATACGCACACTATAATAAGTACCTTATTATAGTGTGCTCCATCGTAGACTTTGTCTCTGTCATCTCTGACATTGACTAGACTCAAGAGCAAACCCATTTCTAATAAAAAAATATATTATTCGCGTTTCTGTTTTTTTTTCTTTTCCACATTCCACCTACCACTATTGTCTCTGCGTCACCCAAAGGTTGACTGGTAGAAAATGCCTAAGGCATTAAGTCCGCCTCTGTACATTTGTGTGCATGAAGTTTTAAATACATAAATATATCGGCATGTGCTCATTATCGGAGAACCCTTTACGGATTTGGACGGCTGCTAACAAAAATAACAAGTTTTATTTCATAAATTGATCTAATAAAAGTACCTACTCTCAATGACTGAAACCGGTTCCAACAGGGATTGCACAAAGACTTCGGTTTTTTGTTGGGTTATCCATCATCATCTGCCTAGCCTTTTCCCAACTATATAGGGGTCGGCTTCCAGTCAAACCGGATTCAGCTGAATACCAGTATGAACTGAAAAAGAGCTCATTGTAACTGGCTGACACGTGGTGTCCCTTCATTATTCTTCATTCAATATTTTTAATATAAATGGCCGTTCGTGTGCGATGCCAGTTTTATTTATTCTGCTAAACGAGTCACTACTACTAAGTACCTTGTTTATTATATCTATGACCACTACACTAACCATAGATATAATAAACACTAAACTATACTAATATTAATAATAAAATGTTTTGTTTTCATTTTTTATATTTCTATGACACTAACCAATAAAATTAGAGGTACTAAGTTGTTAAAAAAACCGCTAACCGCCCACAAACGATGGTCGACCGTAATAATAAATGTGTTAATAATACGCGAATCATATTTAAATGCGAATCAAAGGGAATCAATAACACGTTTATTTTGTTTTGTTTTTTAGTTGTTATTTAAAAAAAAGAAAAGTTTCCCCACTAGGATTCTCTCCTGCATCGTGGGTGCGTTTACAAACATACAATGTCACATACACAAACAGTCTATTAAAGTATGACTGATGTTGTGACTATTAAATACCGGGCATTTTCATTGTATCATCCCAGCTATTTAAAGGGACATTATAAAACGATCAAATAAAAAAAACTTAGCGAATGATAATGAGATACTGTTTTAATAACTTGAGCGGTATGAATTTGAGTACTTAAGCGAAAAATTAACTAAACTAACGACGAATATTGATTTAATAAAATTGGGTTGTGATTAATCCATTTCAGATATTAAAATTCTAGCCGTGCGACTTAATTACTAAGTGAGCGACTAGAAATACAGAGAGGGCAACTTCAATATTAAGATAGAGACGATTTTTCTAATTGAGGTTTTAACATTTTGGTGTTTTATTTGGTGCGTAAGAGCGAGTGATGCGAGCTTGGTTGTTTTTTTTTTTAACCACCCAGAAATATCATTTGCGGAATATTGAAAAAAATGCAGGACGTAACGTTGACACTCAAACAAATATTAGGTCGCTCAAATATTATAAAGCTTCTCATTTTGTATTTTAAGTAACTCAAATTAATGTTTGTAAGTTGCTGTTATGTTGATTTCTCGTCACTCGAGGATGGGAAATCATCAAATGACCCCTCCCGCTCTGGGTGGAGCGGCAGGGAGTGTCAGACTTTTACTGACTAAAACCCACCCTTTGTCCGCCTAGTGCCTTCCTTCCAGGGCCGCGGTAACTCTTTCGAACATATTCCGCAACCCTGGCAGGCTCTGGCCCTAACGGGCCCCGACCCTTGCTGACTGCTGCTGGTTTGGCGCGCGTAGAACACAGCGCGCCGTCAACCCGGGCCTGTTCTGATCGGACGGCGAGCTACCCATTGCTCGCCGTCCACAGGCATCAGTCACTGCGCCATGCTCAGGAGCATCAGTTCCTGGGCGGCGCAGTGGCTGACGTTCAACAGGAGGGGGTGAAATGGGGCCATTACTGGCACTCCATTTCAGCCCCCTCCGGAGCCCTTTGTAGGGGCTCTACTGCGGCTGTTGCAGTAGCAGCAGCCGCAGTGGAACCGGCTATGGCGGCGGAAGAAGCGGCGGCAGTGGCGGCGGTCGCGGCAGAGACGGCGGTGGCGGAGGGCTTCCTCCTGTTTCCGGCTTTGGCGGGTGGGGCACAGGCCCTACCCCCAGCCCAGTGGTCGGCCGGCTTGCCAGCTGCCGCACAGACTACGCAGTGCGGCGCGGCGTCGCAGGAGCCGGCCCTGTGACCGGGCTGACCGCAGCGGAAACATAGACCGCTGCGGTCCACCTCCGAGGTGCATTGAGCTCCCACATGGTGGCCCACCTGGCACCGGAAGCACCTCAGAGGTCGGGGTTCCAGCAGTTGTCACTCGCTCCTTAGTAATACTATAACGTAAATTAATTATTTTTGTTACTTAAAACTTTAATATACAGTCACTCGTTTAAACGTTGTTACCTACTAATATAATTTATGAGACTGTAGTCACCTGTAGTGTCCCACTGCAGGGCATAATGGCCACTCTTCCTTTCTTCAAATGTTCGTTACTATTCTTTCTGGGAAATATCAACTGCCAAATTCAAGTTGCTAATTTGATACATGCGTTTAACTATTTTCACTTAGACCGATGCTTTTTTTCGGGACCTGAAGGAATTCAGCCACGATTGCATCAAAATGCACAGATAACCAGTATTAAGAGAGAACAGCGAAGGTTGAATGAAAGGCGAAGCAAAAATTTTTTAGTTATATACTCGTAGTAGTGTTTTGGTTCGTACGTTCTCATTCTTGACTCAGAATTTTTCCTCTCGCTATGGAATATTCGAGTAAAATGGTAGCTTAGCTTCAGGCCTGATAGATGGTTAGTTGGAGAGCGCATAGCTAGCGGTGCCGCGTGGATGTGCGTATGCGTCTGAGAGTAAAACACATCGGAGCATGCAATTGAGGTCACATTATATTGTTAGATGCAACTATGTATAGCTCGACGCATCCTATTGATTTAACGGCTATTACATTCACCGGAAAGCGGTTCCTATCATTCAATATAATAAACGTGTCAGCTGCACGACTAAAGGTTTGAGAAAGAAATGTGACAAATCCATTTCTCTCTGCATAACTGTAAATACCTCTGATATTTATATAATTTCTTTGAGTAAACAGAATATTGCATCAGGTAACTTACAGGGAAATAGAGTCCGAAAACGGATTTTAATCTGCCGTTAAAGAATTTTGGCGTGATTTGTATTTTCGGCCGAAAATTGTGTACATATTAAAAGTAAAATAAATATGGCGACAATCATTCGTTTAGGCTGAAATTACACGACAATCAACTTTAAACTTTTCTCAAAGGCGCGTATGATAAATATACGAGAAGGCTTTTTTTTTCGCTTTTATTGGTCGCAAAAGGACTATACTTATTAAACGTGTTGATTTGCCGACACTGAATTTATTTCGGCCGTAGCCATAGAAATATAAAAAAAATTGTAATAGCAAACTAAGAGCGGATTTCACCAATGAAACTGAACGCGATCAGTACATCTAAACTGCGTTCAAGAGCTGTCAGCGTCAATATTCCATGGAAAAATAGTGACACTTACAACTCATAAACGTGGTTTATACGCTGATCGCGATCAGAATGGCTTTTTTTTTTTTTTTTTTTTAATTATTGATAGGCAAGCGCTTGACCACTATCTCACCTGGTGGTAAGCGACGATGTGGTCGAAGATGGAGCATGTTTGCCTTTAAGTAACCTATGGCTTAGTGACAACAGTTTCGAAAACGAAGCTGTCAGTAAGTTTGCCTACTGAAACTGACCTGCTGAAAATGGTATAATGGCAAAGGCATATTTTCGCTGAAGACGAAACATAGCCAGACTCCACACGACGTAAAACAGATATTGCAATAATTTCTTCGCAAAAGTCTGTATTGTGCTGATCAAAATATTTCATTGCGACATACGAAGCCGTTGTCACGTACGGGGAGCGAACTATGAAACTACCCTTAACCCTTAAACATAGCTCGTTCACGAGTTGAGGAGTGACATGTTTTACAAGGAACTGAATCAACTTTGTGGGTGGCGCGGAAAAGATGCAAGTTCAATGGTACGGAATAAGTTACATAGCGTTTATTAAGCCTCTCCTCTCCTTTCAAAATAAATAATCCTGCAACGTGGTCAAGCCAAGACATGGCGTGATTCATACCTTGGCCTGATCAAGAATTCGGCTGTAATATCTCATAAACTGGGTTGCTAAATTCTTCATTTAGAAGAAATCTCTCTTTCTACAAAGGGTGTATGGAGAAAGGTCTTAGAAAAAAACCGGCCAAGTGCGAGTCGGACTCGCGCACGGAGGGTTCCGTACCATTATCTATGAGCCCCACTTAAATATTTATTTTATTCTTTTTTAGTATTTGTTGTTATAGCGGCAACAGAAATACATCATTTTGTAACAAAATATTATTTTGTAACAAAATATTATTTTTAAAAGAGTGTCCGTGGAGTTTCTTGTACGTTCTTCTCCATAGAGATCTACGCTTTGGAACGTGCAAATAGCTTCATCTTTTTGACCGACCGACCTTGACAATTCAAAAGTACCTGTAAATGGTCTAATTGAAATAAATGCTTTGACTTTGACTTTGACTTTGACTTTGACATCATCTGTGAAAATTTTAACTGTCTAGCTATCACGGTTCATAAGATACAGCCTGGTGACAGACGGACGGACAGACAGCCTTAGACAGACAGACGGACAGCGGAGTCTTAGTAATAGGGTCCCGTTTTACCCTTTGTGTACGGAACCCTAAAAAGTACCTAATGTTTAGGTACTTAATGTGTAACAACATTTTTTTACTAACTTACATTGATTGTTCGACTATTAAGTATAGGCAATTCTAATGTATATGGCAACCCTTCTCATAGGCATTAGCTTCACTTTCCAAGTTCCATCCTCCAAGTGCTGACTACACCTTTATAAGAAGTTCAACTATAGTGCAAACAATCCAACTAACTCGATACGACAGAAACAGCCGACTCATAATAAAATCACAGACAGAACGCATAGATACGCATAGATGTAGCTACGCGTGTTACTCGAACGCGTAATAGTCTGCGAGCCAGGGTAGGTACACGTTATGTCAATCATTTCCACTCGGGCGATAACTTGTAAAATGCTTCAGAGTTGTTGTTTGTATCATGCATGAAGCTCTGTAAACGTCAGCTGCGAAATAAAGTCATTTTTAATGATAGTCAATGATTGACACATGGTGATTTTACTTCGAAATATGTCGGCAACTTGACACTTTAGGGCGCCATGTTCCTAACATGTTGTGTTCGTTGAAGTGTCCCCTACACATAATATATGCATGTTAGATCGTGCGCCGCAAAGAACAATGGCAGCCACCCATACATTAATTTAGCTGAGATAAATTCTTGCGTCTTTAAATGAAAAATATATTGTTTAACTAGGTGTCAAATTCTGAATTAGTTTGTGCAAGAATTTTTGTTCGAGAAAGCAGAGAATAATAGAAATTCAGTCATAAAGTTTTGTAGGTTACGTCTATGGTAATTCCAATTCGAGGAAGCAAAAGGGCAAAACTTATTGCATTAGTTCCTTACCCAGTTATTATTAGTATGTATTGTCTTGTAAAAGGTACTCTAGGTAATTCCAGAGGTTATAAATACTCTTTGGTAGGCCTTTTCTCAGGTATCAATTGTTATGTACCTACAACAGGTCTGAGACTGCCAGTCACCGTCATTGTTTTAGGTAAGTATTGAAGCAATAGGATTAAGTATAACAGTTTTCTGGGATTTTTTATAAATACTTGCTAACTTTCAGAAAAATAAGTACCTACATATTTAGGTATAAAATCCTAAAATGTGTGTGGAATATGTTGAGTAAGTTGATAAGAACCAATAAAACAAATTGTTTTTGAATTAATATTTATTCTTCTCTTGCAATGATATGATCCAGAAATTCTGCAGGTGTTGTAATATTTTGCTGATGTCTGGCCCATCCTAAGTACCAGACTAGCGTCATTACAATTGTTTTGTATTTTTAAGCTTGTGTAATTTTAATATTGGGACTTGGTGCCTTAATAAAGAAATCTTGAGCGCAACATCCTACTGTGCGCCGAACAACTAAGCAATTACAGCAGTACTCACTGATTCCTGTCCGGCCAGGAATATCATTTTTTATTATAATATGCACGTAATATTGCCTCCTGGTTATGTGACGTGACTTTATTTAGGTACCTCTTATTAGTGTTGTTACGCGCCAGTGCCTCTAAGATTATATTCCGATAAATCAATGTGTTCACTGGAAACTTCAATTCTGTACCCACAGTGGAAACGTACATGCTCGCCATAATATTATGAGCGAGCTTGTCTTATTTGGTACGTTTCCAGGGCGAATAGAATTAAATCTCTATATTCAAGGGTTGAGAAGTACAAAACATTATTGCGATCAGCAGTGATACTATTAAATTGTGAGGTTCTTCTATTCATATTTAAGGCGTCAACCATATTTGCCAGATTGTTTGGTAAGTTCATTCTTTCTCTAATTATTTAAAATATTTCATTTGCATATTCATTACTTTGAAAGCGCACACCAAACATGTTCAAAAGAGCTGCCGCTATTATAGTAAAGAAAAAGCAAAATGTCACAAAGGGGGAAAATCTCGCAGTCCTTAAACATGCACAGGGTCACACAGGGGAATATCAAAGTCCATATGCAGTCCGAGTCAAGTGAAAATTAAATAAAACGGAAAACAATCGAGAGCAACTTACACAAAGCACAAGCAAAGCGCAAGCGTCCGTCTGTGACATGAGTATGAACAGTTGTCAAACCAAGTTATATTTTTTTAGATTTGAATGTCTTCTAGCCAGTCAGTAATTGAAAGTAAATAATTTATTTTTACACTACAATATTTTTACCCCGCAAGGAACACTTCCACTTAGAAATAAACAGTATTGTTAATTAATTTACTCCGTTTAATTACAATAACAAACTAAAACTGATTATAATACAAAAATGCTGTATTTACTGTCACTTGGCCGAATAAATATAAAATTGCAACGCTAAACGTCAAGTCGTCAATGAAAAATCAAATAACTTTTCATTTAAAATTATGTTTTTTATCCGGCCTTAACTAACTAATGATATTGTTTGAAAAAACATAATAGAACTACTTTCATATATAAGTCACTTTAAGACGCTCAAATTAAATTCAGCTAAGATTTCGCCATTGTTCTTTGAAAAAAAAAAATCAAAACAGCTGGCTATACCACAAAGTACTATCCCCTTTAAGGAGCTGTCATAGCAAAAGCAAAAACTCGGTCACTCTCGGACTGTATAGAAAATAAAGTGAAGCGCGACGACACAATGCTTGCAATTTATTGCCAAATATGAAGCATTTTATTGATTTACTCAAAACTAAGTTGAGATATTAATAATCTAAAACAACAACGTTTTGCATTAACATTCGATTCATTATTTGTTATAAATTTTACCGGCATGATTAGGCTAGAAATACGGTTTTTTTTCAAAGGTCAACGTTAGAGGTAACTTTGACGATCATTTCTATCGAGGATTTTATTTATAAACATGTAACGGAAACAACTTCTAATTAAGAATTTAGAAACAACAACATAGTTAAATTCAACATACAGCGTGTAAGGGACATCGACACACAAACGGATACCATGAGTTCAGGACATGATTCTGGACCCCGCGTTGGAATTTTTCGTCGGCTTTTTCCTCGTTTTTCAAATTTTTTTCAGCTGTTTTTTTTACTTTAGCCTGTTCATAATCGTTATTGTTACCTAACCCAACGTGATTTTAATTAAAAAAACAATTAACTCACTACTTTCACTAAAAAGAGCAATGTAAATAAAACTAGTTACGCATCTGCTCAGCTGTTTTGTAAAAAAGGTCAACGCATCCTGCATAGTTGTAACACACTAACCCGTGTGCACGTGTGTGTGTGTGTGTGTGTGTGTGATAAGAAAAAAATACGTATCTGCACAAAGCGGGGTAACCCATTTCCGACATTATCTAACCAAATAGATTACTAAGCTTTGTGTCACTAAGAACTTTTTTGTTCGTAGCGCGGCGTCCTTTTGAACACAATGCCGCCAAAAGTCGGCGAAGTCAAAGGAATGTTTAAAAAAACATTTATTATACATTTAGCCGATTTTAATGGATTTTTCAGTTAGTCAGTTTCTTGAAGACCTTGATAGCGAACGAGTGTGTTATTTTTGCAAAATTCGGGAATTCGGGACGTGACGTGAGACAAAATAAGTTTTCGTTTGATGCCTACCCAGCAAAACTAATTCTGTGTTATTGTTTGTTTTGTGAGTGTGATTTAAAAATGTAATCTGGATTTAACGATTACTACAGTGCCCAAGAATACGGTAATATGCTAATGTATTATGTATGGCGAAGCACGACTGAGCAAGTAGGCGGCGGCCAGTTCGTATCCTATCTGTTTAGGGGTGAGTTAGCTAGTTCAGTAGTTTATACCTACATCATTACCGGATCTCAATGTACATAAGTACTAAAAACCTTTTTTTTATCAATCCTTATCGGAATCGTGATTTAAAGAGACTAAGCTTAAGGCTCCTCCATTTCTCTTAACTTCTGCATAAACAAGTTCCTACCATCAGTAGGTTAGGTATTTCTGAGTGATTAAAATGAGTTTATGTGATATTATTGCAATCGGCGATATTCGTACCTGTCTTGAAGGCAGACGGGTCATATGTGGAAGGGAACACAGACGCTGGTAGAGAGTTCCACACTTTGGCTGTGCGCATAATAAATGTGGAGGAGAAGCGCTGAGTATGACTAGTCGGGATATCGACCAAGTGCGGATGGTACCCACCAGTACGTCTGGTATTCCGTTGGTAAAAGGGCAATGGTGGGATGAGATCGTGGAGTTCCTGCGCACACTTTCCGAAGTACAGTCTGTAGAACAACAGGCAAGCAACATTACACCGATGAGCCTGGCTGTGAAGGTTAGCCACCAGCGTCTCGTCGTCTAAAATTAGCCTTTTTGGTCTGCGTTTCACCGAGTCCAATATAGCAAACACGTATTTTGCTGAGCCATCCCATACGTGGCTGCAATACTCCATACAGGAACGGACTTGGGTTGTGTACAGACTCAGAAGCTGTCCAGATGTGAAGTATCGTCTAACTCTATTTAGGATGCTCAGCTTCTTGGCTGCAGTCTGTGCTTTTGACTCGATGGTTAAGCCGAAGTTGAGATTAGAGCAAGCTCCAGGCGATCAGTAACAGGTACAACTCGGAAAGTAGGAGATAACTGAAACGGACTCCTTTTGACAGTGAAAAGACACGTCTGTTTTCAGAGCATTGAATTTGATCAGATTTTCGTCGCCCCAGCCCCACTGGGAAACGAGATTTAAAGTCAAATTCATTCACGTAGAGTGAATGAATTTGAATTTTAGAGCTGCGCACAAGACTTGGCTGTATGAGCTACAATACCCTTTGCCTAGTCAAAACGTCAAATTGAAACAAAAAATAATGGCGCCTGAGAATAAGATAGAATGAATTACTTTTTGAGGCTACCGGTGCTCAAAGCCAACCACCGAACCGCAGCTGACGTTCACAGAGCTTCGTGATACAACTCTGAAGCATTTTACAAGTTATCGCCCGAGAAGAACTTAGTCACGAAAATCTGTTGCTGGCTCGCGGACTATAAAGTTGACACATAACAGTAAAAAGCAACAAAGCAGCATCGTTAGTTCCGAGCGCTCGGCTGTAGCACACACAGAAGTCCGTTTAAAAAGTTATGAAAATACACGGAATATTACGGAGCCATAATTATTATTCTATTTTCATTTCGCAGAACCGTTCATGTTTTCAGTATCCAACAGATTTATTATTTAAGCTCCATAACTGTAATTAAAAGTGTATTCTACGCGGGAGCTCCAAATTACATTTATTGAGTACATATTTGGTGGGATCGATTAACAGACTGCGTCATCATATCACACTTGATGACTGACCCAAAAACAAATATTGCGAGTTGCAGGGCCGGTGTCTTGTATGACTCAACTGTCCGTTTTATTTCTTTTGGAATCGAAAAGTTTTATATAAAGTAACAAAATGTATGTCAAACTACGGCCGAGTTCGCACCTACTGACACGAGATAACAATGAATCACTTTACAACGAATCGATGAGTTCGATGACGCGCTGCCTACGACGACTAACCAACATTCTCAAAATAATGAAAAGACATTAAATTATCCTTCCTTCCTTCTCGCAGTAACACACTCGTCATTGTCATCAAGTTATGAATATTAATAGACCAAGTATAAATATTATTCTTTGCATTTCACTACAATATAACATTAATTAGTATTTTTATCACTATCAGAGTCCATTTCTAAACAAGGAAGTGTTTTATCATTTTGCAATAACGGTTTCATTTGGCGACAATGTAAGAAATAACGCATTATCCGTCAGCCGGAAAGATACTGTGTCCGTCGAATTGGTATTCATAGTGATTGTGACCTACATAAGTATACACATAAACGTGTGAGGATATGCAAATACACTTACTGTGGTCGGGCGGGAGTCCAGGAAGTGGTCGTAGACGGCCAGGCCGGCGATAGCGAGCATCACCCCGGTGTGGAAGCCGGTCATGAAGAGCCCCACGTACTGGATCAGCATGGTGATGAGGCCGAACAGGAGCCCGGCGCACAGAGCCACACCTACGATCAATCAATCAAACTTAAAAACCTTTTCATTTATAGATGCCAGTCGAAGCGACACTAACAGATTTTACGTTAACCAAGTGTATTGATTGTATATAAATAGAAAGCCCTCTTAAGTGCAATGCACCTAATACAGTGGTTAAATATTCATGTAAAGACATAGGTAGTTGTTGGTTGACGTGAATGCACCGCCAGACACGCTTGGTATGACACAAAATCACTAAATAAGTTATTAGGTACTGGAAACTTGCTTTTAAACACATCGTAGAAACGATAATTGTTTTACTCAGGGAATATTCTATCAGGTTTGGGTTGTTGGTAGACAGACGGGCTGGCTAATACGAGTATATGAGTACGGTTAGTTGCCAGGCATAGTTAGGTAAATTGAGAAGGAAATTGACTTACCAACGTTCCCGTACGGTGGCATCAGGTATTCCTGGAGGCAAATTAAATAGACTATCGCTGCGCCGAAAGTGAAGCCCGTGAGGAACATGCTTGCTTTGAAGCATCGATAGCCTGAAATTAACTTTCTGGTTAATACATAGACAAAGGAAAGAAAACCTAAATGTATCAAGTGTCTATGAAAAATCACAAAAATACCATAACGAGACGTGTAGTAGAGAGAGAGATCCACCCAAATATGTATTTCGGTGGATTTCGTCATGCTATTTTGTGATTTTCCATACACACTTGATTCATTTTCGTATCTCGTTATTCACGGGATGAAAGATCACCTAAAACACAGCATGATATACGGGGATGAATTTAAAATGCAGTTCTTTTCGACTGCACACTGCTTCTTCTCAAAGGAATTATAAGCGTATTCAACAAAAAAGTGCTGCTGTACTGAAGCAATATTAGCACGCTGACTATCCGCAGATTTATCTCATAAATAACAATGGGATGTCTGTTAACTGTGCGCGTACGTAGACGGAATCCTACTTTGTGATGCGATTCCCGTAATTTTTAGATCTGCTGGTGCTTTGTCATTTTTGTTAGTATTGTGATTGCATTATATTAAGTAAAAATTTCTAACTTTTTTAATCAGGATGTAGGTATTTTTTCAGTCCCAGGGTTAGGCAAATGTCTCCTACATAGATTTTCAGTGCGTTTCTATCTCCTGCGAAACTCTAGTTAAAACCTGTAGATTCGAAGGTTGGTAGTTTCAGACTAGTCCATCTGTAATTCTGTCTTGATGGAGGAATGCATACATGGACAGTCCAGCACCACTTCAGCCTACGCTCCGAAACAGATTCGCCAATGTGAGCAATAACGGACTTATTGCTCACATTGGCGAATCTGTTTCGGAGCGTTACGTGTTACCGTGTCGACAACGTTGTTGAATTATTTGTGAATGATTTTATGGTTACTATTTGGCAAAAGTAAATCTAAAATCTTTTGTTCATGCTCAGATCTTGGAGCATATGCGTTGTGGCTAGGCAGCAGTCGGCACAAATAGTATGATATCATTAGCGAAACGAAGCCGCGGTGGTTGGAAATTCTTTGTAACCAACGCACGGTTATGCGTTTCCCGACCAAAAGTCTTTCATAAAAATTACCTAGTAACAAATTGGGAGAGCATTATTTCACTGCTTCGTCAATCCATTTAAAACACCAGCAAAACTAAATCTGAATGTAAGCTATCTTTTTCATCATCTAACTGTTGACTTTGTAGAGAAGAAATTAGGCTGAGTGTTTTACGAATTTCAATGCCTTTTATACATTTAGAAACATTATATAATTCGACAAAGGCTAAATTCAAAAGGTTTTCTAAATTGTTAGCAGTGCTCTTCAATAATTTAATTTAGCTTGAAGATGATACTGTATACATAGTTCGAAATTAAACTTGGGCGGATTCCAGATTGTTCGTGATATGTGGTTGGTGGTAATCAAATTTTCCGTCGAAGCGTCACTGTGCAGAATGCCTTGTAAAATAGATGAAACTTACACCACAAGGCCAAAGTCTACTAATTTTTAAGCATCCGTCGCATTCGCATCTCAGTAGCAATCTGTCAAAAAAACCCTCAAATTCCATACATTTTCGACAGATTGCGACTGACATAGTAGAATAGGGACTCAAGTTCCTGAGAATTTGGAGTGAAGAACGCGTCAAAGCCTATTTTAAGGCCAAGCCAAGGATTAGACGGTTTTCAGGCTAAAGTAGAATTTGACAAATATTTAACTTCAAATTCTTATGAGCGTTCTCGCGGTACGGCTTTCCATACAAACTTTCAAATCCTTAGTTTTCGAAATTAATGAACCGATTTTAATAAAACTTGGTATGCATACGCTAGATATCTAGGTCTAAATAGTTATCAGAGAAAATTTTCGAAAAAGAGTTCAGGGGAAGGACATACCTAGTGATTTTTCACTTTCTATAGAAAACTTTAAATCGCTCTCTCTCTCCCTTTATAATCTTTTTTTTAAATGTTCTCTGATTACTATTAAGACCTGGACGGACATCTAGCGTATGCATACCAAGTTTCATTAAAATCAGTTCATACATTTCGAAAAAAAAAAGGATTTGAAAGTTTGTATGAAAAGCCGTACCTACCGCGTAAATGCTCTTAACGCACCAACTGGATTCATATATCATCACTCATCAGTACTCATCACCTTTGTTAATATAACGTAAAGTACACCTTTTCTAGTAAAATGACGTTGAATAATATATTTATAATACGTATTATAATATTTTGAGCTTATTTAGGTACCTACTACCACCAATAACCGAATGAGTATTTAAAATTCAACATTAACAAAGAACTTCATTGCTTTATAATTACTATCCTCATACAACTTTATAATTATAATTACGAATACGGTACATAAATTAATTCGTGTTTCATGATATAAGTACTTTATAGCCAAATCAGATACGATAGAATATTCTTTACTGTACTTGGTGATTTAACGCTTCTAAAAACGATTATTTTTTAGGCGGTTTTTGGGTATTTCATTATATTAGTATAAGGTTATAATTAGTGTAATAGAATTTTAATAGTATAATAGAATTTGTGTAATAGAATTTTAAAATATAAAATCAATAACTGATTCCGTGAACGCTACGTGCGTAAACGGAATCAGTTATTGATTTTATATTTTTATCCACAACGTCATTAACAAGTTTACGTTACTAAATATTACGTACTTAGGTATTGTTTATTAAAATTCACACATGATTTAATAAGAACGTAACTTGTCATATTTCAAAAGAATTTTTATCATTAAATTAGCTAAGATTTCAAAGGTTTTCTTTATTTAGACGGTGAGGGTATTTTGTAGGATTTAGAGAAACCTTACCCACCCAGCAGTGGGACAAAGAAAAAAAAAAAGGAATAAAATTCGGTGCCGGGAAAAATCACTTACCAAACAATGTATAGACTATGCCGAATGCTATGTACATAGCGCATAGCACACTTGTTACTGGGTCATAGTTGTAGTTGATTGTAGTGCAGAAAGACCCCTCGACGTGGGGGCCGTTATATTTGATCGGCATGTTTGGGGGACTTCTCGTCACCTGAGGAACTAACTGTCCCGCTGATGACATGTTAGCTAATTGACTGCAGTTATGACGCTCTGTAAGAGAAAAGTACAAGTCAGTGTGAGAGTCGAATACTCAAAAGCAACACTATTTTATTTGTATTAGCCGCATCCTGCTAACTCTCATGTTGTCTCTGTCTCTTTAACATGTATTACAGCGACAAGAAGACTCTTGTAAGAGCAACTTTAATTAAGTGGTTATTGTCTTGCCCCACTCCAATATTTTATCAGAGAGACCTTGCACTTGGTCTTCCTTCAGAAGTGTTTTTTTTAAATGTTTGTTTCCTAGAAGTAGGTTTTCTGAAGAAATAAAATAACGTTAAAGAACGAGTCGGTCTTTATTTTCCTTACCACCTGCAACTCACTACGCAACTCTACCCATACCTGGAAGTAGCCAGGTATGGGTAGAGTTGCGTAGCACAATGGTACGCCCCTTTGTAGGAGAATCAAAATAGCTTTGACAGACGAGACAGAAACTTCGCACCACAAGGGTTCTTTTAACGTTGTTTTTCGCGCGTACTATTCATGTTTGTTTGTTTATAATAGGTAAATTATAAGCATTTTGGTGGAACCCCAAAAATGCATTACTAAGCGTATTTCAGAAAATCTATTGAGATTGAGACTGGTTTACATCAACAGATTGTATTGTTGTACTTTACGAAATAGTTCCGAAACTTAAACAACTGTTTGTTTTACATAGTGTCGAAGTAAATAGTATTGATAATAGAGGCGAAGCTAAACAGATTCGATATATATTTGGCTGTGGTTCGGTTAGCGAAACAGTTCGAATGTTGTTGACGAGAACAGCAACATAATTTAAGTTCAATATAAATTGTTACATTTTGGTTTTAAATTCCATTATGTAGTCAGCGTCGTCTTTTGTTTACCCTTTTTTTTTTGTTATGGATGGGAAATCATCAAATGACTCCTGTCGCTCTGGCTGGTGCGGGCCCTCCCGCACCAGCCAGAGCGACAGGAGTCATTTAGTTTCAGACTCTTACTGACTATAATCCTGCCGTGCTCCTCGTAGTGCCTTTCGCTTTTCAGGGCCGCGGTAACTCTTTCGAGCAAATCCGCAACCCTGGCATTACACACTAACATTACTGCTTCGCAGCAGGAGGTGACGGCTTCCCATGCCTCCTCGCTCCGGACCATGGATTGAACCAGGGCCGGACGCGAGAGGTCGCCGCCACCGATCGCCTCGACGAGGACACGGCGGTGCTCCGCCCAAGCGGGGCAGACCTCCACCGTATGCTCCACTGTGTCCTCCGGGCGATCCTCGCAGTGAAAACTGCGAGGATCTGCGTCAGGCGAACAGTGAGGTCGCCGTGGCGCCGCGGGCACTATCGCCGCTATTGTGGTGTTTGGTTACCCCTTACGCATTAAAATAATTTTAGAATAATGGGTAACTAGTTAATGACGCTGTTGAATGTTTGGCACAACATAAGGACTGGACTTTTATTTTAAATAATTTGTAGCTTTCCACGTTTTGTTTTCGAACCCTTTCTTGAAAGACAATTTTTTTTTGGATGGATGGGAACTAGGGATTGGAATCGAATATTCGAATATCCATTTGAAATTCATATTCGAATAGTAAATTATAAAATATTCGAACATTCGAATATTACCACAACAATTAAGGTCACAACATTATTTTCTTTATTACGAACGCGACGTCTAACGCGTGGTCCTCAAATCTCGGAATTTTGGAATAGATCGGCACTACTACGATTGACGGTCATTCGACCAATCAACGGCCTCCATTCCTTTACTGACTACAACTTGCTCGCCGGGCGCTTTCCGCCGAGTTCACAAGACAACAGTCGCGTAATTTTTATAACAGAGCCGTGCATTTTTTTATTTTGCAAAGAGATTTTGGACATTACTAGCTGTCCCCCTCGGCTTCGCTCCCGTCAACTGACTACCTACCGTACCTATCTAACCTACGAAACCCAGGAACATTTTGCGAAAGGTGGAGACAAATCCAACAAATTTAAAACCATTAAAATCGGTTTAGCAGTTCTCGAGGTCTTGTAACAAACCCGATTTGGTTTTATGTATTAAGATTACTTGTATTATTTAGCTTCAATAACTTTCAATGGAAGGTAAAAGGATAAACTTGTTGCATTGTTTTAGCGAATAACATAAAACTAAGTTTTGGTTGACAATTTGATATGTTTGTTTCATTTCTAAAATTTTGATTTTCTGGTTAAGGTCGAAGATCATTTTCTTTTATTGAGGTATGGGCTTGCTCTTGGCCTCGATCACGCGTGATGGAAAGCGATAGATGAGGTCTGTGATGGAGCGAGCGTGCCCAGAAGATGCCTGTTCACTCTTGCCATACAGGCAAACGCGTCATATGTGGAAGGGAACACAGACGCTGGTAGAGAGTTCCACACTTTGGCTGTGCGCATAATAAATTTGGAGGACTAGTCGGAATATCGACCAAGTGCGGATGGTACCCAGCAGTAGGTCTGGTATTCCGGTGGTAAAAGGGCGATGGTGGAATAAGGTCGTGGAGTTCCTGCGCACACTCTCCGAAGTACAGTCTGTAGAAGACCGACAGGCAAGCAACATTACGCCGATGAGCCAGGCAATAAAGTTAAGCCATCAGCGTCTCGTCGCCTAAAATAAGTCTTTTTGCTCTGCTTTCCATCGAGTCCAATATAGCAAGCACGTATTTTGCTGAGCCATCCCATAAGTGGCTGCAATACTCCAAACATGAACGAACTTGGGCTTTGTACAGACTCAGAAGCTCCAGATGTGAAGTATCGTCTAATTCTATTTAGGATGCTCAGCTTCTTGGCTGCAGTCTGTGCTTTTGACTCGATGGTTGAGCCGAAGTTGAGATTAGACGTCAGCTCCATGTCTAAAAGCTGCAGGCGATCAGTAACAGGTACAAATCGGAAAGTAGGAGATAACTGAAACGGACTCCTTTTGACAGTGAAAAGACACGCCTGTATTCAGAGCATTGAATTTGATCAGATTTGAAATGAGATATTCATTTGCTCTACCATGGCCTCTCTAAGAGTAGCCGTTTCCTCTCTGCTGGCACCTGCACTGGATAGGTATCTTTCTGAGACTGTGCTGTCATCGGCATAACCGATTGCACCTATTTGCAGCAGGTCGTTGATGTGCAGCAGAAATAGAATCGCAGAACGAACAGGCCTCTGAGGAACACCGGCATCAATAGCCATATGATCCGACTTCAATCAATCGACTCACTGAGGAAGTCGGAAATCCATTTGCAAAAGTCAGCAGGGATGCCGTACGCGGGAACCTTACCTAACAGACTAGCATGCCAGACCTTGTCAAAGGCCTTTGAGATATCATATTTCTTCTAACTTTATTAAGAATTTGTTAAATTGTATTTGATTAAAAGTTTGATGTTTAAAAATTGGTTTTGATTGGGATGTTACGCCTAATTACATGAAAATATGTTACCTACTTGTTTGTAAGGCACTAAAAATGGGACAAATTATACTAAAACTCTTATTTTTCTGAAATATTCCAATAATTCGAATAGAGCTGAAAAAATATTCGAATACCAAAAATTATCGAATATTTTGCAATCCCTGATGGGAACACATCAAATGACTCCTCCCGCTTTCGCGGAGCAGGACAGGGTGTCAGACTTTTACTGACTAAAACCCTTCCGAGTCCCGTGTTCCTTCAAATGCCCTTTGCGTTCCAGTGCCGCGGTAACTCTTGCGAACAATTCCGCAAAAAGGCGTCTCCTGTGGTTCCGGTCCTCACGCATTCCGCCTCCTCCTTCGCTTGCATTACTGGTTCGCAGGTGGTGACTGCTTTCCCGCAGTCACCATGGGTCGGACTAGGGTCGGACGTGAGAGGTCGCTGCCGCCGAAAGCCGCTACGAGGACACGGCGGTGCTCCGCCCAAGCAGGGCAGATTTCCATCGTGTCCTCCGGGCTAGCCACACAATGGTGACACCCGGGCGTGTCTTCCCACCGAATCCAAAATTGGTACCTCCCGAAACAACAGTGTCCAGTGAGGACCTGCGTCAAGCGGAAAATGAGGACGCAGTGGCGCCTCTCTAACCAATCCTCAAAGTGGGGATTTATCGCCATTATTGTGGCGTGCCCACACATTTCTATCAACTAGTTTCTGAATTTAGCACGAGAGCACTTGTGAAAAGCTACTTTAACTTACGCCGTGCGGCGGCATTTCATACAAACTTATCTTAAACAAGTCTTTATTTTTCGAAATGAATGAACCGATTTTAATGAATCTTGGTATGCATACGCCATCCAACCAGGTCTAAAAAGTTAGTTGAGAACATTTTCGAAAAAGAGTTTAGAGGGAGAGAGAGAGAGCGATTTTAAGTTTTCAATAGAAAGTGAAAAATCACTTTATCCTTCCTCCTGAACTCATTTTCGAAAATGTTCTCAACTAACTTTTTAGACCTGGTTGGATGGCGTACGGCGCCGCCGTACGGCTAAACGCTCTTAAAGTAGTATTGACAAATTTTTAATTTCGAATTCTCAATCCAGAACTGGGATTCGTTCTGTAATATGTGGGGCCTTTGTGTCACTAGGAGATATATTATGTATTTGCAAAACTATACCATTGGAGGTAAGCACCAGTACAGAACATGGGTATGGCACTGTGAATAATTTTACCAATGCACACAAGCATCAGTTGCTTAGGATACTTGAGCTTTTACAGAAGGTACTTCAAAAGGTTATAAGGAACTGGAGGTGAAAACTGTACATGGCCAGCAATTGGTGATGGATTGAGTTGTTTCAATAGAATTTGCATCACGGCACATTTTCACAATTTGTGTTGTTTTAAATAATAATAATGTTTTTTGCCAATATTATGTTTGAAAGATTATTTTGAGAGATTATCTATTCAAAAGTTATCCACTTTTAAATAATTTTACTACAGTCTTCAGAATCTTTAACATACAAAATTGCAAAATTAATATGTCTTCTTTTGTCAATTGTTTGTTTGCCTGGAGATCTAGAAGAATTGATTTTCTTCTTCCTCTCCTTATCCCATTATTTGGGGTCGGGTCTCCTCACTTTCCTGCACCAAGTCAAATGATCTTGGGTTCAGTTTTGTGGAATAGGGTATTCTTAGTGTCACTTTCAATGGAGTTGCACCAAGTCAATGGCAGGCGGCCTCTCCCACTCTCTTGTTCTCAGAAGAACTGATTTAATTTCAAAAATCATTTCAGTGACACAAAACTACAGAATTGCTGAGTAGCATTGCCTACTTTTAATCCTGCAGAAAAGTATGGTTCCTGTAGGAAAGGGCATGGGAGCGCCGCTGCGTGAAAAAGCTAGTAGATATGTAAAATGTAATTAGTCAATAAATTTAATTAATGGAAAAGTAGGTACCTATTTTTTCATCATACACATCTTTACTTTTTTGAAGGTACTCTCCCCTACATGAATGCGTAATCTGGAGGGCCCAGGGTTGATATTGTAAAATTAGATAAGTAGGTACTATTATTATTTAAATGACTAACCATTTTACAGATAATTTACAAGTACCTGCATAATAAATAACTCAAAATAAACCTTAAATTTATAAGTTTGACTATTAAGTCAATGATCATAAAATGTTTGAAGGAAGCTTACATAAAATCTCCAATTTACAGTAATCTGCAGTACATTGCAGTTTAAATTGAGTTCATAAATATTTTGTATCATACATAAAATATGACTATCATAAGAATCATTCAGTTAGTTTATTCATTATTCTGCTATATTATGTACCTACGTCTCATTAATTTTGAGAAAATTTTAATTGTTATGAAAATTAATAACCGAAAATAATGTCGGTAAGTAGGTTTGTCTTTCGATTGCACGGTATTTTTACCTCATGCTTCCTACTGTGGCTTTTTTCTTACAATAGCAATCATATGAGACACCACTAAGTGCATAGGTTCAGATGAAACCATAACGAAATCGTGATAAAATACCCGAAAAGAGATAATAACAAAAACATGATTCTGACATCGACTGATTCGCTTTGTTTCGTGAATAAGCTTTCGCTAAAGAAAAAAATTCAATGACAATATATAGATAACGTAGAAAGAATACAATCCATTAAACAAGTATTTTGTTAAAGTTTTTACTACTGAAATAAATAATGTAACAAAAAATATCTCACCGATAAACTCACCAAGCGTCTTGTGTCGATTTCACACTGTAAATGGATAAAATCCAGAACATTACAAGGATCACGAACTACCCCCGCTTCTAAAATAAACGCATGTTTTTGTAATATTTATATTTCCACCAAAGCAAACACTCCGCACTCGCGACTACACACGTAAAAGACAAATATGTAACAAAGGAGACGATTCCACTGGTTCCGACCGAGTTTTCTTTTCGACTACCTTTGACTTAGAGTTGTCCCGTTGTCCGCTGCGTGCCACCACAGATATGTTATAACGACTTGACTCGATTTAATTTCACATTTTAATCGATTCGAGAAACCGATACTTTTAGAAATAAAATGAAATGATAAAAATGTACCTACTATCAAATGTATTATGTAGAATAATGTAAAGTTAAAGTTTTAAGCATGCGTGTTAAAAAAAATAGTGTACGCGTAGGGAGGCGATCGGAGGAAGCAAAGACAGCCACTGAACAGTGTTGCCAGACAAGGTGATTTTTCGCCTTTTAGGCGCATGTAGGACACACGGAAGGGTGTCGGGGTAACCAATTTTTACGATCGGCAACTGGACACGATGCGTTGACGGTGCAAAACAGTATGCTACAATTATTTAACGGTTTTCTTTCTTACTATGAGTCCCGATGATTTTCATAATTATGGATTTCCGGATTACATTAAAATTTGGTGCAAAAAAGACCTAAATTATGGGATAAAGCACACCCTTTTTTAAGGATGGGAAACCATCAAATGACTCCTCCTTTCGCTCTGCGTGGAGTGGAAGGATAGGTAGGTAATGGTTAGTGCTCATTAGCCAGTCTTTGGTTTAATCCTTATTTAAAGTGTGTGAAAAAAATACTTTATAGCAGGAACTGAACTGATTAATTGCTGGGTTGGCTTCCTAAGTAGGTATTACTACAATTTTTACATATTGTTCCATTTTTATTAAAAGAAGTAGGTTTTTTAAAATAAATTTGATAACTAATATCTGCGGAAAATGAACGAATTCTTAATCATAACCTCCTTTTATGAAGTCTGTTAAAAATTAAGTTAAGCGTTTAAAAAATACTACTGAGCTACGTTTTTATTTGGGCGAGTTTAGGCTACGTGTTGGACTAACATTTTCGCTGACTTGGTGCTCGTACATGCTCGACACGTCTGGCAACACTGCTATCGAAACACAACCCTAGCCGCAACAGAGTGCACCTTTGTGAAATTATTGTGAATTAATTAAAGAAAGCTTACTTTTGTATAAATTTATTATCGCAGGGAACATTTCCAAGCGTATTAGTTGTACTTGTGTTAGTGTACACAAATCGAGTATATTCAAGAGGCGTATACAAGATTTAAAATGTTTTGGCCAGTCATCCCCAGAGTTTAATTTAAACAACACGTATTTACCTCAGTGAACACAGTTCGTTTGCAGTAGCCGCATCACCCAAATTTCACAATGAAAGTCACAATTACAACTCTGAACGATGAAATCTTCGTCTTGGACGTATCCGAAGATCTGGAGTTGGAAAATTTTAAAGCCTTTTGTGAAATCGAATCCGGGTTCCCTGCGAAAGATATCATACTAAATTACAATGGAAAGCCGCTTTTGGACGATAAGAAATCCCTAAAGGAGCACGGTGTTCACGACGGGGACGTCATCGTGCTTCTCCACATGATGCAGTCAGCCTCCAACCTCAATCAGACTGATTCCAGTCAAGGTATATGTTGATCACACTTTACATTCTCACTGTGCATTTTAAAACTGCATTGTCATGCTTATTGTCATTTATGACACTGTATTTTCTTCAAATTTATTACTGGCAGCCAAAATGCAAACAAAGAGAGCTAATATATTTCATTAAAAAGAACTATGACAGTAACTGTCAATAAATATATTTTTATATTTAAAGGTTGAGTTACTTTTTTTTGTAAATAAATTAAAAACCTCATCATCCTTGCAGCTTTGCCAACTGGCTTAGCCAGTTTAGACTTCAGCGGCATCAGAGTTCCACCAGCTAGTGCAAGCACTTCAATGGCAGCTAGAAACCCGCCGGTTGAAGAGGACCCACGTATCATCAGGGAAATGTTCTTGGCTAATCCAGATCAACTCGCTCTTCTGAAGCAAAATAACCCAAGATTAGCTGATGCACTTCTCAGTGGAAACTTAGGTACGCCTTTAAATATTTATTATGAGTGGAGGTAACGTTACCCACATATTTGATACCAAAACCTAAATGCGTGACAATCTAAGAAGTCTGATTTGACAGCAGAACAACATTGCTTTACTAGTAAGTATAAAAGAGATGAAATAAATCTCTTTTGCCACTTAGTGGTAAAGTGATCTTCTGTCCTTCCCCACTCTACTGTCCATTCGACTTTTTATAATTATTGTCACGGATATAAGTGTTAATACATGTTCCTAATTTTCTGTGCATAGTAGGTTAGAGATTTGGTTATTTTTAAAATGATTATTGCTTTTGTAATAACTATATTAAGCTTTTAAGTGTGGAAAATTCTCAGCAATGTTAATTAGATGGCTGAAATTATTTATTTTTGCTGTTTGACAGTTTTAGCACTGCTTTCCTTTTCAATTACAATACCAGTTTATTTCTGTTTGAAACCATAATCAATATTAAACATACAAATAAGTCTAGAATCAATTCAAGTGTCAGTCAGTTTAGTAATAAAAAAACCAAGCAAAAACATTCCATACTTAATTACGGAATAGCTTAGTAAAACTTATGTCTGGTGATAGCACAAAACAATGATCAAGTACGTAATTAGCTTACTAACCAAATTATACAGGAAATATTTTGATTTTTTATATCATCAAACATCTCAGACGGGAGGTATAACTTCTCTGCCAAATTCAATGAATTTACAAAGGGGAAATTATTAATAATAATGGTGATTGGAATAATATTAACAGTTAGTATTGAGAAAACCAACTTTAATGATAAAAGTTGGTTCTCTTGATACTAACAAGACATTTAATAATTTTTAACCAATAACATTAACCCTATCAAAATCATAATGTTGAAAATTTAAATCTTGTTTCATAGATACATTTGCTTCTGTGCTTCGCGAACAAATCTTAGCTAGAACGGAACGTCAGCAACAGCGTATAAGGTGAAAAACATTACAGATTGGTTTCGTGAGATAGGTGTCAATAGGGAGATATGACTTAAAGCTAGACTTATTTCAGGATGATGAATTCAGATCCATTTGATACAGAAGCGCAGCGTATGATTGCTGAGGAGATTCGCCAGAAGAACATAGAAGCCAACATGGAGGCTGCCATGGAGTACAACCCTGAAACGTTTGGCACCGTCGTGATGCTGTACATCAATTGTCATGTGAATGGGTAAGCTTATCATTTTTACAATATTGTTGAACTGTTGTATGGTATTGGAAACTTTTGTTAGTGGTAGAGAGGTATAACTAGTAAGTAAGTACATTTAAGTTACTACTTTTGTAGCATTCAAATATATTTTTATAACAATATATTTGAATGCAACAAAAGTATGTTCTTTTATTATGGATATTTGACATGATAATACATACAGAAACCATGTTCCAAAACATAAATACTTTGATCCTTCACCATTGGATATTTAAGGGTAATACAGAATTTATGAGCACTGGTACTTTGTTCCAGATTTCCAGTGAAAGCATTTATTGACTCTGGTGCTCAGACAACTATCATGTCAGCGGCGTGTGCTGAGCGGTGTAACATCATGCGACTGGTGGACACAAGGTATGTAAACTTGGTTATTTTATGCCTTCATTTGTGTATATAGCAACCAAATTGAATCATGTAAACACATCTCATGTAAGTGCGTCTTGAATGCCAGCCACATACTCTTTATTTCTCTCTCAATTCACAGTGAATCAATTTGGACTGTGGAATGTGCTAATAAGCTATTGTTTGAGATTGTACTAAGTGACTTCAAAATGTTTTTTTCTACGACAAGCAAAGCGAAAAGTTACCAACCATATTCTTACCTGCATTGCAAATGATGAGTTTTCGGATTAGCTATTTATTTATATTAAGTACCAGGATTCAGTTTTCCAAGTTTCTGCAAAACGTGTAAACATTGAGAATAATTTACTAAATGATAATCCGTATATATTACATAAAAATTAATCCCAGTTTCCCTTGGTCACGCCATGACTTGAGAAAGACTTTACCGATTTCATTCATCTTTTTGCATTTGATAGCCCAGTTCTTGAGGAAGGTTTTAGGGTATTTAACATCATGGTACGAACCTTAGAAGTTAATTATAAAATGTCAGAGTCATCATCATCTGCCTAGCCTTTTCCCAACTATATTGGGGTCAGCTTCCAGTCAAACCGGATTCAGCTGAATACCAGTATTTTACTTGGAGCGGCTGCCTACCAGGCCCTAATTATAAAATGTCAGTGATTTATTTATATTAAATTAGAGCTGAAAAAGATAATTAAACCAAATGTTAAGCCACTGCTCCACTGCAGTGATGCTATTCTATTATAATCTTACTGTGTAAACTTAGATGACGTCATCACAAAGTGAGCTGTCGATCCATACTAACACAATGTAATGTCAGTGCACTTCATGTCCACTTCACGTAACCACGGACCTAACTTTCCACAGTGAGATATTTACTGAATAGCTCCACAGCTAAAGATGTGCTGCAGCATATTGAGCGATAGCAGCAAGAGTTGCGGACTTCCCATTATAGCACTAGCTGCGCTAAGCTAATATAGTGGCGGACATAACCAATACCTACAACTGTTTACGCTTATCCCTTTGTTCAAAAAGACGTTATGGCGCTTCACCTGGCAGAAAGCCAGCCATCTGTCAATGACCGGTCATTTACACGACATTCTACGTCCTTTGCAAATTATGCTGAGATCATACTGTGTATGATTAGTGTATCAATAAAGGGGTTGCCAATGCCATTGAGCTTGGAGGTGGAGGAGACTACCACTGAAGCGTGGAGCGACCTATGCCTAGCAGTCTGTAATGTTAAACTTGTTTGATTGATAAAAAACACATTCCTTTTTATGGCTCTCGTCAGAACACCATGCTTAGAAAGAAAGAAAGAAAACTTGTTTATTTGGAACACATAGATACGTTGATACAAATATAAGGAAACTTAATTTTAAAGCAATAACATTGTTTGCCCCCCGGGTGCGCCAAAAATAGATGCCAGACAACTAGAAATTACCTGGCGCTATTTTTCTACGTCAACTGAACCTTACGTTGAGTGTACTGAACCTTATTTAGCGGTGAGATGCCGGTGGGTGGTTCCACCTTCATTTACATAACGCGCACGTGCCTAGGCTGCCCGTCCATAATAAAGTAGCAGCTTTAAACCTTCACATTTAGTGCACGTGTATCAGACAGCACAAATGTATCTTTAGAAGTTAGCATTTCAAATAATTTTAGATCTTATATTCAACCGTTTATAGATTTTAGAAGAAGAAACGGCTGGTTGTGCCGTTATCTAAGAGTAATAAGTCAGTATTAGAATTTCTTGACGACCGCAATATTTTTGTGTTATGATTTGAAAACGACAATATTCATTTAAGACATTTTAAGGCTGTATATTTTTCAAAAGTTACTATATTTAAACCAAACAAAATATAATAAGCAACAACAAAACAGATTGTAAGTTCTGTACAGTTCTTTACAGATTGTGTTTTTCAGTAAAACAAGTTGTATCTCAAATCATTTTTCAATGCCAGACTTTTGTTTAAAAAAAGAAAACTGTTTTAGTAATTAATAGGAGTCCAATAAATACACTGTCTTCAATCTTGTGTGAAAATCTCATACAGCAACTGCTACTTTTCATCAAACATTCCATAGCGGAAAGTCACGTTAAAATTACTTACTTAAATTGCTTATCACGTGTTTTTTATAAGGAAAAAATAATAAAAATCTACACAGTTTAACAAAGTTGGTCATGAATAAAGCTTTTAGAAGTAAGGAAAACTTACTCTAGAATTTTCTTTCTGAGAATGTTATGAAACTGATTTTTGTCCCTTAGTACTTACTGGATTGGAAACTTTCACTCTTTTGCAATAACTACCCGGCTGCCCTAAAAAGAGGGTTCTTCCAATGAATCATGTTGCTTCTTTTAATTGTATGAATCTGAGATTGAACTAAATTAACTGCCATCAACTGTACCAGACTGGTTGAAAAGTGATCTTGTTTGGATCTTAAAAGTTGTTTTTGCACTCGAGTTTTTTTCTAACTGTTTTATACTGCCCATTTGGATTTCCCCTCTCTTTCTCAGCCTGCTTCAGCAGGTAAATTAATTTCTTAATTAATTCCTCAAGCACTCATCCCATCCGACCTCACCCTATGTATTTTAGAAAAACTAATGGCCAGCCCACTGCTTCTTTTGTCTGGCAGACATGTTATTGTCACCGCATTAGCGATACTTATCCTTGTGGGAGTATCATTACTTTCACCTTAGTCAAAGAAAAATAACAATATAGGTAGTCGTGCATTGTTCGTCTTCGCTCCTCGTCGCCCACTCGTGTCCCGATGCATCTCGGTTAGGTATCAATTACTGTTCTGCCTACACATGAACGCATCTGAAACTAAAATACAATATAAACCAAAATCTAACGATCTGCCTCTAACATAATAGTTTTCATACACTATATTTTGGTTATTCTGCTCGAGATGGCTGTGTTAATGTTTACAACTGATTAAGTGGTTTACTCACATTTGTGTAACTTACGACAGTGTAGCTACTCACACTTCGCTTCTTGTTATCTTAAATAAATTATGTTGTATAGCATTATCAGTATGTACGTACTACGTAGCTGACTTAATAGTAGGAATTCCATACCTACATCCACATGTCGACCATTTAATCATCTGCACTTGGAAAACCTCTTATTCGTTCAGCTTTTTTACCATACACAGTTTTATATAATGCCGACCGGAAAAAACTTTCGTCTCTAATAGCCCCTGCCGTACCATTTTTTTTTCAAATTGGCATTAATATCAGGTACTTAGAATTTAATCGACGAAGTAAAATGTTTTGTTCATTTTCGTTGACTGACACAACGCACAGGCTAGAGAGTTCTTTTATAATGAAATTTATATCTAAATTACGATAAGGTTATGAGAGTACGTAATTTTCGCAGGCGAAAGCTCCCATCGGGCACTCAATTGTGCTTTTCAATAAACATCTATATTATATCATCTATATTAGTGTTCACTAAAAGCATCGAAAGAGTATCAGAACATTATATAAGATCGCGTTATCGCATTAAAGGATGCGTTTTTGTGCTCAGCGAAGTGTATTCAACGTTTTCATTGCGTCGCGCACACTGCCGGCTCGTTGAAACGCAGGTCACTTGTGCGTGCGCTATCTTTCATTCTATAAATACACAGTGCGATATACAACCTAAATTTTTCCCTAGATGGGCAGGCATCGCGAAAGGCGTCGGAGTGCAGAGAATCATAGGCAGAATTCATATGGTACAGATGAGGATCGAGAAAGATTTCCTCACCACTTCTTTCTCCGTGCTTGAGGAGCAGCCCATGGACATGCTGCTTGGCTTAGACATGCTCAAAAGACATCAGGTAACTAATAATTAGATACTTACTTAGTTGTTTGCAGATTGTTTGTCTGTATGGGTTCAAGTTCACTAATCCACGACTTTTTACATAGTGCAATATAGACTTGAAACGGAACGTTCTTCGTATCGGCACGACCGGCACCGAGACACCTTTCTTGCCCGAGTCCGAGCTGCCCGAGTGCGCCCGGCTCTCCGGCTACTCGGAAGACGAAATCGTCAACCAATCGATGAGGGACCAAGAGGAACGGCAAGTCAAAGAAGCAATGGAGAAGTCAAAGCAAGGTGGGCGTTCCAAAAAGAAGTAACAAGTACGATTAAATACGAGAAATTGTGGAGATGTCTTTCGTTCTTGCACCGTAATAAAAATAGTAACGTTAATATATTTATAAAACAATAAAAATCGTAAAACTAATCCTTTGTTTCTGTGTAGTGATTGCATGTGCGGAGTAGCTAACAGCTTGTCGGTAACGCGTGCATTTTTGTCGGGAAAGTTGGGTCAGTGAATGGAAACGGTAATGAAACCAAGTTGAGAAATGAATATGGGGAGTCTGCTCGACACTGCATGGGGATTTTACGATTTGATCATTTCCTTACTGTTAGAATGTTATTGCGTTCATAAGCTATGGGTGTTTCACGTACTCACCGGTATGTTGTTGTTCTAGATTATTTCATTATGTCATAACTTCATTGACTGCACTTTTTCGAGTCGATAGAGTAGACATCATCGGCTTTTTATTGTTGGCTTCTGACTTGAAATAAGGTATTCAACTAACCAACATTTTAGTAAAAAATACTGTACAATTTTTAGACTATATTGTTTAGTGGTAAAGTATCTCAACTATTTTCAATTAGAAAATGTACGTTAATAAAAATTTGACGTTGCTTGTTGGTGCTTGCGAAACTAACCTAAATAAGGTCTTGTCTTGATTCGACCTGCTTGGTATATAAAGTTCACACATCTTGTAATATTCCATTAAATATAATTATTATAAGACACAATAGCAGATCCTCTGAATCCGCGCCGATAACCTGTCAAGAGTCATGTATCTAGATTTTAAATAACAATATAGATTCAACGAGATATGCAACAATAGTTCTTTTTATGTATGTTAGCATCTTCAAATTGAGTCTACTCTAAGTGGAGCGGGTACGGTGGGTCTGCGTTGTAACACGTAGCCTCTAGACCAATAAACACATTTAGACACAACTGGGTTGGTGAAATTTCTGACAATTATGTAACACTAGCAGCACGCCGCAGTTTCACCCGCGTAGTTCCCGTTCCCGTGGGAATACGTGGATAAAATTAATATAGCCTGTGTTACTCCCTAATAATGTAGCTTTCCATTGGTGAAAGAATTTTTGAAATCGGCACAGTAGTTTTTGAGTTTATTCATTACAAACATACATACACACAAAAATACAAATCTTTCCTCTTTATAATATTATTATGTAACATATTTGACATTGAACAGAGTCCGGCGGCAACCTTAGACCGACGACTAGCGGACAATCAACATCAGTGCCAATGCAAATCAATAATCAGCTCAATAACCAGAGAATGGGTAAGTATTGTACAACATGTAACAGAATTAACGCAATCATTGAAGAGGGGTCATCAGGACAAGCCTGTTGGTCTAGTGGTTAGTGACCCTGACTGCAAAGCCGGAGGTCGTGGGTTCGATTCCCACCCAGGACAAACTTTGTGTGATGAGCATAATTGTTTGTTCTGTGTCTGGGTGTAATTTATCTATAATATGTATGTATTTATAAATTATATAAGTATGTATATCAGTTGGCTGGTTACCATAACACAAGCTCTGCTTAGCTTGGGATCAGATGGCCGTGTGTGAGCTGTCCCAAGATATTTATTATTATTATTATTATTTATTATTATTATCATTATGAATAACTTTTGCTACGGGATCAGCCCCGAAATCGCGAAAAAAGAATCGACTGCCCTAATAGAAAGAAAGAATAATTACGGTGCACATAACTTGACAAAATGTACTGAACAGCTGACTCTTTATCGCGAATTCTGATTTGGTTCTATAGTAAAAGTTGTTCATAATGATGAGTACACTGTACAATGAGCCCTTTTCAGTTATTACTTTTATTCTGTTACACATTGTATAGGTAGAAAGAACATTATTTATCTAGGCACACTATTTACTGATAGTGTGGTGTTAACAGGCAAAATTAATTCCCCTCTGAACATACCATGTAGTTAGCCTACCAAAGATTTTTAAATTAAACTTTTAAATAAACTTTCTATAATATATCTTTTCAGTGCTGGGTGACCCTGGGCAGACCATCATGCCGAATGACAACTTCGGTGAAGTTGAAGTAGAAGAAATAATGTCCCTTGGATTCACTAGGGAACAGGTATACTGCTATGCTGATATGATACTCCTTCCTTTCTAATATTAAGCTAGGTTTTGTCATCAGCTTCACCCGCTTGATAGTCGAAAATGTACTACCGAGAATCGTACGACTTTAAGATTTATAATATAAGGAGGGTAGCAGAAAATATGTGACACCCAGGCCTGCACGATCGAGGTTTCCAGGAGAAGCTCCGGGTCCAGCTGCTTCAGCGCCCACCGCGGACCACTCAGGGACTGTGGGACCGGCGCGGTCGAGGTCTGTGCGGAGACGTTGAACCGGATATAACGGTGGTCGCAAAGGGCACTAGGAGGAGCACGGATGGCTTTTAGTCAGTAAGAGTCTGACACTCCCTCCCGCTCCACCCAGAGCGGAAGGAGTCGTTTGATGATTTCCCATCCGTAAAAAAAAAACAGAAAATATGTGCTTGTCTCTCAATTCCAAATAAACAGCTGTACAGGTTGATGACAGACACACATATGAACTCTGTACTGGATTTAATATATATCCTAGTAGGTACATCTTCTAGTTTCCTAAACATGTGATAAAGGCAGGTCAAGAGCATGTCCAAATTATTTAGAAAACGCGACTATATCGTTTTTGTTGTGGTTTCGCAGATATAGTATGAAATATAGTCATTGATCGTATTGCCATTCTAAAACGAAGCAACTGTCGCAGCCAACTAGATTAATCAGCCGTTTAATTAGCGGCCTAGCCCTTTTATATAACGGTGCCATTTATTCAGCTGCCTAACTGAAATCCCGGCATTTAATTGAACAGCTAATAGTCAAATTACTTGGTTCAATATCGTTTAATGACTTGCCTGGCACAGAGGGCTTAGGCGGACACGTATACGCACACAGGATAATTTAGATTCGAATGTTCTCAACAAACCCTTTTTTTTACGGATGGGCAATCGTCAAATGACTCCTTCCGCTCTGGGCGGAGTGGAAGGGAGTGTCAGACTCTTACTAAAACCATCCGTGTTCCTCCTGCCTTTGCGTTCGAGGGCCGCGGTGACTCTTTCGAACAAATGTCGCAACTCCTTTAAACCCTGCAGACAGAAATGGGAGCCCCTATCCCTATGTTGAAATTGGTTGTTTGTATTCTGAATTCCCAAAATTAAATATTTTATATATTCTTGTCACACGGTTACCCTATTCTATGACCGGCCTAATCATCTGCCAGCCCGTTAGTTCATATTCAATAATGTTGTATTAGACGCATTGGCTAAATGTAATTGAAGCCGCTTGATTAATCGGCGCCGTTCAATGAAAAGGCTAGGCAGCCAATTTAACAGTTGATTAAGCCAGTTGTCTGACACAACTCATAGCGACAGTGGAACGTAATCAATTTTCCCATTCTCGTTGTAGGCCATCGTGGAGCTGCGGCGCTTCAACGGCGACAAGACGCAGGCGACCATGGCGCTCTTCGCGAAGTCTCTCAAGTTCTGATCAAATGACCACTGCCCTCACAGGCCCACACAGACTGTCGACCAGTGTTCACATATACTGGCGACATTTAACTTAACACACAAATTTATTGACTGTAGTCAACAGAAACATCCATTATTATGATAAAAAATGTTTATTTTAGATTGTTTCAAAATTTTATTTTTATTTTTATTGTATTTTATGGATAATTTTAGGTAAATATATTGCCACGTCGGCACCTACTGGTGATTTCAAGCTATTCTTTGATCATCACGTAGTGCGCTGAGCGTAATGTGTACGGACTGATGCTACTGCTTATGCTGGGGCATTTGCATTTGTAAGACTTGCTTATAAAGTTACACAGATAATTGTGTATAGTTTTATAAATTCGACTGCAAGCTTTATAGTGCCTACTCGAGGCGTCAGAGACTTGCACGACAGACGATACACAGTGGTGTAATATGAATTGATATGAAATGATTGTGGAATCACAATAATGGTGGCGTTTAGTTCAATAATGGCGTTTAATATTAAGATGGTCACAGACTTACACATATGAATCCTCTATCAGTCAAGTGACGCTATTTTATAAGTCACAGAGAAAGAAAATAAAAGCAATAGTAGATATTGTTGAATATAATTTATGTACCTATGTTGTACGGCTATTTACAAATACATAAAACTTATTAGATTAGATTATATACAAGCTAGTAGAAGATATGTATAAATGTACAAGCGGAGTAAAAAGGGGGAGGGGAAAAACTCACAGGGCATCGAAAAATTCGTCCACATCGCTGTCATCGCTGGAGAAGTGCCCAGAACACTGGCCGCATTGCCACGTTGATTGGCAATGCTGATTCGTTGGCCAAAGAAAAGGCCAGCCCTCTGGTCACATGAAGAGTCGACTAACTGCTTGCTGATTTCGCGAAAAACTCAATGAGCATTCGGACCCCATGGCCCTAGTGTTTCAACCCCAAACGGCTCAAATACATAATTCCCAATAAAGTTGTATTTGCGCCGTTTGAGATTTTCTGCACCCGCATCAGCCGCCCCAGCACAACCCGCCGTGCTAAGAAGATGGGATGGCGGAAGGGTGTCGACACATGTTGCATCCCATACCAAAGGCCTACCCAACTTCCAAGGCATTATGGTCATCCCATCTGGCCTCTTACCATCGTCTTGTGCCAGGCCATTCGGTTCTAACAAGGTGACGAGCTCGACGGATGAGATGTCATTAATGCTGGCGTACCGTGCTATACGACCCGCACTTTTACTGCAGGATAGACCACGGTGTCCGAGGCAGTTGACTGCTTTACCACATTGACAGCGATGTGAATGCTCTACTAGGAGCACCCAGCATAGTACATACGTTAGGTGACGGTAATACCTGTAGCCAGAGGCCCGACTCCAATTCACCCACAGCCAGCAGGCGGGCACGCTCAGCAGTGTTGGTTGACGTATTTAAGAGGTTATTCCGTACCAACACGCAGAGCGGCTCGCATATATACCTATGTTAATTATAATAAGTGTAGTTGAGTTTGAACAAACGTGCCTGCCTTTCTGCGTTTTAATCGTCTAGTATCAACAGAAAGATTTTAGCTATCCGTCTCTCCTGTAATTTGGTGTTAATAATAAAAAAACCTTGGTGAACGACCTATATTTTAAATTGATGCTATAATTATGTTCTCGCGAGTCGATGAAATTCAAATTATCACAAAATAGGTACGGTATTTTTATGGGACATTTTGTATGTTAGTCTTGTTTCTTCATAGCTTTTTGTTTTTTCTCTTTTGGGTAACCATTGGTTTAAAGGGAAACTACATTTCCCTTATTTTAACGGAAATACAACATAAACAATTTTGCATGAGTTAATTTTATACATAATTTAAGTTAATATTTTATATGTTTTCATGATTAAAGTTAGTTTTTATTAATCAAGAGTTGTTTCAATAATTCCTCTATCGATTTCCTTTCTTTTCCTTTTTATTTGGATGGTGGCCTCGTCTCGATTCCGCATTTTTGTATTTTTTTTTTAAATGAAGATGAAAAAAAAACAATTTAGAGCAACAGTAGCAGTGGTCCAGTAGTAAAGGGTACGAACCCAGTCCGGCACGGAATACCTAATGTAATTAATGACACAAACGGTGAAGAAAAACATACCAAAATAGTATGAGCGTGACTACCGCAGGACCACGAACTCCAATCGCTTCCATATTTTGCAAATAATTAATAATATAAGCTGGTGAGGATTGTGTGGTGAACGTCTCCACACAATCCTCACCTCAGTGCAAGCAAACGGCTAGGAGTATCGACTTGATTTCAATTCCAAAAAATAGTCAAAACGCTGTGCCAAATCTCGAAAATAGTCATTAAGGGATTCCAGAGTTATAAAGGTGTCTTGGTGAGGATTACGTGGTGAGCCTTTCTCCACACAATCCTCACCTCAGTGCAAGAAAACGGCTAGGAGTATCGACTTGGTTTCAATTCCAAAAAATAGTCGTCTCCAACCATGCTAATTTTGATCTTGTAAACCATGTAGAAGTATATTAAACTTCCATGTAAACTTCTACATACATTATGTTTTAGTACAGTCGCGAACACTAAAGTGGCAAAACTATTTTATTTAATTCACTCCCGACCCGTGGTACAACTGCGATGTCCAACTGGTTGTACTACGGAGAAGTAAATAAAAAAAATAACCACGAAGGGGATGGCGGGGTCTGTTCGCTCGCTTCGCTCGCTCACTTGACCCCGCCATCCCCTTCTAACCTAACCTGTCCGAGTCGGGGAGCCCCAAATCCCTTTACTTCTCCGTAGTACAACCAGTTGGACACATCGCAGTTGTACCACGGGTCGGGAGACATTTAATTTTTATTTTATTACTAGCTGTCCCTGCCACCCTTCGCTGTGGTACATTATAGTTGTGTAGCCACCACTCATCACAGCACGTTTTATGACTATCGTCAAGAAACCAAGAAACAAACAGTTCTCAAAAGAACTCTTTTTCACAGTTCTCAAAAGAACTAGACTTCTGTTAAAGGAATAGGAAACGCTGAAGACACGCCGCCGTCGTATTCTTCGGTCTTCGCTCGCCGCGCACGCGAACAACAGCAGACGTCTTCTCTCTTCAAATGCCGCGCAGAAAAGGATCGCGAACTACGCGGAACCCTTATTTATACACACCTGCGGCGCGCGTGCATTCCGCGCACCGCGGTCCGTGACACGAGCGTCTGTAGCGACACCACACGGATTAAATAGGCAACAAGTGCTGTGACGTGATTGGTTGGGAGTTCTTTGTTATTTAGTTAGTAATTTCTTATTGGTTTAGCTCATAATTGTTAATATTCCTAAACTGTATATAAGTGACACATTTTTAATCAATAAATATTCTTTTTACAACCTTCGTGAAACCTACAACTAGGAGTTTTATTAGTAATCTACCGTAACCCAAACATTACTAAAATGGTGACCCCGAACAAAACACACGAAGAAAAACAAGTTAACTGCCGAAGAATCATCAAATTGCAAGATGTCGAATCCAGTCGAAGAGCAGTCCAGTTCATCAGCATCGCATACCGTGACGAAGGCTGAAGCTGCCGGTATCTCTCTCACCATGCGCATTCCACCATTCTGGCGCGACCGACCGCGACTCTGGTTCATTAGTTTCGAAGCTGCAACCAACGATCTCAAGAAAGGCCAAGCACAGCTCGCCCAAATGGTCATAGCACAGCTGGAGCGACAAGACATCGAGCAGATCATGGATCTACTGTACAACCCACCGGAGACGGACCAGTACAAAGCCATCAAGGAAAGGCTCATATCCGCCTACGAAGAATCTGACAGCCGCCAGTTCCAGAAACTACTATCAGAGATGGAACTCGGAGATCAGAAGCCGACCCAACTACTGCGACGAATGCGAAACCTTGCCAGAGACAAAGTTCCCGACTCCACTCTGCGTCTCATGTGGACAAATCACCTTCCGTCACACGTCCGATCAGTCCTCGCAGTCAGCGAATCATTCAGCACGAAGACTGCACTCGAAGAACTTGCTCTACTCGCCGACAAAATGATGGAGCAGACTGCTTCAACCGAAGTCGCAGCCGTGCAATCACCATCCCCACCTACATCATCAGCACCGCAAGCAGATACGCAGTACCTTATCAACGAGATAAGAAAACTATCACTGGAAATTGCCGAGTTGAAAGCAAGACCACCGTACAATGCAGACCACCGCCGCAACCGCTACCCGTCCCGTCACCGTAGCGCATCACGATCACGCAATCGAGAAACATCGCCATCACCATTCTGCTATTATCACCGACGTTTCAAAGGTCAAGCTAGACGCTGCACGTCGCCTTGCTCATTCAAGAAGCAAAACACGGAAAACTAGACAGAACGTTGGCAGAGGCGGACACCGGCGTTCAAGAAATATCACACCGCCTATATATCACTGATAAAAACTCGAAGTTATCATTCTTAGTCGACACTGGAGCCAACATATCCGTGCTACCGAGAAGAAAGGGACAAATAGCAACGCCACTACCATTTCAACTGTACGCAGCGAACAACACTACAATAGCTACGTACGGCGAGAAAACATTATCTCTTGATTTCAATCTACGACGTCCGTACAAATGGAAATTCATCGTAGCTGACGTTTCGAAGCCAATACTAGGAGCCGACTTCCTCAAGCATCATCAACTCATCGTCGATTTGAAAAACCGAAAACTAATCGACGGTGTCACGAGTTTAAAGGTCAACGCCCCGATACGTGTATCGAACGTGCCCACCGTACGCAGTATCGATATGTCACAATCATACCACGACATACTAGCGCAATATCCAGGCATAACGAGACTAACATCGATGCAATTAAACTGCAACATTAACGTGCAACATTTCATCGAAACTCGAGGACCACCGTTACACTGCCGCGCAAGACCAATTCCACCGCATCGCTACGAAATAGTCAAGAAAGAGTTTGAAAACATGATCGAACAAGGATTATGCCGACCTAGTAAAAGTCCATGGTCATCACCTCTACATATCGTACCCAAGAAGAATGGCGATATTAGAGTTTGTGGTGATTATCGTCGACTCAACTCCATCACCATACCTGATCGTTACCCCGTGCCACGCATCAAAGATTTTACTCATCATTTATCCGGAAAAACTATATTCTCTACAATAGACCTCAACCGAGCATACCAACAACTGAGCGTTAGAGATGAAGACATTGAGAAGACAGCTATCATCACCCCGATGGGATTATTCGAATTTCCACGTATGTGCCCCGGTTTAAAAAACGCGGGACAAACGTTTCAACGCTACATTCATGAAGTATTACGAGGATTAGATTTCGTTTTCCCATTCATCGACGATTTACTACTGGCATCGGAAAGTGAAACACAACACCGAGAACACCTACACACCGTACTTAAGAGGTTAGAAGAAAACGGTATCACTATCAACCCCGCCAAATGCAACCTAGGTCAATCAGAAGTTCAGTTCCTAGGATACACCGTATCGTCAGAAGGCATCAAACCTCCAACACATAAAATCGAAGCTATCACCAACTATCCCAAGCCGACTACCATCGAAGAGTTAAGAAGATTCCTTGGTATGATCAATTTCTACCGTGACCATATACCTAACGCCGCATCTCTACAAGCACCATTGAACGCATACCTACACAACGTAAAGAAGAGAGACAAAACTCAAATCACGTGGACCGACGAAGCAACTCAAGCATTCGAGCAATGTAAAGCTAGCATCATAAACGCAGCTCTACTCGCTCATCCGTCGCACCACGCAACACTCGCCTTATTCTGCGACGCATCCGATAACTCAGCAGGAGCAGTATTACAACAATATCTAAACGAATCATGGCAACCGCTTGGTTATTATTCCAAGAAATTTACCGACGCGCAAAAGAAGTATTCTACATTCGATCGCGAATTACTCGCTATTTACATGGCAGTCAAACACTTTCGCAAGACATTCGAAGGACGGAATCTTATCATATTTACCGATCACAAGCCACTAACATTTATAATGTCGAAGATTAATTCTAACTCAGAAACTCAGAGGCGTGCGAGACAACTCTTGTTTATCAGCGAATTTACCACGGACATACGACACGTGAGCGGTAAACAAAACATCGTCGCCGACGCACTCAGCCGCATAGAAACAATTTCATGCCCATCTACAATAAACTACAGCGACATAGCCAGCGCGCAAGACAAGGACAGCAACATTGAACAACTATTATCCCAGAATAACATCACTCTCAAGAAAATATCGATACCTAACAGTGACGTCAAGTTATACTGCGAAGCATCTACTGCTTATGTACGCCCGTACATACCCGAGCAATATAGAAAAGAAGTTTTTAACAGCGTGCACAACATCAGTCATCCTGGTACGCGCACAACTCGAAAACTGATCACTCAAAAATACTTCTGGCCGTCAATGAACGCAGACATCAGCTGTTGGACACGAACATGCCTACTTTGCCAAAAAAGCAAGGTACATCGACACACATTCTCTAACATCGGATTTTTCCCGCCAAGTGAGCGTTTTCAAAACCTTCACGTCGATTTGGTCGGTCCCTTGTGTACAACATCTCAAGGTCATCGGTACTTAGTAACAATGATCGACCGATCAACGAAATGGCCCGAAGCAATACCTACTGACGAAATATCAGCTGTTCGAATAGCAGAAATCGTCTATCAACATTGGATCGCAAGATTTGGATGCCCGACCACACTAACAAGCGACCAAGGTCGCCAGTTCGAGAGTCAGCTGTTTCAAAATTTAATGAAGCTTATGGGAATACAGAAAAATCGCACAACACCATATCACCCGCAAAGCAACGGTATCGTCGAGCGATGGCATCGCACACTCAAGACCGCATTGCGCGCGAAACTCATCAACACAAGTACATGGATTGACGAGTTACCTATCGTGCTACTGGGATTGCGAGCCGCTCTAAACTCAGACACCGGTGTGAGCGCCGCCGAACTTACCTACGGTCACAACTTACGTTTGCCTGGCGAATTTTTCACTGCAAGTACCTGTACACCTGCTATGGATTATACCTACGTTGATAAACTGCGTGCTAGCATTCAAGATAACAAGCCGCAAGTCGCTACCAAACATCATAGCAGCAATAAAAGTGTGTTCGTGCACCAAGATTTACTCACGTGCAGCCACGTATTCATCAGAACAGATGCAGTAAAAAAACCACTTCAGACTCCATATGAAGGCCCCTATCGAGTTATAAGCCGAACAGATAAAGTGTACTCCGTACAGCTACCTAATCGGCAAGCGAACATATCGATCGATCGATTGAAGCCTGCATATGTCATCACAGAAGACAGCAATACCTTACCACCAACCAGTACCTTACCATCAACCAGTACCTTACCACCAAGCAAGATTACCTCATCCAGTACCATTACCACGCCAAGAACACCGATTACCGTTACCAGTACCAAGAAAACCAGGAGCAGTACCACTCCAACCGTTACCAAGCAACAAACCCAAGTACCTCCCGGCAGCGTGACGTCACATCCCGCCCAGAGCAAGTCAACACGCATGGGTCGTGTCATCAAACTGCCGGTACGCTTCGCTTGAAGGGGAGTACTGTAGCCACCACTCATCACAGCACGTTTTATGACTATCGTCAAGAAACCAAGAAACAAACAGTTCTCAAAAGAACTCTTTTTCACAGTTCTCAAAAGAACTAGACTTCTGTTAAAGGAATAGGAAACGCTGAAGACACGCCGCCGTCGTATTCTTCGGTCTTCGCTCGCCGCGCACGCGAACAACAGCAGACGTCTTCTCTCTTCAAATGCCGCGCAGAAAAGGATCGCGAACTACGCGGAACCCTTATTTATACACACCTGCGGCGCGCGTGCATTCCGCGCACCGCGGTCCGTGACACGAGCGTCTGTAGCGACACCACACGGATTAAATAGGCAACAAGTGCTGTGACGTGATTGGTTGGGAGTTCTTTGTTATTTAGTTAGTAATTTCTTATTGGTTTAGCTCATAATTGTTAATATTCCTAAACTGTATATAAGTGACACATTTTTAATCAATAAATATTCTTTTTACAACCTTCGTGAAACCTACAACTAGGAGTTTTATTAGTAATCTACCGTAACCCAAACATTACTAAAGTTGCATAGATGTGAAATGACGAATAAAACTTTTTGTATTTCTCCTATCCCAGCATCACGACACGTAACTAACGTGTTTACTAATGTACGTTTGCCCAGCACGGCCCCCTAGAATTTGCGTATTAAATGTGCACCAATGCAATGTACTCGCCTCTAGGAGTATATTATGTACCTGCTTCTTTTTCAATGTACCTCTGTACTTCTGAAGAAATATGCAAAAAAAGGGGGCCGTGCCAGCCAAACGATTTCAGCAAGGCCCCCATGTAACTTGAAAAATAAATAGCGTATTAAAAAGTTTCTTAAACTCAAGGAATGTACCCTATTAACACGTTATATATGCCGCAACAGATATTGTGAATTCGTAATAACAAATAATATATAGACGTGGATAGGGGGCCGGGCTGGAAAAAAGAAACATAAGAAAATATCTAAAAAAGACAAAACAACCTTAGCCAAAAACTATTAAAAATTATTAATGTTTGGCAAGTAATATATGTAACTGTATTTACCGAGGAATCAACGATGATAACTTTCGTGCGGGCGTTCAGCAGGACCACAACTTTGAATGTCGATTCCAAGTTTCAGGAGCTTGTCGCTTTCCTCAACCTTGTGACGTTGCAAAATGGTAATTGTTGACGGCTAGCGACATCTCTTATAAGTTAGTGATTTGTCAGTATTGACATATCTCGTATTTCAACGTTAAGCTAATGAGAGACGTGTCGTCGTGTTGTGTGCTGAGTTTAGACCAGACAAGGGTGGATGGTGTGCCGACCCATGTGGTAAGTCACATGATCCGACCATCGTCCAAGGAAATCATCAGGTATAATATGCCCAGAGGGTAAACACACTAAAAATCCCCGCCTCTAGGGGGGGCGCCGGGGTGGGGGGAGGGGGTTAAAGTTCCCACTTTTGAGTTTTTCGCTAATATCTTTAAAACGGTACATCTTAGAGAAAATGCCTTCTACGTAATGAAAGCTAATAAAATTTACTACAACTATACACTTTTTCGAATTCCTAACTATTTTTGAAGTAAGTACACGTTCTGGAAAAGTGAAATTTTCTAAAAAAAAACCGACTTTCAAACATTACCTCCTGCCTGCTACATCAATCGTGTTATTTAGGGATGAAAAATAGCCGGCATTGCATGTTAATCCAGGGCCTAATTTACCTACATACCAAATTTCATACAAACCTGTTCAGCCATACAGCTATCGAAACATTTTTCCTTTTTTAAAATTTTATTTTATATCTTAATCCTAGGTCGTGAAGGTCCTGACAAGGTTCCTTCTTCCAAAGCACCCTCATCTTCAGTGGATGGTTCTTGCTGGAGGAACTCTTCACCATCTTCACCATTGTCTTCATCTTCACCATCGTCTTCGTCAAGAGACATGCCGTTGAGACATTTCCCTTGTCAGTGGAGGCATGCCGAAGAACATTTGAGCATTGCTTTGCGACATCCACATTTGCCACTACCACAACCCTTAGCGCATCGGCAAAGTATTGTTTTTAATAGGACCTCTGGTGCGGGCAAATCATCAGTTGTTATTGGCACCATGGGCTGCCTCTACATGTTTCCATCCCTACTCTTGGGGAGGCAGCTCATTTCCAAGCCACAGTTGCACTTGGTGGTAGGTGCGCCGTGAATGCTGTTTAGCTTCGTTCTCAGTTGATGGGAGGGAGCTGAGGGCAGGCTTAATCTCTGGCAAGGATCTCATGAACAACTGAAAGCGATAGCGACGGTTGAGGGAAGTCAGTCTTGTTGGCACCCCAAACCATTGAAGAAAGCACATCTTCCCAGCCTCAACAACTTCATTGTGCGTGGAGGCGGGGTTATAAAAGATCGCTGCTGCTTCTTTGATGATATCTGACTTCAAGTACAATTTTGAGAAACCCACTTTACACTACATAATGCGCACACAAAAAACAACTACTCTTGAAATCGAATTGGGGAGCTGAAGACCTAAGCTGAGACGGCCCTGCATCTTCTTGAGGTGTGGATGCATTTCTTACATCCTTATAATTTTTTTTTTAGCTCGGGTGTAATTTTTACGACCATTCGTGTGGATTAAAAGCTAGGGTTTTCAAACCACGGAAAATTTGGTGATTTTCATCTTTCCGTTCTTGACTAGCTTTTATAAGGCCAAGTATTCCCTTTTCATCTCAGTGACGTCCTTACTCCCTTTAACGACGTCCTCGTCACACACAGGACACTTATTATTACTTTATTACTCATTGCGGATAAACCGATTCGTAACTAATCATGTTTATAGATCAAATAATCTGTTCGGCCCTGTGGCTGCTCCCCTGCGTTACCGGGTAGGCCACTCAAAATGAGATGACAGACGATGACAACATAAACCCAAAGGCATGGATGATAATGAGAATGGTAGTTTTAGCCAGCAAGATCGCGTTTTCTGTGACAGTGGGCATCGGAGATATGGAAAGAAAAGTGGTGACCTTCACTCCATTACCTGCTTTTGGTCGAAAACGCGATCTTAAACTGTTACCGCCTTCACCGCTTGGAGGTACTCCCAGCTTATGTGATAGCATAAGCTGAGAGTATACTATAAAATATCTAATTTATAGTTTTCAACATCAGGTAATGCTCGTCACAATGGAAAACATTCATTTTCACTATTTCGGAGCGTGATACTCGAAAACTTATTAGAATTTCGAAAAAGTGTATAAGACAAAAGTTGTTGTAAATTTTATTAGCTTTCATTACGTAGAAGACACTTTCTCTAAGACGCACCGTTATAAAGATATTAGCGAAAAACTCAAAAGTTGGAACTTCAACCCCCTCCCCCCACCCCGGTGCCCACCTAGAGGCGGGGATTTTTAGTATGTTTACCCTCTGGGCATTCTGAACACATTTCTGAAGAAATTGTTTAGGTTCCAGCTCACGCAGTCTACACCTGCTTTGTTAAGTGGACTATAAGTGCTTTTGCGCAATTCGGAACTCGTTATTTTAAGCGAATCGTAGGCAAAAGAATCGCATTGCTTTTGCCGAAACACTTACACAATTAAGCCGCTGATTTCCTGATTAAGGTTCTTGAAACCGGCTGTTTCGGCGGTTTTACTGCTACTGAGTAATGAGTAAGGTAATACTGCTTTACACAGTTAGGTAATGTGTCGATTCTACAGGCTGATTTCTTTTTGAAAGTACAACACCATGTACAATTTGAACCCTGGGCACAATTTTGTAAAAGCGAAAAGCCATCTTTTAACACTTCTCGGATGAGTAATTTTTGTATGGAAGTTTTTTCATTGCCAATGATTGTCACCGAATAATTGCAAACACCGTAAAATTGTGAACAGAGCATTTCGAATAGGTTACCTACATTAAATTCCAACCAAATTCGATAGGTAGTTTATAATATTAGTTTACATATTATGTACCTACTACGTGTCTTATTTTATTATAAACTTACGGTGTTTGCAATAATCCGGAGACTGTTACAAAGCTCTAACGGCTCTCTAAAGACTGCGCATGTGAGGTTAGGTAGGTAATTCAAATTATTGGAAAATGCAGCGTGGGTGCACCTTATTGTAATGAGCATACCTAGAGTAGGTTTTATAGTCTTTGTAATGAGCATGGGTAGTCTGCAGATAGGTATCGCGGGAATCCTCTAGACGCAAGCAACTTGCCGAATCTGCAATGCGATTCTGTAAACATGTCGAGTGAAAACTTAGGCGAAGTGAACGACAAGTGAGCTGTCATTCCGTCTTGTTTGTATGAACGAACCAGTTCACTTCATCTAAGTTCTATGGTGACATGTTTACGGAATCGCACTGCCGTATTTTTATTGAGGACTTAGGTTGCTCTTGACCTCGATCACGCCAATATGTGCATCTGGATTGAGGGCCCAAGTCTTATTTCGTTTCGCAAGGGTTCAAAATCTGGATATATTGAACAATCGGCCCGTGTAAAAATAGCTACTCAAATAAAACGATGTTGATTTTCGGTTCAGATTGGTATAATGTTCACGTTTTATAAATGTATAACAAATATTGTATTAGGTAGATACATTTAATTTGAGATCCGCATTAAGGTATACATACTTATACGTCGTTAAAATTACGCGCATTGCTTCCGATAACATCTAGAACTAGACTTCACTCAAGTTTCATACCTTGGGCTCTAGACAAGTGACATTCTGTCAGAGATAGCGTGGCGAAGGCGATTGTCAATACGTCAAAAATGTATGGGAATGACAGATACTATCGAGATGTCACGTGATCTAATTCCTACATTTTGGCATTTTGACAGTCGCATTCGCTAATTGAATGGCACATTGTCTAGGGCCTCTTAGGTAGGTACTAAGAAATAAATTATACTCGTACGGGGTAACTCTCTTCTTACGTTTTTGTACCGCTTAGAACAATTCGCAATATCATACTCAGGGACAGCTATTTTAGCATCACGTCTAGGTTCAAACAATATATTATAAGTAATTCTATAAATTGGCGTTTTAATTATTACTTCCGTGATATGGTAAAATGTTGTAAAAATGTTCTTAAACGGCGTCATCTGAATCAGGCGGTTGACTGGCTAGCTTATTCGCCATTGCAGTTAAAATATCAGTTAGTCGAGCGAATCTTTGACTTGGCGTGGTCAAAGCTCCCCTTTCTCCCCACAGGAAGTTAATGTGGAACTCTGTTCTGAATAGTTCGAGGAGAGTGGGGTCTAGAACAGGTCCTAAGGAGGACATCTCCTGCACCACAGTCCTGGCGTTCCGTTTGAACATTTCGATCTGGTTGGGGAAGTGTCGCGCCGCGTCTAAATGTGCTGCAGTAGCGTTGAAGTCGAACTCTAGGCTGTTCATCAGGCCACCAGGGAACGTGTCGTCTGGCTGCATTAGGCCTCCGCCCTCGCCGTCTGGAAAACGAAAATAAAATTCAGTCAACTTTTGCTGAGGAATTTATTGCACACCTTGGTAACTTCATCATCATCTTTCTGCCCTTATCCCATGCTACTTGGGGTCGGCGCAATAAGTTCTTGTCTTCAAAACTTATCAGCTCATTACGCAGTACCTAATTCGGTGACGAGTGTTACCCCCGTAACACTCGTCACTTGTCACTCGTCGTCTTGTCTTTCGTAACTTTGCGAAGTCTATGATTTAATTAAATTAATAAGTTAATAATAATAGTACCTACCCTTTCGTAAAACTCAACTGCTCACATGATATGTGCCCTACGTGTGTTTTCAACTAGGTACTCACCAAATAAATGGAAGCACAGTACTGGTGGCAGGATGTACGGCGTCGTCGTGTTAGGAGGCAGAGGATTCGTGCCTTCGTTCATACTCTTGAAGCATGGCCTCAATTTAGCCTCGAACATGAACGCATTGTCCGTGTAAACCCTTCTCAAAATGTTCCATGCATTCTCCAGGCACTCCACCTATAAAGATACCAAAATAAAATTTAACAAAATTATAGAAAATACTGATTAAATTTATAAAGCTGAAGAGTTTTTTTTGTTTGTTTTGTTGGTTGCGCGCTAATCTCAGGAACCACTGCATGGTTTGAATTGAAAAATTATTTTAGTGTTGTGTAGCCCATTTATCGAAGTTAATAACATCACGCTATCAGTCTAGGGTCTCATCTACCTCTGTACCAAAATTCATCATACACAAATAAACTCACTTTCACATTTATACTTAATTAATAATTAGTTAGGATTTATTACCTGAGGCATGCACAGCCCAAACATAATAGCTGAAAATCCGTACAGATTCCCCAAAGCAGTCTTTGTTTCAACTGCCAGTAGTATCCAGTCGTTGATGGTATCTGCGCGGTGCCTGTCTGTCTGGCAGGTCAGAATAGTCACAGCTATCAGTAAACGAAAGGTCTCAATCCTGAAAATATAAATATATCACTTTAAAATCCCGGTCTATTCCTTTTCAAGACAAATATTGATGATTTGAATCAGTCGTGCTGATGGGGTGTACCTTTCTATAACATCTAAGCGCAGGGGTCGCCCTTGAGGTAAAAATAAGAGTTCTAAACCCGATGCAGTTTTCTCAAGACCTTCAATTTGGATGGCATCATCGAAAAAAAAATACAAATCCACTTTGGTCATGTGGTTGGCCAAAATCCTTGGCCCAGACGTACGTAACAAAAGCTTGATCGTGTGCAGCGTTTCAGATTCAAGCGGTTTTGATAAACCAGTTGGTATAATTTGTGATTGAAAGTTTTCGAGATTTATTCTTGAATCCACCACATAATCCAAATTCTCCGACTGCAAAAGTTTTGCCTCAGTGAGTTCATAATCAAACTGCTGCTTTATGGTCGGTGTCACCAAATTATAATCTGATTCCATTCTGGATTTGTTTGGATCACTGTGCGCTGAACTTTGAGTGGAATCTCCAGATCCATTGCCTGAATCTGATCCCGATACTTGGTAGAGTCTTTGGAGTTCTAATCGTCTTTCATCTGCTTTCGGTCCATCGTACCTGGCTGGTTTGGCTGGAGGACTGGTTGGTAGGTTGGTATCCCAGGTGCTCGAACACGAGTTAGACTCACTGCAGAAGTTTTTTCCATGCATGTGAGTTTGACTCTGAATGACTCCGTCAGCGCTGGCGCTTTTCCCGTGACTGACGTGTTGTCCCATGTCGATAGGGGTGAGTGAGTGAGATCGTTGTTTCTTGAAAGGCACTCTAAGTTGCATTCCCGGCTTTGCTGCAAAATGGCTGTATAAACTGTATGGGTTTCCGTAGGAACTATCTCCGACCGGTGAGACAACCAAATTAATGTCATCGTTCTGGATATAATTCGTCAGAGGCGTCACCCGATTGGCTGGATATTGGATCCGGGCTCCAGATGCGGCTGATATAGGTTTTCCAGATCCCACGTAGGAGGTGATGAGATCGGCGACTGTGTCGTACGCTTCATCTTCAAATTGATATTGGTGTCTTTCATACACCGTGTCTGGGTGGACAATGATCTGAAATGAATCATTTTTTAGTCATCTATAATATACTCGTATAAACAAACTAATTGATGCCCGGTACTTCGCCCGTGCAGTCAGTGGCCTTAAAGAACAAAGACTTTCGTACCCACCCAATCCCCTTTCTCCACCATAAAGTTGAAATTTCCATAAATCCTCACATAGCGGATGCTACCGTTATAAAATCAACCTAAATTTCATCTTTCTGGACTATAAATTAGTTTTGCCTGAGCGTTGAATCAGATGAGTCAGGAAGGAGTAGTCAGGACAAATGATACCGGGACACCTAGGATAACTTACTCGTTGTATAACGAAATGTAAATGTTGTCCATTGGATCGACAACTGAGCACGTAGTTATCTGGCTGCGACGACGAGTCCCTCACCAGGAACTCCCGGTCCTGCTGGAGCAGGCTCTCGGCAGCCGTCCGGCTGAGCGCTCCGTGGTACCAGCCGTGCGAGATGATCTGGTCGGATGGTAAAGAAAACTCCCATTCCAGCAGACCAGATGATGTCATAACATTCGGATCCTGGAAAATGAGTGAATACAACATTGATTAGATTAGCTTCTGCCAGCAGCTTCGTCCGCGTAAATGTCGGAAATTGTCCCAAGGGAACATATATATATGTCGCAGCTTGATCAGCTAGCTGAATCAGTCGTTTCATTAAAAGTCTAGCCTTTTCATTGAACTGTGCCGTTTAATCAGCGACATAAGTGTCATGTCATGGGCACGACGATATTGAACAAAAGATGTCACTTAAGTCGCTAAAAAATCGGCTCATTTCAATGAAAAGGCTAGGCAACCAATTAAACGGCTGATTAACTTAATTGGCTGCGACATATATATATATATATACTCCCGAGATAAAAAGTACTGCTATTAAGTATGTGCTATCTCTGTGCCTAATTTCATCTAGATCCGTTCAGCCGTTCGATTGTGATTGCGTAACAAGCATCCATCACTTCAATCCAAACTTTCGCACTTATTTTCAGCCTGGCCCACTGCAGGGCAAAGGCCTCCCTTTCTACTGTTCGTATTTAGATAGGTGCTAAAAATGCATTTTATTTTTTTCTCAATAGAAGAGAAATTTACTAGCAGAAACATACTATGCCTTGACTATTATGAGTGAATTTCCCGGGACCAAAAATTGCGTGGCATCAATGAAATTGGTACTAAAAAACAAAGTTATAATGTTCTAACATTTTTTTCCGGTTAGGTGAAATAGAAATCTACGTGTAGCACTAAATATTTAATTAATAGGATTAATGGATACTCCAAAATAATTAATTAAACCTCGAAATATTTCATTGCCGTGTTTGTCCACACGTCACCTTGTTGTGTATTATTCCTCATTGATAAAAATCTATTGGTTATTTATATTAAATCCTTGTTTTATTTGACACATGAATATTTAAAGTATTGTTACGGAATACATTTATTCAAATATTTAAACAATACAACAAATGGTTAATAAAAATTCATTTGTCCCAGAACTACCGTTCATCGCCGTGTCCTAATCATGTTTAAGGATATTGTTTTACCTAATGACTTGCGTCCCCCCCGCGGTGCGCTAAACGTTTCGTATTAGTGCTGCCTAAGTGCTCGACGTGGAAGGACGTACACACGTGCCTGCGTTTTCGAGCTATAATGTAAGTTATTCAATTTTTATGTTACTGGACATTTTTTCTTTCATCGCCGTGGATAGGTATAACCTCATTTTAAATTAAGTTTGTCTTCTTGAGTAAACATTCGATAGAACGCCATTTCTTTTATGTTTATTTGTGAAGTGTTTATTTCTTCAAACAGTTAATAGATTTTTTGTTATTTATATTTTTTGCCTTGATTTTCATCGCCGTGCTTTCATTGCCGTGGTTTTTGTGGGCGAAATTTTCTATGGCAATGAAAAAAAAGACATGGCAATGAAAAAAAATTCATTGCCATGCCTTGTAAAACAATTTATTTTCATTGCCGTGGCCAGGTATTTCATTTCCGTGACTTGTGTTTTCATCGCCATGGTATGATTAGGCAAAGAAAATATCTTTATCAACTTGTATCTGTTATACAGGTAATGCCGATTACTGACATTACAGGACTCGTCAAGTTAACTCTCTCTGCAATGCGATAAAACATTTAAGGATAGACTTGATACATTTTTACTGTACAGTCAACTACAAAAAGATTTTTTCATGGTAACCTAACAAAATGATGTAACATTTGTCTATCACACGTATAATACACCCTCACACACGCACGCACCTCCACATACTACAGTCTGATTTTAATAATGGATTGTTTATTTTTAGGATGCCAAGATGCCTAAACCAAAATTATCTAAAGAGGAGAGAAAGGAGAGGAAAAGATTGGCGGAAGAAAAGCGACGTCAAAAGTTAAGAAGCGACCCTGTATTAAGAGATACTCCTCTCTTAATACAGGGTCGCTTCTTAATTTTTGAAGAAAAGAAAGAGAACGATATCTTAAATAGAAGGCTGCAGGAGTAGTTATTCCTCAAAGTGCAATGACTTCGCAATATTGTAGGAGGATAAGGTCTTGATTCCAACACTTATATGGGAGTAATTTGGGCGAGGAAATATTACAAAAGAAGAATGAGAGTACAATAAGTAAAGAAAGACTGTTGAACTACACTCGCAACACTACTTAGAGATTTTAATACTACAGCCTTTATTCTTATACATACTCCCATTCTTCCTTTTGTAATATCTATCCAAATCTTACTCCCATACACAATTTGTCTGGGTTTGCCTTTCCCTCTCGGAGAGATATAATATTTTTTCATTTCCATGGATTGATTATTTCATTACCATGGCACAGTTTTTTCATTGCCGTGGACGCTTGTTTCATTGCCGTGCACGCATGTTTCATCGCCGTGGCACGGAATTTTTAATCCTGTTTATCTCGTTAGTTTTTTAAGTTATCTGCTAGACATTGAGCAAGAATACAATACATTATCAAAAACTTAAATAAAAGCGTTTTTTTTTAAAAAAAACCTTAAGATAAAAAAATACACGGAAATGAAGATTTTATAGGACCTGTTGAAATTCACTCTTATACCAAATTATACCCACCTAATACCTCATCCAGGTATAAAGAGCATAATTATTATATTGTAAGGTTAGTAGTTCCACGGAATCGGGTGGTTTCGAAACGTATAATTGCAAGTTCTCGATAACTTCCCTGTACAGGATGTTCCAGAAGTGCGTAGTCATATTTAAAGGTAAATTGTTCTGTATCTGCTAGAGAGCATAGAAACAACATAAAAAATTTTTTTTTTTTCAAGACACCTGATCGCAAAAAACTCAAATGTTCAAAAAACGTAAGTACCATTATCTATAAAAACGTCAAAAAAATCACGTTTGTTGTATATTGTATGGGAGCCCACTTAAACATTTTTTTTTCTGTTTTTAGTATGTTTTGTTATAGCGGCAACAGAAATACATCATCTGTGAAAATTTCAACTGTCTAACTATCACGGTTCATGAGATACAGCCTGGTGACGGACGGACGGACGGACGGACAGCGCAGTCTTAGTAATAGGGTCCCGTTTTTACCCTATGGGTACGGAACCCTAAAAAGAGCAGCTTTTTGAGCAGCCTGATGCACATGGTGGCGTTCACTTTAGTTCAATCACAACTTCGATGTATCTAACTGTATCAGATTGCTTGAAAAGTGATTTTTATTGAGTTTGTTAGTAGTGTTTTCAGGTCTATTTTTTGGAAAAAGTCATAAGTATCTTTATTTTCATATTGTTTCCTAATGGTTTAGCAGATACCACGCTCTTCCACCAGTCCGAAAGGGCGTGGGTTCGGATCCCAGCGCCTGTCACCATGAAGTAGGTAAAACACGATCGTGCTAGATAATGACTGATTTATTCCGAGTAAATATAACTGTATATTTATGGTTTTGTTGTTATGCCCTACCATAACAACAAAACCATAAATATACAGTTAGCCACATTTACACACTATTATTGTAAATATACTACATGGAACAGCCTGTTTATAGATAGGTACATTTCCGCCTACTATGTCAATGTCTAATGTGGGAGTATACCTACCTACAGTTTACTATTCCAAACATTGAACAACAAACGTGCGTTTCATGTTGTACTATTAAGGATATGGTATTTAAAATATAAATGTCTTTTTAATTTAAAATTTTGTTGTTCACAAAACTGTAACTTGTATTATTTGGGTGTCTGCAACAAGGAAGCACAAAGTAACTAAGTACTTCGCTTTAATCTTATGTCAACAATACGCAACTCGTTAAAATCAGTGTAAATAATGCACTGTTGGTTGAAAACAAATAACTAAAACAAAAACCAGTAGTAAAAATACTTGCAAACAAAGTTTAACTCACCATTTCTTTGTCACTTCATAGAAAATATACTAAAAAGGTATTTGTATTTGGCAGTGATCGCAAGTTGTGTGGAGCCGGCCGTGCCCCAGTCACCCCTCATTGGGGGTCGAGAGCCGATCGATAATACAACCCGCCCATTTTTAACCGTAGGTTGGTAGAAACGGTCGTCACTGCTAACTTCATGTTCCACAGCCGCGCATGCGCTTCGAATTTTACATTTTGGGTATATATTTCTTTAGTTATTTTTTTTGTGTTTTATTAGGTATTTTTTGCATATAGGATATGGGTAATTGTTCATGAATGAAATGTATGAAGTGTTTATAATATAGGCCTACCTACTTCTTTTTCGAAAAATCACGCCTGACTTATAGTCAAGTGTAATTAAATTTGTAATTAAATTAAATTAATTAATTAAATTCATTACCAGCCTCGGATCTACGATTTTTCCGAACCGGGGCAGAAACTTAATAGTGGCGCTCCCCCTCTCTTCCACGTTTATGTGTTATTTTATTATGTATCGGGTGTAAAAATACCCATAGCGATAACGAAGAAACATTGTACCCATCATTAGTATTTTTTTCTAGACCATAAGTATGGTACTTGGGAAACCATTGGTTCTGAAGATATTAAAAAATAAAATTAAATAAAACTTTAATTCAGACTACGGTAAAGGTCCATAAAAAAAGTACCTATATTTATATTGAATGTCAAAGTTTAGTATAAGTACCTACCTATTTTTACAAAAACTAGTTCCAAACCAACATGATCATTTCCGATGTTTCTAAAAAAATTACGCATTTAAAGTTACAAAAATGATATAAATATCAAAACCGCCGCTGACGTCCTTAAGTAATAAAAAATGAAGTTACGAAATCAGGATGCTAGGTGGGATCTTTAGTGACTATATATGGACCTTACAATAATATTAACGCTGATCAATTATTACTCTTCACTTATCACCCTATTTTAGGTTTCCGCCTCGAAACGGAAATAAGAAATAGTTATCAACGTTTACTTATGTTGAAAATAGAGATCCAAGAGAGTAGAATTCGAGCGAAGCGAGTCCAAGAATTTTATCACCCCACATCGAAAAAGTTTTATTTTCTTATTTGAATTTGGCGCACCTTGAACTTGCCGCCCAGGGAACATGGTTTGCCCCCCCCCCCCCCCCTAGACCCGGGCCTGTTCATTAATAGTCACAAGAAGGGCAAGCGTGCTCCATCTTCGACCACATCATCGCTTACCATCAGCTGAGATAGCCGTCAAGCGCGTGTCAATCAATAATAAAAAAAAAGAAAAAAAAATTAAATAACAGAATCTGCAAAAAAAATCTTTTGCGGTTCCGGATTTGTAGCGGAAAACTGGAAGGCGAGTCGGCCTGCAGTCTCGACATAGTTAACGATCGCATAACGACCGAATCTAGTCGTTAAGTCCTATGGCCACAGTCAAACTTGAACGCGATTCATGATCAAAATCAATGATCAGGGCCCCAAGTCTGCTATTTTTATAAATTCGTCATTCCAACACGATTCCATTGTCATTTTGCTATAAGTTCGTAATCTGCTAAATTCATAATGGTCGATCATTGGTCGGTTAATGGTCTCGTAATAGAATCGTGGTTCTAAATATTCAATGTCTGTGAAAAGCAATGACTGCACAATAATCTATGCTAAAGGTTGAATGGTAGATAATGCCTGGTTGCGTTAAGTCCGCCCATGTACCACTATTGTGCATATAAACTTTAAATAAATAAATAAAATTGAAGTGTCTGTTTGTAAATGTCGGCCTAATTCATTAACCAGCTAAGTCTATTTCTGCAAACTTAATAGGAGGAAGAAAAAACTAAATTATTTCACTTCATTATAGCAATCATAATTCTGAAAATCCTGTTGGTTCCTCTAGGATTTAACAGTATTTCTTTGTGAAGATTTTCTAACGCGTTTCTAACGTTTTTAAATTGACATAGTCGTTATAAATTGATCACAAGGTAGGTAATCGTCCAGGGTTGCGGAATATGTTCGAAAGAGTCACTGCGGCCCTGGAAAGCAAAGGGCACTAGGAGGAACACGGATGGGTTTTAGTCAGTAAGAGTCTGACACTCCCTCCCGCTCCACCCAGAGCGGCAGGAGTCATTTGATGATTTCCCATCCATAAAAATAAAAGGTAATCGTCTGAACTTTCTATATATTTTACGTGCTTTTAGTAAACAGCTGCACCTTCACAGATAAAAACTTTTTTTTGTTATATTCTGCATCATGGCAATCTGTTGTACCGAACAATAAGCCATTTCTATGTCCGATATCACTTTATCTGGTTGGGTAATCATGGTTCTCTGGTTGGGTTTCTCCTTCCATCCTGACGTTACTATCTAGGCGTTGGAACACTATATGTCTCTTTAAACGCTTATACCTATATTTTATTTATTTACTTATTTTTATTCTTATTTTTAGCCTATTCCGTCCCACTGCAGGGCAAAGGCCTCCCTTTCTTCCTTCCATTCTTCCCGGCTCTGGGCTAGTGTTGACCAATCCTGTCGATAGGCGTCCAGCTCGTCCCGCCATCAAATGTCCGGCGGCATCGCGGCAGACCCAGGCGAAGACGCCTGGGTCTGCCGCGATGCCGCCGGACATTTTCTGGACATTTACCTACAGCGTAGACTTTTGTCTCCGCTCAGTCCGCGCATCCGCGGGCAAGCAAATTTTTTTATTGGTTACATTCATTCCCACAAGTCAGGACGAAATAATTTGTCACTTGAGGGGTGACGCCTATTCCTTCAAAAAGGCACTATACAACAACATTAGCCGGGTCCGTTGAGGTTAGCGCACGCGACTTGCTACCTGCAAGCCATACATCCTCTTAGCGCGTTTCCCATCGTAGGATTACGGTGAATTATTAGAGAGGCTTTCTACCTCATGACATGGGCGGTGAAGCCAATGCCCCCGATTCCAGAATGATCCCCGGAGTTGCGAGTTGTGAAGGTCATTTCCTACCCCCAGCTAGAACCTGCTTGTAAGGCAGGCTGAGTCGGGATTTTTTTTTTGTATCTACCGCCACCCGAGGCTCGGCGTTCTTGATCGTTTTGCACCACCCGGGGGAGACGTGTAGGGTGGATCTAGGATAAGATGGTAAATCCTACGGACGCGAGCAACTTCCTCCCAACTTTCTTCCTTCGGGATCCTTTTAACGCGGTCAATGCCACTGGCTGAAGCTAGATCAGACATAAAATGCGAGCAGGCATTATAGGTACTAGGTAGTAATTTCGTGTCCAGGGGTCCTGGTGCAAAGAGGAATTTGGGGCCGATCATGCGCTAATCCAACGTTCTGCGCTTTGCGCTTCTGATATGGAAATATCAGAAGCGCAAAGCGTAGTTTTTCAACTGCAAATATAAGTTTGTTGTTATCGCCAAAAAAAAAGTTTTTCTATTTTACAAATTCCCAATTTTCAAGACCGTTTCATTTCTAAGTAGGTACTTGTACTGTAAGAACTTGCTTCTTGCCGAATTTCATGATTCTAGGTCAACGGGAAGTACCCTATAGGTTTTGATTTACTTGCGAGTTTCAAAATACGTCGCAAAAATGACGCATACCTAATTTGCCGAATTTTTGTTTGTGTTGACTTTTTGAGCTTTAAGGGACCATTAGGCCTGCGTATTTTTTTATTAATTTCAACCGCCCGACATACAGACAAACGCACAACGAAGTGATCCTATACCTAAGGCTTCCGTTTTTCCCTTTTGAGGTAGGTACCTACCTAAGTATGGAAACCTAAAAATAGGAAATGTGACGATGAAGATCGTGTATCCTTCATTGTCACATTTCCTATTTTATAAGAGCAAATTCGTACCGTACTGTAACTTAAAAATATCTACAGTACCTACTTTTTGATTTCATTGAACTAGTGAGTAGAATTTAATTAATATGTACCTATCACAGATCCAAAAAATAATCTGTAACAATGAGTAGGTACACTTTTTAACCTATTAAGAAAGTATGATGTCTCTGCATGCTCATCGAAGTACGATGCTGATCACGCACGATGAAAAACTGTGTTATCATAAACACAATATTACGAAGTAATAATGTACCGATACCTACAGAGAACCAGGCCAACCTTTTCAAAACATGACACGGTAGCGAAATGCAAAAATGTTTGCAAACAAGAAATCAATACGGGACATAACACGACAATGTAGCCACTGTGCTGTCCAAACATTGTAAGTCGAGGTGTATTTTTTAATAACTGTGATGATGGCTCAATTAGTCGGCTGACGGCGATGGCCAGGGCACTCCGCGTCGCGTGCGCCGCCCTCCTAGCAGTGACCCTCCTGGCAACCTCCGCACTGGGCTATGAGAAAAGTAAGACATATTTACACTTGTTCCACTATTATATTCCAACCAATTCAAAAAGCGTTTTATCATCTAAAATATGTTTAAAGTAATAATAAGCAGCTGCTCAATGCTTAACCAAATTTTAACTTCCAGCTTTGCGCAAAATCGTTCGTAACCAATCAAAAATGGTACAAAGGCCGTTCAGTGAAATAAATGATCCACTTCCAAAATGGAAGAATACTACCAATCATCATATGTTTCGCGACAGTGAAGCATTTCAATTCCCGGGCATCGCTCAAGTAAAGACTGTGTTCCATAATCTACAGAGGCCAAAGCAATCAACCTACACCGCACTTGACTCGAGTAAAGGCAAAATATCGTATTCGAGTATAAAAATTACTAAACCAGAGACTGTAAATGAACTTAGAACGAGTACGAATACGAGTAAAGACAACAATATAGGCCTGTACGCACCTACGCAACTACCTACAGAATTACCAAATAACATAAGTGATCAAAACAATGTTAAATTAGCTATAAAAAACTATTATCAAATACCAACACCATCCAGGTTTTTCCCACCAGTAGAAGAACACGAAGTACCAAACGTTCCAGGTTTTGAACAAAGAGGGACTAGCAAGGAAAACACAGTAGTTATTCCTCAAGATACAACCAAAGAAAAAGATACTTTACAAGTGAAAGGTATCTTAATACCTAAATCTAAGTTAACAACCACAAGTGAAGCTTCGGCTGTCCGCAGAGAGACAATGCATAGTATCATAGACATCGATCCTGACAATGAAAAGGCTGATTTTCTAATTGAAGGTCTGCCCATGGATAGTACAATGTTCAGTTATAATCTGACTTCAGATCCTTTCACTTGCTCAATTATTAAAGCAGCGATGGCCGATTTGGATGCTCAGGAAAAGTTTTCGCAACTAAACATTGAGGTAAGATCTGCAGTAGCTGGTAGATGTGAAATAGAAACTTTGGAACGATTACCACCACTAACTCAAGTTAATTTTACAGCCGTTCTGGATAAGTAAGAAGCATTTTTGGAATCATATTTTTGATAGCCGTTACGAATCTTTGATGATGAACACGAAATGGCCCCCTCTTAAGGTACTGTGTAGGACTGTTATTATGATTATCATAACAATAAAAAACATTTTAAGACTTAATTTAACTTTCTCCAGGTGATATTAGTACCCCGTGCGCACGTGGATACAATTTGGAAACGAACATTCGAACAATATCACAAAGATAGCGTCAGTAAAATTCTATCCAATATCGTTAAGAAAATGCAATTCTACAATAAATTAACATTTAGCTGGAATGAGGTTTCACACTTAAGTTTTTGGTGGAAAACAACTACACACAGAAATCGTGCGGTAAGAAGAAATTTATGTTACCTTTATATGTTCCACAACTTGACAACGTTTTTTCAAGTAAGTAGGCAATGTTTTAATATGTGTGATTTTAGGGTTTCCGAAAGTTACTAAAATCTGGCAGACTTGAAATAACAACAGGAGGTTGGGTAGAACCGGATGAAGGAACTACACATTTATTTGGACTTGTTCATCAACTCATAGAAGGTAAGTTAATTGCTTAAGTTGTATTTCTGAGAAAACAAGCCATGTCCCTGATAGTATAAATTCCGACCGGTTTGACATAAAAAATACCTTATGAAAGTTTATTATTTTAACGAAAGATTCGTTAAAATTCGTTGTTACAGAATAAAAGGAATAGGTACCTACCTCACACATTAATTAGAATACGTAATTAATCTATCCGCCTGCCTTTTCCCAAGTAAGTATGTTGGGGTCTGCTCCCAGTCTAACCGGATGCAGCTTAAGACCAGTATTTTACACGTTACGGCCTATCTGACCTCCATAACCCAGTAACTGGGTAACACGATACCCCACGGCAAGACTGGTGTCAGATTTCCTGGCTTCTGAATATCCGCATCGACTGTCGAAGATCTACAAATGACAGTAGGGAATATGCATGAAAGAAATATTTGTTTAATATACAGTTTAGATCTCAAAATATACATTAAACATAATATTAACAATGAAAATAGTATCATAATTGATCGAAAAACCAACGATGTATACCTAACTGTTTTAAACAAATAAATATACATCCCTCACGTGAAAACGCTGTTTTGTATGGCAGCTATACAGGGTGTTCCAGAAAGGTGTGGTCATATTTAAACGTGATGTTGGGTAGTTGATAAATTAAGTAAAAATTTCAAACATCATAAAAAAATTAGATTTTTTTCAAAAAAATCGACCAGGAAAAACGACTAAAAGGTTCCGAAGAAATGACTTTTCAAGCAGTTTGATGTAGTTGCTGACACCAAAATCAGTGATTGAACTAAAGTAAATGCCACCAACTGCTTGAAAAAATCATTTCTTCGTAACTTTTTAGTGGTATTTACTGTAAAAAACATTTCTTTTATGTTTTGACAGAAGCGCCAGGGTAGCCCGCGAATTTCAAATTTTCTTACGTTTTTTGCAATTTGCAGGTCAGTGTCAGGTTGTATCTTATTCAAAATATGATTCGCGGCCGTAGCAAGTATCTATGTATTTTAATTAAAATCATCAATACAACTCTTTCAGTTAGAATTGATGTCAAATGTAGTATTTCTTGAAATCATTAACATTTGCCATCAATTCCAACTGAGAGAGTTGTATTGATGATTTTAATGATAACAGTTCTGTAAATACGTACTTAAATTGCTACGGCCGCGAATCATTTGTTGCAATTTGTAGGTCAGTATCAGATTATATGTTGGTCAAACCAATTTGCCAGCTTTTATCATTGTCTATGGATGTGCGCGCTGTGCAGTCATTCATTCGCAATTAGAATATCCGCCATATTGGAATATTAAACTATTTTTCCACTTTACGTTATTTCAACTGTATGAGTGAAGATAAAATTGGATAGGTATACGGCATATAGGTAATTAGGTAGGTATTAAAACAGTCGTGTAATAAACCCACACTCGTGTTTTAATAACCCCTTTTATATGATCGTTGCATAAACTACTATTACGACCTATTCTCATTACATACATACATACATAAACAAATCATAAATCGGTCGAGACTCGAGCCGTTTCGAAGGAGAGCGACCACAAACACCGTGACACGAGATGTTTATTTAAGTACCTACTTATGTCACCAGAAAATATCGCGTGAAATTGTAAACTCATTTTTCTCAATCAGATTTGTTGTATTGAAAATGACAATAAATAAAAAATTAAAATGTTAAAAACATCTATTACAATCTTACGGAGTTTGCAAATTATCCGGTGACAAGGTGATGGTGACATTATATAGGTTATGTATTGATAAAGCTGAAGAGTTGGTTTGTCTGGTTGCACGCGGTTATCTCAGAAACAATTAGTTCGAATTGAAAAAATCTTTTAGTGTTGGATAGCCCATAACGAGGAAGGAGGAATTTATTCTGTAGTGCGATTCTGTTAACATGAAGTGAACTCGAATGCTATTTTTTTATCAGTTTAGGCTCTATACTTTGTCATCGAATTTGAGATTTTTATCAAGTAGATATCTAAATTTTTTTCTTTGACTTTCATATTTTTATAAAAAGTCTCATCATTTTCAGGACACCAGTGGCTGAAACAACATCTAAATTATTCGCCGAAAGTAGGCTGGCTAACTAACAGCGTCACTCACAGCCCCACAATGACTTACCTCCTCTCCGCCGCCGACATCAACGAGCTGGTCATCACAAATGTTCACTACGCTTGGGAACAATTTCTAGCTGAGTATCAATACAGTGACTTTATTTGGATACAAAATTGGGACGATGATAGATCATATCCAACAAGTCTAAATGAAGCATTAAACAGAATTGGTAACGACCGGTTTCCGAGACACGCGGTTTTAACGCACTTTCTTCAATTCAATTCGGCAGGATTCAACGCGTGCGGACCGAATGGCCCTGTTTGTGCTGCAGAGTATAATTTTGCTAAAAGCCATAAAAACCTTGACATCAGCGCTTATAATGTAAAAGAAAAATCAGAGCTGCTTCTGGAACAGTATTCTAAAACAGGAACTATCTCGCCTCACAATAGTATTATTGCACCATTAGGAGGTCCATATCATTATGAAGTCCAGTCAGAATTTGATTTTCAGTACAATAATTATCAGAAAATTGTTGATTTCGTAACAATTAACAAAGATATTTATAAAGCCACAATAGAATTCGGAACAGCTAAAGATTATTTTAGTACTATAAAGGACAAGTATAAATACTACCACAGCTTGAAAGGTGATTTTCTTAATTTTGCTGATATAAGCTCGGGAAACCCCGCATATTGGACTGGATATTTTACATCTCGACCTTTCAGTAAAATTTTACTTAGGCGTCTGCAGTCAACTCTACGAACAACAGAAATATTATTCTCTTTTGCTTTAAATCATAACATCTTTCAAAACACGAATGTTTCTCAATTATATGATATCTTAATCAAAGCGAGGGAAATAGTAGCGCGACTTACTGATCGCAATGTTGTAAGCGGAACAGTTACAGCTAACGTCCTTAAATATGTTCATGATCAGATTCTGACCGCCGTCAAAGACTGCTGGTATATACAAGAACTGGCAGCGAGTTTCTTGAGTCTTAAGCCCGAACAACACGTATCGTACCTGCAAAAGTATGTATACAGAGATGGTGAATTCATCTCTTCATTTCGAACAGTCTCTCCAGGAGATCAAGTTTATATCTTCAATTCACTCAGTCATGAGCGGACCGAAATTGTGGAACTCATAACTAGATTCCCCAACATCAGAATAGTGGATCACAGGAAAAAAGACGTCACAGTTCAGATTAATCCTGTGTGGAAATATAGTTCGGATAACAGTATCAAGTTATCTAAGAGGTTCTTCAAAATAATATTTGCGGTACTAATACCCCCCATGGCGCTCGAGTTGTTTAAAATCAAAGATACGTATGATGCTTCGCAGAACGCTGCTTCTATATATTGTTCAGCATGTCATATTGACGAAGTGACCAACTCGTCAATATTTCCGTTCAAAATTCAACCGATACAATCAGGTGATATACAACTTGAAAGCTACAAACATAGACTGTTATTCGACGAATTCACTGGCCTTATGAAAACCGTTACCGAGAAAGAGACTAACATCGAGAAATACGTTTCTATTGACTACGGCGCATTCCGGGACTCTGATGTGAATTCAGGAATGTTTTTATTTAACACAAATGTCAGCAAACCTCTGTTAGATGTTTTGTCCGAATATAGATCGGGGAGCAAGAAGAAAGTAACCTTCATAGTTTCAGGACTAGTAACGACGGAATTGACATGTGTTTACGGTCATCTATTACAACATACTACAAAAATATTCAACCTCTTACGAAGCCCATTATCAAATGCTATTTACATTGAAAGTAAAGTTGATTATGAAATATCTCCGAAGAACAGGGAACTAGAACTTTTCCTTTCCGTACAGACGGATATAGGAAATGGTAATCCTCCACAGATTTTTACAGATAACAATGGTTTTCAATACACGGGGCGAATATTAAATATTAGTAGACGTATTGAGTCTAATATGTACCCGATGACGAGTATGGCATTCATACAAGATAGAAAACATCGCCTAACTTTTATTACAGATCATGCTCAAGGTGTCACTGCTCTACAGGAGGGCCAGTTACTGGTCATGCTGGACAGACGTGTACTCTTTAACGATGACCGGGGAACTCATGAAGGTTTGGCAGATAGTAGAAGCACATATCATAGAAACTTCTTATTGCTAGAGAATTTCGGGGACGGTGCTAAAACTTTTGGTCGGTATCAGCAGTATGATGAATTGAAATTACCTAGTTTATCTGCAGTTTACCTCGCCAACATATTAGACTACCTACTAGATATATTTCTCATAGACAAGACTCACTCAAACCTTTGCTACTACACGTTTCTACCATTAGTCAAAACTTCGTTTCCATGTGATGTTGCTCTTGTGACTTTCAGAGTGATTCTACACAGAAGTACTTTGCTGTATGCGATTCCTAATACTGCTCTTATGGTACTGCATCGGCAAACCTTTTCGTGTCAAGTTGAAAACTCTGCAAATCTCCATTGTAGTGGAGACCCTAATTTTTCTTTGAAGAAGATACTGCGTACTGCTAAGTCTGTGCATCAAACGAATCTGCCGGGTACCGACGAGGGGTCTGAGGTAGTTGAGCTAAATCACGGCAACTTTCCGCCAATGGAGCTGACAACCTTGAGGATATTCTTTTAAAATGTACATTGCTCCTAGATTCAGCGTACAAACATTGCTAAACTTCAGGAGTACCTGAAGTTGTTTCCCTTGTAAGGCGGGAAAGCAAACCACTTCTTTTTATACAATCTTATTAGCATTCAAATCTTGATGTAGCTTAGTTATACGCGTTGACGTTGTGCTTTTCCTGTCAGAAAATAATTTTGGATACTTAAAGTTCCCAAAACATTCGCAGCGAGCATGTTATGTTACGACGTGTCCTAAAATCCGAGTATAACAAAACGCATAATTGCGCATGTTCGTGCCCGTTTCCACTTAATGAGTGCACGAATGCTCGCTTTGTAACACGTTACATTACGCTTACGCCCCATAACACCGGTCAGTACCCACCTAGACCTAAGTCTGTGGATCGGTGGCATGGTACAGAAACTGCGAAGTTTTATTTCAGAACGAATAAGATAGGCATTCGACACAACTTTTCTCATTTCGCGCTGCTATGCCTTCAAATCTCGACAAGATAGGTTGTACGCTAATTCTTGCATATCCTTGCATCAACGTAAGGGTAGGACACCCTTACGTTGACGTACCTACAGCTTGGGTCACAGCTTATGAAATCAGATTTTAATAACAAAATATTATCACATGTATTCTACCATTCTGTTCAACTTTGATAGCGTACCATGATCGTACCTACCAATTGTGCTTCAGCGTTGGCGGTTTGGTCTTTTGTTGCAATCGTACGCAGAGCACAGATTGGTGCACTTGGTGCGCTAACATACTGAGGGCATACGAGTCAGCTGCGGGAAGACACTTGTAGGTACAGACATGCAATAGGAAATGTGGACATAGAATTAGTTCCTATAAGATTTAATTTTGTAGAAGAAATGTGTTGACTGAAACAAAACTGTTTTGTAGGAAATGTGAGAAATTGAAATATATTTTATAAGTATTTTTTTTTTGTTTTACTTGATGTCCTAAGGTTTCTACTATCAATATCTAAACCGTGCATGACGCAGTCAAGATACTTGTTGTTTGACTGCCTAACTATTATAATTATTTCCAGTTGGACTAGGTATAGTCCTCCTAGTATCAAAGTGGGTTCAGTAGTTTTGGAGATAAAAAGTTAAGTGTGTATCAGTCCTAGGAAAACGTGTCGTTGTCGTTGACTTAACAGCGTAATTCTAAAACACATTGAAATATATATATGTAGGTAGGTACATGTTGTTTCAACGTTATTTTAAAAAGGAGTTAATATTTCGTTTATTATGTTACACGTTGTATAAGCAATTGACATACTTATATTTTATGATTAAATAAGAAACTTTTAATGAAAATAATTTAAATTAAAAAGCGTTGAAGACGAATTTTTTGATGCTAGGTATATTTTAGTTTGTTGTAAGTTTCGTGTATTTATAATTTAAGTTATTTTCGTTAAAAGTTTCTTATTTAATCATAAAATAGAAGTAATTAAATCAATTATCATGATTGTTTTTAATAAGTAGGTATCGGTAATTGTTTTGTAAATAAGTAACTTTTACTTTAAAAACATAAACATATAATTCAATTGCTAAACAAGGTTGGATAAGTCACATTCCTACTACGAAGTTGTGTCTGAAGAGATCGTTAAATGGGTGTGAGATGTCTGTGCAATAAATAAGTTGTTTGTATGACATAGCACTGCAGGCTGCAGGAGACGTGGATGCTGCCACATGACTTGCCTATGCTAAACGCGGTGAATTAAGAGTAAAGAGGTAATGAGTACTGGGACTTCAGCTGTAGACACGTCTGTGGGTCTGATGAGAGGGAGACCGTAAGGTGGAAAAGCGTTTCAATCGGCTACGGTGATTGATTGTAATGATGTGCGGCTATCGGCGATGAAGTTAGGTCTAAGTGATACAAATGTGATAGTGTTTAGTGTTTAAACCGTCACCCGCCGCGCACCCCGCCCTAGTGTTCACTTCGACATGTTTACAGCAGTGCGAGTCTATAAACATGTCGAAGTGAGCACTTGGGCAGGGCGCACGACGGGTGAGTTGTCAAACCATACAAATAAGATGGAATGACTGCTCAGTTGTCGTTCACTCCGCCTAGGTGTACACCGTAAGATGTCGACAGAATCGACCGGCAGAATCGCACTGGGTCTCGACCGCCGCTGCACTCCCCCGGTACACCGACACATGTTCCACAAATTAGGCTGAATGGGGACGCTTTGCGGGTAGAGAGTGACCACTTTAAGATATTTGGCGCACATTGTAGGTAATCGTAGGCCTGTCAGATGACACCGATCTGGAACGAGAACGTAGGGTGTTGGCAGTCAGGGCCAGGGGAAATGTGCTTGCTCGTAGGTTACACGCTGCTCGAGAGAAGTGAAAATAACTCTTTTCAAGGCACTCGAGCGGCCTATGCGCCAACGTCCTGAGCGTAATATATGTCTCCATGGAGTTTCTTGCGCGTTCTTCTCCAAACAAACAATAAAAACAAACTACACCAACAACTGAACTTCACCTTTTTGACTGACCGACCTTGACAATTCAAAAGTGCCTATAAATGGTTTAATTGAAATAAATGCTTTGGCTTGACTTGACTTGTCTATAACAATATCTCCTTAGTGCAAAGCATCTGGTATGTTTATGGAGGCGCGGATCGTTTTCGTATAGTTTTCAAGCGATCATTCGCAAGAAAGTCCTTCAATCTTTAGACATGTGAGGGACAGCAGCAGCAACGGTATCTTGAAAATGATTGCTTCTCGGGAAGACTGTCCAATCCAATACAAATGGGGGAAGACTATAATAGGGCAGTAGGTACCTACCTAGTTTTTGATTATATTGACAGGGGCTCGATTCTGCTATTGCAATCGTGTCTCAATGACCGGTCAGTGATCGAATATTTGACAACTTTGACAGTTTTTGTATGGGAAATGTGTCAAAAGTTTGACGTTATACGTTAAAAATCGATCATTGACCGGTCATTGAGACACGATTGCAATAGCAGAATCGACCCCCTGTTATTTTATTTGACTAAGTAATATACCTAATAATGTATTCTTTTACTAAGTATTATTGATTTTGCACTATTTTAATTTTTGTCTATGTTATTTTATTGGACCGTTTTTATATTATGTAGTGATTAGGTATTTGTATTAGCTAGTATTGTAATTTATAACAATCTGAATTACAATTCAAAGCCAAACAAGGTGTACCAAATATGGCTTCAAATGCCAATACCTATAGTGGAAATTTAGGTGGTTTTCCACGGATCTTCGGACAAAGTTGGGGGAAATCTAAAATCAGGCTCTGGCAACATTTGTGACAGAACAGTGTGACCAGATCTAGTATTTTAATTAATACTATTTAGGTATAATTGAACGGCTGTTTGGAACATCAGTATTTTTAAAGTATTAAAGAAAGTATTTTTCATTAAGTAACAATTTTTATTAAAAATCTTTCGATATTTCGAGCTCCCAGGATTTATTCAAACATACTCTTCTATTTCTCAATACTCAATACTTTATTGCAGTCCATAATGTGTACATGTAACAGAAGGTATGTTAAAACATCGAATCAATTATGTATTTCTATTCATACCTATTTCATTGCCTGATCAAAAATATACAGAAGGGCAGGCCTAAGGATGAATTTTCAATTAAAGTAATAAGTAATAAAGTGTAAGTACTCGTACGCACAGGACCGGTTGTTGTGGCGACACTTGGGGAGGCCTATGTCCAGCAGTTGACTTCTTTCGGCTGTCATGATGATGTATGAATTGAATCGTTTATTCACTACCTTGGGTCGTTTGTTTAGCTACGTTTGCTGTAGAACAAGTTCTTTTTTTGAAAAAAAAAACAAAAAAACACCAACGGATACAAATGTTGTTTTAACTGAAAAAAAAAACATCCTAAAAATCAGGATAAATATTAAGGTATTATTGCAGGTCATTTGTGAATATAAAAAAATAAGATTACAGCAAATAATTACCTACATTATACAATGCCGCTATTAAAGTGGGAAAAATACTTCCCATATTTACCTCGTCGATTTTTATGATGATGATGAGTGAAAATAATAAAATCATTTTTTTGTAATTGAAATTATATTGATGTATTTTTGGCCTGTCAAATTATTGGTTTTGTATTTGCATTGGTAATCCTGGTAGTTTTTCAAAAATGTTAGCTTGTCACACTGAAGAAATCAGTCACAGCTCAGCTTGTCTTATGTCATCAAATCAAGTCATGTCTATGTCAGACAGTTGGTCACTGTGTGTTTGTGTGCGTTTGTCTTGTCTTCCAATTTTAATGTTCGCGTAACGTCGCAAGAAAAGTACGAGGACGCGTACCAAAACATATTTTTGCTACAAATACTAATCAACATGCGATTTAGTGAAATATTATTGTGAACTAGAGCGTGAAAAGAGTTCCTAAAGTAGTATGCAGTGGAATTTTAAGTCATAACACTGCATGTACTTCTGTAAACACCTTCGACAATGAGAATAAATAAGTAGTTTACCTTTAGTCATTCATTGTCAGTGCGAACTGGCACAAATTTGGCCAGAATGGGTTTACTTATATCAAAAATCTGGAGCTTGTTCGGGAATGAGGGTAAGTAACTGCACCATTACAAACTGTTTGACGTCGACGATAAGATAATGTAAGAAGTATTGCGGGGCTCCTAAATTCATTATTAAGACTTCCTACTGATAAAGCAGGGTCTTTGTCCAGTTGTGTGACCTAATTAATTTGTAAGAGGACATAAGAAACAATGTAAAATGAATGCAAAGTTTAAATATCTCTTCAAACGTTACTTTGTTACAGAAATTCGCAATTTACTGTACCTACCTACTGAAATCGTGAGGTTGTACCTAATCCGTTATGATACATAGTAGTAGGAACATGGTCATGGTATGGAAACCATTATCTCTGAAATTAACATTATTTGTATTGTTACCATAAGGTAACAATACAAATAATGTTAATTTCAGAGATAATGGTTTTGTTTCCTTTATTTTCGATGTTTTTTTTTCCCTCCAGGGAAAAGAGATGCTTAGTTTTTTTTATTACTATTTACTGTAAAAATGTATCTATATTTATATAAAACAAAGTCAGGTTGGTTACAACACTTAAAACTTGAGAACTGCTGGACAAATTTTCATGGCTTTTGATTTGTTGGATTTGTCTCCGGCTCGAATAGCAGAATAAATATTAAAAACAATGGAAAAATTCCAAAAACAAATATTCAAGAAAAATCATTTTCGCAAAATGTAGGGTAGGTAGCCACAGCCGTGAACGGAGACAACAGGAGCGAAGCCATGGGGAACAACTAGTTTATACATAAAAAGAAGGCTGAAGTGAAAACTGAAGTGTTTCTTTACTTTGGTAACCACATTACACTGATTGCAAATGTTTTAAATGAACATACTTTTAGTAATCATAGTAGACAGTATTCCCCCATTTAACTGTCAGACCTTGAGCTGGCCTTGCACTGTCCCAAGTTTCAATAGAAAGTGGGACCAACTCATGCTGGTTTTGTTAATTGTTACCTCTGACATGTGGTCTGTTGTACTTACCCAGCTGCTTACTTTAACCTTGGTTTTGCTAACTTTCTTCTTATACACATCATGGCAATTCATGAAAAACCAAATCGGTTTTCATAACATTACTGTCATAATGTCATCATATAGCATAAAATATTACACATCAATAGCTTGATTCTTGATGTGTAATATTAATATTTTGTTTAATATTGAAATTAATTATATAATTATTACATTAGCAAGTTTATTTGAAAAGAATTAATTGAAACAGTATTTTTCTTTAATTTTCGAAATAATAAGTTAATATAATTAGGAAATTATTACACACTTATAATTACTATTACACATACTAGATTTATAAGTAACTTAGGACTTCGCTCGCGACTTCGTCCAAGACTTCATCCACACAGATTTACTATGACTGTACTCCACGAACATCAACGTCCTCTCCCCCTACCCCCTTAAAAGGGTGGTTTTCGAAAATCAATAAAATTTTTTATTAATTACCCAGATATTTTTGCTGCTGAGATTTCAGGATCAGCACAACTGTTGTACCCTTCATCCCTTTGGAGCTTGAAAATCGTTAGATCCATTTTAATTAAGTATTCCACTGATGATTTTATACCAATTTTGAAAAAGGCAGTAATATCCTCCCCGAAAAACTTCATTCAAGCTAACCAACCAAGCTCCAACGCTCCAAGCTTTAAGATCCTTCCATACTTTAACACCACCTAAACCCCCACTGGGGGGTAGTTTTGAAAAACTAATTATGTTATATTTTTTATTTATTTAGCCAAATTTCAAGTTTATAAATGGAAGGTTTTTCTATACAAACTTTAACACCCAATAAATTATGTTATGGGGGTAGTTCTGAAAAACAAATAACGACAACCTTTCTAATGCACTTAAGACAATATTTGTCCCAAGTTGAAAGTAAATTGGCCCAAGGAATAGGATTTTTCATACAAACTTTCACCCCTTATGTAACCCATTTACAGGGGGAGTTTTCTAAAATCCTTTCTTAGCTGACGTCTTCTATTCATAATCTACCTTCGTGCCAAATATCATCTTCATAGGTCCAGTAGTTTTTTAGAATAGAATAGAATACTCTTTATTATGTACACCATATAAGTAACAGAAAAGATAGATGAAGAAAACATTACATAGGATGACACAATGGAGATTTCGTGATTAATCAGTGATGTTTATATTTAATTATTTAATATTATATTTTAAATTAAAAACAATGTTAAATCTAATCAGAAGGCATAATTTACTTCTCTACATTGACTACACTTCACTTCATGTTCCATGCATGCTGTATTACTTAAGTTTCTTGATCACCCATCCACAGAACACAAGTTAGTCCTTGTGGGTCTGGACAATGCTGGCAAGACCACGATCCTGTACCAGCTGCTACTGGGCGAAGCTGTCCACACCCGGCCCACCATCGGCTCAAACGTAGAGGAGGTTGTGTGGAGGAACCTGCGCTTCGTCATGTGGGACCTCGGTGGCCAGCAGAGCTTGAGATCAGCTTGGACCACATACTACACTAACAGTGAGGTGAGGTAACTCATTAATTTAAGATTTTGATGGTAGTTTACTATGTTGTTCTCTTCAAAAATCAATTTCATGTCATCACTTTCCCGATATTCCAAAAGTTATTATCAATTACACGACATTTTTATGTTGTAACTAAAGGCTGAATATGTGAAGCAAGATTGAATAAGTGAGTATTGTTTATTATGTTAAAACAAACCACAATGCTTACCTATTGTGGCCCTCTATGTAAATAATAACTAGCGATTTATGCTTGCGATGCGACAATCCAACACATAATAATAATACAGTCAATAATGGATATGTGTAATGTATTTGTGTGTGCAGTCGTATTTTATGTTTAGTTCCACTTAATAATGTGATTCTTCATTCAGGGACACAAGTGTTTTTATATTTAGCTGAGTTTGCTCATACACTTGTATACTGTTTAATCAATTAGTGTATACTCTCTCAAGAGATCGAAATGAATCTATAAAGGTAGATGTTGTTTTTGGGCTTGACTCCACTGGGTTTCAGCAAAGTAAACACTAAAAAAGCAACAAAATATTTTATTTTGCCGCGCTACAAGCCTCCTTGGATTGTTTTTGAAAATTCCTCGTGAACTCGTGAAAAATGACTTCGTTAGGTTTTAGACTACCAAAAAATCTCGGCTCTTATGGGGGGACGGGACTGAGACCCTTTGCCCCCCCCCCCTCCCACCCGCTCGGCCAGTGTAGATCCATACGTCATGCGTGACATAGGCCCAGTTTCTGGAATGAAAATTGATGCAACATATTTTTATGATTACACGCGTTGCCCTCACTGATTGGTTGAATTTTCTGACAGTCAACGCGTCTATAATTAATTCCCATGGCGAATGTTTGAAGAACAGTATAGCAGCTGCTCTTGCAATGTCTTCATTATCCTCCTTTAACTTAAATTACCGTTAAGTAGCCAGACGACCTCGACCTTGTTAACTAAGTCTTGAGATCTTGTACGCCTTCATTTAATATGGATAATCGAATTTGTGGAATTATAATTTACCAAAATTATTATAGTAAGTACTAGGTATATTGTATTATCTATGATATATATATATTAGTGACGTAATAATGAGCTGGTGCTTGGCAGCTGAATCTTTACAACCGCAGGTAAAATTGCAGTTATCTTACTATTAATGTAGTGGCTGAGGACAGGAACTTTGACTTTACTTTGCTAAGTTAACTTTTTATACGATTATGAACCTTAAAACTGATTAAACAAATCATATTCATAAGGAAAACTAATATACTTAGTTCAAGTAGTATTTTGCCTTGTGACGTCACAGTGGCAGAAGCTTAGTCAGTGCGACTTCTCAATCAAATATAATTCACAACACAACATACTGAGCAGCATTCTCTTTTGACAAATAATTTTCCTGTATCATCATTTTAACTATCAATTTGTATAAAAAACAATCTTGGCCATATTTAAGTGACCTGAAATCCCCTAATGCACATACTTGTGGTACCATGTCCTTCCTGATAGGAATACGTATCTGCTCAAATATCTATTTGTAAATTTCGTGGAAATCATCATCTGCCTAGCCTTTTCCCAACTATATATTGGGGTCGGCTCCCAGTCAAACCGGATTCAGCTGAATATTTATAAATTGTTTAAATTAATAAATTGTTTAAATTGAAACTCCACTAATTTTAAACTTAAATGACCTTGTTCTTTTCTAGTGTGACATTAAAATATAAGGAAATAAGCAAATACATTTCCTGACTACACTCTCAAACTCATTTGGAATTAATTTTTCGTGTCGATTGACTCCTTAAATTTTGTTCGACCAGTGTGTGGCAGACCGCTTTGTCGTTAGTCACGTTCAGATTCTTTGAGGTGCAGGTTGAGCATAAAGGGCAGGAAAGTAGCCCAGTATATCCTACGATGGGGCTCCCCACTGGTTCACTCATTGGAATGAGTCTACGATACCCCATTTGGCCTTTAGTTTCAATATTATGTCTATAATAAACAAGCATTAAGGAAATGTGATTTGTTTTCGGATTTTTTGTTGTTAATTACTAATCACAATACACATTGTAGTAATGGTTAATGGCCAATTAAATGCAATCGTCTAAATTAAGCGTGAACAGGATAAATCTTAGTTACATTTTATTTACTGGTCAACATGGCAGACAAAGTATGATTTAACATTTATAGTAAAGTGGTAAAATGTTTGTTTGTTTATGCGTTTGTAAAGGAAGTACAGTCACCGATTACGCAAATGTCTTACCTTTTATCCTGAAAAAACACTGTTTTTACGAAATAGGTAGGTACCTAACGGGAACGAATACGCGAGTATCAGTGAAAAATATTAGGAAATGATTTATCATCAGTTTTAATGGCTACATGGCTAATGATAACTCAAATGCATCGTATCTGAGACAAGCTATAAAGATAACAGTAATTAATTAATTAACTGCCGCGTTGCTTTAGTGTACGCGAGCAACTGAAGCGTGAGACGCAGGTTCTTGGGCTTTACCAGCGGTAAAAGCAGCAGCTCAATTTATTTGCCTACTATGGTAGGCGCCAGATATATGTGCAGTAATAACGGTCATTGACCCACATAAATTAATTGAGTTTCTTAATAAAAAAAACAGAAATAAAGACATAAAGCTGTCCTGAATCGACCTCTATCGTGATCCTTTACGTTCTCTAGCAATGAAAAACGGTTCATAATTTATTGATCGGGTATCTATAAAGGTATAGTAGGCAAAAGTAAATGCACTCTATTGCAAGCTTATCTGACGGACGCCTACCATAGCTTCCGCCCGCGGGCTCTCCTGTGTGAATATAAAGTATCCTATGTGTTAATCCAGACTATAATCTACGTCTGTGCCAAATTTCATCAAGATGAACAAATAAGTAGATAAGGTTTTATTTAAAAAAAAATCAAGAAACGTTGCCCCACACTAGGAATTTGTCCTGTATCGTGGGTGCGTTTACATACATATAAACTCACATACACAAACAGCCAGACCCGAAACAACTATCTGTAGGCCATACAAATATTTGTTCCGTGCGGGAATCGAACCCGCAACACGCAGCGCAACAGTCGATCGCTCAACCACTGCGCCAATTGTGTCGTCAAAGATATAAGTACTTTACTTATAAAATCGTTTGTCCTAGCCGACTATCAACGCACAGCCAAAATTACTAAGTCTAGAAAGTCGAAATTGGGAATATTTATGTTATTTTATAACGTGAGAATACGCTAAGAACTTTAAAGGGGGGATATGGTAGAGGGGACTTTGTATTGTGTTTATGATTTGCACCTGTGTGAAGAACGGGCCGCTAGCGGTTTGGAGTGGCTGTTGTCTCCTAAGACATAGGACTACACAACCCATCAGCCGTGGAGAACACGATACTCTCTGCTTGTCTTCTTGGAGAATGCTGAATGCTGGCGTTACGTTAGTAAAAGTTTACTGGGTGGCAATAGGGAATATGCATAAAAAAAATATTTATTATCTAGACAGTTTATCTAAAAATATACAAAAATATTACTAACAGTGAACATAGAATCAAAATTTTTCGAAAAACAACCTTAACATAATTATGTTAGATAAATATATCTGTCCCTCTCGCAAAAACGCTGTTTTTTATGGCTATGGTATTAAAGGTCAGAGTTCATATCGGATTTCTCTTTCTAATTGAAGCTTTGAAGCTTTATAACTTCATCGCCGATGAAGGTATTCTAAAAATTATTTCATAAGTGCTTTCTAGAGCTAATTAGTATTTCATTTTGCAAATAAAAAAATTGCTTGCATATTCCCTATTAGGTACTGCTGTTCTTAGAGATCATTTAGATGTTCTCCTGACCAACACTGCGCGATTATAACATGATAAATTATATTATTTATTTTAAACTATTAAATGCAATTGTCGAATATCGATTCATAATCGTGTCCGCTCGTAAGCATTTTCTTTGTATTAGCACCAGCCATATAAAACAACATTTTCGTGATAAGCATTCTTTTAGCCATTCAGCCTAGCCATGTCAGTAATGTCTACTTTACAATATGCCACTGTCTCTTCTAATTAATATCTGCGAGTGTTTTATCCTCTATGATGGGCGCGCTTTAGCTATTGTTTACTCAGACGCGAATACAGAGCTAATTAAAATAGTTAACGATAATCTATTGAAAGTTAATTAATTGAAGCAATGACTGAAAACTCAGATAGAGGCTGTAGGATCGCTCCTTATTCATAATCATCATCCACAGCCCGTCTTAGCCCATTGCTGAGCATAGGCCTCTCTTGTGCCAATACCAAGTTTTTTTTTTTTTTATAAGAGATGGGTTTGCTCTTGACTCTAGTCAATGTCAGAGATGACAGAGACAAAGACAAAGATATGTACTGAACGGATGATTTTTAACGTTTATTGTGTTGCACGTATCTGAATATTTTAATGCTGAGTTCTGCTGAGCCTTTTACCCAATGCGATCGTATCAAACGCGATGACATATTTTCATTAAAGACTTGCGATGACAACATTTTCGTGTGAGGTAACTATTTTACACGTAAATGTTGCTATAATATCGTGTGATGATTCGATTGTTTATTTTTCTGTTTATTCAGTTCGTGATAATGGTTATTGACTCGACGGACCGCCACCGATTGAGCATAAGTCGCGAGGAGCTGCATCAGATGCTGGAGCACGAGGAGCTCACCAGAGCCTGTCTCCTGGTCTACGCCAATAAACAGGTAATCCTTCCTTATACTTAGCTTATAGATATTTAGCTATATGTCTTAGTCAAAATGCTGAATTGGCCTCTTCATGAAATGGTCACCTCAATCCTATTTTTTTTTCGGGGTGATAATCCTCGTTGATGTCCTCCGCCTTGGTCAGCCTCGTACTGACTGAAACCCTGGTGTTCCCTCGTAAACTTGCGTCCGGAGCTGCGGGTGCGTATGTGTGGTTCCGCGGCCATCAATCATGAAATGGCGAATTTTACGACATCAACATCAATTGATGTGCATAAGTCTCGCAAAAACTCGACAATGGCTCAACAGACTTGATTGTTTGACAGTGGCTCAACAGGCTGATATCTAGTATAGATTAAGTCCTTGGGTTATTATCCGAAATATCCGAACTTTACATGAACGCAGCCCCTAAAGTTGAAACTATCTGTGACATAGACAACCTTGACGATCTAGACCTTGTTTTCTGAAGTGCAACTGTGCCAGTGACATCCCGCAACGAAGCGAATTAGTCCAATCAACCAATCCATTCGGATAAAACCGTCCGTCTATCGTATTGTTGGTCAGGGCCTCGTCGAGCTTCATTGTCTCAGCGCTTTGGATCTCAGAAGTTGCAGTATTTAGGTATAGTGTGGCGGCCTAGTAATTTATAAGTACAAAATTAAATGAGATTCAACCTTTGAGTGGTAAACTAAATTCCCCTGACTATACCACCTAGTAGACCGAGATGGTTGGCGCTCTTTGGTCAGGCTTACGTTCAGCAGTGGACGGAAATTGGCTGATGTGATGATGAAACCTTGTAGGCCACGCAAGCGTATGCGGGCACTGCTAGCTTTGCATGTAACAATGTATTCAAAAGTAGTACCGTCGAAGTAATAAAACCTTCAAATCTGTCTGTGGAATGTGAAAGTACACAGATAATGTTTCAACTCATAATGACATAATAAAAGAGCGCGTAGATTTCTAAAATAGATCGCTCTTTTAATTGTTCTACGCATTATGTAGGTATGTCGATACAAGACCACTTTTTTATGGATGGGAAATCATCAAATCACCCCTTCCACTCTGGGTGGAGCGAGAGGGAGTGTCAGACTCTTACTGACTAAAACCCATCCGTGCTCCTCCTAGCGCCCTTTGCTTTCCAGAGCCGCGGTAACTCTTTCGAACAAAATCCACAAATTTAACACAAGACCACTTAGTCCTAATTTTTTGAATAAATATTTTTTTGTATGTTTTGACGGCTTGCAGTCTGACCGGATGTAGCTGAGTACCAGTGTTTTACATAGAGCGACTGCATATAATATGTCACCTACACAACCCAGTTACTGGTTAACCCGATACCCGGTAAGAATGGTGTCACATTTCTTGGCTTCTGATTATAACGTCTGCCAATGTTCTAAACTTCAAAGTTCAAAAAAAATCTATAAATGACAGCCAGAACTAAAGGCAGCGTGCTTTCTGAGGTGCAGAAGAGTCTCGTTATGAAATGGTCACCCACCCAAGGCTCGTCCTCGGCAAATGTCGCGTAACCTCGAAGCTCGACCTGTGCGGCTTATAATGTAGCTGTCGCAGCCAACTGGCTTAATCAGCCGTTTCATTAAAAGTCTAGCCTTTTCATAGAACTGCGCCGTTTAATCAGTGACTTATGTGACATGGGCAAGTCATTAAACGATATTGATCAAAAGATGTCACATAAGTCGCTGAAAAATCGGCGCATTTAAATCAATAGGCTAGGCAACCAATGATACGGCTGATTAAGCTAATTGGCTGCGACATAGCTACGACAATTATCGCATAACTAATGTGATAAATTGATAAACGCTCGTTAACTGATGTGATCCGTGGCATTAATTTTCAACAGCCAAAGTCACTCGACTTGCGTTTAATTGTGACGCGGCGTTTGTTGTTTACTTACAGTAGGCTTACATAATTACTTAACACGAAAGTAACTCAATAACGCTAACAAGGTCACCCAGTAAAAAGAAAGACAAAATAAAATATGTTATGTTTTGTATGGTTGTAAAAGTATGGCCTTTTACAACCATACAAAACATAACATATGAGGCAGATTATTTCATAGAAATTCCATGTTTTAATTAAATGGTACTTAGATAGATAGTGCTTTTTTGGACTATAACAAAAAGGCAATTATGTCAAAATTCATACAGCAAAAATCATTATGTAAATATCTATATCAAGCAAACATTAACCATATGAAACATAGATGTGTGTGTGTGTGTCCTCTGTGCAGTACACATGTTTACAAGATATTATTATAACAAAACTGCCATCCTATGTCTACCAGCCACCTGTGTCAATCTTATCGCGTCATCATTATATATAACTGAAATCGCGTTAACCAAACTGTTTGGTATCCTTGAACGCGCGTGTTTATTCTCCGAGATAAATACAATATACATGCAAACTACATGGAGGCAGTCAAACTTGTTCAGTAAAATAACTGGCTAAAGGTAATTTATGATCAAAGTGAAAGTTAAAAATCCTGTCTGACTTCTTTAGGGAGCGAAATTCGACAGTAATTTCATCTCCGTCATATGTCAAGGTTTTGTTTCGAAGATGAGTCAGTGTGTTTATTGACTTTAAATTGTGCTACCTATTTAGTGTCCTTTGTTTGTTAATTTCCTGAGCCTTAAACAATTGGATATTTGGGCTGTCGTCTGTCAATTTGTCCTCAAGCAGACTAACAGGGAATCTACTAAAATGGCATCCTAAGATTTACTTTAGTTGGAACTAAAGTAAATGTATCTATGTCAGACCAGCCCTTTATAGGCACCCTGTAGTCAGCCCTAATACGTAATCTGTGCTATAATACTATCTTACCCAACTCCATCGGAGCTTGTCATAAATTGAAGTTTTTGCATTTGTTTGTTCATCCCTCGAGCACGAAAACGTCAATTAGACAAGCTTTCATTGACATTTTCGTGCTCATGTTGTAGTTGGAGTTCGAGTTGAGTTGGAGTTTTAGTTTTGGAATATGGGCCATGGTATCATTAATCGCGATATTGTTTATTTTTCCCATAAATATATTATGTGTATGTCGCAGCCAACTGGCTTAATCAGCCGATTCATTAAAAGCCTGGCGTTTTAATTGAACTGCGCCTTTTAATCAGCGACATAATTATGTGACATGGGCAAGTCATTAAACGATATTGACCAAAAGATGTATCTTAGGTCGCTGAATATTGGGCGCATTTAAATGAAAAGGCTAGGCCACCAATTAAACGGCTGATTAAGCTAATTGGCTGCGACATATGTCATATAGTTCGAGTCGATACGAAAGAAGAAAAGATGTTGTAAGGATGTTAACAGTTCACGAATGTATCTACCAAAAAACTTAAACTCTACTTCTCCAAATTGCAATAGTCTATCTTAAATATCCCAAACCTTGCAGATAAGCTATACCAACAGATGTTTTATACTCTACTAACCCACATATCCCGCGATGTTTATCTAACGTGTGACAAGGAAGCCCACTGCCGGTCGCCAGACGTCAGAGCTAATGGTGCCCGCAGGAAGGTCGCGTCTGTCAGGGGTCCAATTTGCTCGTTATCACTGATAGAGCGTGTCGCAGTTGCAATTTGCATCACGTGAGAACATAAATGTGTTGTCGTGTACTGAAATGCACGTGTCAAAAGTGCTGTAGTTCTGTTTAAAATAGGGTCAAGGAAGTCTTATTCTATAAAGCTTTCGGTAGTGAACAGGGCCTAAACCACCAACTCTTAAAGCAGTATTGCTTTAATATTACTTCCAGTGGGAAAGAGACGGAGCTGTACGTCCTGTATAGCTCCGTCTCTTTTCCACTGGAAGTAATATTGAAGTAATACTGCTTTAAGAGTTGGTGGTTAGGCCCCAGGTATTTTCTGCCGGTATATGTCACGTTGAAAAACTAAACTTAAGTGAATCGAGCTTGAAGTGAAATAATACCCGGTAATGCCTAATTGACAACTCACATCAAGTTGGCTTCAACAAAATTTTCACAGCGATATGATTACAGAATCGCATTGCTGGACACGCTTGATCCATCGTGGGCCTTATCCATCAGTTTCCATATTGCTAGATCGAGGTCAAGAGCACATGCTGCCTCATTAAAAATAAACATTTAAGTATTTTCTTTTTACAACAAGCAGTCGTTAAAGGTATGCCTTTAACGACTGCTTGTTGTAAAAAGAAAATACTTAAATGTTACCAATTTAGGTCAACCATCTTGGTATGCCAAGATGGTTGACCTAAATTGGTGACTGAGTATGTCTGAGGTTTTTTGTAACGTATACCTATGAACTTTGTACAAAAGCTGCTGGTAAACATTAATAAATAAAAAAGTAGCGGGAAAAATGATGATTGCGATTCAGAACTGCTGATAGATAGGGCTAGTGCACAAACTGTAACCCATTAAGGAGGAGGCTTGGTGTCCTGAAACACAGGCAATAAGCCTAGCTTAGGCACCAGTCTCCCACAATATGCATAATAATTATATTAATGTACAAAAATATTTTAATTGTGGCGAGAAAATAAATTATTTACTTACTTATTTACTTGGTATACCTGGGTCAAGTGAAAGCGTTCAAGAAAAGTGGTATCTGTTTTTCATCAGGAAATTCTCCAATAGTGGGCCTGTGTCTGGACTTGTGCCAAGTGAAATGGCAAAAGGCTCCCCCCGAATTGGTACGCCTGGCGAAATGTCGACGTATCCACAAAGTACAGCCTACCAAGTCAAGTGCTACAAGCATGGGGTTTTACAGTCAGTTTATAAACCAGATTCGTTTCTTTGCTTCCAGGATGTGAAGGGGTCCATGACGGCGGCTGAGATTTCAGAGCAGTTGGACCTGACGTCGATAAAGCAGCATCCGTGGCACATACAGGCGTGTTGCGCTCTCACCGGCGAAGGGTACGGTTCAGTATTTTTGTTTTATTACCACCCCGCCATCGCACGGGTTGCAGAAGCCCGCATGTTTTGCGTCCTTTTCAACAATCATCGGCATATTTTAGCCAATTGATTTAAAACCTAAATGAAAAATCAAATATACACCTAAACCTTGCTCGAAAAAACGAGAAAATCCGTACGGTAGTTTGAGATTATTGCGCACAGACAGACAGACGCCGCGGAGGGACTTTTTTAATATGTAGTTCGGTTCGTGACCTCTATCTCGCCTGATAGTCAACGATGGATCACGGTATCACGTCCAGCCGGACCAGAAGATTCTGTTTACTCTTGCTTTGAAGGCTGGCGGTCCAGCAATTACACTCGTAAAACTAATAGTAATAAAAGGAATTATTTAGCGCGTAGTAGTCTTATGCCCATCGTTAACTTCGAAAAATGCATGGAAATCTGTATGTCATACTGGATTTCACTTTAGTCCGGCTTATTAAGTTACTTAATATATTACACTTTATTGGAATTACACGGGTAAAGGGTTCAGGGAGGCAGGACGTACCCTTAATGGCTGTGTGATGATGTGAATGTGAATCTCGACTCAATTATGATATTTTTTTGGATTTCCTGTCACTTTGACAGTGAACACTTATTTTAAAGTTCCCCTGAATATTCATGTATTAAGAGCATACTACCCTTAATCTTGTTTTTTTCTCTCGAAATTCTTTACGACTCTTATAGCTAGTTTACACAGAGCGAGCTGCTAACTAGACATTAGATAGGTACTCGGATTGCTTACTATTATACGAGTAGCTCGGCTCGCATTAGCTGTCTTCACGATGATAGTAGTTGCCCAGTCTCTTGCGAGGCCCAGCCGGTCCATTCTGTAAACATGTCGAAGTGAACGCTTGGGTGAAGTGATCACGAAGTGAGCTGTCATTCCATCTTGGATATATGAATTGACAGTCCGAACGATGCGAGTGATGTTCTAGCTGCTGCCATGTGAGTTACTGTCAGGCGAGCAGGCGAGTGAAAATAAAAAATGTTGAAGTAACTCGGAAGCGAGCTGCTATCCAACTCGCACGTGGCAGTAACTCGTAAGATACGTCTATACGATGCGGGTTACTGTACTGCAGCTACTCGGCTGACTCGCTCACTATCTTGCACTGTGTAGGTAAACTAGCCAATACATTAAAAGGATTGTAAAAAAAAAATAATGTAATTGAGAACCTCCTCCTTTTTAAATTTCGGTAAAATATAGAAACCTTTTTGAAGGATTTCCTAAAATCATAAGAACGTTGTTGGGTTAGTTGGTTTTTCACTTAGTATAATTGGATGCTGACGTAAATTCATTAGCAAAGCATATTCGTACTAATGACAAATACTAACAAGATTAAAAATAAAAAGTACGGACGTCATAATCTTACTTCTATCATAAATGCGAATGTTTGGATGAATGGAAGGACGGCTGATCAGATCTGGATGAAATTTGGCTAAGAGATAGATTATGATCTACATCATAAAAGGAAGCCTGGTGCAATATTTCCTGTTCCTAGACCCAGTAGTTTCGGCTATGCGTTGATATAATCAGTCAGTCAGTTTCTGTATGCTATAGCTATATGTCGCAGCCAACTAAATGAATCCGCCGTTTCATTTAAAGTAGCCTTTTCATTAAATTGTGCCGTTTAATCAGCGACATAAGTGACACGGTCAAGTCATCAAACGATATTGAACAAAAGATGTCACTTAGGTCGCTGAAAAATCGGCACATTTAAATGAAAAGGCTAGTCAACTAATTAAACGGCTGACTAAGCTAATTGGTTGCGACATATATACTAAAATAAAAAAAGCTGAAGAGTTTGTTTGTTTGAACCCGCTATCTGGAAGTAGCAGTCGAATTTGAAAATTCTTTTTTATATGATAGCTAAAGCCATATTCATGAGGAAGGCTACACGAGAACGGGAAATTCCTATAGGAACGGGATATTCGCGTACGACGTCGCGGGAAGAAGTTAGTGGGAAATAAATAGTATAGATTAGTCAGTGGTGACAAAGTCGGTGGTGATAATTGGTAATAGGCGTTGAGTATCTGCGCGTGGACAAGCTATACGTAGGTGCAGGGTGTTTCAGTAGTGCGTGGTCATATTTAAGAGCGTGTACCCCGTTTGTCATTTCATACAAACTTTCAAGTCCTTATTCTTCAAAATGAGTGAACCGATTTTAACGAAACTTGGTATGCATACGCTAGATATCCAGGTCTAAATAGTTATCAGAAAACATTTTTGAAAAAGAGTTCAGGGGGAAGGATATAGTGATTTTTCACTTTCTACAGAAACCTTAAAATCGCTCTCTCTCTCCCTCTGAAATATTTTTGTCTTGTCTATGGCATAAAATACGTCATCAGCTTGAAAGTACAGAATATTTAACCTAACCTTTGTAGCAATAGGGATGATTCCTGGTTAAAAAATATATGATTCTATTTAGTCCGTCAGTTATATTGGACACGTATTTTTGCTTTATCAAATCAATAAAAAATTACGAAGATAAAACGCAACAAAGATCAGAAGTGGAGGCTGGTGACGTCGCGTAACGTAAAAAGTGATACAATCAAATGACGTCACACGAGTTTTCAACGTACTGTAACGTATAAAAATTTTGTTTATGAAGAAAAAATACGTGTCTAACATTTTTTGGAAATCTATCTGACGGGCTAATTAGATTTTTTTAGTCATCTACCCTATTACTATCTGTGTAGTAAATTATTTTATCTACACTCACAACGTAATGTTCCAAATATGAGTTCAAAAACGAATGCATAAATGCATACTTTTTTCTCGTGGATAGGTAAAATTAAAAAAAAAAACCATTACAGTTCAACATTTTCCTTCGATTTTTAAACAACTGCATCATAAAATAACTTTTTAATTTTTATAGAACACTTTTTCTTTTTAATTTTTGGCGCGGGCTCATTGACTTAAGTCAATGAGCCAGCTTTTATCTTTGTCTATGTTTGAGCGCGCTGCGCAGTCATTCGAATACGCAATGAGAATATCCGCCATATTGGAATTAACTATTTTTCCACTTATTTTATTTCAACTGTATGAGTGAAGATAAAATAGTGTATGCAACGGCATATAATTAGGTATTAAAACACTCGTGTGATGCTATTATCACACTCGGCTACGCCTCGTGTGATAAACCCACACTCGTGTTTTAATAACCCTTTTTATATGGTCGTTGCATAAACTACTATTAATCCCCATTGTACGTATCTTTAAGTGTCTTATCACCGAGTTTATTTATTTAATTCATAGCAACAAACTGGTTTTAAATATTATTTGCTTTATCTTTGAGAACGTTTGTGATGATGTGTGCTTTTATTATATAGGTACTTTGGTTTCTTTTTGTTATGTTCTGCGTAATATTTGTTGTAGCTGCAGTAGAGGATATTGTGACATTCACACGCTTTGAATATGGCATACAAATGTTCGTATCTGAAGTAGGTACCTACTTTTAATTAAGTTAAAGTTTTGCAGCGCCATCGGCTGCAGTATAGCAGTTGCATGGATCACTGAAGTCGAGACGATGCAAAAAGTTATAAAATATATTAAAAATACTGTTTTATTCGGCAAATCTCAATACACATGTTCAGTGATTATAAAGAACTCGGCAGTTTCATGGAAAAATATGACTACGTTCAGTTTCATTGCATAACATTTTTTTATTAGTATTTTGTCTATTCCAAGTAATTAGTTCCTTTTTCCCCTATTGTTTTAAAGACAGTATTTCTTTCTTTAAAATCATATTCAAATATTTTTTTGCACTCATGTGGCTTGTAGTTATCTGTTATTGCATTCATCAGGGTTTCAGCAACTGACATGAACCCTGTTTGTTCATCGCAATTTTCTAAGAATAAAGTTTTAATTTATAGAATTAAACAGATTTGTCGAATATTACATTGCTCGTAGAAAAATCCAGAGCTTCATTTCCTAGCACACTTTTAATGTGAAATGTCGATTTCAAGAGCATTTTGTGTGACCGTCAAAGTCCGCCATTTTACTTAGCGCTAACGTAAGTATGATATTCAATACTTTACTTTATTTTTTTTTTGTTGTGTCCTATTTTAATTTCTTTTAAGTAGTGCTTTTTTATTTTCGCAAAAAAACCACGGTGTACATTTATTTATTTAAATAATCATAGTCATAATTGTTGGGCAATGAAATGTTAAATAAGTAAATGATGTTATTTATTTTTCCAGGTGAGCTCTGCAAGTCAAGCATTGCCGGGGAAGATTGAAGATTGTTGCAATGAAGCGGAGCCATGCCCTGAAGACGGCTAGCATGTCGAAGACGTGTGTAGAAACAGTTCGAATCTGGATCGATAGGCATATATTAATAGTAGTAGTCTATGATAATAGCACCCAGTCTTATGAAGTTTCAGTCATTTACTGGTTAAACCATACAGTGAGGAGACATATCCTATACCTTCCATACCCTTTTGGGTGGTATGCCTTTTTGAGTCCTATATTCGTAGGTAATAAGCACCCTTTAGTACCTATTCAATAGTAGATTTTTATCATCCACAACATAATCCCACTTCTGAGAAACGACTTCTGTCTGCTTGTGGCAAGCTCCACGCTTATGTCTCGGCCCCGTTCGGGTACTACCCGTGATAACAACAATATCTACAGCTTACTTTTTACCGCCGCCGACCAAACTCACTTCTGCATTTAATCCTTGGACGCCACTCCATAGTTTTTGCTCCCATCAACATCAAAGTTCTACACAAAGACAGTTCCAGAAAATGCCCGCCCTTCCTATGCATTAATATTTAGTCCTAGTTTTATACAGAAAAAATATTATATACAAGTACCGATGCTACTTTCTAATTAAGTAAGTACCGTCCATCTCAATCTCGACTACCCCATGGGGTATATGGGGTTGTTATGTAAAATTAGTTCGCCAGAACCACTAATTTTTTCATAACAAATGGTTAAAAACACATTTTACATGTGTCCACTAAACTGTTAGTTAATAAGTGGAGTTACAGTCCTGTATTATCGCATAAGGTGCTCCCACACCTGGAGCGTTCGCCTGTAATGTAACATTCAGATTCGATATTGAGCATTACATTTCAATACCACCGATCACTGAGCGGGACGTGCTGCGCGTCTGTGACACGCTCAATTACAAGTGGTGCGCATTGATGTTACAAGTTGTATCATAATATTACATATTGCATCATCATCATCATCAAGTTGCGTACTGTAATGCTCGGTTCGCCTCCCTTACTGATGTAATGCTTAACTCTGTAACGTTACCTTACAGACGAATGCTCCCAATTGAGGAAGCACCTTTACATTCACTGTAAATTCCATATATAACGTTGGCTAGCGTGGTGATGGCATGTTGCCTAAGAGAGAACTAAAAATTGTCGGCTCTAAGCGATAGGAACTTCATAGAAGTAGCGAGCGTTGTAAATGATTGTAAAAACAAGCACGTTTATGAATGGTTCGAAATAATGTGTTCCAAAACTCAATAATTGTAAGTATGTCATGATAGTTATGCGAAATTTTAGATATCTCCCCTAAGAAGTTCCTATTTTGCTCATCCTGATGAAAACTATGTTAGTAAAAAATAAGTAGGTAGGTATATAAGAACTTGTTAGAACCTGTATCTGGCTTGAATACGGAGCTGACCTTCCACCGAGGCACGGAATATTAACTTAAAGGGTAGGAAGGAGCCGTTTCAAAGCAACAAAAGCTTTTCTCCGCTCACCATAAGGGTCGTTTTTTCTTAGCTCCGATACACTGCCTATGTGGAGCGACATCGTGAGACCTGCACCCCAGTCCCCGATTGCATATTCTCTCACAATCTAAAGAAACTGTTCTAATTCATGTGTTTAAAAATTCGTCTGTCCACATAGAAATCTATATTGATCTTGATTGATGAATCTGAATCTGATCTGAATCTAGTATGAAATAATCTATATCGGACAATTGCAAACTGTTCGATTTCATTCAAATTTCAAATGCCTCCAATCTTGTGAAATCGAAATGTGATCTATCTTTACTTGCTTATATGGGTGTAAAGACGCATGCAATATATAATTGGCTAGCCTACCGTTTATACGTTCACAAATATAATATAGCTAGTGGACCGCTCCGGCTTCACCGGATGTGTGTCTTTTTTTCCACAAAATTTTCTTTGATACAAACCTCGCCCTGACAATTACGAACACGACAAAAAGGGAATAATTTAAATCGTTCAAGACGTTCTCAAGTTAAGGCGTGACCAAGGGAAACTGGGATTAATTTTTTTATACATGTCGCTGCCAATTAGCTTAATCAGCCATTTAATTGGTGGCCTAGCCTTTCTATTTAAATGCCCCGATTTTTCATCGGCCTTAGTGACATTTTTTGTTCAATATCGTTTGATGACTTGCCCATGTCACTTATGTCGCTGATTAAACGGCGCAGTTCAATGAATATTCTAGGTTTTCAATGAAACGGCTGATTTAGCTAGTTGGCTGCGACAAATACATATAACATAGATTGAAAAGTGGGCTAAGTTCTGTATAATCGATAAAGGTGCTGAACGAAAGGTACATATTAAAAATGATATTCTATTAAGCTAAGTAAGGTTCTTCATCATCCGAGCTTAGGCAAGTACGTCCCCAGGGGCCATTTGTGGATCTTTACAATTCGGAATGCAGAGGGAACCGTGTTGCTCATTTACTGGGTTGCGGAGGTCAGATAGGGCAGTCGCCCCATGTAAAATACTGGTATTCAACTGCAACCGGTCAGTCTGCAAGCCAACTCCAACAGCAGCAGCATAAGAAGCAGGATTCTATTTAGGACTCAAGCCTGACACAATCAGCTTTTTAAGTTTTCTTATCATTTTGTAAGTTTTGTCCAGTTGGCATCAGCCACGCTGAAGAAGATCTTCGTTCTACCTAGCCTGAGCGTTTCCCAACTTAAGTTTGCTGATTCTCGGTCTCCGCGTAAGAACATGTCTGCCGTGCACTGTCAGTCAGTCCACTGTGTACAGAAATTGCGACTATTTGTTTAGATTTTATATATTTGCCTTGTATTCTAGTTAAAGTAATATTCATTATATATATTCTAGCAAACGTTATATTTTTGAGCCTGCTCTGTTGTACTACTTGTCAAAGGCCTTCTCAAAGTTCCTCTACGAGTAGCAACTCTGTTAATGGTTTGAACAGTGCAGGTTCCTACTGCTAAAGCCATTAACAGAGTTTATGTAAACCAAAGCTTTGAAAAATATCTTTACATTGATGCTCATAATAATAATATATTTTAGTACCTAGTTATCGCTCATTACCTCAGTCAATAATAAATTAATTGTACTGTATAACCGCTATCTCTCTGGCCAGTCGCATAAGGTCAGGGAGACATTGATTAAATTTTAGAATAGGTACACCCATTATAATATTTGCATCTGTTCATGCTTTTCATCAGTGTTCACAAATGGTCTTGGTAACTTTACATACTTACTTTTAAGAGTTGAACGTGAAGAGGTAAGCTCCTGGATTTTTAAACCTACTCTTTAGGTATGCACTACCTTCTAACTACGATCCTTTTTAGTGAGTATGAGAATTAGATAAAATATGTACCTTCTTTCTTTAGCTTTATAAAGGTAATACTGTAATTACGTACTAGTTTTCGCCAAGCGGACGACACCGAAAGTAATTTAAAAAAAAACGGGTTCAACCATTGGCAATCATTTCAAAATCTCTTCACGTAGGTACTTATTTCTAAGATTCCAAGTGTTTTTCCAGAATTACTGTGCTGACTCTAAAGGTAAAAGTACGAGATGATTGCAAAACGTAGCAAATCGATTTATTTACACTGTATGAACGAATAACTAGTCCACGTAATTACGCTTACCTATCTATGTCAAAAGATAAAACTGTTAACCTTACAGAAACCAAGAGTACATAAATATTATAGTGCATACAGATAATGCAAGTAATTAATCCTGCCTGTGACGCTACCGAAAACTATTTCTTGTTTCCTACTGTTTTTGTGATGTGCTAAGCAGGCCCAAAATCTCAAGAGCATTAGCCACTTACTCATTTACTTTTTTGTATCTACCTATTTAAAATGTGGATTTAAAGCCGTGGGTTCGATCCACTTAATGCTATTACGTATAAGTAGGTAGTTATTATTATTTATTGAAATTTTGTGTAACTGTTGGTTTTCTCGAACTAAATAAATAAATAAATAAAAATACAAAACTATTCTCAGTTTGTCATCTGTTATTCAAATAAAGTTTTTTGTTTACTAATGCGTTTTATTTCCTTATCATTGTTCTAGTTAATATTCGCCATCTATCCAGTGATCCTTCGTCGTAGTTTAAAGTCATATAAGGGCTTCGAACCACAATTCCACAAATGACATTTGAATATTCATAAGCTACTGCATTTCGCGCCCTTTTGCAAACGTCATGTCATTTAGTACGGTGCAAGTGCACTAGATGGCTCTAGGTGTATCTGCGAGTCATAAATCAGTTTACCTGAAAAGTTTTGTGATGGATGACTACGTAAATTTTAACTTTCGTAAAACTTTTGTTTGAACTGTTTCTCTGGGTTTTATAATGCAACTCAGTTGCGAATGTTATGTTTTCGAGTTCTGATAGAGGAAAATTGTGTTGCAGTGTGTTTTGGTGTAGGACTAATAGAAATTCAATTTTAGTTGACGTATTCGATCTCGTTAAGTTGTGTACGAACTTTACGGATCTATTCCCTCTTTCTGTCTGCTCAGGTACACATTTGCTATGAAGTTATATTGGTAAAGGGTAAAGATTAATTCATAAATCTCAACTTTATGGTTTTGCGTTCCGCTCCATCAAACGTTTAGACACGTTTGCAGTTTGGTGTTGAATTTTATTAAGCTCAAAAGGAAATAAATGTACTTAATTTATTTATTGTTCTTCTTTTCAGATTACATTTAGGGCTAGAGTGGATCGCCAGTAGAATAAAGAAGAAATGACACGATGCTCACCTAGCTATTGTTAAAGTTACATAAAATTCTAATTCCTCACTAACTGTTTGCATTAAATTTACTAAATAAATATATTCTAAAGAGAGACCTATCAGGATTATTGTCCGTTGTTCTGTAGGACTGGGATGTATTCTTATTATAAATAAACACGTTCTTGTATATTTTATTTATTTTTATTTCATCTACTACAAGTTTTCAGACAAAAATTGTACACATAATTTATGATGCTAGTTTATGTCTATGATTAAATTACGCCAAGTACAACCAAATTATACAACGAAATATTACAGATCTACCAATTGAGAAACGTATCGTAATAGTATAAACTAAACAATGTCAGCTTATAATATTAGTGTTGATTATCATTTTTACATCCATTTAAGACCTAATTTTCATTGACTAAACATTTATCGATGGTAAAGATTTCAAGCTATACCTTATCAGTATCACAATAATAATTATTTACTGTATAAAACAAATGTGAGAACATAATAATATTGTAAAAAATTTTATAATTATTAGGTACCTATATGAGAATCCAAAACGTAACTAGTTTTGAGGTTACAACAAGCTATAAATAACATATTATTATGGTGATTTAATTGTCCTAAATCTAAATTAATAGTGGCCATTTCAAAATAAATAAAAGATCTTAAAATATACACTTTCACAATTATATACAAAAAATATTCACAAACTGGAAATCGCAAGATTAAATTAACATAGGTAGTTACAACAAGCAATGAGTTATAATATAACAACTAAAGAAAAAAATATGTTTGGTCCATCAAATGCAGTTCAAAAGATAAGCCTTATTAAAAAAAACTCCATACAGATCTTTAAAAATATTGAGATAATTCAGATTTTATTATTTTTACTTATTTGTTCTTTTAGAACTGCATAATTTTCATTAATAAGGCGTAATAATAACTAAGGCAAGGGTGAATATAAACGTCGAAATTCATATGTAAGTATGTAGAGTTTAACACCCTCCCTTTCATTTAAAATGTATGCCTAGCATATGGTTTAAATTATAACTTACTATATTAAATGTAACTCAAATATCACTTTCAAACTTAAAAATACTTAAATCACTTCGAAACGTTAGAAACACAACCTAAAAGCCTTTGCCACATAAATAGTGCATTATTGTAAATTATGAGAATTTGTTAGGGAAGAATTCAATTGTACGAGATGGCTCGTCATTCAATCAATACACTTAATAGGATTCAAATTAATAAAACATTACTGAATTCAACTCAAAACTATCGGTAACTGAAATAATATAAAATATGTTTAGTATTTTATCATAAATGCTATCACAGCAAACTAATAAGAATGTACGAAGTTATTATGAGTTAGCTTCTGCAAAACGGAGTGCTCACGGAACATAACGTAAACTTTACGATGTTGCGTAACATGGAAAAAACAATTTTACAAAAGTCAGTGATAAAAGTTAAGAAGATTAATAATAGGAGATTCAATAGACTTTAATTAATTGAACTAGTACATAATTAATTATTTGTAATAGAATCAATAGATGAATAGATATAACATTTGGTCCTGAGGTAGATTTATCTAGTAGTCGAAATTTCCGTTGAACTAAAACAGCCATTGGGTCGACAATAAATTATTATATAATTTAATATAATATCAAGATACAGGGCAAATTACCATGACTTAGTGACAGTTAGTGAGAGTGCATAACATGAATTGAAAATAATTCTACTGTTCAATACGAGTATACCTACTATTACACGGTCAATTGAATGCAGCTATATCACTAAATACCTTCAAAATTGCATCTTCCTACTTATTCCTCTTAAATATAAGCTTTGCCGAAGCGTGTTCTGGCAAGTAAGTTGACAATAAAGTTGTAAATTATTATAAAATTACAAATGTGTTACACCTATTACTTCTAACAGTCTTTAAAACCTGATCTTATACGTTTTTATCTCCATCGAATCCAGGTGGATATCGCTCAAGCCGGTAAGAGTTTTGATCGTCTTCAGGCCGGTCAGACTTACTGCCGTTATATTCTGAACGGTCAGACCATTGAACCTGGTCTTGAATGAAAACTTAGGGGACTTGCTGATTGGCTTCTCTCCGACGGCGCAGCTGTACCCTGGTCTGTGCAGCACCATGTAGCTCTCGGAGCTGGGGAACAGTTCGAGCACGTCGTCGGTGATGGTCCGCAGAGTCACCAGGTGGATGCCGGCCGGGAAGTTCTGCAGGAACGACTGAGACGCCTTTACTTCGATGTCGCCCACTTCGCTGGTGTCCAAAAGGTACACGTTGACGGGGTAGTTGAACGATCGGCTCAGATATTCCGCGGTTTGAGATGGCACTTGGTAAGGACTTTCCTTTTGGTCGGGTCCAAAGCGGCGCTCGTTCACAAACTTGAATCCCTGTTCGCTGGTATCCCTCTTAGCTCGCGTGACGCCGGGCATTGATTCGATTAAAATCCAGTTTTGGAAAGTTATTGGTTTGTTGTCGACTACTCCTTCGCCGATTCCTCTGAAGTCATCATAGAGAGTTCGTCGATCGAGCATCACTTCTAAACGTCCAGGTTCATATCCCGACGCACCTTGCGCGTGATTCGTTAACAGAGTTAGCCTGGTCTCCTCGTCTTGTAGCCACGCCATAGTCGTTATCGGATAGTAGTTCGCTTCGATGCCCAGTTTGCTCACTTTGACTCTCTTCTGATACTGAAATCCGTTCTGGTCGGTGTAGAATTCCGGAATGTCGCCGTTTTGTATATCAGTCTGTATTCTCATAAACAACTCAGTTTCTCTGTTTTTGGGAGGACTCTCGAAATCTACAAAGTTCTCGATAAGGATAGCCCGCGACAGTACTGGGTCTCCTATGTTGTAAATTCTCACAGTGTGGACTAAGAACGGTAGGTACATGGTTGTGATTTCAGTCGAGATCGGGCCGGAAACTATGATTATGTTATCATCTTGCATATTATTCGAGTTAGCATAGGGATGCAGAACATTTTTTTCTGGTGAATCATAATCCGGCATGAAAAGATAAGCCCCGGAATGACGTTGTGCGCTTTGGTAAGCGCCAAATTGCACATCAACAACAGTCCTTTTCCTGATGTCTTTTCTATAAACTTGTCTCAAGAATCCGGTGTTTCTATTGACCAGAAGTTTCAGCACCGCATTTTCTAATTGAATATCGCCAGGCATCATTTTCTTGATTGAAAATACGTTGGATTTCTGCACATTCTCACAGTTGTTGCAGAAAATAACGCAGTGGTGGGAGGTGTTGGTGTGCTCCTGCAGCTTGTATGAGATGGAGGTGAGCGGCGGGATGGTGGCCACAAACATCACGTCAAAGTTGGAATCGCTGACCACGCGCTTGCCGTTGTCCTGCACGTCGATGCTAGGCGAGATCTGGTACAAGACGTGCTGCTTCTTGTAGCTGTCGTACACGCGGATGTTTGACGTGTTGGACCTCACGGTGATCACTTCGGTACGGATTTCTGCCAAGGGGTTAAAAAGAACAATTTTCTTTTTGTCGATAAAAGACACTTGCAGTTTCTTAGCCGGTTTGCCGTATGTTTCCCACTCCACTTCGCTCTGTAGAATACTTTGCGAGTGCAACGAATGATCCGCTATCATGATAGAGGTGAGTGCAGCCTCCTGTAAACGGATACAGTGGTACAAGCTAGTGAACAGTTTAGTTCCATAGTCCTGCATCACGCTAGACTTTGATGTGCCAGTTATCGCGTCATGATGTTGGAATAGACCCAAGTTCCTCCTGGCATAGATAAGCTGCTCATAGGATTTTTCTAATTTCTTCTCAGACGTTCCGAACCTTTGATTACCAACCTGTTTTATGTAGTTCGATACAAGGGTGAATAAAATCTCAGCAGATCGGAGTTGATGTTCCAATTGCCGAGCGAGAATTTTCAAATAAGGTCTTGTAGTGTAGTATCCTGACCAGTAAGCTGGTTTGCCCTCGCTGAAGATGTCTGAATAAACGAAGAAATCGCCTTTTAAAGTCGGGATAGTGTGGTGCCTCTCCTTCATGGCGTTGAAGTAATCCAGTGGCGTTCCGAAATGGACATCAGCGTTGAAGATCTCCTTATGAGCATTGATGTAATTGAACATCTTCATGTAGTTAACGTACTGAGCATCAAACTCTACGCCATACTCGTATCTGAAGTCGTCTCCCAGCGGTACCAGCACCACGTTATGCGGCGTGAGAGATCCGATGCGGTCGTACTCTTCCACCAGAGTCTTAGCCTTGCTGTGTAAGTTGTGTTCAGTGATATCTTCATGTTTAGCGGTATATTCAGAATATTCGCCGGGGATTTTCCGGAAGTCAAAGCTGAGACAGATGGAGGGATGGGGACCGCACGTGCTTTTAATGGAGTAGATGTCGAAAGGTTGGTTGTGAACTACCATAGAAGGCTTTGCGGTCGCCCAGCCCGCAATCCAGTAGAACTCTTCGATCTGTCGTTCAGCCAGCCATTGTTTCCATGCGTAATGGATTCTTTGTATGATGGTTCCTTCAAGGCCACTTTTATCCAGCAGGTAAGGCACAGTTGCTCCGTGGCCGAAGGGGTCGATGGACCAGCCTGTCTTCGGGATCACGCCGAGGTTTGTTTTTACCCAATGATGTCCTAGAGAATAGATCAAATTACAATACCTATAAAATGAGATTTTTGATCGAAATTTAGAAAAGAAGTATGATTTACCTTCAATGAACTGGTCAATCAGCGCGTAGATATGCGTGCAGGCCTCGTCGGGCATCACCCAGCCGCCCGTAGTGATTTCGAGACGACCTTCTTTGATCAACTTTTTCAATAGCTGTAATGATATCAATTATTATAGCTATTTACAACACTGCTACGCCGTGTGAACGTGCTTGTTAATAATACTACTTATGACTATTTATGATTAAACGAACGAAGGAAATTTGGAATAATATTATAAGTGCAGTTAACTTGGATTTAGTCAAACAAGATAACTACTTAATTTAGATCTCCCTACATCAAGCCACAACGCTCGCCGAGTTGCCGCATTAATTATTGCGCTATAATGTAATTAGTTCACAGGTGACTGCTACTCAGCCAACGTCTGCACTAATCCTATTGTGGCTGCGTTGAATGCTTCAATCCGCGGCGAATGAAAACGCTTCCAATTAATTTCGAACAGGGACCAGAAATTTTGTAAATATGGTTTCGATGATTACGAGCGTGGCACATTGCGAGACCGTCAAGAGGCTTAGTTCAATGAGTAGATATTTAACATGTATAATGCGTTAAACTAACCGAGCCAGATAGAGAAAAGTACGTTAAAAAAATACAGTAGGGAAGTATTTCATCCTTTTACTTTTATGACTGTTCAATACAAAAAAAGTAGAACAAAAACGCAACAGCGAGCAATAAACTGACCCCAAACCGAGTGTCCAAAGACAACTTTATGTATGTTTACAGTATGCAATGTACCTTTTGTTTGACGGGGTGCGACCTTTCCCACCAGGCGTTCAGAAAAGATATCTCTGTCCAAACGAAGGTCATGTTCGGGTACTGATTCAGTTTGGTCACAATATTGTTGATGATGTTCTTTGTCTTCCATTCGAAGTACTGCTCGAAGGTCTTCAGCCATCCTGGGTCATTATGGGAGTGGGGGACCACTATAACCTGTTGTGGAGGAGAAACATTTTAACTTCGCAAATTGATAGAAGTTGCGAGGCAAAGTGAGGATGCCAGTCACACACAATCACTTTTTGTAAACTTGTGGTCTGTCTGATGGGATGTGGTTACAGACAAACATACCAAGTTATTTAACTTGGTCATTAATCGAAGACACGACCTAATTTTCAAACGTATCTCAATTTGAAATGGCCTCTAAGTCTCAAGCTGTCCTCGGCACTTCAAGGTGACACAGACAGAAATACTGAACGTTTCTAGTTATTTGGAGGAGGGAGAGTCGTTTGAAAATTTGTAGGTCAGTTATAGATAGGTATCGAACTTACTTTCAGTCTGGGCCGTGTGGTATCGTTATGAATCTTTTCATAGCGATCCTCAAAGGACTTATCCCAAAACTCCTTTGTGCGCAACCAGCTCGGCTGAAAATAAAAAAAAACATTGTAATTACTTGGTTCTTTCAGTAAAGTTATCCTTTATGAAATAAATTTGTATCAAAAACTAAAATACAATAATTTAATGTGTTACTACGTCGAGTTATCAAAAGTTCACATCTACCGACGTACTTAGACGTAACAAAATTAAACGATAAAGTGAATGAGAACCTCCTTTTTTTGAAGTAAACTAAAAAAACAATAAGTATAGAAAATCGAAGGGAAGTTCTCCACAACAATTTCATACATGATTGACGTAGCGTTTAAGTAATTATGAAACATCGGTACGAGATAGAAGCGGCGGTCGCAGAGTAGTAACTTTCATTGGTTTACATTTCAGAAAGCGAACGTGAAACTGCGGAGCGTATAGACGTATGATGCACGTCAACAGATTACGAGGGCGCTTGGAACTGCGCGCCATTAAGAGCGTTTACGCCGTACGGCTTTTCATACAAACTTTGAAGTCCTTATTTTTCGAAATGAATGAACCGATTTTATTGAAACTTAGTATGCATACGCCATCCAACCAGCTCTAAAAAGTTAGTTGAGAACATTTTCGAAAAAGAGTTCAGGAGGAAAGATACTCGTAGAGTAATTTTTCACTTTCTATAGAAAACTTAAAATCGCTCTCTCTCTCCCTCTAAACTCTGTTTCGAAAATGTTCTTAACAAATTTTTTAGACCTAGTTCAATGGCGTATGCATTCCAGGTTTCATTAAAATCGGTTCATTCATTTCGAAAAATAAGTACTTGAAAGTACGGCATAAACTGACATGAACGCTCTTAATACGAAGCATACCTCATTGCTCACGAGTGCTCACACTGACACCGCACGATGTGAACATCGCGAATGAGAACGCTCATTTTACTTGCAGCAGCCTGCATCACGCACTGTTCAATTTGGATATTGTTATAAATATTTCAATTCTTTAAAATATGTAGGAAATTTTTCTTGTCCTGTTGAATTTGAAATGCATGTCGGAATGTCTCGGTTTCGTTTCGACGTGTATTTCCTATTTTATTTTTTTCACGATATTATTTTAATGCATAAGTTATACTGTGGATAACAGCAAAATGGTGAACTGTGGTGCAATTTCAGTGCTTTCCATGTCTTATTTACTAGATTGTACCAAGTGTTTAAACGAAAGTTTAAACTCGCAGGAGCCCAACATAATAAGACGTATCGATCATTCGACACGGATAGAAGAAGAAAGAGTAGGCACCTTCATTAGACCGAAATGAACCCAACTTGTAGCAGCCGTACCGAGCAAATTGTTTCTTTGATGCCCCATACATTATTTATTTATCCCTTCAATACATTTAGGTTGATTACAAAGGACCAATCAAGGTAAAGGGTGCCGTGTGAGTCCATCTGGCAGGCCCCAACGAGATTTATCAACAGGTGACAGCTTTATATAGACATTATTTTACCTTAAGAAAATAATTAAGATATAGGTATTTTGTACCTCGACAGTTTTTGATTGAATGACGTTTTTATAAAGTGTCTAGCTAGCGGGATCATTATGATTATTTTTATTCTTATTATACTTTCAGATCGCCCAATAGTGTTCGGAGTTAGAAAATATTAAATGTACTTACCTTACAAATTCAAAATTTTGACTATACACTAGGTAGACACTTCATAAAACTGTCGAGGTACAAATGTATCCTATTTATTTTCTTTAGGTACAAAATAAAGTCTTTACAAAACGCTATCACCTGTTGATAAATCTCGTTGGGGCCTGCCAGATGGACTCGCACAAGTGCCTCAATGATGGAACGAGGCTTATCCTGGGTTTCGATTTTTTGCTTCAGGTAGGCTCCGGAAAAAAATATTAAGAGCATTTAAACGGGGAAGTGTTTCCGGTGCGACAAACTGGATTATATCGCAAACGCGATGTGCGGAAGTTGATTGGTTGATCAGATTGACTTGAAAACGCCCCAGGTTTCGCCCGGCGAATTCTGTGACAAAATAGAGAAGAACTGTATTCCTTCATGAAAGTTGCTATGCGAGGTTAAAGGTTATATTTTTCAAACACAGCACACACGTAAAAAGAATTTAGTAGTATTATTAGTCCTGCGAGTTTGCATTTGAAGTTTTATTTAAACTAGATTTACGATCCTAGTGTACCTACCGTTTTAAAAAGCCGCGTAAAGGAAAATAAATTTCGCAAGACAACTTCCTTTAGAACTGTACAACATTTTATAAAGCTGCCTGCGAGGCCACGGTGGCTGACTCCGACTCACAAACAGTTTTTTTATAGGAAAATGAAAGCATTTAGAATTTAGTAGTATTATTAGTCCTGCGAGTTTGCATTTGAAGTTTTATTTAAACTAGATTTACGATCCTAGTGTACCTACCGTTTTAAAAAGCCGCGTAAAGGAAAATAAATTTCGCAAGACAACTTCCTTTAGAACTGTACAACATTTTATAAAGCTGCCTGCGAGGCCACGGTGGCTGACTCCGACTCACAAACAGATTTTCTATAGGAAAATGAAAGCATTTATCAGCACAAGCTTTCATAAACTCTAATAGCTGTAATTCTAGCGTTAACGTAAACGGCCCGCCGCTAATCGCACCGCTTCGTTTCAATAGGGCTAACAAGTTGCAAGTTTGCTACAAAAGTGCAGGTTTAACTTTAATAGTATTTCAAGTTTCTGATAAACTGTAGTGCTGCCTTCAACGCCGTGAAAAGGCACCGGATATTCGAGACGATTTCTGTTGCCTTTCGTTATATGGTATCCGTTAGTTTGAGTTCGTTGAATGACTAACGGCCATTTGGTTGGTTGGTGGTTAACGGGCAGATAAACGACCGCTAAAGTACCTCAAAAACCGGGAAAAAAAGAACTAACAATCGATTAGAATCGAATGTAATGCATTCAAATTGATCGACATCAATATGTAAGTACAAATACTCACCGGATAATTGCAATCTCCGTAAGATTGTAATAAATCTTTTTAGATTATAATTTTTCGATATAATGTGTGCATACGAGTTTCATTTTGAATGCAACAAATTCCATCTAAATTCAATAGTTTCCAATATATCCGTGCCATATTGAGAAAAAGGAGTTTACAATTTCGCGATTTTTTACAATCTTACGGCGGCGGCGGCGTCTGCAATTTTCTGGTGACATAGGTATGTATGTATTCATGATGCCCCGTAGAAGGGCTAACTCTTAGCTTTTCTAATGACCCATAATTGCGAAGTTAGCTTTAGCTTAGGTCATAATTAGGGGCATTCAAGTTATCGATAGCCTGTGATTGTGCTATGAAAATACAGAAATAAGGACAATGGACCTTTTTTGCCATTTCCTTATTAATTACTTTGTTATACTCTTACAGCCGCATTCATAAAAACTTTATAACCATTATTTAGCTAAAATACTAAAAAGCAAATTCTATATAAAAAAAATTCTATGGAGAATTTGAATTTAGAATCTTTTAAACAGTAACTAAGTAATTAATGATTAAAAGTTTTCATGAATAAATCTTCAGCCGCCATAATAGCAGACACAATAGTAAAACAATGGCGCATCGACTCCACGACTCGACGTTACGGCTAAGAGGATATGCCTGTTGTTAGTCTATTCTAATTTACTTTATTACTATTGGTGTAAGTTATTTACCTTTTCGCTAATGGACTTCTAAACATATTTCAATTCCTGAGGCAACGTAAAATCTATGTCTTGTTAATTTGACTAGTTCTTAATTGAGCTCTATATTTTAAGATAAACCCGCATCTTTAGATTAATAATTGGACAATTAGACACCAACGTAGTTGGGTACCCAACTAACCTAACCTAACACATTTTTTATGGGGATTCCTTACCTACCTATATCTAATGTATGTACCTATTATGTGTAAAGCAGTCGCAAATCAATAGCGTGTTACTTCAATCGTAGCTATCATTTTGCCAGGGTTGCGGAATTTGTTCGAAAGAGACCGCGGCCCTGGAACGCAAAGGGCATTTGGAGGAACATGAATGGGTTTTAGTCAGTAAGAGTCTGATACTCCCTCCCGCTCCACCCAGAGCGGAAGGAGTCATTTGATGATGTCCCAACCTGCTTTACTTGTCCAAAACCAGAAAATAATATCTTTAATATCCAATTATCTGAGGCATAAGCTTCTGTTATACTGCATAATTATTCGAGAAGAACAAACAATGCTTACAAAGTGCCCAGTACTTTTTATTTATTTATTCATAAGTACAAGGTTTCCTTAAACAAGGTACCTACACAATTGTGTAGGTACAGGCATGCTAAGACAGATCTTAGCATGCCTGAGATTTGATCAACGCGCTATTAATTAACCGTTAAGTTTTTATCAAGTCGATGTTCTTTCAGTTTCCGCTCTAGATTTTAAAAAACTTTTATTTATTAATATTTATTCAGTCTGTAATGTCTACAGATATTTGGTTTAGTAAATTGGTTATTTTTTTGCGTTTCACTTGAAATGATTTTGATTTGTCTTGTCATGTATTCACGTCATATTTAACTGGAATTTGAAAATCCCTGTTATCAATTTGTTCAATAAGGAACAGATCTACTACATGTTTAAATAATCCTGTGTTATTGTGTCGGTATTTATTTTTTACATAGTTTAGTACTACGTGTTTCAATATAGGTACGCAAATTATGTATTTTATCCAGGTAAGTCTTAAAGGTGCGTCCATAACTGGTAGTCCATAGGATGAGATTATCGACACAGCAAGAGCTGTGTAGGTACATTTGAAGAAGGGCTCTGTACGGTATATTGCGCTTTTGAACGGAAAATTTGATGAGTATTGCACGTAACTTGCCGCATACAGACTACACCTGGTAACTCCCATTGAATCGGTTTTCAATTATTAATCCCAGATAGGTGTGATGTGTGACTTGCTCTATAGGTGAACAGGTGCAGTCTGGCACGTTTTAATGCAGACAATCATGACTATATTTCAAAGGGTTGGAAGGTATTTCTATGACTTGAATGTACGTGTAAAAATTTTGTTTGTAGATTCATTATTCATTACAAGTCCCTTCATGGGCCCCGTAAGCAATTAAAATCTTTTTGCAAACATTCGGCGGCCAAATTAAGGATTTGTTTGCAGACTGTATTCATGTCATTGTGTCATCAGCAAATTGATAAAGGGAACAGTGTGCTATAATATTTTCTAGGTCATTTACGTATGCTAGATAGTGGAGTGGACCAGACACTGAACCTTTCGTCCCGTTTACGGGTTTGCTAAGGCTAGGACCAATTTTGTCGCGATAACTTTGGCTACGAAGGTTGTCTTTTAATTACTTCGGTAGATACTATGTTACAAGTTCTTCTTTCATCCGCGCACCTGTACTCTATCAATCAGGAAGTTTAGAAAGTATGCTCAAAAGTGTTAATCAAAGACATGGAAAGAGCTTCCGCTTTCATTATTTAAAAAGAGACTCCGAGGATTTTGGTGGCGAAGGCATTTTATAATATTAAGGAGTTCCTAATTGAGAAAAAAAATTAAGTTAGTTAATATTATATAAATATTCGTACGTACTCATTTCATTGTGTAATATTTTAAATTATTTAGTTATAAGGGTTATGGCTGAACTCTTATATTTTTTTGCCATCATTCATCAGTTACCCATATTTGCAAAATAAAATTATCTTTATCGTTACGCTGCTCACATCAAGTTGCTATCAAAACTTTCTAGTTCACCCCTATCTATACTCGATGCAAACGTCCAAAGGTAAAAAGGGAACAGTTCCCTGAGTTCTCGGCGAATTTTTTATCGCTGTAAAGTCTCCGATAATAGCTCTTTACTCACGTGACGCCAATGGGAATATTGAGTACTTACATCCCGTACAAATTAACAAAGTTACCAGCAAATAAGTCGGCCGGATTTCGAGTTGAATACGACCGTTTTGTGAAAAACTTTGTACTGGGATGGAACTGCTAATAAAAAGCATCATTGTTCGATTATACAATTGCATTGCTTCCAAATTATTTTCATTGTGATGTGTTAAAACCACATTGTGATCGTAAAATGTTGCGTGTACAGCGAATGGCTCTCGCATTGCATTAGTATCTATTATGCGTCTGTCTAAATGAAGCGTTCTGCATCACTTTTCATTATTTTCTCGCTTGCTATTTTACACAACAGTCGGTACATTGACAAATTAACACCATCTAGCCGCTATCAAGAAGCTTTGCTTTACAACTTCATCTATCTAGGCTTTGGAACTGTATTAGAAGCAAGTTATTTACATAAATGCATCAATATTCACAGTAGGTAAAGGGTAACCTAGCTGGAGCTGAAACGAGCTAATTGCTATTAAAACGTCACTCTACCTCGATGCGATGAAATTTGGAGCATCGAATCTGAAAGTATGATTGATGCCGAAACTCGCATCAGGCAAGCAACTATATAAGAGAGCGAAGTGCTGACCCAGTCTCAAAACAAACTTTGTCAACTAGCTGAAAGGCGGAAGAAAACGTTAATAAAACTCAAAGTTTTAGTTCGACCTTCAAAAGAATTTATTTTTGGAAAAGTGCACTTTGATAATGGATACGGATGGGCGAACGTCGGGAACCGTGGGCAGATGTGCCACATTCATTAATAAGGTGATCACAGCTGTCGAACAAGCTCTTAACCTCGACGGAACCTTATTAAATAGATTTAAATCAAACAGAAAATAAATCAAAGTTGCTCTAGCTTTACCAAAGGTGACACATAAACGCTGTTATCACACAATAGCAATATCACACGGGTTACTTACGTCTTTTAGTTTGGATTAAGCAACCAAAAATAATAAAATTGAAATAATTCAATGTCATGTAATAAAGTGATAATGTGACTTTATAAAAGCTAAACAAGGGATCATTACAAAAAGCTAGGCTTCTAATGAAACGGCTGATTGAGCTAGTTGGCTGCGACAAATTTTCATATTTTTATAAATTTTCTAAGAGGTATTACAGTCCCTGCAATGTTACTCATGCCTGGATCCGTCAGATGAGTTGCAAACTATTTTACATATTATGGAGATGCTTTCAAGCCCTCTGACGTATATTGAAATACCTACCCTACACTTGAAGATTTTATCAGCTCTTATTTTTTGTTGTATTTTCACAACAGAAGCTCTTGCCTCGGAAAACCCGATAGACTGCATCTCCCGGTTGTCATTTGTCGAGCTTTGATAGTCATTACGGATAGTCAGAGACCGGTTTATCTGACAACAGCCGGGCAGCCTTGCCAAGAGGTATCGCGTTACCCAGTTACTGGGTTGTGGAGGTCAGACAGGCAGTCGCTCTTGTAGAATACTGGTAGGTACTCAGCTGCATCCAAGTAGACTGGCAGTTGACCCAAAAAAGTCGAAGTAGGTATACAAAAGTAGGATGATCATTGATCGACGGCTTAAAAAAAACTATGTACTTTAAAAGTAGGGCGATAAAGTTGAAAGTTCTAGAAACGATATGGGAAAGCAGGTCAATAGTTTATATGCACTAAGACTTTACCGGAGCCTTCATGTCCGATAATTTGCTTATCGACCGAGCCGCTAATATATTATTCAGCAGTCTTGTCTGACGGTTCCCACGGCCTCTTTTGATTTGTACATCATTATATTATTTTACATATACGTTGGCTATCGATTCTGTGAAGTGATTTAGTGCACCTGCGTTTAATCATGTTGTGTGTTTTAGCAATCTACATTTCTTTTATTTTTATTTGTATTTTTTATAGGTAGGGTTTTTATATATAGGTCTGACAAATGTACGTATTATTATAATTATGTATACTTGACACCTGTGTGTTCTTTCGGGAACTGGTAACAAAAAGAGTACCAATTCCATTATTTTTAAGCAACGTTCACATTCGCGTCTCAATAGCAATCTGTCAAAAATGTAGAGAAATTGAGGCTTTTTGACAGTTTGCGACTGACATGCACTGAGATACGAATGCGAACGTTGTTTAATGTAGAATTGACCCTCAGGTGTGACGTCATGAAAGCTAACCTCCGTTTTTGTGTCCGTCTCAGTTTTTTAAAATTAAATATAAAAAAAAGATATATTCAGCATTTTTTTTCATAATAATCCTTACTACCAAAAATGTCTTTAATAGTTATTTATGATATAAGTGCGGTAAGTTGGTTTTTACAAACGAGTAGACGAATGTAAGCCCGAGACGAAGTCGAGGGCTTACCATAGTCACGAGTTTGTAAAAAACCAATTTCTGCACGTATGTCATACAACGTTTTTCAATACATTTGCGAGAAAACAGTACAAAAGCTAATGAAACAAACTTTTTATTTTTAGATAACAGTAGGAAAGTCGCAACAATCTTTGACGTTTCTAATACCTACGAAAATGGCGCGAATTTGCAAACGGCGCCACAATCGCGTGGTGAAAATTAGAACTACATCTTTCATTTATTTATTCTTCTCTCATTTTCTCTTTATGAGACAAACGTATTATCAAAAGCGCTTCCATGGAGGTTCGATCATTCAGCTTATTTATTCTAGGATTGGGAAACTCCTTGGTGGAATTCTTAAATATTTTTTATGGAAATTAAAAAAAACCGTAAAGGATACGCACGGCGCTATACAACGGACTAAGCAGTAAAGTATGTACTTAGGTGAGAGTACCTATTTTACCACACGTTCCATTGTGTAGTCCGTAATTTTTAACTTTCGAACAATGTATACAGGCTTCGTAAATGCATTTTTTGAGCAAATGTGTTGAAAATAAATTTTACGAGCTCATTTTCGTTATAAATCATCTTATATGATATAGAACTGTAAATTTGTGTGCGCACTAGCTTCATATTGCTCATCACAGCGATTATTTCTTCCTTTAAATGATGTTGGATCAGATAGCATGCATTTAACCGTGCCCGTCAACGTTTTTTTTTTTTTTTTTTATGTATGACCACTAGCAAGTTAACACACTTGGGATATCAACTGCTTAACCGGACTAACCTGTGGTGGCCTCAAATGAATTTAAGGCCCCCAGCCAAGGCAACAAAACTAGCTACAAGCTAAAAACTACTGACCGCTCGCTAAGGGAATTCCCTGTGGAATACGACCTCGGCTTAGCGGCGTCAGTTAGGGACAGTAAGGGACAATCAGGCTGGGTCGTTTCATTAATTAGGGGTTATTAGAGCTAAAGCTAAAGGCTCGCTAAGGGCATTCCCTGTGGAATACGACCTCGGCTTAGCGGCGTCAGTTAGGGACAGCAAGGGACAATCAGGCTGGGTCGTTTCATTAATTAGGGGTTATTAAAGCTAAAGGCTCAGCGGCGCGGGCTGGCTCGTTTGCAAAAGTCGGGGAGGGTTTTGAGTGGGTCGTCGCGACGGGCCTCGGCGGCGAGGTCGGTATACGGAACGCGGTCTGTATCTGTTTATTCTAAGGGTGCTGGTTTCCCTACAGCTTTCCTGAATCTTTGTGATCTCGTCGTCGGACTCGACGAGTGTATGCCGAGGACGGCGAATCTTACTAATGCGAGAGGGAGTGTACTGGGTTGCCTTTGAAATCAAAGGGGTTGAAGTTGCCTTCGAATCCGCTTTTCAGCGGATTCGAAGAAACGCTTTGTAAGGCGCTTCATAAACTGTTTTAGGGTCGGGATTTTAAGGTCGACATGAAGTCGTTCGTTCCGTACATACCACGGGGTGCCCGTGGCTTTTCGGAGAAATCTGTTTTGGATTACTTGCATCCTGTGGATTTGCTTTGGCCTTGTGTGTGCGAATACAGCACACGCATAAGTCATTATCGGTCGTATGATGCCCGTCAACGAGTTCAGCCGTTCGACTAGTGCACCCTTAACAAAAATGAAATGAAAATGAATTTATTTATTTAACTTAATATATCAATCTACCTCGACGTTTTTGGGTCAACTGCCAGTCTACCTGGATGCAGTTGAGTACCTACCAGTAGTCTACAAGACCGACTGCCTGACCTCCACAACCCAGTAACTGGGTAATGCGATACCTCTTGGCAAGGCTGCCCGGCTGTTGTCAGATACACAGGCTTCTGACTATCCGCAATGACTATCAAAGCTCGACAAATGACAACCGGGAGATGCAGCCTATCGGGCTTTCCGAGGCAAGAGCTTCTGTTGTGAAAATACAACAAAAAATAAGAGCTGATAAAATCTACAAGTGTAGGGTAGGTATTCTAATATACGTCAGAGGGCTTGAAAGCATCTCCTTAATATGTAAAATAGTTTACAACTCATCTGACGGATCCTCTTAGAAAATATCGGATAAGCCTTCACTACTGAATATATATGTCGCAGCCAACTAGCTTAGTCAGCCGTTTCATTAAAAGCCTAGCTTTTTCATTGAAATTCGCCGAGTAATCTGCGACATACGTCACATGAGCAAGTAACTAAACGATATTGAACAAAAGATGACAATTATTTGCTGAAAAATTGGCGCATTTAAATGAAAAGGCTAGGCTGCCAATTAGACGGCTGATTAAGCTAATTGTCTGCGACATATTCCTAGATAATTATTATGTAGGTATGATTTTTCTCTTAATTTTTCTCTCTTATTTCGCATGCATCCATATTAGTACGCTTCTTGGGATAACATATGAACTTTAATTTAAGAACTGTTTTCAATACTTTTTTTTTGGATGGGAAATCATCAAATGACTCCTCCCGCTCTGGGCAGAGCGGGAGGGAGTGTCAGACTCTTACTAACTAAAACCCATCCGTGCTCCTCGTAGTGCCCTTTGCTTTCCAGGGCCACGGTAACTCTTTCGAACAAAATCCGCAACCCCGGGCAGGCAACTGTTTTCAATACTTAAGTTACAAAAATAAAAATGATTACGACCGCTCAAGCGTTGTCCGCTCCCGTCCGTTGACCGCTCATGTGTTGCCGGGAACACACCGGTGTGCGCCGAATTAATCGCGAATTTAATGTTTATTACCTATTACATAAGGTTTAATTTTTTTTAGGGAATTTTCACATGTCGGGCCCGGAGCGGTTAATGATTATATCGGTACCTAACTTTCCAGACGTTATATTTTCATTATAGAAACAATGATAAAAAAATATAACATATTCATGAAAACAAACAAGTCTTAAACGTTATTTTAATTACAAGTCTTATTTCCCATACCTAAACGTATTTTAATAACAATCCTTATTTTCCATAAACGTTTTCCGATAATTCTCTGAAAGTTCTATTCACCACCTGTAAACTAACACACAGAGTTACACATGAGAACTATCAAGTCTTAACACATGAGAACTATCAAATCTTAATGGGAACTGATGGCTGAAATAGACTGTGGATCGTAAGGAGCTTATGTATGGCTCGAGCCCGACTTTCGGGCTGGCGAAGTGCTGAATAATTATGACCGCTGAGCTAAAAGCTTTCGAGAACCTCTTTGCACGTTAGCGCATTGTATCTTAGTATTAATGCTAAAATAAACCCTATCAGAAGATATCTAGCACTAATCAATTTCTAGAAGGCACGTAGAGGTACTACGTGTATTCTAGAAATTGATTAGTGGGTACTTAGGTCATTTCTACATGAAAACGTAGGCGGCGCATGTCAATTACATCTCGAGGCTCCTGCCGACACACATTTACTTACAGAAATAACAAAAACAAACATTTTTGAGTAATTACAAATCTATACAGGGAAGTGACGGAAATTTTGTAATGCGTGAAATTATCGTAGGTAGGCCGCGGTACCGCGTAGTCGCGTAGCTGCGTACCGTGGAACACGCCGTGCGTGCCACCAACATACGACACATGTATTGACGTGCGACAATCGTAAAGACCGGAATACGTAATCTTACATACTATTTAACCGATAATGTGTGACGCGGGGTGAATTTGTAAGATGCGACAGATCGAACGTCGTAAATAAGAAATGCAGAGAATGGCGGTCAAAGGAATCTGAGCTAGATGTTAGAGAAAACTGAGCTCTTTATTTTAAACTTTCATTCGAAATATACCGTTTCTGTTGTATACCCTGTATACAACAGAAACAATTACTCACGTTTCTGTAAAGGGTCTGAAATTTAAATCTATAAAATCTAAGAACAAAGTGCTCATTACTCTTCCCATGGTTTAATTCCGTAGAAACCGCTCAGCTGTTTGTAATTTTTCGCCAACAATAGAAAACTTTTAAAGTGAATAATGAAGTTGTTTCGCTAATGAATAAACATGAAGGACCTCTGTAATAAGGTCAGGTTTCAGTCGCTTCAGGTAGAATTGGAAACTCGGTTCAAAGCGAAGAATTTCCACTTGATTCGTGGCGGTCGAAAAGCCGATCTACTTTATAGTAAGCAGACAGAAATATCAATTAATGCTGAATTGACATCCAGTTTGCCTTGTTAAACATATATTGGACGTATTGAAGTGTGGTATTCAGTTTATCCAACAAAATTCATGTTGTTGAAGCTCATATATATATTAGTCTATGGTTTGGAGTACCTATTGATCATTATACCATGATAAAATTATTGATTCAGTAATTTCGTTGTTCTACCAGTCGTGCTGCTTACCATTTGTGAAGTTTCGCGTTTCCATCCATCGACTTTCACACAAACCTTTCATCGATTTTTTTATGTTCCTCTAAGGCCCAATTTAATACAATATTAATTAACAGTGGCTACGTACCTGGAACTCAAAAGTGGGGTATATCGAGACGGTGTCGATGTCCGCCACGCTTTCCTTCAACACTGGGCATTGATCCGGAGTGGGCTGTCAACAATACACAATGGTTCAAATCAAGGTTTTAATACCTGCTCTACATGACTGCGGGCTTTTTATAACGAAATCCCATTTTACAACAGAATTGTAAAATTGGATACACAAAAAGCCTGTTCCTATTTTACAATTCATAGAATGAGAATGGTAGCTTTTAGTATCGTAACGATTTCATAGAATGTTTCAGGTCTCAAAATGAAAAGCGAATCGGATACCTACTATCCGATTTTATAACCTAAATCGAAACGTTGAAAAGATCCGCCTTGTAATTATTATGGGAAATAATCGTCCACTTATCGGGTTACACGAAAATCACCATCGGATCCTGACTTGAAAACTTTCTCCATTTGCAAAACATTTTAAAATTGTTTAGTCAATATCCTCCTATAGTAATTAGATTTCCGACTTGCTACTGTGTGTCCTGAAATAACCTTTGATTCAGCAATTTACCTAAATACTTGCTGTTGATACAGCGATACATGAGTCAACAGATAGCTGTCGTGCTTGTGAATCTGCATCGATAAACAACACAACAGATTCTGTATGAATGTGTACAGGTTGCTTCGTCTCAATAAATATGGTAAGTTACGGAATAGGGTAGATGACTAAAACAATCTAATAAGTCCGTCAGATAGATTTCCAAAAAATATTAGATACGTATTTTTTCTTTTCTCACGTAAACAAAAAAATAAAACGATACAGAGCGTTGAAAACTCATGCGACGTCAGTTGTAAGTACGCTTTTTACGTACACGTGACGTCACAACCCGGACTCCTGATCTTTGATGCGTTTTATCTTCGTCTTTTTTATTGATTTGATAAAACAAAAAACGTGTCCAATATTTTTCGATAATCTACTGACGGAAAACGTGTCCAATATTTTTCGATAATCTACTGACGGACTAAATAGAATCATATATTTTTTGACCAGGAATCATCCCGTAACATGTTTCTTCATCAGTTTTTTCGGATAAAATATTGGTTATTAAAGTTTGAAGCGCCTTGACACTTTAATAAAGCAGAGCGGAACGGAGACTTAAAATTAAATACTTAGCTCGTCTAGGACCCGCATTGCCTCTTGCTATTGATTTTGCTGAGTATCGTACCTACGAGTTTATATTATGTGATTGTTTTTTGGCAAATAATTTGAGAACATTAATAAAGTACCTAGGTAAATCGCTATAAATATTTTCAAGAATATTATACCCTTATTAAACAAACCACATCGTACCTAACTAATACATATATAATAGGTACTTGCCTCTTCCTGAATCTTTCCGTTGTAATTCTGGGGAGACTTCACACGAACATCTATGGCAGGGAAAGTGATACCTGTAACAAACGAAAAAACATGTAGGTAGGTGCTGAAATATTTCTTATATAAGTAGATACATAATCTTTCTCCGTTTATCGCTCTTCTTAATAGTAGAAACTGCGGAGAAACAGACAGAGGAAGATAGTGATTTTGTTGGGAGCCTGCCGTTTTGCCGAAAAGATTTTGACAAAATCTCACTAACCAAATACATTTTACCAATCAAAACCTTTTTTTATACCAATGTAATATTTGGAATGATTTTAGTACGCACTTTTTCATTTGGTCAAATTTTTACTCGGCAGATTACTACCAAAGATAATGTCATTATGGCATAGTCTTTAATCAAATGACATATTACAGCAAACAATCTTTAGACAATAAACGTTAGTTCAAATGATGATTAGTTCTATGACAAAAAAAGGTTAATTTAAAAAAGAAATGTTTAGGTTAGGTTAGAACTGTGACCTCCTAGGCACGAGCCGAGCGAGCGAAGCGAGCGGTGCCGCGGCAGCGGCCGGCGAGTGCCAGAAACGACTAGATTATATAGAAAGAAATATGGAAAAAAAACCTAAAAAAGGCTACCCGAAACTGAACTAGTTAGACGATTCCAACTGAAATATTTGACTACATAAAAATTGGTAAAAGTACTAGGTGGTAAAAAAGTTACTGTTTAAACGTTCTCTTGCCAAACGCGTTCTCTTGCCAAACGTTAGGTTTGCGTTACAATTATTTGTGAAGATATTTTTTGCTAAGTAATAATTTGGCAAATGAAATTATGCCAAAAATTGTTTTTGGGAACTGAATATATGTCAAATTCCTTTCGGTCAAACAAGGGAGACACGATTTTGTTATTATTAAATACTATTTAGAGAAGTCGCCAGTACACTAATAACTCTGCTTTCCAGTGAATATGTTCAATCAAATAATCCCATGCTCCTTGACGAAACACCCTGTGAATTGTATTGTTATCTTCTATGCAACAAAGGGCATACAAAATATCGTCAGTCATTATGTTGACAATTATGATAAACATAGCGTTCATCATTACCCTGTTTCTGTTTGTCTATCTGACATGAACGGCAACAAGTAGTTTTCTGATTTCCTGCACGAAGGTTATAAAATGGAAAATGTCAACCGCACATCCGGTCAGATATCACCGACCATATTTGACATATACGGTTCCGGCGATTCGTCTCGCCTAGAGATGAAATTAATATCGTCTGAAATAACATACGTTTGGTTGCAGTAATGTATAATTATGTCACAGTCAATTAGCTTAATCAGTCGTTTAATTGGTGGCCTAGCCTTTTCATTTAAATGCGCCGATTTTTCAGCGACCTAAGTGACTGACATCTTTAGTTCAGTAACGTTTAATGACTTGCTCATGTCGCTTATGTCGCTGATTAAACGGCGTAGTTCAATGAAAAGTCTAGGCCTTTAATGAATTGGCTGATTAAGCTAGTTGACTGCGTATGCTATGTATTTTATTATTGATAGGCTAGTGTTTGGCCACTGTCTCGCCTGATGGTAAGCGACGATGTGGTGGACTTTCGACTTACCGACTTACGATGTAGCTATCAGGAAATGTATGGAAAGTCAAATAAATTAATCGGAGGTGTTCATGTTGGATGAAGGCAAGCATATTTTCGAAAAAAATACCGGACTGAAAATGGGATTATTCGAGGGTACCTAACCTCAGTGTGAGAAAAATACTTGTTACTTGTCCCAGTAAAAGAAAATGTGACATTTCAGACACAGTATTTTTTTAAGGGTTATTATGCTCTTAATTACTTTTGCCAATCACGCATAACTTTTCCGGATCAATATATTTTATGTATATGGATATTTCGTAACATACAATTTTTAAACTGTCAGAATATTTTTGTGTCAAATTTCAGTATAATGTATTATAAACGGCTGCACACCTGATACAATAATAGAATAATGAGTTGGACAATAAATGGATAATTATCATGTCTGGTTAACACGTAGACAGACAGAGATATCGGTTACTTTGTTATACGATAACGTTACCTGTTCAAGCTATTAATTAAGGCTGAAGAGTACAAACGAACTAACCTAACTTAGGATTAGATTACGCGACATGTCAGCATCATCCACACAAAACGGACCGAATGGGAGACTTTAGTTTAGTGCGGACAACGGAGTCTACTATTTACACTAATTAATTGGTATTACTGATAACATTGATAAACCAGGCACCACACTTTGTATCAAATTAATTTGTTTGCTCGAACACATGTTTCTTAATTAATTTAATAGAAGTAGGTAACTAATTAGTTTTATTTTATTTTTCTTATTTTGCATAAGAATCTTGATGAATCTAGACGAGAAACTGCGTGGGTTATAGAGCATAGGCAGCACGATAGTAACTTAATGGGTTAAGCAAATAATGTTTCCTTTCTAAGAAATGCATTTTTGAACATATACAACGTGTATCTGTACACAATAAACGCAATACTCGACAAGGGGTCATTGTACTCATCATTATGAATATTTTTTCTATGGGACCAATAGGTACTGAAATTGTTAGATAAAACCGGCCCAGTGCGAGTTGGACTCGCGCACGAAGGGTTCCGTACCATTATCTATAAAAAAACGGGAAAAAATCACGTTTGTTGTATGGGAGCCCCACTTAAATATTTATTTTATTCTGTTTTTAGTTTGTTGTTATAGTGGCAACAGAAATACAGTCTGGTGATAGACAGACGGACCGTCCGGTCCCGTTTTTACCCTTTGGGTACGGAACCCTAAAAAACGACTGCCCGATACATTTATGTGCGCATAACTTGACGAAATGTAGACAACAGCAAATTTTTATTCGCTACTTCGGGGTTGGGCTCTTGGTAAAAGTTGTTCATAATGATGAGTACAATGACCCCTTTTCAGATATTACCTTTATTCTGTTACAAGTTGCATTTACTTTTAAAATAGTTTTTACCTGCACTTCTTTAGCTTAAAACAAGCTTAACCATTACCATACAACAAATCCCATAGGAAATGAAAAGAAAACATGGTTTAAGAAAATTACATTAGTGCCGAGTGCCATAGCACCCGGCACTAATGTAATTTTCCTAATAGGGAAAGATTTTTTAAAGCGGAATAAGTTAATAGTAAACAAAATAAAACTCTGAGAGTACCAGCTACTCCAATTTCAATATTTTTTTATATAAACACAGACAATTTCTGCTCCTCCTAATGGGCGAACTGATTTTTCTATATCCAAGAACCAATATGAGTGTTTGACATATTTCCTTTACAAAAATAAAAATAATTCATCCATTTTTTTCTTGGTGAAATTTTTGGTTAAAAGTTATTGAAAACATCGAGAAAAATTAGCAGAGTTAGGTAATAAAATGCATATTATGACAGCGATGATATCTGACGCGCCGTCCTCGATCTACTTCAAAGTATCGCGCCGCCGCTGAAGTGTGACGGAAGCGGCACAGTTCTACAACTTCAACATTGCAGACGGCACACGGCTCGAATCACATCGATACAGCATTTATGACAACAATAGCGATAGGTGGACATCGATCTTCAGCCGTCGATGACATATCCGTAAATGATTGTCATCCACTCTCTTTGTGCGATACACCACAATATTCAATCATTCTAATCACCAGACAGATGCCATTTGCAGAACGTGTGGCTAAATTGAAATGAAAATGGAAACTGCGTCCGCCCTGTCCATTTTCATAAGTTCTTAATTGAAAACTCGAACGAGGCAGCAATAATATCGACATTTTCTATACGTTATCAATAAAACCAGTGAGTGCAAAGTTTTGACGTGTTTGCCATTAGCTTATTTTAGTCAGATTTTTTATTTAGAGTGCGTCTTTTGGGCGGCTAAATCCAATCCGTTCACCGAAAAATCCATAATTTGATTATGAATACTGAACTGTAGTCATGTTGGTATTTTCGCATTAGGTCTAGGTATAACACAAGATTATTGCAAACACCGTAAGATATGATCATATACGAGTATGTATATTTTAAATTCAGACCAATACTCTTCGGGGATCGGCTGACTTTGACATGCTTAGGATGGTGTACCTTGCACTATGCGAATCGATAATAGGATATTGCATACCAGTATGGGGTAGAGCAGCTAAGACTAATTTTATACAAGCGAAAAGGGCTCAAAGGGCTGTCCTCAAAGTCATGACAAAAAAGCCTTACAGATATCCAACAGAACAACTATACGCGGACTGTAAGGTTTTGACAGTTCGACAGCTCTTTGTGCTTCGCTCTATGTTGCGAGCACATACTGGTATGCCACCGTCAAATCCAAGTAAACGCAAAAATATCCCTTCAGGACCCCGACACAAAACTTCTTTTGCAAAACACCAATTCTATGTTATGAGTATCCATATTTACAAAAAACTACACAAACTGCTAAACATACTCGACCTGAACATACACGAAGTCAGATCAAAAATTACAGAATGGCTTTTCCTCCAAAACTATGACAGAACAGAATCATTATTAACATTCATCGTCTAATAATTATTACAAAAACACACACATCACACACCATCACCAAACATCATTAACATGTCCACACGATCCACTTTCCTCGCTATTATAATTATGTATAATGTCAATCCCTAAACATGCTGAACACTGTCTCTTAAGATACAGGTATTATTGCCTAGTTTAAGAGACAGGGCTCAAAAAGTGTTTCTACTAAAATTGTAGATAGTTAAGTTATTATAGTAAGTTAAATAGTGCACTGTACCAGTTAAATTTTGGTGATAATAAATATTTATTATTATTATTATAATATTTGTAATGAATCCCATCCAAATTCGATAGTTGACAATATATACGTGTCTTATCGAGAAGGAAGAGTTTTAACAATGTGAAGCGATTTATTATAAACAATAATACGGTGGCAGGTACAGGGTACATTTCGTTATTAAATCGTGATTGTAATTTTGTGCGACTTTTGAGCAAAGCTCTTGAAAGCATCGTCATCATCGTCTGCTGCCCTTGTCCCATGGGATCCGCGCCACATATTTATCTTCTATCTTTTTCTATTCTCCCCTATCTGCTGTCACGCTATCAGCCTTCCTTCGTAACCAACTGAGTCGATGGCTAATTGGTAACCTTTGTCGATGCAGGTTTATCCCTCAAAAGTAGAGCGATTTTTTCTAGCGCTTACCCGAAGTATGCAGATATATGTAGTACCAATAATTTATGATCGATTGGCAGTGTGTGAAAGACCCATATGTCGCAGGATATCAATAGGGGTGCAGTCCCGATAAAATTGAGTAAATAAGTTTGAAACGAAGTACGCGCTCTTTTGATTCCAAATTGAATAAAGTCTTCTGTGTCACATGTACCTAGTTTGGAAACTCCAAAACTATGTTATTGCTAATTCAAACGTCAGGGTAAGCCCTGACGTTTGAATTAGCAAAACTTTAATACTGTTATTACTGTCAAACGTTTACAGGGGCAAAAATGCATCAAAGTATTATTTACCAATAATGTATGATCGATTGGCTGAGTGTGAAGTACCTACCCGAAGTGCTCAAATGAGCCATGAAGAACATGATTACATTTATCAACGAATTGGTGTAGTTTTCGAAGAATTGAATTAATCTAAACATATTTTGTTCCCGATAGAACTCTGTATTTTGTTAAAACAATACCTTTTTCCTTTCTTACTATCCAAACATCGTAAAATCCAGACTTTCGTAGTACCGGCCGAAACGCGCTCCTTGTTAGTATGATTAACGTCAATGTCATCATAAATTTGCGGATGCATAATGCATTTCCATTAGTGTCCTTCAAACAGGTCGGCCGCTCAGTGTTCATATAACAAAGGCTGTTGCTGTTGAGTTGTTGTATTTAGTTATGATTTAATCTTGTGTTTACTGTTTGCTTACCTATATTTCGATGTTTTTAATGTGTTTGGGCTTGGCTGATTGCGATAAACATAGCTTTAATTGTTGAAATTAAACAAGTTGTAATGCTAAACGCAAAAATTAATTATCTTCTGTGGTTACTGGTTATGCTCCGTGTTCATTTATTTGAATTTTGTGGCCAGAACGAGCTGCACACCTGGTGTGCAGCTCGTTCTGGCCACAAAATCAAACAACCAATTATTTCTATAGCTACATGATTTTTATTTATAGGTAAGTATATGGTTACATTACTATTTATATTTAGGGATACTGTGTTTTTCCTTGTTGTCCATAAACATCACACCAAGTATGATAACAATAATACACAATTATCAATTATTCCAACACATAAAGCAAACATTTTGAGTGTAAGGTTACACTAGTTTGAGCATTATGCCGTCAAGACGGGATACAATAACCATAACCAGAATGTGAATAGACCATCTTGTACAAAGATATTGTATCTCGGCAGATGCAGTGTCCACCAACTACCGGTGTAGGGTCCTTGTATTTTGTCATTCCATGTAATATGAGTGCGACCATTATCCTGACTCAGGTGCTGCTAATCTCGTTGAAAACATAACTCTAATTGAAGATTTGTTTGCGTAATACGTAGTCACAATATTCTTAAGAGCGTTTACGCGGTACGGCTTTTCATACAAACTTTCAAATCCTTATTTTTCGAAATTAATGAACCGATTATAATAAAACTTGGTATGCGTACGCTAGATATCTAGGTCTAAATAGTTATCTAACAGAAAACATTTTCGAAAAAGAGTTCAGGGGGAAGGATATAGTGATTATTCACTTTCTATGAAAACTTAAAATCGCTCTCTCTCTCTCTCTGAAATCTTTTTCCAAAATGTTTTCTGATAACTATTTAGACCTGGATATCTAGCGTATGCATACCAAGTTTCGTTAAAAATGGTTAATTCATTTTGAAGAATAAGGACTTGAAAGTTTGTATGAAATGACATACGGCGTACACGCTCTTAATGTATGATATAAAAGAGTATTTCTAATGCATTCACTACCTTTCCCTTGGCATTTATGGACCGCCTACGTTTCGCCTTCAAACGATTTAAAGAATATGCCACAGGTAAGACGCGCATGCATTATAAAATCACAGACATGTATAGACTCAGTTACATAATAACCTATTTTTTATCTTTAGGATCGATAATTTACTCGCATTTGCATTTAATATTGTTACGGCTGACGTCGCACACTTGATTTTTACCCGGTTGCCCCACAAAGAGGTAGAGTACGGTAGAGGTACGTATAATGTCTATTTTTTGGCATGCTCTGTAGCCTATACGAGCGACGCTGCGACGCGACGGCTAGATTTTACCAATTGAAGTATCATAAGATCAGTATCATTAGTAACATATGAATTTTGAAAAAAAAAATCTAGATAGTAGGGCCGTTAGGTCAATAGTGAAGTCGTATTATTGAACTCACTAAAATGTAGGATGTAACTAATTGGGTTGTTTCAACCCGACCTATCAATCAGTCTGATGCAATCGGAGGCCTTTATTTTTTTTAATCACACTTTTTGATGCCACCAACTGGCTGGCGGACTTTGCGTTCGTGTTTTTGCTACAAGTCAGTTTTTTTTAGTACCAACAATAATTGATCTAATTCCAGGATCGACCGAATGGTTGCTCAAGCAAATGTTCTGTCGCTAAACGGTTAGATTCCTTTGAAAATCAGTTGTTGAAGCGTTAAGTTCGATCGCAAATCGTTATTAGAACAGGGCTAGACGCCGCCGTGCAACTTTTTGTGAAAACTTGAAAAGTCAATCCAAGATCACAGTTTGGCTATTTCGACGCAAGTAGGTACTTGAAGTACGACCAAAGTGCGACCGTCCTTTATATTGAAAAGACAAGTTCGGAACGAAGCACGGCCTTTGATGCTAAATTGAATAAATACTTTTGTGACACGCGTAGTTTGGAGCCTCCCAAAACTATGTTATTGCTCTCAAACTGACGCTTGAACTAGCAAAACGTTAATGTTATTACCAGTAATCGGATAATCGGGCGCTAATATACCTAAACTTCACTATTATTCCCACGAAAGTATAATATGGACATGATTTTCAGGATCCCGGATCCCGGAATCGTTCGAAATTCCTGAGATTGCTAAAAATATAGTTAGAACTCGTTGTGAACTTTCATTGTATTTTTTTATTTATTTTAAAAAACCTTTTATTTAAAGGTAAGTATTCCATTTGTTTTGAATAAAATACAGATAGGTACTAAATCAAAATAACCACTGCTATAATTTCATTAAGTTTGTTATAGTTGTTTTTACAAAATTGTTCAATACCGGGAACCCGGGATTACTTATTTATTCAGAAATGAAGAATAATATGGACATTTCCATATTATTCTTTCACGGAAAAGAGTTTAGGTATAAATAAAAAAAAAATATAATATAATATCTTGGGACAACTCACACACGGCCATCTGATCCCAAGCTAAGCAGAGCTTGTGTTATGGTAACCAGACAGCTGATATACATACTTATATAATTTATAAATACATACATATTATAGATAAATTACACCCAGACACAGAACAAACAATAATGCTCATCACACAAAGTTTGTCCTGGGTGTCATATAAGCGCCCGATTATCCGATCACTGGTTATTAGATTACTGTCAATCATATTGCAGGAACAAACATGCATCAAAGCACATTTCCCGTCGAAATTTATCACCAAGCTTCCTAATTTTCCCTTTCATGGCGCTAAATATATGTGCTTACGTTAATTAAACGTTTTTGCCTTGTAAAAGGTACCGTTTAAAGCGTTCAGGTGAGATTTAAGCAAAAACCGCTACAAAATATTACGCTTGCCGCAGCGGTGAACTCATTTCAACTTTTGCCGTGTTCCAGCTCTTTGGTTTGAACGAATGCACTTCACGCGTATGAATAATAATTACGGGACGACTGTAGTCTAAATTAAGCTCAACAATGTATGATATGATTGTAGGTGTGGTGTAATACGCTTTGCATTTTCCCGTCATAACGTTTTCCTGTCTGTTATGTGTTCTGCAGATGCAGCTGAAACACCAAACAGAACAGAACATTTTATTTTTTTAGTTAGTTCATACTATCCTGTCTCACAGCTGTCCAAAGGCCTTTCCCATGACAGAAAATCTTTTCCGCACGCACCTCATACCAGCTTTCTCTTCTATCATCAACATCTGCCTAGCCTTCTTTCAACTATATTGGGGCGGCTCCTAGTCAAACCGGATTCAGCTGAATACCAGTATTTTACGTTGAGCGGCTGCCTACCAGACCTCCACAACCCATTAACTGGGTAACACGGTACTTCTTGGCAAGACTGTTGTCGGATTTTTTGGTTTCTGTCAATCCGTTGGTAACGACTGCCACAGATCAACTAATATCAGCCGGGACCAACAACGGCTTAACGTGCTTTCCGAGGCACGGAGGTATCTCGATATGTTAAGATGGTCACCTATCTACAAACCAACCTTGGCAAGCGTTGCTTAACCTTGAAGATCGATCCGTGCGGCTGTTATTATTTAGCCACAGCTCTCTCATCAATATTGAATGTTATTTATTTTGTAAATTAGTTTATACACAAAAATGTTTGTGTCAAACGTCACTTTTTTCGTCAATACAAACTAGACTGCTAGCTGAGTACTCTGAGATTATACACCGAAATAAACTCAAGTTCAAAATCTCATTTGAAGCATACTTAATTACTTATACCTACACATTATTGGTTAAATATCTTCCTTTAGACTGGATGTTCTCTAAGTCATCAATCATCAATATGTATTATTACTTCCCAGAATTTGATGCTTATTAGCGACACTTTCGGGTGGTGTAATAATCAAAATCGGGCTCCTTTCAGTATTTTTCGATATTTCTCATAGTTTCAGATTTGGCCTTCCACGCACACTTTAAAAATAAGAAATTATATTCTAGCACAGGTTGCTATACCAACAGGATAGCAACCTATGCTAGAATATAATTTCTTATTTAAAAAAAAAGTGTCTCTACTTTCCATATTTCGATTACACGCCTACAAGGGATCGGTGTTGCAAGTCCAATATGCCGCCTGATGTTTCTAGGGTTGCCACGTTTTCTAGGGAGAAATATAGTATTTTTTGTAAATCGTTGCAAAAATATAGTAAGTATCTAGTTTTGGAAAATTCTGGAAAAAAATAGTACTTACACATTTATAATTAAGTTTTAATGTTTGTTATTTAATTTATTTTAGAACGTCTACTCCTTTTTTTTGGTGTTTTTTAGGAGGCATGCAAGAATCATAATCAGCATCACATTCCATGTTTCGGACTAAGCAATAGTACAATTGCCTAAAATATAGTATATTACTATACACTGTAGGCGGTACGGGTGGCAGCCTTAGCTGTTTCCCATGCATGTCAATTATTTTAGGTCGTTTCTACCGCAAACAGGAAAAATACGCCGTTCTGTGACTTAATTAAAGCGCCGAGTGAGCAAAAGGATGGTGACATTCTATGGAATAGGTATTCGTATATAAAAAGTAATTTTTGAAATATAACCGTTTTATTACAAAGAAACTCAAACGTCGGAAATCTTTAAATAAATTATTCTATCCGGTTAATAAGCGCTAGTGGGACAGATTTGGCTTAATATTATTAAACGCTAAGTAGTTTCTCAAGATTTTTAATCCTTAAAAAGGGTGTGAATAGAAACAAAACTTTGAATAGGATTTTCACGTTATTTAAATACTGCTTGCAGCAAATAATCGACTTCAAAAAAACATCTTTTGTAAAAAAATTGATTAATAAATTGATTAATCATTTTTTTATGAAAGATGTTTTTTTTTAGAAAGCAATAAGTTTTGTTTCCCTTCACCTTGTTTTACGGTACCTATTTAAGTACTTTAAACAGAACGCACTTATCTAACAATAAAGCGACCTATGTTTTAATCAGGGATATTACGGAGGTGGTTTTGTCGGAATTGAAGTTGAAGGTCCTGGCAGAAGAGAGATGTGTTAAGGGCAGCTCAAATAAAATAGTACAAAAAATATTCAGTCAGCCTATTTATGTCAGTTTAAAAAAAAGGCGTTGAAAATAAAATTAATCAAGTTTTCAATAACAGTTAGCAAATGAAATCAAATTATTTGACTCCAAAAGTAGCGAATTATGCTTTGACCTCCGATAAAGAAGTGTCGGAGCCGAATTTGGCACCGGAGGTGTAATAGGTATCAATCGGAAGTCCTTATCGGAGACAAAGTCAAAGCTCAAGTATAGGGATGTTAATTTGAATGCTACATGCAATATTTTCATCTTGCTTTCATTTTAAAGAATTCCGTGAAAAATAGACCATACATAAAGAAAAAAAAATAATACGCTTTCATTGATTGCCAAAATTGCGGTTTTAGGTAAACTGACAGATTAAATATTCGCGCGAAAACGGACCATGTGTCACTCCTGTCTGTCACTGGTCATGAAATTAATGACATGACCAGTCTCTTTTCGTTGTCATAACAGCAGTGACTACACGTTTCACGTTATTTTCGTAATTATTTTTAAAAATCAATTCTAATAAAAACGTTGCAGTGGCATACCTACATCACTTTAATCACAAAATTTTCATAAAATTCTGTATTTACATCTTTCATATTGTTCCATACGAGGATTTGGAAAACAAAGTACCTACGGTATTCATAATAATATGTCGTCACCGTCCGCAGTAAACAAAGTTTCAGTGTTTACTCAAAACTCAAACTTCGTAGAACGTAGACATTTTCCGTTTTCACAATACATTGTCGCTGTTTAAATATTTAATCTGCAAGTTCTAATAACGTTACAGTTCTAACATGGTGGGAGTTTATGTTGCCGAGTTTTGTAAATAATTATTAATTAGGAACAACGTGTTCAGTTTCAACGTGTGAAAGTTGAGTAGGTACATTATTTTTGTGATCTGTTTCAATAATATTTTTACTTACACGGGTCGAACTTCGAGGTAAGCTACCCTTGCCGGTCGGTACGTGGATGGGTGACCCTCTATTAGACACCGGGTTTCCTCCGTGCTTCGCAAAGCACATTAAGCCGTTGGTTCCGACTGTTATATGAACATCTTTGACGATAGTCAGAAGCCAGAAAATCTGACACCAGTCTTGCCAAGGGCATTACCCAATTACTAGGTTGTGGAAGTCAGATAGGCCAGTCGCTCCATGTAAACTACTAGTACTGGTACTGGTCTAGTTACACTGGAACCCGACAGCAAAAGGCTAGGCGATAATGAACAAATATTGGTTTTACCCGACTACCCCAGGAGGAGGGTTGTAGCTAAGTAGTCGAGAGGAAAACGGCAAGTTGTGGCAGCCAATGTTAGTTATTAGTGGAATAATTTCCGCTATATGATCGATCCATGCATGCAGGATGAATCGTATCAATTAAAAGTTATCTCGTGTGCCGGGACATAAGTTGACGTCGCAAGTTCGGCGCGCGGGAGAATTCTAACTAGTTTCTAGTGCTCGCTTTCAGAGAGCATAGGTCTGCAACTGTTTTACAACTAAATGCTATTAAACAGATGCCTCTGTAATTGGTATGTTTCCTACATTTGCTTCAATATTTGTAGTGGGTATATGTCAGCTTTAGATAAATAATCATAATCCTACTGCCGTACAGAGATACGGCGGTGGGGATATAGGGACGCGCAAACCCCAATAAACCTTAGGTCAAACCTAGGGTGTGGGGTCAGACCAGAGATAAGAGTAAAGAGATACAATTCGCAGGGCAGTTTTGTATCAAACTGTTGGGCAGTAGCGACACCACGGGCCTGATCTCACGGGAGAAGTCTTGTTCCTCATCTCCAGCTTGCCTTTATTGGCAGGCCGGAGTGAACACTGGCGAGGAACAGAGCTCCAAGCTGTATGTCTCTTGTAGCTTTGGAGATTCGCAAGAGCAAACGTGCTCGGGAGTAGGATGTTTAATCCAGTAAGATGCTGGTAAGGATCCTGACCGTATTTCCGGGAATGTCTTAATAGCCGTGGTTTACGTCTCTACTCCTCTAGCACCTCAGGATATGTTGCCCCCTTGGTGCTACGTCATTTTGTGTTAGCGACCGTTTTCGGTCGCCCTTTATTGAGTGTGCAAGCCACCCTCGGCCATTTAAAGCTGTGTATGTTGTCAGTGCCAATATTTCTTCCATAGTATACGTAATCAGCCCACTAAAACATCCAAACCTATACCCTCTTATTAATAAACACGGAATAAAGTCTGTTATTCCAAGTTTAAACCTATGAAAATGTATGGTTATTCCTTTGTTATTCCTGGTATTTAACTTTATTCCGTGTTTATTAATAAGAGGGATAGAGTCTTATCTTTTGTTTCTATATTCTGCAATCAATGTCCTGCACCAACCGGGGATTGTCCTTGGGTATACTTTCATAGTGGATAATCGTCGGTTGGTGCCCATCCCATTTGAAATGCCTAACGTAACGGGGCCTCTCGAGTTGGCTTCAGCCCCTCTTACGCCTACCATAAAGAACCGGGACCTCAAGATCCCGGGATTGTCAAAGGCATTCAAAAATAATAATAAAGTTTATTGAGCCATTGTTACAATTATTTTCTTAACTTAGTGACGGTCTGTCATTAACAATGTACATTAAGTCTTGAAGTGGTCCCCAAACTAGGCGGGCGTCTGTATCTCGGGGCGATTGGACTTGAGATACAAAGTGCTTTTTGCAAGTTTGTATAAAGCTAAACAAAACGTCACGCGGGGTGACTCGTTGCAGCGGTATATGAAAGATTCGTTTAGAAATGATTAAGTGATAGTCTGGCCGGAGCTTTATAGTTTTGTGAGTACGAAGGTACCTATGCGTTAAGAATGTACAGGGAGTCAGTACCCCACTGAGGGAGAGAAATGTTTTTTGAAGAGAACTTTTATATTGGCTCTCTTCTTTCTAGCTTAATCATTACTGTTTTCCCAGCTCCACCCCAAGTAGAGATGCATACCTATTGTAAAATGGACTGGCATATTGCGAAGTAAACCATTCGCATGATGTCTTTTGGAGTGTGGTCACTCAATTTCTTTAATAGATGTATAAGTTTCCTTACTCGGCCCGAGAGAAATAAAAATAAAAGCTGAAAATGATGAAGTAAAATGACCCTTCGAAAGGTTCTTATTAATTTCAATTACACCTATTAGAAAATATAGGTTGTAGTAGATAGTGTGTGGGCGGTGTAGTTGGGAGTTTATAAATATTTGATATGGTATATCCTGGTTTTAGCAATTATGTTTTCTGTTGTCTCTCAGCTTTTTCTAGTGAATTCGTTAACGTAAATTTCCATTACCTACTTAGATTTTCATAAAAGCAGAATTTGGCAAAATAAAACGGTTTAGCGTGTGGTAATAATGAGACAGACATGAGACAATACAATATAAGAATAAAGACTAAACAGTATGCGTGGGAGGAGTTAGTTCGTCGGCGCGCGAGCATACCCGCCGCGTGATGGGCGAATTTACGACGGTAAGCGGGACCGCACGAACAACAATCAGTCTGCGAGAAGGCCGTAGGCGCCGCCGCCTACTGGGAATACCCAAGTCCACGTCTATTTACATAGTTCCAACTTCTTGGAGTGAAGGAAGTGGGAATGCTGCTCCGTTCGACGTCATCCAGCCAGCGACGGCTGCAGTCTCTGAAAACCTCGCACATGAGTTTAAGCATCATGCTGAGCGATGGATTACGCGCAGATGTGACGCTTTTGTCCCAATTTTGTTTCTTTTTATGGTATGTACCTCAGCTTCATGCCTGGCGTGAATAAACACTTTTCTCTTTCTTATTAATCCCGGTAGATGTCACGTATGTCGCGCATGTTTTGAGAGGACGAAAAACATCGCGAGGAAAACCACACTGAGCCTGCGTGGTAGATGAAAGCCCAGTCCCTGTTCCAGAGAGGCCTGTGTCCCAGCAGTGAGCGTACATTACAGGTTGAAAAAATCTGATAAGTACAAAAGTTTTTTTAATGCCTTGCCTTGCCCAAGTATAAACCGAATAAATTTATTGCACCCCTATTAGGAAATAAAGACAGGCTTCAAACTTAAATCGTCCTAAGAGCATACCTTCTTAGCAAACGGTGTGCAAATAAAACCATCCCTGCATATTTAAAGGGAGAGAAGACGCATCATGATAGCGTTGGAAGAAGGAAATATAGTATAGTGTTCAAAGGAAATATTTCAAAATCAAATATTAGTCCTAAGATATAATTACTACGGCAGTTTATCGTTGAAAATTTGATATTACAATACCTATGGTAGGCGCCAAATAAACTTGCAATAAAGAACATTGACCTTTCTCTAATGCGAGTATCCCTTCGTAGATACCCGAACAATAAATTTATGAACTGTTTTTCATTACTAGAGAAAGTAAAGGATCACGATAGAAGTCGATTCAGGACAGCTTCATGTCTTAATTTCTGTTTTTTTACATTAAGACATTCAATAAATGCACGTGGGTCAATGACCGTTATTGCACATTTATCCGGTGTCTTCCATATGGCATTTTTATATTTCTAGAAAAAATAAACAATTAAATCTTAAATCAAGGTCATAGCACCATGATTGACGATGGAGGTCCATGAATTTAACCTATGGCTTAATACACTGCTGTTGCTACTGCTATGGCTCAATGTCCGCCATTTCACAGCATTTTTACTAGTGCATAAGGTTTTAATAAATTAGTGTGAGTAAGCGCACCAAAAACGCCATAAAGTTGACGTTGCGATGCGACTCCAGCAGCTGTCACTCTCGGCGCATACTTCAGCCTCTGAATAACCTCGCTAATGAATGCGGAAATCCAATATCACAACATCGGCGGGCAGAAATTATGTTCAGGTGATAATTGAGTACGGGGGTTAAGCTCAAATATGGCTGCTGTAAAATCAGCGAGCATTGCACTGCAACTAGAATTTAAATCGAGCTAGAACGAGGGAAACCATAAGCAGGCATCATCAACAGATCATTTGTGAACGTAACAGCCATGCATTTGTACAATTGACTTTAGCTATTGTTTGCAAAAGTTTAATAACATTCAGTGAATAGTGGAACTAATTAAATTTGAAATGGTCAAAAGATTTAAAAAGAAACAATGACGTACGTAAATTGAATTCTAGACGAACATATTACAAATGTATGTCTGTATTGTTTAGATGTCGCAGTTGTAATGAGCCCTCGATACTTCAGTTGATATCTTCCGCTCCTAATAGAGGAGACACGCTAGGCCCGCGGTGCGATGCAGGGGTCGACGGACCCATTGAGCTGTACAAACAAGTCATAGGCCAGGGACACTTGTCCGTAGACAACACAAACATATTCGGTTTGCGAGTGGAAACCGAATATGCGAGAAGCACGCACGTTACAATTCTCTAAAGCTTCTGTAGTGTAGCTTATATTATTAAATTAAAAAGTGCAATATGATTGTGTCGAATACAATTCTTACTGAGTATATATTATAAAAAAAATATATTAAAAAAAAACGGTCAAGTGCGAGTCGCACTCGCGCGCAAAGTTTTCGTTCCGTACGGATCATATTTTTTAATAATTATGTTACTTTAAACTTCTTATAGGTTTTCTGTATTCTTTATGTAAAGAACTAACTAAGAATTAACTGCATATTTTTCGGTATTTTCGTAAAAAAAAAATTAGGTATGAAAGTTTTTTTTAACCTTTCATTCATTAGATAAATGTCGTAAGGCACAGTTCAAAAAACCTTATTCAAATTTATTTCCACCCCAAAACGAAACCCATTTTCATGATTTATTTATTTACGTTCCGCGCCCGTCAGTCACAGAAAATACATCATCATATCCAGAAGATTCGGTGCAAATTGACTGTGGATAAACAGGACGCCAAAAAACCAGCCAGGCCGACAAACGGATAGCCAGACAGACACTGGAGTGATCCTATACCTAAGGGTTCTGTGTTTTCAGTCGCATCTAGAACGGAACCCTACAAACTATAATCTCTCCAACAGGAATCTGTAAATTGTTTATTACAATTTCTCGCACTTCGACTATTTTTATTAAAGAAGAAAAGGAATTAAAATTAATCCTGCATGGTTTTATTCCTTTCAATTATGAAATATCTCATATTTTATTCGTTGTAATGTGTTCGTGCTACCGTGTATCTTCCGATAAATTCGTCAAATTCCATATTTGCAATTTACTTTTATCGAGGATATTGAAAAAAGAATTTAACACTGAAAATGGGTTCCGCAATACTATTAACTGATTGATTGCATTTATTTATTCGTTGCAGTAGACTTTTCATAAAGTTCGCCAAGGCTATCCGGTTTCAAAAAGGAATGATTTTATAATAATAATTGCTCTTGTACTTTAGGGTGAGGTGTCCAACAGTGAACCAGTGGTACACATTGAGCCACCCTTCTTATTTTTTAAACGCGACGTTGCTAGACCGTGCCGTGGGCACGAAAGTACTCAGTTTTTACCGCGCCTCCCGCTCCCCAATCGCGAGCGAGCTAGCGCCAAAGGCGTCCGTGTGGTGGACCGTATTATCATTTTCGGCGACAAAACAAAATAAAACGTAATTATTATCTTTTCTTATTACTTCTGTTATGTATAGTTTTTCTATGTGACGTTTATTATACTTATTAAAGTGATTATTGGGGTATCGTATAAAACTGAAGTTACTACGGTAACTGTTTTCGTTTGTTTTTAACAGAACCTTACATTTTGAATGGTGGGTATAGTACACAATGAACCAGAAACGTAGTTTGAACAGTGAACCGGTTCACTGTGTACCACCTCTATGTATATTCCTACTTTATGTGGGTAGGTTTTGAATTTTACAGATAATTTATATTGAGTTGGAACATTCAATTGTATTATAATGTTAATGTTCCGGCCTGGGGCGAATTAAAACATCGTAAAGGAAAATTGGAAGTCATACGAATAAATAAATGTTGCAGGCTATCATGCTTGTAAAACATGGACAATCCAGTCGTAAACCTGCAAAGAATGCGGATTACCCTACCCAACTGTAAGGAGATAATGCTGTTTTACACCTAACCAGAACAAAGAAATAAAAGAATAGGATATATTGTTCTCTAAATTTTCTGGGCTTACTACCAAATATACCTACTTACTTGTCTATTAGCTTACCAAATTGCATTTATTAACAACATAAAAGTTCTGTGAACTTCCATTTTTTATTTTTAGATGCTTACTCTTTTGAACTTTTCTTTTTTGTGTTTTTTGTAAAATGTTTCTAGCATGAATAGTCATAATCTGTTATAAACTAAATAGTATGGTTCTCTGTGTACATATTGGTTCACTGTTGACCTAGCCCCCGGTTCAGAGTGTCCCACGCGGTGGACTCAGTGAGCCATTTCCCATCTTTTAAAAAAACTTAAATATATCATACCCTGTTACGTTTGGTTCTAATAGTAATATGCAGAATGAAAGTCTGATAAATGAGAAGCTGTTTAGTAAAAAAAAATCTTCATTATGTTTAGAAACAGTTGAGCTATGAATGTGCAACTTTTTCATGGTTCACTGTTGGACACCTCACCCTACGCAATATTATTGACCTGTATAAATTATTTGTAAGAAAAAGATATCAAAATGATTTAGGAATATTTAATTTATTATGTAAGTATTTTCAGTTTGTTTTTATAGGTGTTATTTATAGCTCTTGATTTGAGTTAGAGCTCGCTATGTATGAAGAAAATGAGAAATAATACAATTGACATTGAAACATCATTGACAATAACAAGCAAAGAACAGACGCGTTAAAAAAAACATATGTACCTGCGAGTAGTTTTAAAAGTTGCAGAAGTCGCATTGAGGAAAATAAAGACAATTGGTTACGTGTTTAATCACCTATTCAATTAAGTCTTAAAAATTCGAAGTCGGGCTAGTATGGTATGTATGGGCATGTGGGGTATCATAATGAAAGAGCTTTCAGTTTTTTTAGGCCACATAGTTTTCGACTTTTCTCTATGCAAACTTCCGAGATGGGCTTATCTCGGAAGTTACCCCTCCCTGTCCCTGAAATTATTGTATGTGATACAAGTTTATGTAAAGATTACAGAAAAAATAAAACGGTATCTCTAAATGGCACACTTTTTCAGAAATCATCATGATGGTACGGAACCCTCGGAGCGCAAGTCCGACTCGCTCTTGACCGGTTTTTTCAATTAATTGAAATGCGATAAAACATTTAGTTTTCTCTATAATCTTAAGACTTGCCTCCTCTTTCATCATCATATTTTGCTTAAATATGCATCTTCAAAGAAGTCGCAATACTTAAATCTTTCAAAGAAATGCAATAAGAAAATATTTGCACTTTAAATTTTTAAACCAACTTTAATACATAATTCAAAAAAAATCTTCTTGTGAAAATTCGACGTATAAAACTCTGTAGAAAAGCTTTTCGACTGGACTTAGTTTTGAGATAACTCTTCGAATCTCAAAAGTGTTCAATTAATCGAAAACTCGGCACTATGTTGATTTTCAAATGGAAAAAGCAAACGGGAAACTTTTAACAGTGAAGATGAAAAGGAGAGGTACTGGCTGAAGTTGCTTCCAAGCGGTTTGTGTTTGGCAGGTCTTTACAACACCCTGGCCTTTTAGTGCTGGACACTACTCAACTGTCGGACAAGATAGATAAAGAAAACATACATGTAGGTAGTAGGTATTAAGTATACGGCTACTAGGAATCTAAGTGTCCCATGATAGCTAGATTCCTTGCGGGCTAAGTACAGTTAGATAGCCTAAGTGTCCCATACGTGGCAACTATACCAACCCGATCATAATTTAATAGGAATATTATTCAAGTGAACATCAATCAGACTTTCTATTACTCAATGCGTTATAAAATATAGAAATTCGTACAATTGACACGGTGAGGCATTTATGATACAGAATCACGCACGCTTAACTTTCTGCAAAGGCATTTTAAAATTCGATAGACGATTACATTGAAATCATTGAATTTTCTCAAGGTGAAATCTCTAAAAAGTCTCATAAAAAAAGTATTCTTTTCTTTTGTAACACTATTCTTAATCCTCGTACCTAATATGCAGTGTTCAAGTAATTGTTTTTCACCTCCAACGTCTTTTTTTCACCTGAATGAATACTAGGCCAGTCACAGTAGACGGATTAAACGCGTTACGTCGCAATCAATTGCACTGTCCCGAGTTTTTGGGATATTGTTCGTTAGGATTGGTGCCAGTGATGTTCATCCAATTTTTCAACTTCGTAATACCTGTGCTAACTGCGTGGTGCTCGGAAAACTTCTTAAGTTTCGGCCATTTTCTAGTAAACGGTGCATTCCACGGAGAAAGTCAATCAATACACTTTTAAAGTGGACAAAATTTGCTACAGCTTGCGGGTAACCGCAGTTCTGTAGGTTCCTCTCAACTGAAACGGTTATATGAGTTATGTATACGTCGTCGTGTAGATACTGAAGTGTTCTCAGACGTGTTATGCAACAAAATACGGTAGTGTAGCGCTACTACCTCCCCCGATTGTAATACTAAAATTGCGAATTCGAACTTTTTGGATAAAATTACCTGTTTGAAGTGCCGTACCTCAGTGCTCATTAAATCTAGAACTACGGTTGCCCTAAAATTATAAAAAAAATTGTCTACTTTAAATATTTACGCATTGACTTTTTACGTAGAATTCAATGTTTAGAAGTTATAAGCCAAAATCTGATAAATAACCGAACATTTTGAAGTGTTTACACTACTGACATCTATCCTAATAACATTACAAAAACTCAAGACAGTGCCATTTATTGCGACCTAAAATGTTTTAAATGACTGACGGTGAAATTGCTACAACAAAAGCGGTGGAGGCAAACACTGAAAAAAATCACTCCATTCCTTTTAAAACGCATCCTTGAGTTCTTTTTGTTCAGTCTCATTCATGAAATATTTAAGACTTGAATTCTCCAAAAGGCGCAAAATTACTTTAGGCAAACCATTCTTGTTTCTCAACGAAGAAATGAAGTGAAATCACATCTGAATTTTGATACATATCAATATTGCAAACACTCAATTGGCTTCGGTAGTATGGAAATTAGTTGTTTTACCTATTTGATACAATTTCAGGAGAATAAATCATTTTGATTGCGCTCTATGTTTATGAATGTATTTGTTTCAATATATTTTTATTACCACATGATTATGTTACGGTTGGAAACGAGATTTTTTACGGTATTGGCAGAACTGCGATATCTAACAGGTAGTCATGGATGTTCTAGTTATGTTACGCGTCTTTAGTATGTAAATTGTAACTGTCATACAGTCCAACCCAATCGGTCACCTAGAATAAAGTACAAATTTAAAAAAAAAAATATGCGTCACTTAATTTCTTAATTGGAGTTCATTAGGTAACTATATTTATTATTCATTTAGTTTAAGACGGCCTGACAATAACAGCTTCATTGGAGCGATCTATTTAAACGAGAAAATTATTTTATTAGATGTTACTAAGAGCTCTGAAGATGACAGCTTGTCTAACGCTTGTAAATAAATACCTAGCGCCCTACTGTCTGCTAATACTCGTAGACCGTTAAGAATTTCTTGAATGAACTTTATTTTATTAGCGAAGTAGTATACATTTATCATTGTCAAACATGTTTATTTAAATCTGTGAGCAATTCCTTCATCTGGGGATTTATATTTCGCAGCACATGTGAACGTTCGCAAAATGATTCGCTGCAATGCAAAATTGGTGCATGTGAGTGTTTTGTGTATATATTATGTAGAACAGTTGACGGCTGCTAAGTACGATGCCCCCTGTGTTTCAGTGTCCCAATTGACTTTACAAATCACATTGTGTATTTTAAATCACATTGTGTATTTTAGGGTATTTTCTTTGTTTTGCCCCAATATGGTACGGTTAAAGGAAAAGGCGAGTCACAGACGAATGAGAGACAGACGCTAGCTATAAAAAACCGAACATTTTCCTAACGGCACTACTTTTACAAATTATTGAACAATCGTGTAGAGGAAAGTGATTTGTGTCGGTTCATTGAAATATACTCTTACTTGAAGTGAAAGTAAAACAATTAAGTAAAGAAAGAAGCGTGTGAACCTGTGCTTGCATTGTCACTTGATGTTATATTGTTGTCTCCTGCTCTTTCGTACTAGATACGCCTTACTAGCCTTGTTTTTAATCATGTGGATTTTACCGGGTTATTGCAAACATCTTAAGTTTTGAAATCATGTGAGATTATTGTCTCGATGTATTCAGCACAATAAATCCTATCCAATTTTGATAGTTTTCAATATTTTCTGTGTCAAAAAGAAAGAGTTTACAATCTCGCGATATTTATTATAAACTTACCTTGTTACAATACTCACCGAGTGACTTAAGTATGTATTACACAAAATACTTAAATAGAATAATCTCATGTAGGTACCGACGTCTAGCAAACATTTACGCCATTGAGTCAAATCGATTCTAATAATAATTGCACTAGTTGCCCATATTGACTTTAATTTAAAACTTCTACTAATGAAAATGGTTTTGATTTCCTCGCCGAGGGATCGAACCGCGGGCTAACTTCTGTACGGGCTACGATCACCTCCGAGACCATTTTCAATTATGTAGATTTTATATAATTGTTCAATGTTCCTATGTGGCAATGTGTGGTCTACCTACTTCATTTACATAAGAATATGTACCACTAATACATACAACTTATAGATACTGAATACGAAAAGAGAAAATATAAAGCGGAGTAAAAAGGGGAGGGGAAGAACTCATAGGGCATCGAAAAATTCGTCCACATCGCTGATAACGGGAAAAGTGCCCAGAACACTGGCCGCATTGCCACGTTGAATGGCAATGCTGATTCGTTGGCCAAACAAAAGGCCAGCCCACTGGTCACGTGAAGAGTCGACTAACTGCTTGCTGATTTCATGAAAAACTCGATGAGCACTCGAACCCCACGGCTCTAGTGTTTCAACTCCATAACGGCTGAAATACATAATTCCCAATAAGAATATTATGTAAGTTATATTATTTATCCAAACGTTATATACCTACAGCAGTAGTACTTGATATAACAAGATATTCTCTACACCAACTTTAATTTAGAAAGCTACTTTCCACCGTTTTCCTTTGTGAATGGTTTGTGTGCGGTAGACAGGTTGACAGTTCACTGAAGCGCTAACAACAAACTTCAACATTTGTTTCCTCCTTCATATTTCTACTGTCGCCTGCCTACGCCGCACAATAGCATTTGATGCAGAAAGCTTATTATGTCGCGAATGTGCGAGGAAGGTTTGGTCTCCGGGGACACCGCATCGCTGCACCACCGCCGGTCGGCACTGCGGTCGAGATCCGGCCATGCGTTCGCAGAAATAATTAATGCACCTATTTTAATTAACGTCACATTATTTACTAACGTCGCAACATGAGGCACACAGGAGACTTAAAACAGATTGTGGTGAGCGGGAAACACATTTAATTACACTTTCTTCTATGAAGACATGTTTGCCATACTTTTCCCTCTGCATTACAAAGGAGGAATTTATTTGCAGCCCAGGGGCATCCGACAAAAAAAACGGCGACACAACAAAGTTCGAGGGAACGCTACGGAGATGATTCAAATGCTGTGGAACACGCTACGATATTAATAAAAAAAGACAATTGAAGCGGGAAGAATTTACCATTGCAATTGCAACTATATTTTCTTTCGCGAAAAAAAATCGAATGCCCATATTATGTATGTGTGCATAAATGCCCGGGAAATGGTTCAGATTTCCCGGGATTTTTTCGTATTTTCAGCAAACCCCCTTCAAAATTAGAGGGATATTTCATGGACAGATCTAGATCAGGAATTCAAGTAAATAGGAAACTGTCTCCTGTACATTTCTGTGCTTTGTGAGTTGAATGTGCTGGGAAACTTCAAAGGTATGTGACTAGAAATGCGTTATCTACAACTTCCTTTGTTGCAACGTATAAAGCTTGAAAATTATAGCATCGTACATATATTTTAGGGTCGGTTTCCGAATGAATAATTGGAGTTGAGAATGTTGCTAACCCTAGTTTCATTGCAAAGTTTCTCAAGTTTCAGGCTGGAGTATAACAATCTTTATCTTCAAATTGTTAATTTAGATATCGAGGTCTTTTAGTTAGGGTGGTGACAGTCTGAGAATGATCCCTACTTATATTATAAATGCGAAAGTAACTCTGTCTGTCTGCTACGCTTTCACGCTAAAGCGGCTGAACGGATCGTCAAAAGGCAAATATATAGCCTGGGATATAGAAAAGGACATAGGCTACTTTTTTATGTGATAACCAACGTCTACGCTGGCGGAGACGCGGGCTAAAGCTAGTATTACTAGGCACAGATAGATTTTCTCATCAATATCCATCCGGTAATAAACAGATCGTTTTTTTTTTTAAATAAGCTTTAGATCAGAGAGAGACATCGAATAAACTCATAATTACCACATTTATAACTACCTTGCGCACCGTACCTGTTCCTCGATAATCGGACTGTTGTGAGCCCGAAGCCGGCGGCTCGCTGTGTCGTAATTTGAGTATTCGCTACTTCCTACTGAAATGTTTATCTATTTCGCTTTACTTGAACACCTGTTGCATCCGGTGACGGTTGCTCGGGAAGTCGGGATGATTCAATTTTCAATAGCTGGGTAAAATTGTCTGCCATATCCGACTGATGTTTTTAGAAAGTAAATAGGATATGAGTGTTGTGAATAATTGACGAAACTAATGGAAATCACTAAAGCATTTTTTATTTTTGCTTTTTTGGTACATGAGTACCTAAAAGCTTTGGCGCGTTAATCCTATACTTCTATAATATTATTGTGAAAGTTTTTTACGATAGATGGATGGATGTTTGCAACTCTTTTATACGAAACCTACTGAACAGTTTAGAATTTTTGGCACATGTTAAGTTTATAACATGGATTAACACATAGTAATACTTTTTCATAGGTGCTTTTTACCACAATCTGAACTCGTCTTGTAGTCTAGTATAATTTATTTCATTTTATTTTGAAAGAGGGTTGGAAGGAGAAAGTGCAAAGGCCTGCCCGGCAGTGAAATAGGTAAGTTGGTAAAAAAGTAACGACACACAGGATTGTTTTTTTTTTTGGTAAAAAAGGAGGTTAGATTTTCTTTTTAGAGTTGTGCAATCAAATGTTAAGAACAGCAGATTTTTTTGACTGAAAAAGTATAAGGTAACCCCCAAAAAAACATACCTACAGAACTTTACGCAAGTCTACAACACTAACTACCGTATAAATTTATCACATAAACGTTTTTAGAGGTCACAAAGGTTCAGGGAACGCATAACAAAATTACGAGCAGAGGTCAACTCTAAGACGGGTCGTCATCCCTTTGATAGGTGCCTGCCCGCCCCCTGAACGGAGATAGTACTGTTTGTGAAGCGACTCATTGCTGGCCTATAATTGCATTAAACGTATTGGGGCCACGCGGTATAAGATTATAAACTCGGCAACAACGAGCTACGCAGAATGTGTGGCGTTTTGTTGTAATTTTAACCGTGTTTTATTAATAGGGAATAGGTATGCATGCATTTATATATTTACAAAATTAAACACTTAGGGCCTCGTTCACCATCACTAAGTAAAGTGTTGATTAGTTACTTCCCAGTTAACGTTACTTGGCAAGTAAAAGTTACGAGTATCTTTTGTCAATTTCACAAACAAAAATAGAGCTTTGAGTAAGTAACAACTTACTAGTTAAGTGAATGACGTAACAAATCATACGATACATTCGTTCAATATTACGTCAATTTTACTCGTCAAACGTCGTTGGCAGATGTTGGCAGTTGTCAATTGTCATTGTCGTGGTGTTGTTATGTCTGGATAGGAGAGCGTGTGAATTTAGTTTGTTACTTTATTTACCCATATTTTTTTTACGAGTATAGATAAATTTAAAAGAAATAGAACTGTTAACTTTCCTTTTAATATGATAGGGCATTTAGGTATCCCTTGTGCAGAAATACAAAACTGCTTGAAAATATACAAAGCGTACTAAATAAACAAATATTTGATAGTAGTATAATCAACACGGAATTTAAATACACGAATCCTAGGTGCTAGTTACGTCGTAGAATGTTCTAATTCATTAAATTGATGATCAACCAAGTCAAATAAATGAATTTTACTAATAAATTTTGACAACGGACAACTTTTAACTGTAAAGTAAACACGCTAATTGGCAGATGTCGTGGCAACTAAGTTACGGGTCAGTTAATCTTATGATTAGTGCTACTCGAACGTCGTGAAATTCGCACATGAAGTTACGGGTGACTTTAACTGGCGGTTAGCCTACTCGGCACTTTAGTTGAGGATGGTGAAAGAGGCCCTTAATAACTTTAAAAAGCACTTATTAAATATTTTTTTAAACAAACTTCATCGGCGATGAAGTTATAAAGCTTCAAAGTTGTCGATTAGAAACAGAAGTCCGATGAATTTGACGTCAAAGTCCATGACACAAACAGCTGCCATACAAAACATCGTTTTCGCGAGAGGGACAGATATATTTGTTCAAAATAGTTACATCTCGTTGGTTTTTCGATCAAATTTGATTCTATATTCATTGTTAGTATTATATTTTTGCATATTTTTAGATAACTGTGTAGATAACAAATTTTTCATGCATGGGATATTGACTTTTCGTCGAAAGTACTCAAACTGCCAGACATAACATAATTTAAGTAGGTACTAGATGAATATAATTATTTACTTTATGCGGCCCACCCAAATGTCCTAACTTCAGTCCTATTCGTCGTGTCGTTGAGCTCCTTAAAGTTCTAAGTTGAGCTACACGATAACTGACAAAATAATGTCCACTTTAATCTGTGAGACCCTTTCTTCAAAAGACCAATTCAGACATTTACCGACATGGTTCTCATCGTTTGACCATTACATTAATTGTATGGACCCTAAGAGTGACTTTGACACCGAAACAAACACATGTTTTGTTTCGGTGTTTCATCTCATGGACTACCATGGGAAGAAACATGAGATGAGGTTGGTGTTTCCTAGCTGACTACAGCCAGGAAACACCGGCCTTATCTAGTTTATTTTGACAAGACGTGTAAGATTTATTTGTAGCTAATAGTATTAATTATATTATTTCACAATGTGTAACAAGCCTATTAAAAAACTTGTTGAAGTAGGTAACACAAAGTTTTAAATTAAAATTCTGCTAGATACGCGCAAACTATATTTGTTGTTCAAACCGGCCGATAGATTCATTCAATTTACATATTTTTTTAAAAGCCTCTTAATGTTTTTAGCCCTATAAATGAGAATTTTGTTTGGGTGAAATAAATTATTATTACCTATTATGCTCAAAGAGTATTCATAAACGATGAAATACGACACATTTTTAGGGTTTCTATATACAACACTCAAAGTGATACAAGGCTTTTAAATTAATTTTTATTTAAACGGTTTGTGCTAAACTTAACACATAAAATGTGAAAAAAAAAGAACATTTATGAACTATTTGTAAGGAACATGTTTATTCTTTGACTGTGTAAGGGTAACAATATTTTCGCATGAAAATAGAGCTAGTTTTATGAGTTTGGCAGAAGCCCATCAGTTAGGTAAAATGAATCTAAACACAGCGTGCGTAGCCTGCGGGCATAAACAGTCCAAATTCGACTGAATTTTCCTCCTTCCTTTCGAGGTCGGTTCAAAATAGAGACAATTAACACTACACCACACTTGCACTCTTACTAATCCGCCGTCTGAAGTGACCGTGTTAGTAACTAAGCCGTTAATCGTTCGGAAATAAAGATTATTGGTTACTTGATACTTTTAAACGATCGGCATTTCAAATAAATGGAATATTTAAATTTGAAAAAAAAAAAATACTTTAAAAAAATGCGATACTCTGGCACAGTATTACCTAGGTTGTATGGTATAACTAAAGTGTTTTATCCACCATAAAAAAAACATGTACCTATCTACTTACCGATATACCTAATTATTCAAATCACTTACATTGACGTCAAATGTCATAATTTCATGAAATAGTCATTCAATTGGATTTTAGAGACTTGCATGGCATTTGTTAAGAGGTCCAATAAAGTAACGATATTGATAAAATAAATAAATAAGTATCAATATTTAACCACATTTTATTTAATTCTGTAATTCGGTCGGGAGATTTCACAGAATGGTTTTTGTTTGTTCGTAGAAGAGTTCTGGTAGTAAATTCTAAATTTGTTTTTTCTTTATTTTATACCGTTATGGTAAAACAGGCTAGTCAGTGCCGTCTCATTAACTAAACTATTATTTAGATTATTTCTTATGATAATCCAAATTATATCTACTTGCTGTACTATTACAGCAAAGGTTCTTTTATACACATTGCTTCAAGCTAAAGTGCACTGGTACGCAAGGATAACTCAAAAGTTTGACTAAAATCCTTTAATAAAAAAACAATGGAGTGTCCACTTCGTTTTGAAAAACCGTAACCCATTATGTTCATTAGAGGAATAAAGGCATAATAGCAGTTTGTTGGGTATTTAGTCTGAACGGACCTAACCGAATGGCTCGCGGGCCATTCGACCGTAAACAAAAATCGTCTACGTTCCAAAGGACCGGTGATAAAAATTGGTAAACAAATTCAGTGTCATAAACTACATCAAGTACATTCGGGTGCAAAAGTTAAAAAGTTGAAGTAAAAGTTTGATTTTTTTTCTTGGATTTGTATTATCTACCTTAGAAAAAAACAATCAACAATAATATAAAAAAATACAATTAAACAATAAGATTTAGTAAAAAGGTCATCGTTGAGCTGGCTACCTGAAGTCGTGCCAACCGGTTATGAAGATGTATTCTGTTTATTTAGGTGATTTCAAATTATTAAATATTTAAATAGTTAAAATTCATAAACTAAGCGACTATTACAATGACGACCTGATGTCCCTTTAAATTAATTTTCAATTAATTTTTTTTTTATCACCGGTCCTTTGGAACGTAGACGATTTTTGGTTACGGCCGAATGGCCCGCGGTCCATTCGCTGTTCAGACTAAATATCCGTATGTTAACTTGTACTATAAAAGCGATAAGAAGTAGCAATACCTGCAATAACAAATATTTTGCTGCAGAAACTCTTTAAAAGGAAAAGCTAACATTTATCGCTACTTGTATTACATTTTAATGATCCTGAAGCACTGCTATGCAGACGAGGAAAAAGGAATAAGGCAAGGCAACGTTGAAGGCTGTGAAACCCCTTTTAAAATAATAAGATTTCTTCACTTATTAACTTATGAATCCAATATTTTACGTAGTCTTCCTATTTTCCAAGATCCAGACCAATTATTGAGTGCCTAGAAGTTACGCAGTAGGTACGGAGAATATTGCTCGTTCTTAGAATTGTAAGACAACATTTTTTTCACTTCAGTATCTCGAGAACCTTGTTATATCCAATAAACTTTGTTCGGAAGAATTTGTAAGACACGATAAGCAACTTAATTTATTTTGCTGAGGTAATAGTTGGACTGGAAATACTACAAAAGCTGTTTTTATGTTGAATTATTTACGACTTTAAAATTGTTTATAGTAAATGTTTGCAGAGTGTTATTATTTGACGCAACTCGGTACCGTCAAGTGGAAATGGTTTTAACAATAGCGCGATAAATAGATAGGTATAATGGTTTCGTTATCGCATGGCAATAGCGATCATTACCCTTTCCTTAAAATATATTTGTACCTGAACAGTAAACTCTGTATCGTAAAAATGTTGAGGAGTGTACAGAGGCTTTATGTCTCTATTTCCGTTTTCCGTGAAGTATGTCATCACCTCCTTCTGCGAAGCAGTAATGCTAGTGAACGACGAGGCAGGCCGCGTGAGGGTGAGACAACCTTCAGGCCCCAGCTGCTGCAAATTAAGGAGACGCCCCGGGCGTCGGGAGTTGCAGGGCTATTTCCGGCCACCGTAGGCGCGGGCCTGCGACCAGCGGCCCTACCATGACATGTTAAAGCGTGAGTAGTTCGAGCGAGAAGGAGGGATGGAGCTATACACCCTATATAGCTCCATCCCTCCTTCTCGCTCGAACTAGTCACGATTTAACACGTCATGGTAGGGCCCCTGACTATGATCGGACGGCGAGCCATCCAACGCTCGCCGCGTTAGGTGGCTCGCCGTCCGATCAAAGCAGGCCCGAGTCGACCGACGATGCGTTGTGTTCCACGCGCGCCTTAAAAAGAGGTCAGCACAGTAGACGGGGCCGTTAGGGCCAGAGCCTGCCAGGGTTGCGGATTTTGTTCGAAAGAGTCACCGCGGCCCTGGAACGCAAAGGGCACGGATGGGTTTTGTCAGTAAGTCTTACACTCCCTCCCGCTCCACCCAGAGCGGAAGGAGTCATTTGATGATTTCCCATCCATAAAAAGTGAATTATGTCAACCTACACAAGTGTGGGTGAATGAGAACTATTGCCATGCTAAACCGCATCAGCTAAAGGGCACGGTACACCCTACACAGGAACTATTATATACCAACGACGGACGCTCAAACATTACATACCTATCAATAATCCCATTACAGATGACCGCGGCTGTTTACAATCACATGTAATCCTAACAGGGTGAGGGTTTAACTACATCAAAGCAATTTGTAACACCATAGAGTTATTAAAACGTGATAGACATGCCTGGAACTTGCTCAAAGTTTGCAAGTCGATTGCGCGTCATTATGAAATTATCATAGTTGCATAGTTTGGGCAGTAAACATGCATCTGCTTAAATAAAAAAACGGTGAAATTGATTGTGTAGAGTAATATTAACAAGACAGTAATATTTGTTTACGAAATTTATACACTGGTAGTACGAGTAGGTAAGCTTCACTATCTCGCAGTACCACAGGATACTTTGTATCTCGGTATCTGTGGGTTGCCAAAGCGAATTGCTGCGAACTGAATTCACAGGAAAATAAATAGTGTTAAATAAGTATTTTCGGCTTGATAGCTTTCGTTCGCATTTTGTATTTTATTTTATGAATACGAAAGTGATAAATAAACACAGTACTTATTTTAATTCTGTTTCCACATTTATAATCAGATTTTATCGTAATTCCGATCGTTTAATGAGAAATGGATGGGAAATCATCAAATGACTCCTCCCGTTCTGGGCGGAGCGGAAGGGAGTGTCAGACTCTTACTGTCTAAAACCCATTCGTGTTTCTCCTAGTGCCCTTTGCTTTCCAGGGCCGCGGTAACTCTTTCGAACAGAATCCGCAACCCTAGGACGTCGAGACGATCGACACAGCCGTGCTCCGCCAAAGCAGGGCAATATATAGTAGCCAGTATGCTCCACCGTGTCCTCCGGGCGATCCTCACAATGAAATCACTCGGGTGTTTAATCACCCGTCGTGCGCCCCGCCCGAGTGTTCACTTCGACATGTTTACAGAATCGCACTACAGGTACCTCCAGAAACAACAGTGTCCGGTGAGTACCTGCGTCAGGCGGAAGGTGAGAACGCCGTGGCGCCTCTCCAGCCACTCCTCAAAGAGGAGCACTATAACCGAAATTGTGGCGTGTCCAGCACTGGGTTGCCATAGTCGCTATTTCCATACCGCCATGGTATCTTGCCGGAGCTCCGTCCGCCACGCTGCAATTTGCCGTGGCAGCGGAGTTTCACCCCGGCGTACCGCCTCCACGCGCCGCTCGTGGACGTGCGCGCCGGCTCTCGCCTCTTGAGTCCATGGCGGTATTTAGTTACACTTCCATTATAATTTTGCCATCCAATACTGCCTGTGTTTTGGGCACGCTACTATTCAAGAGCGGACGAATAGTTTGAAGTGAAACGAGAAATGAAAGAGTCGATTTTTTTATGATCAAGTTTATATAAGAGCAATTTTTATTTTTTGCACCATGTGAAGGGTGCATTTTATTAGAATTCAATCTAGTCGGATCACGAGTGCGGAATATTAGAAATTCTCTATTTGAGTAGTTTTTAATATCTCCTAGTACCGAGTGCTACGAGTATAATCCTAGATCATTTCTAGTAGAGCCTGATTTATAACCAATATTCGCGCATCGCCGAGTTTTCCACCAGATGTTTTCGCTCAAAATATAATTTTGTTTAACTAATTTGTGGATTTTGTAGATTTTACATCAAGCATGTAATAAATTGATACATTATAATCTAACTATTTAATGTCATAAAGACAAAACGAACGGGTGTTGAAGTACTTTTTATTTTATGCACAGTACGCCAGCATTTGCGATTACTGATCTGAAAAAACAACACCTAGCAACCAAAAACACGGTTCAGACAAAGCTTTGAATGCGTAGCATAATATTTTTGTGTAGTTCGCTTTAGAGAGATTTCCGATTTATTTACCCCATTTTTCTCTTTTGTTATATTCGAAACAGTCACAAAAGAGAAAATCATACGTTGGTATGATTTTTCTCTTTTGTGACAGTTTTCATCAAAACCTTTAAAAAATATATTTCCAATTAAAAATAATTTCACTGATTTTTCGCTGCGGAAATTAAGTAAGAGTTTACGCTGTATGGCATTTCATACAAAATTTCAAGTCCTTTTTTTAAACGAATTAACCGATTTTAATGAAACTTTTAAGAGAACATATTCGAAAAAGAGTTCAGGGGGAAAGATAGTGATTTTTCACTTTCTATTGTTAACTTAAATCGCACATTTTCGAAAAAGAATTTAGAGGGAGAGAGCTCCCTTTAATTTTTTTTTTTTAATCAATTCTTTTTCGAAAATGTTCTCTACTATCTAATTTTACAGTTACTATCTAATTAAATAGTTATTTAAACCTGGATATCTAGTGTACCTATGCCTACCAATTTTCATTAAAATTGGTTCATTCATTTCGTAAAATAAAGACTTGAAAGTTTGTATGAAAAACCGTACGGCGTAAACGCTCTTAAATACCTGCGGTGCAAATATTAAAACGTCATAAATGAAATGGACACATGAAAGCCCGGCTTTTAAATTCTGATTCATTCCAAATTTTATATTAAAATAAATAGTAATACACAGAAAGCGTAAGAGATTATATTGACTGTTTTTGTATTGCTGGTCTTTATACTTTTATCCTCTTTTGTGCCTTTTTGCTATTGGGCTGGGATTCGGCTGGCCGATTTAAATACAAAAACAGATCACAGCATTTTGTCAAATACAAGTGTGTAGCATGAACTACATAGTAGTCAGGAACAGGTGCAGTGTTTTTATATTTGGTATAAAAATGTTATTCTTCTGTGAATTTGGTTACGGATTAAGTTTTGAAAGTTTTCTTGGTTATCGATAGTTTCTCAGCGATAATGTTTCTATTTTATTATATTTATTTAAGTACGGTGGAAAGAATGGAGGGAGGCCTTTGCCCAGCTGTGGGACGGTTCGGGCTAGATATAATAATAATATGTAAGTATTAGGTACTCTAACTGATGGTGTGAAGCAAAAATAAGCTGGGTCAAGACTCGTGAAACCACTTAGAAACTTTTCTTCTTCCCAGCTGTAACACTAGGAAGTGGTGACGGGCGGACGTTTTTGACACTCTTCATGTAACATTTAGACGATCAAAAATTGTCGCCTCTAAGCCTAATTTGAATAGATGACTTTTGATTTTGATTTTTACCCAACAGTCGTAGAAATACATAAATTTTAAAGAAGATCCACAAATTACACATAAGGACAGAATAATTCAGTCAGTTAATGAAAGTCGGAAACACTGTTTGAGTTTTCGACGGGAAACATCGGTGAACAGATAGGATCAATAATTCTACGAGACGATTATTCGTCGAGGGGTATTTTGATTGAGGTATTTATTGTACAAAGATGACCCTTATTTCTCGACCCTTCATTGGCTGAATTCTTTTCACCAAGATATTATAATTGGCTATATTGTTCGCTTTTGTTGAGGATCGGTATAATGAGAGCACTACTAAAATGCTGAGTTCAATTTAATTAAGTTTTACATTACAGTCTTTAAGAAAAAAATTGTACCATAATTTTTGAGTTAATTAATTAACTCCTGGTAAAGGCTTCACCCAATATTTATAATATTTCCAGGTTTTGTTTTCCCGGGACACTTCGAACCAGCCCTTACAGTAGGCATCTAGGATGTCCGCCACGTCTTAATTTAATTTAACTTTAAAGTTATGGGACAGGAAACTAATATACCTACCAAATGCTTCAATAGCAATATACAATACTTGTTACACATATTATTTATCACATATTATCATCCGAAAACTGCAGACAACCACCAAATACATGTCCAAATCGCTGTCATCAGGATTAAATTAAAATTGTTTTGAAATTGCATCAATCCAGAACATCCATGTTTCAGCTTTACACAGTTAAGTCAGTTTAGAGTCTCGTTGGCCAACGTTGCGGAATTAATTAACGACAAATTGATTGTGTTATCTCCGTCTCGACGTTGCAAGTACTACTTCATTCCGTCAAATGTACAAGATACTTACATTTAATGGAAAAGCGTTCTTTTCATCAATATAATATAATCTTACCTGGGATTGAACTCTTTAAACGCCGATGTTTGCAACGAGAGTAGGAAAATAATTGCAAACTCAAACTTTTTCTAAAACTTGATCATCATCTGCCTAGCCTTTTCCCAACCAAATTGGGGTCGGCTCCCAGTCAAACCGGAGTCAGCTGAATACCAGTATTTTACGTGGAGCGGCTGCCTACCAGACCTCCACAACCCATGAACTGGGTAACACGGTACTTCTTGGCAAGACTGGTGTCAGATTTTCTGGCTTCTGACAATCCGTAACGACTGCCAAAGATCTACAAATGACAGCCGGGACCAACGGCTTAACGTGCTTTCCGAGGCACGGAGGAGTCTCGGTATGTCAATATGGTCACCCATCTACAGACCAACCTCGGCAAGCGTTGCTTAACCTTGAACATTGGTCCGTGCGGCTGTTATAATTTAGCCACGAGCTCCTTTGAGCTCCTTTTTTCTAAAACTTGATGTCCCATTATTTTGCAGCAATACTGTAACTAAAACTTTAAAAAATAATTTAACTTGTTTAATTTTCAGTATTTAAACCAATTATCTGAATCTGAATCAATACCAGAATTTGAAAAGAGAAATTAATTTTCAACCGCGTAGCAAGTGGCGATTCGTAGCACTACGCTACGAATCGCCACTTGCTACGCGGTTGAAAATTAATTTAGGTACCTATTTCGAGGGTATTGCTACGAGCTACCTGGCGTAGTAAGAGTGCTCGAGCGTAGCAAGCAAGTCTTAACTTTTAAATTAAAGGATTATTTACCCTCTTTTAAGGAGGATAGGCAATTTTCTATGAAATCTGGTCCAACCAACCAACAGAGTTGAAATTAGTATTGACGGAACGGTTACCTTCCAAACGTTCTATTAAACGTTAATTTAAAAAAATAACGACTTATTTTACATAAAATCACTTTAATAAATATCTTAATTCGCTAACCAAAAAATTTAACATGATCTGTTAGCGCAAGTTATTTGTACTTATCAGTTTTTTTTTGTGATAGCTATTCAGCCAAAAATGTAATTGAAAAATGTTTTGTGTAATTCTAATTTATAGGCCATGCCTGACTTAATTATTTACACCTACACATTTTTTTTAAAGACATTCCTTAGGTCGAAGTTGTTTTATTCTGACAAAGAGATAACTTGATTTTCCAAACTTTTATTGAAATAAACGCGTTTTAGTTATTTCTTTTTACAGAATTATCCTGTTATAGGGAAACTGTTTATTTTTTTGTTATATTTATTAGAAGAGCTAAAATCAAATACACGATTCAAGAAAAAAATCTAAGTTAGGATTTTTTGCAAGGTTCAAAGCTAATTTGACTGGCCTAAGTTTTATCAAAACGCTGTTCAGATGACCAATTGAATCAATAACAAAATGCAGAAAAGAAACAAAACTGAAGTGCTTGCATTGACTCTCGTTCCGCAATAACGTTTTATTAGAGCAAGCCTCCAAGCCACTAGAAAAGGATATATTCAAGGAATAAGATTAATAGTTTCTCTTTGTCTTAGGCTTAGGTTCCTACAGAAGATATTTATTTTTAGATCAAGGGGAGAAAATAGCGTTCTTAATTGAATTCGAACAATCAATTTAGTAATTAGTATCGAAAATATCAGTGTATTTTCTGTCGGATAGAATGTGGCTCTTTATGGTACAGGTTTTCTTCAGCGTTCCTTAAAATCGTGGATAGATAACTATTGTATACCTTCCTTACTCGGTCTCAGTTGAGTGCAATTCGTACTAAGAATTAACATTGTGGACGCTGGGCGGCGGCGATGCGTGCCTGTTTAGACACATAGGATAATCATTTAAATGTTTGTGCAATGTTAGGAACATAAGTATAGCCATTTTTAATATAACAACGAACGATATAATTTCGTTTGATATGATATTCATTTGTTATAACAACTTGTATAATTTCATTTCATATAAGCTTCAGTTGAGATATTATCATACACTTAAGCTAATGATAAAAAGTTATAATGTTCATATTTCGAACCGTCAACATGACATGCACGGAATTAGTAAATGCGTTTTGCGTTCTTATGGCCAAGTTGCCGTCTTAAACATTTGGAAACGCCACAAATCTAATGATCACTAATTTTATCGAATATACATTCGGATTAAATTACGGTCGTGACCAAGGGAAGTCGACGGAGCCCCGCTGTGCGGCGCTCCTATTTCTGCTTGCGGGGTTTATATAAACCTAACATGAATGTGATCACGGGAGCTCAGTTGCGAGAGCTCACTCTAGCTCCCGCCACGGATAGGTTAAGTTTGAATGGGTCAAACCTAACCCATCCGTGTCAGGATGCCCCAAGTTTCCGAGGATGCGCGGTCGCTCTTTGTCCAGCGGTTAGATCACATGTCAATTATACAAGATGATAATTAGATCAAAAGAACGTTAAACTAAATAAAAACATAATAAAAGTACTTTAGAGAAAGTGTTGTTAGATGAAGTAAACGTTGTGGCATTTGAACGTTATAGCTTTTGAAAATAGAGCAAATGTTCCTATACTAAATGAGCGGCACCTAAAATAAACATGATATGCTACTGAAACTTTTCCAAAAAACGTAAACCAGATTTGAAAAATACGCCGAAAATCTCGCAGTATTTCGTTAGTAAAACGAAAAAACCAATTTCGACACAAGGATTATGCATGGCGACGCGAGAGTGATAGAAAACCATGTAAATATTATACGTGGAATCCAAAAGTCACAACTAAAGTCTAGTCTAGCAAGGGACATCAAACGAGGATTTTTATTTGTGGATCGAATAGAAAGGGATTTTGTTATGTATTTTTTTTATAAAATACACAGTTGGATTATAATTTCATGCTCTTATTTCACGGTATCGGGCGTTGCGGTTTTGATCGAGAACAGAGGAAAAATATTTTTGAAATTAATTACTCCGTGTGGAGTATCAGTTGTCGAACGTACACGAAGTTTTATCAATACCTGGATTTAATTAAATGAAAATCGTTTATATTATTATTTTTTTAAAACTTCGTCTTTCAGTTTCTTTTTCGCAGTAGTAACTACGTTGTTAACAGGGAAACTCACTTTTCATTCAGTAACACTAACTCAAGATATTTAGGAAAAACTAGAATTACGGTGGATATTAATGAACAGTCCCATTTGTGCTAATCTTTTACACAGTACTGGATTTTAAGTTAATTTAGCTCTAAGTTTCTAAATCAACTTCATATTGCTTTCCGGATATAAGAGTTGCAAACGTACAGGAGATACGAACGAACAAACCAATTAAAAAATTACTAGGATATATCGAGTGGTAGCAGATTTAGGGGTAGTTTTACAATAGCCAGATACATTTTATTTGTAGAATAAATAAGGCCGTTTGACATACGAGTATTTACTATAAAAAAGCTGTCAAACCGCCAATTTAATTCACTAGATAAAATTTATCTGACTATTGGAAAATCAGCCCTTAGAGGTGTTATGAAACCAAATCGGATGACGAGCCCGGTTAAAAAGTTTTATTTTATTTTCGCAGTTATTTGGTAAGCCCCACGGATTCAAGTTTCAACCGTTCAGGATAAACTGGATAATGTATCTGTTTTTTTCAACAGTTGCAAGTCTAACAATATTGAACGTTTTACTGATATAAATTTCAATTTTATTTGTTTCTACTAAGACTGGTTTTAATTTAACGTTTTTATGAAGGACGAAACTTGGTAGTAATGGATGAGTTTACACGCTTTGGAATGTTCCACTGGCTTCATCTTTCTGACTGACTCTTTGACCATTCAAAAGTGCCTGTTTACAGTGTTATTAAAATAAATCTCTGAGTTTTGAATGTGTTTTTCTTTACGTAGGTATATTGTTAGCACGTTTAATTATCTGTTTAGGTTTTTCTACGATAATCAAAACATAAAGGCCTATTTCATCATCTGCCTAGCCTTTTCCCAACTATATTGGGGTCGGGGTCGGCTTCTAATCAAAACGGATTCAGCTGAATTACAGTATTAAAAATATATTTATAAATAATAATTACTTTAAGTTATTGTATTACTAAAAATAATGATGGTCTCACTCCCCACTGCGTGTTGTTGATTTCAAACCATTTATAAATCTAGATTATCTCACGTTTTCCTCAATCGTGTCTTAGACTTACATAGAAATTGTTAACTATTTACAAGCACCGTCGTGAATTGTTAACAGAAACAGGAAATGAACGATCCGTCCATAAAACAAAGTGGAAAGTTGTAACTCAGCACTCGAAGGATTAATTTCATCAGCAATCGCAACGATGTTGTCTGAAAATCAGCCAGGTTCCTATTTCACGGTACCGTTCAAGATTCTCATCTCAAGTACCTATTGATAACAAGAATTTTGCTACGCTAATAATATCGAGAGCATTATTTTCCAGTCTGAATTTGAATAAAGTTTCTCGTTCAAAATGGTTCCCAGTTTTACTAAAACAATTAGCAATGTTCGGTTTGATCCTATCCATGTTTTGCTTCTGACATGCATCTCCGATTCCCCTATTTGTATAATAATTCTGGCACGGCACGCTACACAATTCCATATACCATATCGTTCGCGTCTGTTTCGCATTTTGGGCGTAAGCCTCAACGTCCGCTCGAAATTTCGGCAGCAAGAGCTCTGACAGGCAGGCACAGGTACAGCAGCTGCAGGTTTCGGCAGGTACTAGTAGACATTTGATGCATCGTATTATAGATAATGGAAGATGATAATTATGAGCTAATATTATAAAACGAGTATACAGGTCTTTCAAAAAAGTAGTTGCATTTTACATGGTGCGCATCCGCATGCAAATCCGCGATTATTTGTGGAGATTTTAATATTAATATTTTAGAAAGCAATTCGAACAGCAGCAGATTTTTAAGCCTTTTTAAATCATTTAATTTGTCTAATGTTTTTACTGAACCTACTAGGGTAACACCAACTTCTTCAACCTGTATCGATAATGTATTCTGCGATTGTGATTATTTAGATAAAGCCATAGTAAATTACCTCCCGTCGGATCATAGTGGACAATTGGTAACATTTGAGTTTAAAGCTGCATTGCAAAAAATTCAAATACAATATAGGCCAAGTACAACAGGCAAACTAGCTAGATTCAATGGTACCTTACAAAATAAGTTAAATGTTCTAGACCATAATATTGAGGATGCAAATAAATTTTATAATAATTTCTTTTCAGTAGTACTACAGGAATTTAACTCAACTTTTGAAAAGAAGTCTAAAGAAACTTTCCCTAAGTTTATATTTAGTGACTGGGCGACTAAAGGTATTAGGATAAGTAGGGAAAGGCTATATGAGTTATATGGCCTTAAGCCTTTCATTAACACCGAATCCTTTAATAAGTATGTAAACAGATATTCTAAAGTTTTCAGAAATACTTGCAAGGTAGCAAAAGCCCTCTACATTAGCAACAAGATCAAATCGGCAGATAATAAAATAAAGACAGTTTGGAAAGTTATCAATAATGAAACGAGTAGGAATAAAGTACGAAATGCTGATTTTTTACTGGAGACTGCACATGGTGCCATAAGCTCTAATTTAGAAGTAGCTCAAGAATTTGTAAATTTTTTCTCCGAAATACCATCAAAAACTACTGAAGCTTTAAATTCTTCACCCGAGGTCTCACTTAATTTATTAAAAGCAAACGTTTCAGGTTGTACGGTTGAATTCCAATTCAAACATATCAACCCTATGGCAGTTATCAAAGCTTTCCGGCAAATCAAAATCAAATTGACCGAAGACTTATGGGGAATGTCTATGAAAGTGTGCACGTCCATAATTGAGACCATAGCACCATACTTGGCTTTAATATTCAATTTATGTGTGGACCAAGGTGTCTTTCCAGATGTAATGAAATACAGTAAGGTTATACCACTTTTTAAATCCGGTGACAGTAAAGACACCAATAATTATAGACCTGTTTCCGTGTTACCGGTTTTCAGCAAGGTTTTTGAAAAAGTAATGCTCAATCAAATGCTCATTCATTTTAACATCAATAGGATCTTACACGATCAACAGTATGGTTTCACCAAAGGTCGCTGTACGACTGACGCTGGTGTCACGTTGTTGAAACACATTTATACAACGTGGGAAGAGGCGCAAGATGCCATAGGAATCTTTTGTGACCTCTCCAAGGCATTTGACTGCGTAAATCACGAAACCTTGCTCCTAAAGCTAGAACATTACGGACTAGGTAAACTTGCACTCAGCTTACTGAAGTCTTATTTAAATGACAGACAGCAGCAAGTTCAAATAAACGGTGTTAAATCAAGGGGTTTAAAAGTCAAAATGGGGGTTCCACAAGGCTCAATATTGGGTCCTTTCCTCTTTTTAGTATACATAAATGATCTTCTCCATCTTTTAAAAAATCAACCACAAATGGTGTTATTTGCTGACGATACATCCTTAATTTTTAAGATAGATAGACGTTCTACAAATCTGGACGACGTAAATAACGCCCTACAGCAGGTCCAAAATTGGTTCACTGCTAATAATTTAGTATTAAATGAAAAGAAAACTAAGTGTATCAGATTTGCTTTACCGAATGTCAAAAGTAATCATTGCGACATAGTATTGAACAAAGAGAAACTTGAATTCGTCGAAAACACAGTTTTTCTGGGCATCACACTGGACTCAAGGCTACAATGGGGTCCTCATTTAACATCTCTTGCGGGACGGCTAAGTTCAGCAGCATATGCTGTCAGAAAAATCCGTCAATTTACTGATATAGATACCGCGAGGCTGGTCTATTTTAGTTACTTTCATAGTATCATGTCTTACGGTATCTTATTATGGGGACGAGCTGCAGATATTGAGTCTATATTTATTCTGCAGAAAAGAGCCATCAGAGCCATATATAATCTGGGTCGGTGCGATTCCCTAAGAGAACTGTTTAAAGATATTAACATCATGACGGTACCTTGTCAATACATATACGAAAACATAATGTATGTTCGGAAAAATCTTCATCTTTTTAGTAAGATTAGTGATAGGCATAATTTTAATACTAGAAATAGGAACAAATTAGATCAACCCCGATTCAGATTGGCAAAAGTACACACTTCTTTTATGGGGTACTGTGTTAAATTTTATAACAAAATACCTCTTGAAATTCTAGAACTGAATGAAAGAAAATTTAAAACATGCATAAAACGCACACTATGTAAACAAGCATATTATAAACTTGAAGATTATATACTTGATAAAAATGCTTGGCTAAATGCCGGTCCTGCTCCACAGTCTCAGCCGCTTGGTTCCTCTAGTTAAGATATTTGGAAGAGATGCTCACCCTTCTTTGTGTAGACTAATAAAAATTTCCACTTTTCTTATGTTATGTTTTAAATACTACTTTTCTTTTTCCGTTTTTGAAAATTGATATACATAGTTTTATATAAAGTAGAAGCATTTTTTATTTTAAAATCCTGTAAATGTGAGGACCATGGAGCCTATACTGTTAATAATATAGATGGTTTCCTTGTTTGACATGAGTGAGCAGGGGCAGTTGAGGGTGTGTCATGCTCGCTAGAATGTCTCGCTGATGGTGGCGCGTGTATTTGATCATTCGGTTCCCTTCAAAATGGTTGAGCTGAATGGTGCTGATGCACGCGTCATGTTCGTGAACGGGCGCCGTCAGTGGAGACTGGTCATACCTTAGCTGTCACTGGCTTATTTCTATATTTAATACTTATTGGATACTTGGAATACTTTTATTTTTTTCCTTTCTTTGCATTGTTCTCACATATAGATGCAACAAGTAATGATGTAACCAGGATTTTTGTAAAACATAAAATGGTTTAAAAGAGTGTCCATGGAGTTTCTTGTACGTTCTTCTCCATAGAGATCTACGCTTTGGAACGTGCAAATAGCTTCATGTTTTTGACTGACTGACTTTGACAATTCAAAAGTACGTGTGATTGGTTTATTTGAAATAAATGCTTTGACTTTGACTTTGACTTTGCATATCACGTCAAATGAACAAAGTTTGGCTGAGGAATCGAGTCTTCAATATTGAAAAAAAAAACATTACTTTATACTTACGTATGTAAAATGCAACTACCTACCCAACGCGATTCAAATGCAAGCTGATTAATTAGTTTCTCGATATAGACTAGTTTTGCTAGACTAGCTAGCATTTTTTAGAAGAATGAATGAAAAATTCGGTTGAAAACCGAAAGTTTTTCATTAATTTTAACCGAATTAAAAAAAGGAGGAGGTTCTCAATTTGTATTTTTACCTCCATTTTTAACTCCTTCATTTTATGAACTGATTTCATTAAGTCTTTTTTATGTGAAAGGATATAGGTTCTTTCCGATTGGTTCCATAGACATTTCAGAATCGGTTCAGTAGTTTGGTTTTTAAATCCAAGTAGCTTGAAAAAATGTTTCATCCAAATTAACGAAATTGCGTATTTTGCTTTCTTGTGACTTTCTAGTGGGGTCGTTAGGTGTGGTGTACCGTGTGTGTAAAATACAACCAACTTCCAAATAAAAAAAAAGACTATAAAGTATAAAAAACCTACTAAGAAACAACCAAAAACATCGACTTCCGAAATTAAAGTAATATTTTAGGTAGTTATGTAAGGCTCGTAAGGCTACCTAAAACTACCGGGGCATAGGTGTCGCGGGTTCGATTCCCGCACGGAACAAATATTTGTATGGCGTACAGATAGTTGTTCTGGGTCTGACTGTTTGTGTATGTGACTTTGTATGTTTGTATACGCACCCACGATACAGGAGAAATTCCTAGTGTGGGGCAACGTTTATAAAATAATAATAATAATTATAATAAAAACCTCACAGATCAATTGTCAACGCAGGTCATTGAATAGGAACTACACACTCGAACTCGGGACCACAACATCCCCGCTGCTATAGAGGTTTGGTCATCGCTGTAGGTAGGTATTAGCAGCCGTAGGATAGACCCCATGTTTTCCGAGGGCTAACATTTTTTACTACGGAATTATTAATATCGTAATTATAAAACTAGACTTTTATCAAAAAACCTGGCTCTTTTTTTTTGCAGACGGGTATTTTGATAAAATTCATGTTTTATTTTTGCCTTTGTTTCTTTACTGGAAATGACGTATAATGGACAATGGACGCAATTGCCATTCTAAAACGAAACACATCTACTATCACATACATCACTTATGCACTTTACACTTTAATTCGATAAAACAATTCTTCACTAGGATTTGGATATTCTACTCCGACTTCGGAAACAGTTCCTTAGACGTTAAATACGTCATACCTGCTTCAACCATAAACTGCTTCTTACATGACGTTAAGTTTTTCATTCTGTCTGAAGTCGGGCTCAACTTTATAAAGTTTACTCCGTTTCCATTTATTCAGAGATGCTCTTAAATGGATAGTGTTTCTAGTAAATAGAAATGTTTAGAAGTAAACATCGTGCAGGATAATTTTATGAAACACTAGTATTCGATAGCGGCTTCGCCCGCGTCAAAGTCCGAAACTATCAAATGAAAAATTACATCCTGTGTCGGTCAAGGGCCACCCGTGTGTCAAATTGAAAAACAAACATATTATTACATAATATTTCTTATTTATAATGTGAGTAGATTATGATAGTAGGATAACACTCATCAAAATCGATTAAAAATTGAAAACATATTCGTGTCTTGGTCAGCCTTTGTGTCTAAAATATGATGCAGAGCAGAGTAAGGTTTGCTTCCGCAGATGACAGGCCTTATCACCCAAATAATGTGATAATTTCTCCAACCTTCAGTGCTATTAAGTACAAGAGCTGATATTGTCAATAACTTCAAGGCGGTGCAACATGCGCTTTGTATACATTTATACATTGTCAGTCGCAGACGAGGTCACGCGCAGATTTACTCAAGATCGCCTTATCACCAAGTTCAAGATGATAACCTAGCGGCCTGATCATCGACATTGCCTTATTGTTACTTACTTAGGTACATTGGAATATGCAACAGAATATCTTGTTTGTTTATCGACTAAGGGCAAGTTTTTTGATCCGTAGTTAAACAATGGTTAAAAATTATGGGTTTATAAATTTCGTACAAAAAACTTGACGAATGGTCAAGTAAATAGCTATTAGTTAATAACTAACAAATTTTCGAAAAAGTAAATATAGGATCAAAAACTCGCCCTAGACAGCAGCTAGGTATATTTGATTTGCATACCAAAAATGTTTCAAATAAAATATTGGGTTTAGCGTTGCTCAGGTTTCATTTTGTTTAAAAACTCCATAAAATGTTGCTACTCCTGTTTTTGCAACCCAATATTTATGAGTGATATCGAAAAGGAAAAAAAAAGGCAGAGCACAGAATGAAATAAATGTGGTTTAGGAGCGTTAACATTTACGGCATTTCATACAAATTTTCAAGTCCTTAGTTTTCCAAATGAATTAACCGATTTTAATTAAACTTGGTATGCATACGCAAAATATTCAGGTCGAAATAGTTAGAACAATTTCGAAACAGAGTTCAGAGCGAAAGATATAGTGATTTTTCACTTTTTATCGAAAACTTAAAATAGCTCTCTCTCTCTCCTTCCAAACTCTTTTTCGTAAATGTTCTCTACTAACTATAACGACATGGATATCTAGCCTATGCATAACAAGTTTCATTAAAATTGGTTCATTAATTTCAATTATAAGGATTTGAAAGTTTGTATGAAATGCCGTAAGGCGTAAACAAACACTCTGAAGCAAGTGCTAGCTAGCCGTGTGATTTAAATATGTGCCTGCGTTCTTTTTATGGAGATGAGCTTGTGGCTAAATAATAAGAGCCGCACGCGTCGATCTTCAAGGTTAAGCAACGCCTGCCGAGGTCGGTCTGTCGATGGGTGACCATCTTAACATACCGGGAATCCTCCGTGCCTCGGAAAGCATGTTATGCCGTAGGTCGCGGTTGTCATAAATGTAGACCGCGTTGTCGTGTTCGTCGTTACGGATTATTAGAAATTCCAACATCAGAGTTGCCAAAGTTACCCGATTATTGTTTGGCTGTGGAAGTCTGGCAGGCAGCCGCTCCACGTAAAATACTGGTATTCAGCAGAATCCGGTTTGACAGGAGGCCGACCCCAATGTACTTGGGAAAAAGGCTTGGTAGATGATATTCTTTTCGTAGACTTTCTAGTGAACTTTAAACAGTTATGCGATGCGTTGTTATAGCGCGTCCTGGTCGGTGTTATCGCACTAATTATATTCATTAGAATATCTTGAGTAAACTATAGCTCGTATTGAAATTGGTATTTTGCCCGCGACTCCGTACGCGCATATCCCGTATAGCCTTCCTCATGAATGTGGCTTGTTTTTTTTTATCCTACTTTAAGTTCCAGAGATTAGCGCATACAAACAAACAAACTCTTCAGCTTTATTATATTACAGTATAGATTAACAAGCCTCGCTTCAGCAGTTAGTAACAGCTTAAAAGGTTTGCTAAGAAACGTTAATAAGTTGAAAAACATTGTACTACGACTGATAACTAGGTATTAATAAGTGTAGTAAGTTTCTTATATTCATATTTCTTAATAGGTAAGTACCCACTAAGTTGTAAACCTTTGGCATTTTCGGTCAATTGAATAAGTAAGACGCCTGTTAGACTTGAGATTTTATCGAGCAGAATCCCTGTCATCAAGACGCTCGCTGGAATACCTACAATTTATTTTATCGCGTAAGATATGAGATAGACACGGTATTAAAGAAAGCATTTCACTTCACCATAGTTTAATCTAGGTATTTAAAATCTGACAAATATTTGCCGCAAAACTGTTTGTATTTTCACTGCCTACAAAACATCTTTTAACGTTTTGCGCGTAGAGAGTTTTAGCGAGTAAATATTCATCCCGGTTATGTCGTTCATTTCAGTCACTATCGCGTCAGTTCTACTGACATTAACGATAAATAATAATAGGTAAAAGCTACTTAATATAACAATGAATCTTTACTTAAAATAATTCCAAAAACAACACAATATATTCAAGCTGAAAAGTTTGTTTAGACTGGTGTCAGATTTCCTGGCTTCTGACAATCTCATTTGAAATAAGCAGCTCCTTTGTGCTCTTCTATCTGTATTAATTATTGGGTATGATTTAAGCTATCGCCAGTTTTATTCGTTTTGAATTTCTTTAATAATAGGGTTTGTCCTCAAAATAGTGGATCTGTCACCAAAATGTAGTTGCCAAATAATTGTAAAAAGCAATTCCATAATAAATCACATGTAATCCTCGGGATATATTATCAAGTATCAAATAAATAGGTTGGGATTTATTATAAAACGGGAAGTAAACCATATTACTGGGTGGATTAAAAAAAATAACCACGAAGGTGATGGCGGGGTCTGTTCGCTCGCTACGCTCGGTCACTTGACCCCGCCATCCCCTTCTAACCTAACCTGTCCGAGTCGGGGTGCCCTAAGCTCCCTGTGCCCTATGTTCGAATATTTGGTGACAGATCTACCATTCTGAGCACCAAGCTATTATTTAAGTAATAAAACTATTATTATAAGAACGAAGTTTATATTCATGTAATGCACTACAATTTTATTGGTAATCCATCTCATATTTTACACATTATATTAACAATAATTTGGTAATTCATACCTGGGAACACTCTTTGTTTATCTGAGAACGAAAATATTTCGTGGCGATAGATCTATTTATTAGGTGATACAACTTGATGACAAATATAAATTTTGGTGACAAAAAATATAGTTCCCTTAATTATTTTCTCATCAAGTGTTTTGGGATAAATAAATACCTAATCCGTAACGACTGCCTAAGATCTACAAATAACCGTCGGGACCAACGGGTTAACGTGCTTTTTCGAGGCACGGAGGAGTCTCGGTGTATTAAGATGGTCACTCATCCTCAAAACGAACTAGGCAAGCGTTGCTTAACGTTTAAGATAATTGCAGCTGCTAATACCTAGCCACGAGCTCCTCAATTAAATTAATGCCTAGCTATTTATTTAAAAAAAACCGGCCAAGTGCGAGTCGGACTCGTGCATAAAAAACGGTGAAAAGTCACGTTTGTTGCCCAACTTACATATTTATTTTATTCTGTTTTATTTGTTGTTATAGCGAAAATAGAAATACATCATCTGTGAAACTTGTGTTTCAACTGTATAGATCTAGATACAGTCTGGTGACAGACAGACGGACAACGGAGTCCCGTTTTTACCCTTTGGGTACGGAACCCTAAAAATATGTTCATAAACGTGAGTGTGAGTGCAGATGTAACAATAGTCATCATAGTAGGTAAGTAGCCACAGTGCCCGTCCAATCAGATCAAACTCGAAATTACAAAAGCGGATTATTAAATTAACGTCACCATTGATTGAAATATCATGAAAATTATTTGTATAAACCATTAATCAGCCTCTAAATAAATACTAATTAACGTTAATTGAGTATAAGCTATTCGATCGATTCGTATCGGATATTCATGAGGTAGCCGACGGATTACCGGGCGCAACGGATAATAAAGTACCTCAATAATCTCATTTTAACCGGATTCAATTAAATAGAATACATGAGATTTTTTATTTGATTACTATTGATTAGCTCGCGTTTGAGCAATTGTAAGTGATGATGTAGTCGGCACTGGAGCACGCTTGCCTAGAAGTAGGTAACCTATGCACTATTAAGTTAAAGACCACCAGCGGCCCTACCATGACGTGTTAAAGCGTGCGTAGTTCGAGCGAGAAGCAGGGATGGAGCTATACACCCTATATAGCTCCCTATATAGCCTTAGCCGCTTTTAGGATAGACTAGGACTAGGAAAACCACCAAAACAGATTATTTTACTTTCGACTAAAAAGTTAGGGACAAAGTCAAAGTCTATTTTAAATAAACCATTTAGAGGTACTTTTGAATTGTCAGAGTCAGTCAGTCAAAAACATGAAGCTATTTGCACGTTCCAAAGCGTAGATCTCTACGGAGAAGAACGTGCAAGAAACTCCACGGACACTCTTTTAAACCATTTTATGATTTACAAAAAATCCTGGTTACATTATCTTCTAAGTTTGACTAAACATACATCAGTCAAAGGTCGAAATACGAACCTATTCCGGAGATTGCCGAAAGGCGCTGGTCAAACCTAAAATAAACGAGTCATTCCACGAAGAGACTGCATTTCGTCCTTTGACTATAAATTGTCTTACGCTATTGAATTTCATAACTATTGATTGCGGCGCTCCCAAACACGAGCTTGGGAACGACTTTTGAACTTAGTTTTGTATAAATTAAGGACTAACTCGTAATAACTTTTGAACAAATCATTTTCAATTCAGCACAAACTCGCTGCAGCTCGGTTAGTGACGATAAAGTTTGAATACAATTCCTGGTACTTTTATAATCACTCGTATGAATGCGGGCACATCGTTGTTTCGTTAGCGTAGTGCACTCGACTGCAGTGTTAATTTTTAATTTCCTTTCAACCAGCAATTATGTACGATTTTAATTTAAAAGTGGAAACAGTACTGACATATCGACGTCGTGTAAGTAAGTTTTAATCTCGGAATGTTTTGACGTATAGTAATGTTACGGTATCGTTACTTAACGATAAAACCAAAAAAAAATACGAATAAAATTAAAACAAAATAAGTTCTATGGGGTTGTAACAACAACCTCATAGTATTTTATTTAGTTTAATGCAACAAACACAATTTGTATCATACAAAAATATGAACATAATATCCAATTCAAATAAATATTATGTGCGAAACGAGTGTTAATATAATAGTAAAATTCACTCACATTAACGATAATGTTACGTTACTTTAAGTGAAAAAATTCGTGCTAGGCCCTCAGATTACAAGCGAAAAATATTTTTAAATGTGAATTTTGTTTCGGGTTGTTGTTCCTAGCTGCGGAACGAAAATAAATAAAGATGGCAGTTCACAAAATGAAGGTGGGCAAATCCTGAAATCGGTATTTCATCCTGAAATTCTGGGCAGTCGCACTCGTCACAATTGTTTGCTATCTCAAAAGTATTTTTATCGTTTCATCTGAATCGAATATTTTTGGGAAAACTGCACTGAACTAAAAGAATGTATGTACGAGCACGAATGAAAAAGACAGACCTAATGGGCAAAATGTTTCCGAACTGGCCAGGCGTCGCCACTCTCCAGTAACGCGTGCTTTCCCATGGATAGGTTTGCGATAGATTTCAGAGTGAACGGGAAAAAACGACGAAAATTGGAGTGGTAAACGAATATCGATTCGCAGAAAGCATTCGCTATTATGTAGGATCACAACTCTAGACTAGCAGGCAGGAAGAAGTGGGAAAAATAAAAGTGACAAACGGTTTGGAATTAATCACTGTATTGAGAGCTGTATTTCAGATATCTGTTTGAGTCTGTGACTCGGTTTATCTGCAACAGATAACGCACTCATAATTACTAGAGATCGGATAATCGGGTGCATATTTACCTAATGTTAATTAAGGAGACAGCTTCTAAGAATATTTTTATTAAATATATATAAAAATCCCGGGATTGCATAAATAATCGTAAAATAAAACAATATAAATTAATAAAGTAGAACCCACTTAATACGATTTCCCGCGCAAACGGACATTTCAAGTCAGCCCCTGCAACTTGACGCTAGTTTTTATACTTTTATTTTCTGACAATAAAATTATGGAAAAGCGTTTATTACGTTGTAACAAAGCAACTGGTATTTTTGTCAAATCGGGGTTATTACATCTCATACCTACACTTAAATTTGTTGATCCCATAGAGTTGTGCATTCCATTCAAAGTTTCAAATCATTCGAATTGTTCAGCAGTAATTGATCGTTTTATTTCATTCTGCGTAAAGCCTCACCGATCAAATTGAATAACAATAGTCAATCCGTGTGGTTCGAGTGGCAGGAATGCACGTGCCTTTAAACTTTTTTACAGTTTGTGTAGTATCGGGGTTTGCCAATATAATTCCTAGTGTGAGGCAACGTTTAAAAAAAATAAAAAGATCCGTAGACAACAGACTAATTCCAAAGTGAATACCAGAATAGCTTTTATGTAAGGAATTTCCACTTAGCAAGCATATATAAATTTTACAATAACAAATAAAAAACATATCGCATATAGCATTTTGCGAACAACATTGGATAAAAGCGAAAACATATGCACAAGAAAACATTCGCAGGGAACGACAATCTACAAGAAATGAGTCAACGAGTTATACTTATACCGTAGAGACAGCGCACAGTTACGTAATAATTTAAGTAGATACAATTAGGTGCAGTAATCTAACAATAATGATATGGCAAATGTGCAAACAATGAACGCTCAGCTAGGATTCTGAAAGCTTCACAAAAGCAAAGGAAAAAAAAATGCTATAAAAGGGAGCAGTATTTGTAATACTACAAATTTAACGTGCACAAGTGCAGCAATTAGCGCTGCAGGCGATTCAAAATAAGCAAATAAAAATGCAGGTCCGATTGAGCAGAAATAAAATAAACCGGCGATATTTTAGTGCCGTAAACAAGTGGGGCGATATTTTAATGCCGTAAACAAGTGGAGTTTGTAGGTTAAAATACATCAGACGAGAGTAAGACTGAATATTTAGTGTTCCAGAGTAATTTATGGCAACCACGCTGTTTTTGAACGAAAATGTTTTATTTTAATTCCACTGAACAATAAAAGCCGACTAGCTATTACTGAAAGATGACACAGTCAGATGACGGAGAGCTCAATAAAATTGCACAGGTATGTTACTGGATTTTATATTATTATTGAGTTTTAGATACTTATCAGGAGTGCCAATTCTAGTAATTATCAAACAATGTTCGCATTCGCATCTCAATCTGTCAAAAATGTATGAAAATTAAGGTCGTTTGACAGTTTGCGACTGACATGCGAATGTGAACGTTGTTTAATAATTAGTAGAATTGGCCCTAAGGTCTGCGTAAAACATAAAATGATGATGAGTCAGATTAAGAGGACCTTATAAATTTAATATACGAATCTAATAAATAAGTCTACATCCGTAGAAGTAGCTGCGGAGAGTAATAAAAAAGATTCATTTCCCTCAGAAGACTTCATTGTTGAAATTACTCCAAGAAACACACAGGTTGAAATATTAAAATTATCTAAACATCACAGACAAATAAAATTGTTTGTATAAAGTAGGTAATCTTGTTGAGATTATGTCACCTAAGGCTTCTACGCTTATATCTCCGAAATATTCATTGATAATTTCCGGGAACTAACCCGCTGAAAAAAGCTAATCAATGATATGGTTTTATTTGTTAGTGTACGACTAATGCACCGAGCATTCTGAGGTTTTTATCGGTCGTTTATCTGTCCGTTAACGCTATCTGTCATAACGTAACGCCAGTGGTTGGTTTGTGGTTAACGGACATAAGTTGGTTTCGTTGATATTGACCGTTTCAAATCTAAAGGTAGCGTTGGTCGGTTTTCTGCAAAAAAACTAATGTTACTATGAATTATATATAGAACATAGTTGCTTTATATGAGATGAGATGAGTAACCAATCTGTGGCACACATTAATGCCAGCCTTTTTAATCTCAGGCAACCCCATTTGGTCGGTTAATACTTTATGAACTACGTCATGTAACTTTTCACCTGGACATTCAGCGATCCCATGAAACAAAACTACTTTCCTCCGCAACATCGTTTCATGTCTATCAAATCCGAGAGAGAGCAATTGAGAGCATCTCTATTTGGCTCTTAAATTTGAAGAGCGTCTGCCAAAAAAAAATTTTCGAGTTTCAGTGGATGCATGTTTGAGCTTGTTCTCATATTCTGCCATTCGAGAATTGAATAGGCGTTCCAGATCTTCCAAACTTGAAGCCAGCTTTGTGTCCATAGATAGTGTGGTTGAAAAGTAAGAGTTGCAGAGGTAGAAGATTGAGGTATCAGAGAGACTTGAAAATGATACAGGTAAGTACAGTGAGTGAAGGGTGGTAATTTACATTAAAATATAATTATTAAATAGAAATGAATTTAAATTAATTAAAACTAGGAACTGTCAAAATAGGCGTGTATACCTTGTGAGTGTGACTTACACAGAACTCCGTCAAATATCGAAGAATCTGTCAAATTTCTTCAGTAGATTTTCAACTTTATTGCTAAAGCACAAGCTTTTACCCAGTCGATGAAAAGAATGCCAGTCGTCCAGCTCGAGATTGTGCAGCATTTGTTACAAGTGAGAGGTCTTTCGTTTCTGAAGCAACGCCGATTTTGAACCGACTTCAAAAAAAGTAGGAGGTTCTCAATTCGACTGTATTTTTTTTTCGCCTTACCGATACCAATAAAACGTAACTCTGCCGACCCATCAGAGTTCAGAATTGGCACAGGCCAGGCCAGTCGACTGAAAGTCCAAGAGGGACTTCTGTTTATTTGCTTAGTCTCCCTGGCAAGAGATGTGTGTACAGATCCGTAGGACGTATTAAACGAGATGACGAAGTAATAAGCGTAATAAAATGTATGAAAATATGCCTCAAGTTGCAAGGACCTAAGTAAAATGATGTATTATGCGGGAAACCGTATTACGCGTGATCGTAGCGGGTTTTGTTGTAGTTCGTTTTCGGCACGAAAAGAATGCCTTTTTATAAATGTAGCTTACCAAATATGGTACTATCTGGTACATTTAGAAAAAGGTGTGTGTTTTTAAAGGGTACCAATATAACCAGGTAATTATTTCTTGATTTTAGGTACTTAAACTCTAGGTACAGTAGTGGTACATAGGCGCAGTTAATGCAACAAGGCGTTCTCTATCTATCAATCTTTGGGTCTAAAATACTTCATTGTGGTAGGTACAACAAATAAATAACATTTAAAATTAGAGTAAGTTTGGAAAGATAGGTACTAATTAAAATACCTACATATGTACCACTAGCTGTCTCCCGCGGCTTCGCTCCCGTCAACTGGCTATCTTCCTATCCTCCACCTACCCTATACCTACCCTACACCCACTCTACACCTACCCTTCACCTACCCTACACCCACTCTACACCGACCTTACACCTACCCTACACCTACCCTACATCTACCCTACACCTACCATACACTTACCCTACACCTACCCTACATCTACCCCACACCTACCCAACACCTACCCTACACAGCCCCGGCAATACTTTCACTTGTTTCTTGTCTCCTGGTACTTGATGTTTCTGGTCTCTGGTACTTGTGAATCTGTAGTACTAAGGCAGCAGCGGCTCTGAAGTTACTGCCACTGCCACTTCCTCCTCTGCCACTTACCGGGATAAAAAGTAGCCTATTTTTTAATCCCGTATATGAACTACATGTGTGGCAATTTCACTCAAATCCCTTCAGCCGTTTTTGCCTGATTGTTACACAAACATACAAACCAGTCCAGTGCACAATACGAAATGTCTGATAGAGAACTCTCATCGAAACTTGACCGAAAAGTGTTGCCGGTTGCCTTGCACTTGACTTATATATAGGCAAGTCTATTTTGGCCAGCATTGCGAGGTTCACATCTGTGTATTATCTATTATTGTGTTTGTGTCTTTCCAACTGTTTGTGTCTACAAATACCTAGCTGTACCGTGCTATGATTGGATGGTTTGTGATTATATTTCCTTTTTCATTTTATGGAATTAAAATATCGACGCGACTGACGCAATTGGCTGTTGAAGATTTATAATCACAGCGTCATCTGCTTAACCTTTTCCCAACTATATATTTTGGGGTAGTCTCCCAGTAAACCCCGAATATCAGCTGAACACCAGTATTATACCCAGTAACTGAGTAATTAAACTAATCACAGCATTTAACAATTTGTCACTATAATTTGGCGATTATTTTCATTTCAGAAACAGTTCTCATAATTCTAATATGTGGTCAACCTTCATTTTATCATAAGCAAAAGTACTTATATATATAGTTTTGTTCACCAACATTATTTAACAACTCGGTGCCCAAAGAAGTAGGTAAACAGGTACTTAGTGTAACTATTTTCATCCCAGAAAAATAAAATTAATCACGAGCAAAGCAGCTCGCAAATTAATTATCCTCCAGAATGATATTATCTGATGTTAGAATTTACCTGAAGTCTGAACGACTTTAAAAACCCAGTTGAACAATATTCTACCTTCTTATTGCTAGTTGACTTCCACTAAGAATTGCTTTTTCTATCTTTGCATTATTCTCACATATAGAAGCAACAAGGATAATGTAACCAGGATTTCTGTAAACATAAAGTGGTTTAAAAGTGTCCGTGGAGTTTCTTGCACGTTCTTCTCCATAGAGATCTACGCTTTGGAATGTGCTTCATGTTTTTGACTTTGACAATTCAAAAGAACCTGTAAATGGCTTATTTGGTATAAATGCTTTGACTTTACTTATCTTTAGGGGATTCCTATCCAGTCGTCTAAATCCGTTTTCTCTAACAATGGGCGTCACTGTTGAGTTTTCAACGCATGAAGGGTTTAGGTATTCACTTAGGTGTCGCGTAGTTTTAATGAAAACTATTTTTGAGCGATAAACTGACTATGATAAAAATGTTTGTAACCATAAATTTTACAATATTTTTTTATTTTAAACTTTGTGTAGGTACAATAGTTGTAAATGGGCGAAATAACGCAACGAGGTATTCTCTACCAGTCAACCAAAGGGGCAAAAAGTTTAATATTCATTAGATATTATATCGTAAATGCCTTTGATATATCTCGGAAACTTGGGGTCCCAGGCCTTTGGAAGTCGTACCAACTCCAAAATGAAATCAGGCACCAACCGAGGAAATATATCCATAAAAAATTGCATCCAAACAGAATCCCTTGGGTGTTATTGCTACTGTTTGTTAATATGTTTTTGAAAGGGTTTCTCGGAAATTACTAACCCGAATACGATAATTCTTTAACTGATACTTTTTCGGACTACGTAGGTACTAAATACTGGTATTCAGCTGGATCCGGGCTCACTGGACCCGACCCTAATATAGTTGGGAAAAGGCAGATGATGATATTTTTTCGGACAATTGCAGTTCTTGTTGCGTAGATCACGAGAAGGAAAATATCCTGCCAAAAATTTTAATTAAAGCGAGGGCCTTAGGTAGGTTATCTATAATGCTGACGTAATAAATAAAATGTCTGAATGAACTTCTTATCTAAGGAACAGCTGACTCCACTGAATGGATGGTAACATAATAGTGATATTCCCTTTTTTTTTTTTTTTTTTTTTTTTATAGGATGGGAAATCATCAAATGACCCCTCCCGCTCTGGGTGGAGCGGCAGGGAGTGTCAGACTTTTACTGACTAAAACCCACCCTTAGTCCTCCTAGTGCCTTTCTTCCCAGGGCCGCGGTAACTCTTTCGAACAATTCCGCAACCCTGGCAGGCTCTGGCCCTGGCGGGCCCCGTCTCCGTTGCTGACTGCTCGTTGCTGACGGCGCGTTTGGAGTGAACGCGCCGTCGACTCTGGCCTGACCTGATCGGACAGCGAGCTACCCATTGCTCGCTGTCCGCAGGCGTCAGTCACTGCGCCTTGCCCAGGAGCGTCAGTTCCTGAGAGGCGCAGCGACTGATGTTCGTCTGGAGGAGGCGAAATGGGGCCATTACTGGCACTCCATTTCGGCCCCCTCCCGAGCAGTGGCAGCGGCGGCGACGGTGGCGGCGGCTGCGGCGGAAGCGACGGCGGCGGCGGCGGCGGCGGTGGAGGAGGGTTTTCTCCTCGACCCGGCCCTGGCGGGTGGACCGCAGGCTTTGCCCCCAGCCCAGTGATCGGCCGGCTTGCCAGCTGCCGCACATGCGAAGCAGTGCGGCGCGGCGTCGCACGAGCCGGCCCTGTGACCGGGCTGACCACAGCGGAAGCAGTGGTCACTGCGGTCCACCTCCGAGGTGCAGCGTACTCCCACGTGGTTGCCAACTTGGCAACGGAAGCACCTCAGAGGTCTGGGCTCCAGCAGTTTTACCTGCGCGGAGACCCAGCCCACCAAAAGCCTTCGGCCCTCCGAGACTTTCTTGGCCGCCGACACGGGGCAGCTCACCACTACGGTTCGCATGCCCGTGTTGTCAGGACGGATGGTGCCCGCCTTCACCTCCTCTGCAGAGCACCCCCCCGTCCTGACGACGGCGGCCAACACCTCCTCCTCCGTGACGGAGTCGTCCAGGCCCAAGATGCGCATATCTATGCACTTCGTGGGCCTGGACACTCGGACGTCATCCGCGCCCAAGGACGCCCTAAGCCTTTCGGCTAGAGCGTCCGCGGCCGGACCGCTGCCTGCTCCAGGGATCTCGAGCATCCTGGCCCCGGTCATGGTGACCCTGAGCCGGAGACCCCCGACGATGCCAAGCTCACCGAGGTTGATGGCCTCCTTGGCCTTGGTGAGCGTATTGGCATACGTCACGCCCCTCTTCACCGCGTCCGGCTGCAGCGTTAAGACTACAGCCGCGGTCTTCGGGGCGCGGAGCGCAGCCGCGACGCCTCGCGCTCGCTGCCGCCGCCTTCTTTCCCGCCTCTTTGCCGCCCTGGCTGCCTTTCCCGCCTTCTTCTTCTCCCCAGCAACTTGCCATTCGGCTTGAGCCGGGGGAGGAGCTGAAGGCGAGGAAGCCGGGGGGAGCTGCTGCTCAGACGGCGCAGGAGCCTTCGCCGTCCGCGCAGCAACCCCACCCTTCCTCTTCCTTCCCGGGGCCGGGTCCGGTTTTCCCGACACCGGCTTCGCGGGTGCCGGCCCGGACCCTTTGTCCTGGCCGGACGACCCCGGTGTGGCAGCCACTGCGGCTGCGTACGACGCCGCCTTCCGGCCTGGAGCCTTCCCACTTGCCGCTAACGGGGGGCGCAGGACGATGCCCTCCAGGACGGAGAACCGCGCCTGGAAGGCAGCCATCTCCTGCCGCACAAGGTCCAGCACCTGCCCCTCCTGCGGCACGGGCTGGCTGTCCTCCTTGCGCCCCCCTTGCGGCGCCCCCTGTGGGCCGGCATAGTGATATTCCCTTGAATAGAGCGCGGGTGCACTCTAAAAGGTAGGTCGAATCTTCTTCCTACGCGGGGTAAATTGGGATTTAGATATTATTTTAAGAAGCAAGTGCCGCCAGAAGTTAATATTAGATGGTTTTGGAAGTACAAAGCAATGTCAAAGTTACTGGGCTGTGGGAGTCAGACAGTCGGTTCATGTAAAATACGGTTACACTGGAAGCCATCTCAGTATAGTTGAGAAATTGCTATTCAAATTGATTGATTGATCGCTGTTGGACAATAGTTAATTTTGTGTCTTGTTTATTTCGGGAGCACAAATGCGGTTGAAAGTTCTAGGCTCCATGGCTGAGATTATTAAACTATTACTTGGAACGTGCTTTAGCTAAGTTAAGCTAAGTCCCGTCACTCACTCTTGCAACATGATTAGATAAACGGAACAGAGATAAGGCTTCATACAACCGCGCGAATCGGTTGCACTGTTACAAACACGCGGGGCATGTGTGCGTGACCACTGGCCGCTTGTCGCGTACTTGTCGAGACTGGGAAAAACCGGCTTACGCTGGCACAGCCAGTGGACAATCTCAGGGTCTATATTTTAATCTAAAAACGTGGTATTTTATGATTAATAATGGTTGTTTAAAGATTTTAATCATAGTAACGTACAATTGGGTTTTTAAATTACTTATACCTCCTGATAATTTTATCGCATTTGTTGAATTGTTCGAGCAAGTAAAGTTTTACGAACTTTAACTTTTACTAAGTATTCGAGACTTTAAGACCTTCTTCGAGACACAGAAAAATATAAATCTCTTAAGTAAATATACCTATGTAGATAAACAAGTTAATTAAATAACTTGATCTGATTGATTTGAATTTATAAATTTTTCAAACCAAGTAAATACGATTACTGACCTAATTCAATCTCGCGACAAGCTTTTGTATCATATAAATTGTATAACGACGTTATAAGTTGATAGTAAAAGTTTACAAAGTTTAATAAATTTAAAAAAATAAGGTTAAGTATAAGTTTCGCGAATTTTTCGATCTTGAAATAAATATTGTCAATGTTGGCAACGAATTTTTTCCGTTAGATTACTTGAAAAAACTTTATGTTAGATTCAGAATTTACCACAAGAAACAATAAATTATTAAAAAACAAAAATTATAAAAGGAAAAAAAATATTATAGTAAGTAATTTGTAAAGTATTGTATCCTACTGAATAATAAAACTATTTAACAAATGTTTTGTTTAATTTGTCTTCACCCTTTGTGACAACCCTACCAAAATAGGTAACAAATTGCACGTTCATCTTTGTCTCTGTTCCGTTTATCTACTCAAGTGCTCTTTCGGTTGCAGTTTGACAGTTTGTGCGACATCGACAGTGACCGACATTAGGATTGGTAAAACTATGGTTTACGACTGCCGATGTTCACTTTTCCACACGATACTTCACACGAACTTTTCTGTTTGCGTCTTTTCTTTGGAATTCGCAATGGTACAGACATAAGGGGGCAGAGAACATTTAACAGGCAAGCAATACTTTTGTACCGATGTAAGGTTTACTTACAGAGTTAGGCCTACTGGAGTATGGAGCTCGGCCCGACTCGAGTCCCGAGGTTCTAGACAAATTAATGACATTCTATCAGCAAAGAATGCGGTTGTATTGCGATAGCCGCATTCTTCACTGAAAGAATGTCGCCTTAAAAAAAGCGTTTTGTCAAGAGCCTCTGATAACTTTTTAACAGAAAAAGCGAAGTTTTATCGAAACTGGTTGTAGGTAAAAATGAATAGAAATCAACTAAATCCCTCTTTTTTATGAATGGGAAATCATCAAAGATTACTTCCTCTTTGGGTGGATCGGAAGGGAGTGTCAGACTCTTACTGACTAAAACCCACCCGTGTCCCTCCTCATGCCTTATGCGTTCCAGGAACGCGGTGACTCTTTCTAACAAATTCCGCAACCATGTCAGAACTAAGTCCTCTTGAATCAAATCCTATCCTCAATTTATTGAAACTGAAATCCCAGTTTCATGGCGGTTGCCGAATATTCCCATTAGCAATTCATTCCCGTCCTAATGTACATTGATTTTGATCATCAAACTCCTATTAGCTATTAATAGATTTGTTTCAGTAACACATCATGTTATCAATGCAGCCGTGAATAGCATCATTAGTTAGGTACTATGATTCCGGCTAATAATCCTAATTGTGCTAACTTAACTATACCGTAATGTACTGTATATGTCACCGAATAGTTGCAAACACTAAGATTGTAATAAATATTTTTTAGATTATATTGTGAAATTCAAAATTATTATAGGTACAATAAATCCTAGTCAAATTCAATAGTTTCCAAATAATCCGTGTCTTATTGAGAAAATGTGTTTACAATTTCACGCGATAATTATGAACTTTTAGGCGTTTGCAATAACCCGGTGACATATACATTCGTATTTACCTACCTACAAAGTTTTTTACTCGTTAAACTGCAATGACCATTAGCTAACGTGCATAGCTATAAAAATCCAATTAATACCGATTTGGTACTTTGAGTAAATTCATTATTTTGTTGTTATCGCGGAAAAACTAAAATCTTTGTGAATGTTTGTGGTTTTGAAATCATTATTTTGCCCCTCACAGTTTATTTGTAGACGGTGCAAGATGTCTCCTTTTTCTATCTCTATTCATCGTCATCTCAGTATTTACCCCTTTTATAGCTAATTAATTGGCCACCACCACCACCACGTCCATATAGTTATGCATGCTCTTCCCCATAGAAACCTAGGAATGTGCAATAAGCTTCATCTTATTTTTTTAACTTGAGATGTATTTGCTCTCGACTCTAGTGTAGGTCAGAGATGACAAAGACAAAGTTAAAGATAGAGTGAGCTTAGTAGTAGTGAGAAGAAGTCTGTTCACTGTAACTTTGAAGAGATTAGGGTTGTATGAGTTCGGAAACACAGACACAGGCAGCGAGTTCCACTCCTTTGACAGTGCAAAAGTGCCTATAAAACGGTTTACTTGACAAACACTTTGAGTTTGACCATTTTTGACGGTTTGTAATAAGTCCCGAAATTGACACTCGGATTCTGATATCTATTGTAAGATCTCACATTAGCTGTTCTGATTGGTTCTCGGAAACAAGTAGGTACAATCACTCTGAGCTTCACGTGAGCTTGTCAACAGACTATATTATTAACAAAGAGATTAGAAGCAGGGAAGGTACAAAGAATCAGGGGTTGTGTCAACAATATTAAGTTACACAGTGAAATAGACATAGGTACATAATAAGATATATTATATGTAGGTACTGAAGTGCACTCTTGATCATTTCAAGCAACACTAGGTGCGCCTCCAAACATATACTCGTACACAAATCCAATTGGTGTATTTGGTTTTATAGCCAATTTGCTATACAACCAAATCTAATTAATTTCGGCAATGTTTCATAATCTTATCTCACAAACTACCTATGTAGCATACTCAGCCTATACCGTTCCCACTGTTGATACACAGGAATCCTCTAGGAGAGGAATGAGCCATCATTCATCACCCGGGCACAGATAGGCTGTTGAATGTCACATTCATGTCTTCAATTCTTGGTTCTGACAAGCCAGTTTCCTTGTAACAACGATTTCCTTCACCAATTTTTCATCAATGGTGATGAAATAATGTAGGTAAATAATGGTACAAGTACATAAAACATCTCTTTCATTACAGATGGAGTTTAAAATATTTAACGAAACATTGTGGTTTGCGGTTATTTAAGTGCACAGAAACCAACTTCCCACGTCGAGTGAAGTCGGGGCGAAATGGCAGTTTATATTAGAAAAACGAGTGATTTTTACCTTTGCCTTTATAAGTGAAATTTGAACAAGCACGCAACATTATTTTAAACCGATTTCATAACTTCTTTTTTTGTTCGTTGTATGCAATCAATCATGTAGCGATTTTGTTTATGGCGGCGTCTGCTACACACGACTCTTAATTAATATATCGCTGCAATATTGTCGTTGGGAGGCAGTAATAATTAATATGCTCGCAAACAGATCCGTTCACATTATATTGTAATTTGAATTATTAATTAGCAAGGAGGTCGCTGTGTGCTAGCGACTTAATCAGAACTAGCTCCATAATTAGGTGAGTACAAGTATCACACGTGTATAGGCTACATTCGAATTAACAATTGAGTCCACCACCGTTGTAACTAAGTTAGTTAGCCGGACACATAATTAATTCAATGAGAACTCTTGCTAGTCCTGACGTCTGGCCTTCATCAGCATGCCTTGAACTCATAGAAATATAAAAAACAGCTCGAACTTGATGATATTTATCGACCCAAACAAGACGTAGTTCGCTTTTCAATTGAAACAATTACAATAAGCAAAGCTATGAAGTCAAGATGTCTGTAAAATCGAATCATTTTCAGGATAAAAGCCAAGACGAGCATTTCTGCATTTCCATACAGCGGAAAGCCAGGTTGTTAACAAGATATAAAATAATGAGGGAGGAAGGAACGTCCATGGCAAAGTCCATCTTAATAAATTGCTGTTATCCGAGAACTTTCCTACAACGCTCGTTTTGTTTGTGGTTATGAAGGTAAAGGAGAATCGAGTTGCTGAAAGCGGCTCGCCTAAAAAAACAATAACGCCGAGTCGTGTGTGGCTCTCGGAGATAGAGCGATCCTGCTGTGTGCGCTTTCACAGAATTTGTCGAGTGTTTTTCACTTCTATTGATACATCCGTTTGGAAACTCTGTGTGCTTTTTGCCTGGAAAACGCATACAAACTGCTCGTTTGTATGCGTTTTCCAGGCAAAAAGCAAACAACATATTTGTAAATCTATTGGGTATCACGATGTCAAAAAAAATTGGACACAATTAGTATGGTGCATGAGAAGGCCGAGCGCTGAATAGCGGCCGTAGAGTGATCTGCTCCCTGGGCACGGCTCGGTGGACTCACAAAGCGGGCCTGGCGTCTTTGGAAAGCAGAGTAAGCGTTTCCAATTCAGATCGGTTCGCTATAGAATTGATTTCAATCAGCTTGATGTGCGATTAATCTGTGTTCTACATCAATCATCAGGATGTTAATTAAATTGGCGCTTTGACATGTACTATAATAGGTATTTACGTTTAATGTCTAAGTTCGTATTTTGTTAAGCTATTTTTGAAAGAATAAGAGTGACAAGTCAATTAGGTAGCTAATAGTTATTTTCATTCACATTTTTATTTTCATGAAACATAAATATAAGTAGGAATAAGCTTTCAAAAGCACCGTGCTTTTACCGCTACAACCTGTCATTACATTTACCGAAAATACAATACGATTTCTGCAGCGGCACGCTAACAGAGTAAAAGTCCTTACGTGACATTTTGCACGGCCGACAGCGACGAAAATTCACATGGTTACGTACACCGTAAAGCTAGGCACCAACTAATTGCACTTTGGGAAGTTGCTGTCACTTTCAGTGATGCGAGGGGTATCGAGGAGTGATTGAAGCTAGCCTACAGTTATATTATAATCGACGTTCATTTAGAACGGCCGCGTCCCGCACTAGGCGGACGTAGGATAGGGGGAACCGAGAACGTTTCGTTTAAAATTGAACTCGTCTGCAACACCGCTATGTACACCTATAGGCAGCTAATATTTGCATAATCAACACTACCGGCGCTTCAATTGTTGTTTTCCGCAACAGATTAACAGTTGGTATAGATATAAAGCAGTTGCATTAAACTGCATACAGTACTGTATGCATATTAATGCAACTTCTTCCCTCATACATTCTTTTAAAATGAATTGAGGTTTTTTTATGGATGGGAAATCATCAAATGACTCCTTCTCCTCTAAAATCCATCCGTGTTCCTCCTAGTGCTCTTTGCTTTCCAGGGCCGAGGTGACTCTTTCGAACAATATCCGCAACCCTGGCAGGTTGAATTAGCACGCTGAAGTCTAGTTTTCGTTCTTCAAAGGCATTAGAATTCAGGTCCTTTTCGTTCCAAGACGCGGTGCACGGTCACTCCGGACTATGGACCACACAGTGCCTCCGGACGATCTTTGGTGTTAGTGAAAATCTACCGACATATTTGGATATGGAGATTATTATAAGGAAAACTAGTTTTTACGCCTACGCCTCCAATGCTTTTAATCATGCTAAATTTTCCGTTCCGTTTATAGTTTCGTCCGGTGAGTCGTACTGCTGAAACTGTACATTGGCGACGAGTAACTACATTACCTGTATTAAAATTGGCTGAAGCTTCAATGCCTTTAAGATTAGGTCTTTACCTTCAAAATCACAAATAATGTGTAGGTAAGCGTCATGTCAAAATATAAAAAGACCTATGTAATTTGTAATTTTACCAAATAAAGCATCCGAATTCTGAGTTTTCATAATTTTTATAATATCTAAACCCCCGTAGCCAAATCCATGGCACTATAACTTTTGACTTTTACTTCGAGCCCACAAATGTCGGTCGGCTTCATATTGTAGCCCTACTGAGGTTTAGGCAGCATTAATTAATTATTTCAGAGTGTGTCTACCACAGACGGATTTCTGACGTCCATGTTGCGTTTGATCTTGCCGTTTTAGTGGTAAACCAATTTTATAGCTATCAATAGGAAATAGATATTGTTGGTTTGGTAAAATATTTATAACAGTGAATTGGAGTCAGCTGAGATGAGAATGTTAAGAGCGATGTGTGGTGTCATGCGATTGAATAGAATCAGTAATGAGTAGACCTACACAGGAAGTTCGAAAGTGTCACTGGTGTGTGCAAGTTGTGTAGAAGTCGGTTGTCATGGTCCGGGCGTGATTAGTTTTAAGACTCAATGTGAATGGCTAAAAAGAAGGGGTTTCGTTCGCTTCACACTCGCAAACCGTCAAAAGCATCTCTAATGTCCTTACATTTTGACCAGTTTTTAACGTTGATTGTTGCCGATATAATATTCGACCTGAATTTTAATGCCTTTTAAGAACGAAAACTAGCCTTCAGGTTACTAATTCAACCTGCCAGGGTTGCGGCCCTGGAAAGCAAAAGCCACTACGAGGAGCACGGATGGGTTCGTAGTCAGTAAGAGTCTGACACTCCTTCCAAAGCGAAAGGAGTCATTTGAGGATTTCCCTCAAATGACTCCTCATAATAGGGTGCTAATTCAAAGAGTCGGATCGTGACTTCACTATTTATTTACTTTGGTAAAAATAATTAAGAATCTAAGTAAGTTTAGTTTTAAAATGCTAATTTAGACTAAAGAATACACACAAGGCCAAGGGCAACGAACCGCGAGATTTATACCTAGTTATTAAAATAATAATATTGTTTTTATACGCATTCAAGACTTCCAATTTACAATAGGTATCTAGGTATTTGTTAACATTTTGAAAGGCTGAAAGGTTATTTTTCCTTTGAGTTATTTTGCTAGAACATATTCGCAGAATCTATCCGGCTTTTCTTTTGTAGGATCGCCTAATAGGTAGATTTGGAACAACAGGATCATTATTTTCTTTCTAAAGCAAAAGCTGCCGTTCTATATTGCTATTATCGATGTCTTGGATTCTCCTACCTAATGCCTGCTCCTGGTTATAAATTGGAGACATCATATAACCGGGTCTCGGGTAGGCAAAGACAATGCAAGCCACATTTTTCACAAGAAAGTTTCAGAGAAAATACTGGTTGACTTCACATTCTTTGGCAATATTTGGAAGGTGAAGGAGGTAAAGGGGCTGTACCTTCCAACAATTTTCACTGTGTCAAATTTCAACCAAACATGAAATCCCAAAAAATTTAATTAACCTCATTTTCCTACATTTTGCCGAGTAACGCGAACATAAATAAAACAAAAAATAAAAAACTAAAAAAAAAACTAAAATGAAAAACTATTTTTTTCTCCCATTTGAGTGACATCTACAAAATACCTACTTCTTTCGTAATTACTGATAGGTACGGTCCATATGTACGTACGGATTGCAGTTTGCATTTGTACCCCCATTGTTTCTTTCGAAACTGCGTAATAAAGTCCAATTGGTTAAGTGTAAGTAACCTTAATCGTATTATAAACTGTCGATATTTTTTAAAGACAATAAATGCCATCCAATGTTTCCGTATACTATTGAAAATAATGAGTTTACGATCTCACGCGTATATAAAAACTTAAGGTATTTGCAATATTCTCGTGACATATACATAGATTCAGTGAGCATATTGAAACTTGCAAATTATTGTAATCTTCATCAGCTATTCAATTTTCCTAAATTACATAATCATCTTAAATGTTTGCCAGACGGAAACTATAAACCTCATTTACTAAAAATACTACCAAAGTACAGTACGTACATTGAGTGTTAGCTCTTGCACTACAAAAATCGCCTTTGCTACGGCATAAAAGCGGCCGTTATTGTAAAATGCCAGAATATGCGGTTTACTGTACCTACAATTATTAACAACTAGCTTCTACCAGCGGCTTCGCCCGCGTGAAAATCGGAAATAGGGAGGTTTCTTGATTTATATTGTAACTACACCTACTCTACACCTACCTATACCTACCCTACACTTACCCTACACCTACCCTACACTTACCCTAACCAGCCCAAAAAATACTATGACATGTTTCTAGTCTCCTGGTACTTGATGTTTCTGGTCTCCTGGTACTTGTGAATCTGAAGTACTAAGGCAGCAGCGGCTCTGAATTTCCACTTCCTCCTTAGTCTTCATTGATCCATGCACTTACCGGGATAAAAAGTAGCATATGTCTCATTCCAGGATATGAACTACATATGTGCCAAATTTCATCCAAATCCCTTCAGCCGTTTTTGCCTGATTGTTACACAAACATACAAACATACAAACATTCACATCCTACTAATATTATAAAGGTGAATGTTTGTATGTTTGTACGTTTGTATGTTTGTGTAACAATCAGGCAAAAACGGCTGAAGGGATTCGGATGAAATTTGGCACACATGTAGTTCATAACCTGGAATAAAAAATAGGCTACTTTTTATCCCGGTAAGTGGCGAGGATTAATGAAGACTGAGGAGGAAGTGGAAACTCAGAGCCGCTGCTGCCTTAGTACTTCAGATTCACGAGTACCAGGAGACCAGAAACATCAAGTACCAGGAGACCAGAAACACGTCATAGTATTTTTGGGTTGGTATAATTATGTAGGTAGGGTAGGTGAAGGGTAGGTGTTAAGGTAGGTGTAGGGTAGGTGTAAGGTAGGTGTAAGGTAGGTGTAAGGTAGGTGTAAGGTAGGTGTAGGGTAGGTGTAAGATAGTTGTAAGGTAGGTGTAAGTTAGGTTTAGGGTAGGTGTAGAGTAGGTGTAAGTTAGGTGTAGGGTAGGTGTAAGGTAGGTGTAGGGTAGGTGTTGGGTAGGTGTTGGGTAGGTGTTGGGTAGATGTAAGGTAGGTGTAGGGTAGGTGTAAGGTAGGGGTTGGGTAGGTGTAGGGTGGGTGTTTCCTGAGTAAAAAATGTATAATACAAATCAGGAAACCTTGCTATTTCCGATATTTACGCGGGCGAAGCCGCAGCTGGTAGAAGCTAGTTTATAATATTAGTAGGATTAGTAGGATAAGGGTCATTGGTAATAAAGTGCGTTGCTTCTGATGATAAAATCGTTGGAAATCAGCTCTAGTATAAACCATTTCAAGGAACACTCTTTATTCCAATCACCGTGTATGCATAAGTATGATTATAATAATACGCTATACCTATTTAAAATCTACCGTAGAATTTACGGTTCCCTAAATTCTAGACCTAAATAAACCTAACTATGTACTAAGTTCGCAGAATTCACACTCGTGGGACGTGTGAATTCTGACAATTCAGCGAGTATAGACTAGTCTCATATATCTGTGCTAGTCACTAGTCCCCTTTAGTTACTCCAGCGATATGTCACATCACCCATTTCCTTATGGCCGTTGGCTTTGTACAATAATACAAGACACAAATGAAAGGGAAGCGTTCCTGTCGTTCTGGGTTTCGGTTGAGACGACGTCCTTTGATATCTAATCCACACTAAGAGAGGAGAAACGCGTAAAGCCACGGATTTGTGGAGAACCATTTACTGGGAAAAGTTACAGCAACATGTTGATGCACTGGTAGCGTTATGACAGGTTACCAGTCTTAGAAATCATCGATTTAAGTTTAATTGGTAATTAACTTGATACCTATTCTATATAGATTCGCATTAACTGGTGATAATCATAGAATGTTCCGGAAATTCAGCGCTGAAGCGGAGAACTATTCAAACATCGCAAAATCCAAACTGTCGACTGACGAGAATTATTAATACTGAAGCCATTAGCAACTACATACGGTACTAGTTAGTACTTATTTACTAATATCAACTCAAGCCCAAACTGTCCAACTTTGGTTTCAGAGGTAAAATAAACTATCATGCGATTTAAGCTCCAACTGTTTATAACCACTTTGTCTCCGCACATCAACTGCCTTGCTAATGAACTTGGTAAGACGCTAGAAAGACCAAACCATTATGGGATAGTTTCTGAGTGTTTGGAGTTAAGATACCCAACTTAAATGCATCGACAAGTTTTCAGACTATGTTAGAGTTGACAAATACTTACTCGAAATTCGTAATTCACAAATCGGGAACGGGCGTTATAATCAGAAACCTTTCAAGTTCCTTTCAACTACACACTGTTGCTCTTCATTTGTATACGACGTACAAAGGCGTTTAATCCGCACTATCTCTTTGTACGCAAGCCATACGTCTCGGAGTACGTCATCGCAGTGACAAGAACAGCGTAACAGGAAATAGACTTTCTAAATTCCTAATACAAGTGCACCAAACACAAAACGCCAGGAGCGGGCGTTGTTACAGAATTGTTCTGAAGGGTTACCGCGGCCCTGGAAAGCAAAGGGCATTTGGAGGAACACGGGTGGGGTTTAATCAGTAAGAGTCAGACACTGCCTACAGCTCCGCTCAGAGCGGGAGAATCCATCTGATGATTTGCCTTTAAAGAGGGGTTGTTATAATCAGAAACGCTAGGTCCACACATCGTTGTGGTTCATTTATACACGATATACCAACGCCCTTAATCTTTGCTATCTCAGTGTACGCAAGCCATACGTCTTATACCTCATGCATCGCAGTCACAAGAACAGTGTAACAAGAAATAGACTTTCTTATTCATTCTCAACATTCAACAACAATATCGGAAGTACAAACTATTGTTAGATTCAATTCCGATAGCCACGTTTTATGTAAATAGCTGCAAAGATGCGGTTGTACGCCATCTCGATTGGTTACTGTTTCTATCATAGCTATCTACCTTTTGGACAGATGTACTCTGTTTGTCGAGGCAAATAAATATAAAATTTATTTTAGTTTCTATTATTTTGCACTATTTACGACATGTTCCCTTTACGTCGAGTGACGCAAGTACAGTCAGAAATAAAAATTCTATACCTACTGTTAATAATTTATTCAAAGTACGAAATAAAGTGCTCCTTCTGGGTAAGTTCTCAGGACTAGAGTCAAGAGCAAACCCATAAATAATAAAAAAATAATAATATTACTAGTACTTAGGTACATACCCAACTATTAGACACTAGTAGCATAATTCATTATGTCAATACAATGAGTAAACCACTTTCAATAGAACCAATATCCTAATTTGAGGAAACAAACACAAAAAAAACAGTCGAATTGAGAACCTCCTCCTTTTTTGAAGTCGGTTAAAAATGGAAGTCAGTGGTAAGCACAGATAGACGTGGTTAGTAACACTTGATTACTAAAACCATCCTGTATTTTCGAGACGGAAAAGTAAGGGCAGGTAGGTACGTTAACCGTTATAGTTACAGGAAAACGTTCCTAGGAGACCATCCATAACATTTTGACATAGGTATTCTGAACTGTATTCACAGATTTCGTAAAAAATGTAGTCAGCGAAAAAAAATGCTAAAATACAAAAAAAAAAGTTTTTATGCCTCTCGATCCTATTTCATGTAGGAATCAAACGACACTATGGGACCATTAACGGTATGAGTTCATGTAGGAATCAAACGACACTATGGGACCATTAACCGTATGAGTAGGTAGGTACTAGAAATGAGAGAAATCGCGAAAATTTTTCCCGTACATTTTGTACTAAAAAACGATTAATCAACTCGAAATTTGTTGCCAAACGATCCTATTTCTTACTGTGACTCTTTGAGGTGAACTCAAAAATCCACCCTGAATACAGGGTGAAATTTTAAAGTGTGCGTGGATGGCCAAATCTGAAACTATGAGGAATATCGAAAAACACTGAAAGAAACTCGAGCCCGATTTTGATGAAAACTAAAACTGCATCATTGGATTTTGGAAAAAAATGCCATTCTTACCTGGGTATATCGAACCGGATGATTTTGAAAAATAAAACAGCCTGTATTATTAATTACATCATTCGAAATTGTCGCTAATAAGGATTAAATGCTGGAAAATAATAACATGAAACCCACTAAAGAAAACTGTTCATTTTTAAAAAATTACTACTAAAGGCTATCAATGTCAAACGCTTACAGCTGATGTGTAGTTGATCATAACTAGTTTAATTTGATTGAACAACGAAACAAACGAATTGAAACATGCTCTGTGAAATAAATGTGACTTTTAGTAAAATTGTGTCCCTACATTTCATTTTGTTTTGACTGTACATTTCGAAACTCGACGTAAAGGGAATAGAAAGCATAAACATCAGTATCCTTGCAGAACAAGAGCCTTTGAGACTCGATGTAGAGGGACTCGACGTAACGGGAACATATCCTTTAATCGTATGGCAGCACATTGTTAAAAGGCTCTAAAACCAAACAAAAGCATAACGGGACGCTGACTGCTGCTGCTCAGCGTCTTCAAAAAGAAGTTTAATATAATTATCGCGACTGCATTCACACTCAGCCCTCCGACGGCGAATGGCCGAACCATAAACAAGAAAAAAAAATACGTCAGGTACGTTCAGCAGCTTAAAAAATACGTCAGGTACGGTCAGCAGCTTAAAAATACGTCAAAAACCCTGGAGCGGACACTAAGGTTTAAAGCTGTATTATCTGTGCAACATTCGTGCAGTGTGATTCTGTAAACATGGCGAAGTGAAGGCTTGGGTGAAGTGATCACGAAGAGAGCTGTCAATCCATGTAATCAAGATGGAATGACAGCTCACTTCGTGATCACTTCACCCAGGCCTTCAAGCCGACATGTTTACAGAATTGACCGGCTGTAAACATAAATTAAAAGCGACAGCAAAGGAAACCATAAACTTGTGCGAACCACCGCCACTTGACACACGTGGCTACACTGAAACCACATCATTGGATGAAAACGCGTGAATTCTCACAATTCCATGAACCTATTGTATTTTCAAATTTCAGTCACCTTTATAAAAAATACTTAATTTTCATCGATATAAGTCAACATTTTTATGATGAATGTTGCTCATTCAAATCCTATTAAATTGCGTAAAGAGAAAAATAACTACTTAATGCAGTTCTGTGAAAAACTTCTTATTATAATAAGCCTTCATCACAAAGGAAATTAAATAAATTCTGTCATAATTTATTACACATTTAATTATTTATTTTTAAGAAAAATTTACAATGAGTCTTCAAAGACCTTTACTTTTTCAGCTGGATGAAAAAGTTTTATTATGAAGTGGGGCATGTTGGTTCACTTACGCAATTAGAAAAATATGTGAGAAAAATTAACGTAGACGCCTAGACGCCATCGCCAGCGCCGCGCACCGCCCGCCATAATTTAACACGGTCTTAAATACTCTTCAACATAAAAATGTTTTTGTAAATCAAGCATCTAGGTTACATGTTAGGTTAGGTTAGGTTAGGTTATATGGTAGGGTATATGAGCTAAGCAACAAAGAAAACGCTTGTTGCAATTTTAATTTTAGATGCGAAACAAAGCTTTATGAATATACTTTTGAAAAAATAAGTGCAGACCCAAACAACAAAAAGAAACCGTTGATAGGGCTTATAATTAATGCATTTTTCGATAACAATGGATTTTAATGAGCTGTTTTCTGAGTTCCGAGAAGTAAACAACAAAATTCTTCGATAAACAATTTAGTTATAGATTGAAAAACAAAATTGTTGAAATATATAAAAAAAAACTTGTTTGATTTGTTTTAAATTCCTTGAATATTTAAGTGGTCAGAAGACTAACTATATAGTTAAATATTCAAGGAATTTAATTAGTCAGTCTGCAAGTGAGTGGTTATAAGAATACACCTTGTATAAGACTTTTCACTCGCTAAATGAAAGTAATCTGTGAGTAAAAAGAACACACCGTCATGGCCAAATTATAAGGTTGGTATCACTTAATAATAAAGACCTTGCGCCTCGTTTAATTCATCCCCGATATCAGTACTATTTTCGTTAACGTTGAAAATTTAGTATCGCAAAAATGGACACAAACTAAATAGTTGCGGTGGCTTTGTAGCAATGACGGACAATTGTAAATTAACGCATTGTTTGCGTGCTGCAAAATGCGAAATGATCCTATATTATGTGAAATTCCAATAATCACATTTGTTCCAACTCCAATAAATTTATGCAATACTTGATTGAACGACATTATACAGAATTGTTACCTTTGTGGCAAACCAATAAATCAAGCTAAAATATATGAACTGCAATCTGGCAGGATTAAAGCTGTGACGTGGCGAACTGTTTGTGAAATCAATTTCCTGTGCCGGGGGCGCATCCGCTGGGTTTAGACAAATATTGACTGCGAATTAAGCATGTCACGAAAGCGTCACAACATTTTTGCCTGTGAACGAAACTTTTATCATGTGGAAAATGCAGTTAATGCTATTAATACCACTTAAGTGCGAAGTTGAGAAGAATGGAAACTGAAAATGGATTGCCGGATTTAATAACATCGAATTGGAGGCAGAAAATAATGAGTTAAGCCATCTGACACATCTAAAAATATGAGCTAAGAGTTTCTGATAGGAGTCGACGCCGAAATTATGAGGTAGTTAGTGCTTTCTCAGTGTCCAATATCAACTGATATTATAGTTAAATTGTAATGCTAATTGTAGCTTAAACGTTAAGTACTCGTAAGTAGGTACCTGCGTTAGCACAAAGAAAAATAACTTTTTTAACTTTTATTTTGGAAGTCGGTGTTAAAAAACGAAGACCCCCACGCCAGAAAAAATTGAAATTCGGTGTTTCTCGATGTAGTTTCTTAGTTTTTTGACATTGACTTCCAAACTTAAAGTTATTTTGTAACTACTTTGTAGTTGTTTTTTTGGAAGTCGGTTTTATTTTTTTTGTAAAAAAAAAGTTTTTTTTTTTTAACTTTTTAGTAAGCAAAAGCTTAACAAGCAAATAATGTGGTAAGGTACCTCTGTTTACCGTTTAGGAGTTGCGCGCCTTCGAAAACCAAATCCAATCCAGACTATTATAGTAAATAATTCCTCCTTTTATGAAGCCGATTAAAAAATCAGATAGGATCATTCAGACTGCGTATGCAATTTGATCAAGTTATTTATGATGGCATGCGAAAGAGTTCTCTGAAAACAATGATTGACAGTTTCCCGTCCCGCTCATCATACCGATTTACTCGTTACTGTCAGCAAGCGGCCGCGTTTGATTGCTTTGTTACGGTTGCAAGCCTGCTTGGGAATGACATGCACTTCACACATGTTGACATGTAACATTTCGGTTTCGTCCTTAACGTTGGCAGTATGTATAGACTAGTTGACCACAAGCCATGCAGGCCGCGCTTACCACTGTATCAGGCCTTCGGACCGTTTCCCAAGGCATAGATAAACTACAAAACCAGTAAGCGTGTATTGCACATCACAACAATGATCCTAAATTAAAACTACGACTTGAAGTGAATTGAGAATATGAAATCCTTATGAAGTCTACAGAGAGTAGGTAGCCTTTGCTCAGAAATAAGTAGATACGATATACACAACGCCTTACCGGTCAAGACAATTCCATATCGAGATACAAGTGGTAATAACTTTCAGTAATAACTGTTACATTTCTAAATAAACTGCATTTCTATCGAACAGCATAACAAAATTCTTACGGCAGGAAGAATTTTAAAATGAATTTTATAGTACCTAAGTAGCATTGTTTGGTTGACGCGAACAAAGAATTCCGTTATATCGAGAATATAAAACCATAGTTGAAATGGAAACGTACAAATAAGAGAAAAGCTAGGATTCAGTACCTGCTAGGGTCACAAAGGACTATTGTTTTCATTGGCAACGTTGTAATAGGAAACTCTCATCCGTGCGAACCAAAGCGAACTTACGTATACTCGTACACTACATGAACGCAAAGACAACGGAGTTGCCGTTTTGAAAAAAACCGGCCAAGTGCGAGTCGAGCTATCACACGAAGAGTTTCGTAGGTAAGTACCATAAACCAAAAAACACGTTTCTTGTATGGGAGCCCCTTTAATTTTTAATTTAATTTAAGTTTTATTATTTGTTGTTATAGCAGCATTTGAAATACACACTCTGTGAAAATTTCAACTGTCTACAGTTCTTGACTTACATTCCGCTGACAGATAGACGGACGGATTCACGGACGGACAGCGGGGCGTAATAGGGTCCCGTTGGCCTTTGGGTACGGAACCCTAAAAATAAAAACGTTATAGTATGAAAATTATTTTTTTCCCGCCACAAGGAGTTTAAACGATCATTAAAAGTACACAAGAACATAAAAGACGTAAAGCTTAATCACGCAGACTACTCGTAGTTATTGAAATGCTTGGTTGCTTCAAGACTTCAAGTGTCTGTGAAATTAACTGGAAAGGTAAGTATAAAATTTTTCTTGCAAACAATATTCAACTTTTTTCTTTAGAAAAGCGGTATTCATGGAATACCGGACTGGTTTGTTTTGTACGCTTATTTTGGGTGAAATTTTCGACAAATTAAACTTAAAAAGAACTACGTTGAGTTCAATAAGTATGACAGGTTTTTTTTATTGAGAATATCAATCTCGCGGATCCCCGGGATTTTCTGGACAGCAAAACAGATTTTTTTAGTTATGTTTATCAATTCATGAAGTTATGCTTTGCAAGCTAATTTGATTAATTTGAAAAAACCGGGCAAGTGCGAGTCGGACTCACGCACGAAGGGTTCCGTACCATTATCTATAAAAAAAAAAACGACAAAAAAATCACGTTTGTTGTTAAAGTGAATATATATCTAAAAATTCTGTTGCGAGATATATAACTAAATATTTAGTTATATATCTCGCACTTGGCCGGTTTTTTTTAATCTTTAGAATTTCGCGGGCCTCGCAAAAATGTATGATAATAGGTAGCGCAAACGTTTTTTTCTGACTACCACCCGGACAATGTCACTAGCACAGTTGTACTTACAAAATAAATTAAATCACCGAAACGGTTCGTAAGTTCGTAGCGTGCCCTCGTACAGTCGGAATCAAAAGCTGTAACGCGCATTGGTAAAGTGTATTTGCAGAGTTGCGCGGTACCGATCAAAGGGCCCCAATTGACACTTTACTGAAGGCGTAACGACACAGCTGACACTTTCGTCGGATAGTATTTTCAATTTTGCTGAAAATTCGTATCGGATTTTTTGATAAGTGAATAATGGACATTACATTTTTCCATTAGTCGCATCGTTTCATGACAAGACTGCTGTATTTTCAGGTGCAATTCTACTAGGTAACAATTGTCTTCTTTTACGCCGATATAATAAAATAACGTCTAAGAGATGGAAAATAATCTAAAAAGCTCTTAGTAGAAATATCGTCATGATGACTCTTTATTTTGATACAGTGAAAAAGAAACAAACGCGCTATCAAATTAGAATGCGTATATAAAATTTTGGGTCAGCACCGTTGACCGTTGAGGAGTTGGTTCATCTGGAGCCAACCCTAGATAGAAAATAAGGTCATATTTATCATTGAAATTTATTGTCATCGGAACTGAACCAATATTTAAAATTTCAGCTTTGTTGAATAAGAGGAACTTATGTTAATTCACCTCACAAGATTTGACCTAAACCAACAAACATAATTATAATACTATACAAAAATTTCAAGTTATATTAAAGCTTGTAAAAAATAAACTTATTTTAAAGATTGTTTTCGGTGTTCACGGCGGAAAAATGGATGGATGACCATGTCAAAAAAAATTAAGTACTGTAATCTCGACAGTAGGTTCGATTATAACTAGAATTATTGAAACTTAAATAATAATTCTGCAGAACGACTCTGATTCAAGTTCCGATAGCGAAACGGAAGATGAAGTTCAGTCAGAATCTATGCTAGAGTTATTGTAGTTAATATAATAAATCTATTTTTTATTCATCATCTACAATGAAAACTGAACTAAAAAATATATGAAAATTTTAATAAAACGTAGGTACCTACTTAATTTTTTACGTAACCATCACCCAGCTCGACCGTGCCTTCAGGAGGGTACAGCGGTCTCGGTCAAACTAGTCATCGCAGCTCCACTTCAATCCAACGGATTTTTAACACAAGAGATCCTGTACCTAATTGAGTTCGATGAAGCGTACTCATAAAAAGGTCAGGACATTTAAAAATGAATAATAAAATCTTCAAGAGCAAGTATGCTGAGTTTTTCGACGAGCACGTTTTACAGTAATAAGTAGGTGTACTTGAAAGAAGAAAATTATAAATATATGCCTAACTATGTTCGATAGTCGTCGAACCCAATTAGGTACAGAATCTCTTGAAGCGTACGTTTTTCGTCGAGCACGTTTTGCAGTACTAAGTAGGTGTGCTTGCAATATCGTGGGTTTTTTAGTTATTTATCTAATCTCAACAGCGAGGTTAAGACCTACACCACAGATTACTGAATAGTTACCTACACTACATGACTGTACGTAGCTATAACGGTGACAATAAATGTTTTATGATGCGCCTTTTAAACTTTACGCACACCGTAAAAGATACTCTGTCAAGACCTCAGACCAGTTAGACCTCTCGGCCGCCTCGGCAAGAGACGGAAAAAGTACAAACGTTTTATTGAAAACAAGCGTCTCGTGAGTTTTCTCATGCGCTCAGCGCAATTTACACGGGCTCGAATATATTATTTTTAGTGCTGAAAATTCGCTGTCCAGCCCCAAACTATTATACAAATTTGGCGACATCTAGCCCTCACTGGTCGCCAGTCAGCCACCGCGAATATCAACCACGGCGAAAGAACCGAAAAATAACACGCCATCGGCTGTGGTCATTCCGTGCTCTATGGTCAAGACGACGTTTCCGAAAGAAAAAGACCCACTTTATCAAAAGCTATGGGTACATACCTAGTTGTTTTATATACCGACTAAACAATGTCGTTGGCTTTTGTTCAGTTATACAAACACGCAAAAGGAAGGCTAGATGCGAATACCATACGATTGCAACTAAGTCAAAGTGTTATAAAGGCGCTTTGTTCTGAGTCGGATAACTCAGTCATGTTGCGAATGTTGCGATAACAACAATTATAATTGTTGTTAGCTTGTTACACAGAAAACCTAACAGTTATTTTTTTTTTGTTGAAATACAACCAGTTTTATTTATATTTTCTGTTTTCCACCGACAATATTCGCGAAAACAAGAAAAAGACGGCTTGGTGCATTTGATGTTGTGGGATGGAAAAATAAATTGGGGAATGGCTAACAGCTAACAGAGCGCGTTTCAAATGTTTTGGGTGCGCTACAGACAAAAATATACACAGACGAATTCAGAACTTCTTCCTTTTTTAACAAGTTGGTTAACGAACCGTTTTTTTTTACTGTATATTTTTTTGTGGGTCGGTGAATTGAGCACAGTAATTGCACATTCACAATACATTTATCATTAAAAGAATAATATTTAAATAACGTCAAGATAATATTATAATAAGCAGAATAGGTAGATAATTACTCTGACGATTGATAACGTCACGATACTTCATTCTATCTAAGAATTACACGTTTTTCTCTAGTGTTCTACTTATATCTTGTAGCTGCGTCAGTGGATTTATGTTTTGCATCTTATGTACCATTTGGAAAAATCTATAAATGGCGTTTATAGATTTTGTCTTGTATTAGAAGTCGCGACGGGCCTATCACGGCCCCATCGCCCTTGCCCGCGGGTGCTAAGCCTTTGAGGCTTGCAAGTGACCCTTGGCAACCCTAGGTCTGAAAAAAATGTACCTAATGTTGCCAAATTTCCGCATAAAGCCAAAGGACAAGGATATAAGCTTTTTGGACCGGTCACATTAGACTGTGTCCGGCCTGACCGGCTGTTGTTAGGGTTTTTGAATTGTACCTGGCTCTACTAAACTATTAACATTTTATTTCAATAGATGGCGTTACGTTACGTAATGAAAAATAATTTCTTCTTGAACATTTTAAATACTTGACAAATATCTTTTGATAGAGTGAACCGATTACGATGAAACAAAAACTAATTAATCATCTGAGTTACGGACAATTTTTATGTGTAAAAGTTATCTACATTAGTTTTGTACTTTCTACGTGATGCGTGCACATCTAAACAGACAAATAGATAAACGGACAAACAGGCAAAAATTACAAAAACTCTGGAAATGGGTTTATAGTTACGATACAGAAGGGGTATGGACAGTAAGAAAACACCAAATAGAAAGCACAGCACGAAACAGTTTACTCGGAAGCAAAAAACACAAAAGCCTATCTATCTGACATATCAACTTCAAACCTTAAAAGTGAGACACATAAAACAAGGTCGGTACCTAGATATTAAAATGTTTAACATTATTAGGGGTGAACCCTACAGGTTCTATTAGTTATCCTTTAACTCCCTGGTTATTTTTTTTAAATTAACTTTTAAATGACTCTTCAACAGATTTATCATATGTATTGTTATGAAAAGAAAATAAAACCTTTCCGAGGTGAGATTGCATTGGGATCAAATTTTCAAGCTTGCGTGCGCCCGTACGTGGGGTAGAAAGCAAGAGCGAGCTCGAAATTTTATCTTTGGTCTTAAGCTTACTTGCGAACGACTTGCGACAAGAATATATCAAAACTATCCAACGACGATTTTTTCGAGATTTTGTTTGTAAGTGTGACGTAAGAACATTCCTTCATTCCTTTTTTTTTTCTTTTTTTCGTTTCCTTTTTTTTTAACGTTAATATTTGTTATTTTTATTGTTATTTAATTTTTAACTTGTCTTTACTAACATAATTTAAAAACTACTAACACTGTTGTTTGGATTTTGGTGCAGGATCCGCTAATGACGATGTGAATGATGATGCGTTGTTTTTGTGGAAATTAAATACTTTTTCTTTCTTTCTTTCCTGAATAAAAATCCTGAAGCACAAATGGAACACCCTTCCGTGTCTCATGTTAGCTACGCCACTGGGTGGAAGCTCAACTATTAAACATCGCCTTGAGGCCTCACAATAGCGCAGCATTGTTCGCTCGTGCATTTTTCAACGAGCTACGCATTCCCACCGAGTTCGGTCGACGTCACCTATTCACGCGACTTGCACTCACTCACGATCATTGAATTTTTCAATAAATCTTCTTACTGTTTACTAGCGGATGCCAGCGGATATATCAGCGTGAAAGTCAGAAATATAAATTATCCCAAGGGGATTAACTGGGATGAAAAGCATCCTATGTTAGGACATGGTCTTCAAGTATGCTCATCTAAATCCGTTCAACCATTAAGGAGTGTCTGATTATAACACCAAAATCTAAACAGGCATTCACATTTAACTTATTTATAAACCAATCAATCTACATAATTTTAGAATTAATCAATGATTTGTACCAGTAGGTACAGGCTAGTAAGCCCGTACACACGTACAGACGTCTTATTTTTAATAATAGATTTACCGCACCTACACAGTATTTAGCATGTTGTACCTACGCTGTATTATATGGTGTCTTCGATTCTAAAAAAAGATTAAATATCCAGCTTTGTCAGCACTTCTTTACAAAAGAAAGAATCAGCCCGACTTCTAAATGATAATTTGCCAACTTTTATGGTTCTCATTAAATCAAGCTTATTGATCCTCCACAAAAGAAAGTTAACACAAACATTTCTTTGAACTCGTAATACATTTCGATGGCAATAAATACAATAGCTGTGGCCCAATCAAAAAAATATTTGCATATACCTACAGAAAATATAAATAATGTTTACCTACAATTATCCGGAGGCTGACAACGTTATTTGGACAACTCAGTACTGTCCTATTCATTCTGCTCGATATTTTTTTATATTCATTGTAAATCGGTATATTTATTATTGAAGCGTATTTTCCTGTTCACTGTCGTTTATATCATAGCTACTACTAGCTGACCCGGCGAACTTCGTATCGCCTCAGAATCAATAAATGTTGTTTCAACTTATTAGCTGAATTAAATTTAAAAAAAAAACAAGTTCGTTCCATACAAAATGTTTTTATATTATATTCAGATGTGGCAGTCATAGGAGCCGTGGTGTTCAGGTATAGTAAGCTAGACTCCGATATGAATGGCAACTTCTCCTTTGATGATTTCCTCAAACGTATGAGTAATCGCATTAAAATGAATGAGTATTAGGTATGCATCATGAGATTTATTTACGTATTGAGTTGTTTATCTACTGCAGGCAATTACGTCTTCCATTAATGAATTTATGGTAGCTCAATCCTGATCAAGTTACATGCAAGTTTCCGAGCGAGAAAACCTGCAAAAGGTTTTTTTTAAAGTCACGTTTGAGCTTAATCTTCACAAGTTTTTATCTCTAGTACTATTCAGGCGATTTAAAGTTTTTATTAAAAGTTTGAGAGGTAGATAAAAACTTGTACCGTATTCCTAGTCTGGCCGTCCACTCAGTTGAGAGTGTAAGGAGACCTCTTAGCTCTTCAACCAAAAAGCTCGTAAGTTCAGGAAATAATTTTGCGCAAGTGATACACTAGTAAGTGACAACGTTTTAAACGTTATAGCGGAGGGAGGCTTGGGGCCCACATAAAAGCAAAGTCATTTTCTTCTTTTATCTCGGCCGTGGCGATGGCGTAGCGGTGCAAAAAGCTCAAAGGACCAACCTACACATGCTTTCACGAGCTCTAAAAATAAACCTTAAATTCGGGGTGTTCATTGAAAGTATTATCTGCTAACTATGAACTACGGCCAACACTTGCCGTCGCACTCCTTGTCCGTTATCCGGTACACTACAAGTAAACGATAATACAAACATCGAACTCGTTTATTTTAATTTCTTTAAATAGCAATGCGCTCACATCACAACTCAGTTGACTGTCCCAAAACAAACAATTTTACAACTCGAGCTTCATTACGATTGAAGTAAAAACAAAAGGAATGTTTAAAAACAGTGTTACTATTTTTAACCGCTGACACCGCAGATAACATTGTTACATATGGATCGATGTACGAACTACAAGGTAAGCAATATCCCCGTGGTCAACTGTCCTTGGGTGACGGATGGGTGGGTGTGCGCTGTTTGCACGCCGAACTCTTCACACCTTCAATGAAGTTGAATGTCACGAGCAGTCAAGGTTATTTGTATGACGTCCCGCAATGTACATTGCGAATGGTCAGGGAAAGGAACTTAACACTGCAAAAGTAAACATCGCAACCAATTACCCGCAAAATTGGGATGTGAGAATCATCATCATATCAGCCGAAAGATGTCCACTGACGACCAGACCGGACCGGACCTCCCCCAGATGGGGGGGTTTGCCGTAATCGCCACGCTTGTCCAGTGTAGCTGTTGCAATGTACCTACAGAGAATGCTGCTGCCCATTCTCTGGTGAGTCCCTCAGTCGCCTCTTACGACACCCACGGGGTCGGGAAGTGATGGGATGGTGCTATTATTTTACGTCCGACACCATACGGAACAATGGCTGTGAGAATACAAAGGGCAAATCACTGAGATAACGTTAGATACGAGTACCTACGCGAATTTTTGTTTTATCCGTAACCATTAGCAATCGAGCAAAGCAAACATCTTGATGACAGGTGATTAGCAGTATGGACAATCGGATTCCAATTATGGACGGCAACTCATATCCGAACTACAATTTCGATTTCTTTATCGGTCTCAAACTTGTCAAACAAGTTTGTACGTCACCATGCTGACGGACGACTGGACGCGCCAAACTTGCCATATTACTGGCGAGAGTTGGACGGAAGGCCACAGAGAACATTTTCATGACATATTTCCTACAAATAACTTGCTATACACAGTAGGTTAAGAGGGTCTCAACATCTTCGTGTAGTCTGAACTCTGAATAAAATTAAATATGAATACTTACGGGTATGAGGATGTACACGCTTCGGCGCACATAAACTCAGTGCAAATAAATTATCAAACTTTATGCGCGTCGTAAAATCACTCTTTATGGGATTGCATTGGGCTATTATTATGACAGCTTTTAATGGATAACGTTAAATAAGATAATTATGGCACAAGGGCTCTATAATGTAATTGTTACTGTAACAATGGACGGCTTGATCGAATTAATTGGCAAACGTAACCCACGCAATTTACTATCGATAAATTAGAGTGCTGCGTTTGATTGCTAATTGGATTTTTCGACTCAATTTTCTTATCACATAGTCAAAAGTTGACCGTTCGTTAAACTAGAGTACTAGATTAAATAAACGTTTAATCGAAAAAGTTCTGGGCATATAATAATACTCGTATATTGTAATGTTTGTTTTTTATGTAAGTAATAACATCGCCATCGCCGCCAATAATTAAATGAGTAAATAATGGGTTCATAAATGATATTTATTTTGTCAGTGGGTTAAACATTACACTTTTACACGTCAATGTTTTTTGGTCATTTTAAGCTAGATGAGGCCGGTGTTTCCTAGCTGACTACCCTGAGAAGAAACACCGAAACCAACTCAGAGGTCAGTCTCTTTTGAAGTCCATACAAATTGTACTGGTCAAATCGTATGAGAACCATGTAGGTTGATGTCTGAGGTGGTCTTTTGAGGAAAGTACTACACAGATTTGAGTGGACCTGTCCAGACAGTGCAAGCAATTGTCAGTTATCGTGAAGCTCGAACTTAGAACTTTAAGGAGTTCAATGGTTTGACGAACAATACCAAAGTAGGGACATTTGGGTAGGAGGCCGCACATAATAACTCAAACTGCCAGACTAACATGAAATGAAACCCTAATATGGCAATCTAAATGGTCCCCACACTCACAATACGTTATATGAGGACCATGCAGACCAGTGTCTGAAGTGGTCCTTTGAGGAAAGAACTACAACGATTTGAGTGGACCTGTCCAGTCAGTGCAAGCCTTGGTCAGTAGTCGAGTAGCTCTACTTAGGAACAATAAGGATCTTAACGACTCCACGAACAATGCCAAAGAAAGGACATTTGGGTAGGCCGCAAAAGTACTCAAACTGCCAGACCTCGTTTAGTGTAGTCGAATTAGCAAAAAGATTGGACTTAATTCGTGTAGTTGTAATTTTTTATGGAATCATTAGAAAACATGAATATAAGTCTCCTCTGAGTTTGCACCATTTCTGTTATGTACGGAACATCGTTTAATGTTAGGTATTAACATTAAAGTCTCATTATTTTGAATTTTAATTAATAACTAACTGTTTTATGTTTATATATATGTAGATACCCCTTTGTTGTATAATTACTTTTCACCAAAAAAGGTGTGAGGTGTATGAAACACTAATAAATTTAAAAAAATCATTTGCGGCTCAAGGGAAATTCAGTCTGTTGGTGCAAACTCAAAATAAGCTTTTTAGAGCATCATTAACACCCAGTTATTTTAGCACCCTTTTGCACCCCTTGGAAACCAGCATTTTACAATATTTACAAATTGTACTTCGGGGGAAATTAGTGTAGTCATGATTTTTTTAATATATAATGTATTCTACATATACTACATTTGCACCTAATAAAAATAAGAAATATACCTCGGGAAGTTTATACAGAGAGCGTGGTTATTTCGTAGCGTTCGCAAGGCGAACGAGGGGTTGAAGCAGGACGCGGGGCGGACGCGGGAGCAAAGCGTAGAGTTTGAACTATCATAGTTGTGGCAAGAAGCGATCCGTGCGTTACGCAAATTTATTATTTGTCATTTCCTTTTATATTATTTCACTAACGGTGTTTGTTCAATAAATGTGAAAAATGGATTATGCAAGAGCTGTTGATTGAGTGGATGAGAAAGTGGACATTTTTAATAGGTGTGTTCTTCACCTTATTGAAACACATGCACCTCTAAGGGCCGTCCGTGTTAAGCGCCCACCTGCTCCATGGATTAACCCTGGAGTTCGTATGGCGATGAGACGGCGTGACAAGGCCTTTCGAAGATATAGAAGAGATCGCAGTGAGGAGAACTGGAACCTGTACAAGGTGGCTAGAAACCGCTGTAACCAGATGGTAAAAGCTTATAAACGCCGATACATTTGTGAAAATGTCTTTAACTCTTCACCGGCTGATATATGGAAGTTTCTCAAATCTCTCGGCATAACAAAGTCCTTCCCCAAATGTCATTTCTTCTAACGTGTCCTTGAGTGATTAGAATAAGCATTTTTCATCGTCGGATATTCTTGTAGATGCCGTTAAAAACAAAACTCTTCTTGAGATTACTTCCACGCCAATCTTACTTCCCGATTCTTTCTCTTTTTCCCCAGTGACTGACCCTGAAGTCCTCAAAACCTTCAATGCAATTAAGTCCAAGGCTGTTGGCTGTGATGGTGTCAGCAGAACTATGATATCCCTCATAATTAAAAGTATTCTCCCTATTATTACACACATTATCAATGCCTCCCTACAAACTGGAGTATTTCCCACAATCTTGCGTAAGGCCATCATAATCCCTCTTCCTAAAATATCCAACCCCAGTTTATTTAATCACTACAGACCAATCTCCCTTCTCCCTTTCCTATCTAAGATCCTGGAAGCAGTTGCTCTTAAACAAATATCTACTTTTGTGTTTTGGTATAATCTGTTATCCCCTTTCCAATCAGGTTTTCGGCCTGGCCACAGCACAGCCACAGCTTTGCTTAAGGTTACAGAAGACGTTAGGAATGGCCTGGAGAACTCAAGATTAACGGTGTTAGTTTTAATAGATTTTTCCAATGCTTTTAACACCGTTGATCACGACATCCTCCTGGCTATTCTGTCTCAAATTGGGGTTTCTTCGTCGGCACGGGATTGGTTTTCATCATATCTTCGTGGTCGCCAGCAAGCGGTCCGTGCTGATCAGAAATTTTCTGAGTGGTGCGCCCTGAATACTGGCGTTCCACAAGGCGGTATACTCTCTCTACTTTTATTTTATCTTTTCATAAACTCTATTACCACTATTCTCAAATGCTCCTACAATCTGTACGCTGATGATCTACATGTCTACGCGCAAACTGACACTGACAACCTGGACAACTGCATCTCATTGCTGAATGCTGACCTTCTAGCTTCTAGCTATCAGTGATTGGTCAAGCAGATTTGGGGTTACCGTCAATGTCAGTTAAAGCCAGGCTATCCTGATTGGCAGAACTTATTTTTTACGTAACTTGGACACCAGTCAACTACTGCCGCTTACTTTCAACAATGCCGTCATCCCTCTCTAGCCACACGTTAAAGACTTAGGCCTAAACATTGATGACAGGTTAAGTTGGAATAAGCTTTCTCAGGTTAGCAAGAATGTAACTTACTCACTGCGATCTCTCTATAGATTCAAGCATTTTCTTCCTTCTAGCACTAAAACCACTTTGGTTCTATCACTTGTGCTTCCTATAATTGATTATGCTGATGTTTGCTACTCTGATCTATCCCAAGAACTTCTTAACAAACTGGATCGACTACTTAACAACTGTATTCGTTTCATTTTTGCCCTTCGTAAATATGATCACATTTCTTCATTTTGTTCTCAGCTTAAAGGGCTGCCTATCCGTCAAAGGAGATCCCTCTGCATGCTCTTCACTATTATGAATGATCCTTGTGCTCCTGATTATTTAAAACAATATTTTAAAGTGTTGGGCAGTTCTCACAGTCTTAACCTTCGAGCATCCAAAAACTTACTCCTTCATATTCCTTCTCACCGCACCGGGTTTATGTCTAATTCCTACGCTATTTCAACCATTAAACTCTGGAATCCCCTTGACATCAAGAAGGCTGAGTCCAAATTTTCCTTTAAGCGTAAAATCCGAAGACACTACTTAAAAGCCTGTCATTCTTAGTTTGTCTTCGTCATAATAATTATGAGTTCAGCAGTGCGATTCTGTAAACATGTCGAAGTGAACACTTGGGCGGGGCGCACGACGGGTGAGTTGTCAAACCATACAAATAAGATAGAATGACAGCTCAGTTGTCGTTCACTCCGCCTAGGTGAACACCGTGAGATGTCGACAGAATCGACCGGCAGATCAGAAATTTTAGTATATTAAATCATATTTATTACTTTACTAGCTTCTACCAGCTGCGGCTTCGCCCGCGTTAATATAGGAAATAGCAAGGTTTCCTGATTTGTATTGTACATTTTTTACTCAAGAAACACCCACCCTACACCTACCCAACACCTACCTTACACCTACCCTACACCTACCCAACACCTACCCAACACCTACAATACACCTACCCTACACCTACCTTACACCTACCCTACACCTACCCTAAACCTACCTTACACCTACCCTACACCTACCTTACACCTACCTTACACCTACCCTATACCTACCTAACACCTACCCTACACCTACCCTTCACCTACCCTACCTACATAATTATATCAGCCCAAAAATACTATGACGTGTTTCTGGTCTCCTGGTACTTGATGTTTCTGGTCTCCTGGTACTTGTGAATCTGAAGTACTAAGGCAGCAGCGGCTCTGAGTTTCCACTTCCTCCTCAGTCTTCATTAATCCATGCCACTTACCGGGATAAAAAGTAGCCTATTTTTTATTCCAGGTTATGAACTACACGTGTGCCAAATTTCATCCAAATCCCTTCAGCCGTTTTTGCCTGATTGTTACACAAACATACAAACATACAAACCTACAAACATACAAACATTCACCTTTATAATATTAGTAGGATTATTTTAGCTTGTATATGTATTTTATTAGTACCTATTATGTTACCAGCTGCGGTTTCGCCCGCGTGAATATCGGAAATAGCAAGGTTTCCTGATTTTTATTGTATTTTTTTTAATCAGGAAACACCCACCCTACACCTACCTTACACCTACCCTACACCTATCCTACACCTTCCCTACACCTACCCTACCTACATAATTATACCAGCCCAAAAATACAATGACATGTTCCTGGTCTCCTGGTACTTGATGTTTCTGGTCTCCTGGTACTTGTGAATCTGAAGTACTAAGGCAGCAGCGCGTAACAGCTCGTTTTTTAAGTGTGTTCATGGCGGTCTGGAAATCAACTAAACAATCTGATCGTAAGTAACCGCCCGTCTTGTGATACTCGCCCGCCAAGTTTGCGGGCGAAAATCCAACGGCAGCTGCTGTGGAACCGCACAAAACTGCGGTCTCGTGAGTTCTTAGCCTTATTCCTACGTTACTTGATGACGTAGGATAATCAGCGCTGTCACAGGGTCTATAACTCGAAAGACAAATAATTAATTTGAAAGAAATACCTACAGGACATGCTTGCCTGCTGTTTTATTTTTCGATTAAAACAAGCTGCTTTTGCATTAAAAAAATCTTTAGATTTGTATACTATTACTTACAAACAGAGCATTCACAATCAGAAAGTACTCCTTCCTCGTAAAACACATCCCGCAACACAACTACGCGCTTATGCACGTGGCGACGGCGCTTCTTGTCAGTTTATTATTCCGTGTCGCGCGCTTGTCTCTTCCATAGCGTAGTTGCTCAATGGCAATGACTACAATACACGAAAAATGTATGTTCCATATAAAAATGCTAATTTTTTATTTGGTGCAAATATAAAGGAAACCAAATTATATGATTGTGATGATTTTCAAAACAACCAAAATTTCCCCCGAAGTACAGCGGCAGAAAAACGTGAAAAACTAATTTCCGTATGTCGCACCAGGGTGCAAAATCAATCATGTATTTAGGCCAAAATGACTAACCCTTTTCTGAGTTTACAGAACTACACGATTTTCCCCTAAGCCGCAATGACCAAAAATCATGTTTACAGATATTTTATTTTTTTTCTAACGCTGCGTTGGTCTGATTAAAATAAATAAAATGTAATTATGTAGATTGAGGTGTAATAAAGCGTATAAAAAATTACGATGAGTACAACTGTATGCTCTGCTTAGTTATGAACAATAAACAGATTTCACAGTTTTTCACCCCCTTCCGTAGGGGTGCTAAATGCAATTTGTTTTTTATACTCAATTTTTCACTCATACAAAACCATCAGAAACGTTTTTGCCTCTCCGGAGAATTTATTCCAATCTTTATTAAAAAATGGCCTAATTTGACTATACTAGTTAAAATACTTCAAAGAAGAGTAAAACAAAAGAAAATAATATCCCACATAGTCCCCGTATTCACAAAAAGAGTTTAATAATAAAAAATATATAATACTTTACAAAGTAAGTATTCATGTCAAACATAATAAATTGAAAAAAATATATATATATTACTTTACAAAGTAAATCATCATCATCATATCAGCCAAAAAACGTCTACTGCTGGACATAGGCCTCTCCCAAATGGTGGGGAGAGGGTTTGCCATAATCCCCACGCTTGGCAGGCGGGTTGGCGATCGCAGTCTAGCTGTTTCAATACAGAGAATGCTGCTGCCCATTCTCTGGTGAGTCCCTTAGTCGTAAAGTAAATATTCATGTCAAAATAATAAAAATAGAATACTTAATAGAGTAAACTTTTTCTGTACCATTATCTATAAAAAACGGCAAAAAATCACGCTTGTTGTACGGGAGTCCCACATAAATATTTATTTTATTCTGTTTGTTGTTATAACGGCAACAGAAATACATCACCGCTAAAAATTTCAACGGTCTAGCTATCACGGTTTATGAAATACAGCCTGGTGACAGACAGACAGACGGACAGCGGAGTCTTAGTAATAGGGTCCCGTTTTTACCCTTTGGGTACGGAACCCTAAACAGGAATAAATTAGTATCTATGTACCGAATGTCGGTGTGGCGATTCTTGGGGGAGGCCTACGTCCTCGTAGTAGTAACTGAAACCTATTATTTACATTGACACTCCTATATACAATGCGAGAGTAGATCAACTCGTAAGAAAATTACCAGCCAGTCAGCACATCGAATTCCTTATGCCTAAGAATATCAAACAGACAAATAAATTCATTTAAATACATATTTTATGTGTATCCATTCGTTTTATCTTCAATTGGATCGGGTTTCGAGATTCAGGCAGTCGAGCGAGCTGTAACAGTCTGAAATATAACCAATAAATTGCTAATTGACGCCAATAATTTGTCAATCCCGATGAACATGGTATTTTTCACTAATTAGTATGTTTCTCGTAATGGCGTAAATGTTGTGAGAGGTTGAAGTGGGTTTGGGAGGGTCATTATGTAGAATGCATCAATATGATAAACTAGTAATGTTACGGTCAGTAATGGATGCCATCTTAGAAATAATATATAGGACGTATACAAAAGGCGAAAAAAGTTAAGAGCAGGCAAGGTTCAGGTCCAACACTGTGGGAAACGGCAGGTTTACAGACGTTTCTTTACTTGGAATAACGCTAGGGATTTGCGTAGAGCAAATCTTAAGCTTCCTTTGTAGTGTGCTCGTCGGCCCTATCGATCCAGTTCAAATCTATTGCTTAGCGACTAATACTAAACAAATATATGTACAAGATTACGTAATATTTCATGTTATCAATACATTACTGCGATCATAGTATCCAGACCTGCTTCCAGCCGCCCGTCATGGATTTGTTTTTATCTTTAGTTACAGACTCTGTTGCAGAAAATTATACAAGATGTCTAATATTAAAATTATTCGAGTATAACAGCAACATAAAGCCTAAATACGAAATCCTTTTAAAGTTTGGATATCATAACGGTGGACGAAGACGCAACCAAAAAGAGACGGATGGATTATGAGAAATGTGACGGCTGAGATGGTTTACGAAGTAAAAGAAAGGAAAAAAACGTGCTACATAGACCCCAGACCATGAGGACAATGTTAGGACGATGGTCATCATTGTGTCGAAAAGTCGAAAATTATAACCTACACAACGGGAACTTAAACTAGGATTAAAAGGGTCTATCCTTGGTCTTGAGGAGCAATTCCTGTACTTATAATGTCCCTTACATTATAAGTACAGGAATTACTCCTCATTTCCCTACATTTTGACAGATAGTGACTGAGAAGTGAATACGAACGTTTCTGAAAAATTACGGGAATAGGCCTTCTGATGTCCTAATCTGTTCAGACGTTGAGGCGTGACTGATTTACAAACACCCACCCATACATACAGACTTTCGCATTTATGTTGAAGAAGAGATAGGGAGGTTAGGCTTGAATGCTATGATATATGCCGATTTATTGGAATCCACATAGAGATGCTACGACAGGAGCATAAGTTTATCCAGTTTTCGATCACCACTATTTAACGTAATTTGAATACTGCCATTTTCTATTAGCCATAACTTAGATCAAGTCCTTTCATATTGCGGGTTAGGCCCGCGTCGTAAATAACTCGGCTTGGTTGCGGTCCCAACGCCGGGAAATACTTCTATATTATATGTTCCATTTCTGTGCACAAACTTTTACTTAATCCCTTTGTTTTCTGTGTCTAGCTTTATTTATTTTCTAACATGTGACCTTGGTAGAACGACGTGCAGAATGTTTTTTATTGTTTTGTGTGACTTTAAAAGTTAGACGAAAGTTTGACTTCCAGTAAATACGTAAGTATATTTAAGCAGTTGACAAAAATAGAAAAGTTTTCTAAATTCTTTATGAGTACTTTGTTTCATGACTGCCAGTTGGCTCGCATTTAGCAGCTAAAATTTAAATTCATGTCGCAGTCACACCTATTGAGTTAATTTGTTCCGCAATACTATCAGGTAATTTTTCAATTATATTCAGTATTACTCTAAACGTGTGGTTTTTTATTTGAATTTCACCACTTTTAGATATATAAGAATATTTAGCAGTGAATATAATAAGAGATATTGAATAAGCAATTTATTGAGGTGACATTGATTTTCTTTTAATGAACAAGGTATAATAATACTGTTTCCTGCTATTTTTCCGTGGCCGCGTGGGTGTCATAATAAGCTTTGGCTTATTATGACACCCTGATGTTTCCTCCCATGGTTGAGGAAAGAGCGTAGGAATACTCCTCTATTTTTTTTTCCACGAGCGTTTTGACACGCAATACTCCAATAATATACTTAATAATAATAATAATATTCCAAAACGTAAACTCCAACTCAACTCCAACTTCATCGGAGCTTGTCATATTTTGAAGTTTTTGCATTTGATTGCTCATCTCGCGAGTACGAAAACGTCAATTAGACAAGCTTTCATTGACTCGTGCTCATGTTGAAGAATTGGAGTTCGAGTTGAGTTGGAGCTTACGTTTTGGACGGGCCTGAGTTCAACAGGATATTTCTAGTTGAAGTGTTGATGGTGGGCGGTTTAGTTTGGAGTGTCCTACGTTTGGCCATCTATCAGTGGATGGTGGCTTTTGTACAAGTAAATAATGTAACTGCTTTCGCTGCGCTTACTTACAAGTTCGGTAGAATTTTGCCATAATGTGTACCTACTGCGTGTGTATATTGTATCTGTCCCTATTTTACTATTTTCATTCATTCGTTTCTGCTTCCGTTGTCATTTAAAAGTTTGTTCACATAACATGAAATCATTAGAATACAAAATCAGGAATGGCACTTGCGGTCCGACAACTGAATGCAAGGGACGGCCAACTTCAGGTGTTTGGCTTCCCCTGAACAAGCCAGGTTAATTGAGAAATACGAGCGGTTGTTATGCTCAAAGATAGAGTGCCAACCGATTAATTTCCTGTTCTTCGTCGTATTATTCACCTAGCTAGTTCGGCGTTTACCGCTAAACTGCTGAATTGTATTTAGCATTAGTCTGACTCGGAACGTAGGTAGGTAAGTACGTAGGACCTATCGAATACAACCCGTTCAATTAATTTTCAACAGCAATGTATGTAACACTCGTTTCATAATTATTAACCACACCATCGATAAATGTGCGCACCTACGTGATCCGTCGCTATAAAATTTAAAAATTGTATTCGTAAACTGGCAACCGCGAATCGCGGTGGCGCGGGACGATTTTTTTTTTATTTTTAATCTAGTAAATTGTGGGTAACATGCGTGTAACTTTTATTTGCCCTGTACGAATATTTGCCCTTGTGGCACCCCTCCGCGTAATGTGTATGACTTTCTGACACAGGTAGGTACTTAGGTACCAAACTAGATATTTTTATCGTGGAAAACATTTTTTCTCATAATAAGTTGAAAATTCCTGACTCGAATACCTAACATAGGTAGTACCTACGTAGAGGCGTTTTAAATGGAACTTTTACTGGAGAACGGCCAAGAATCCTGGTGGGCCAGTAGGTATATTGAAGGATTGATGAAATCGCCGTAAAGCCGTAGTGAGACATAGCAGCTGTTTATTGCGATCGTGCGGCCTTCCTGTTCGGACCGTGGCCTATTATCTCTATACTGCCTAATTAGGAACTGACTCATCATTCTACAAGTGGCATCTAAGGTGTGTTTACATACCGAACGGTCAATTGTTAGGTATTTTAGTCTCTTTTCTTCTTGGTTGGTTGGTTGGTGGTTTTTGTAGACATCGTAATTGTGTTTTAATGCATTGTAAATAATCTTAACAAATTTCTTTAAACGGGTTTTCGTCAAGGTTGTACCAAAGGAAATATCTGACAAAAATTAAACTAGAATGCTCAAGGTTACGAGTCTGTGATATTTTAATGCTGTAATGATCATTTTTAGTTGAGTGCACATTATCTAAGTGTCTAATCCTGTCAATTGACTTTTCTCGTGGCAATTACTTACCAAGATTGTAAGAAATAAGAGGGATAGGTACTTAGTTGAAATTACATTTCGTCATGGCACCTGTTGTGTGATGTTAAAATTTAACCTTTTAGATAGATAATGTAGACTTGAATTAAGTAAGTTGGGTTTTGAATTAAGTAACTTCCTTGAGTTTTTGGAAGAGTAAGTACATATTATATTGTTTTTTTTATATGGCAAGACAATTTCCATCGCTGATTAAAATCTTGTGTGGTGCTCAGCTCTTCAAAATCCCTGTAGGTAGGAACCTACTTAAAAATTTGCAACTAAATAAAAAAAATAAAGTAACTAATAAAATTCAAATAAGGTAGGAATATAACATATTAATTGAATATTCAAAGGTAAATAATAACATAAATTAGGGTAAGAAAAAATTAATCCTGAAAATAAATGGCCGAATTGAAGTTATAAAATAACAAATGAAAACTTAAAATAAATAAGCTCTATCCCAGAATGGCACTTACTTGGTCTGTTGTAGTTCTGGGGAGAAGTGCTATAGAAGTAGCAGTAAACCCCAAAGGCCAGGACACACAGTATGAGAAGCAGGATACGGGTGGAGAATGGCCGGCAGCGCAGCACCCGGGTCCTCATTGTGGAAACTGCAAAAAAAACATCATTTTAGAACACCGTTACATGAAGTAATATTTTTTTTTATTCTAACTTTTATTATAAAAGGCTCTCATATTATTTGACTACACATGATCCCTATGACTATATTTTGCAATGATTTGAAAAAAAATATCTGAGGAAAAAGTTGCAGAAGTTTTGTAAAAACATTTATTTTATTATAACTTTTATTATTAATGGCTCTCATATTATTTAACTACAAATAATCCCTATGACTATATTCTGCAATGATTTGAAAAAAAACATCTGAGGAAAAAGTTGCAGAAGTTTTGTCCAAACTTTTTTGCTCTGCATAAAATAATAAATGAATAGACCTGCAGGATAGGCTACTGATAAATAGATTAATTATGATGTCATTAGCTACTTTGAGTAAGTTTGGAGTTTTTACTTTTGTATCATAAATTGTTAGAACGACGAAAATTACGTAAAATGTGGTGTCTTTAAAAATCTATATATTATTCCTGAAATGCCTAAAATTACCTGAACTAATCAACTTGAATATGTACACAACGCCGAAGAGTTTAGTATAATATTCAATCACTTACGCAGCAGGTCTGTACGGCCTTTACATAGTAATATTATATATTTAATGACGAAATTTAACTAAATAACTACGTAAAGAAAAATTAAAATAACCAAAAAATCTATTTAAAAACCTTACCAGATCCAAATAAACTTCAACATTACGTACGAAGACTGATAACTTAGCAGTACTTATACTAAAACACTCTTTACCAGCATTAAAAGTGACCCAAATCCATGCAAACTTATAAATTCCAAAACTAAAACCAAAAGTTTAACCACAAAAAAGTCACAGCAAAAAAAAAATATTGGTTCGTCTTCAATCGACTTTGCGTAAACAGTAAACAGCGAAGATGCGGCAAACACTTTAAACTACTTAAAATAAATTAACTCACATTTTATAAGTCACCACTTTTCAAAAAACAATGTTTACATTTTATTTTTCTCGAAATAGACACGACTGTTTATTTATCTGCAGTGTAAGTTATCGGCTCACGCTTGCATGCGGCGACTAAACGCCACTACGTGCTCCCAACCCTCCGCGATTCGGCTACAATACCGATTGGCAGTAGCAACTCGCTCGCTGCGGTGTTGCTAGTCTAGTTTAAAAGAGCTACCAAGCTATGATTTCATACTTTTTGGGAGTTTTTGTTGCTTAGAGCGGGCATTACAAATTTTAATATGCTAGTAGCTTCAACAATTTATTTAATTTGATAGATTACGTCTTGTACTATTTTTTTTTCGTAATTTTGCTAGAAACGATAGATTCAAAGATAAGATAAGATATTACTATTTTTATACTAGATTGTGTTCCGTGAAATAGATGATTTTAACTGGTTTGACTCTACTTTGAGTACTGAGGATATAACATTGGTGATTTTTGACGGTGGCGCCACCCCGAACATGAAGAGGAGTGCATTCCTATACTGGAACACGCTACGAGCCTTGCATAGTCAAGAAAATTAATCGTTGTGAGACATTTAGAGTAGAATAATTATGGTTAGGTACGTACCAATGGCTCTTAGCTGTAGTTTCGCCCATTTACCTGAGGAAAATTGAATGATTATTTCCAGAATTGTACTACAAAACCCTGTTAAATAAAGTTCCATCATTTCCGCCTACCCCGTTTCATTATAGGACCACAAGACGTACGGCGATGCGCCACCAGTACATGGTGGACATCCCACCCACACGCACAAAACGTTTTGGAAACACATTCATTGTGCGTACAGCTAAGGAGTGAAATTCCCTGCCAGAGTCTCTGTTTCCTGATAGCTACAACCCGGGACTCTATAAGTCGAGAGTGAATAGGTTACTTCTAGACAAATGTGCACCATGTTCGACCACATCATCACTTACCATCAGGTGAGATAGTGGTCAAGCTCGTGCCTATTTATAATAAAAAAATTAAAAATTATGTCATAACCGTGTTCGAGCACACCGGTGTGCCGCAAATTTATCTCGAATTTAATGTTTATTTACTATTACGTAACATTTATTTTTTACTTGGGAATTAAATGTATAATAAAATATTGTTTTATAATATTGTAATATTGTTATAATAATATATATTAAAATATTGTTTCTTTTACTAATGCATATTTTAGCACACACTTTTGAACGCACCACGTTTGGCAGGCGTTTGAGACATGACATAGCAGAATACCAGCCTAAATAAATTTATGACAGCTTGGTAGAAAAAGTTAACGTAAAAGTTTGAAACAGTGAAATAATAATGTTTCAATCTGATCTTTGTATTTTTACGATTGATTGATGGTTATTTTGAGTAACGATCACAGTATTCTGTTAGGTATGTGAGAAGACGTTTTTAATTGACATAGAGTAACGGCTTTGCTAAAGTACGTACGTTCCAATGCTTGTAATTTATTTTCCTTTTCAGGCCAAAAATAAAAAAAATGCTCAGGGACCAGACAGTAGGTATATTATACTTTAAATATTTATAACATAAATAAACAAACATTAATCCTAGGTACCTACCTAACTAATTAACAAACTAAAAGTAAACAGAAAAATGATATTATAGGTACCTATCTACTCAGTCATTCTGTAGTTACTTAGTTGCTTATCATCAGTGTAGTGGTGGTATTGCGACTCAATCTGCCATAAACTCCAAGCAAGGAAGGCGGCGTATCGTGTTTGTGTTTTAAATTAGTAGCTGGTTTATTTGGTCAATCAAACATGAAATATAACGAGCTGGGCAATACCGGAATCAAAGTCTCGCATATCAGTTTGGGAGGCGCTGCGTTCAGCAACATTTACGGGTAATTATTCTCACAAAATTAAGCTAGTAAGATAACTATCAAGTTTGTTTTCTTTGCTAAGCTGCGATGTAGGTACTTATTATCACTGCAATAGGAAAGTTATTTGGTCAGGCGGGAATCTTCAATGTAGAAGTACCTATTTGTTTTATGACTTCTTATGGTTGCTGTGACGAATATCTCGACCGGTAACTGAGTTCGTGATTGTTTTTGTTTTGTTTGTTCCATAATGCCATTTAATTTTAACCCTAGAGTGCGATGTGGCAACTTGGGCGAAATACTTATTTCTTGTTTCTTTATGGAACTGATTATACGTGACTTTGTGTTCTATCTCACACAACTCTGCTAGGGTCAGTCAAGGCCGTCTTATGACGATCGTTGACATTACGATTGCTACGTCACGAATGATTGCTGGCAAGCAACTCGTTTAGAATTACAACACATTGTTCTATAGCACATAGGATACCTACCATGAATGAAACATTGATTGCTTGACACGATAGGTATTAATTTTATGATGTTTGCTCATATTAATACCCGATTTTGATAATACGATAGGTACCTAAGTAATAATTTTATGATGTTTGCTCATATTTTGTGTATAAAAAGATAACCGCATAAGTTGCATCATAACAACAATTTATCTTTGAAATAAGAGTTAGGTACCTAGGTATACTTACTAGGTATCATTTTTAGTGTTCCGTACCCGAAGAACTATCGGTTACGGGTTAACCTACGAAAATTTTCAAAGACCGTGAATTTCTATGGAAACTGTAACAAAAAATAGGTAGGTACCTAATATACTTAAATAAAATAAAAACCTCCGAAAGACCACAAATAACGCAATATTTTTGGTTTATGGTACAGAACCCTATGTGTGGGAGTCCGACCTTTGACCTTTGTTGGTTTTTAAATTAGGTACCTAAGTATATTAATCGTGATGCTATGGGTATGTGCGTATGTTAAGTAAACAATTTTTAGTGTTACTTGGGTAACTAGGGGTCTACCTGGACATACCTCGTACCTACATACCTACCGGCTATTCTTTGTCGAGATACCTAAAACAAACCGATAATAAAAAAACAAGATTACCTCCTAAACTTGTTTTTTAATCGCATAAGTGGGTAAGAGAAGAGGAAGCCACTTGCAAGTTAGGGTTGCCACCCGTATATTATATAGGTACCTACGTATATTTTAGAACGGGCCCTACTATATTAAAATGTTTTGTAGGTAGATACTATACAACGTGTAACAGAATAAACGCAATATACTCATCATTATGAACAATTTCTACGAAAAATACTATATTTTTAACGCTAGTTTAAATTTTGAGAAGTATTTTTAACAAAATCTCATAAAAGGCCAAAGTAAGTTAATAAAACTTAGTTTAGCTAGGAGCCAAAACGTTCGAGCTTGCTCTAGCATCCCACAGTCCAGTATTTCTCAAAATTTTCTGCAAGAGCCCATAATTTGACTCGTTTAAGAAAGGTCAAGAATTTTCTAGAATTTTCGACATTTATCTTTCTCAGGGCTGGAAAGCTCAACGCAGAGACTTAGTTCGCCACTGATTAAAATTCAAAGTTTTTTTTTAATTTTTTTGGTGTAAAAATAAAAACATTGAATGTGATGTTGATTATGGTTCTGGCACTTCACCTAAATTAACAAAAAAAAAATGGAAAAGGGTCTAAAATAAGTATCTAACGAAAAATAAAAACGAAATAATTGTGTAGGTACTATTTTTTTCAGAATTTTCTAAATATCTCGAACCTACTTATTTTAATTTTTGCAACGATTTGCTAAAAATACTATTTTTCCCTTCAAAAAAGTTGGCAACACTACCAGGTAGGCACCATAGATGAATTTTTTATATTTCTATGGGTACCTTTGCACTCATTTCAACAAGCTATCATCGCCGTCTATTCTGTCAACATCTCACCTTTTAAACTTAGGTGGAGTGAGCATGAAGAGAACTGTCATTTCATTGACAGGAGTGATTGAGAAACGGTGTGACGTGAGACGGTGACAGGATTACGGAATCGCACTGAAGTTTCGTCAGCGATCTCATTATTGCAGTACCTAGACTTGGCTCATGTCAGGTGGATCGAAGAGTATCTCCAAATTGTAATGTGACAGATTGTCAAATACTTAGCTACTTGTTAGAGATGCTGTGATTGGTTGAGGGAATTTCAACAGCCAATCAGTCGTAAATCTTACGTTGAATTTGTGACGCGTCGTTAGTTATATTTCAAATTTATTGATCAAGAATCATTCATTCCTAATTTACTTATTCTTCTTACATGCTGCGGCGTCAATTGGTGTAAGGGCAAGAGAATGATGACTTTTCTTATAATTCTGAATTCCGTTTAGTACGAAGTGTTTTAGAACTTCAGAAGTGCTTGATCATAAATATTTCATTAAGGTTGATGTTCTGCGTTTTGCGGTCGGGATTTTTGTTACAAATCTGTCAAATCGTGTTGTCATTCATTCTTAGTTCGGTTTCGGGACTAATCGTAAGTCCGTAGGTGATACGGAGTAGAAAACGCCCGGCACTAAGGCCGAAACTAAAAACTTCGGGCTTAGAGAGTAAGTAGACCCCCTGATTGATGAGACAAAACAATTTACCTTCGATTACTAGATTATTAGAAAGAGAGAGGAAGCATAATAATTTCTGTCTAATCCTGTCCATGTCCACCGGTGGCGCACCCCGCCTGGCAAGACTTTTGTTTCATGGGGCGGCCGCGGTGATGTACCACCGGTGGCTATATGAAGATTTGCGCACCTAGGTATCTAGTTCCAAAGGGCACCTACGAATGGTTTGACGCAGCAAGCAAGCAACGCGTTACAGTATTATTAACGTAAGTGAATTTTGAATATTATGAAAAAACTATAACCCACAATCTGTTACATCATACAGAAATATCATTAGTGTAAGTGAACACTTGGGCAGGGTGCACGACGGGTGAGTTGTCAAACCATTCAAATAAGATGGAATGACAGCACACTTGTCGTTCACTCCGCCTAGGTGAACACCGTGAGGTGTCGACAGAATCGACCGGCTGTATCCAATAGGGTAAAGTCGAGATAGATGCCCCAGTGGTATAGGTACCCCAATTGCAATTTCTCTAGTTTCGCGGATGAATCGCGTGCTTTATTATTTATCTATCGAGAGACTTTCCAACTACCACTAAGTGGACCGTGTCTCATGTCTCTGTGTGATTGCATGGGAAGGCAAAGTGCGATCAAAGTTTTTTCGGGATAGATGCCCTGTTTTTCAGCGGGTCGTCTATCCTAAACGTGATCTATATGGAATATGCATCTATCCCATATATGGGATAGATGTCCCAAAATGTAGAGGTCCGCAAAAATCGCTAATACTCTGGAAATATAAAAGATAATGTTTTTTATTTTCATAAATTTGTAGAAAAGAAGCCAAAGTACTTGCCAGTTTTGCAAATGAAATATTTTGATTTTTGTACTGGGAAATAAAAAAATATTTCAAAAAGTGTGGCATCTATCCCGGTTTTACCCTATCCAATTCAAATAATTAATATTATGTGCGAAACGAGTAACATAGCAGTAAAGTTTTACGTTATCCGATACTACACTTACGTCAAAAACATTCGTGCTAAACCCTATGTATCAACTAGTAGGTAAATGCTCTAATTGAAGTCTGTTACTTGACATCAAATTACTGTAGCCTGTACCTGTAGCCCAATTATTGAGGCTTCGATTTCGTCTTTGACAACTATGTATGCACAATTTGCTTGAAACTGGAGACACAGACACTAGTCTAGCTGGTTAGACAAAGGTATATGTACATATATGTCTAACCCACGACACCGGATTTTTGTGAATGCCATAAGATTGTAATACTTAAATCGTTGGCTGGATAGTTTACAACATAATAATTGTCTTATCGAGAAGAAAGAATTTACAATTTTATTGTTTGTTACCGGATTATATTTATTACAAACACAGTTAAGTAGTTTGTAATAAATCTATCATTGTAAACACTTTCTTCTCGATATGAAACGGATATATTGTACCTAAACTATCGAATTTGAATGGGATTTATTGTATTCGAAATTATCTGTTCACATCGATGTTACAATCGACGAAAAGGATGCAGTGATACTACATGCAACTTGTGGATGCAAGCATACACTTGTGTTTTTATTTTGGCTTGATAAAAGAAGCAGTGAACCCGCATCAACTTCTGTCCATATTGGAGAAAACCAAAACTGTCTGGATTACGAGGGGAACTTATAAATAGACAGATAGGTACTTATGTAGACAAATAGAATAGGTAGTCATACAACATTTTTGTAAAAAGATAATTGTACCTATGGGTACAATGGCGGTCTTTACAAATATACAGAGCGATTGTGTTTTTGCAATAATCCGGTGACATGAATATCCGAACTGCATCGGCAGGTGTCGTGTTTCTGGATGAAATAAAATAGTCAATAATCTGTCTTTCCCCTGATTGTACAAATGTACAGCCCTTTGATTGCCCCGTCGTCGGGTAGTCGACACACCCTTGCAAGCGTCCCCTTTTTATCCAGAACCCACGTCACACAAAAGAGCACTCTGCAGCGGGCAAGCAAATACAAAATAACATCGAAACATGTCGAAACGGTTCCATTTTATTTTTAAACTCACTAACACGCACGTCACTCGAATTTTAATAAAAAAATGGATGCAGGCAGCGCTTAAAGGGTTGGGGTTTGGTTCAGTTTTTAATTATTAAAGTTTTTGTTGATTTTTGCAGTATATTTTGCTTTTGTTGCCGTTTTAGTATTTGTATCAGGTAAATAGATTGTTAGATTGGACGGGTGACACATGAAAATGAATAAGTTTCTGTGTCTGAAATAATATTAAATATAGCTTGTCATATTCTAAGGTTGGTTTGGTCCATAGAAATATAATAATTACCTAATCTATTGTTTAGTCCCATTCTTCAAATTGATCATTTTTAGGGTTCCGTACCCAAAGGATAAAAACGGGACCCAATTACTAAGACTTCGCTGTCCGTCTGTCTGTCTGTCTGTCACCAGGCTGTATCTTATGTACCGTGATAGCTAGAGACAGTTGAAATTTTCACAGATGATGTATTTCTGTTGCCGCTATAACAACAAATAGGTACTAAAAACAGAATAAAATAAATATTTAAGTGGGGCTCCCATACAAAAAACGTGACATTTTGCCGTTTTTTATATATAATGGTAGGTACTTACGGAACCCTTCGTGCGCAACCGACTCGCACTTGGCCGGTTTTATTTGGGTAATGACCCTCGTTCAACACACGAGTACAAGTTGTAGAATCAGATCAGATGCACACTAAATGGAATTAAAATAAAATGTACAATATTATCACAATTATCCTCTTCCGAACTAATTGAAAACTTCCTGCATGTTCAATCTATGTAGGTAAACTAATTAGTAGTAAGTACTAATTAGGTATGCACCGGCATTCAATATCGTGATAAAGTTTGCAGTTCTTGCATGCCTTGTAACTTGTGCTATCATCAACCGTAACTATTAGTTGAGCTTGTTATGTGCCACCTGAACTATGCCACTTTATTGCATTCTGCCTAGAATAGTATACAGATAACTTCAACACTATGTTAGAATTCTAGTTTTAGTACCTTCAACTGTCGATTACTGATAAAATGCAATTTATCAGTAGGTAATCTGATCAAGATTTTTAACAATAAACAAACATTCCATAGGCCTGTATTTTCCCAGTGCAGGGTAAAAGCCTCCTTACTCTTGCATTTCCCTACCATTAATTGTAGCAATAAAATTTTAAAAAAACAACTGATTCTATATTCAAATACTTAGTTTTTGAATTTAGAATCCGCGAAACATTTTTTTTTCATTTGAAAAGTAATCCATTATTCAGTATAATTCATGGTGATTTAATATTTTTATTAGTATTTTTAAAGCTTGCTATACATAAGCAAGCTTTAAAAATACTAATAAAAATATTATATTATAAAATTATTATATTATACTTGTTTTAGATCGTTTGACGAAGAAAAGGGTGTGCAATTCATAAGAGAATCTCTCAAATGCGGCGTTAATTATGTGGAAACTGGTCCCTGGTACGGCGCGGGGACGTCCGAGAGAACCTTCGGAAAGGTAATTTTTATTAAATAGAAAGAAAAGGGAAGAAAACACATTCATCTAGCAAAAGGTGAAGGAACACACACCACACGTTACGATACTTATACATAAGTTAGACATCATCTTTCGTCATCTTTCCAGAAGCGCTCGCAATAGCACCGCAGTCGCTAACTGGAAAAACAGCTCTAATTTCCCTCCATTTTCACAAGTTTTTGACACCGCTTGTCACTGTAATGATTGCAACTTGAATTGGCACGTTTTTAAGCACGAAAAGTACCTAACCTTCTAGTGAAGGCTGCAGTATGCGAGAAACACAGGACTGGTCGGTGGGGGATACTCATACTTGGGGATATCTTAGGACTTGTGACTTAAATAAACGATGATGATGACATTTTGGCTACAGTTAAGCGGGGGTTAATAATAGATATTAAGTATGTGGAATTTTTGATACAGACAGTCAAAATGAATGAGAAAAGATACTAAAAAAAATCTTTTAAAAAACTCCATGTGTCATACATATTCCACGCCCACACTATTTAAGGTTATATTTTAGTTATTTTTAAAGACGGTACTAGGGATTAGGATTAGGAGCTCGTGGCTAAATTATAACAGCCGCACGGACCAATCTTCAAGGTTAAGCAACGCTTGCCGAGGTTGGTCTGTGGATGGGTGACCATATTAACATACCGAGACTCCCCGTGCCTCGGAAAGCACGTAAAGCCGTTGGTCCCGGCTGTCATTTGTAGATCTTTGGCAGTCGTTACGGATTGTCAGAAGCCAGAAAATCTGACACCAGCCTTGCCAAGAAGTAGGTACCTTGTGACCCAGTTAATGGGGTGTGGAGGTCTGGTAGGCAGCCGCTCCACGTAAAATACTGGTATTCAGCTGAATCCGGTTTGACTGGGAGCCGACCCCAATTTGGTTGGGAAAAGGCTAGGCAGATGATGATGACTAGGGGTTAGGAATGAACTAAAATAGACTATTTTATTATTAGAACAAAAAGCCTGGAATTACAAGACAGAACAGAATTGATATCTAAATGGCTTAATACATTATAATTACAGGAAATTAATGCGAGACCCTGCCTGGATACTGGATACAGATGGCAGACAGATTTGGGAACGTACCTCCCTATGATGATGTCTAACTGTTTTTATTTTGTTAATTTACTAAATACTCGTATGTGAATTCACTTTGAAACTGTTGATACACCTAATTGTTTTGCAGGTTGTTTAGGCGTCAGGTTAATATGTGTAGTGTGTAATAAAGATGAAGGTACTCTTACACTATACGTAGAATTCACTAGCTTCTGTTTTTCATTATCTAAGAAACCTAGGATATCTCTACAGGTTTTATTTTTCATAAATAAAATGCATTCGTTTAATTCTACATTCCTAATTCAAAATTTATGGTCAGCGACACCGTATTTCCATTTGAAGTTTCGGAACCTTAAAAATACAGTCATACGCTACATCATCCTCTTGGGATGTGTACCTAGTAGTACAATCTCGAAAAAGTCAAGCCATTTTATCTACTTATTAGTTTGTTTCAAGAAATACCTACGGTCCAACCACAGATGCGGGTCATGCTTGATCTTTAGAACCACTTCAGTTCACACTTTTATTGAATACCCATAGTATTCAATTAAAATTTACCTCAAGGTGGTATATTAGGGATTCTGTTATTTTAATCTAAGTATTATTTATGATTTCTCCCTTTTTTTACTGTTATTTTTATTCTTGTAACGATTTCCCGCCTGTAACGTATTACTATGTTCTTCAGTTCCTCATTATTTAATTACGTCTTTGTTATTATGTTTAAACGATAACTTTACTAATATCTACATAATAACCACAGATTTTATAAATACTAGTAATTATAAAGCAAAGTTGTATTGCATCAATTAAATACTAAGGAACGCACTGCATTCAAATAGCCCTCGGTTATTTGTCTCAAGTGACTTCCTCTTGGATCTGCTAAGTACGCTCATTTACACTAGATCAAAATAATGACGTCAATCACACTAAAATATGATTTGTAGATACAAGTATGTACCTTTCAATAAATTACCATGATTAGACACGTAAAATGTATTCCTTATTAACAGGCGCTGGTCGGAGTTCCGAGGTCGTCGTACTTCATCGGAAGCAAAGTGGGAAGATATGAGCAGGCCACGGAGAAAATGTTCGATTTTTCTGCGGAGAAGACGGAGGCTGGGGTGGACAACACGCTGCGACTCCTTGGCTTGGACTACGTGGACTTGATACAGGTCAAGATCATGCGAGCGCTGCCCATGTGTCCCTGCCCCACTCTAATATCTTCCGGCCATCAATCTTACGTAACGTGACCAGAGGGGACTTTGAATCGTCCCGTGCATGCTCGCGAACTTGACCTTCATCTGATAGGTGTAAATCACGGCCACTAGATTGTCGTAGATGCATTTATTCTATATGCACAGCCAATTGAGACTGGCAGCTGTTCGTTGTGAAACCATTTACGTTTCCGCTCGGTAAATTCCAAATTGGTACCTACATACACTACGACTGTTATTCCGAGAAAAACAAAGTGTGATAGTAGGCAAACCAGACACTGTGATATTTTAATTAACCACTTTTATATTTTAAATTGAACATAAAAAGGCTCGTTTTACAAAAGTTTTCCGATAAAAGGCATTTCAAATGGCTACATTAAGATAAAATGATACATTAAGCCCAATTAATTAAATAAGGTAAACCATGCGATGTGATGAAATATCACCGAGTGTGAATATAAATGTTTTATAATATCGGTTGAATTTATTTCCGTGAATCCTGTTTCAATTTGATCAGGATCCTTTTGCGAACATCAGAGTTGTGGGGAAAATTCTATAGAAAAGTGGGGTTGAGTTGTAACGTATACGATATTCATACCTCGAGTCATCGATAATTCGATAGGTACATAGATTTCAATACGTTACATATTTTATGAAACGTACCAGGTTACAAAATCTAGCGTATTGAACTAAGATCTAGCGTATTGAGTTAAAACCTAAGTAGGTATATGGCTACCTATATAGGTAGCGTATTTAATCACATAGGAAGGATAGTAAGAGTTCATTGTCTCGGTGTAATAGAGGAGGTTCTATGTTAAACTGTGTGTATGTTTTTTGTATTAATGATCTAAAAGCAAGATGGCAATTGTCTTCAGGTATTTGTTTTAATATTGAATATTAATGCATGCAATTTTTAGCTCTAGTAAACAATTATGAAATATTTTTTTTAAATATCTTCATCGGCGATGATTTTATAAAGCTTCAAAGTTGACAAATAGAAAGGGAAGTCCGATACCAACTCTGACGTCAAATACTATGATGCCTATACTTACAACTGTAATAGAAAACGGCGTTTTCACGAGAGGGACAAATATACTGTGTTGTTTATCATTAGTTATATCTCGTTTGTTTTTATGGATCATTTTGATTCTAGTTTCACTGTTAGTATTATATATATTTTTTAATATTTCTAAATATAGATACTTACTCCCTACATCAACTTATTGCGAACTATTTACCGCAATAGTACTGCAGCTATAAAAATCACCAAAACCTGACCATCCTTTCTTATTGAAAGAGGTTTCAAGCAAGGAGACCCGCTGTCCCCCAAGCTTTTCACTGCCACCCTTGAAGAGGTTTTTAAAAATCTCTAATCCCTGGGCAGATAAAGGCATTATCGTCAGCGAAAAAAGGTTGGCTAATCTGCGCTTCGCCGACGATATTGTGTTATTCTCATCATCGGCAGCTAAACTAGGCGAAATGCTGAGTCACGATAAGGCAAGTCTCGAAATTGGACTTCGGATGAATATGTCAAAGACCAAACTCATGACTAACAGCGCCCAAAATAAACTGTGTGTGGGAGGTGTGGTGGAGTGGAGATTGCATTATGTTCCAGGCGAGGCAAGAAAAAGAAGTTGATCCCCGCACCGAAAACGCCTGGAAGAGCTATTGGTCGATGAAGGCACTCATGAAAGGAGACCTTCCAATTGGCCATAAACGTAAATTGATGGGCATCTGCATTCTCCATATTCTTACATACGGAAGTCAAACCTCGTTTTTACAGCTCAGCTGAGGTTCAAGCTTGAGGTTTGCCAGCGAGCAATGGAGTGCAGAATACTGGGAGTCAGATTAAGACCGCTTAGAAACACAGTGCTGCGCTTCAAAACACAAATTCGCCGACATCACTGAAAGCTTAAATGGGACTGGGCCGGACACGTATGCCGCATGTCAAACGATTCATGGGCTAAAGCAACCACAATGTGGGTCCCAGAAAACTTCCGGTGGCATCGCGGCAGACCCAGGCGAAGATGGCGGGACGAGCTTGACGCCTATCGACAGGATTGGTCAACACTAGCCCAGAGCCGGGAAGAATGGAAGGAAGAAAGGGAGGCCTTTGCCCTGCAGTGGGACGGAATCACAGAATAGGCTAAAAATAAAATAAATATTTATTATATTTATAAATAATTATTGATAATAAATATATTTTTTCATGCATATTCCCTTATGTACTTTTATGACCACTTTGACTAAAATATTCCATACTTGAATAACTAATTCAAGAAAATTTTAATCCATCGCTTTTAATTCAAGTATCGACGTAAGCGTTTTGTGTTTGAACAGATTTTTGAGTGACCATTTGCATTAAAAAAGTCCTATAAGTACTAAGGCATTTGAACTATGTAAGTAAAGTGTATTGTTCCAAAATTTGATAATTATCTCGAATTCCAAATTCAAATATAGACAGACGAAAATAACAATAGTAACAAAACCGCCCTGATGGAGTTTCGACGCTCGGCCGACTCAGGGGGTCTATATTATCTAAGCCCGTAATCCTTAGTTCCGGCCTTAGTGTCGGGCGTTTTCTACTCCGTATTACTTACGGATTTACGATTAGTACGTTAGCCCGAACCCGAGGAACAACTGTCAAATCGTGTTGTCATTCATTCTTAGTTCGAGTTCGGGACTAATTGTAAGTCCGTAGGTGACACGGAGTAGAAAACGCCCGGCACCAAGGCCGAAACTACGGACTTCGGAATTAGAGAGTAATACCCCTTTGGTGGTAGTTTGAAATCCAATAGTGCAATATAATATTCAGACATTCAACAATCCCGTTCCCTTCTCTCGAGTCTACCATATTCTGTTGCAGATTGAGACTCGATACGCTTCTATTCAGGTGTTTCAGAAGTGCTTTTCAACTTTTGTGGTCGGGTTTTTCAAAGTCAATATTTTTTACTACACACCTCGAAAACTAGAACTATGCCCCACCGCTTTTAGACACGACATGAGGTGTATTTCGCTCTAGAGTGCGGCAAAGGCGCTAGACAGCCCCCGCCTGTTCAATTGATTTTAGGTATATATCACACCATGCTGGTCCATCAACCCTCACCAAAATCGACGTCGGCGAACAAAAAAATCCGCGAGCCATTTTAACAATAATTTGTAACAATTTTTTCGAGTATGTTTGTTAAAAAACGTCATTGGCACATGGGCATTTGTCATTACTGTTTCACGGCTCCATAACGGCCTCACCTTCGGTTCGGGCGTCTCATCTGCTCGGCTTGCATCAAATGCATCAAAATGTTCTATTATATTTTGCTATTATTTCTTTCGATACAGAACCTCACCCTTAAATATGACCACGTAGGTACGTTCTGTTTTCAAAAGAACCTTCATATGAAACACCTTTATAAATACAAAAGTAAAAAAGCAAAAAATATGCGGCCACGAACAATCAGGCTTTTAATTCATTAAACACTCTCGTTTTTAACAGGGCTGAATAAAATACGAGCGAAAAAAGGAAATTGGAAAAGCGACCACCAATTATGGAAAATGCCCGGCATTTACTCTTATTGCATTTTATATTTTCCAGTACAGCCTGCGCGGTCCTCAGTTACCTACACATCCTTTTTGTTTGTATTTACGAACTTGTTTGAGTTGCAGCGTTCCGTACGCCTGTTCGTCAGCGGGTTCATGAACAGTAAAAAATTAAATCGTATTTTTTGTTATTATGTATTATTACTTATTTTATGAATGATAGATAACCTGTAGCACTGGTTTACAATTTTTTAATTATTAGGATACAACCTTGCAAGAAATTGATATGCTAGGACGTTATTGTAATTTTAATGTTTTTGTTATATTTTGACATTTTTATGTGATGATCTTAAGTGATGACTGTGATGAGTGAATGATGAGAATTTTTATTATTCTGTTTTGTCAATTGCGTTTGTTCTGTTATACGTTATTTAAGTATGTACTTATGTAGTTTAGGCATATCGTGTGCTTCCCGTAAAGACTATTGGTAGGCTGGGTAGGACCATTTAGGGCGAGTTTTTATACTTAGGTACGTTATTAACTCAAACAACTGTTAAATGCGTTTAGTGAGATTTTTTTTAAATACTTCGTACCTAATTGTTTTTAAATACTTAATTACCTAATAGTTATTAACATGACCGGCTTAAACTAAATATTGATCGAAAACGCATATTAATGAAATGAGGCTCATAATTTTTAACCAATGTCTTATTTTATTATTAACTCAACCAAATGGGTGGTATGGTATGGGCAAATAAATGAGATGTACTAGGTACAATACTTGTCTCAGTAAGACAAAAATTGTAGATACTTTTCGTTTATTTGACCAAGATTTGATGATTTTTCTGGAAAAAATATATTTGAAAATCCTTGACATGTGTAGGTACTATTAAGTTAGTTCAAGCACTTTTCCAAAATCCGATTGCTTTTCGTAATATGATGAAAAGCTTGAATTTCTCATAAATGGCATATTATGCAGTAAAAGCGACTAAAACTAATTTTACATATGTGGCATAGGTGATATGCATTGCAGTAAAGGCGACTGAAATCATATTGTGTGTTTTGATAGGTCAAAGACCCTATTATTTGAGTACTATCAAAACACTACATGAGTACTTAGATACATACTTTTTGAAAAATGTTATCTTAGTACTAAAATATTTTTTCACTAATTTTCACAAATCGTACGATATGTTATTATTATTTTATCGTACGAATAAAGAAACGTTACACGTTTAAATTTTGGTTATTCTTCTGTCTTTGTCATGCAAAACGTCCTTTGTACTAGATGGCGCAAATTCACTAATATGGCGTGACTTCTGAGTGACGCGCAATTAGTGCAGTCTCTGTACTTCACAGATTTAAAAAAACTTACAACTCCGGCATTTTTAAAAGTATGTTGTGTCTTGTTATTTCTCTAGGTTTGACAAAATAATGATCTTCATAGAGGCCAATGCAATCCGTGTCAGCACTTCAGCACTAGAGCACTCGTTACCAGGCGCTGATGCTTCAAACGATAATAATTGAAAATAGAGACGTTACAGTTTTGAGCTTATTGCCAGTGATTTTAAAAAGTTCACAACTCCGTCACTTTTTGAGATTATTATTACGTCTTTTCTTTTGGTCCGGGTTTTAAATAATAGAAAAAAAACAGTCAACAGCCCTAAATATGTCTCTTCACAGAGATCACTGAAATCCGTGTCAGCACTTCAGCAGTAAGGGCACAGCTGATTCATCAAACGATAATGGTTAACGTGCACGGTGACCACCGCAATTTTGCGCCTGCTGCTGATTGCCCTGAAATTGTTTCCTTGTAGGGAAGAATCTATACATAAAGTTTAAAAAACGATTACCTACATTACGTTTTTAGCAGCTTATCTTCGATCGTTAAAATAACAGCCGCACGGTACGATCTTCGTTGCCGAGGTTGGTCTGTGGATGAGTGGCCATTCATTGCAAACAGAGGCCCCGCGAGCTTCATCCAGATCGACTGGAAGCCGACCCCAACATAGCTGGGAAAAAGCTAGGCAGATAACGCTGATAATTCAATTCACTAGTAGGTAGGGCTACGCACCTAATGTACACTAAACAAAGCTATTTGGTATGTAGGCAGCTAACTACATTTTAAACAATGTTGTGAGGGTGCTGAGTAATATAGATAATTATTGTACAGCACACTCGTAAGTCATCATAAGCTTAAAAAGTTATAATGCACACAAATAATACATTTAGTTATAAAATAAATTTCTGAAGACCGGCTGGACCGATTTGATTAATTTTGGTTTTGAAATATTTCTGGCAGTCCAGGGAAGGTCTAAAAAGTGAGAAACATAAATAATAAGTAAAGGAAAATACTAAAAATGACAAATTAATTTTCCAATTCAAACTATTCCTACCTGTGGAACATTTGATGTTCGTCCTCTTCTGTCTTTTTTAGAAATATAAAATAGTGTCTCTTGGTTGTCAAATATTTATAGACTATGCGTTCAGAAATATGTCTGTTTCATAGCTGTTGTATGCGTAATATGAGGTCCGATCTCTGTAGGGTAGGTGTAGGGCAGGTTTTACATAAATATATGTAGGTGATACGAAGTTCACCGGGTCATCTAGTTAGAAATAAATATTGGTAGTGTAGTGAAAAAAATAATATTTTGCCTATACACCAAAAGCTTTGTTGATTGTACATTCGTAAATACCTCCGTGCCTCGAAAAGCAAGTCCCATTTGTCTTTTGTAGATCCCTAAATAGTCGTGACGGGTAGTCAGAAGCTAGAAAAACTGAAACCAGCTTTGCCAAGGGATATTGTGTTCCATTCAGCTGGTTTCAGTTCCGGTTAGACTGTAAAACGACCCAAACTTAGTTGGGATTTAGCTGGGGCTGTATGAAACTGTTAATAACTGTATATTCATTATGAGTTTACAGTAAATCTAGCAGAACCCTAAGCTACCCTATGTGAATATGTTCTGGGAAAAAGGTCTACAGACATGAGACAATGGACATTTTCTATGATTCTTTATAACCAATGACGTGTTATATAAATATCCACCTATACTCGTAGATGCGTCATGCACTAACATCGCAGCTCTAAAAAATACTAGGTACTTACAAAGTATAAAATAACTTTAATTTCGGAAGTCGGGTGTTTTTGGTTGAAGCTTCGTTTTTTGACACCGACTTCCGAAATTAAAGTTATTTTATACTTTTTAGTGTTTTTTAGGGTTCCGTACCCAAAGGGTAAAAACGGGACCTTATCACTAAGACCCCGCCGTCCGTCTGTCTGTCTGTCTGTCACTAGGCTGTATCTCATGGACCGTGATAGCTAGACAGTTGAAATTTTCACAGATGATGTATTTCTGTTGCCGATAGCGGCAACATAAATTATCATCTGTGAAAATTTCAACTTTTTTTATTCTGTTTTTAGTATTTGTTATTATAGAATAACAAATACTAAAAGCAGAATAAAATAAATATTTAATTTCCGACTTGCACTTGGCCGGTTTTTTTTTTCGAAGTCAATTGTTTTTTTTGTAAAAAACTTTTTAGTGGTGGTTAGCTTTAACTAAACCCAACGCAAAAATAATCATCAAGATCGGTTCATAAACAGTAAAGTTACCTATGCCCGAATATCATGGTTCGGCTCACATCGGCTTACCGTACAGCGTACTGGCGTGATACTGGTAAACAATGACATTTATTGAAGAGTTTCGTTACCTATCTCCGAAGTTCTTCATTAGATCTTCACCAAATTGAAATGGGACCAGTCCGGGCAAATAGGTACTCCTTCGAACACGAAAAAAAAAATCAAAATCGGTTGGCAACGCATGTTTAGTTTACATAATTAATCATTGTATAAAACAGTTTATCTTAATAATATAAGTAGGATATTCCTAAATTATGCTTAAGAGCGTTTACGCGGCACGGCTTTTCATACAATCTTTCAAATCCTTATTCTTCAAAATGAATGAACCGATTTTAACGAAACTTGGTATGCATACGCTAGATATCCAGGTCTAAATAGTTATAAGAAAATATTTTTGAATAAGATTTCAGAGGGAGAGAGAGAGCGATTTTAAGTTTTCTATAGAAAGTGAAAAATCACTATATCCTTCCCCCTGAACTCTTTTTCAAAAATGTTTTCTTATAACTATTTAGACCTGGATATCTAGCGTATGCATACCAAGTTTCGTTAAAATCGGTTCATTCATTTTGAAGAATAAGGATTTCAAAGATTGTATGAAAAGCCGTACCGCGTAAACGCTCTTAAGTTCCCATGTAAAGTCTATCGATTTGGTTGCTCTTATACCTACTTGACATTGCTACTCGTACATAGGATACCTACTATTCTCAGATTTCTAAGGTTTTCCGCCTAAGTTTCACAGGTTTTCAGGCTAAATTACTAACAAACTTCGAATTTTTAATTCAGAAATCGAGGGCAAGAAGGTTTCTATGTCTGTAGGTAGGTAGGTATGTTATTTATCATGAAACGTCTGTGTAATTGATACCTACCTTAATCATTAAAAATATTGGAATGTGATACACAAATCAAGCATTATTTTGTATATAATTTATCTGTTCTTTAGGTCCATGATCCCACATTCGCGCCTGACATTTCGGTGGTGTTAAAAGAAACTTTACCAATGCTTGAAAAGGCAGTGAAAGACGGCAAAGCAAGATACATCGGTCTCGCAGACTACGATATTGGCCTCATGAAGGAAATCATTGAGGAGTCTGACGTGAAAATCTCTTCGGTCCTGTCATATGCGAAGTCTACGCTCTGTGACAACCGTCTGCAGAATTATACGAGCTATTTCAAGGTATTTATGATACGATTATACGATACTAAGTATCTAAATTTGGTATTGAACATCCAATCGCACTGTGTTGCTGTTAACTAGTAAGGTTTTTTAATGGATTTCAATAGTAGGTATTGGCACCTACCAACCTTATATTTTCAGGTATAGGTACTTACCTTGTAGATGATTAAATACCTACAGTGCTCCAATGTGTTCTTCATGATGTTGTCAAGATTACAAAAAATGCCTTACCCTTACCTACGTACTATTCCAAGTCATGTCTTCCAACTCGACTCCATCTCGAATCATCAAATTGTTATTTCGAGGGTTTTTTCGAAGTCATAGCGACAGTCGATTGGAGGTCCTACAAAGACTTGGATGGGACCTTGGGAAAAAGTTATCTTTTTCTAGCTGTCTTAAATCGCATCACAAAACCGCATGGAAAAATATCAAGGAGCAGAATATTTCATTACGGTTACACCGACGTACCGCAAAAGAAGAGGGCTGCAGAACTATGTTACGGACCTTTGTTTATGATAAAAAATACTTGTATTATCTCACATGCCTACCGTACGAAGCGCGACACGCTTCGACAATGCAAGGCTCGCCGAGCCGTCCGCTAAGACTGCATAACCTGCAGTGTATTCATGGAATGCGTCTAAACATACCATTGTTTGTAACCACAATCCTGTAGGTTATAATTATTATTGACACTGGCTACAATAATGAGTATGCTGCATCATTAACCCCAGTGTTTCCTAAGAATGTAGATCAGCCCAGAGCTGGCAGTCTAATTAGTATAGGCTATTCAGTAATCTGTGGTATAGGAGTAATCTGTGGTATAGGCTGCATTCTGCCTAGAACCTATTTATTTTCACAGCCAGCGAATTAGCCTTAATAGGTACCTATGCAAAATATTACACACATTCAGAAGTATTTAGGGTTCCATATTTGAGAATGTTTGTGGATACAGTAGCCACAACGCCGTGTGAACTAACCCTGTAGCTATAGGTAGGTATGTAATCGTTCTGCTGCGGCTTCCGCCGAGCGAGGACCGGAGTTCGGTTCCCGACTCGCGGGCAAAGTGTTATTGAGTGGTTCCATTTGAATGCCATTGTCTCATGCATAAAAATCGTTCAAATTTAAGTCACTATATTTTCTCAGCGACACTCAATGACAAAAACTTCTGAGCTATCAATTAACATTTAACAACTCTTATCAGTGTGTGACTTCGAAGTGAAGGCAAACGCTCCTTAAAATACATGAATTGCCTCTCCGGTACTTCAGTAGCAGCAGCAGCTCAGAATCTGGATTCGTGCCCGGTACATGGCAATGGGTTCCTCCCCTGTAAAACTGTAGCTGTAGGTGCACCTTTTTTAATGGATAGGAAATCATCAAATGACTCCTTCCGCTCTGGGTGGAGCGGGAGGGGGTGTCAGACTCTTACTGACTAAAACCCATCCGTACTCCACCTAGTGCCCTTTGCTTTCCAGGGCCGCGGTTACTCTTTCGAACAAAATCCGCAATCCTGGCAGGGTAGGTGCTACACATAATTATAACATCTCGAGCAATAAAGTCGTGATATTTTGCTATTCTTAATATAATTCCAGAGTAAAGGAGTGGGTGTGATCAACGCGGCTGCTACAGGCATGGGTCTCCTCTCAAACCAAGGTCCGCAGCCATGGCACCCCGCTAGCAATGACATCAAAGCCATTTGCAAGAAAGCTTCAGATTATTGTAAGGTAAATATGTCATCATCCACTGCTGGGCTTCGGTAAGCCAAGGTGCCAATATCCAGCGTAACCGCTTATTGGGATAGCTTAAGTTTCATCACAACTGAAAACGACCGATCAATACAAATATTGTTCAGTATACAACTTTCACCCAGTTCCTGGAACGAATATTTTCGCAAACATGATGTGACAAGAGGCCCTAGACATTGTGCCATTCAATTATCGAATGCGATTGTCGAAATGCCAAAATGTAGGAATTAGATCACGTGACATTTCGATAGCATCTGTCAATCCCATACGTTTTGACCTATTTATTGACAATCGCCTTCGCTACGCCACCGTTGACAGAATCTCATTTGTCTCGAGCCTAAGTTGTCTTAACCACTCGGGCCCAACATGTGAAAATTCCCTAATATAAAGTAAATCTTATGTATATGTAAATAAACATTAAATTCGCGATTAATTCGCGACACACCGGTGTGTCGCCGGGGCCGGACAGGAGTATGCAAGTCGACTGATTAATATAATAAAATGTCTTTGAAGCAACAAAATTAAGTAAAAATACGTAGAAAGGTCCTAGAGTGTGCTAGACCTTTCTACGTATCTTGTTTTTTTTTTTTTGTATTTTTAGTCTCTTTTGAAATTTGATTTTGGCCTAGCTGCCTAAATCGGTCAACTCGAAAATAATCTTAATTTATAATCTCTTATTATAGAAACTAACCTTATGTTGGGCTGGATGTGATTCGGTATATCTCTAGAAACCACAAGGCTTCGATCACTTATCTTTTCTTTTTCGTTACAATGATCTTTGACTGTTGGTAAGGTCGTTAGAAATATTAATTTACTGGCTTATAGGAATATCGGTAGACACATTTCCTTCACTGGCTTTTTGCGGCTACTCGATAGCATGCGTCCTCGCATCGAGCGGCCCGCGCTATTTTGTATTGTAGATTCGTAGGCACTTTTAAATTTTTCTCTGGACAGTGTAGCACACATTAAAAATACAAAACATTTTTTTACATTATTTATATAGAACGTATAATAAACAATAATATAAAAAATAACGTATTATGTATTCTAAAACGTTATTTGTTATAAATATTCAAGTATGTAGGTACCTATCTATTTTTTTACCCACGTCCGTGTGTCACTGCGGGGTGCCAACTGAAAACCAGCGCTGGGTGTCTGACGCCCAGCAAATGCTGAGATGGTAAGTTGGTAACCCTTCCGGTATGGCCACACTCAGCACCAGTTTATGTTATGTTATTGTTCTTTTTTTTAACATGTGTTTGTTGCTGTTGTGTCTGTATCGGATAAATGTTTTCTATTCTATTCTAATTCTAACTTAACTATACTTGAGGTTGTGTATGCTCGAGGATAATATCTCGGAAATTTCAGAGGTTTAATAACCGCATAAAGTTTCTTATTGCCAAAATAGTCGAGTCGCTGTTTGCACGCTCACCGCGGGCAAATAAACGCACGGTCATATTGGAAGTCCGATACAGATTGTACACACTGCCTGTGTAATTATTAATTTTAATACTGTTCTCAGAGATCCTTGAAAATTTCAGTTTGTCTTTAAAATTGGGTAAGAGGACAATGGCTCGAGGGTAAGAAAGTAAAATCTATGTTGTCTATCTAGGTACTTGTTGCGTGAATCGGATAGAAGATCAGTAGGCCTATTTCCTAAAAAACTGACCAAATGCGTGTCGGGCCACGCGCAGTGTAGTGTAACCTTAAGTTGCACTCTCAATGGTATTTATACGAGATTTTCCTTCTCCAAGTACATTTTGTAGTCGACTATTATTATTGTAGGTTGGTCGACTATTACCTAGGTACTCGTTATATAAAGATTTTATTTTACCAGTTTATCGACGTGATTGATAGATATTATGCCCAATACTTGAGTACCAAAAATTGATTGTAAGAAGCCAGAAAATCTATCCCATCATACCTAGATAAAGAAAGTCTGTCCAGTGATGAGGAGCGAGCGAAGCAGTGCATAGCGGAGTGGCGGACTGTGCGGATCTAGTCCGAGTTCACGCGACGACGCTGCCGACGAGTAATTTGAGTGTTGGCGGGCAGTTTTTTCCGCTTCCCCGCTCGGCTACCACGCACCGCTATTCGTTTTAATATGAATTTTTAATCTAGTTCGCCAATCCTTGTCCACTGAAGCGGTGCGGATATTTTATGCAATTCCATTGGCTATATTGGCACAGCTCCGCTCCGCTCATCTTCTCTCCGCTTCAGTGGACGGTCAGCCTTAGAGGTGTTTATGACAGTTTACGATTACGATGCGATCGCAAAAGTTCCATAAAAATACGGAAATTGCCCTGTGACTCTTCTACCTTCATAATTTTCTAACGATTTCTAGAAAGGGAAAGTATTTTTACGGCATTCTTAGAAACTGGGGGAATAATTTAATCGATCATTGCAAATTCCTATCCTTATTTAACATTTTTTTTACGTAGAGAAAAACCATAAGACTTTCCAAGGGCACTAGCACGTCGCTTAGCTACCTCCACCAGAAATATGCGAGGATGCGTAGCGAGTGATGTCTTTGTTAAGAACCAATAGAATCGCTTAATTTACCTTTGGCTGGGTAAATGAAGCGATTTACCTAGCTACTGACTAAAGGTTACATTACCATTCTAGGAGCAGAACGTCGAGTTGGCTCGCCTGGCGAGCTGGTTCACGCTTACTCAGCCAGGTATTGACACAAACATATGCGGTTTCTACAACGTTGAGCAATTACGGGACACAGTTGACGTACTGGACAACGGGTTGACTGGACACGAACAACAAGTCCTACGTGATATTCAATTAAGGTGCGTATATGTGTACCTACATACCTAACTACCCGAGTTAGGTATGAACTGAAATTGGTGAATTGTGAGCATGCACCTACTGTATTGTTAAATTCGGCGTTATGTTATGTTAATTTGCGAGCTGTTGATGGTAATAATTATGATTACTGCTGCACTGAAATGACAAAAAAAGAGTAACTTATGACATGGTAGTTCCGACTGCATATAACACATGGCCCATCATAGATGGTACCTAGTTCACAAATGGTGACCCAATATGTCTCTCTTTCCATCTCAACAGTCTAGAACCTTAGCATTAACCTTTCTTTCATATTGAAAATTAATTGCATACAAATGCAAACAACCCTACTTAAAAGGCATAGGTAGGTACCTATTTTGCGTCAATTTCAATTCACCCTTTACCAAGTAACAGTTGTGCTAGGGTACAGGCAGCATCGAGGGCTTTTTTATGGATGGGAAATCATCAAATGAATCCTTCCGCTCTGGGTGGAGCGGGTGGGAGTGTCAGACTCTTACCTACTGACTAAAACCCATCCGTGCTCCTGCTATACCTATTTGTCAAAAAATAAAAGGCTCGTTTGGACAGCAGGATACAACAAAGAGATTTATTTCATGTTTAAACTTATTTACTAGTAAAGTAATGTTGTATCCTGCTTTGAAAAGGGGCCTTTTATTTTTTGACAATTTTGGTGCTAAATTCACAACTCAATAGATAGAGCAAAAAAATGGTTACTGCTTAAATTACTGAGGGTTCTGTTACATTTAGCATTAATGCGTTATGTGCCGTAATACATTAGGACCGCTCAAGCACCGGCAACACACCGGTGTGCGCCGAATTAATCGCGAATTTAATGTTTATTACCAACTAGCTTCTACCAGCTGCGGCTTCGCCCGCGTGAATATCGGAAATAGCAAGGTTTCCTGATTTGTATTGTAAATTTTTTACTCAGGAAACACCCACCCTGCACCTACCTTACACCTACCCTACACCTACCTTACACCTACCCTACACCTACCTTACACCTACCCTACACCTACTCTACACCTACCTTAAACCTACCTTACACCTACCCTACACCTACCCTACACCTACCTTACACCTACCCTACACCTACTTTACACCTACCCTACACCTACCCTACACCTTCCCTACACCTACCCTACACCTACCCTACCTACATAATTATACCAGCCCGAAAATACTATGACATGTTTCTGGTCTCCTGGTACTTGATGTTTCTGGTCTCCTGGTACTTAAAAATCTGAAGTACGAAGGCAGCAGCGACTCTCGAGTTTCCACTTCCTCCTCAGTCTTCATTAATCCATGCCACTTACCGGGATAAAAAGTATCCTATTTTTTATTCCAGAATATGAACTACATGTGTGCCAAATTTCATCCAAATCCCTTCAGCCGTTTTTGCCTGATTGTTACACAAACATACAAACATACAAACATACAAACATACAAACATTCACCTTTATAATATTAGTAGGATTACATAAGGTTTAATTTTTTTTTGGGGAATTTTCACATGTCGGGGCTGGAGCGGTAGTCCAAAGTTTTGGTTAGAAAATGTATTAAAGTAAAACAATAAAATATTACAGTAAAGACTTTTATTGCTTATCTTTTTTTTTGGTTTAATTAAAAATATGTAATAATAATGTGGGGAGAGCCTACTAACGCTATTATTACACGGGCGACAAAAGAATCTGATATGCTACCATCACAAATTGAGCATACCATCCAAGAAATCATCGGGTAAGGATGCTATTACAACCGAAATACTAAAAAAACCAAGGTCTGTGACAAAGGCTATCACCGAAATATGTTATAGCATCTGCAATAATAGAAGACGGAATGGTGGGTATAACTTTAGGTACATAAGAAAGGCTCTTCAAAAGTCTGTGGAAATTACAAGACAACCTATAGCGTTAATATCTCATGCGAATAAGATCCTCCTCCATGTTATCAATAGACGTGTTAACTACTTTGTAAGCCGACAGCTACCCGAAGAGTTTTCGTCAGGTAGGTTTCGTCAAGGACAGAGGAACGGGGGAACAAAAATATTGAACATTCGCCAAATCATCAATAAGAGCAGGGAATTCAACAACCGTCCTATGCTTTAACGACTACACATGGAATGTACTACCTGAAATGGAAGCTCCTGAACACCTTGTTGCTTGAATCCAGAGTCTATACACTGAAAACAGTTATTTTATCAGGATAGGTACCAAATGCTTAAATATATTGTTCCAAACTAAAAAAAGAGTGAGACAGGGTTGCATATTGTGCCCTGCACTTTTTACATAAGTATATGGAGAGTAGGTACATTATTCGGAATACCGTTGATAACTGAGAGCAGGGTTTGCCTATAGGTGGACAGAAACTACCAAATCTCCGTTATGCCGACGACGACACCGTTCTTCTGGAATATCTTCCATGGAAGATATGAGAGATCTGTTCCAAAGGCTCGAGCTGGAAAGTGGCAACATCGGTCTCGCAGTGTACGGATGTAAAACTAAAGGGATGGTAATGGATCGAGCCGGAAAGCTAACAAATATGACCTGCAACATTCCTGGCATTACCATCGTCGACCCGACCGCTACATGTAGATACCTGGGCTCCCAAAGCTGTATTGACGGCAGCTGTCTCCAAATTAAAAAAGAGAATTGGGATAGCAAAAGATGCTCCGACCTAAAAATCACATTTGGAAGAGAAGAGAAATTGGTATCAAACCCAAGATAAGATTGATACGAGCTCTGCAGGCCTAGACAAAATACTTTTCTGTAGCGTTAACGTCAGACGCTCACGACAAAATGTATGGGAATGATGTCAATTCAAAATTGATGTCAAAAGTATTAGGTGATGACGTTTCCTCTCCACACCTAATGTCATTCCCATATATTTTGTCGTCAGCGTCTGACGTTAACGCTACAGAAAAGTCTTTTGTCTAGGCCCCCAGGTATATCCCATACTCCTGAAAGGAGTAAAAACGTAGACAACCCTGGCCCGAGAAAGGATTGATGCATTAGAGATGTGGTGTTGGAGACGAATGCTAAGAACACCTTTGACAGCGAAACGCATTAATGCATGGATCCTTAATTATCCAGTTGGCAACTCGCCAAATGCCAACAACGCATTCTTTCGGATTTCGAATTTTCGGCCGCACAATGCGCAGAGGCAGCGAAAATTTGTAAAAACTGATTGTGGTTGGGACACTGAAGGCAAAAGATCGCGCGGTCGTTCACCAACAAGATGTACCGATCAAGTAAAGACTCTTCGTCCTCCAAATTCTACACGGTCGTAAGAATCTCGCTGGACAGAAACCGGTCGAGGTAGATTATCCGTTCAAGGTACAACCCTGATGCTGAACAAGATCTTCAGAAATCATCGGCTCAGCTACCCATGCTCGCCAAATATTGCATTTATTTTCTACTAGCGACCCGCCCCGGCTTCGCACGGGTGCAAATGTGCAATGCTGATACTAAATTTACCTACCTACTACAGAATGTCCTTATAAACAACGTTTACAGCTTTTTTAATTGTCATTAGACAAAACAACGCGCCGCCGCAGGCCGGGCCGGTACCGCCGCACCGCTATGTCCCTGTATTTTAAATCTGTAATATCTTGGGAAATATTCATTTAAATTAAATGTTGCAAAGGACCATATTGATCTATATTAAATGGACAATATATTTAAGGTACTTAATTGGATAAGGATTAATGCTGTATTGCTTAAAATTACTTCGAAAATTAGCCATTTTTTTCCGTAAAATGTAAAGGATAAAAAATGGTTATTGTGGGTTATCCTTAAGAGATAGACACATACTATAGCGGACTTTTTTGTTGACCTTTTCAGCCAGTGCTTGCAATGTAAGCGCAAAAAATGTGTTTATTTACGACATCACATTAGAAACCTCTAAATTTATCAGTGTTTCTCTACAATATTATGCATGTATTATACATATAAACCCTTCTCTTGAATCACTCTATCTATTAAAAACCGCTACAAAATCCGTTGCGCAGTTTTAAAGATTTAAGCATACATAGGGACGGACAGACAGCGACAGCGACTTTGTTTTATACTATGTAGTGATAGTGAAGTGAAGCCACGATTCGTTATTCATAATATGTAAACCGCAGTATTACACATAATTGCTTTTTGTTAGTCGCAATGTCGCAATAAATTCTCCCATTAGGTAATATGTACGGCACATAAAATATAAACGCTAAATACAAACCTTAATTAAAGGAAATAAGCAATAACCATTTTTGTACTATAAATTTTATTCAACAAAATAGATTGCACCATTGCATCAACTGAAGAATAAGACTATTCTTCGATTTTCTGCTGGTTAACATACGAATGCTTAACAGCGTCCAATTGTAGCACCGATTCTAACATTGGTGATACAAAAAGTTAAGTAAGTGTAGCATTCAAAGGAATCCCTCAAACTCAATCCTAGCGATGTAAGTTCATGCTACATATATCTAGTCCTACGAAAGATACGTACAACGTACGTTCTGCCTACTAACCAGAAATAACATTTTGCTAATGAACAAGGTAGGTATTCAGTACCTATAGACAACGCTGCAGTTGCAATTTAAAACGACGAGTATCAAAACATTTTGCAATGAACAACTGGTTACAAGTAGCGCCATCTACTTATGCCACATAGTTTCCTCCGAAACATTTGGTCCCGTGACAAATCTAGGATACGACACTGACAATAAACTGCATCAAGTCTAGTCTACTAGGTTCCATGTTTGTTCATACATCAATTCACAGATGGCGCCACATTTCTTTAATAAAAAGTCGAGTACTTATATCTATCGGTGGCAGGCAGGTACCTCCACACAACGCGAGCGATTTCGAGGTACCTACCTAATAATTTAAACAGTTGCTAATTTGTTTCCACTTTTCCAGATTCTTCGACGACGTGGCCCTGCACTGGGATAACGTCGAATTGCCTGCATATAAAGCGAAGATAAATGAGATACAGAGCAAGTGAATTGCAAGTGAATTTGATCCTTAGTTAACTCAACCTATTGTCAAAAATTGTGTTTTTTCGTTAAAATGCATTTTCTATCGATATTTAGCTTGACCAAGTCAAATAAATTACTAAAAATTATGATTGGAAACGAAACAATTTGTAACCGTTAGTCGAGTTAACTACGAATGAAATAACTTGCTCTTACTTGAATTACTGAATTTATTATCTACTATATTATTTTCATATTTTATAAAATTCATTCAACTAATCACAAGTATCACAATTACCTGTGTCTAGGGTGTACGTGAATTAAAATAAAACAATATTTTACACTTTATATGATGTTTTTATTTTTTCAAGAATAAATTTCAAACTAGAACGCACCACTAATGATTCTTAATGGTACAAAAAGATAACACAATATTGCTTATAATCGACTAGTTACACGTGGAACATTAACGAACATCTTTGGAAAAACATAAATCTAATTTTGAATCACATTTTGAGCATAAATACAAACTAATATCATTGTACCACAACCGCTAGGACTCTTCAATCCCGAGTTAACATTAGCTTACCGTATAATTACCATTTCCAAATCCATAAATAATCTATCCATGTGTTGTTATGTTCATTCTTTTAACCAATACAATGAACATCTTATGCCAATAAAAGAAAACAGAATGTAGATTAAGGAATTGTCCAATATCACTTGAAGTATTTACAAAATCCCAAATATGTACAACATTCTCATCATAGGAGACAAACCCTACCTACAAAAAATTTATACGTTGGTACTTATTATGATAACAATATTATTAAACTTATGTGATAAGAAAATATTAGTATTTTTGGCATACCAATTAAAATTATTATGAAGAAAATATATGCAAACATGATACTAAGATAAAGTCAAGAAAATTTATTGTTTACAGATTTTGATAATAATAACCAGAAAATTGGAACTTCACTTAGGTTGTGAAACTTGTAACTAATATATCTGCCCACCAATCTGTTTATAGGGAACGTGCGTTGACTGTGCCATCTAGCGTAGGAAATTTTAAACTTATACCATATTAATAGGTACATAATGATGACGCTTCTGTGCTGCCACCTTGCTCCTACACGCTTCTACGGGAACGTGCCGGGCGAGGACAGCGCCATGTAGTGGTGCAAATTCGAAACTTTTACGTTGTAATTACTTAACATTGACGTCTCTGTGCTGCCACCTTTATTTCGTGCACGCTCCCTTCGATATTCAACTCTTAGATGATTAACATTTAATTTCCCAGAATGTACAGAACCAGACTACCTCCTTTATTTTATCAAATTTTAGTTAAACTTTTATTCATAAAACTGTTAAAATTTAATTAAAAACAACAATAACATAATGTCGGACGCAACTACAAGGAAATGCAACTTAATTTTAAATTTGTACTTTTAGAAATAAACACATGTTACTAGATACTGAAACCAGTAATAATTCAACATAAATTTAAATATTTCTTGCATCGTTACTTTAATTTGAAGAAAGCGATAATTGGGTCTCGTACCTATTATTATGCATTGTTGCAGTCATATATTAAAGATAGTGTAGATGTATTTCAAATAGAGTATGTCAAAAATTAAACGCTTGAAAAGTGCCAAGCGCGCGTTTGACAAGTTCTTGCCTTCAAATTTTTAATTCCTAAACCGGGGAATAATTATCTAGACTCTAGAGCCATTTTAAATGTACTTTGATCAGAAACATGGCACACAATTATATCTATCAATCAATTAATTACAACAATTTAAAAGAGTTAATGTTGATAAAATTGATGTTGCTGATAAGCCTACTATTTCTTCTTACATATATATATATACAAATATTGATTAAGTTATAATTATTGCATAATGTATATTTATAAATTATGTATAAGCTATTTACTTACTTAAATATTTATATCTACTAGACTTAACTATATAGGTACATATGAATATACAAAATACACTTAGGCGTCGAAGTATTCTCCCGCATCGCTGCCATCCGGAAACGTATACGTATTTTGTTTTGTCACGTATGTATTTTGTTTTATGTGTGCTTAGTTTATAGACAGTATTTATTAGTGTAGCGTTCTTTTTATTAATTTAAATTATAGTTATTGCATATATGTTTAAGTCACCGGATAATTGCAAACTCCGTAAGATTATAAGAAGACCGTGTTGGTTCCATAGTGAAAGTTGTTCATACCCCCCAAAAGAAAGTAAACCCCCTAAAGTTACCCCCTGTTACCGCATTTATACTGTTACATGTTGTATATGCAATAACTATATTTAACAATTTCAGTTAATGTAATATTTTAATTATAAACCTGTATGGATTTTAAATGAATATAATATGTAGGTACTCGAATGTTTAGATTTAAGTATAGTAAGTTCATACTTATACCGTTATATATATATATTTTTTATGTATTTTATATTGGGTTGCTTATTGTCAGGGAAATACAAGCATTTATGAAAATTTTAGGACTTTTAAATTTTAGAACAGATTAAACATTCAAATAATCTATACAAAATGTAAATACAACAGTATCTTAATAAAAAGCAAAAAAAAAAAATTAAAAAGATTACATAGGTACTGATTAAACATTACCAACGTATTTTTATTTGAAAGCGTGGAGCACAAAAGTAAAGAATTTTCGTTAATATTTTTCGAGCCTACCAAATTACGTACTATCCTCTGCTCCGAGACAGTGTGTAAAAAAAGGTTTTGAAAACCTCTTATAAAATAAATGATACGTTTATTATTTTAGTACACTAATTTAGGCTGACTCTTGCGAATCTCACGTTTTAACCTACCTACTTGCTTGACTATTCAGGAATAGAAGACTCGTATATTCTGACAGTAACCTAAAGTAGGGACTGAATATACGAGTCTAAACTAGTTTTTACTAACACTCAATATATTCAGCCATTGACCAATCTGTCCATCTTGACTTCGTAACGGCTTCAAATGGTACTCAGATCAGATCGGACCAAAGAGCACGAGTCCCGCGCGCCGGCGACGCGTTGCCTACAGTTGGCAGTATCTACTTATTAATTTAAAAAAAGAACTAACTATGTATTATAGCTATAGCTTTTGATAATGAACTAGACCTAAGCATAATCGTACACGTACCTAATCCAGTGCAAGTGTACCTAAATGATAAGAGCTGCCCGGCGGGAGTCAGCCTTTATTATCAATATCATGTTTGTATTTTATTCAGGTGCTTGATATAACACATATATATATGTAGAACTCAATCAAGCTACAAACTTAGTCTAGTATTTTGTTTATATAGACTTATTATTATTTAAATATGAACGAACAACCAAACGAAATATTTTTACAGTAGCCTCATAAAAAGCTTTCTAGCAGGCGTGATCGAGGTCAAGAAGCCCATTCCTGAATAAAAAAATTAAAAAAAACGCCCCGAAAACTTTTAAATCTTTTGCCCGAAATGTTCAAATAGCCATTACTTCAAAAATGAGTTATAGCTAAATATACTTTCTAATAGTCCAATTTGCAGTCGTAGATTTTAGGCCGATTGCGTTTAGACCGTGGTGTTGGCACAGGCTGACTTTCTTGCTGCTGCGGGGGCGCTTTGCCAGAATATCCAGTGCTAGGAGAGCCGGCTAATGCCTCTCGGATATTCTCTTCCTCCCCAAAAATGCCTGGTGTTGAAGCCTGTGTAACTATAATTACACCCTTTAAGTGCAATCCGCCACTGGGGGTGTGGCTGCTCTTGCCAGGTCGGATCTATGTACAGCCGTGTTGTCCTTCACCAGTGCCCGGTGGCGACATCTCTTCAGAAAACTGCGTTTCCGTCGTTGGTCCATTTATACGTCTTTATCGCCATAGCAATCATCGCCTTCTTTAATTAAATACGACACTACTGATTCTTTTAATGATCATCCCTTTGCAACAAGTGTAAATTGCTGTTACGGCTGAAGCGCTATTCATCTCGAATTTTATTTCGATTCTCGAGGCCGATACTGTGATACACCCACTAAAGTCCAAAACCTATGCCGGACATTCTTAGTTTTACTTACTCGTCGCCAATGTTGAGTACGAGGACAGACGAGTGAAACAACTGCTTGCTAGTAACGCACTTAACGTGTACTGGCTTTCGTACCTGTCGGTGCGAAGGGACACGCATAACATACGCAACAGTTCCCTTGAAGTAATTTGTATTCAGTGAATTTCTATCCATGTTTTTCTTTAACTCTCTGCTAGGCTAAAATCCGGATGCAAGAATACTACGTTCATAGAGTATTTTTGATCAATATTATTATTTATATACCATTATAAAATGGGCAATTTAGTTAAGTATATGTATTAACCGGGTTGCCTATCAAAATATGCCAGCATTTTTAATTAAATTAATAATAATCGACTTTTTGGAAAGAATTTGTTTCACTTGTTATTTATAAACTTTACTCCATTTCACAGAAATATACGTAGAGAACTTGAAAAGTGATGATTGCCGTTGCGCACTTGGCCGCAACCTCTTCGCAGCCAGGAGTAAGCAGGTAATATTTAGTAACATTTATAAGTACGTTCATGAATCATGACGTATATTCATCAGTTATATATCAAATGAAAGCTACGTTTTTTGTTTACATGACAAACAATGTGTGCCTATGTCAAAGTGTTCGCAATGAAGGGTTGCCAGCTGTTAAAGATTGTTTTGAGTGAAAGAGAATTAGCGCGCTGCATTATTCTTTAGACAAAGATGGCGATGCCAGGCCACCTGTGACAGTTTTTAAAGCCATCGCACATGCGTCGATAGCAAGTATTCTTATTCTTACCCAACGGTGCAAACAGTAGTAGAAATGAATTTCAAATACTCAAAAAGCATATATGTAAGTAATAGATTAGGTATTGCATTTAATTATTGTTATAATTATTATTTTTTTTTAAACTTATATCATACATTTTTAAATACCTATTTACAAAATACAAAAAAAAATAACAAATACAAAAAAATAACAAATACAAAAAAAAATAACAAATACCTAAAAAAAATAACAAGTATAAAAAAAAAACTTTCAAAATATAAAAATAATAGCCCACCCACCGGCATCGGGAACATGCTGCTAAAACAGGATGTGTAAAACGCACAAATGGAATAAATTATTTAAAAAAATATAGAGCATGCGTTCCGATCGACTATTCTAAACTAATAAAGGTAAAAATTTTAATTTTTTGTCGAGAAATAACCATAAGCTCAATGCTTCTTTAAAAAACAATTGACTGCATTACAAATAGCTTTTAACACCCATTGAATAATTACTTAAATATAGTTTAATTATACTATTGCACACCGATTTTAAATATTGCAAGTAAATATTCTTTTCCAGAAAACTAGGTACATAATTATATGTGTGTAAAACAAATCTAAGAAAAACACCGCAGTTCTAACTACTGTGTAAATACAGTTCTAAATAATGTGAAAATCTTGTGAAAAAGAGAAATCTCCTTGTGAAAATCTTTGGCTTGACCTAATTAAGAATAATTTATTAAATTTCTATCTAAGATCACAATGGATTTTAACCCTATTCTTAATAAAGGGATTTTTTATTTATTACTTTATTTAGCTAATTATTCTCGTTTTATCGTATAGGAATCAACTACTACATTATTTTGCGTAGAAAGAGTAGTATCCACTGTTCATTTGGTCAGATTACAGTATCGTAACATACATCTGAGATAAGTTACCTATCTAGATTGGTCGTAATAATACTAGTATTTTACAATAAATAAAGAATCGCAGTTTTTTTTTTCGATAAGGTCAACATCTGTTACGCAGTAAAAAGTTTCAGATCTAGGCCCGTTATAATAACTAGTATTTGTGTAGTAATATATAAATAGGTTTGAGATTAACTTCTCCTGAAATTGTTGCATGAGATCATCGACTAAAACTCTAATAACACAACCACATGGTATTGTACCAAATCACCATAGACTGTTTTTTTTTCTTGCAAATCGTAGCAGTTTAGAACATGAAAAAAATAATGTTTACTTCAGGATGTGCTCAAGAGTCTCTTTTAAAAAACCAGAAGAAAGAACAAATAGTACAAAAAAAATCTCGATTCAAATGTTTGAGTCCCATTTACTGAATTGTTTGACAGTTAAATAAAATCTCTTTTTAACCAACTGCAAAGAGTGGTACAGTTTTAAACATGCTCAATAAGATTTACTCGTGGATAAACATTTCTTGTGTAATTCCAACTAATCATGATATATTTGCTGCCTAGATTATAGCTTTTATTATTCATATTTTTTCCGTCCGTTTATGAAAACTTCAGCGCTACATATTCTTAAGGATGTAGGGAACTTTCCGTCATGGAAAAACATACACACGACACACATAAGGTTCCATAACAAATGCCAAAAGGGATATTTTTGTATATTATATATTTATCTTAAATGTTCATGAGATCAATGTTGAAGTCAAAACACTATCAGATAAATGAGCTGCCTGCTATTTGAATTTCGTAATAAAGTTTTTATTTTAATTATAATTTTGAAGCTTGGTATGTGTGGTAAGTATGATTTTCCTTATGCTTTATGCAAGTCTTTATTTTGAGAATTTTGCTAATTGCAGAGTCAATCTAGCGTGGGCTAGGCCTAAACAAATTAACGTAGAAAAAAAAAATGTTTTATTTATTTTGCTCAATGACACGTCTTGTATTGCTTCATATTTGCAAAAATCAATACGACGTTTATGATCACGGTGATTCGACGAATTGTATTCTATGTAAATCACAGTTTTCATCTACCTACACTCCTCAGATACTTACTCTATTTCTATATACATACTACTAATATTACAAGAAACTTTCTGACCGACTTATCAACTACTAAAGTTAGAAACTCGGAATGTTAGTATCAAATAGAATGAATGAATTAATAATGTTCAGTTCATAGAGCGGAAACTAGGTTACGTCAATTAGTTCAGTGGACTAAGTTTAGCTGCACCTGCCATAGATCGATACCGGGAACACGTTTGTTTTCTTACTTCAATGACAACTCGTTCGTAACAAAATTAAGCTTTTGTGATAAATATTTTGTCGACAATGGTACCAAATTACCTTTGCACAAACAAGCCTTTTTATAATATTGGCAGACGTTTTGACTGACTATAGCGAAATCAATCGCTAATTTAATCATTTGATATTTTAAATAACTTCGAGACCTCTTTTCGAGTCTGCGGCACAGAGCAAAGATTCACGTAAATCTTCCACGACGATCTCTCTCGCCATGACAAACGCAAACGCAACATTCAAGCTGTTACGTTTGCGGGTACTAGTATTCAACACTGAATGGCCCAAATTGATTTTTCAGTCAATGAGAATATAGGAAATACTTAAAATAAATTGAGCTAACTAGGTACATCCCAGTTATTTTTTTATTTATTTCGATGAATAGCTGAATAGACACGGATACAAATATTTGAATCGATGACGTTTCTTAATTGTACTTTCTATCATTTAATTAAAAAAATTTGAAACCTGAATCATCGGAAACCAAATGCTACGGTATGCTTTTATAAAATTTAGATTCGGATCTTTGTGCATTAAACAGAGTTCATGATCTTCAAGGCGGGTACAAAGTCCCCAACTGTTGTTCCACCGGTGTTACTCAATAATCGAGTGTACCAATTCAAGTATCTTGGGCATGTAGTTACTGAAAATCTTGGAGATGATGTAGACATGGAGAGGGAGCGCAGGGCATTGTCAGTCCGGGCGAACATGCTGGCCCGCAGGTTCGCTCGGTGTACAGATACGGTGAAAGTAGCCTTATTCAAAGCGTATTGCACATCTCTGTACTCGGCGAGCCTCTGGTTCAGATATACCCAAAGGGCTTACAATTCTCTGCGCATCCAGTTTAATAATGCCTACAGGGCGCTGTTACGTCTGCCGCGCTTCTGCAGTGCGTCAACAATGTTTGCTGAGTCGCGCACAGACGGCTTTGATGCCACCTGGCGCAAAAAGACAGCTTCACTGCTAAGCAGATTGCGTGGGAGCAGTAACAGCATCCTGAAGATTATAAGCACCAAGTTCGACAGCCCCCCACTGGTGTGGAGCCTCACCCAGAGGACTAAGTCTCTCTTAGTTATTAGGTACTAACATAGTTTTTAAGTTCACACTAACAATATAAATGTAATTGGAAATTTGAATTGGATCAATGGTTGTCTGAATAAAAATTATTATAATAATTATTATTATTATTAACATTGTAACATCAAATCACGCACATTTAGATTTTTTCAAAAAGTATGCACTAGTTGGGTAAAACTTAATCATATGCAGACTTATTAGCTGTCAAGACAAGTACTTACAGAAGACCACCCGAAGTTTCATATTGCACACGATTCCGTATTACGTACGTCTTCGTACCGTTGTTTGAGCTGACGTACGCCATTCCTAATTTAGAAGTCTCTTTAAGTAAACTGACAAAATTTCCATATTTGGGTGAATTATCGAATTTCTCGAGATTAATTTTTAGAGACGGCTTCTTATATTTCGCTGTTTTCGTATGCCAGACTAGTACTTTTGAGCAATTAGCAGCGAGAGGTTCGATTTCGTCGAGTTTTAATCCTAAGCTAACTAGGAACCTGTCTTCTTCGTGTCCCGCGATGTATGGCATAGAGGCCGAGGGTTTAAGGAACTCGATGTTGACGGCGAAGCCAGCCATGTCCACCGGGAATTTGCGAGAGCCTGGCCAGGAGTCGAAGAATGCCACCACCTGGAATTTTTAATTATAATATTATAAATGTGAAATGTTTGTATGTTTGTGCAACAATCACGCAAAAAAGGCTAAAGGGATTTAGATGAAAAACTGGTTTGGCACACATGTATGTAGTTCATATCCTGGAATAACGCATTTTTTTTTTTTTTTTCGAGGATGGGAAATCATCGAATGACCCCTGCCACTCGAATGACAATGCCGCTCTGGGTAGAGCGGCAGGGAGTGTCAGACTTTTACTGACTAAAACCCACCCTTTGTCCTCCTAGTGCCTTTCCTTCCAGGTCCGCGGTAACTCTTTCGAACATATTCCGCAGCCCTGGCAGGCGTGGAATAACGCATAGGTTACTTTTTGAGTGGGGAGATGCTGAGGAGGAAGTGGAAATTCAGAGCCGCTGCTGCCTTAGTACTACAGATTCACAAGTACCAGGAGACCAGAAACATGTCGAAGTAATGAGGCTGGAATATATGAACGGTAAAAATTCACAAGTACCAGGAGAACAGAAACATCAAGTACCACGAGACTAGAAACATGTCGAAGTATTTGCCGGGCCTGGAATTGTGAGCGGTTAAGATTCACAAGTACCAGGAGACCAGAAAACATGTCTAGGTGCAGTAGTTTTGAGGCTGGAAATGTACCAGGAGACAAGAAAGGTTGTCGAAGTAATGGGCTTGAAGTACGAGTAGTAAAAGACTCACAAACTACCAGGATACCGGAATCAAGATGTATTTTCGAGGACAAAAATTTCGTCGGTAAAGACTTACCGGGGTACCAGATTCATAAAGAAGTATTTTCGGGGTTGGAAGTACGAGCGGTAAAGATTCACATTCTATCAGAGTACCAGAATCATAAAGATGTATTTCCTCTACTAAATATCTAAAATCACCCTATGACCCTTAGGAGCCGAGCAAAAACTGTCAGAAAGAACGCTAAGCCTAGACGAAGAAGTGGCGCACCAGCTCTAAAGTCTACACAGACGAAGTCGCAAGCAGAAGCTATTTTTAAATAATACGATTTTTATTAGCAATCATTTAAAACTTTGACAATCGCATAACGGTGGGTTTATAAAATATCAAATTAAAATAGAGCATTATTCTTGATATTTCAGTATGCCTGTTTAAATAACAATAATTTGGTACTTCCGCACTACAAAGTGTGCATTCGCTCGTTAAGTTTCTAAAGCAACTTTAACATACATAGAGAAAACACTTGACTGCTAAATGACAAATCATCACAAATACAGAGTGTCTGAAGGATTATTGATTTCTACTGTTGTTGTTTGGTGACCAACTGGGGTTACTTTGACGTCGCTTTAAGTAAAAGTACCTGGATGATCGGTTTTTTTTTTAAACACTGATAAAACGACGTTTTCTAAAAATTTAACCTAGCTAGATCGATTTATCGCCCCCGAAACCACCTGCATACTAAATGTCATGAAAATCGTTGGAGCCGTTTCCGAGATTCAGATTATATAAATATATATACATGACTTGCTCGTAGGTATTAGATAGATACTGATACATCTATCTGCAATTAGGAAAAGGCTACACAGTTGATTATTTCCTATTGTTGTCTGACGCAACAATCCAGTCATGCATTACGCTTAGCATCTCTGTAATCTATTGTTATCTCCACCTGGCTTTTCGCTGGGCGTGAAAACATAAAATGATAGGAAATCACAGAAACAGATTACAACTCAACTAGCTTCAGCTACAATTTTGTCTTCAATTTTCGCTAGCATTTCAAAGTGAACATACAGTTTACTAAAGTTTTGTACCTGATGACAGGCATCATGAGAATTGAGGTTCATCGATTTATTTTTTCGGTTGCAATTTATTTATTTCTCATGCTTAAGGAAAACGACCCAGGAAGGAAACCATAATCTACGCTCAGCAGCTTCTTTTAATGATTTAATAAAACATAACATTTACAGCAGAGCACAGCAAAGGTTACAAAAAAAAACAATTATAAATTAAAACATATAGGGTATTTGACTGGATTTTTAACCGACTTCCCAAAAAGGAGGAGGTTAAAGTTATTTTGTACTTTGTAGTGTTTTTTTAAGAAGTCGGTTTTTTTTTTGTGAAAGTTTTTTTTTTATTTTTTTTTTCTTTATATAGTAGTAGTTTGATCTATTTTATTGTTAAAATAGATCAATCTGACTTTTCCCAGTCTATAGAATGGCAAAACAAAGGTTTGTACCAATTTCCAGCTTATTCGCTTCCATTCCAAGGTTGGATGCTTATTTTACTGGGCTAAATATTATTTAAAAGTCCAGGTTTCCTCACGATATTTTCTGTAGGTACCGTACCTGACAAAAAAAAATATAAAAATTGATTTCAATACCTTTCCATCTTTGACGATGGGCGTGGAGACTCCATAGCTGCCGATCAGGCCAACAGGGAACATGGAAACTTTCTTTGTCTGCCTTATCTCATCGAAGAGTTGCAGATCGACAGTATTGTCATCGTCGCCGAAATATAGGACTCCTTCATGTACATTCTCTCTGAGCCACGCCAGCGAAGCTCGCCTGTTCGAAACCCCTCGAGGAAAATTACTTTCCTTGTAGATGTATGGCTTGGGGCTTGATATGTGAGTGTAAGGTAGACCAGATCGCCTAAAATTACATGAAAACTTTATTTGCAATTGTATTGAATCTATTTATTTTTAATTTATGTTTTTTTTTTAAATATTCTTATTTTTCAAGACTTGCTATTCTCGTAAGGAACCGCTCTGCGTACCTACCGTATTAACGTATATCTGGTAACGTATTTAGGTTCATTCACGTAGATAACCGATGCCTGCTAAGCGCTTGTAAACTGACACCAGGGCAGGAATTCTCAACATAGTTACCGATCGTCTACCGACCGAATGCGATCGATAACCTGAAGGACTGAGTCAGATCTATCTGCCAGCATTGGCATTTTCCTCAACCGTATCCTCCTCTGTCTGAATGTTTATAAGGGTAGAGGAAGACCAAACAAACGATGGATAGATTGTGAAAAAAATAATATGGCTATAGAGATAAGATAGGAGGGATCTTCACAAAAATATTAACACAAAAATATTTCACACTAGCGAGAAACATATTTAGAAAAAATGGTCCGCTTACCGAAGTATATCATAAACTATATTCGAGCAGACAGGCTGGTCATCAGCTATGATCCAATGTAATCGGGGGACGTGCATCAGTGTGTGGGCTAGCCTCGTTAGCTCCGGTATTTGCTCCGGCCGAGGGTACGTGGGCGTCACAAAGTATATCATCTTCAAGTCAGTCGTTTTATTCACATGGCTCCTCTCATCTTTGAAGTTCACGTAGCAAAGTTTGTTCTTTACCTTCAGAGGTATACCTGGCACCCCTGATCTAATAAAAAAAGAAGTTAGTGAAATAACTGTTGGGATTTACAAACTAAATGTTGGATGTTTTTTTCAACCGCTAAATGGAATTAAATACGCAATTAGATAATGACCTGGGTTATGTAGGATATTTTTATGAGGATTTGTAACAGTAGTTTCCCTAAGATGTTTGTGAGACAACAAGCAATTGCTAATATTTAATTTATCATATACATAGGTGATTTTGCATTCATTGGTTGTCATGTGTGTGGAGTGTAAGTAGGTACACTGTTTTAAATGTAAAAAACGCATGCTGTACCTATCGACCCTTACAGCAAAAAAAACAATATTTCAGACTGCTTTTGTAGGGTCATTCGAATTCAGAATAGGATTTAAAAGAAGATAAAATGTTAACTTTCTACAATGGGACTAAGCCTGAAATACCGAAAAACTATATACGTATGGTATTCGAAACTTAGGTACCCCATCGGAACTGTATGATGAGACGTGAGACGTATTTTTTTCGCGATTTCAGAACATATGTACTTATTTTTTTTAAAACGTTGCCGCACACTAGGATTTTCTCCTGTATCGTGGGTGCGTTTACAAACATATAAATTCACATACACAAACAGCCAGACCCGGAACAACTATCTGTAGGCCATACAAATATTTGTTCCGTGCGAGAATCGAACCCGCGACGCGCAGCGCAGCAGTCAATCACTCAACCACTGCCCCAACTGTGGCGTCGAATTTATTTATTCAGTTAGCAACAATAATTCTTACATGTCTTATGTAATCTGTATTGTAATTTGTAATCTAATCTCATTTTATTAATTATCAAACAGGTCGTTAATCGTTATCGATGCGATCAACTGTGTTGATTGTATGTCACACTGCTTCTGCATTTTGGGATAAATCTGTTTTTTCTTTTCGACTCGCATTTTAGGTTACTATCCGGTATGCAGAGTATCCGGCCATTTTAATCGCATCTTACTATCCAGCCGAATAGCCTACTTTTAATTTAAGATGAAAATCAAAGATCATTTAAATTTTCATAACATCATACTTTTGTTATTAACATTATTGACTATATTTCCTATCGTATGGATTTTATCAGAGCTACATCATGTATGTGTTGCCGGAAAATGGCAAACTCCGTAAGACTATAAAATATCTTGAGAGATTGAACTCTCGATAAATTTTGTGAACTGAACATTTGGAATACGCATCAAAAGATAGTCTAAAATCACTCGAAGTCATTCCGAGAAATTATGAACCGACATAAACTGACAACAATGTTGGCGACCAATCAGTGTAGGTTCTACAATATTACTTCTACAAATCTTGATGCGTAAAAAAGTATTCCTCTGTTGACAATTTATCGAGAGTTTACAATATTTCAAGATATTATTATCCGGTGACATAGTACGTGTAAACTGTAGTGTGTGGCGATGTAAGCGGAAAATTTCAGACTCCATAAAATTGTAAGTAATAAATCTTTATTAGATTATAATTTCTCGATATATTATGAAAAAATCGTTTTGTATACAATCAATCCTTGCTTTAGCAAAAAATATTTCACAATTTCACGCGATATTTTACAATCTTACGGCGTTTGCAATATTTCGGTGACAGCGATAAGCAAACTTTACGTTTTAAAATTTAATTAATTGATTAAAATAAACATGCTCTTTGAGGTATTAATTATTTAGCAGGATAGCGTGGTGGCTTGACCTCGTTTTAACTCGATGTCGCTTACATTCAGATAGGTACATAAATTCTAGATATAACCAACAATAAACCAATTACGCTAATTTAAGTTACGATAAATTACTGCATTTTTCCTTGTTTCAATCTATATACAAATGATACTGTAAAGCTAACACTGCTGCCAATTTGTCGTGAAATAACCATGTTTGCATTGTATCAAAACATCGTTGGAAATTCGTCGTTATTATCTTAGTGTTAACCTTAATAGAATCCCAGTTCTAGCCAATTACAACTGTACTCTAACCCAGATAATAGCAAATAGGGTAGACCGTGTCCGGCTATAAGTGGTACTACTTTTACCTTTATAGACAGGTAAATAAATGTTCTCAGTGACCCACGCCTAACATGTAATATCGGTAAAATTGACTCCTAAGGGTCAATTCTCCCGGGTCGGCGGGCGGCGCGTTGTGTTCCACGCGCTCCTCAAAGAGATGTCAGCAAAGTAGACGGGGCCCGTTAGAGCCAGAGCCTGCTAGGGTTGCGGAATTTGTTCGAAAGTCACCGCGGCCCTGGAACGCAAAGGGCATGAGGAGGAACACGGATGGGTTAGTCAGAGTCTGACACTCACCCAGAGCGGAAGAAGTCATTTGACGATTTCCCATCCCTAAAAAGAGTCAATTCTACAATTTTTTTTTTTGCATCTCATTTATTAGATAGAATAAATGAGAAGCGAATGGGAACGGTGCTTTAAAGTTAGTAGGATTGAGAATGTGACCTTAAGCGAATTTTACTACAAACATTCTAATGCAATTGGGTGAAATGAATTATTGATTTAATGAGACAGTGCCAATTAGTTTACCCATCACGCTGTCATAGTCCACCAAACGAAGACCAAATATTGCCAAATGGGGGAAAGAAGCGGTGTAGAAGCGAATTTTGACATAGTTGTAGGGAATGCTGTTTTAAACAACATATCAAAAGTACTGGAGGGTATGGGTGAAGCTATCCATGTTAAGGTCCCTTTTTGTAGTTTTTCATAAATACCTCGTAAGCGGTGGCACATAGCAAAAAATGTTCCTTTACATAAGTAATCTACATAAAATTATCTACAAAAAAGACTGTACAATTTTTTGCTAGGTGATTATTTAATGAGATATGGAGGTAAGAAGATGGTCGGCACGTATAATCCAAAAATAAAACTCCTAATTATCTTCTAAAATTAAAATATCATCATAATCATCCATCGTGCATCGGGGGCTCCGAGCAGACCATTCCTGCTTTCCGGCAGCCGCATCAAAACCCACACTCAGTCGTGCATCGGCAAAATCTGGTGTTGAGAATGGAACACACATACAACATTTTTTGCTATGGGCCACCGTTTACGAGTTCTTTATGGAAAACTAAAAAAGGGACCTTTACGTCCGGGGGCCCTCCCCACCCTCCAGTACTTTTAGTATGTTGTTTAAAACACCATTTCTTACAACTATGCCAAAATTCGCTTATACACGAATTATTTCCCCTATTTTTCCTTCCTTGGGTGGACTACAATGACATGACAGCATTTTAATATTTAGTGAACGTTTTAATTTAAAGTTAATTCAGAGACTCTGACCATCTCGAGGTAGATCTCAAAACGAGCCGAGGGCCTCGACAAAAATCATTTCTGTAGCGTTAACGTCAGACGCTGACGACAAAATGTATGGGAATGACGTTAGGTGTGGAAAGGAAACGTCATCACGTAATGTCATTCCCATACATTTTGTCGTGAGCGTCTGACGTAAACGCTACAGAAAAGTTTTTTGTCTAGGCCTGCTGGTGCATCGCTCTTGCACTCACATCTCCTACTATTCTATTAAATGTCACGAACACCTACTTTACGAGGTCGAGAGCTATCGTTTTCAAGCTTGCTTTGATCGCCCATGCAACATAAACTTTCATAACTCTCAACCTTTTCTGCATACCGAGGTCCCATTTAGTATTGCCACCCCCAAAACTTATAGTCCGTCAATCAACAACTGTGGTCTATAATATGCGAGTATTCCCATTTAACCATATTTTAAAAATTCTTTCTTTCCCATCTTGACTTGACTAAAGGTGAAAGCGCCAGGGTAGCCCGCGAAATTCAAATTTTCTTACGTTTTTGGCAATTTGCAGGTCAGTATCAGGTTGTATGTTCACGTTCCACTGCCGTTTCTGTGCAGCCTGGCTCATCGACGTAGTGTTGCTTGCCTGTCGGTCTTCTACAGATTGTACTTCGGAGAGTTTGCGCAGGAACTCCACGAACTGATCCCACCATCGCCCTTTTACCACCGGAATACCAGACGTACTGCTGGGTACCATCCGCACTTGGTCGATATCCCAACCAGTCGTACTCACCGCTTCTCCTCGACATTTATTGTGCGCACAGCCAAAGTGTGGAACTCTTTACAAACGTCTGTGTTCCCTTCCACATATAACCCGTCTGCTTTCAAAGCAATAGTGAACAGGCATCTTCTGGGCACGCTCGCTCATCTATCGCTTTCCATCAGGCGTAATCGAGGTCCAGAGCAAGCCCATTTCTCAACAAAAAAAAATAATAAAAAAAATGCCTCTTGTTCCAGTCATCAGGGAGTTCTTTAGCGGTCCAGATCTTTTCAAAGGCCTCAGAACGTCGACGGCGGAGGCTAAGTTGGCTTGTAACATTTCTGCAGTTATCAGGTCAAGTCCGAGTGCTTTGCCTGTCTACAAAGACGCTTAATCTATTTCGGAGGCTAACGGTTGTTCCGTGCTGATGTCGAGTGGTGCTGGTGCCAGCGAAGTAGCTGCCCTTCTGCCGTCACGATGAGCTGCCTCACCTTAGATTTAAGTGGCTTCTTTTTGTGCCTACTGTTTCCTGCTAAGGTCTTTGTGGCTTTGTACAGCTCTTTGAAGTTGCCGGTGTCCGCAGCATGTTGAGCACGTTCAGCAATACCATCAGCTCGACGCCTTCTCTGCACGTGTACTACGATTCGCCTTGCGTTTCTGAGGATATCGAATATTGAGGTCGTCTCGTACGGCAACATTACGTAGCTCAGGAAGTTTTTACTTCTGTCTTAAACAAGGCTCCACGTCTCTTGCGACATCATGTATTCGCGAGAATGAGATGATTTATGCCCTAGTACGACAGACTTTCTTTCTTATCTGCATATTTTTAATGAGAGTAAAGAAATTCTAGTTCTACCTACATAAATAAAACCACTGAACTACGAAATTCTGGCATCCTCTTTATAAACTAAAAAAAGGCTCACAACTCTGAAATACAAAAACATTTCGCCGTTGGATTGAGAATCAATAGGGGATAGTGGATTTGAAGTGTCCATGTTGTCGGCGCATAGGACGCGTCACACGGCTACGACGCGGTCGCTTGCGCACGCTCTTGGAGTTGCCAGCTGGAGCGACCGTTCTGAAACGTTTGCTACACTTTAAAATCGCACTACTTATCACTCGAAAGGAAAAAAATTTTGTTACTTGAAAATATTGGGTTCAGAATAAATTATAATAAGTAGGTACTGAAACTATATCAACGCGTTCTAATTATATTCTAGAAACTAGCACTTCACCCGCGACTTCGTCAGCGCGGATTTAGTAGGTAGGATACTCCACAAACTTCAACGCCCCCCTTTTAAAGGTTAGTTTTGGAAAATGATGCACAACGATTTCCATTAATTACCCAGCTATTTCTGCTGCTGATTTTGTGGTATCAGGATCAGCGCAACTGGTCACCCCTTTCACCCCGTCAGGGGTTGATTATGCAAAAATTGTAAGATCTGTTTCAATTATCCCACTTTTAGTTTGTTCATACCAATTTCCTATATTCATATATACACTTCTGGACACATCTATTGGCCCACCTTAGAGTTTAGGTTTCGATGGCCCCTTCCGAAATATGATTGCTAGATTGAACAAAAACTGTTGATGCAGTTTTAAACCTGATACATTTTACCATCTTTTTCGATCGTATTGTTTTAAATTTGAATTCAGAATACCATACGACATGGAGCTACGCCTAACAAGTCGGATATGCGCCTTGTTAAAGGCAATTGATTTTTGAATAAAAAACATGTTTTATCAAATAAAGGTTTAATTTAATAACGCGTGTTGCCTCCATGGGCATCTACCACAGCTCTCATACGATTAGGCATAGAGTTTATCAACCGCTCTATGAAATTTTGAGGGATCATCTCCCATTCCTCTTCTATGGCAGTTTTCAACTCCTGCATCGTCTGGGCAACTGGCTGACGAGCCCTAACACGTCTTTTTAGCTCGTCCCACATGTGCTCAATGGGGTTCATGTCTGGGCTTCTGGCTGGCCAGTCCATAACTGTGATGTTCACATCCCGAAGATATTCCCTGACGATGCCGGCCGCATGGGCTCTTGCATTATCATGCATAAAAAGGAAATTTGGGCCCACATAGTCCGCGTATGGTATCACGTGAGGTTCTAAGCACTCACGAATGTACCTTTCAGCATTTAATGTTGGCAGCCGTGGTCCTGTAACAACCTCAAGTTGAGTTTTGCCGCTCGCGGACATACCGCCCCAGACAGTCCATGAGCCACCACCATAAGCAACCCTCTCTTCAAAGCAGCATTGTGCGAAACGCTCTCCCTTACGTCGGTAGACCTTCTTCCTTCCATCATTGCCATGTAACACAATTTTAGACTCATCAGAAAAGAGTACACGGCTCCAATCTTGCTGTGTCCAATTTAAATGACTGCGTGCGAAATGAAGGCGCGCTGTTCGGTGGGCTCGCGTTAGTTTGGGCCCATTAGCTGGCTTGTGTGGTACCATATCGCGTTCTTGTAACCTTCTCCGAACAGTTCGAGCGCTCACAGATACTCCGTGGAAGTCGCGAAGTTGGTTTTGTATCTCAATGGAGGTAAGGTGACGATTTCTCAAGCTGGTCGTCACGATGAATCGATCCTGCCTTTCAGTTGTGACCCGAGATCGTGGCCTTCCTTGGCGACGAACAAAGCCGCCAGTCTCTAGGTACCTCCGATAAACATTTCGGACCGCAGATCGACTTAAATTAAGTTGAGCACTCACGTTTCTTTGGCTGTGTCCGGCCTGAATAAGTGCCACAGCTTGGGCGGCGACTTCAGGTGAAGTATCCATAGATTATTGATAGAACCTCACCTTAATGTTAAGAATAAGTAATGTTTGTTGCAAAACCAAAGATATCAATCACTTTTTCAAGAATTAAATCCAAGTAAACCAATAAAACCAAGTTTTCTTAGTATTCGATTGTTTGATATCAACAAACAGGCTCCAAATTGTCTTATGTTTCTTTAAATTCTGTGTTCGAAATTCAAAAAAAGACTATTGAATGAAATTGTGAATGTGCCAGGTTCAAAACTGCATAAAAACTTTTTGCTCGACCTAATATAAAATTTTAGCTAGGACCAAACGAAACTGAAAATACAAGGTGGGCCAATAGATGTGTCCAGAAGTGTATTTCGAAAATAAAATATAACCTAGGCTATGCCGCTTTCTAATAGCGAAATAATTTTTAAAATCAGTTATGTCGTTTTTGAACAAAATCGTAACAAACAAATACATCTTCCCTCTTTATAATATTAATTAAGATTAGTTTAGTTTAGATAACTCTGAATTATACTTGTGTTTGTTGTGCTTGTGTAGTAAAGAGTGCTTATCTCGAGGTCAAGGTGTTGGCAATACGTTGGTAGTGGAATTACCGAACTTACATTAAGCGAAGTTATATCATAATTATAAGAAGCGCACCGTATAATTTATTATTATGTTAGACTTTCGCTAACAAGTTTGTTTAATCACAAAAAGTCCTTGTTGAAGTTGGTATGTTGGTAGTTTCTCGCATGTCTGCAAAGTAGCGGTACGGAACTGTTTGGTCCGCGAGTCCGACTCGCACCCAGTCAGTTTGTTTATTAAATACAACATAAAAAAGTGAGTAAGCGCAGTAAAACGTTATTCAATGGAAGCTTATCAAGGCTTTCTTCATTAGAGCTGAACCAACCTCCTAGATTATAGTTACTGATGTTGGGTAGGTACGATTGGTATAGTGTAGTCTGCAACAAACTAACTACACACGAGTAGAACCAACTTGTTTGACTATTGTGTTGTGAACCTTCTTATTTGTAAATACTACCTACTCACAATGTGTAAAAATGTGTTTTCTGATATTATTACCTTCTTCTTTCATGTTCCTTTACCGATAGTGCGCCACTTAAAGTTTCAGTCCGTTTCTCAGGAGCGCGTCTTTTTAACCATAACAAGATAACCAGTTGACATTTTCATAGAACATGTAAAATAAAATAAATCATCAAATCCTGATGAAACCAGAGAATAGTGCAAGTGTCCGGCAGTCACTTGGCCGGTTTTTGTTTCTACAGCAAGATTAATTAAGAAAAGATCAGAGTGAATATACCAGACTGTTATTCTACCACTACAGGATAGATTTGTTCTCAAATAGCGAAAGCGCGAACATTAATCGCCACGCTTGCTCTAGTTTCCTGGAGAGCGGGAAGTCTCGACAAAGTTACCGATCGCCTACCGATCGAGTTCGATAAATAAGTCCTAAGGCCCCCGTACATAGTGAATCGCACGATCAAAAACAATGATCCTTATCCGTGGATCGCGTTCGAGATTGATTGTGTACGGGCGGCCTTAGGACTTATCGACCGAACTCGGTCGGTAAGCGATTGGTAACTATGTCGAGACTTCCCACCCAGGCCCGTTGGCAGAAAATGATATCGAACCTTTTCAAGAAAAAGTTGTAAGCCAAACTTGCACATTTTAAAGGAAATAAAAAATCTTATGATACTTGAGGAACCTATATCTAGAAGTGCCTAGTTCGTGCAGAAGTCTTACAGATAAGATGATGATGATCATGATGATTGCTACCCAGGTACCCTTCGTGAGATATGCCGCCAGCAACAGTGTTGCTAGCCTTTCTCGGGGAGGTAGGGTGGCTCGAGTGACCAATCGTGGGACACCGTTCGTAAAATACATGCTTGGATGTGCAGTTGCGGACACCAGCCCAACATACAATACTATAACGATTGCTATTTAAGGCTTATTACCAATTAAAAGTCAGAGACGTTCCCAGAGTAGGACAATGCTTATTTAAAATTACATTAGATTGAGACATACCGTCATTTTTTATGTAAGGAGGTGATATTAATTTAATAACTGACCAACAAAAGTTTTTCGTATACTTACTGGTTGACTTGTATTGAATTATTCTATAGTAAGTATATAAAAAATAACAAATTAAGTAATTAATTTAAATACTGTTTAATGATTATGCTTTGTACTAATTAAAATATATACATAATGTATATATTATTTGTTTATATTTTGCCGCATAATTTCAATTAAACTATTTAAACTTCTTATAGACCTTGAACATTTCATTTCAACATAAACTGAACATATCACTGCTGTTTCCTACACACATTAAAATGTAGGTACAGTACCTATTATGTTATGTGGTAATCGAACAACATGTATGTAATTTCGCAGACACAATAGAAAATCTTTCATTGTCAGTCATTCATCACTGGCAAGGCTGCAGTTTCCAATTACAATGATAAACACAATTAGTCATAGCTTTAAATTTCTCAGGTGTTTTGTTTGTACTTATCTATATTTGAATTCTATAAGGACATTTTTTAATTAAACCTGTAAACGGGTTTCAGGGTCCCACTGTTGGGCAATGGCCAAGGCCTTACAAAATAATATTTTTTTTTATTAAACTGTATAGTGTATACATCTGTATCTATATCAAAATCCCTAGAAAATAAGCAATTTTGCTCAGCTGCTTTCCTAGACATCAGTCATGCGTTTGATAAAGTCTGGCATGAAGGACTTTTTCTTTTTTTCTTTCTTTCAAAATCAAGTCAGATTTCTCACACAACATATCATAAAGTCATACCTCACAGATAGATGCTTTGAATTCAAATTTAAAGAAACAACCTCAAACATGGGTACAATAATGTCAGATATACCACAGGGATCAGTGCTGGGCCCTGTTTTGTACCTTATCTTCACTGCCGACCTTCCAACCAATCAAAATCTGGCATCAAAAAACCTAAAAATAGCCTGGATCTAATGAATGACTGGTTCGAACAATGGCGCATAAAAGTGAATCCCACAAAGTCCACCCAAGTGACATACACACTGAGACAACCAACATGTCCACCCGTCACCCTTAACGGCCCTTAAAAGCCATTCCAAAGTCTGACGACGCCAGATACTTGGGTCACATCCTTCTATCCACCTTAGAAGACTACCACCATAGAAGGATGACTTGGCAGAAACACATACGGACCAAGCGAAAGCAGCTAGATACCAAAGTCCGAAAAATGAGTTGGCTACTAGACACCAAATCTAAACTTTGTCCTAAACAAGCTTGCCATATACAAAGTAATCCTCAAGCCAGTGTGGACCTACGGCATTCGACTGTGGAGCACTGCTGCTGAATCCAATAAAAACATCATGGAGCATTTTCAAACCAAGACGCTTAGAATGATACTTAAAATCACCATGGCATGTCAGCAACAAATTGATGTATCTACCTACCTTCAACTACCCACTGCAAGAGAGTAAATTAAAAAATACCTGAGTAGCAGATCACCCTAACAAAATTGCAAAAGACCTTAACTTATAACAAGTGATGATATCCGGTTGACAGAAACAGACTAAAGAGGCACAGTATGACTACGTCTCTGTACTGGATTCAACTAATTAAATGACAAAGATTGAGGAATGGGGTCAGAGGACTCCTCTCTAGTACTAGACAAAACTCAGCAAATGCAGAAAACAGTGTTGCTCATTACAACCTATACTGCAGATAGCAGCAAGAGAGTGAACACAAGAAAAAAATAAGTATCCTGTATTTTTTGTCATTTTATTTAATTTGTACAGCTACCCCATAATGTTCTTCTTTTAAACCCAAAGTTTAAGGGGTAGCGAAAACAATGTGGTATTAATGTCTGCCTTTCTACTAAGTACCCATTTTATACATTACAAGTTTAAATAAATTATACTCATGTGTCTCTTATTCTTCAAACAAAAATAGAAGATGATACAGTGCAATCAAATTATGCGTGAAATCAACCTGTTGGTACACTTTTTACCAAGAAATTTCACCGTTACCGGCCCCCACTCCTGATCTTTGATGGGCTATGTCATTGTACATTTTTATTGATTAGAACAATATGCAAAAAATATGTGTGCAATATTGATGTAAGTAAATCTAATTGATAAACCAATTTTTTTTTTTTTTTTCAGTTTTTAATCTTGCAATCAGTCGTTAGACTATGAGCAGATGAGATGAAATTATTGTGGCTTTCAGAGCAAAATCCCCTTTGGGAAAATCTCTACAGTAAATCATACGCAGCTGTCCATTTCCAAAATATGCCTCCTTTTCAGTCTACGTATTGATTCCGGAATAGTCAATTGCACTACTAGTTGGTTTGGGTGGATTGCAAGTCGTGCTTTATATTCGGAGCAGGTCGATCTGATCTCTTCCTTGATGGTCTTGACATTCAAATGCTCATGTATTTCCGAGATCCTCAAAAACCATGGTGAGTTGGAAATTTGTTTGAGGATATAATTTTGAATCCTCTGTATGATGTTTATGCTGGAGTCACATGCTGAACCCCATAGTTCGATTCCATATGTCCAGATAGGTTTGAGTATGGTCTTGTATATAAGGAGCTTGTTGTCTAGGGATAATTTTGAGTTCCTTCCGAGTAACCAGTGAAGTCCTCTATATTTTAGGTTTACTTCATCTCTTTTCTTCTCCATGTGTTTCCTCCATGTAAGTCTGCGGTCTAAGTGCATTCCCAGATATTTGGCTGTATCACTTTGTGGAAGCTGATTATTCCGCATCGAGACAGGTGGGCAGTTTCCCCTGCGTAAAGCAAATGTTACATGGACTGATTTGTTGACACTAGATCTTATCCTCCATTTGGTAAGCCACTGGTCAACATTGTTCAAAGCACCCTGCAGGATTACGGAAGCTTCGGTAGGACAACTGCTACATGCCAGAATAGCAGTGTCATCCGCATATGTTGCAACTGTAACGTTGTCATCCTGTGGTAGGTCGGAGGTGTATAAGGTGTATAACAGTGGGCCCAGAACGGATCCCTGAGGCACTCCAGCCAAGACAGGGTGAAATGTCGATGTGCACTCGTCTTCTTTTATTTGAAAGATTCTATCCCTTAGATAGGAATCTATGATGGTAAAGAAAGAGGATGGCAGTAGGGATTTCATCTTGCACAGCAACCCTCTATGCCAAACCCTATCAAAGGCCTGTTGAATGTCAAGGAATGCAGCAGAACAGTATTCTTTTCGCAGCGCTTGCCTGACCGTTTTGCAGACTCTATGGATCTGTTCCACAGTGCCATGTTGTTGTCTGAAGCCGAACTGGTGGTCTGGAATTAGGGATCTCTGGCCAATCTCCTGCAGCAGTCTGGTTAACAATACCTTCTCAATTACTTTTGAACATATCGGTAACAGGCTTATAGGTCGGTACGAAGTGATTTCATGGTGAGGTTTTCCTGGTTTAGGGATCATTATGACCTGCGAAACTTTCCACAAGGCCGGGAAATAACCGGTTCTAAAAATTCCATTACACAAAGTTGCAAGATATACAATAGCTTTCCTTGGAAGTTCTGTGAGGACTTTTTTATCAATTAGATCGAAACCGGGTGCCTTTTTGTCATCTATTTTCTGAATAATTCTAATAACCTCTTTTGGGCTGACATGTTTAAGTGGTAGCTCTAGTTGAAAGGGTTGGTTCAGGATGTTCTCAATGTCTGAATCGTCGGTTTGAGGATCAGCTTCGTTTGGAGTGAACACTTTAGCTAGGTGTATGCCAAATTCATCCGCTTTTTCCTGCTTCGTTCTTGCCCATAGGTTGTTATGTAACCGAATTGGCGGTTTAGGATCTGAGGGTTTATTTAGGGTTTTGCAGGCGCGCCACAATGAATAATTGGTAGCATTTGTAGCTGTAAGTGATTCCAAGAGAGCCTCCATTGAGTCATCGTTAGATTTTGCAATAGATGTTTTGAGATCCTTGATTGCTTTATTGAGAGCAGCTTTATCATCAGGGTGTCTGCTAGTTTGCCATACTCTACGAAGCCTCCTTTTTTCCAGAACTTGCCGTTTAATGTCTGCTGGGTATCTGGTTTTTTCTTGGTCTTAGGTTAGGGATTTCTGGAGTACATTTTCAACAAGCCGATTGCACAGTCAAAGTAAATTTAGATGTTGCCGCGTCTATCTCATCTTCAGTTTTCAGAGCTACATGTAGACTTAGTTCTTCATTTATTATATCACGAACGGCGTCCCAGTCAGTATTCTTGTTGTATAATGACGGTCGTCTTTCCTGGCTGAGTACATTAGTACTTACTGTAAGTATCACAGGAATATGGTTGGACGATCCGTCAAGACTGGACTCAACTTTGAAGAAAAGACGCGACAATCCCTTCATTATGAAAAAGTCCAGAACGTCTGGAAGTCTGTTTGGGTCGGTGGGCCAATGTGTTGGTTCTGGTGTTGAGATAGTGGTCAAACAGTTTTTATCGACGCTGCTTTTCAGACCTCTGTCTCGGGTTGTTATTAAACTAGAGCCCCAGTGTGGATGTTTGGCATTCCAGTCGCCCCCGCAATGAATCGAGGTCCCAGACTGTCAAAGAACTCATTAAACTGCTCCTCAGTCAATTTATGTTTCGGAGGGCAGTATACAGCTGATATGTTGAAACTTCCATTTCGGTCTGATATTGCAACGGACGTGCCCTGGATATGGTCTGAGCAAAATTTCGGGAGTTCACAATGTCTGATGGACGATCTTATGATAACTGCCGCTCCCCCGTGTGCTGTACCATCTGGGTGGTTCGTAGAGTAAACATAATAGCCTTTAATTCTGATCAGGCTGTTGGAGACGTAGTGGGTTTCAGATATAAGTAAGATGTCAAGATCATGAAGGTGAAGTAACATTTCAACTTCATCTTTGTTAGGTGGTGTAATTGATGTTCCAAGTTGCAATTTTTAGTGCAGTCATTTAGACTGTTTGGAGACTAGTGTGGTTATGAGTTGCAGGAGTGTACTCATTTGTTGGAGGACAAGATCTAGTTTTTCTGATTGTTTAATGAAGATGTTTTCAATGAGTTTGAGTGAATCTTGTTGAGCCTTTATGGCGTGTTGTGGTTGATCTGTATAAACAGCCTCGGCATAGGATCTTTTATATTGCTGCTTCTTATTTTGCTTCCCAGTTTTCTCGGTATTCTCGGGTAGGTGCTGGGTAGTCTCGGTGGTCTTTGATGATGTAGGTTCTTCTCCTTTGTGCCTTGACGATAGTCGCTGGAGAGTTTTTCTGGCAAGAATTTCTTTATAAACCTCGCAACCTTTGTAATTAACTGGATGAGGTCCTAAGCACAGAGCACACGTGGCTGGGGAGTTACGGTCGATTTTCGTGCATTCTGATGTTTTGTGTGCTTCAGCGCATTTTACGCAGCGATAAGGTTTCATGCAGTAGTTCTTCGTATGCCCGTACTGTTGACATCTTTGGCATTGTACTACTGATTTTCTTTTCCTGGGATCTTCTATAACCACAGTCTGATGAAAGATAACTTTCAAATCCTTTGAAGCTTTATTGTTAGGTCCTGGTAACAAGTTCGCAAAAAATGTGGATGTAGGCTTCTTTTCAGGTCCATATTTGGCATTTATGATTTCATCATCATCATCATCATCATATCAGCCGAAAGACGTCCACTGCTGAACATAGGCCTCCCCCAAGTGTCGCCACAACAACCGGTCCTGTGCGTCTCGCATCCATCGGTTACCCGCGACCCTCACCAGGTCATCGGTCCACCTTGTGGGAGGCCTTCCAACGCTTCGTTTTCCGGTACGCGGTCGCCACTCCAAAACTTTTCGGCCCCATCGACCATCTGTTCTGCGAGCAATGTGCCCTGCCCACTGCCACTTCAATTTGGCGATCCTTCGGGCAATGTCGGTAACCTTGGTTCTCTTGCGGATATCATCATTCCTGATTCGATCACGCAAGGAAACTCCGAGCATTGCCCTCTCCATTGCCCTTTGGGTGACTTTAAGCCTTCTGATAAGGCCCATTTATGATTTCACATTTTCACCTGACACTATATTCCCAGTTGCTTTCAGGGCCTCTTTTATGACACTCAATGGTGTGGTATGATGTAGGCTGCGTATAACAATTCTATAGCATTTGGTGTCTTTGCGATTGAATGTGTGACCTATCAATCCATGCTCCCGTATAATGGATATGACATCTTTGTACAATTCTACATCAGATGCTACAATCTTTAGTTGATTCCTGTTAATAATTCTATATGTCAACTTTGATGTGTCTACAGCTGTTTCATATATGTATATTCCATACAAAATTATTGGAGGTGGCTTCTTTGCTTGAGATTGTAGCTCAGGTGCCTGGTTCTCCTCGGTAAGGTCAACAGTTAGTCCATTAAAACTGTTGGAGGTTTTTATTTGGGTCCCCTCTGGTGAATCTGTTATTTTTCTCCGTTTTGGATTCCTTTGAATTGGGACTCTTTGCCAGGATGGGGGCTTGATGGTGTTAACACTCACCGGCCCGGGTATCGGTGAGCGCCGGGGGTTAGCCGGATCGCAACACAAATCGCATTCCATATTATTCGACATTTCATTTAAGGGGGGTTGGGAAGTAGTCTAATGGTACTTTCCCAAGGTACCACAGCCACTTTGTTTGGAGGGTATTTAGTGCCTCTTGGCTGGTGGGAGCCATTGACAGGTTATTTACCGCCGCCTGTTGCTCGGCGTTGTTGCTCGTTTAGCACCACCCGGGGGGCACGTGTAGGGTGGGCCTAGGAGAAGGTGGTAAATCCTACGGACGCGAGCAACAACACCTCCCGATTGATAAACCAAATAGAATTATTATTTTTCTATCCAGGAAGATTCCAAGTACAATAAGATTTATGTCTATTGACAATTTGCAAAATAGTAATTTAATTCGCTTTTAATGCATGAGTCACTATCATGTAACATAGTTTTATTTCTTTTGCATGAATAGTATAATTTTATTATTCACGCTTTGCTTCGTTTTGAGTCAGTAAATACCCACAAGTTATATCCAAAATATTACCTGGTCAATCTTGCACTGCATTGCTGAATATAATGCATGTTAGCCTCAATATATTGGATCGGGCAAAATTGAACATGTTATCAACTAAACATGTTTCCAACAAATTTTCCCAGCATTATCTCTTTTTGATTTTTATCACTGATTAGAATCACAATTGGATAATCTACTCGCCCTTGCTAAGTGCAAATGGAAGTAACTTGTAGTTTTGAAAAGAAAAACAAGGATTCTACTCTTATTATACCTAATGGTTCCCATTTCTGCATCACCTCTTTCCAATTCTCAAGGAATGCATTCAATGTTCCAGTCAAAGGAAATGAAAGGATAGAGGGAGCCGAGGGAGGCTACAATTACATATAATAATGTGAACAGTTTTGACAAAACCTTATCATCATTAAAAATACATTGTTAACTGTGGAATGTTTTTTCACATTTATTCAATAAAGTTTGAAAACCTCTAGACCACACAATAAATTAAACTCAAAACTGATTGTTTAGAGAAATTTGAATCAAATCGTCATTTGTGAATTCAATATTTATAAAAGACAAATTGACTAGTTTCGAGCTTAAAATGTAATATGATAAAACTGTGTGTGCACTGAAATATTGAAAACTGTTTCATTTGACTAAGTTATATGGTATTCAATTTTTCAGTGCAATAATGAATTAATACAGGACACTAATGATCTACCTATTTGGGTATGGTTTCCCCACTTAGTCCTGATGTTGTGCGTGAGCCATGGCGGCCTGCATTCTAGCCAGCCAACCTCCCTCCACAAGCAGGTCAGTCCTCTTAACACACTATACTAATAATAAACACATTTGCTTTTGATGACTGTCAGTGTGGCCGTGATGTTTTTAAACTATGTGATGGATTTTGATTGTGATGGTTTCATCATGATCATCAAGAAAGCTATGTTTTGTGATGTGGTAAAAAACATGAGAAGCAGGGATGCGTCGCTTGCAATTAATAAACTCAATATGAAAAATATAATATATTCAAGAAAAAAATATAATTAATACCAATCAATATCATCACTTAATGAAAAGCTGTGGTGTACATTGCTTAATAAATTTTGTTAAAATTTGAACCCAAGGGTATCGCGGTAAACAAACCCCGAGGCCATTTAGATTATAGTTTGAATAAGTTTTAGATAAAAAGTAAATAAATAAAGTGTTACTCATAAAGCTCACCCTTAATTTCATGACTATGGAATTCATGAGTGTGCAGGCTAAACCTATTATTAAAATTAAATATATTACCTTACAATTTCCATGTTTGCCCAGAAGAAAACAAAAACTATAGCACTTAATATGATAGCCATCACGAATGTTTTTTTAAATACATTTACTGATTTCATTATTATAGATTTAACAGTCACAAAGTAAACTTTCTAGTATATTGATTTATCACAAAATTATATCCAGCAGTTTCAGAACAGTTAAAATGGAAATCTAAATATTATATTACTAAAGTAATATTTTTGTATGTCTATCAGAACATCTGCAAAATGACAAATAATTTCATCTCTTTGACAAGCTGTGTGGTCTGTACTCTGCATAGACAGTAGGTACTCTGTGACTGTGACTCTGTCTTCTTTCACTTTGACATTGTAAAAATTGATTTCGTCCACAGATAATACCGTTTCTAAAAAGTTAATATATAATAGCCGAGAATAACAGACCATTACGGATGAATTTATTGTGTTGTGTAGTGCAAAGTGCAGTGTAGGGTTTATAACCGAGACGCCGGCGCCGCCCGCGCCGCCGTCACACCATTTGATATCGAATTATCGAAATTCATTCGAATAGCTTGAGAACATCACTTAAATATAAAGTTTATGTAGATGCTTGAATCGAAAACTGTATTTCATGTACGAGTTATTATAGACTGCAAAGCTGAATGAGAAATCAAACCACCAGCCGAGCAAACCTACCAATTAGTTTTTAAAAATCGTCAAAACCTCGGTGGGGATCGGTAAAACAAATAAAATTATATTGGCGCTCTTTGTTAGTAATAGAAGAAGAATTTTAAGAATTTGGAAAACCAAATCTTACACAATATTCTCGTTCTCTATTCAGCCACATATAACTATCAGTCGAATATATACCTACCAAAATATCCGCTGGCCAGCCGTATGTTTTTTTTAACTGGCTACTTCCTCCATTTTTAGTCTATGACTTCCTCTTCGCAAATCCTGTCCAAGAAATAAGTCAAATTCAACCGGTGCGCGGCGCTACTGTAGGCGGAAGGAATGTGGTTTGTCCCTGTCGCATGTCGTCTTTTTTCCTTTACAATCTATCTGTCTCTTTCTATTTTATTAGTTCAGACAACTGCCGCGCAAGCAATTCAAAATGGTGTGCTTTTGACCACGCTACTAGCGCCACGTAACTGTCATATCAAGGCTTTTTTATGAAAGTGATCGTATTCGGAACTAACGATGATCGCCATCTATGAAGAGTGTCACATAGTACGAGAGTTAATTATTATGCCCTTGATTGTTTATTTTTAGTCTTTGAGCCGCGTTCACAATAATCTAGTAATCAGCCATCGATTGTGAGCAGGCTTATGAAAAGCTTTTATACTCAATTCAATGTCGGTTGGCTCGTTGTTATAATAGAAGGTAGACCTTGTACGAAGAAACAGCTACGAGTGGTCACAGAGTGGGTTTAACATACAATCTGCACTTGTTTTTACCCGACTGCGTCAGAAAGAGGGTAATGTGTTTATTATGAGTAAGTCTGTGCAGTCGGTGCACAGTAGGTAGGTATCTACCAAACTACAAGGACAAAAGTCAAAATTATGAAAATTAAATAAAATAGGTATACCGAAAATACTTACCTACTACCTTTTTTATGGATGGGAAATCATCAAATTAATGACTCCTGCCGCTCTGGGTGGCGCGGAAGGAAGTGTCAGACTCTTACTGATTACATTACAACCCATCCGTGCTCCTCGTAGTGCCCTTTGCTTTCCAGGGCCGCGGTAAGTCTTTCGAACAAAATCCGCAACCCTGGCAGGGCCGATAATACCTTGTAACAATTTTTTAACAATCTACTTCTTACTAAAATATGGTGGGTAGGTATTTGTGAAAATTACTGGCCCACTGGCAATAATAAGTCAAGGAAGTGCGTAGTTGTGATAAACACCATAGAACCGCGTCATTATGGGAACATTTCTGGTAATCATTTAGTACCTACTTATATTCCGAGAACGATACTGTAATTAATTTATGTTTAATTGTTTGTATGTATCTAGTACTTCATACAAGTAAACTAATTATTTTATTAGTTTTTCTTATAGAGGAGAAACTTTAGGGTGTTTATAGTTAGAAAAATAAAAAAAATACTGCAAGTTTTTGCGCTAATTTATTATTTCTTTTTATAGGAATTCGCTTCACACAGACATTTTAACGTTTGGGTTGAAGCCGATAAATCATGCTCTACTACTATATTTGGGTTTATATTATGGTAAATGGGTATCCCCGATTTATCTGAATCCAGTAAAAACATAATCCCTACTAATATTAATATTATAAATGCCACGTAACAAAAGTAGTGCTGTCTGTCTGTATGTTACGCTTTCACGCTAAAGCAGCTGAACGGTTCGTCATGAAATTTGGCGGATATATGTAGCCTGGAATATGAAGAAGGACATAGGCTACATTTTACGCGATAACCGACATCCACGCGGGCAGAGCTGCGGGCAAAACCTAGTTTAATTAATACTATTCCGTTGCTAAGTGAATGACAGACAAAGTACAGCCGAAAGCTGGTCGTAAAAAGCTGAAATTTGGCATGTAGGTTCCCTGGGGAGTGTGGGGGAGGGAGCCCTAACAGAGGATTTCCCGAAATTCTTACGGGAACAAAAAAAAACGGGATATGCGCGTACGAAGTTGCGGGCTAAAGCTAGTTTAATCTATAATCCCAGATTCTTGACTAAATTGAGTCAAGATTTAATTTTTAATTTTCTCCCTGCCTTTGTGCCATGTTATTTATTTTGTAGTCAGAGCAATAAGCTTTCTTTTCCTATTATTCCCTCATCGCCTGTCTACCGTCACGAGAGCACCGACTCATCCACCAGTGCCAGTCCATATCATTCTATGTAACAACAGCTTTATCTAAGATATTTTCAAATAGAACAGTATTATTTACCAAAATATGCCATGTATGAATTTGTATAAGTCTTAGTATAGATCCTTTGAGACCTTTGAGTGGCCTTTTGATGGACACAGCCGAGTACCTAAGTAGATCTCGTTCGATTGAATTTGTGACCTACCTACGTTAACTATATTTTTAAGTTTTAAAACACAGATCTAGGAATCACGCCGCCTACGAGAGTACTTCAGTATTCAAGTGGTACTATGATTTTCAGTATGAACAGACGTTATTCGAGTTTATTCACGCGATTCAATGAATTATGAAAGAGCATTTAGGTTGCTTTAATTGTTTTTGAACCAGTGAAGTGCGAGTCGTAGTTGCAATTTAGAGTTCCGCAGCATTAAAAATATTTTAGACTAGCTGTGCCTGCGACTTCGTTCGCATGGATGTCGGAAAAATTGTACGAAGGTACAGAGGAATGAGGAGACTGGATGCTCATGACTTAATAATAACAGCCGCATGGGTTGATATTAAGGTTAAGCAATGCTTGCCAAGGGTTTTAGGGTTCCGTACCAAAAGAGTAAAAACGGGACCCTATTACTAAGATTCCGCTGTCTGTCTGTCTGTCTGTCACCAGGCTGTATCTCATGAACCGTAATAGCTAGACAGTTGAATTTTTCACAGATGATGTAATTTCTGTTGCCGCTATTACAAATACTAAAAACAGAATAAAATAAATATTTAAGTGGGGCTCAATGTATAGTACGGAACCCTTTGTGCGCGAGTCTGATTTATTTCATAATCAGATCAATGAATTTGTACTTTTACTACTTAGGGATGTTAACTTTTTGTGATGTGTGATGATTTGTTTTGGATTTGTGTTTGTACTGACTTTTCCTAAATTTGTTGGGGTCGTCTTCTGGTTTGATTGAATAGATGCAGCTGAGCACAAACAAGTTAGGTATTGGGTAACACAATACCATATACTGTTTTTAACCTTGATCGATTGGCTCGTGTTGGGCGTTTAGAATAATTTCAACGGAACCGCGTCGCATTGTCGCATCATCGTACCTTAAGCACCGTGCAGCTGGGTACCTTGCAGGTACCTTTACGTAGCCACGAGCCCCTTTTTTTGCTGAATATGTGAAGAATGTCTGACTATTTGGGATTACCTATTCTTATTGTTTATTAGGTAATACGTCTATAGCAGAAGTAAGTAAGCTAGAAGAGAAGTAAGTAACGAAACTAGTTATGATTTGATGGCCCCCGGCTAGCGTATGTGGAATATACATAGAGTTGAAGCATCGTCGCAAAAATAACATCCAGTCCATCCTGTAAACAGTTTTATGCTCTATCTTTAAGCGTAGGTAGGTACAGTCAAAATGTCAATGAACACAAAATAATAAGTAAAGCCCATTCAACTTTTTGGCAAAACGTATGAAACTTTCGTGGTCTGGAGAGCATTTATGAATATCACCTTGTACGGTATGTTCTGAGTTGGAAAATAAGCATAATTTCAATTCAAGATTAAAATTTTATGCTGAACACTACATAGGTAGGTACCTGTACCTACTAATTTTCGGAAATGCTGAATGTTGGATAGGTTGGATTCGCTTTTTTATTTAATTTTATGGTACCTACCTACCTAATTAATTATTAGTAAGCAGTATGGTTATTTGCACTAAGAATCTACCTACCTTATAATCCTATCGCAATCGCAATGTCTAACTAAATGAAAATACAGGTAGGTAGGTAGGTAGGTAATGATTTATTAATCAAGTAGGTAGGTACCTGACGATTAACATAACTTTCTTAAAAAGAAATGCTATTGTTCATAGAAGTAATTTGATAATTATAATTTAATTAGGGTTTCGAAATACGAAATAAAATTAAAACTAAGTAGGTACGTAAACTTTTTTTCTTGCAACGCCTTGGCGTTGTGACCGAATTTAGAGCTCTACCACGAAGTATCTCCAAAATAATTGATTAATTTTGGCTCTTAGGTTGGCTGTCTTGAATCGTTGTCAACAACTTCAGTGTGGTGGTTCGATAGTGATTGCGCGTAGTGTTATTGTTTTGTGGAAAAAATTGTGAAACTTAACTAAATCCTACACAATCAGTGAACAATTTCGGTTTAGTTTTTATCCCTCTTCATCTTTATTTATTTTCTTCGTGGAATATGTCATTCTCGAGCGAGGTAAGTCCAATTATAAGCTACATCAACATCAGTGGATAGGGCGGTACTATCGTGTGGCAATTGACAGCATTTCTTGTGTTACAGCATTTTTTATCACTAAAAATGATCGTGATTCGTTGAAAAACTGCAGTACAAAGCTGTTCCCTCTGTATTATAGCGGTCCATTTTGTTTTAGAACAGATTTTCGATGGTATCAGATATGCATCCTCCATATTTTACTGCTACGTGCATGGTACCAACTACATAATGTTAGTAGCTATAGAGGCTTTTTTTGCTTGTGTGCCCATTATTTAGTACATTTTCTCTTGCATCGCTTATGAAATAAACATGAATTGGATTGAACCCGACTCTTGTTTTTGGCATCTTCATATTTTTTATTAAAATCAATAAAGTTATTTGGTAATTAACTTTATAATTCTTATCAATTTCGGTCTAAATTGATAAAGATATTCGATTTTTCTGAAAAAAGGCCAATGGGATCACACTTTTTGTCAAAGCTTTTGGTCCACATTGACTTTTAACAAGCTCAAGAAGCTTAATAAAATGTTCGATCCACATGTAAAAGATAAAAGAGACTACATAAAAATACCTTGAATCTGATTGAGACAATCAATACTATCAAGACTCATTATAATCATTTATTGACTTGGCATTGATGGGTTTATTTCTTGCCATCATGCATACACCTCATTAACTAGTGGTGTATCTTCCATTAAATAATCATTAGAGTTGATGTGGCTAAGAAACTAAAACCAATGAAGATTACCAAATTTTACAAATGACACAGTTCCTCTGTCCACTTAGGTATGATTCAGGTTATGTTCACTAGATGGCGCTGGTGTGCCCACACGGAATATTCCAGCTGTGTTATGGTTTCTTTGTGAGTGTAACAAAAGAACCAGTCTTACTAAAAACACCATTGGGTTGGGAAACATCTGAGTTGAACAATCAAAATTTAAATCCAGTAGTAATATTATTTAAAAAGGCTGAGGTTATGTTTTCATTTTCATTTTTGTGACTGTTATCATTATTTTAATCCCACAATATGATCATTTCTGCTGCATCAACAGTATGTACCTTTTTTATGGATGGGAAATGACTCCTGCCGCTCTGGGTGGAGCTGGAGGGTGTGTTAGACTCTTACTGACTAAAACCCATCCATGCTCCTCGTAGTGCCCTTTGCTTTCCAGGGCCGCGGTAACTCTTTTGAACAACATCCGCAATTTCGAACAATATCCGCAAGCATCAACAGTACCTCCAATTCACCTTCACTCTAAGTTAGGCCTGGGCCTCACTCTCTCTTCTCTTCACTTTTCCTGCATACTTCCTATTGTATCATATAATTCAGTGGAAAGGGCAAAAAAAAAACAACTCGATTGTTATTTTCTTATTATTTATTGCCTTTCAATGTCAGTCTTCACCCAATACTAATTGAAACAATTGAAATCATTTTGTTGGCGATGCACATATGATTCAAGAATTGTATAGGGAAGACAGAATTATTGTTCCAACTTTGTATTTGCCATCATTTTCACATAGTTTTAACACATTAATTTGAAAATAATTATCTCTACATCAAAGTTTACAAACAGGTAATTAGTTATTAAATGGCACTCTCTATGTGAAACATTAAAATAATTTAATGAGTACACATTTACAAAAGAACTGTTAATTCTCCAGACCATGATAGGTGTTGAATTTTCAGAGTAATTCAGGTACCTTACTGGTGCTTTTCATGTTCTTTCATCAAATCTATTAAAATGGTCACCATGTGTACAAATCAGACTTCTGTAACTGAGTCCAGTACAAGTTTAGCTATGTATACAGGTAGGCAGAAACTGAAGTACAGAATATAAATAGCTCTATAAACAATGAAAACATTGCAATGCACACCCACAGTGTAATTGAAAAAAACAAGACCTCTGCCACGTATAAATGGTCTCTCTCTCAAACAACTTCAGAACTCAGATGTAACGGCATTTACTTGGTTGCCTTTTGCTTTTGTTCTACCGTTCTACCCATTTTTTGTAATTTATTATTTACTAACTTCTACCAGCGGCTTAGCCTGCGTGAATATCGGAAATAGGACAGTTTCCTGATTTGTATCGTACATTTTTTACTCAGGAAACACCTACCCTACACTACCCTACACCTACCCTACACGTACTTTACACCTACCCTACCTACGTAATTTATACCAGCCCAAAAAATACTATGACATGTTTCTGGTCTCCTGGTACTTGATGTTTTTGGTCTTCTGGTACTTGTGAATCTGTAGTACTAAGGCAGCAGCGGCTCTCAATTTCTAAAAAAAAAATTGAGTCTCCCATACAAATTGTGGTCAGTTGATGACAATTTTGTATGGGAAGTTCAAATTTTTTTTTTGGAATTGACTATGGCTTTTTTGGGGCAAGTTGTTCATTTACATGGGCAGAAGTGGTTGTCAAAGTTTGCGCACTGGAAAAAAAGTTATCCAGTATATACCAAATACTATTCTATGATAAATAAGAATATATACTTATATGCAACTATGATGGTTACGAAAGGTAGTGTTCTTTCACTCGTCTTTAAAAAACTGTAAGAGTTTTGCAGTCCCTAATGTCAGGCGGCAGTGCATTCCACAACCGTACCGCTTGCACAGTAAAAGATTAGGAGTAAAAATCGGTAGAGTGTGGAGGGGATTTCAGGAGAATTTTGTTAGACGACAAATAATTTTTGTCCCAAAAAATCTGTGTCTTTAAAACCATGATGCAGAAGGAGTACTGTGAGAACGTATGTGTATTTTCTGACACCGCAATGATGACTATAGCATAACAGTTAGACATGTAAATAGAAATATCAATCGCAATACTTTAATACGCCTATTGATCAAGTCGGTCATCGGTAAGTGGTAATCATTGCTAGTTACCCATCACGTGGTGTGTAGTGCAGTGTCATTCTATTATTGCACTTGTGACCCTGCCTTGACAGGCAGTTAGATCAATCATGACACTCAACGAGAAACGTGAATGGGTGTAGCTTATGTAAGTGCAAATGTTTGATTCAAAAATATAAAGATAGGAAAATCACTTCACAAAGTTTAAGATTTTAGGAGACCGAAGGAATTGTATGAATTATAATATGAAATTTTGATTCTTCATCACTATCATGCAAGCTAGATTTCTTTCAACCAGACTCAATCAACAATTTTTGAGAAAAGGGATCATAGTTGCTAGGAGCTTCTTGGAGAAAATTAAAACCAGTAAATGTTCTCGTATTTTGTGCTGCGGATTTTGTTCGAAAGAGTCACTGCGGCCCTGGAACGCAAAGGGCCATAGAAGGAACATGGGTGGGCTTAAGCCAGTATAGGTGATGCTCACTTTCGCTCCACCTAGAGCGGAAGAAGTCATTTGATGATTTCCCATCCTTAAAAAAAGCGGCAAGTGCGAGTCGGACTCGCCCATGAAGGGATCCGTAGCAGCAAGTAACAGTGAGTTGATTGAATGAAAGGTAAATTGCGGTTTACGATTTATGAACAAAATTACTTACTAAAATGATCTCGTTCAAACCAATTTTCGGTGAAAGTTTACATGGTAATGTATAAAAATCATATATTTTTTTTAGTTTTATCATTCTCTTATTTTAGAAGTTACAGGGGGGAAGACACACATTTTACCACATTGTATGAGTGCGCAAACTATTCAGTTTAGAAGAAAATATATTAGAAAACTCAATATCATTTTTGAAGACCTATCCGTAGATACCCCACACGTATGGGTTTGATGAAAAAATTTTTTTGGGTTTCAGTTCTAAGTATGGGGAACCCCTAAAATTTATGTTTTTTTTCTATTTTTGTGTGAACTTCTTAATGCGGTTCACAGAATACATCTACTTACCAAGTTTCAACAGTATTGTTCTTATAGTTTCGGTAAAATTATAGGAGACAGTTAACAATGTGTCAAATCCTACTTGAATGCCAAAGTTTGATAAGTCAGGTTAGAGTAGTTTTCAAATAGATACTCGACTTCTAATTCTTAATTCAGAACTCGAGCATTAATTTGACTGTACATAAACAAGAGATAAGCAATTAATTTGAAACTTGATTGTTAATCAAACCATAGTAAGAAATGAAAGAGAAGATATGTTATGAAATTGTCTTACTATGTAAAATTTGATTAAATTAAGCAGCATTTATAATCTAGCTATAAGTAGAGCCACCGACAAAAAAGATATCCCTCTAGCTGCTGTAGGGGGGGATAAAAAATGATATGTTGTTACATCTATTCAAATTTTAAGGATTCTACAAGTGCATTAAATATATAATCTTAGTATTTTGTTTGAGCACCCAACTTGTTCATTTGACACAATTCTCGTATTTTTTAAGGAGTTGGAATTCCCTGCCATTGTGTTTCCTGATAGTTACAATCTGGGAGTCTTTGAGTCAAGAGTGAATAGGTTGCTTCTAGGCAAGCGTGCTCCATCTTTGACCACATCATCGCTTACCATCAGGTGAGATATGTAAAACGCGTACTTATCAACAGTTTAAAAAAAAACGGGAACGTTCGAGTCAGACACTGCACCGAGGATTTCGATCGAGCCTTGATTTTTTCAGTATACATTACCAATGGAAGTTTTTGTATTATTAAAGCAAATACATTGATGTATGGGAGAACATTTTTCAACAACAAAGTTAAGTTTGTCCTTCAATATAACCTTCCCGTATATCAATGTACGGTCACGGTCAATTCTTCAACCGACAATAAGTTATAATCGCAAAAAAAATGGAGTGTCTGCAATTGCATCGCATTCATTGATTTTCGCCGAGATGATATTGCGACTTGAATTTGAATGCTTTTAAGTACGAGAATTGGTCGTCTGGATACAATATAAGGTAATAAATAGTGCATAGAAGCTACAGGAATAGGTTTCAAAGTATAATATGTTTTCATGCCTGAGTGTCTTGCTTTTCTGCGAACATCATTCCTGATTTATTTATTTGTTTAATTACCATTGAAAAAGAAACCCTTAATGTTAAGCTCCTAGGTCATTCAAACACGGAACACCTAGCTTCTCGTGTGATTCAGATTTGGCGATGAATCTGGTCCGTCTTTTTGTTTAAGAATTCACAAAAGCCTAAATAGAACTTGCATGTAACAAGGTTATCTTCTATAGTTATAAAATCATTTGTACTGACTGACTGTCAACGCACAACCAAAACTACTAAGTCTAGGAAGCTGAAATCCAGAAGAGTTTTTTTAGAAATTTTATCTTTTTGGTAAAATTTGATTATACGCAAACGAAGTCGCGGGCATCAGCTAGTTCTTGATAAATTCAAAACTAAAGGAGCAACTTTAAAAGCCATGATTCACCCATTTCAATGTTAGTACCTACGAATGCAATGTGCGTTACGCATTTTACAAAAGCACTTTTATGCAATGATTTTTTTGCTTAGCCATGCAAGACCACTGTCAAGTGAATAAATAGTAGTTGTGTTATTCAATTAGTTCCGCCACGCAGTTTTACGCTACCTAACAATACAATACAATTACGTCTGTATTTTATGAATTGGTACCTAGGAGCTCGTGGCTAAATCCCCTTATTAACGTATCAAGTCCAAGACGAATGACACGCAATCATTGATTATAACCTTAACTTGTCATTCTCAGTAACCGACGGCCTTCGAAAGGAATGAATCTGGTCGTTGTTTTTATGAATTAAAAGTGTATGCAAAGTGGATACCTTTTGGATACAAGATGGATGTCTTTGTAACTCTTCATTCTAGAAGATTCACCAGTTTTAAACAACATTTTGCATTACTTACTACTTACGTAACTTTGTATTTGACATTTCACTTGCAAAGTTAAGATGGCAGAAAGTGCTTTAGTTGTTTTCTGAATAGACAGTGAATTTCCACAAGTTCGGTCAGCTAGATGACATTTTTTCTCGAAGATAGTACTTTATAAAAGAAAGCTTGATTTTGCGGAAAAAGGACAGTTTTAACCTTAATAGGGGTATTAAAACTTTCTTAGGTCTGGTGGATTTGAAATGAAATGAAAACCATACGACTTTGCGAAATACTATGAGACGCAAATATAATACGAATACTTTTTTTCACGAACGTGACTTGGTATTATGGTCGTAAGAAATTCTTTAATACATATGTAGCAATTTTTGATGCAAGTACCAAAAACAAAGTTATAGAATTAAAATAAGATATTAATAAATTAATTCCTTCAGTTGTTTGCTCAGTGCCAAGCGTCAGTAGTTGTGTCTGTCTCTACATACGTCTAAATATTTGACATTCTCTCTCCAGTAGTGTTTAGACCTGTTGCAGTACCTATACTTGTAGTGCGTAAGGTATCTTAGCCCTGAACTGCATTAAAAAAACTGTTGTGCTACCAGTTATTTATGTACTGATGGCACAACAGTTTTGTGCACAGGCTCCATCTTAAATCGCACTGGCCTAGTTTTAAAACCTACTTCTTAAATCCGGTAGTCTTTGGGATACTTTGCGTTCAATTTTGTTTGGCGTTGACATAAATCCCATTTGCAGCTGTCCCTTTCATAAAACTAAATAAAAAGTGTCAACAGAAAGTTTAACTTGTCTAAGGCGCTGGACACACAGAAAAGACGTAAGACGAGAATGGGGCGCGGTCATAATTATCGCGTCCCTTTCATACAAAAACCGACTTCCAAAAAAAACAGTACAAAGTACAAAATTACTTTAATTTCGGAAGTCGGTGTTTTTGGTTGCTTCTTCGTTATTTGACACCGACTTCCGAAATTAAAGTTATTTTGTACTTTGTAGTGATTTTTTTGGAAGTCGGTTTTTTTTTGTGAAAAAGTTTTTTATTTTCCACTTTTCAGTGGTACCCCACACACCTCCACCACCCCAATTTTAAGAAAAAAACAGAAGAAAAGAAAAAGAAAACACTTTTATTCTCCCCGAAATGACGCACAAAAAGTAAAATAAATACAAAATAAAAGCACAAATTATAAAACTACCTAAAAAAAATAAAACTTTCACTATCAGGCATGTGAGGACCGGGCATTAGCCACGACTCTTTTGTCTAATATATGTGTTCTGTGCTCTGGTCACACCAAAGACAGACCCGACAACCGAACACAGACAACACAGTTCCTGAGTTCCAGTTGTCTATGGCATAGCTACTCTACTGACAGTGAAGACAAAATAAGCAATAATGCCGTTTCATAACAAATTATAACAACTAATTCATTAAATAAATCCAAGCTGTGCGTCGCATCCGAGCAAGCAATTCTGTATTTTTCTACATATTTTTACCAGCTATTTGGATTTAAAAACCAAACTGCTGAACCGATTTTGATAAAATTTCAATGGGACCAATCGAGAAGTATATCCTTTCACTTAAAACAAGCATTTTCCAAATCGTTTCATAAATGACGGAGATATGAGGTAACAAAAACAAAAAAAAAAAGACAGCTGAATTGAGAACCTCCTCCTTTTTTTGAAGTCGGTTAAAAATGTATAGAAGCGTCCCGATGCAAAACATATAGAAAGGACAGGGCACGGACACGACGCTTACTCGTCTGCGCCATATTGTAAACGTACAGAAAGGACTGGGCACGGGCGCGAGCGGACGAGGAACGGGTGAGAACGGGGGTGCGGGCGTGCGGGTGCGGGTGCTGGGACTCGCGCGTCGCTGACAGCGACGCGCGAGTCCCAGCACACAAATAAACCACCACAACTAACCACATCTTCATCTTCGAACTCTAGCGGCGCCCAGCGTCACGTCCGTGCCCCGTCTTTCCTATATGTTTTAAAAAGTCGCGACGGCGCCCCGTCTGTGCCCTGTCCGCGCCCCGTCCTGGTCTTACGTCTTTTTTCTTACGAGAGTTCAATCTGAATGTGGACAAACTTGCGCCAGCTCGATCTGTTCGTGGAAGGGTGCATCATTTGCCTAGCCTTTTCCCAAATATATTGGGGTCGGCTTCCAGTCAAACCGGATTCAGCTGAATACCGGTATTTTACGTGGAGCGGCTGCCTACCAGACCTACACAAGACCACAACCCATTAACTGGGTAACACGGTACTTCTTCGCAAGACTAGTATCTGATTTTCTGGTTTCTGAAAATCCGTAACGACTGCCAAAGAATTAGAAATGACAGCCGGAACCAACGGCTTTCCGAGGCACGCAGGAATCTCGATATGTTAATATGGTCACCCATACACAGACCGACTTCGGCAAGCGGTGCTTAATCTTGAAGATCGACCCGTGCGGCTGATATTATTCAGGCACAAGGTCCTCGTGGTGCAATACGGAATAATTGTGGCACTGTCTGGGTACTTTAGTACCTAATCGCTTCGGGCGTCGTACTCAGTTAAAGCCGTACATCTAGACAAGTGACTTTCGCTCGGCGGAAGCGTGGCGAAGGCGATGTCAAAACTTCAAAAAGTACGGGATTTACAAACGTTGTCGAAATGTTGCGTGATCAATCCCTTATATTTTTGCATTACGACAATCGTACTCGCTAATATAATGGCACTTTGTCTAGTGATTCAGGTGGTAGGTACTAATTTTAATCCAGAGTGCCAATTCTACAAATTTTTAAGCAATGTTCGCATTCGTATCTCGGCCGCAATATGACAAAGAAACTTCATTTTTCATACATCAAACGGTTCTGAAGATAGAAGCGTATCTTTATTCTATAGTAGATAGTATGTTCCAGTGTTATTTGTGCTAAACGGACCAAATGACGTCGCGGGTAGGGGACGTCGGCGCAAGAGAATTAGTGCCACTCACGAGGGGACATCCATCATACATTGACTAACAACACTACTATACATTTATTATGTATACATATATTTTGAACAGTGCGGTGTGGTCTATATAGTGGAAGGTGGGTTGGAAAAACTGGTATGACTAGGTATGGAAAAAATTCACCAAAAATACTGTTTGTAGAGCTCTGAGTAAGTTCTAGAGTTGAACTTCACGATAACTGACACCATGCATTCACATGGACAGGTCCACTCAAATCAATGTGCCTATCTCATAAAAAAACCACCTAGTTGAGTTACTACTATGATTTATTTGACCATTACAAGTAATTTATTAACCAATCGACTTCAAAAAGGAGTCTCTATCTATTCGATAGAATGTTTTTTTTTCTTTGTTCGAGATTCGGTAAATTGTCTTAAAAGAGGCTGACCTCGGTTCTGTAGTTTCCAAAAAACTAAATTTTAAGTATGTACACATACACATTTGGTAAAAAAAGGTAGATAAAGCAGAGGAAATTGAATGAATAGTTAAATCGGAACTCAACTAGTGATAAATTCAATTGTGTCCGTTTCGATGGCGCGGCCACGACGTTTCTTTTAAAAAAAAATATGCCACGATTTTGTAATAAAATGTAAAAGTAGACTCCCAAAACCATAAATTGGTCAAAGCTATGGTTAAAAAGTTATAAGGGTTTGAACGTGGCCGCGCCATTGAAACGCTCCGAACCGCGCGGCCACGGAGATCATTAAAACCAGGGCTTGTTAACGTTACCAAATAACAAAATAATAACCGTTACATAACGTTACTTTCAATTGTGATACCATGGTAACGTTATAAAATTTACCGGTATTTGATAACAATACCAGTAATATAACGTTAAGTAACATTTAACGTAAAATACGAGAATTATCGTTTTAACGGTAAAATAATTAGTGTTATAAAAGACCGCGAACTTTCTTGTATTTTTTGCTATTTGAAGGTCAGTGTCAGGTTATAATTTAATCAAAATGTGATGCGCAACAATAACAATTATGTATTTACATAGATGTAACCATAAGAATCATTTACTCATCATCATGAACTTAGATTTGACATGTATAATAACCAGATTTCCGAAATCTAGCTAAGAGAAAAGAAATGTAATTATGGTTACAATTATGTACCTACTTACATATTTTTTACTGTCGTGAATCATATTTTGATCAAGATACAACCTGACACTTTACCACCTCACAGAGATAACCGTTCAAAAATAACGATAAAATTAACGTTAAACTACAAATAACGTTAATAAAGAATAACGTTAAAATGGTGCTTAAATAACGTTAAACCTATTACCGTTATTTTGATATTAACGTTAACTCCTGTCAATGCAAGGTAACGTTATAAATTTTTACCGGTATTTAAAGCCCTGATTAAAACTAAGCATTGCAGAGACCTGAAATTTTGGTAAGTAACAGATTGAATTTGTAATTTTTTTTAAAAATATAGAAAAAAATCCTGGGCTTATATTTTAGGAGCTGTAAGACTAATACGCCATGGCCGCGCCATTGAAACGGTGAAAAAATACGTAATCGCCGATATCTCGCTATAAAAGCATCGCAGAGGTCTGAAGTTTTTGTAAAACCTATATCTGAATTTGTCAAAACAGGTACAAATGCACAAAAAAACCCTACGTTTACATTTCAGGAGCTGTGGAACGGAATCTTAAATACGTCTTGAATATGTCGATAGGGTGACCATGGCGTATCTATTGTTTATAGAAAACTTTTCACCTATTTTGTTAGATATTATATCTTAAGGATTCTAAACGAAATAAAAATTAAACGATAGTATACAAAACCATGTTTATTTGTTTAAAAATCACATAAATCACAGATTTTTTGCTTACACTGAGATGTGTGCTTTCAAAATCACAGATTAGTTTCTTTTAAGTACTAAGATATATTTCTTATTTAAAAATGAAGAATTTTTCAAATCGGTCCAGTAGTTTCGGAGCCTATTCATTTCAAACAAACGAACAATCATCTCTTTTCTTTTTATCATATTAGTGTAAATGTAGATAAGCTGAAATCAAGAAGTGTCAAGTACTCAGCAAGTTTTTTTAAAGAATGTTTGGTGCCAAAGAGTCAATGTTTTGTAAACAGTAGTTTTTCCCGACAAAAATATTAATTATTGAAACATCTACCAAATACATAATTTAGATACAAGATACACCTTTTTGCATAAAGATATCATCACGTTCACGATTGATTGAGCGACCAGTATTAATATAGGTACCCAAGTATTATTACATTACAATACTTTGTTAGGTCAACTACTTTGGTTGACTAAAAAATGGTAAGAGAGTATGTAGTATGAATTACTTACCTTGATAAGAAGTATTAATTAGTAATCAAATCCTGAGGCGTAATGAAGTCCAGATTGCAGCAGCAAAACGTTTTTCAAAGCCAAAGATAACAAATGTCCGAAACAGTCAGCAAATCGAAGTCCATAGGAATGTCCAAAATTTAAAACACACAACAAGTATAACGTACGAATTAACTGAAAGTAAAACGACGACTAATCGAGAAAAAGCTTTTGGCGGGGGAAGACGGCATGTGACGGCGGGATATCTCTTTATGGACGGCTGTGATTGGTTAAGCCGTATACAGACTTCGCGAGGCATGCGCCGCGAACGGCGCACAGCGAATGCCTCGCAAGGTGTGTACCTTTATATTCGTGGCGAGGCATGTCCTACGCACGTGCGAGGGCGAGCCAACGTATGTCGGCAAATGCTTCAAGATCAACGTGCCTCAGTGCGAGTATTACATTAGTTGTGGACGTAGTCGCGCATGCACGTTCGAGGTGGGCGCCGCGTACGATATCCACGTACGCCTCGACAGAAAATGAAACTGCGCATGCTCGGGCCGATCCAACCCACACAGCAGCAGTTACCTATAAATAAAAGTACTCCGTGCGGCCGACACACGCTCGCCGCACACGCGCTCCTCGCACGCGCGCTTCTGTGCGTAGCACATGCCTCGCAACAAACATGAAGACAGACAAACGAGGCATTTGCTTCGCACGCGATGGCTCGACCCGAGCATATGTTGGTATATTTTTTCAACACGCACGCCTCAAGAGGCATTCGTTGTGCGCCGTTCGTGGCGCATGCCTTGCAAAGTGTGTCCTTTAGACAGCCAGCCTTTGTCTCTCGCGCTGCACCCGCCCGTTTCGTTCGCTCCTATGCTCCTGCTATTCAATGTTAGAATGCATGACTTAATTACGGGGGTTATTTCTGGCATAATTTAATCTTAGTCCTATTCATCTAATTATGCTATTTTATAATCATTAGTCATTACGAACGCTATGCAAAGTTATCTATTATGGTTTTCGCACGTCTACTCAAAACCAGTATTTTCAGCTAGAAAACAACGATTTTTAAACAAATAAACATGGTTTTGTATACTAACGTTTCATTTAGAATCCTTAAGGTTACACTCTTGGATATTTTGTCCATACAAATTTCGGGGGGGTATTATTCCACTGTTTGACATTATACATTCAAAGTTAAGCATGATATCGTTTTATCTCATTATTAATTTTGTCTGTATGGTAACAATAGTGAAATGAAAAGCCATTAAAAGTTATAAGCCATCAAAGATTCGTTTTTTTGCCAATTTTAACGCAACTTCGGGCGTAAATAAGTAATAAAAGAAGTGTAAAACCTTAAAAACAAAGTCGGCACCGACAAACCTCAATTGTAGAAGAGTTCAATAAACTTTATTTGTAATGGATTTATGCAGAAACTCAACCTTCCAACAGACTTTTCGTGCATCGTCTAACGTTGTTTTCGTTCGCACCGGTGTTTTGAGCGTGGAAACTAGACATTGTGCGTTTAGACTAGCATCTAAATGCTCATCACTGATACTGTCTCCGTCGGGCACGATGCCCGGTGAGACATTGTGCTTTTTGGCCACGCTTACTAACGGGTTCGAGCCCGCGACTGGTTCGACCTTAAGATATAATTTCTTGTGAAATAGGTGAAAATTTTTCTGCAAACAATAAGCCATGGTCACCCTATCGACATATTCAAGGTGTATTTAAGATTCCGTTTTACAGCTCCTGAAATGTAAACGTAGGGTTTTTTTTTGTGCATTTTTACCTGTTTTGACAAATTCAAATCTGGGTTTTACAAAAAACTTCAGACATCTGCGTTGGGTGTTAATGTGTTTTTCACCGTTTCAATGGCGCGGCCATGGCGTATTAGTCTTACAGCTCCTAAAATATAAGCACAGGATTTTTTCTATAATTTTTATAAATTTTTTACAAATTCAATCTGTCACTTACCAAAATTTCAGGTCTCTGCAATGCTTAGTTTTAAAGATCTCCGTGGCCGCGCGGTTCGGAGCGTTTCAATGGCGCGGCCACGTTCAAACCCTTATAACTTTTTAACCATACCTTTGACAAATTTATGGTTTTGGGAGTCTACTTTTACAAATTTTTACAAAATCGTGGCATATTTTTTTAAAAAAAAAACGTGGCCGCGCCATCTAAACGGACACAATTCAATTCGGACATTAAAGATTTGTAGTTGTCAAAACAAATAACTATGAATGAAGTGCAAAACAGAGCAGAGCAGGTCAGCGTTGTTGAATTTGACGAACACATATTGTTTCGTTAGCTGAGTGTTACAATCTAAGCCATGTTTGATAGTTTGGGGAGCAAATTATGGCCTAATAGCTTTTGCCAGCGGCTCCGCCCGCGTTGACGTCCTTCTCCATATCCTAGGCTATATATCTGCCAGATTTCATGACGATCCGTTCAGCCGTTTTAGTGTAACAGACAGACAGAGTTACTTTCGCATTTAATAATATTAGAAGGGATTTTTTTTTAAAACCGTTGGTTCAATAACTAATGACGTATTATACATACCTACTATAGAATAGGATAGAATAGTGGTTACTTTCAATATTGCATTTTTTTTTTATTTGTCGAAAATAATACAAAATGTATCAAAAACATCAATCGTGAGACCATGCAGGGTTTTCGATGTCCCAGAGGTAGAGAATATGCGCTTGACCATGTGACTCGGTAGGCGATTATCGCTCTTGAGTCAAAAATAACGTTTCGTGTAAGTGACCTATTTGGGTCATAATCTAAAAAGTGTCCGTCGGCAGAGCGCCTCGTATTGTTTTCATAAAAGGTTCTCGATTTAAAAAAAGTATTGAGTGATTTAATGAACAATGATTGATTCTGCCAGCGGCTTCGTCCGCGTGTGGGGAACTTACTCCCAGGAAAAAAAGTCATTTTGTCCTATTCCAGAACATGCTCTACCCGTGTGACGTTCAAAAGTGCCTTTAATAGTTGAAATAAATTAATTGTCTTTGACTTTGTGTGCCAAGTTTTTCCCAAATCCGTTAAGATGTAACAAACGGAGAGACAGAGTCACTTTTGCATTATTTTATAATATTAAATATCTCATGATAGAGAGTGACGGTTTGACAGTCGAAAATGAACCCTTTTTTATTGAGTGATGGGCTTGCTCTTGACCTCGATCACGCCAGATGGAAAGCGATAGATTAGGTTGATGATGGAGCGAGCGTGCCCAGAAGATGCCTGTTCACTCTTGCTTTGAAGGCAGACGGGTTATATGTGGAAGGGAACACAGACGCTGGCAGAGAGTTCCACACTTTAGCTGTGCGCATAATAAATGTGGAGGAGAAGCGCTGAGTACGACTAGTCGGGATATCGACCAAGTGTGGATGGTACCCAGCGGTACGTCTAAGTAAATACCCTTTAAGTGAATTGTCAAGTTCACATTATCCCATTTTGCACCAGAACAAGGTTTGGCGATACCTATCAGTGCTGTAATCCAATATTGATTTGCTTTGTAACATTTTCCCCTACTTATGTTTGTAGGTAAACGCTAACAAGCATATCGTGCACGTAGGTATTTACTTGCATCGACAACTCAAGTGATGTTGCTGATTTTTCAAACCATGCACGGAATGAATGCTTGTTCTGATAAAACAGTATGCTAATGGCAGATAATCGTAGGACAATTTACATCCATCAAAAGATCGCTGCGATGCACCTGGAATAAGAAAACGTTTTTCGAAATATTTGCATTCGAAAGAGGAACAATAATTATTAGTTAAAACAGCAAAACTTATTTTGGTTTTATCCGTGTTATAATCATAAATTCTAGGCTGACCTCATGTCAGGATCCCGCTTTGATGCATTTACGCAACAGAATAACTGGAAACAGCACGAATTAAGCCCCAACGCGAAATTTTGCTAAACAAAGCAATCAGTTCCCTATTTGGCTTCTAATTTAGGCTGTTCCAACTATACCAACAGAAGCAAGAAAACATTTTCAGTTCATTTCGTATTCACAGCCATAAACATGTGTTCATGGTTTTGAATTCGAAATGTGGACAGAAGTGGACCTAAATGCCGCCGGTTCATGAATTTGTACGAAACAAGTGACAAAATCAGGGCCTAAAACATGTTTTAACGAAACTACGCAATATTAGAGGAATACACACTCGGAAAAGTGCAAACCGACCGACTTCTGAATCATGTTTGTATTTTTTCAAGTTAGGAACTAAGATAATAAACAAGCTGATCCGACGTTTTCCTGTCCTTTTGAGCTCATATAATAATAAATAAATATAAATCCCTTAAAAAAAGCACGTTCAGTTTTTCCGAAATATCCAATTTCCCGTACGACTTTTTCATTTATTCTTTCCTTTTCTCAATTCGTTTCAACCGTTAACGAAACGCATTTAATTTTTATTAATATCTGTTACGGCTAATAGCCGAAGTGCGGCTACATCTAGTTTTAGCCGGATACAACAAGCCGGCCATAGGGCACCCCGAATCGGACAGGTTAGGTTAGAAGGGGACCCCGCCATCCTCTTCGTGGTTATTTTTTAACTCCGGGACGACTTCGCCTCTTAGGCAACTGTGTTTTGAGGTTAGGTTACAACTAGTTGTAGCCGGGTGGCACCTAGTTGTAGCCGGATAAAACTAGGTGTAGCCGCACTTCGGCTATTAGCCGCAACATGTCAATAAATACAGTTTTTCGAGCACTTAGTTTAAGCGCTGCCATCATCTTAGGTCAGCAAACATTGAACGTGTTTTATAGGCTCTTGATATAACTCTGCTTTTCATCTCGATACATTGATGCCCGGTTTCTGAGGTTTTTATCGTTCGTTTATTTATCCGTTAACGCTTTTTGTCATAACGCCATTGGTTGGTTAGTGGTTAATGGACAGATAAACGACCGATGAAGTAGGTACAGAAACCGGGCATGAGAGCGCATTTTCGCAACGCCGACCGCCTCAATTCATTTTGCGTTCATATTAGCTGTTGTCTTGTCAGCCAACGGAAACGACCACAGGCCCCCCCTATGGTCGTTTCCGTTTCAGTTTGTGTGATTTGACGGATAATAACAGAAGAAAAAGTTGAATGAGAAGTTTTAGGGAATAAAGAAAGTAACAAAAATTGATTGCTGGCACTGTGATGATAATCATAATATCCAAATAGTAATACTATGTAGTACAAAAATATACAAGACTGCTTCGATTGCCACACTAATAAATCGTAATATAATGTATGTTATATTTTGTTTTTATTTGTTTTTTTATCAAATTATTCTCGGACTGATTAGGTATCATACTTACTAAAGAAATATAATGATTTGGTCAATAGATCCATTGAACGTGCCATTGTGTTTACCTAAAGTTTAGTTTTATAATTCGTAATGCGTACTGTAGTAAATCTATATAAATAACCTAACTAAATGGAAATAAATTGCCGCCGAGGACTCACCGATTTGGCTGTTTTAACCGACTACTAAAAGAAGGAGGTTCCTTGTTCGATTGTATGTATGTTCATGTGACATATTGTTAGGTTTATGTCAATCTAAAAGCAAAGTAGATATTTAACTATGAGCTGGTCTGGACTTGGACTTCGAAGGTACACAAAGAAATTCCCGGCAAATGGCGTAACCTCTCACTGTGGGAATAATGTCAATTTAGTTGTGGGCCACAAAAACTTTTTTAGAAAAAAAAAGACAACCGACTTCTAAATAAAAAATACTAGGTAGGTACATAGTATAAAAAATATTTTTTTGTTTTATTGTTATTGGGATAGTGTTTTTAATTGATAGTTTAAGAATAATGGTTTTATCAAAACCAATTAAACCGTCTATAACATTTGAGTACATAACTGTTTTTTTATTCGTTATTTAAACGTCATTTTGTCTTTGTAAATATATAAAAATCTTGCATCCACTCATCAATAGTTCAGATAAATAAAACAATCCTTAGTACTCCCAATATTTTGAAAAGAAGCCAATGGCTCTATATTTTAGATTCAGGACATGAAAAATCAAAAGGTCTCTAGTAAATAATAAAGCCTTCATTCACAAGCACAACACATTGCTAGTCCTCGTTTGTAGTTTGTTGAATGACGAGTTCAAAACTTTGCTTTCAGTTTGCCAACTTAATACTTCGAACTGCAAGGTGAAAGGAGTCAACTCACGAACCCTGAATCTCACATTACTTTCGACTTGAAAATCAATTTCTCTTTTCTTGTCGAATCTCATGATTTTATATGACTTACTACCGACCGCCCAAACTCTGCACGGGTGCAATTTAATTGCCAGTAGATTTAAAAAATAATACTTTCATACTAATACTGTTCAGGGGCCTAACCACCAACTCTTAAAGCAGTAAGACTTCAATATTACTTCAAGTGGGAAAGAGACGGAGCTATAAAGGACGTATAGCTCCGTCTCTTTGGAGTTGGTGGTTTAGGCCCTGATCTGACAAATTATGGTAGTGACATAGGCTATATAAAATGTAAAAAAAATGATTTTGCCAAAAAACCCGACTGCATGATCTAAATATGCATCCCATCCCATTAGTGCAATCCCGGAATCACGGGATTTTATTTAGTAAAAAAAAATGTTAGAAACCGCAATATCAAATAATATATTTAACAAAAATTAACTATGGTAAATATGCATCCGATGATCCGATCTCTAAATCACTAATGTAATGATAATTGTATTTTAAAATTTGTTATTTTTTAACAATAAGGACCTCTGAAAACCGAAGAGTCGTCGTCATTTTGAAAAGTGATATCGTATTCATCTTTGGTAGTACGCAGTAGAGTTTTCCTGCACGATCGAGTTGCCCGACGGCAACGCGGGCCCGCCGGAGTATAAAGTGTGAAAGCTTTCACAAGATTCGGCTCTATTCAGCTTTAGTTTTCACTTTACCGAAATAAAGGATTTATTTTAGACACCCAATAAATGTACATAACTAACTTAACTATTTATAATATCAACTGAATCTAACTATATACAAACTAGACTAATAATTGCGAAATTATGTACAAACGTGTATAAAAACAAAATAAATCACTGCGCATCAAAAAATTCATCCACATCGCTGTCAATGACAAAAGTGCCCAGAACACTGGCAGCATTGCCGCGTTTAATGGCAATGCTGATTCTTTGGCTAAAGAAAAGCCCAGCCCTCTGGTCACGTGAACAGTCGACAAGTTCTTTACTGATGTCTCGATGTTCTTTAAAAAATGAACAAAATTGCTAATTATAAAATTAGATATCAAAAAGGGTACCCTATAGCTTTGGTTTTCTCATCTGCTGCAAGCAGTAGATCCACAGATTTGTTCCCTCGGTAATTTTCCCAACCACAAACGATCTTATAAATATGTACGAGAGAGTCCAGGATGTGGGTCATTGCAACCGATTGCAGCTCTATAAATATACACGATTTTGATGGAGAGGTACAAATCCAAAGTGTTATTGTTAAATTGCTTAAGTTCTGTCCTTGAGGATTTTATATTTAAACATGACAGTCCTCACTCAACGCAGTCAGAACGCAGGAGCTAGATCCTAGGTTGTCTAACAACCGATGTTTCGTCGTATAACTATGCATCAATCATTTCTAATACAGTTAGATGGTCATGTTAGCAGAAGATACAGTAGATTCGTGTACCGGAGCACAAATAATATCTAATTAGAGTGGAGGTCGAACCTGGAATGGAATGACAATACAATTACGAGTTCTTTGTGGTTTCGGATTTAATGATAATTTATTACTAGTTTTTTTTAGGCTCCTTTCCTATCTTTATCACTTAAAAATTTACCTGTTAGATTACTACTCATGTTTGCAGACAAAATTCCTGATGTTTTAATTTTCAAAATATGATAAAAACACTTGCCGGGATTTGTAGGGGACCGTCCATGTCATACCGGGACTTCTCCGTACCTCGGAAAGCACGTTAAGCACGTTAACTGTAAAAGATCTTTTACAGTTGTTAAGGTAGTCAAAAACATACATATTTGATATCAGTCACTCCTGGGTGCATCGTATCGCTCAGTAACTGGGTTTAGTTAGTCAGACGGGCAGTCGCTCCACGTAAAATACTGGTTCAGCTGAATCTGGTTTGACTGGAAGCCGACCCCAATACAGTTGGGGAAAGGCTAGGTACATGCTGATATTACTGTAAGGAGGTATAGTAAATAAGTTTATTCAGACACTAAGAAACTCATACTCTTCAATAAAATCAGCCGGCGGCACAGGCACAGGTACTTTAAATACACACCTACTTTAAATCCGATGTTCCATTAAATTAGCTACGATTTTGTCGAAGGGGTAATTACTGGGTTATGTTTAGGTGGCATACGCTGGACATCCTACTTAAACTATATCCGTAGATACAGCAAAACAGGAACATACATTTTGTTATATTTAGATCGCTCCCAAATTTACCCATTCATTGGACCGCTCAACTTCTTTGTGATGACAAGTTAGATAGATTTAGCAAACATAAACAAAACAAACCGACAATGACAGCTTGTTTAATTGTCTGTGGTTAATGCTACCTATGATAGAGCAACCACCCTCTGGTTCCTAGTCCCGTAATTTTAATTCAATGATCAATCGCAGTCACAACCTGTAAAACATAACCTTTATGTTTTTACATAAAATTTATTGTCGCTGAGATGAGAAAGATACATTAATTTCAACGAGTTTGTTACGAAAATTACGCTTTCGTTGTCTTTCCGACGGCGGCGTCGCGTCGTACGGGCCATGCTACGATGTAGCAACTTGTAGCGGGAATAAGTGTTCTGTGAACTTTTTAAATTCTTCGCAATGTCAATGTAGTTAACAATGGCATAGGAAATAGGCTGAATAATTCTTTTGCGCAACAATTCTCGCCATCAAATTGAAAAGTTAAGCGAGTAAAAACTTTGTAAAACTAAAACTAAACCTGTGCTACGACTGTGTAGCGGCGCCATACAGGGCAATGTATTGTGTCAACTCCAGATTCTTAAATAGAGCAGTGTTGCAGGTTAAAGCGTGACCTATGATAAACATATTATTACCTATCTTCAGATATTTTGGAGTGTTTCCTCACATGTGTAGGTCTGAGCTACGGCGTAGCACTTCGTAGCGGAAAATTTGATTTCTAGCAAAGTTGTGCGTGCAATTAATTTGACTTTGATTGGCATTCAGTTTCAGAACCGATTAGGTCCTAGATTATTCGATTTTAATATAAAATGATATATCGTAAAACTACGCTCGTAGTTCTAATTGACTTTGGTTTTAAATTAGGCACGATTTTACAACATAATATCATTAGTTATAATTTACAAGTTTCTGACTTGGTTAATCATAATTTTTGACCGTTTTGTATCTAACAATAAGTACAAAACGGTCAAAAAATATGATTTATAAGTTATAGAAAGTATTTTCTAATGTTCTTTGAAAGTAGCCGTAAATCATTAGCAGTTTAGAAAAAAAAATATTTCCTTTCAATATTACTTTGATCTATCATATTCCCTTCCCTTCATTTCCACGCACCTATTTCCTTCAAAATTATAGTAAGTGACAATTTTATATTTATAAATTGGTGAGATAATGGAAAGTGCTAATTTTGTCTGCTAGTCCCTATCTGTGTGTTGCATTCGATGATAATCATGGTGGCGTTTGTTTCAGGTCAAACTGTATGCCATGGGCCCAGGCCTGGGTCAAGCTGGCTGCGATTTCGCGTACACGCTGTGAAATAATTGTTAGTCTTTGTTCACGTATTGGCCACCGCGGGGAGAAGACGCCACGTGTGGGCCTGCGCACTCCCGGGGGCGGGCGCTCAGCGCCGCCCCACAACTGCATCTGTGAGTGCACTCTTGTATACAACACCCGCACACACGCGCATGCCTCTCCGTGACGACTAGCCCCCGCCAACCCCTACCTGCCATTTGCGAGAGCCATTATTCATTTCGCAGCGGAGCTCGACGTCGGACGTCTAGAGTTCTCTGTGAAAATGCCGCGACGGTTAGCTATTCGTATTTATATCGTTACACTTTTTGCCTTTTGCCTGCTTCGTGTCCTTTTATATATTTTCCTCGTTACCGATCTTAAACAACTTAAATCGGGGAGAATGAACGTAGTAGCTTTCAAAGAACAGTAATCATTTTCATTTTATTTCTTTTTTTTTTAATTTTATTTCTTTCATTTTAATTTGTGGTGTGAAAGTGACCATACTTGAAAAAAACTTTCAAAATGTGCGTGCAGCAGTTTCAACGGATATTTGACGTGCACAGGTTAGTTTTATGAAGTTACGGCGAACTTTTACCTGTTGCGAGCTTTGCGCCAAATTTTATTTCTGAGCAATTTTTTTTTCCGGAATTTTAAATCTTTTTCTTTTTTTTCTTTTCTTTTTCATTTTATGTTTGCCATGGCGCTGTTTGCTATTTCCTGTGCTATTTTAAAGTTTTCAGAGATTTAATTATAAATGGCCTGCGTTAATTTACGACCTATATTACTTTCAATTTATTTTAAATTAAAAAAGTCCATGAAATAGTTGCAAGGAAAGTTTATGTGACGTCAATTAGTGCATCTCTTGATTGCGGGGAAATAGGTCAAGCCTGGCAGCGCGGACTGGGGGGAAGCTGTGGTGGCGAGCTCCCACCCACACCCGCTCGTGTCCTAAGTTCGCGTCCAGGAGGACTTGTCCTATATCTTTCCAGTACTTCGAATTTTCAATTACGTTTCACTGTCACTTTAGAATTTGCGGCACGCGATTTTTTGATAGGTTCGCGTTTTTCACTCGCCAAATATGTAATAGAATATCGTTGCGAATCGTTTTGAGTAATTACAAAAAGTTAAGCGGTCTTTTTCGAAACAAATGATAAACTGAATCTTAATTTGAACAGATAAAACGATTTATGTTCAAAAATTCTTTTTAATCGGAAACTAAATAGCCCAACTAAAAAAAGAAATACTTAATTCAGTTTGAAAAAATATTTCTTTGCACTTCATTTGGGTAATTATTCAAAGTCGAAATAATGATCCATTTCGCTGGTCTATTTTCCAGTTAAATGTATTATTTATAGCGAAACAAAAACTTCGCGTTCTCAACAAGTTGTTAATAGTTTACTCATAAAAGTTGTACTACTAGGTATATTTTAGTACAATTTTTAAATGTACCGAATTTAAAATTACTTCGCGTCAGTATAGTATTTTCTGGAGATCTTGTCATAACGCAAAGGACAACAACAGTTAAAAAAAAATATTTGTTATATTTTCGTTCCCTTGTCTAGAGAAAAATAGATAGAAGGAGAACGGACACATTTAGCCCAGCAGTGAAAAACTATAGGCTAATGAAAAAAAAAAAAAAAACTCGGTTCGTTGATCTAGTAGTCGCAAGCCCCCGACTATGCTGAGCCAGAGGGTTTTGGGTTTTGATTCTCAGGCTAAATAACGTCAGCAGGCCAGAACAATAGCTCTCATAGTGTTACAGGGAGCCAGACCCGGCGAGACGTAATTACACTGTAGCAGCGCTGTACGATACAGCGGCGTACGTACCTATAGTGCACCGTCTAATTACGTCCACTTCGGGTACTATAGTCGTTATGTAACGTATTGTAATGGAAGATTTTTTGAAATACAAAATCTTCCAGATGATGCAGCTTTAGGTGACGTTGGTACAATTATTTGCAAACGACGGTATTGTCTTTTAGTCTGACGGCTCCTCTGGTCTAGAAGTCGCAAGCGCGACTGCTGGTTAAAGGGAAAATAAGGGTTTCGACATTTGGATTCGAACAAAAAATAGGATGAATAAAAATATAGAAGAGTACAAGCCAACGGAACTGTTCACGAACTCCGGTCGCAATATAAACTTAAATTTATAATTCGAGAGCATTTTAATCCAATGCTATCTAATCAAGAATCGACTGTACCGTTAGGTTTTATAATTGATCAAAATTGTATTAAAAATACTCTAAAAAAAAATTGAGTTTACAATGAAATTTGAACTTTGTCTTGTATGACGTCGAGTCCGATGTTCCAAAATTCGATAATACACACATATCTCGAATACGGAATTCATTATGTTCATAATATAACTTAGAATTTATCAAAGTCCCTGAAGGCGTGATTTGCTAGCTGAGAAATTACCAGTAGCCGTATCTATTCTATTTTCTAAAAAATTATCTAGGTAAATACCATAGAATAGAAATTCCTACCTTCTTGGCGCACTTGTATGCATTCTACTTGAGCCTACAATACAATTTGCTATACTCAAGCGAAGTAATCTTAAACCTGGTAAATCACAGCTCGCGCTCATACTATGTTCATCATTGTCGTGTGTCACATTCGATTTTCATGTGGCCCACTATTTCTTACTGTATGTAATTTTGTTTAGATATTCATCAAAAGTTTTCACGGCTCGCGGTACGTCTAAGCATGATGTAGAGTCCTATCTGGACCCTGACATCTTCGCGCCGGACCCGGCCGAGCTGTTCGACTCTGATGACTCCCGTGCAAGTCAAATTTACTCGTTGAAGTAAGTGCCCTTAGAATATGTAAGGTCTAACGGAAGTAGTGGAGTATTTGAAGGGGTTGATTCTGTAGGTTATAGGGATTATAAGTATTCTAGAAATAAATCGTAGGTCTACTTTCAATTATTTTTTCAGATAATTATTCTAAAACTAATTGATTAATTTTAAAATAACTTAAAGAATGTTGAGAATAGTCAAAGTTTCTTGTTTTTAAATTAATTGGATTATATTATTTATATGATCCGTTACTCATTTGTCTCATGTCTGAGGGATTCGATAGATTATTGTAAGAAATATTAAAAGAATTTATTCGTTAACCCTTAAAATTATATACACTATTTTGTTAGACCTTATATTCCTGCTATTCTTCACGTAGGAAGCGTCCTGCGACTTGACTCAAAGATATTAGAAATAACATAAAAACATAATATATAGAACTGTTCGTTTGCGTCAGTCCTAACTCAACCTACGTGAAAAATACTGTCACTGTCTTCTTTCTGTGTTTCTTATCAATGTGTCGGTTTGCACTTATATTTTTATTTAAATTTATTATTTTAAAACAATCGTTCGTCCATCATTCACACATTGCAGCACACCAGAATTGTCCTTGTTTGCCAGAAACCGGGACATAAGGACGTTAGTAAAGCTACAGGTGGCCCGCCGTACAGCCTGCGACGAAAGGATTTATTCTGTCGGGAGTTATGTTACAGACTTGATCCTTACATAACAGTGTAAAGTACGTTTGTGTCAACTTTCTTCGAAAAATAATTTTACAAATAACCAACGGAGGATAAGAACTAACAATATTGTGCGGCCACCTAAATTGGCTGTTTTTCAGTAAAATAATTAACTCTTTTCAGGTTCTCATTGTTTTTTTAGTAGATTTTACTGAGCCGTTTTTTGTTAACGTTTGGTCAGTAAACTCTTCTAAATGGAATATTCATACTGCATGTCATAACACATTTTAAGGTAAAAAGGTGAAACAGGATAGTTTTGTAAGTTACTAAAAAGGAGGAGGTTCTCATTATAAGCAAGTTTTAATTTTAAATAATAACTAAGAAGTAGTAGTACAAAAATGAATGACATTTTTCTACAAATGTTTTTTCAGTATGTCGTACGATAGTGTTATTAAATAGAGACAAATGCGGTCTAAAAAACGCTTCTCTATTTGGAGGCGTCTCGGATTAAGCTCTAACAATCTTGTGATAAAAACCCTCACATTTATAAGCCTTGTAGGTAACATAATCAGCGCAAACTTTGGCCCAGCTCACGTTAAAAAAAAGATGTGCATTAGTACCGTGTCTTCAATTCGATAATCTCGACATATTGTCATTCAAACGCGAAGTCAATCACGTTTCTCCCCCTTTATAAGCTGTTAACAATGACACCGTGTTGTTAGCATGTTCGCACGTTGTTCGACGGCGACGTGACGACGTAATGGCATGGAGTAGTCGCATCCGCCACTCCGTCAATTGCTCAGAAATGCATTGCGGTGCACAAGGATAATACAAGGTACTTGAATCATGCGATTATATTGGATCCTGTGAGAGGCGTTTACGAGCACAAATCTCACGTATTAGCCAGTTAGGGACAGTATATAATTTAGCCTCTAGAAAGGCCTAGAAGGAACTTCAACTCTATCTCCAAACAGTAGAAAACAAAGTCGCTGACTGCCTCTGTCTATTTCTCCGCTTACTTCACGCAACTGATTTGATACGGGTTTCACTAATAGAAAGAGCGATAATGAGGAAGATTTGATTGATAATTTGCACCCGTGCGAAACCGGGACGGCTCACTAGTGGTAGATATTCTCTTCAAACTGTTATCGGTCAATAGCCGAAATATGAGTAACCAGCGTAATACATTTTGATGGGCCCGGTCGATTGATTGACTGTGACTGAGCAGTTACAGGGGCATATTATCAGAGGGCCAATTCTACTATTTTTAGGGATCCGTACCCAAAGGTTAAAAACGGGATATTATTAAGACTCCGCTGTCCGTCGGTCTGTCTGACTGTCTGTCCGTCTGTCTGTCTGTCTGTCACCAGGCTGTATATCAAGAACCGTGATAGTTAGACATTCAAATTTTCACAGATGATGTATTTTTGTTGCCGCTATAACAACATATATTATAAACAGAATAAATAAATATTTAAGTGGGGCTCCCATACGACAAACGTGATGTTTTTGCTGTTTTTTTTTTATAGATAATGGTACGGAACCCTTCGTGCGCGAGTCTGACTCGCACTTGGGCGGTTTTTTAAGCAAAGTTCGCATTTGCATCTCAAACGCAATCGGTCAAAAAAGCCTCAATTTCCATGTCTTTTTTACAGATTGCGTCTGAGTTGCGAAAGCGAACGTTATTTAAAATTTGTAGAATTGCCCTTCAGTTTTTATAATCCAGATATGTTTACGAGAAACCAATCGTCTGTTATACGGCCTCTAGGCTAAATATTCGATCAACCAATGATTGGTAGGGTTTATTTCGAAATACGATTGCGACTAACAAGAAGTGTTCGATAGAATTCGTACAATTTTAATACTGCGCTTAGAATCGTCGAAAAAAGAACGTTATACAAAAACCAATCTAAAGTAAATGTCTGTACCGGCTATCTGGTTCAGTAAATAAAAAAGAAAGACAGGTAGCTGTCAGAACCATGAAAAGCGCCTCTGACACAGCCTCCGCACCGGATTAACCGCCCACACTTCTTTTAAAAATAACCTATGTTAGAAAATATCGAAGATTCTTGGAAGGACTATTCGTAGCAAATCTGGTCGTATAAATAAACTTGGGATGAATTTTTGCTATCTTATTTTTCTTTCTCGAACCTTTAAAAAATCATCAACCTGTTGCTCCCTGTTAAAAAACTCACCCTGGATATCGTATTGAATAACTTACACAAAGAAGATATTCATTGAGTTTCGCAATACTAGAAAGCAAATTCATAAGACAGTTCTCAATTTTAACACATTATGGGTTGTCTAAAATCTAACACTCAACGGTAAATCAACACGGCTACGAATTCGTAGCACGTAGCGAGCTACGTCGTAGCAGCGCAATTTTCGCAAAACACACGCGTGGTTTGGGCGCAGGCTCCTCCCTTTACGTAGCATTAATACCTACTAGTTTATTATTATCCAAGTGCAGATTTTTTGTTTTTTAACTCATTATTATGTAAAAGAAAAATGGAAAGTTTGGTATGAATAATGAACTGAGTTACGATGCATTGAACAGGTTAAATAAATAGGCTTTTTTGAGTTTTCTATGTTCCAAATTCGGAAAGAGAACATTGAAATCTATAAAAATTACCAAGTCTCAAAACTCCTGGAAAACTTTCCAAGTAAAACTTCCAAATGACTGTACTCTTGTTGCAAGTACTAGTTGGGTTTTTAAAAACATTAATAGATTGAATTAGTAGACTAGATAATAAGGAAATGTATAAAATCTGAAGCCCTTGCCATTGTTCTAAACAAGTTACAAGTAGAAGGTTAGTGTCGCCGATCGATCCTCCTAAAATAAGTAAGATAAAGGTCAGCCATCTTCCGGCGCCACTTTTAGTTGGTTCCACAAATAAAAGGCTAAATGTGTAGGAGCGAGAAAATAGCAGTCAGTGCAATTTTTAAAGGAAAATAAATACATCAAAAACATTAAATGCTTTTAGAATCTATCATTCTTACATCAATATTGATTGTAGAAAAGACAAAATGTGTGGGATTCACCACGCCACGTTAATTTTGGTAGCGGTTATGACTCATACATTTCTGACTTTTTGACAGTCGTTATTCGAATGTACGAGTAGTCTTAACATGTTATATGTTAAGACTATGATGTTAATAAACAAGCCATAAATGTAGAAGCGTAGCGCAAAATTACGTGACGGCAACTCTGGGCCTACAATACTTTTTGTTTATTTTTACTTCAACGTGCACCACGATACCGTTCAACACAAAGGGTTTACGCCTTCAACTTCAAAATATCTGAACGATAAAAAAAAAAGAATAGAATAGAATAGAATAGAATACTCTTTATTATGTACACCATATAAGATCCGATATAACCGTGTAATATACTGGATAACTTTTTTTCCAGTGCGCAAACTTTGAGAACCACTTCTGCCCATGTAAATCAACAACTTGCCCCAAGAAAGCCATAGTCAATTCCTAAAAAAAAATTTGAACTTCCCATACAAAATTGTCATCAACTGACCACAATTTGTATGGGAGACTCATTTTTTTTTAGGAATTGACTATGACTTTCTTGGAGAAAGTTGTTCATTTACGTGGGCAGAAGTGGTTCTTAAAGTTTGCGCACTGGAAAAAAAATTACCCAGTATATATGATGGAATTTATTGGATTCAAAATGTTTTTTTAATAATATATCGAGAAATTATTACCTCAAATAGATTTATTACAATATTACGGAGTTTACAATTTTCCGGCGACATCGACACTTAAGATTGTTGCTTCTGACTCGAAAACAATCAACTTATGAAAACCGCTATGCATCGGTGTTAGACGTCTCTTTTTTTATTATAGTTACATTTATTATTATTGTAATTGGATTGTGTAGGACAGAAAGGCCTTTGAAAATTTGACACCAGTTTTTCCTGGGTGCATCGTATCGCTCAGTAACTGGGTTAAGGTGATCAAACGGGCAATCGCTCCACGTAAAATACTGATATTCAGCTGAATCCGGTAAGAGTGGATGAGGCCCCAATTAATTTAATCCCAGATCGCCTTCACTAATTCAAGTACCACTTCTTGCTAAACGGGTTAGAACCGACAACCTCCTCCTTTTTAATTCAATGACAGCCAACAAATAACCATTTATTTTAGTCCTAAAGCCGTTATTACAATATCTCCTGGTAACGACTGAAAATCTTAGTTATGGGAAACTACCTCATATACATGTAATAAACTATATGCTTGGCAATACAAAGAGATCAATGTCTTCGTGAAAACACTTTTAAAGTAATAACGGCGGTGGGTACTGAAATCTTATTGATAATTAATATGATGTGTTTCAGTATTTCTTTAGGGAAATTACATGTATTTATAGGAATCGTTTATAAAGGTCTAAACTATTGATAAATAAATAGTTTGGTGGATAATATTATAATTATACTTGCATACTGGAAAACCATATATTATGGTGTCGTATTTAATACAATGCGATTATCGCGCAAAAAATGTGATCATCATAATCATTTTCATCATATTAGCCGAAAGACGTTCACTGCTGGATATAGGCCTCCCCGAAGTGTCGCCACAACAACCGGACCTGTGCATCTCGCATCCATCGGCTACTAGCGACCGTCACCAGGTCATCGGTCCATCTTGTGGGAGGCCTTCCAACGCTGCGTGTACGCGGTCGCTACTCCAGAACTTTTCGGCCCCAGTGGACAGGGGAAAAAATGGTCGTGTTCTGCGAGCAATATCACTGTCCACTGCCACTTCGATATGTTCTGTCAAAAAACGCGATAGACGCGATCGCGTCGAAAACCTGAAGGTGTCGACGCGTTCGTCTTTGCTGAACAAATGATCTTACTGATCGCGTATTGGTGCAATCATCATCAAGGATGATGCCTATGAAGCCGCAATACATCAATTACTTAACATCTAGCCTTTGCCCGCGGCTTCGTCCGCGTGCTACCCTATTTTTTTCCAATAGGAACAAACTCCCGGAATGTCCTATTCCCGTGCAGTGCAGCCTTTAAGATGTGTAGAAGTAAAAGCAAACTCACTTTCGCATGTATAATCATTAGTAAGGACTACTTTTTGCCCGCGGATTCGCTCGCGTAAATATGGATTTTCGCATTAAAGTGACAAATAGCCTATAAGTGTCTCCAGGGTGCCACCTATATTTCTATCTTATAGTATTCTTTACGAAATTAGGGTTCTGAAAAGAAATTAACATTACTTGATTCGGGAAAATAATATATCATAGTTACACTATGTAAATAGAAAAAAATGAATTATTTGCCACTCGTTAGCTAGCGCACTCCATTGTGCCGTCAAGAACTGACAAACTCAAGCAAATAATTAAACAAACTAAATTAGCCTCTAGGCACCACCACCTTCACATATGGTGGAATAATCACTTCTAAACATGTTGAACTAACAAAAGGATCGTTCTAAATTTCAGCCGCTTTTAAAAATCGGGATAAGTCTTAAAGTACCAGTACTACATGGCACCCTGTTCATTCTCTCGATGTTTGCTATATTGGAATTCCTTGGAAGCGCTAAGAAACGTTTTTTTATCAAGACAAATCCGATTATTTCGATGCAACTAATGTTGTTTTGTCTTTGCATCACCCTGAGCCCGAGGATGGCCCTCAATAATTCCTCGGTGGAGGTTTACTCTTAGTTTACTGACGTTGTTCTAACATGCTCGAGCGTTTTTTTGCTCAGTGTGCACTAACCACGGGTGATTCAAAACGAACCTTAATAAGGGGATAGAGGGGGCGTTGAAGTTTGTGGAGTACCTACTAAATCCGCGCGAACGAAGTCGCAGGTGAAGTGCTAGTAAATAGTAATAAGACCTCGTGTGTTAATAAGTCTTGAGACGAAGTAAAAGTAGAACATTTTTGTCGCGATTTTAAGGCGCTGGCAACACTGCGCGCGGTCTAGGGATCATAGTTCCGAATTCAGCGTTCCGCGTTCAATGTGATCTATGCGATGGCTTAGAATCCTACACACACAAAAGCAGCCAGACCGCCACGGTCGGGAACGCGCGTTCTGTCGGAGTTCTGTTTTTTCCAAAAGCTGGAAGGTCACGATGTCCGACGAGATCGAAAAGTTTACTGAATTAGTGAGAGAAACGTTTTCCTTATGATTTGCGAGACGAAGATAGTAAAAATGACATTTCTACACCGTTTGCGGTGTGCGCATGTATGGACGCGGAACGCAGAACTCGACCGCAGAACGCAGACCACCTTGGCGGTGTGTTCGGCTCCTATATATTATTTTTTTGTTTACTTAAATTGTAACTACTGACAAAAAGTTAAACATAAAAAAAATTCATGTAAAATGACTACCCTTGTGTTTAAAAGGTCTTCACTCGCTTGGGCCATTCATCTATGGTAGCACGAAGCTTTTCAAAAGGATTCTGTTTCGATCAAGATCTTCACGGTAGAAGAAAAGTTTAACAGGAAGACTAATAAGGTTTACGCCAGAAGTCTATAGGCCGTCCAGCCTTCTTTCTGTACGTAATGTCAAGAACTCATTATCCGGCAAGTGTGATGGATTTCTGGGGTGTTTCGGTGTTTCCTACGAGGGGTCACTTTGCTTCATTTTGCCAGAGAGACGTCAAGGAGAAGACACTAAATTGCCAAAATGACATATTGGTAGCGGTGGTTAAATCAGTGAGTTAAATACGCTGCAAAATACTGGGTTTTCCCGACAGGACTCCGCACCCTCCTATAAAGCTAAGTCTACCCAACGCTCAGGTTGGAGGCCAATTTGTCAGCCTTCATTCTGTGCGAAGATTATTCTTCATGGACTGAATTGGAGCTAAGGGCATGCAGAAAGTCTCACCCTAGCCTTGATTCTTTCAAGCGAGCCCTTATCAAGGAATCGAAACTGATTCCTATTGAAAAGCTTCGAGCCGCCATAGATGAATGGCTCATGCGTTTGAAGGCCTGCAATGAAAACAAGGGTGGCTATTTTGAATGACTTATTTTTATTTTTAAATCTAGATGTCAGTAGTCGGACATCAGACCACAAGACGTACGGCGGAGTTTTTGAATGAATAGGTTACTTCTACTAGGCAAGCGTGCTCCATCTTCGACCGCATCGTTGCTTACCATCAGGTGAGTTAGTCGTCAAACGCGGGCCGATCAATAGTAAAACAATTTTTTTTGGGATTGACAAATGCTGTCGAAATGTCACGTGATCAATCCCTTATATTTTGGCGTTTCAACAAACTGTACAATATTATGGCACTTTGTCTTAGCCTCAGAAACTGACTCCCAAAATTAAAGTTATTTTGCGCTTTGTAGTGGTTATATTTGCAAGTCGGTTTTATTTTTTTGCAATAAAGTTTTTTATTTGCTACTACGTCATATTTTCAAGTAATTTCATACAATAAGTGCACAACCACCTGCACCATCCAAGATTTGAACGAAGCCAATGATAGAGCTGTACAAGTTGCTCAATACTGGTCACACAAAATTTGAAATGAGTCTATAGACACGAAAAGAAGAAGAAGTGAGAAACATTTTTGAAATCGTCTCCTCAAGCCCTTCATACACATGACTATGTCACGAAAAAATACGAATTCATTTTCTTAACGGCGCTTGTCATCTTGTTATTTTATTCAAAACTAGCTGTGCCCGCGACTTCGTTCGCATGGATGTCGGAAATTTTTTTAAGTAATTACAGAGGCCACAGCCGCAAGGATTGATACTAAGGTTAAGCAATGCTTGCCGAAGTCGGCCTGTAGATGGCTGACCATTTTAACACAGGTACCGAGATTCCTTCGTGCCTCGGATAACATGTTAAGTCGTTGGTCCGGCTGCCATTTGTAGGTCTTTGGCAGACGTTACGGATTGCCAGAAGCTAGAAAATCTAACACCAGTCTTGCCAAGAGGTACCTACCTACCGTGTTTCCCAGTTATTAGGTTATGAAGGTCAAACAGGCAGTCGCTTTACTTACCTTAGATTGTGAAGGTCAAACAGGCAGTCGCTTTACGTACCTTTTTTTATGGATGGCAAATCATCAAATGACTTCTCCCGCTCTGGGCGGAGCGGAAGGTAGTGTCAGACTCTTACTAACTGAAACCCATCCGTGCTCCTCCTAGTGCCCTTTGCTTTCCAGGGCCGCGGTAACTCTTTCGAACATAATCCGCAACTCTGGCAGCGCTTTAAGGTACCTTAAACAATGGTAGGTATTCAGCTGAATCCAGTTTGACTGGAAACCAACCCCAGCATAGTAGGTGAAAGGCTAAGCAGGCGATGATATTTTTAGTACCTACTGAATGAATCGAACCAGTAAGTAAATCGTTAGGTATACGTATTTATTTGTTTGGATCACTAAAAAAAATCGTTAAATGTGCCCAAAACCATTATAAGATTTAAATACAATTTAACACTTGATGAAGTACCTACTCAAAAACTCAAGAAACTTGTGGTTATAGGAAATGAAAACAAAGTTTTGTTTTGATTTTTTAAGTTTTGCTAAATAATGAGCGAAATTGAATGAACTTAGATAACGTAGTACACGTCTTATATGAATAGGTATTTTTTTAAATTTACGAATTTGGAAAAACTTACATGTCTCTGATGGGTCTCGAGACCCATCAGAGACATGTAAGTTTTTATGAGACCGAACGTTAGAACCCTAGCGAACAACAATGATGCTAAAAATCGTGTGAGATTCATAATCTGACGGAAAATCTTAACACCGCGATTCTGAACCATCTATCGACCATTTGGTTAACTGACAAAATTTACTTATTAAAACTTTCACAAATAACTCAACAATAAAATTTGTTTTGATGTTATTTTCATGCTTACCTACATTTTATCTTTCTCAATAGATGGCGCCTAAGAGTCGGTCACCGCAACGCTTAGCGCTGTATGAAGTTCCTTACTAAAATTAAAAATTCAATCGTTTGATTTTGTGGGTCGGTTTGATGAAATAAACGCTAAATGTAGCTTACGAATTCAACCAGTGGTTTTTGCGTGATACTGACTCAAACATTTGGACAAACAGACAAACAGACAAAAATTTCTGTTTCCTATTAATTCTTTTTCCTAAAATTTGTCAGTTATTTTTATGCGAAAATATTCAATGTACAGACACGGCCAATCTACGATTTGATGATTAGATTATACAGCCTATGTCACTTCGGCACTTACATAAGACGAATCTAATGATACCTCATTTATTAAAACATATCCAGTCGCGAGCCGTTTCAGCTACAAGACGTACCAAAGAAATAGACAAACATATAAGAGTATGTGTCTTTTGAAAAACATTACCCTACTTGTGGGATACTCGAGTAAATACATTGCTACTTTTATTTTGTTTGTCTGATGTGTATTTTTTTGCATAATCCTAACTAATTAAGTAAATGCAAACGTGAGTTTTTTGTTTGTCTCGTTTTCACGCCTAAATATGAATTGAGATTCATGAGTTTTGGTAGATACAGAGATAAATTCTGGAGGTGTTTATAGGCTAATTAGTTTTTGGAAAAAATAAGTAGCCTATAAATGTGGGGAAGCCGCAAAACCTTAGAATTTTATAATTTCAAGTATTTCCAACTTTTGTCGCTGGATCATTTGTAACGCCACTTCTTGCCAGCTATAACACTTGAGAATGAGGCGGGCGTTTTGGGGGATTGTTTTTATCTAAACGTTGACGTTCAAAAAGTGGCACTCAATGTCCTCGGCCCTGGGGCGGGCGGAGCGATCTTTCAGACTCTTACTGATTAAAACCACCCCGGTGTTCCATCTTCCACCTACGCTGGGGATTGCGGGAACGTACGCGACTTCCGTAATCTCCGGCTGGTGCCAGTCACCTCAGGTCAGCGGGGGTTTGACTCCCACCGTTACGTCACAGGGGCGCACGGGTATACCCCGCCCTGCCTCTTCGGGATGAATGGGGGTTGACGGACATCCCCAAGTTCGCCGCCCCTGGACCCATTTAGGGGGGCCGGGAGAGAGGTCGAGATCTCCTTCTTCCTTTCCGCAGCCTCCTTCTGCGCGATAACTGTTTCGCAGAAGGAGACCACCGCATCCCTGGACTCCTCGCCGCTGACCAGAATTTAAATTTAAATTACAGAATCAAACACATAGATTCTGGGAACTTGGAGGTCTATAGACACACTACAACATGCTTATTTAGTTCAACTCAAGAAAATTCAATGGTGTGTTCAACCGACAGCTTAATGTCTTTACTTTCTTTAGATTTAACAAGACTTTTTATTAAAATTAATGATCCTCCATGTATAATATAGGTATTGTCGGCTGAAATGGCTGACTACACAATAATTGTCCAAATTTATGGATCCCACTTGGTGATTTGTAACCAATCTTCAGTTGTGCAAACTACATCGAACTTGGTTTTTTCTAAAAACATTTCTATTTCGAGTAATTTGACAGAGCAATCTTGAATTTTCTGATTAAATTATTTTAAAGTGTGTTTAATTCATAATAAAAATTCTAAGGGAGGGTTCCCTTAGAATTTTTACAATGAATTAAATTGCCAGAAGATAATTCTTGTTATTATTCACTAACCAATTATTATTAGTGAATAATAACAAGGTATCTTCTGGTAATTTGAGTAGCTGTGTAGAACACTCGGAGTGTTCTCCACAACTCCAATTGAGTAGTCTAAAATTCCTGTGTGGGTTCCATCAGGAAGAGAGGAAGAGTATTCTCTACTCTATCTGAGCGGTAGAGGCTGCACGAATGTTGATGTTATAGGTGGGCTGCTTCGTACACAAGAAATCAAAATAATTAGTCACTACGTTGTTAGTACAACAAGACAACATAGACTCTTCACTTATCGTAATAATATTTTTTTATTTAACTTTAAACTCGTTAATATTAAATGCTATCAACGTATTAATCATATGCCTATATCTACCAGACAGGGATAAAGCTTCCTGATTAAACTTAAAACCACTGAACACATGTTCATTACCGGAAAAGTAATTCAATGCTTCCCCCCTAAACGTATGATGTAATTTCTGGATGACCACTAAGCTTTGATGATGACTGTTAAACGTCGCTTTTTAACACACTCATTAGTCAACAAGTTTCTTCAAGAAATACTGAAACACATACAAAAGATGATTGGAAATTCGACTTACCTAAATGTTTCTATCATGTTAATTATTTTTATATCATAGGAAGATTAAAATATTACTGTACCAACAGTGACAGAGGAACTAAAAATAAACAAATTGCATTGTATAAAAGCTTCGTGGTAATGAAACATATCATAGCATTAGAGAAAAAATGGAGCAAAATTTGTCTTTGCAAAATAATTAGGCAATGTAAATACGCCGTAATGTAATGTACCACCAGGATCCAGGATAAGCTCGAGGTTCCAATCATTTTGTTTAAGCCTTAAGATGAACACGCAAGATGCTACGCTGGTCTTGCAAATGATTATGATCAATGAATCCAAACAACACATGAATGACGTCATCCGATACTCGAAGTCGCGTAGTTATGGTTTTAAAAACTTTAAGGAAAAGTTATGAATTTTCTTTTCTTTATCCCATCCTTATAACAACCTACATAAAATTGGTCGCTTTTAGCTTCTGTGTGTTGATCTTAAAATTACACATTTGTCAAGAACCAATAATTGTATATAGTATAGTTATTATGTAATATGAATGTTTGTTTTTTTAGGCAAGATTTAGTCATCATGAATTCAAGCGAAGATGAGCCATTGTCTCGTTTGAATGCAAGACTCAGACCGCGAAGAAGGACCACCAGTCCACAATTGAAAAGTACCAAGAAAGCTGAAGGCAAGACCGCTCAGGATAGACCCAAGAGGACAAGTACGCCTTCCAGAGCGTCGCCAAATAAACCAGAAGATCTCACTATCAAGCCTGATTCTCTTCCACAATTTCTATGCCCCTACTGCGATAGAAAATTTGCCTCTAAGCAGACAGTGTCTAAGCATGCGCGGCGTATACATTTGTCTATATCCAAACAAGACTTTTTCATTACATGTCTTTTTTGCAATCACACTGAAGCTGAAGCAGGGGACATTATTCGTCATATGGTGGATAGTCATCCAAACCAATATTTCGCGTGTTTAGATTGCCAAACCCGATTTTCCTCTACTTCGGAACTTGCCGAACACAAGCTGAATGTTTGCGATAGGCAAAAACCTTACCGCAGCAAGTTACGCCAAAAATCTTCATCTGCGTCGAAGAAAACTCAAAAAAATCTTAACATCAATAGAAAAAATGATTTCCAAAGTGACAAAGAATATATTGAAAGCCATGGCTTTAATGGTATTGTTATATCATGTGAACTTAAACCGTCTCAAATACACGATGAAGCTGATATTGAGGATAACATTACAACGAATTTAATTTTGCCGCCCAGCAAGTCTTTAGCGAATAGTACTGTGATAGAAAAGAACGCAGTTATCGTTTTAGACGACATACAATGGAACAAACGAATTCCCCCCAATTTTTCGTTTCACAACACCGACGCCGACCAGATTCTATCAAGATTGGGCGTTGTGCACCGTTCGCCAAGGACAGGTGAATCAACTCGAAGAGACTGGTTCAAAGCAATCGATGATTCGACCCAAAAATTTGAAAAGTGTTTTGAGACGAGCTTTTACTCCAAAGTGGCAAGTAATGTCGCTGAAAATCTAGCGAAATGTCTTGATGGTTCTTTTAACTTTAATCCGGACTTGGAAAACACAATTAAGACGAGGAAAGCAAAAAATTGCGTAGTTATAAACACTGCAGAAGGTTTCCCAATACTCTTGGCTTTCCAGCAATATTCACGTAACATGTTTGACAGCTATATGCCAAGAAGTCTTGCGCCTAAACACAAATGGAAATGGGACAGCCCTGAAAGTGACAAAAGCTTTATGAATGCAGACCAAATCAAGCGTGACTCTCATACCAACAACTGCATTATAACGTTAGTTTCGAGTCTGGATATATGGACCCAGTTGAGCATGCGGAAGAAATACGAAAATAAATACAATATTTCCCATGTAGAAAAGAAGACTGAAAAACAGAGCATCATCGATAAAGAACTGAAGGACATACTAGAAAGTAGAGAAATACCAACTACTTCTTCGATGCAGCTGGAAACATACTCAAACAATGCTCCTCCAGTCAGAGATGGTCTTGACTTCCCGAGATATTTGGGGCTAGCACCGTCAGCACCAACCTATAACTTACAACCTGCTGTTCTAAGTGGAGAGTGGGTCAGGCCTAGGTGCTACGTTTGTTGCGCATGCGGTGCTCAAACTAGAGACTCGAGAGCACTCTCGTCGCATATTTCGATTCAACATCCTAATGCACAAGTACAGCACTATGAAATTGTTGGAGAGCCACTATTAAATGCTGACATTTTGAAACATTTGTACGTACCTCCGAGCCAGGTATTCAACAGAACCAGATCTCTACGAGGGATCAAAGATTGCACAAAATGTAAAAAGTCTGTAACGTTAAAAGAATTGCATCAACACATGCTAGATTGCGCAGGCGATACGCCAGCCGTCCGCAGGAAGTGCCGGTATCGACCATTCGGTGTGCGCAGAAGACGTCCACGTCTACCAGACAACGTAATAAGGAGGAAAATACGAAAAGATCTAAGGAATAGGCAAAAACAAAATAACCATTTGAGACCTAGACAAAAAATGAGAAGCGAAGTTGGCGATGGTAAGTTACTTTTACTTTGTAATTTTTTTTTCCAAATCTGTACTTGTCATTATAGGTAATGATTCTTTATTTTGTTCCAGCTGAAACAATACGCAAAATGATTGCCGACTTACCTGCTAAACGTCACCGGGTTTTGGTCAATCCCATGAATCCTAGTTTACGACCACGAAGAAAACTTGATAAACAAAGGGGCAAGCTTCTGTTGAAACACCGCTCCGTAGATGATTCTAAAAGTCGTAAGCTTCGGTCTATAAAAGATCTCAACAATTCTACAAATTCTGTAAACATACCTCCGAAAGAGGAAGAAAACGAAAGTGTACCAAATCAGGACGATGAGGACAACAAACCTCTAAAGCCTACAAGAAGACCAATTGATAGTAAAAATACCCGTCATTCTGATACTATCAAAAGAAAACCTATTCTAAACCGAGCTAAAAGAAAAATTCAGATGAAAAATAATAGCATTGCTAAAGTGCCTGATCTGGACACTGTAGATGCAATTAGTAATTCACCAAATGAAGAATTGCTGAAAAACAATGCACCTAAAAAAATTGACGTTAATAATAGCCAGTATTCTTCTAGGCAGCACACTGGTCGTGGAGGAAATTATAACCGGGGAAACAATAATCGAGGGAACAACCACCGCGGAAACAGTGACCGGGGAAGCTATGATCGGGGTTACAACAATCGGCGAAACTACGATCGAGGAAACGACAATCAGGAAAATAACAATCGGGGTAACGACAATTATAGAAACAATAATCGAGGACGCGACCAAGGTGCGAAAGAAAATAACGGAGACGACAAAGACAAAATGGAAAGTGACACCCCTACCGAAAATGAACCACTTAGACATTCAAAGGCAGCTTTGACTGTGCTTTCCAAAACTAAGGGCAAGTCCCTTCAATCCCAGTCTACAGCCAAACAAGACGACCAGCACTTACCTACGCGACAGGCAGAGTTATTTGAAAACGAAGCTGGAGATTCAAGATTAGATAAACCACCCTTACCCTGCAATCAAAAAGTTCCTATAGACCCTCAAAAGAATAAAACTAGCAAAACAAGAAAAGGAAAAGGGTTGAATGATTGCATAGCCATGTTGAAAAACAAGCTCGAAGACCCACCTGTTAATTTTGACACGATTGAAAACGAATCTGCTTATGCAATTGACAAACCTCCTGCCGATCTTGTAACCGACCCAGCCGCTCACAAATGTGCAACTTCAGAAGGTGGGCTGACTTCTCATTTAGCCGCTAAAAGGTCTGCCCGCGAAGCTGCTTGTCTCGCTGAACCGGCTTTCCAGCATGTTACCCAACATATTCCCCAACCTGGTGTTCAGAAAATTGACCAAATATTGGCACAGTCATATGCTACTTTAGATGTTCAGACAAATATTTGTACGGCACTTCAAATATCTCATAATTCAGAAGCTATTCTAGCTCATAATACAAAAGCTCCTCTTGCTGGCAAGTCATTAGCTAGTCCAGCTAGTAATACGGAAGTTAACCCGGCTAATAGGATGGAAGCTTCTCCCGCTAGTAGGACAGAAGCTTCTCCAAGTGATAAGGCCGATGCTAGTACAGCAAGCAAAAACGAAGCTAATCCAGCTGTGGAGACCGATGCTAATCAAATTATGGAGACTGATGTGAGTCCAGCCGTGGAGACTGCTCGTCCAGTTGTCCAGACGGGAAATCTATTAGCTGTTCCATTTGATGCGCGTATAACTCCTCATAAAACGGCTCAGACAGGAGCTCCACCAGCTCTACAGCTAGACGTTCTACGATCTATACAGCCAGAGCTTAGACCAGCTCCTTTCGCACATCAAATTGCAAATTTAACTGCAAATCCAACTAAACATGCAGCCGCAGCTGAGCATGCAATTTCAATGTCGGCGGCACACTTAACTCCACATTTACCTATGCCTACAGCTGAGCAACTTGCTTTGCATTCACTGACGCATCCACATTCGTCTGTTTACTCAGCGATTCCTCCAGAATTTCAGATATCTCAATATGCAGCTTACGCAAGTGCTCATCAAGCACAGCTAGCTGCTGCTCAGTATAAAAGTGTAAATCCCATTGATGCGAACTCCGGATTCTTTATGCAGAGTACATTTGACCCTAAAATAGATCCAAAGCCTGCAGAAGTCTTTTCGCGTTCTGTGATACCCCTTGATAGAGGAGTATCGTTTATGACACACAATTTGGCCCTTGATCAAGTTTCTCACAGCCTGCCTTTGTTGGCAGAAAATCAAACTGCGCCACCTCTAGAAAGTGGTGTTAATAATAGAGGACGACAAAGAAAGTCTCCGGCCACCACTACCCAAACTAAAAGAACTCCTGCAAAACGACAGTCGACTCGTCTCACGTCAAGATCAAATGCTCAACATATGTTGCAGCAAAATGTGTTTGGATTATCTCCACTTGAAATGATCCCCCAACCACGTCTTGGAAGCACTCCTCTTCAAGTGCACCCATTTCACGATCAATATTCCAATTTGATGCTAAGTCCAGACAGCGATAAAAATAAAAAACGCAAAGAAACTATTAACACCGCAATTGATACACATCAGATGAAGAACCCTAAAAGAGCTGAATATAATCGGTCATGCAACATGTCAGGTGGTCAAATTATTGAGGAGAAATCCTATCAACAACCTGTGACTGAGTCAAGTCCATTGTTGAAAAAGCAAAGCTTATTAGTTCAGGAATTCATGAATAGTCAGTGGAATATTGAGGAACAAAGAAAAGCAGCCATTGAACAAATGAAATTCGAGGAACAGAGGAAACAAAGAGCGACCGCTAATCAAAGGCTATTCGAAGATCAGAGGAAACGCGAACAGCAAAATATTGAACAGGTAAAAATCGTACAGCAAAGATTCGCTATGGAAAAAGCACTGGAAGAACAGAGGAAAATTGAACAGCAAAGAGTCGCTGAGGAAAAAGCACTGAAGGAGCAGAGGAAAATTGAACAGCATAGACTCACAGCGCAAAAAGTTTTGGAGGATCAGAGAACAATTGAACAGCAAAGAGTCGCTGAGGAAAAAGCATTGGAGGATCAGAGAAAAATTGAACAGCAAAGAGTCGCTGAGGAAAAAGCATTAGAAGATCAGAGGAAAATTGAACAGCAAAGACTCACAGCGCAAAAAGTTTTGGAGGATCAGAGAAAAATTGAACAGCAAAGAGTCGCTGAGGAAAAAGAATTAGAAGATCAGAGGAAAATTGAACAACAAAGACTCATAGAGCAAAAAGTTTTGGAGGATCAGAGAAAAATTGAACAGCAAAGAGTCGCTGAGGAAAAAGCATTGGAGGATCAGAGAAAAATTGAACAGCAAAGAGTCGCTGAGGAAAAAGCATTGGAGGATCAGAGGAAAATTGAACAGCAAAGAGTCGCTGAGGAAAAAGCATTAGAAGATCAGAGGAAAATTGAACAGCAAAGACTCACAGAGCAAAACGTTTTGGAGGATCAGAGGAAAATTGAACAGCAAAGACTCGCTGAGGAAAAAGCTCTAGAAGATCAGAGGAAAACTGAACAGCAAAAAATAGGTCAGGAAAAAATTGATCAGCAAAAAAATGAACAGCAAACAATCCTCGAGGATCAGAGGAAAATGGCAGAACGCGTGTCGGAAATAAGAACAAAATCCGAATATAGTTCACATCAAGATCAAAGAACTGCTGCACCATCGGAATTCAGACCACATCTAGAACATATGTTACCAATACCAATTATACATGCAGAGCAGAGGTTCCGAGTTCCGAGTTCATACGCTTATCCGGATCAAAGGTCATTTCCGGAAAATAGGCTGCTTCTCGAACATCGACCCCAGTTCTTAGGAATGAGGCCTCATATTAGCCAAAATATTTACCCAGATCCACGAATTTTTCCTGACCCGAGGGCTTACTCTAAGCAGGTGCCATTCCAGGAAAAGTTACCTGACAGGTCTCTTGAAAAGATGGCATTCGAACAGACATACTCGGATCAAAGTTTATCTCGGGTTCTCTCTAGTCCATCGCAATCCCAAGAATTAAAATCATACTTTGAGCACAGGCACCATACTCAAAAAACGTCATATCTAGAACCAGGGATATATCCGGGCAACAGAAGTATTACCAAAAAAATAGCTCATCAGGATTTACTGAATGAACAAATGTTACCACCGGAGCTTAGACTACGAAAATCTTCCAAAGAAAAAAAATCTGTGTCTGAACGCAGAGAATCAAATGAACATTGGCCATCTCATGAAAGGAGATCATCACATGATCATTTATCGATACAACAGCAAAATATTTTCAAAGAACCGAACGTTACGAATGATTCGAGATTATCGGTTGAGAAACCCATGGAACGTAGGTTTTCTGCTGAGCAACGGTTCTCTATCCCACTACAGCTCTCTGCCGAGCTACAATATTCTGCCGAACAACATCATTTGGCTGAGCAACAACGGCTATTTGCCGAGCAACGGCAATCTGTCGAACGCAGCAAATCTCTTGAAAGTCGGCACTCTTCTGAACGAAGGCCTTCATTTGAAGGGGGACCATCATCTGAGCGTACGTCTTCATTAGAAGGGGAGCCATCATCTGAACGGAGGCCTTCGTTTGAACTGGGGCCTTCATTCGAAGGGATGCCATTATGTGATCAGGGACTCGAACCCAGCCATTCAAGTAAACAGTATTCTACAAAAGATTTGCCACCAAATATACTTGCACTTGCAAATGAGCTTGCTATGATCAGTAACGAAATGTATTCCAATGATAGTAGACAGCGTCAGTTGTGTGCGGCCATCAACCAACAAATACTGATTGAACAGGACAAACGAAGAATGTTCAAGCACCAAGCAAAGATATTAGAGAGATCGATAAAGGAAAAAAGTTTACTGTTATCTGGTCATGAATCCGGTCAGAATACTATAATTGATCAGGAACTGGTGGACCAGAATAACACTTTACTCGAGGAAGAGAAATCAATTGAGCAGCCAACATATAGGGATAACCTTCACTCAGATAATTATATTGAAAATCATAGGACAGAAAATATGTATCACAGTACTTTGAAGCCTCCTACAATACACGCTGACCAAGATGTTACTCAGAAGGCACAAGCTGAACTTTATATAAAGAATAATTACACAAATATTCTTTCTGGCTATCTTGCTGCCAGTGCTAACTTGGACTTATTATCCGGGCCATTGGACTTATCTGCCGTTAGACGGACAGTTACACGGGAATGCACGGCAGATTTGCCTGTGAATGAAAGTACCAGTACCATAATGAGTAACTGTGAAATTGTCAACTATGAATCTATGAAATATTCAAAAAAAAGTCGGGCGAAGGATCGGCAAAGAATTGATAAAGAAGCTGTTCCCGGTGGAGATTTTCATGTTAAACCGTCTCAATCTTCGTTTGAAATGTCTGATCCTATTCAAAGTTCTACCTTAACTGCGTTCCAAATGTCCGATAATATTCAATCTCCTACCCAACCTACGTTCCATATGCCTGAGAATATTGAATCTTCTACCCAGGCTGCGATTCGAATGTCTGATTCTATTAAATCTACATCCCAAATCTCAGATTCTAAGAGCGATTCTGATGATGCTACCGAATTGTCTGTTAAACTTGGACCAAAAAAGTTGTCATTACCCAGGAATGAGTCAACAGAAAGCAATGAGGAAGATGCAACCTATGGCTACCAGGACTTCCCTAGCGGAATCATAGCTGAAAGAGAATCTCGAGAGTTTTCAAACACAATGGATGATACTTCGTGCTCGTCTGCAGACCTTCAGGGTGACTACGCTACAACTTCAGATTTAGACGACATACCAGAATCGAGAGACATTAGCGCTTCATTAGATTTGACAGCGGATGAAGAAAGCCTACTTGATATCATGAGCACAGAGGATACCAAGATACCAATTACGGAATTGCCATCTAGTGAAACGAAAATAATGGATAATGATGAGGATACACAGCAGTTGAATTCAAATATTTCTGTAGACAGTATTATTATGCCTGCCACAGACCAAACTCGGAGAGCAGATACGTTTTTACAGACAACTACACCGACTAACTCGGACTTACTAAGTGCTGCTCAATATGAAACGAATTTTACAACAGTTGTAACGAGCACGTTTTCTGACACCGTATTCAATGCTACATCTTTAATAAATCAATCAACTACGGAACCAATGCCGAATACTTTTACTACGTTCTCCTCGAATCTTGTGAATAACTTACCACTACCGGTTAATGTTGCGGTACTACCGGTTTATACATTACCAAATCCTGTAATAGCTACAACTGAGCATGAAAATGAAAGCACTGAACCTACTGATCCCACTGAACTGACTAACGCAAGTTTATCAATCACAAAAATAGTTTCTTCAGGTTCAGAAACTCTGACAAATACTCTTATCAGTACTGCCGCTACAACTGACGAAAATACTACATCAGTTTATACTTTAGCTGAAACAACTCCAGGAGAACCTTTTAACTATAGAGTGATACAGAATAGTTCGCAAATGAGTCCCACCGTTGGAAATAGTCACATGCAAACTATTGCTTCCAAAGAAACAACAGATAAAAATAGTGAGACTGATGAGGTGAACACAGTCATGAATAAAGTTGATGCCAGCACTGCTACAAGTGAAACCCCAGATCCCGACACAGCTAGAAGGATCGCTATGCTGCCACAAGATATTGCAGATGCTTTGGTAGCATTGCCAGCCGAAAATCGTGACATTCTGTTAAACGTATTGCCTAATTATGTTTCAACTAAACCTAGGAATTATTGCGTCAATCAAAACATGTCTAATTTACTGCCATTTATTCCAAATTATCCGTCACAGTTTATGAGTTCTTTTAGCATGGATGAAAACCATCCTATATCGTATCTACCTCCGACTTATCAAGCTCCTCCCCCGCCACCGCCCCCACCACCGCTTCCTTTGCAGCAATTTACTATGCTGCCTCCGCCACCTCCACCGCCCCTACTGCCACCGCCACCGCCACCGCCGCTGCTGCCCCCGCCACCGCCGCCACCACTACTGCCACCACAGCCACCGTCGCCACCAGTAGAAAACGCGCCACGACCTCATCCATCACCACCAGTAGAACTAACTTTCGTACCACCACTACCACCAAATACACCTCCACCATTTTTCCTGCCACTCTTAGCTGTTATAAAAACAGATGACTCAGAAGAAGACGTAAAACCTTCGGTTATGGCTATAAAAATGAAAGAGGAAAAAGACTTAAAAAGTGAAAATAATAGCTTTGATAATTTTCGACCTGGACCATCTGCATCTGCAACGTCAGAAAACAATACTGACAATGAAAATACGAATAAAGTAAACAATGTAATCGATTTGACTGAAGAAGAAAATACATCCGTCAGAAAAGTAGTAAAAGTAGCTAGTGATCAATCACAACAAAACACGAACTGCGTCGGTTTAATGACCACACCAAAACAGAAGACCCAAAATGACAAGACAGCAAGTTTAAGAGCTGTGCGTATTAAGACACCATCGGAACGCAATAAATCTTCAACGGAAAACCCAAGTCAGAACCGGTCAAACATTGATACGGAAGTTCCTTTTACTACAAAATCCACAGTTGATAAAGAACTTCAACAGTGCACCAAAGCTACAAGTGAGCATGAAATTGAAAAACACAGACAGTTACCTGAAGAAAATGATAAAGAACCAGCAGCACCAAAATCCGTGGAATTGAATCCGTCTATTATCGATCAAATTCAAGACTTTGAAGGGGAAGACAGCAATTTGTTACAGTGGAAAATCTCATTGGCTGTTCAACAAGCTGAGATAAGTAGCACTCAGCAGAACAATAGAAACAAAGCAGTCATGTCTAAGATACCACCATGCATTACAGTTTTACCTGTAGCATCCACAATGCGTCATGATAACTTCACCGATAATGAATTACAAAATCCTGCAGTACCAACTGATGAAATAATAATTAAAAAACCTGTAGACTTGATTGACGATTCCATACCGAAGTTTAGAAACGTTACATCATGTATCACGGAACAAGATAGTGACTTTCTTGATCAGTCACACAATTCTGGATTGATAGATGAAGCTCATCTACCATCAAAAGATAATATTGAACCCAGGCATTATGAAAAGAGTTCCAAAATAGTAGACGGAATAACTTCTGAACAGACGACCGTCAACGATGGTAAACTTGTAGAAACAGTTAAACATGAAAATTCACTAGACAATGATGACTCTGACGACGATTTGTCACTTGCAGTCATAGTTAAAAATCGTGATCAACAGAAAAATAATATACAAATTGAGAATTTGTCTGTGACTAATAATGCTACTTTTAACGAAGAAATCAAGGAAGACACAGTAATAAAAGAAACTACAAATTACCTAAACAAAGATAGAACAATTGGGCCGAGTGCTTGTACAAACGATATACCAGAACCACTGTCTAGTTCTCATAAAATGAAAGAAACTACACACGGCAACAAAATAAACTTCGAAAAATCTATGACAACAGAGGTGGAGGAGGACCAACCAACAAAAACTACTAACAGAACAAAACTCATTTCCAATGATCAGAAACATCAAGAGATGATTCACAAAGTTAGTAATATCATCAATGAAGACGTTCAAATACCAGATAACATTAAAACTCTAGACAAAATAATTGATAAAGAAATCGCAAACAGTGCTGAACAGCAAATTGGAAATCTTCCATCTGTAAATGATAAACCTAATCAGCAATCTAGTCTAGTGAAAAAGGTTATTGAAGACGAGATTAAACCATCCCTGGTCTCATTTAAACCAAATGATATAGGTATGTTGGAAGCCAATAAAGAAAAGCAAATATATAAATCGATATTGAATTTATCAACTACTTCAATAAATAATGATGATTTGACCCATATTGAAATGGTCACTGGAAAAAAGACAATTTCTTCCAAAACAATTAACCAAAGTCGTAATGAAATCCAAGTTCTCAACGAGACAAGCATAACAGAATTACGTGGTTCTAAAGACACGAACATAAGCACCAAAGGGAGCAGTACTGTTGTAGATGTAACAGATCATTTACAACCAAGTAGAGATTTAAATTTAAAAAAGGTGGTTATTAATGAAAGTAATAAAAAATCTCCTGAAGCTAACGCTAACCTTTCTAATTATATGGAAAAATGTGCCGAAACAGATGAAAATAATAAAACTACATTACGCCGCAGCAGACGTGGAAAGTCCTCGCTTTTGGACAGCGCAACATTAACTGAAGATGAAATAGAAGTAGAACCAGAAGCATCCACGGAACACAAGACACCTCTCACTAAAAAACAACGAATTTTTTCGAAATTGTTGCTGGATGAAGAGATTAACACCGGGCCACAAGCTCATTCAACGCCCGAAAAAGATCTCAGTCCTGTTGAAGAAAATAATCAGACAAACCACAAAAGTTCGATGATGAGCCCGACTTCACCTATAATTAGCGATGTGGCAATAGAACAAACTCAAATTCGCAACCTTGGAAAACGCAAACGATCAAAACGAAAGAAATCGTTACAATTAAGACGTCTTTGTAAGAAAATGAGGCTAAAGAAAAATTCCAAAATGAGATTACACTCGGAAAGTTCGATTAATTCTGATCAAACACGACATCAGTTGCATACTGTTATAGAAGATAAAAAAAAGTTTCCTGTTACTGTTACTGAATATAAAATTCAGTCTAGTAACAGTACCAATAAAGATCTTAAAACTACTACTGATAGGTTACTTACTGGTTCTAATACAATAAATGAAAACTTCAATGCTTGTGGAGAAAAAAGAAAACTCGACGACATGATGGCTACTGACGTTTGTACTCAAATAACAAAAACTAAGAAGCTTAAATTTTTGGATAAGAGTAAACAAAACTTGGAAAAGAAAAATGATATCAGCATTTTTAATACTACTTTTAAAGATAGAACCCCCTTATCTTCGGAAAAACGTACTGCTTGCTACATGCCAGCAAGAAGAACACGTTCTAAATCTGTCATTGTGAAATCATCGACTACTGACTTCTACGATCCATACGACATTGACTTGGATGACATGATCGAAAAACCTGATTCATTTAGAAGTAAAATAAACCTTTCAGATAAAAACACCAAAATCCAAAATTCGAAAATGCAAAACTATTGTAAATCTAAAAGTAACAGTAAACCTGAAAGTTGTAGTAAAACTCAGGCTCTAGTCAAAAAATCTTCGAAACCCACTGGTGATCTTAAGTATACTGACAAAATAGCTTGCTCTAAAAGTAATGTGACTGATTCTGACGACTCTTCCAAAAGTGATGTACCGTTAAAGAAGTATATAGAAGAAAAAGAAAAGAAATCACTTCTGTCTCGTAAGACTGTATCTAATAAGCGAAATGTTAACAATAAAAAGCAAATAAAAGGCAACAAAGGTAATAAAGATCTTAAAAGAAATAGACGAACTCTTGCTTCTTTTAATGATGTCGATAAATCTAGTACTCCAAATGATGCCGAAGAACTTCGATCTGAAAAATTTATGGAGAGCTTCGGCTTCTTCTCACAAAGAAAGCCTCGTAAGTCAAATTTATTGGCTTCCAAAAAAATATCTGAGACATTCCATATTATAGCTAATGAAAGTGATGACGCATATTTTGATTCTAAAAAACGAGCGCAAAAGCGATCTCAAAATGAAAATAAAAAATCCAGAGACGCTAAGCCAAGAAAACAATACTCAAATAAAAGAATTATCAAAAGAATTCCAAAAGCTGCAAAAAATAAAGTGTACGTTCAACCAGTACCTTGCTTCTGTCGCCTATGCAAAAAAGAATTTCGGCGGCCAGATTGCTTTATGCGGCATCAATTGACTGTAATACATGCATCAAAGATCTCTGAAATAGAATTAAAAATGAGAACAATACCCCTTATTGAAAAACCTAATTACCTTATTGCGTATAAGCGACAGCTCGATCGACTAAAACTACTCACCAAAAAGTTCGCCAATAGGAAAGGTGGTTCAAAATATGCAAAAATGAAACTGCCATCACTAGACAAAATTTTAGCAAAAGTTAATAAAAAAGTAAGAGAGCAGCAACTGGCTCAAAGGGGGTTGAGCCGAGATGAAGCACTGTTTATAGATTGTTGTCAATTACTCAAGTCCAATAAAAATGAGATAAATACCTCGGATCCTACTTGTTTCAATACTGTGACTAATCATTTTTCAGAGTCAACAGTCAAAGAATTTGATCTATTAGAGAAACCTCTTAAAGGCGACGGTGACGTAGATTCTATAACTGCTAAAAATATATTAGAAAGTGAAGAAGTGAAAAACTTGGAGAAGGATTTAATTTCGGGTCTTAAGAAAGCTGCAAATGAGGGTTCTTTTAAGTCAAAAATATTGTACCAACGAAGCGTAAGCGATGTGGACCTAAATCAGACTGATGATGAGCAAATTATTTATCCTAGTTCAAAAGTGGGTGAGCCTAGCTACCAGCATACAGACCCATACCCAATGTCTATCCCTAGTAAACCAAAGAAGCAACCTGAAGTGAAGGAGAAAATGTACCCGGATATAATCGAGAGTATCGACATGTTTGAAGACAAGTTCGATAAGATAAAGAGGAAGTGTAGATCTCAAGCAGCGGCAGCGGCTGCGAAGCAAACGCAAGCAGTTATTGAACCCAGCGTTAGGTAAGTCTTAACATTTAACTACTCGTAGTTTTAGTTGCACACTTGTTTGGCAACTTGTTAATAAACCCATTGAGAATAAGAAAACACATAGGAAAAAAAAAATGTAACCTTTTTGTCACAAAAAATATAAATATTTATGACTTCATCTAATTATCAACTTTAAAGCTTTGTGATTTCTAAGCTAATGAAGATACTTTAAAAAATCATTCATATTTGTTTACTACAGCTAAAAAGTATTTAATTTAAATTAGCAAATTTTAACAAATAAAAAAAGGAGAGGGAGGCCTTTGACCAGCAGTGGGAAAAAGTAGGCTAGATAGAAAGATAGTGACGTATGTTTCCTATTGCTGAATATAATTGTTGAGGAATTACATGTTTAATTTTTATGCAGATATCTTATCCAGTAAATTTAAGAAGAAATATTCAGTAGTTGAATTGCCGTTTCCATTAATTTGTTACGTATCCTGTCTCTGATTTCGAGCAGGCTGGATTGTCGTACGTAAATCACTGCTGCGCCATTTCTCGTGGAATGGTGCAGCCGCGTTGATGCGTCGGACAGTGCTGCCGTTGTGTATATATATATATATATATTTTAATTACTAACATAGGTTAAGTCTACTAACAAATGCGTCATAGTTACTTGAATATATAAATTGAAATTTAAATTAAAAACATTCTAATAAGGGTTTGGTATCAGCATCGAACAGTTATCGGTAGAATTATATATGTACAGGTTTTTTTTTCAACAAAAGGCTCTGGTGTCTCTTCAGATTTCTGAAGTAAAATATTAGTTACTAGCACTTCGCCCGCGACTTCGTCCGCGCGGATTTAGTAGGTTCTCCACAAACTTCACGCCCCCTATACCCCCTTATAAAGGTTAGTTTTGGAAAATTAAGCACAACGATTTTCATTAATTACTTAGCTATTTCCACTTATTCGAGGCCCTAGCTAGCTACAATATGCTATTTAGGTAATAAGCGAATACGACTTTCGTAATGCCAAAATGTAGGAATTTGATCACGTGACATTTCCATAGCATCTGTCAATCCCATACATTTTTGACGTATTGACAATCACCTACGCCACGCCACAGTTGACAGAATCTCACTTGTCTCGAACCCAGGTTCACCGCAACTGTGCACCCCGTTCACCCCGTCAGGGGTTGATTATGCAAAAATTTTTAGGTAGATCTGTTTCAATTATTCCACTTTTAGTTTGTTCATAGCATTCCGACGTAAATTGAAGCAAGCAATAATGTCCTCCCCTAAAAACTTAATCACCCCTGCTTCACCCCTTATTGCGTACTTATGTAGTTTATTTTCGAAAAATCCAAACATTTGTTATTCTTATTGTTTTATCGAAATCATTAATGCCGTGTTTCAACTTCATCGGACCAAACAACGATTCTCCCCAGTTCGCTCAGGAGGCCTACCACAACCTCTTAAAACAATATTATTTTAATATTACTTTGTAATTTCTGTTGTTGCATTTTCAACTCTCTGCGCTGATCCGAGCGTTGAAAATCCAACAGAGCGGAACGCAAAGTTATATTAAAGTAATATTGTTTTAAGAGGTTGTGGTAGGCCCCCAGGCCGCGACATTTTTCTTACTTCGAGCATGTTTATTACCGTCGTAACTTTTGAACGAAAGGTCCGATTTGAATAATTTAAAGTGTAATTTACACGGACCTAATCCACCTTAATTATCAAACCATTTAAATGGATAAGGATTAATATCATGATACCGAAATCACCATTTTTTCATATCACCAGGGATTTGCTTGAATAATTTGAACAAAAAGCGGTCATGGTGACTTAACCATAATAGTTAGACGTATGGTATCGTGGAATTTTTTGTAGACATTGATGACCTCTATAAAACTGTAGTACATCACTTTGCTCTATTGTCAATAGATTCCGCAGCGTACGCGATATAAGGCGTTTTTCACACCGTTGGTAACATTATCGAAGTTTTCATACGGATACCTAACTTTTTTGAGAATATTCTATAGCCTATGACCATCACAGATTATGTAGGATTCTATTGGTAAAAGAATTTTTCAAATCGGTCCAGTAGTTTCGGAGCCTATTCATTTCAAACAAACAAACAAACAAATCTTTCCTCTTTATAATATTATTAGTGTAGAAGATTTATGCAACTGTTGTATATGAAGGGGTCTTAAAACACGAATGTGGGTTTATCATACGAGGCGAAGCCGAGTGTAATAATAGTATCACATGAGTGTTTTAATACCTAATAATGTACAGTTCCATACAAAACTTTATCTACAACCATGATATGAATCCTCTATGAAAGGTTCTTTTCTAGTACATGACATCTTGGTACTTACCGCCTTTTCATATTGTTTTCCCGACTTTTCCGGTAATTATTGGTTAGAAAAGTCCTTTGCTGCATTAGAAATATCTGGTGGTGTTATCAAAGTTTGTATCACTCATTTTTGTAAACAACGTTTTAATAATTTTTTTGCAATACTAAGATCGAACAAAAAAAATGGCGGAACACGAAGTGATTTCGAATAACATGTTTTTTGTTTAAATAACGACGCTTTGGTAGTGAAACGCGCGTGCATGACAATGTTATTTTTTTGAAATTCATAAAGATACCACGAATTGAGAGGTGAGAATGTGGCTGTTTCGTGATTCCTGTGCTTTTCGATCCCATTTCAAAAAAGTGAAGGTGTTGCGTAATGAAATTTAGTGCAACATTATAACACTCCTTCGGATATTATTATGGTTTCTTTGACACTAGGTGTTTTAATGTTGGCAATAAGCCAACTGGTTCAGAAACTTTTATAGAGGATTTATAGCATGGAAGTAGATAAATAATATTTATAATATAGTGGTTAAATTACAACTATATTGGAACCTACGATGAAACAAATTTACAAAAAGAAATTAATATAATTATGTTGTGACGACAGCAATATGACGATATCAAAATTCTTCTCCTGAGGGCCTAGCCCGAATGTTTTTGACGTATAGTAACGTAACGCAAACATTTAACCATAACTTGAACACTTGTTTCGCTCATAATATTTATTTGAAATTGCATTATATAATATTTATATGAAATTGAATAATACTATATTCATGTTTGTACATATGATAGAAGTTGTGAATGTAGCATAAAATTAAACCAAAATACCATGGGGTTTTAGTTCTTTATATTAAAAATTCGCAAAGGTAACGTTACTATGCGTCAAATCATTCGTGTTAGTAGATATTAATTAATAAAAAAAAATCTTACGCATACTTCTTTTTCAGCTTCAAATGCCGGAAAAAAACTGAAAAGAAAAAGGCCAGAAGAAATTCTAAAAAGAGTCGTCAAGTCGGTTCTCAGGTGCTTACAAAAGGTGCCTTGAAAGGATTCGACGGGATTAAAGTTTCTATACCAACGTCTGACATTAACATATCCGCAATCGTCCCTTCGAAATCAACACAAAAAAAGAAAAAGAAGGGAAATAGAAACAAGAAAGAAAAGGTTTCCGAGACAAGTAGCAAGCTCGACAGTCAACGGCACTGCGGTGACGGCATGACTTCACAGAAGGAAGTGGATGTTTACGAGTTTCTGGATAATGAAGATGCAGTTTTTGAGTTTAGACCTTCAACACTCATGGAAAGATTTAAAAGCATTAATTATAAGGAAGCGCCCAGTACATCTAAACTAAATCCAGGTGTTGCCGATGCGGACAACTCCAGTGACAGCGGTTCTGACGGTGACGACTTCGTATACATGTCTGATGATTATGTCTGTAGTGACGATGAAACTGAAAACAGCCTGTTATCCGAATTTAGCAACGGCAAGGTCGGCTGTGACCTGAAGAAAAATACATCACCCCTAAAACGAAAAGACGCGGTCGAGAAAAACGCTGTAATGGGCAAAATATTCAAACACAATGCAGTGCGTACTGATAAAAAGAGTATTAAGATAAAAGAGTCGGCAAAACCAAAAGCTGATATGGATCTATTATTTGACAGCTTACTAGAAGAGGAACAAGAACTGAGCTCTTCGATGACGAATAGCATCGCCGTGTCACCTAAGAATGGTGACTTTGTGACACCGAAAAAACACGACCATCCTACTAAGAATGAAAAACACACCCGCACGCTTTCGAGCAGGGGTTCTTCTCCAACATTGAAGTTAAAAAGTCCATCGCCTAAGCCGACGTTATCTAAAGACTACGATAGCTTGCCTCCAATAGACTACGGCCCTTCAACATCAAAAGCAATCGATTATGGGCCAAGTACATCAAAAAAACGTGACGTTATTTCGCCAAAAGACTTATCACCAAAGAAATATGACTCTTCGTTAATCAAGAAGCATGAGGTGCCACTAAAATATACATCAATTAAGCACAGCGAGCCTTCACACACAAGGAGTGATGTTATACCAATAAAGAAACGTGATTCAAAAAAAGAGAAGTCGCCGTCGAACAAATTAGATGAAGGCATCAGCACTAGTTATGATTACAACGCTGATGCATACGACCAATACGATGAAATGGGTGTAGCTAGACAAAGGGCGCGACGTAAATGTACTGTAGGTAAACAAAACGTGTTGGCCGAGACTTGGAGTTCGGAATCAGAGCAAGATGGCATCCCGCCGCGCCCCAACAGTGCTGAGTCGGTGGTGCTAACCTCCGCTCGTAGAAAGAAAGGAAAAAAGAGAGAAGGTCATCATGCACGACGTATAAATAACCGACACATTTCATTTAAAAAGCTAGATGTCGTAAACAGGCTAGCTGGCTGTAGTCGTAACACAGCTAGTGGCGGTAACGCTGGAGCGAGCCGAGCGCGGCGAGACAGCGACGACGCGGGCAGCGTGAACCCGTACGACGCACCGGTGCCGTCCACGTCGAAGGCGTACGTGCCGCCGGGCCCGCCCGGCGCTAAACCGCGGCCGCGCACCACGGCCTACTACAACTGGTCGTCAGAGGGCGAGGACGAACCCGAGCACGTGCAGCAACACGGCTGGATCGTCGGCGACAGCCACAAGAAACTAGTTACAATGCTAGCACATGCAAAAGGCCGTAAACGAAATAATGACGACAAACGTCATTTCGTCGAGTAAGTTTAGTTTATTAGATTATATTAATCTTGTAAATATAATGTACATAATATTCTAGTTCTTTATTAAATGTCTTAAAACGAAAGTTGACCAGGAATTTCAGGCTTCACTTTTCTCTTTTATTGTTGTAAATATTGTAATAAAATAGTTTTAAAGAATTAGTTAAATTTTGAATGAGCCAATGCCCTGTCAACTTCTGAATTAGTAAATTTTCTGAAACATTTATTTTAAATCGATTTATTGCACTTACATACCATCAATGACGTGGGCATTTTTAGTTTATATGCGTTGTAGATTTTTATATCAAACAATAATTTTGTCCACTAAAGTCTGTTAATATCTCTGAGATGGAAACCTCACGGTTTAGCTCCAGTAACACCCGTACTACTTGTTTTTGTTTCATAATTAAACATTATAATTAAATGTTAGACCCCTCTGTTTTACCTACCCTTTCTGATATTATTACCAGTTGGGACATAATTAATTAAAATCTGGTAACCCTCTAGGTGTTTGTTAGGTCTCTGGGAATATAATGTAGAGTATAAGATTAAGAATTGTATTAAATGTTGCTATTATTTTAGTTGCATTTTTATTTTTTTTTTCTCGAGCGGAGAAAATAATTATGAGTACATTATAGGTATCTCTTCTAATATACTTGTACATAATTCTAAAATAATAAAAAATATATATGTTCGTTTTAAAATAAATGTGTTAAATGATCGTATATAATACTAAAAATCAATTTGCATGAATATTCATAGTAGTGTATTGACTAAAAATGCCTCGTTCTTTTATTGTAATTTTAAAAATAAATAATTTTAGTCAAAAAATATAAAATTATGCGAATAAAAATTAAGCATAATACAATTTAAATTGTTCCTTTTAACATTTATTTTATTAACGAAATTATGCTAAAGTGGAAGCCCAGTCATGTGTAGAACCCACAGTACATTTACTCACTTTATATTTTTTGTTCCGAAGTAATGAATTTGAATGATGCGCACTGTTGTGTTTGAATGCTGGACTGGACTGACGCAGCCACAGTAATTATTTTTAACAACATTTGGTATTATTGGGTCAGTTAAGGAGATTTAATTGATTTGCATGAATAAATTACTATCGACTGAATTTCTGTTACTTATGTCAAAAGTTTATGTCTTTAGGAGGCTGATAACGCGGTCTGAGTGATTTGTGTATCTATGAGTTGAGTAAATTAATTTGTTAACTATTTTTATACATTAGATATTTTTGAGTAGTCGAATGTGTTTAGTAAGTATATCGTTTTTGTGAAAGAAATCTCATGCATTAGTTATTTTGTTTATCTAGTCCAATATGGAAAGACTAATAGCCGCATTATCAGCCTCACAACACTAACTAAGTGATCTTATTTTCCAATGTATTTGAGTAAAGACTTATAATTTTTCAAAATATTCACATGAAATTAATTTAAAATTATTGGTATTGTATTGCGTGTTACTGTGAATCAGGTTTTTTTTTTTAATAAAGCTCAATGTTAAAAGTTAATTTATTTCACTGCTAAATAGTACTCAAGTTTGCAAAGGGAGAACCAATGTGAAAGTAGAACGTACATCCACTTAGGATAGGAATTGAGATACCCTCTCTGGACTCAAATATATCTTTTTGTCTCATAAATGTTAGAATATAGAAGAAGTAAATAATCATATATGATAATATCTTATTTGAAATTCGTATAGTTTAAAGTAAAGATTCGATAAGTACTAGTCAGTATGTCAGTGATTCCGATACACTTGCGGATTTACCCATTATTAAAATTGGGCTACAATTTGTGTTGTCATATTTTAACAAATAAATGTATCACAGGAAGAGTCTAAATCTATTATTTGTTTCCCTTGCTTTTATCTTAATTCCTTATAGATAAATCGATCAGATTTTGATACAATTGCGTCAGTACCTATCAGCTACATGTGAGAAAATTTTCATCTTATTAATTAGCTTACCTACAAGTAGAGTTACAAAGATTATATTAAAATAGTGAATATTAGGGGGTACCTGCTGCGTGCCAAGACTAAAATCACGGATGTTACCCGGAAGGCTGCTTGTCTCGCGGTAGACCAAGGCGAAGGTGGAGAGACGAACTCGACTCTTACCGGAAGGACTGGCCCGCAATGGCAGAGGACAGATGTGTGTGGAAAAGGGAAAGGGAGGCCTTTGCCCAGGAGTGGGACATAACGGGCTAGATTAGGATTAGGAAGACTACAGATTAAGTAGGTACTGACGCAAACAACACAAAGTAAATCAGTCAATTTGCCTGTCTAATATTTATTGCAATACATCATCAGGTAACTTTTCTTGTTATACCTCAACCACAGTGTGAACTGCGAGTTGCAACGGTGAGGAGGAGGGGTAACGAATAGCGATAAATAATTATTTAAAAAGCCGAAGGAGATGATCTCAGTTTCGTCGCTTATCGTATAAATGCAATACTCCTTTATTTAACTTAAATTCGTGCGCAAAGTGCAATATTAATTCAACAAATCTTTGTGCATTGCTTGTAATTATAATCTGAAAGCGAGTGATCGTGCGTTGCTTTCATTTGTACGGTAAAACCAATCGCGCCGTCGCGACGACAAAAGGGTGCCTTCCGGTTTTGACGAACAAATGAACGCGACGAAACACGTATTCACGCCTTTTCAGCTATGTGTTGTCTGTTAGGACGACGCCTGGGGCGGCCACCTAAGGGTGCGTTTCCACTGAGGCGGAGCGGAGCAGAGCGTGCCGCGATTCACCAATCAACAAAGCGGAGTGGAAAAGAGATGTGAATTTCAAGCCTTGTGATTGGTGAATCGTGGCACGCTCTGCTCCGCTCCGCCTCAGTGGAAACGCACCCTTATAGTGTTCGTCACCGTCCCGCGCGTTCACTCTGGAAAAACAAAACTGGTTTAAGTAGCTCCTGAAGAATCACTGCTAAACACCTAGCTACTCATATCTAGGTACATGCAGCCCTGTCCAGTCTTCAGTTGAGTGTCACGGCGGTAGGAGCACAACAAAGGCAGCCGATGTCTACGTTCATCGAGGACGCTGTACGACGACTTGCTGTTCCAAAATTATTCTAAGTATATCTATATTGGTTGCTATAACTACGAGTAGGTAATTACTAAAATCTGCGGTGAAAATAAATTAAAAAAATATACTTGACCCGGTTTCATTCAAATATAGTAAGTATATAATGTATATACACTTCTGGACACATCTATTGGCCCACCTTAGAGTTTAGGTTTCGATGGCCCCTACCGAAATATGATTGCTAGATTGAACAAAAACTGTTGATGCAGTTTTAAACCTGATACATTTTACCATCTTTTTCGATCGTATTGTTTTAAATTTGAATTCAGAATACCATACTACATGGAGCTACGCCTAACAAGTCGGATAATATGCGCCTTGTTAAAGGCAATTGATTTTTGAATAAAAAACATGTTTTATCAAATAAAGGTTTAATTTAATAACGCATGTTGCCTCCTTAGGCATCTACCACAGCTCTCATACGATTAGGCATAGAGTTTATCAACCGCTCTATGAAATTTTGAGGGATCATCTCCCATTCCTCTTCTATGGCAGTTTTCAACTCCTGCATCGTCTGGGCAACTGGCTGACGAGCCCTAACACGTCTTTTTAGCTTGTCCCACATGTGCTCAATGGGGTTCATGTCTGGGCTTCTGGCTGGCCAGTCCATAACTGTGATGTTCACATCCCGAAGATATTCCCTGACGATGCCGGCCGCATGGGCTCTTGCATTATCATGCATAAAAAGGAAATTTGGGCCCACATAGTCCGCGTATGGTATCACGTGAGGTTCTAAGCACTCACGAATGTACCTTTCAGCATTTAATGTTGGCAGCCGTGGTCCTGTAACAACCTCAAGTTGAGTTTTGCCGCTCGCGGATGTACCGCCCCAGACAGTCCATGAGCCACCGCCATAAGCAACCCTCTCTTCAAAGCAGCATTGTGCGAAACGCTCTCCCTTACGTCGATAGACCTTCTTCCTTCCATCATTGCCATGTAACACAATTTTAGACTCATCAGAAAAGAGTACACGGCTCCAATCTTGCTGTGTCCAATTTAAATGACTGCGTGCGAAATGAAGGCGCGCTGTTCGGTGGGCTCGCGTTAGTTTGGGCCCATTAGCTGGCTTGTGTGGTACCATATCGCGTTCTTTTAACCTTCTCCGAACAGTTCGAGCGCTCACAGATACTCCGTGGAAGTCGCGAAGTTGGTTTTGTATCTCAATGGAGGTAAGATGACGATTTCTCAAGCTGGTCGTCACGATGAATCGATCCTGCCTTTCAGTTGTGACCCGAGATCGTGGCCTTCCTTGGCGACGAACAAAGCCGCCAGTCTCTAGGTACCTCCGATAAACATTTCGGACCGCAGATCGACTTAAATTAAGTTGAGCACTCACGTTTCTTTGGCTGTGTCCGGCCTGAATAAGTGCCACAGCTTGGGCGGCGACTTCAGGTGAAGTATCCATAGATTATTGATAGAACCTCACCTTAATGTTAAGAATAAGTAATGTTTGTTGCAAAACCAAAGATATCAATCACTTTTTCAAGAATTAAATCCAAGTAAACCAATAAAACCAAGTTTTCTTAGTATTCGATTGTTTGATATCAACAAACAGGCTCCAAATTGTCTTTTGTTTCTTTAAATTCTGTGTTCGAAATTCAAAAAAAGACTATTGAATGAAATTGTGAATGTGCCAGGTTCAAAACTGCATAAAAACTTTTTGCTCGACCTAATATAAAATTTTAGCTAGGACCAAACGAAACTGAAAATACAAGGTGGGCCAATAGATGTGTCCAGAAGTGTATTATATAGTAGTCTGATAGTCACTCGTAAGTATAGGTATAGGAACGGTTGATGTGGCGACACTTGGGGGAGGCCTATGTCCAGCAGTGGACGTCTTTCGGCTGATATGATGATGATGAAAGTCGCCCTTTACAGCGAATTTATGAGGAATATCGAAAAGTATTGTTTTTTTTTAGCAGTGCTGAATACGAGTAGGTACCTACCTAGTGCACATGTATTTAGCAGACATTTCTGCTAAATATTAGTGTCTCTGGCTTTTGATTCCGTTGTGATCTCAAGTAGGTAGGTACAGTCAATTATTTATTTACAGACCGTCAGGATTGATGATCCAAATAAAATGCGTTAATTTATCGATTCACTCTGTCTTAGTATTTTATTCCTATGCTGCATCGAACACACCACCTGTTAAATGATCACTGTGTCGAATATATTAATTGAGCGATCACATTTAACAGATATTTCACGCGCGAATTCGCGTAGTATCAATTATTCCCTTAGATGGCAAAAATGGCTTCAAAGAACAAAGACCAGTAAGTATTAGTCTTTTGGATTAATCAATTTCGTATTCTAGGTGTTCAAACTAGGTTTCGTTTCAGCGCAACGATTAGATAGGTACCTGTTCTACGCTCTTTTAATGTTTGAGTACGATCGGGTCAAGTCCATCCATCATGTGCTAGAAGAGTGGAAGGTGAAAATGGCAGTCGAATAGAGAATAGACACTTGTATTTGGAAAATTCTAGAGGTTCCGCTGCTTATTGGCGTAGTGCTCTCAGTGACCTATAAGCGCAAATAATTTGCTTAGGACCTCCGAACTATTTTGTCATATTAAACTGCAACAATCTCCACTGGAAAGTTATGAAAAAAGTGCACCTGATGACTGATGGCAGACAACACATTGACCCAGATGACATAGGTACATATTCACGAAACTCAACGGCTCATCGAAATGTATCACGTTGTGAGTAGGCACTTTATGGTACGTGTAAATGCGCTAATGCAGTTTCTTAAACCCGGTGTTGAAATATTCGGCGGTAGAGTGAGAGACCATTGATAGAGAGTAGAATTTCAAAATAGAGGAAGTCCTCATCTGCTTATGGTTATTTGGGTGAACTACTATACCTACTCTTAGAGAAGCCATGGTAGAGCGAATGAATTTTACCTTAAATCTCATTCCCCAGTGGGGCGACGATAATCTGGTCAAATTCAATGCTCTGAAGACACAGGCGTGTCTTTTTACTGCCAAAAGGAGTCCGTTTCAGTTATCTCCTACTTTCCGAGGTGCGTCTGTACCTGTTACCGATCGCCTAGAGAGAGCTTTTGGGCAAAGAGCTGACGTTGAATCTCAACTTCGGCTCAACCATCGAGTCAAGAGCACAGACTGCAGCCAAGAAGCTGAGCATCCTAAATAGAGTTAGGCGATACTTCACATCTGGACAGCTTGTCTGTACAAAGCACAAGTTCAGAGCAGAGCAAAAAAGCTTATAGGCGACGAGTCGCTGGTGGCTGAGCTTCACAGCCTGGCTCATCGGCGTAGTGTTGCTTGCCTGTCGGTCTTCTACAGATAGTAGATAGGTTACGGTTAAGGCTACTTCGGAGAGTGTGCGCAGGAACTTCACGACCTGATCCCACCATCGCCCTTTTACCACCGGAATACCAGACGTACTGCTGGGTACCATCCTCACTTGGTCGATATCCCGACCAGTCGTACTCAGCTCTTCTCCTTCACATTCATTATGCGCACAGCCAAAGTGTGGAACTCTCTACCAGCGTCTGTGTTCCCTTCCACATATAACCCGTCTGCCTTCAAAGCAAGAGTGAACAGGCATTTTATAGGCATCTCCATCATAGACCTCATCTATCGCTTTCCATCAGGTGAGATCGTGGTCAAGAGCAAGCCCATTACTAAATTACCCATAGAAGTGAGACGTGCTCAAACGCTACCAGCGTTTAAAAAAATGGTGAAGGAGCATTTCTTTTCACTCTAATTTTTTACTCCTTTCCTAATTATATATTTGATATTTATTAGTAGGTATATTAATTGTTATTGTATTTATTATTTTATGTTATTATGTATATTTAGAACTTTTGTACTCTGACAACCTCTCTCTTCTCAATCTCCTTTCCTTTCGGTCCATCCAAAGGTTGTCTGTAAGAGATTGCCTTGTCTGATAGGACTGCCCATTGTAAACTTATTTTTATAATTGTGTGTCCTCTTTTTATTATGAGGTGTACAATCAAGTATAAATAAATAATAAATAAAAAAAAATAAAAAAGAATAGTATCTAGCAGAGATATTATATTAATCATCATCTTCCTGCCCTTATCCCATGTTACTTGGGGTCGGCGCAACACGTTTTCTTCTTCCATTCTGTCTTATCAGCCGTCACACTATCACAAACTCGCTTTTCTTTCATATCGCTCCTCACACAATCTATCCATCTTTTCTTTGGCCTTCCTCTTCCTCTCCATCCATCCACATTTATATTCACAACCCTTTTAGTTACATGCGTTTCATCCATCCCAGGACAAGCCGTTCCCTTTCAACTTTCCGTCACTGGCGCCACTTTTAACCACTCCGGCCCAACATGTGAAAATTCCCTAATATAAAGTAAATCTTATGTATATGTAAATAAACATTAAATTCGCGATTAATTCGCGACACACCGGTGTGTCGCCGGGGCCGGCTACCTCTACTCATTTCTCACTTTATCCATTCTCGTTACTCCACACATCCATCTCAACATTATCATCTCCGCTACATGCAATCTATTATCATCCGTCTTTTTCATAGCCCAACATTCTGATCCATACAGTACGACAGGTCTTATCACGGACTTGTAGATTTTCCCCTTCAACTTGAGGGGCATCCGTGGGTCACAAGTTGTTCCAGTGACCTGTCGCCATTTCATCCATCCTGAGTTGATTCGGTGCGTTACGTCTCGGTCTATATTGCCATCGCCCTGGACAAGCGACCCGAGGTACCGAAAGTCGGAGCAGATTGGTATAGGCGTTCCGGTGAGAGCTATAGGTATAAGACTGGAGAGACCGCCGCAATCGCAGAACAGGTATTCTGTTTTGGTTCTGCTCAATTTCAGGCCAACACTCTCTAGTCTCTGCCACCACGTCTCCAATCTGCTCTGGACCTTTTTTTTTTTTTTTTTTTTTTTTTTATAGGATGGGAAATCATCAAATGACCCCTCCCGCTCTGGGTGGAGCGGCAGGGAGTGTCAGACTTTTACTGACTAAAACCCACCCTTAGTCCTCCTAGTGCCTTTCTTCCCAGGGCCGCGGTAACTCTTTCGAACAATTCCGCAACCCTGGCAGGCTCTGGCCCTGGCGGGCCCCGTCTCCGTTGCTGACTGCTCGTTGCTGACGGCGCGTTTGGAGTGAACGCGCCGTCGACTCTGGCCTGACCTGATCGGACAGCGAGCTACCCATTGCTCGCTGTCCGCAGGCGTCAGTCACTGCGCCTTGCCCAGGAGCGTCAGTTCCTGAGAGGCGCAGCGACCGATGTTCGTCTGGAGGAGGCGAAATGGGGCCATTACTGGCACTCCATTTCGGCCCCCTCCCGAGCAGTGGCAGCGGCGGCGACGGTGGCGGCGGCTGCGGCGGAAGCGACGGCGGCGGCGGCGGCGGTGGAGGAGGGTTTTCTCCTCGACCCGGCCCTGGCGGGTGGACCGCAGGCTTTGCCCCCAGCCCAGTGATCGGCCGGCTTGCCAGCTGCCGCACATGCGAAGCAGTGCGGCGCGGCGTCGCACGAGCCGGCCCTGTGACCGGGCTGACCACAGCGGAAGCAGTGGTCACTGCGGTCCACCTCCGAGGTGCAGCGTACTCCCACGTGGTTGCCAACTTGGCAACGGAAGCACCTCAGAGGTTTGGGCTCCAGCAGTTTTACCTGCGCGGAGACCCAGCCCACCAAAAGCCTTCGGCCCTCCGAGACTTTCTTGGCCGCCGACACGGGGCAGCTCACCACTACGGTTCGCATGCCCGTGTTGTCAGGACGGATGGTGCCCGCCTTCACCTCCTCTGCAGAGCACCCCCCCGTCCTGACGACGGCGGCCAACACCTCCTCCTCCGTGACGGAGTCGTCCAGGCCCAAGATGCGCATATCTATGCACTTCGTGGGCCTGGACACTCGGACGTCATCCGCGCCCAAGGACGCCCTAAGCCTTTCGGCTAGAGCGTCCGCGGCCGGACCGCTATCTGCTCTGGACCTCGAGACCACTTTCAGCAACCAGCACAATGTCATCAGCAAACAGCATACACCAGGGAGCCTCTTCCTGGATGTCTAACGTCAGAGCGTCCATTATCACCAGGAAGAGGTAAGGGCTAAGAGTCGACCCTTGGTGCAAACCGACTGCCACACTGAAGTTGTCAGTGGTGCCCACCGCAGACCGGACTTGGGTACTGCATCGACTGTACATCGCTCGGATCAACTGCACATAATTCCCAGGCACACCTTTCTCCTTAAGGGCCCACCACAAAACCTCACGAGGCACCCGGTCATATGCCTTTTCGAGGTCAACGAACACCATGTGCAAGTTTTTATGCACAGTTCTGTAATTCTCGCACAGCTGACGGATAGCGAAAATGGCTTCTTCCAGCAGCAACTTATTGAAGAATAAAGCTAACCACATCCATCCATCTATCCGTAATGACTTCCATACTTCAATTGGTATTATATAATAGAGATATTATATTAATATATAAGAATATTTACATTAAAAGTTTCGACGTACTAAAAAACTTAAAACATTCTTGCAAGGTAACCTAGATAGGTTTCGTCGACTATTTAGCCTCTAGTCTAGACACCAATGTTAAATATTTTCTTATAATTCGCCATATTTTGCGAGTCTTAGCATGGTACCTATCAAGCTTTTTATTATGGGCTCAAGAAAATGCCATGCCATGTGACATGGCTCCAAATTAACATAAATTAAGCAGCGGTCCAAATTATCAATAAAATACACTAAGCTAAACTAGGAAACTTTTAAAGAAACCTGTGTTATTAAGATATGTTAACATCATAGGTATTTTACATAAATATATCAAAATGTTAACCGTCGATTTCAGTAGGAAGTTTTACGTTTCACGAACTTTCACCCAATCCTCCATTGGGTGAAAGTTCGTGATGGCAACAGACAAGCGAGAGACAACTGCAGGTACTATATATATAAGGATGATTTGACAGGGTATAAATAAAACAAAAATAGCGGAATATCTTAAGGTTATATTTTCTTCTTTCTATTTAATTTCTAGTGATTATATATTCGTTAATAAATCAATCCATACATCGATACATTTAACACCTAGTTGTTTTTTTTCATTATCATTTATTATCTAGGGGTTGCTGCTTGTCTACTTACAATATTTAGCTTGAATAGTAAGGGTAATGCCTAATAACAGTATCAAACAACACACAGCAATAATCAGTGGAACGAAGACTGCGAGCAGTTGGAGACTGCTGAGAAGCCGATCACTCAGCTCTTCGACAAATTCTGTAGGCAAATTGATGACCTGCAAATAAAATAGCTGTTTAAGTAAGTTAGACTAAATTGTAGCCATAGCACATTATAGAGGAATTATGCAGGTACTTATGTTAATACGAATGTTTCCTGAGTAAAAAATTAAATGATTCTATTTAGTCCGTCAGTTAAATAATCGAAAAATATTGGACAGTTGGACACGTATTTTTTGTTTTATCAAATCAATAAAAATTGACGACGTTGTAATGCATCAAGAATCAGGAGTAGAGGAGCGACTTGCGACGTCACTCTCCGGTGAATAGTGTATCGGTCTGTGACTTCACACGAGTTTTCGACGCACTGTAGTTTTCATTTTTTGTTTACGTGAAAAAATAAAAAAAACGTGTTAAAATTTTTTGGAAATCTATCTGACAGACTAACCAAAATAGATTTCTTGAAAACATCTCTATTCGGTACACATAAAAATGCATGCTAGGTGAGGTTTATGTTTGGTCAGTAGTTGGTACCCACCTGACATCTTAGGGCCGGTTTCTGAATCGAGTATTTTAAATTAAGTACGTACGTACCTTCTGTACGAAAGTAGATTTTGGCAAATATAATACTCAACTTCATGTTCTTTAATTAGAAATCAGGTTTTAAGCAGTAGGTTGTAGCTAGGTACTGTAGAAGTCTCTACCTACTCTATAAAATATCTACTAAATTAATAATGATCAGAGGAGAATCCAGAAGTGAAAACTTGACTGAACGGGCCGTAAAGGAGCCGCACTAAGGCCACGGTGGACAACCGACGATTCCCTAATTCAAATTAAATTATTGAACCAAGACCTAGGAAATTATTCAACAACGAAAATAGCAGAACATTATTCTCCACTACTGCGTATCGCTATTTCATATTCACAAGGCGCTCAATTAGATGACACGCTGATTTAACTCAATTGAACATCATTGTGACCGTGCGTGCATTCACTCACTCGACTGAATGAAAGTTGAAGCCTTGCATTGTGTGTGGGCCAATTCAATAATATTATTCAAGAGAAGCAACAAGTTGCCGTCTGACCTAGCACAATGTTGTCTGTAGCTACTGAAGTCAAGAATACTAAATTAACTTTTGCCTAATTGCATTGCTAGTATTTTATAATTCTGTCTTCAGCACCCTTTGGTACTACTGGACTGGTAGAAAATGCTTAAGGTATTAAGCCCGTCATTGTACCTTTGTGTATGAAGCTTTAAAAAAAAAATATAAATAAGATTATATTATATACTGTCGTCCTCAAAAAAAATTCGTCTGCGTACCAAACGATGTTTACGCTAACGGGAAGGTCAACACGCAGAACCATGTCGTGTGCAAGATCGCACAACTGAGGACCTAACACCGACCCCTGCGGAACCCCACACGTAATCTCCATCTGATGGATACTACCATGCCGGCCCCACATAGCAGATCGTTTCAATCCTACTGAATTGAAGTTAATTTTTACTTGGAATAAAATTGTTGATAAAAGTAAGTAGGTAAGTTACCTAGAAAATTATGAGGTGGACTATATTTACTTCAAAGAAAAAATAATAACCTACTAAGGCCCGGATTCTGAATTGAGTGATTGCAGTTAGAACGTGTCAAAACCTACTTCAAAGCTTGACAGGATATCAGGCTTAAGTGAAGGTTTACAAATAGGTAACACCACTCTTTTAACTCAGAAATTGGGAGTGAGTAAATTAATAACTTACTTGCTATTTCATAAATATAATTCTTACTTATTTTTGTGATAACGAATACTTACTTCATCGACCCAAAGGATAGGAACGAGCGCAGTGCGAAGATTCCTTGTGGTGGGTATACCCCTGACGTTCCTCGAGAAGATGTTAAACTGCGCGCGCTTGGCGCCCCTGATTGGTGTACCGGTGTTCTGGAAATACAAAATTATTTCATTTAGAATTCTATCAAATCTAACTCTTCAATCGATCAGTCTGCGGAATGCGTGTGCAAGAAGGCATGGCGACGCTTAGGGAGGCCTTGGTCCAGCAGTGGATGCCTTTTGCTTGAATGATACTGCAATGTAATATTTAACAGATTTATATTAATTGAACAGAGGCAGCATTGATTGCGTGTCTGAAAAAAAAACATTTTTTTTTCAAGTTGTCAGATTACCAATACTCCTCAAAATACCTAATTGTCAGATTTTTGGTCACTATGGCTGGGACTTCATGATGAACCTTCAGTATGCTGCTCGAGTATTTCAAGATGTCGATTATTGATAAATTTTCAGGAATTCGCTGCGAGCTTGCGTCACTTCCAAATCGTCAGACTAAGAAATGGGAGCATCCGTAGGGTTCACTGAACACCCCCTCTGAAAATCTGACGCGTTCGAGTAAATGTATTTTTTTTCACCTCCCCGGAAGGCCCAAAAAAAAACCACCACATCCTCTACCATTATGTGTAGTTTTTGTGTATTTCTTGTGTGGTAATAATTTTTTTTGATTAATTTATTACATCGTGTTTTGTTTTTCTTTATCTGGTAAGTCATATTTTGTATTATGTTAAATGCCAGCTGTCGCGGTGCCGGAACCTGAGCCAGTCAACCAGCCACATCCTACGACACCCAACTGGTGAGATGCTGCTCCCAGCCACGCTTTTTTAAAGGCAAACGGGTTTTAAGGATACACTATAGCAAGGTTCACAAGCCTCATAGTGTACCTTTAAGCCTCTCAGCCACATCCCAAACATCAACTTATTTGGAACCACTTTGGACATCGCTATCAAAATTAAAAAAAAACAACAATTCTGACAAAGAGAGATCCTCGGGGCGCTAGACGGTCTGTTGCGCTGAGTTTAGCGGTTCGACCTACACTTTAGATCCAAAATTCCCCGCTATTAGTAACGTTCCCAAAAAGGCGTGTGTTCAGATGTGGAATCCAAATTAAGTGAAGGTGAAAGTAGAGGAGCGGCCAGGCTGTTCTTCAGTAGTGAAGTGGTGGCGCCTTACTCTCCAGATACAATTTCAGCTCTGGAGAGTAAACACCCAGCGCCTACGGACAACCTCAACTTTCCTGACCCCCCCCCGACACCACCAATCCGGATTGTTCTTTCTGCCAAATTTCATCCCCCCCTATTTTTCTTATAAGTTTTCCTGTAGTTTTCCTGTAGACCTATCATCTGTATTTTTATAAAATTCATCAAATGCAGTTGTTTTTGAGATGAGGGGAATTGACAATTTTCATATTTTTTCATTCATACCTTCAGAATGGAATATTTTATGAAAAAATACTTTTGAAACCCCTACGATGAGCCCTTTCATTTGATAATAATATGTCACACAGTACAGTTGGAAATACTTTGTAACTGATTTTAATTTTCTTATTTGCATTCCCTAAGTGAGCCCACTTTTAATATTTGTGTATTTTGTTACACGCCCATGTTTGGGTCACATTAGTTCGTATGCGTACCAAAGAAACATGGCCGAATTTCTATAGGAGCTGGACCTGGATTTTATTTTTCATGTCCCAAAATAAGTTATAGATAGATAGAATTGTTTTTATGTTCTAAACACCATTCCGTTTCAAAATTACATCTTACTTTACGTCACGGTTTTTTATAATAATGTCAACAATACTTTTGAGGTTAGAATCAACAACTACCTGTTACCCGAGTGCGGTGTAGCGCAAGAGAGTAGTTAGCGTTGTGCGAGGAGGGTAATTAGCGACCTCGTTTCTTTTTTTTTTTTTGAATTGGTACCAGTAGCTGCGGCAGACGGGCAGACAAACAGACAGACAGGCAGACAACACACGAGTAATCATAAAAGGGTTCCATTTATCCATGCATACGGAGGTTCGAAACTATATTTTTCCAATACGTAATACAGAAACGATCGATTCTTTCAAGTACGACAGCCTGCTGCTATAACCTTCATAGAAAATTGAACAGAGGCCAGCCAGTAAATTACGGCTTACCGTAAACGTAGATATATCGATCAGTTCTAACCTTACAGGTGCATTCTATTTTCTCCAACATACTGTGTCGAGTACATTATAACTTGTACCTATAATGTCAAGTGGAGACTTCGAAGGCCTTTTTAACTAGGTATAAATGGGTCTAAACTAGGTATATAATACTATGGTTAACACTAGATAAATGTGCCATAATGGTCACTGACACATTAGGTACATTTATTGACTTTCTTAACAAAAATAGAAGTAAAGACATAAAGCTGTCCTGAATTATCTTTCGTTTTAGTAAAAATTATCGAAACTGGATTCCTTTTAATAAAAGGAACCCAGTTTCGATATGTCAGTCCCTCCGTCCGCGGGTTTAATTAGAGAGTTATTTATGCTGCAAAGCTTTAATTTGGCATGGTTATAGATAATTACTAATCACAGCGACAAAGTAGTCAAATAAACCTGGAATATTTTTTGGGTTCTCCCGTAGGTACTGATATGGGGGGGGGGGGATTACTGAAAGCGTTAATTGCGCGTTGTTGAATGAGAGGAGACGTTAATTCACACTAACAATGTTGCATTATTACGTAAAAAGGCTCAAACTCGATTGTGATTAAAACTAAAACTGCATCATTGGGTTTTTGGAAATAAATTTTCCTAGCCAGCCGTTCTGCAATTTTCTCTCAAAGTTTCTGAATGAATGCCAAAATAAACTAGTTCTCATGCTAATGTAGAGTTGGATAACTTCTTAACCTCGGACCATCGATTCAGAAACCGGGTTGTACTTCGTAGATGCAAATGCCTAATTCTAAATTCTGTCAAGTGACTGCCGCTGACTGCCATCTGTCCCTGTGGTCCTATAGTCCCCATAATTAACTTATACAGCAGACCCGCATCAACAGTCGAATCTTTAAGCCAAGCAATAGAACTCGACAATAAAGTAACCTATTAGGTAATGTCTGCCGCTGTATAAAACCGAATTTTTCTTAAAAATTTAAAATGTCATCTTTATTTTTGTAAGTCGCAACTTTCTCTGAATTACGCACTTGATGCTTATCAGAGTTTTTAAGGACAATAAGGACGTGTAATAACACCTACTCGTACAAAAGTTGAAGAGTTTATTTTTTCTTTGAACGCGCAAATTCCTAAAATGTACCATCCCAATTTGGAGAATTGTTTTGGCATATGATAGCTTAGTTTTCGAGGAGGTTACTGACTGAAGGCTTCTGCCAACGGCTTAACCCACGAGAAAGTTGGAACTCATCCTAAGCGGACAAAGAAACCTACTCATATGCATAACCTGCTTCTCAAATGTCTCAAGTCAGTTAAGCGGTTTAGGAGTGAGTGTTACAAATAGACAGAAAAAAAAATGGCGCGGTTCAACTTGTACTATTTACTTAAAAAAAACCGTGTTGTGTACATAGGTACTTGTCTCGTAGATATTATCAAGGAAGCCTTCTAGATTCTATGTCACAATATCTCCGGGCACTCAAGACAACTTCTAGCCGCAGCTAGGTACTGTTCCCTATAAACCTAATTGACCACACGCCCAACGCTTCACTTTGACAGTGTATCAGCTGGAAATTCCCCACATTGCATTTTAGTTCACTTCCCATTATTAATTGGCAGGTTGCTATGGGCTACACTGAAGGAGGGTGGCAGGGGGAAACCAGCCCTTGGGGTGTATCACCCCCGTATTCAGACTGACAGCCGACAGAAATCTACCTACACTTCAGAATATCGATATTTTAATTACCGCAGTGCGATTGATATTCACAATATGTTGAGCAAATGAAACAGAAAAACGTTTTCAATTGATAATGCAATTTATCAGTTTAAGACGGCTTGATTTCGTCAAGGAGTGCTCAATTTAAAAGAATATTAAAATTTCGTCGTTTCAAAGATAACATTGAACCAAATTACAATAAATACAAGAAAAAACCGGTACGTAGCCCTCGTTAGAAATTCCACGAAGGGTTACTAGGCCAAGGGCTGTGACCGATTTTGCCGTCTCATACGAGTATCAGTGTCCTGATTCTCTATCATATAACATCTAGTTTTTCCGGTACTAACAACAAAACTCTAAAATACCTACAGTAATTACAAAAAAATCGGCCAAGGGCGAGTCGGACTCGCGCACGAAGGGTTCCGTAACATTATCTATAATAAACGGCAAAGAAATCACGGTTGTTGTATGGGAGCCCCACTTAAATATTTATTATATTGTTTTTAGTATTTGTTGACCGACAGACGGACAGCGGTGTCTTGGTAATAGGGTCCCATTTTTACCCTTTGGGTACAGAACCCTGAAAATTGCATGCATATTCTCCCATTAAATAGCCAGTGATTTAATTTCTATAAAATAGGTAAATACAACTGAGAACAAGGTATAAAATTCAACATTATCGATTCCCGTTCGACAAAAATACCGTTTGTAATATAGGTCAAGGTTGACGCGATCGTTTTCGGGGGTAAGTACGTCGGAATTAGAGAGGGCGACGTCGCGGTCCCTTTCTCCCGACCGCGTAGTCTGCCAACTTATCCCGACGAGCCCCTTTTCCCCGACATTGCCACGGCCAAGGTCGCGCCCTCGTCGTTTTAAATTAGGTAAGTGTACACAAGATCAGGGCTCGTTCAAGGTTCTATCGTTCTATTTGAGGTGTTGAGCAGTGAAGCAAGGAGTTTTTTGATTTGTGCTATGATTAGGAGGGATTTTTGTTCTTAGTTTTTACCCGACTGCGTCAGAATGAGGGTAATGTTTTCGAGCGTATATATGTTTGTATGTATGTCCATTTCTTTGGTATGCCCTATAGCCCAAACGGCTGGGCGGATTTTGACATATGAGGTGTCATTAAATTTGTCAGAATTGTGGTAGTGACATAGGTTATTTAAATTTTCAAAATGGCGCCCGAAAAAATGTAAAAAACTCACTAAAATGTAGGAAATAAAAAAAAATACTGTCAAAAATCCCGACCGCTAAAAACGACTAACAAGTTCCAAACAAGTCGCTTATCAAGCAGTCTGATGCAGTTCAATCACAGATCTGAGGCCACAAACTGCATCAGACTGCTTGAAAAGCGACTTGTTTGGAACTTTTTTTGTCGTTTTTAGCGGTCGAGTTTTTTGACAGTCATTTTACGAATAGCTTTTGTATGCGGTTGCAGAACAGTTATAGGTATGCGGTGTAGTTGCAGGTTGCAAAATTTGTTCGGAACACAAAAGGTATTAGGAGGAACAAGGATGGGGTTTTAGTCCCTTCCGCTCCGCCCAAAGCGTAAGGGGTGATTTGATGATTTCTCATTCATAAAAACGGTCCATGCGGAATTGTTACTATGATTGCAGTTTTTTTAAATAAAGAATCATCTAATGACTTCTCCTGCTTTTGGTGGAAACCGAGGGAGTGTGAGACTCTTACTGACTAAAACCCACCCGTGTTCTATCAAAATGACCCTATCAATGATCATCACATGAGTGCATGACGTAGTGTAATATACTTGTGTGTTTATACCTATGTGTAAACCCATAGGTACTTGTAAACGATCTAGGTAAGCCAGTCATATCGGAAGATGTCATGATAATAAAGCCAGTTTACCTCAACCAGCCTGTGGCTAGATATCTTGAACTCAACTTCAGAAATCGACATGATACACTAATTGTTAATAATAATATGAATACTGTAATGACCATAATATTGTTTAAATCCACAATATTTTAAGTAATATGTAAACAAATTTAAGTATTATGTGAACTTACCGGTTCTATATCAATGAAAATTTTATGTCTTTCCTCATCCGGTCGCATCCCAATGACGCCGTTTCGGTACCTGATGTCAGCGAACAGGAAGTGTGGGTACGACATCACGAGGAATGCGCCTGAAACAAACAATCACAGACGAATATTAATATGCTTAGAAATACAACGTAAAGGCGAATTGTGTGAGTCATTAATATCGTCGCCTAGCAAACAGCACCGGAATAGTTATTTTAATTGACTTCACAGTACCTAGTGCGAAAAATCTGATTATTTTTTGTTATTTGTGATCGCTGTGACAATCATTTCCCCGGCTTCGCCCGGATGGATGTTTTTTTTTTTTTAATTTTCATTCATACAACATATAGCCTTGACAATATTACGAACACAATTAAAAAGTAATTCTACAACTCTTTAAAATCGTTCTCAAACAGGGATTTGTTTTGAAAAAAGTATAGATTGGCCTAGCAACGACATTCAAAATTAAAAACCGTTGGGCGGTGGCTTTATTAACCGATGATTTGATTTTTTTTTTACAATTAAACATCTTCTATACTTAGAAAAAGTATTTCCCATGTCATGTACATTGTTAGAGAACGTTTAGATTCAATATTCCAAAACAAAACAGTACTTAGTTCTATTAAAACCGTATCCGCGGAAACTTACACAAAACGTTCTTTTACACGCAGAATGCTTTGAATAAAAGTAGAACGCGGTCAGTTTCCAGCAGAGGCTTTTCAGAAATGAATAAATGGAAAATAAAATTCGTTCGGCTCCACATAAAACTCGGACGGCATCGGGTGAGTGATTTTAATAAAATCCACAAATAACATAAATTGAGAGGCTATATGGGTTTGGGTGGTTTAGTGAACTGATTACCGTATACTATGGAAAAACTATTGGCCCCTGCCTGACCACTGCCAATATATCTACACGGCATTTAAATGGCAGAGGGTGGCTTGCACACTCAATATATGGCCCCCCGAAAACGGTCGCTAACACAGTGACGTAGCGCCAAGGGGGCAACATATTCTGTGGTGCTGGAGGCGAGGTATACCACGGCTATCAGGACAATCCCGGAAGTATGGTGAAGATCCCTACCAGTGCAATCATCATCATCATCATAACAGCCGAAAGACGTCCACTGCTGGACATAGGTCTCCCCAAAGTATCGCCACAACACTCACCAGTGGAAGACATAACTTAAATTATATTGAAGCGTTCAACTTAAATTCAATTACAGTTGTTGTATTTAAATTGAACGCTTCAACATAGTTATTATTATCGAATCCAATCATACCTAATGATGATGTTAAAATGATGCTTACTCGTTGTTGCTAGAAATTAGTCATTTAACCGAAAATTAAAAACGTTTTTATTAAGAGTGATTTCGCCTCACGGTGTTTTCGTGGAGCTCGTGGCTAACTAAAAACAACTGCTCGGGTCGGTCTTCAAGGTTAAGCAACGCTTGTCAAGGTCGGCCTGTGGATGGGTTACCATCTTAGCATACCGAGACTGTCGATCTTTGGCAGTCGTTACTTATAGTCAGAACCTACAAAATCTGACACCAGTCTTGCTACGAAGTATCATGTTACCCAATTAATAGGTTAATATTTCTTTAGAAAATGGCATTCAAACAGGTTTATTAGACTTTAAAATTGTTAAAATCCTCCCGGGTTGGTTCTTTCGAGAGTTGGCAAACCTAGCTCTAACTCACACTTGGTTGACTTTTACGCTATCAAAACTATGTTACAACCATTTGAATGAATTGAATGCCAATTTATTATTCCTAATTGTTTTTAAACAAATATAAATGTTTGTAATGTTTGGTTAAAAAATATTAATGACTTAGTAAAAGCCAAAACCTTTTTTTTAAACACCTACACTGATGGACACTTGGCTTTTCGAGACGAATCTAACGACACCTTAAAGATACGAGAAAAAAAAAAATACAAACAAACATAGGTACTGTATACAAGATCCGCGTGAAAAATATAACCCTTCCTTGGCAGTCGGGTTAAAAGTTAAGAACATTTTTGAAGAATAGTTCAGAGGAAAGACACTGATTCTTCTCTTTCTATAGAAAATATTATAACCGTAACAAGGCCGCCCATTACGTCATCTTATCTTTTCTTCACTTAAATGATGATTTTCTGTGACTTAAATGATGATATAAAGATTATTCTATTCTAAAGATGAATTTGATCGAGACCGAGACTGGAGATGACAAATTATGTGCCCTCATCACATTGAAAATAGGCTTCCACTGTAATGGCTGTTGACTTTAGTTAGCAGTAGGCAAGTTTAGATAAAACTTCAAGAAGATTTGTAATTCTGCATTCCCAAAAGGGTCGTCCAGCACAAGCTCCGGTACATGGTACTGAACGCGTCCATATCCATCTTTGCCATATCGTTGGCACTAGGTTCTCACTATTATAAGGTTTTGTGTTACAATTTTAGCACTCACAGAACGTTAAAACTTAAATAGAAAACATATAACTTTGTAGTTGTTAACTCAGTGCCTTGTGCCTCTGATGCCTTTCTAACATCTAAAATATCTTCAGTGCTAATCTACGTTCGAGGAACGCCTTTGAGCAGCGGTTTGAGAACATTCAGCCTGATTGCTTGGCCGAACCAGTCCTTAATGGCAGTGGAACTATCCGTGTGGCTGAACACAGACCGATCGAATTTCCTTAGAGCATCCAGTATTGCTAAATAGTGCAAAGATGGCTAAAGGGATAGACAGACGTGCAAGGCTGACTACCGAGTACAGAGTTCTTTATGAGTGAATCAAAGGCCGCTTGCGACCGGGCCTATCACTGTTCACAATCGCTTCCTACCTGACCACTACATACAGACATTAATATGTGTCATATGTGTTAATCATCCGTTATTATTGATTCTAATAGTATGTTAATGGCCGCGGATGTGTTTACTAAATACAAAGCATACTGATAAAGGTTATGTGCTTGTGCACTGGTCGAAATAGACAAGTTTGTTTGTTCGAAATAATGATGACGACAGCGGATCCGCTATCTTGATTTTAATGAAGTTTTTACCTTACTTTCGGAAAACTTGTATGTACTCTTCAAATATTATTAAGTTGGTCTGGACCAGAGTTGAAATACTGTTTTTTTTATTATGTATGTTGGTTGGGGATTGGGGACCGGTAAAAAAAAATACAACCGGTGTTTTTTGGTTTTTTTTTCGTTTTTTGACACCGACTTCTGTAATTAAAGTTATTTTATACTTTGTAGTTTTTAATTGAAAGTAGTTATATTTTTTTGTAAAAACATACCGAAACTCCCCCGTGCCTCGGAAAGCACGTTTAGCCGTTGGTCCCGGCTGTCATTTGGAGATCTTTGGCAGTCGTTACGGATTGTCAGAAGCCAAAAATTCTGACACCAGTCTTGCCAATAAGTACCGTGTTTCCCAATTAACGGGTTGTGGAGCTCTGGTAGGCAGCCGCCGCTCCTCGTAAAATACTGGTATTCAGCTGAATCCGGTTTGACTGGGAGCCGACCCCAATATTGTTGGGAAAAGGCTAGGCAGGCAGATCACTTTTAGGTGGCGATACTCCACAACTAAATTGACATTAGGTATTCCAATAATGAGTGGTTGCGCTATTTGCCGTTAAGGAGTTACTTTGTGTGCCTTCGCAGTCCAAGTCCAGACCAGCTCATAGTTAAATATCCACTTTGCTTCTTACAACAATATGACAGTTGACTTGTATGTATCTGCATGCCCCTTCATAACGTACCGGCGGTGTGACGTTATGCTATGAACTGGTGTAAACAATAAACAGACATGGGATTTCAGCAATCCCGGGAGATTTGCTATCATTTATTGAAGAGTTCCGTTGCCTATCTCCGAAGTTTTTCATCAGTTCTTCTCCAAATATAAATGGGACTAGTCCGGGAAAGTATTTTTCCAAACAAAAATCGGTAGGCAATTGGCGAAAATACCGCTAATTGAACAAACATTTTTTCTGGGATCTCATCATCAGATCCTGACTTATACCTCCATCATCAGATCAGCAACATAATATGATGATTACCAAGCACAAATATCTGAATTGCGTTAAAATGTATATGAAAAACATTGTAAGTGCCTATAAAATTTGAGGGTTGCCTTCGATTTCCCTAGGATCCCATCATCAGACTCTGATTTGGTAACCACCGCAGGCTATCGAATAAAAAAAAATAATAATTATAATTTGAAAACCGGTCCACAATTGGCGGAGAAATCGGTGAACATTCTTAAAAAAAGAATACATACATTCTAACATAGGAGCTCCTCCTTTTAAAAATGGCGCAAAGTCGCTTATGGGTTGGCTGAAATTTTAGAACATAGGCGTGATATCATGTTATTTTCCCTGGCACTCGCAACCAACTTGTAACCTTAGTAACACAATAACCATTTCCCAAAAAGCTACAAACGTTTGCATTGCCAGGTACTTGTAATTGAAGCTTTGGGTGCAGCAATGGCGTTCGGTATACAAAGCTCTTTTTGATGTCATCGTCTCAAAAGTTACACAGTTCCATTGCTGGCATGCTTTGATATTTATCGTTTCTAGATGAATTAAGAACCAAATATTACGAAGGTGGCGCTGCATCACATCACATTTATGCGTTTGAATTAAAAAAAAACGTTACGAGTTGCTGCTCTTGCATTCGACGATTTTGTGTCTGACAAAACACATCAATGGGGTTCAACTTTTTTCTCCATAAGCCGGTTTTTTGTGTTCATAATAAAAAAAAATAACACTCGTACAAAGCGAGAACGAGATCAGTTTTATTATCCGACGTTTGATTTCCTAATTATTACTTCAATTAATAATCCCGTTTATTTTTCGATTCGATAACGTTTTTCTCCATGTAGGAACTTATATGGCTCCAAAATAAAAAAATATGCTCTTTCAATTAGCTTTCAGAAAATATAGGTCTTATTCACCTACGCCTCTTGGACAGGTTTCTCCACATGTCCTTTAGTAAATAAATAAAAAGTAGCAATAAAAAATTGGTTAAACATTTAAGTACTTTGTCTGTTAAACATAATTCACAAGGTTTTAGGAACTTGACATATACAAAGCGCTCCGGGCGCGCGGCGACGAAAATGCATGGAGTTGGCCGCTCCCCCGCGACGCTAAGTAGGTATATTTCGTTACTTTGATGCCATCCATTTTATCTTTTCAGCGCCCTGTCTGCGTGCAATATCCGCGCGTCCTCCCGCGTGTCCTGCCACGTGCCCTGTCCGCGCGCTGTCCGCTTTGTTTAAAAAGTCCCTAACATTGATACATTCACAGTAATTTGATTTCGAGGTTCGATGTTAAACTCCCCGGGCACTCCACTATACCGTACACTCGTGTTGTCTACAAACATAATGTTGTGTGTTATGTTCCCAGAAAATACACAATTACAAATGAAAACTTAGACGTAGTACGCCGTTTCCTGTGAACTTAATGAGCAAAGTTACATGACATAACACAAACAAACTGTACGTATTTCACAATTTGCTTGCTGCATAATCCACTCTGGAGTTGCGTAATGAAGTGCTGTCCTTTGGCCGACTCCGCGTCAATCAATTAGCTAAAATAAATTGATTTCACGCTTTTAGAGGGTGCAGCCAGAAGGGTGAAATTAGTTTTGTTTTCAGGCTTAATGAAGTGTTGTTTGGGAAGTTTTAACAGTGGATTGTTGATATCTAATTAACAAATTCACTGAGCTCAAGGTATGAAAGGATTGCCAATTTAATTGCGCATTATTAGAAAACGCATTGAATTCACAAAGTTCATCAGGGCATAAATAATTCAAGTATTCTGTGTTCTCTTCTTCTGCTTATACGTTATAATTTATGTTTAACCCACCTGCTCCATAAATCATGGTAGAACAAGAGGGCCTAAAAATTATAGACCGATCACGTGTTTACCGACGACCGTCTATAAAGTTCTTACATCCATTTTTAGAGCAAAAAAATTAACCATCATATTGATAGTAATTCAATAATGTCTTTTTATCAGAATGGATGTAGGTACGAGTCTCGTGGTACTAAGGAGCTGCTCCTCATTGATATTGCCATTAGCCAACAGGTTCGACGTTCCGGAAAGGATCTGTCGACATGTTGGTACATATTATAAGAAGGCTTATAACTCAGTGCATGGCTTATGAGGTTGCTGAAGCTGTACAAAGTTGATGCAGTTCTACGCAATTTCCTGATGTCGTGTATGGGGCAGTGGAGGACGGTCCTTTGCTATCCAGGTTGCGACAGATCCAGGTGAACAGCAATCCGATAAGGATCAAGCGTGGCATATTTTAGGTCGACAGTCTGAGTCTACTGTGGTTATGTCAGGCAGAGTACGGAGAGGGTTGGCTCTCCGTACACTGTTGGAGGGTTCGGGACAAGGCTACCGGTTGAGAATACAAACAACTTGCAACTGATGAAGCTACTGAAGGTAACAGAAACTTTCAGTAGCGCCATTAGAATGAAATTTGATGTGGCCAAAATGTGCGTTCATACATGTAAGTAAACCGAGGGGAGCTTATGAAATCTGTGCTTAATACTTTAAAAATATGTAGACGCTCAAATTCTTGTCAGCTAAGATTTCGCCACTGTTCCTTAGATTATGTTTAATAAAAAATTATATAAATGAAGAAACAATTTCTTCAGCAACCAGTTTGTTGGACAGGTTGTCCATCCCAAGTTTCTATCTCTGTCACGAGATCATCTTCCGATCTTATAATTTGACGTCCTTTTTGTCCTTTTCCATTTCTAGGATATCATTCCATTACCTACGTTTTTTGTCAATTTTCCTTTGTTCGTTAATAATGTGACCAGTCCAGTTCCATTTCAGTTTTCTTATTTTACGTACCTAATAAAATATACAGAAAATCTACAACAAAGTTCCAACTTGAACAGCAAGGAGAAGAATTTAGTATTCAGAGGGGCGTCAGGCAAGGCGATCCAGTTTCCCCGAAACTTTTCTTCACCTCAGTGTTAGTAAATATATTCCGAAACGACTGGGAAACTTCGGAAAATACATAAACGGAAGAAACCGACATCATCTAAGATTCGCTGATGATATTGTGTTCGAGTTTTAATCGAACACTAAGCGAAAATGCATAATTGCATCGAACGCAAATAATTATGCACATTCGCTCGCCCACCAGAATGTGAGCCAGTTCGCGTTCAGATCTCATTAGAGACACCACGTACTCAAAACCATACCTACCATTACCATTTGTCTTGTAACTAAGTTAGTGTTATAGTGATTTAAAATATAGCTATTTCCCTTACAATTCGAGACTTTAACTTCTACCATCTAAACCATATCCTATCAATACGAGAAGGGAGTGTTAGGCCACCATAGCGTCAAGCACTACTCTTTACATAATGTGACATTCGCAGAAGGACCAGAAATACTCCAAACTATGTTATTAGAAATTTATTAGATATTGAAAGCCGAAAAGCAGGTTTATCAATGAAAACCGGCGAAGAACAAAGTTACGACTTAAAGAAAACATAACAATTGGACCAGAGGTTATCGAATACGTTGATGAAGGAATCCAACCAGATGGGACATGGTTTTCAACCATTTAAATTTATTATGAAAATTGTTCATGGGTTTTTTATCTCAAGTGAAGGCGTGACCAAGAGAAACAGGGATTAATTTATATATTTATTAATAATTTATTTTTTCGTTTCTACCTGCAAGAAACTCGCATGTGATATGATACTGCGGAAATTCCCAAATTGGTCGTTCACAGGTTAAAGTATGGGTATCAAAAGATACGCAAAATAAAAAAAGGTTGTTTTTAAAGTATTTTCAAATAAATAATTAATTTAATACCAAACCAACTACTTGAGACCTGCTTTTATTTTATTATGGAGTCAGTTGTTAAGAATATCTATTTTGTTTCGAGTCTGTTATTTTTATTAGGGTTTGTCCAGATCTGGCGAATGCGACGCTCGCGAACCGCTCGCGAGCTGCGTGCGTGCATTTAAAGTTCGCGCGAGGTTCTTGAGCCGCGCGCTGTACATGACATACATCCTCCCGCCCGAATTTACAACTGAGATATACAACGTGTAACAGGAAAAACGCAATACCTCTTAAGGCGTCATTGTACTCATCATTATGAACAACTTTTAATAAGAGACCAACACTGAAATCGCGAAAAAATATCAACTGCCCCATACATTTATGTTCGCATAGCTCGACAAAATCTACTGAACAGCTGATTTTTTTTCGCGATTTTGGGGTTGATCCCTTAATGAAAGTTGTTCGTAATGATAAGTACAATGACCCCTTAAGAGGTATTGCGTTTATTCTGTTACACGTTGTTACAGTGTTCAGAAGGCAAACAGAACTGGAGTGCGATTCTGAAAACATGTCGAAGTGAACATTTTGGCGGGGTGCACGACGGGTGAGTTGTCAAATCATACAAATAAGATGGAATCACAGCTCTATTGTCGTTCACTCCGCCTCGGTGAACACCGTGAGATGTCGACAGAATCGACCGGCTGCTTGCGCACAGAATACGCGTCGCGCGGGCTCACTGTGCAAGCCTTGCGTGTGTTGCGCTAAAGAGGCGCACCAAACAATTGCAGTGACTGCACGCGTAGTGCACGAGCAGCTTGCGAGCGGTTCGCGAGCAGCACATTCGTCAGATAGACACAGGGTCAATACAAGTTTTTAATATAACTCTCCAATACAGTTTTCGTTCAAACAAAAGAATCTTTTGGCGTACTTCAATTCCCGGAACATTCAAGAGCTTATATGAAAATAGAACAAATATATTTTATTTTGTTTGCTCCCCTCCTTCTTCTTACTTCGTGCACGTGTTTTATTTTTTATTGAAATAAGAGGCTTACACGGTGCTTCAATTAGTGAGAAGTGGTAGATATATTTTCGTTTTGCGAATTGCTAGTAGATATTTTCCTGCGGCGTCGCTCGTGTGAATGTCGAAATTAGGTTACCCACGAGAACGTAAATATCAAAATCAATCAATCAAGAACATTTATTTCAAATACTTAGGTATACCTACTGGAAATTTTAAATTGTCAAGGTTTGTCAGTCAAATAGATGGAGCTAGTTCCGCCGCGCTGGCGACAAGAGCAGCAAGTATGTTCTGCTGCAGCAAAACACACTCACCAACTCTATCACCAGTTGCACGTTTCAAAGAGTAGGTGAATCTTATGGCGAAGAACGTGCAAGGAACTCCATACTCCAATAGAGAACGGTATCCATGCTTTGTTATAATTCAGTTTCGTTCAACTCTTGAAGCATGTTAATTCACCAACATCCAAGCATACATTACTTCCATCTTAATAATATCAATAGGGAATACGATTTTCGACATTTCCTATTTAAATATTGTTAACAAGCAGGTATTACATGCCAATTATCTTGTTTTTCTCGTGTAAGTACCTATATTCTCTTCACAAAAATAAATACTTTCAAGTGTTTTGTTTTGATAGACATAAGACAGGCTTATTTGTACCTCTCAATTTTCCTACACTTTGGAAATTTTTTAACCGACTTCCAAAAAGGAGGAGGTTCTCAATTCGACTGTTTTTTTTTGTATGTATGTTCAGCGATATTTTCGTCAATTGTCAATCGATTTTAATGATTATTTTTTGTTTGGAAGAGTACCTATCTTCTCGGACTAGTCCCATTTCAATGTGGTGAAGAACTTCGGAGATAAGTAACGGAACTTTTCAATAAATGCTAGCAAACCTGCCAAATGGGTTGCTGAAATCGCATGTCTGATTTATTTCAGTTCATAACATAACATCATGCCGGTACGCTGTGAAGGGGTACGCAGATGTGTACAAGTCAACCACGATTTTGGGGTTATCTATTCGGGCATAACTTTATTGACCAATTTAGATGATTCTTTTTGCGTTCGGTTTAATTAAAGCTAACCACTAAAAGGTGAAAAATAAAAAAAAAAACATTTTTTACAAAACAATACAACCGACTTCGAAACAAAAAACACTACAAAGTATAAAATAACTAAAATTTCGGAAGTCAGTGTTTTCGGTTGTATCTTCGTTTTTTGACACCGACTTCCGAAATTATAGTTATTATAAAATAACTATAATTTCGGAAGTCGGTACTTTGTAGTGTTTTTTGTTTCGAAGTCGGTTGTATTTCGGTCGGTTGTTTTAAAGTGATTTTCGAATTCATACTTACGCCTTTTCATATTGTTTTCTCAACTTTTCTGGTAATAATTGGTAAGAAAAGTCTTTTGCTGCATTAGAAATATCTGGTGGTGTGTTATCAAAGTTTGTATTACCTACTCATTTTTGTTAACAACAATTAATAGCAATACTAATATCGAACAGAAATGGCGGGATATGACGTAAATTCGAATAACCAATAAGTTCTTTTTTAATTACGGCGCTGCACGCTGTGGTAGTGAAGCGCGCGTGCATGACAATGTTCTTTTTTTGAAATTCTTAAAGATACCACTATTGAGTAGTGAGAATGTGGGTGTTTGATGAGTAAAGTAATTCCTTTGCTTTTTATGGTTACTATGACACTGGTTGTTTTAATGTTGGCAATAAGCTAACTGTTACAGAAACTTTTATAGAGGATTTATAGCATGGAAGTAGATAAACAAAGTAATCATTGTTCTCTTCAGAAACGCTTCAGTGAAGCAATTGAGGAGTCTTTTATTTTATCAAGTGCTTGTGATAGTGCGGAAATTGGATGCAACCACGACTCAAGCACGAGGCGACGACGACGGATGTGCTCGTAAACGAAAGGAAGTTAGTTCATCAGAGGTTATTGTTGAAGATTCATTCAATCAAGTTTGTCGCTGATTTATAGCGAGTAGGTATTGAGTTGTTTGTAGTAGGTATTGTTTAAAAATATTTTTACTTATTTTTAGGAAATTGGCAGACTGAAAAGCTGACTATTGACCGATCGAATGTTTGTTGTAGGTAACGTCGACGCAACATATTTTATTATTGGTCTAAGTATCTAAAATATTGTTGTGCACATTGATAATTTCCTTAAAAAAACAAAACTTACTTACGACTCAGAATACAGAGCAAACCAGAAAGAGTTTTTTTTTTTTTAGGTATGACCACTAGCAAGTTAACACACGTGGGATATTAACTGCTTAACCGGACTAACCTGTGGTGGCCTCAAATGAATTTAAAGCCCCCAGCCAAGGCAACAAAACTAGCTACAAGCTAAAAACACTACTGACCGCTCACTAAGGGCATTCCCTGTGGAATACGACCTCGGCTTAGCGGCGTCAGTTTGGGACAGCAAGGGACAATCAGGCTGGGTCGTTTTATTATTTAGGGGTTATTAAAGCTAAAGGCTCAGCGGCGCGGGCTGGCTCGTTTGCAAAAGTCGGGGAGGGTTTTGAGTGGGTCGTCGCGACGGACCTCGGCGGCGAGGTCGGTATACGGAACGCGGTCTGTATCTGTTTATTCTAAGGGTGCTGGTTTCCCTACAGCTTTCCTGTATCTTTGTGATCTCGTCGTCGGATTCGACGAGTGTAGGTATGCCGAGGACGGCGAATCTTACTAATGCGAGAGGGAGTGTACTGGGTTGCCTTTGAAATCAAAGGGTTTTGGTGCTTTTCAGCGGATTCGAAGAAACGCTTTGTAAGGCGTTTCATAAACTGTTTTAGGGTCGGTATTTTAAGGTCGACATGAAGTCGTTCGTTCCGTACATACCACGGGGCGCCCGTGGCTTTTCGGAGAAATCTGTTTTGGATTACTTGCATCCTGTGGATTTGCTTTGGCTTTGTGTGTGCGAATACAGCACACGCATAAGTCATAATCGGTCGTAACCAGAAAGAGTGTTCAATCACATTTGTACGCAGCGAATTGTGTTCCAAATAACTCCCCACCTGCACCTTACCCACCCGCGCGTAGTGTTTCAACTTCATCGGACCAAGCATAGTGATAAGATTCTCCCCAGTTCGCTGAAGTCGCGACAGCGAATACTCGTCGTAACTTTTAAACGAAAAGTCCGATTTGAATAATTTAAAGTGTATTTACACGGACATAATCAACCTTAATTATTATTATTAAACCATTTAAATAGAAACACATTAATATCATGATAGGTACTAAAACCATCAATTTTCATTAAATTTGGATTTTTTTTTTTTTTTTTTTTTGGGGTAATGTAGGATTCTAATGGTAAAAGAATTCTTCGAATTGCTCCAGTAGTTTCGGAGCCTATTCAATTTAAACAAACAAATCTTTCCTCTTTATAATATTAGTGTAGATTTAATATAGTGCGATGACTCGCACTATATTAACGACGAGTTTGGCTGAGTGGTTTGACACCACTCAGCCAAACTCAACCTTACCGTCGGCAGTAACTACTTATGACCATCAAATTCTAACCCATATGTCTCTTCAATAATATTCTATAAAAATAAATAAATTAATTAAACCCAAGTCAACCCAACCTCTACCAGACAACCTATGAAAGAACTTACCAAATTGATATTTAAAACAATAAATGACTAAAAAAATAAAAAAACCCGACTGCAAAAAAGTCAACCTTTAAGCAATGCATTAAAAACACCGAAACAAGATTGAGAATAGAAAACAAAATAAAATATACTAAAAACGAAGTAAACTACTTCGATACCACTAACATAGTCTGGGGAAATCAAATTTATTGAAAATAAAAAATCAAATAAAAATAAACTGTAAAAAACATAGAATTAAAGTTTTTAATCGCAAATTAAATCAATTCGCGGGTAACTGGAAGCAATTGGTTTCCCCCGGACCATCGATATGACGTTAACAGACTATATTAAGAATTGAAAGTTTAAGTTAAGAGCGGCCAACCCGTCATACTTTTCATACAAACGCTCGTACGTGATTACGCCGTTGTAACACATCTATCTTTGATTTTTTTGAACTAAAAAGTATCTTATGCACTATATCTAGGTTTCAATGTAAGTAAAAAGTTTAAATTTGGAGAATCAAATTCAGTATAAGCCTCCAAAAATCTGCTGTTTTGTACATATTTTACCTGAACTTAGGCCGTACATAACGTACTCATAAATTACAAAAGTAAAGAAAACATCTTGATAGAAACCTTGCACATGTAATGGAGATTCTAAATAAATAATATTCATTTCAAAAACTTCTTAGGCTTATTCAAAAACACGTATTTCCTAAATCAAATTTTATGAAATTTTCGAACACTAATTCTCGTCAAATGTTATCGCGTTCTCACTTGCTAGATAGTCAACAACATTGCGCTGGATGAAACAACAAGCTTTTCAACCATGCTCGCGTTGGCGATAGACGGGCCGGGAAGGGCCCTCTTAAATACCCGCATTAGGTAGCAGGCGGACCCATTTGCAAGTTATAAACCGAAAGAAAATGAATGCGCGGCTCATAATTCTGCGTTTAGTGGAACCTATGATAGAAACACGCTTGTACGATACGACTACGTACGGAAAGCAAAAGTTAATAGAAATCTCTATTCTTAGACATCACGTTTCGACGAAAACTTTTTTGATAGAAAACGTTGTTTGCAGATATCTCAGAAGTACTGTTGACAGAGATCTCTCTGTTCATAGATACCACTTCTTGCCGTAAACTTGGTTCACAGAAAGAGCCTTTGGAGAAGAAAAAAACTATTAATATTAGGTATATTCGTTTTCCTGGTTCTGACAGATGCCCATAATAAAAACACGTTTATTTCATACAATGATGCCATTTTTAATCAAAAATGCTTCAGCTTTATAATATTACTATTGATGAGACATTGAATAAAAACTTAAAACAAACTACGTAAACAAAAAAATACTCGATATAATTATAAAAATATTGTATAAATATCGCAGCCATCTAGCTGAATCAGCCGTTTCATTAAAAGTCTAGCATTAGCCTTTTCATTGAACTGTGCCGTTTAATCAGCGACATAAGTGTCATCGGCAAGTCATTAAACGATATTGAACAAAAGATGTCACTTAAGTCGCAAAAAAATCAGCACATTTAAATGAAAAGGCTAGGCAACCAATTAAACGGCTGATTAAGCTAATTGGCTGCGACATAGACACAACATTTCATCCACGGTTGTAACTGTCTTTATAAAGTAAAAAAGTACTTATATAGCTTTAAGTATTTAAATAGTCATGTCACAGGTTCATTACAACAATCTGCGCAGTTTGGACATAAAATTGATTGTTCACTTTTATTTGGTCTCTCTGGTGGATCAAAATTCAAGTTTTTGAAACTTGAATTATTAACGGAAGACATATTGATTATAAAACAATGATTTCAGAAACCGGGGGCAGAGTTGCAATAATTACTCGTATGTTTGTATGGCTTGTTTCGTAATCAGATGCATCGGGATCAAACGATACGAGCGATCGACGCCGACGTTTGAATTAGCGGTTTACCCGATTTAACACGAAACACATTGTTTCATAGTACGAACAGGAAAAGCAATGATGTAGTTTAGTTAAGTTAGAAACTGATTAGACGCTTCTGAACCTTAACATTTTCTAACTTCATCTTTATAATATTCTTGTTCATTTCCTTTTCAGGATATTGCGAAGCTGCTTGTTGACATTTTGCTCTAAGGATAGCTTTACTTTAGCCAAAGGATTAACATTGCCATCACAGGTAGGAAAGCATTAAACGTAGCGAACGCAAAGCTTTTACGAGAATATAAGTTCATAAAAGTTATTATGTCTCATATAAGTTCATCAGGCTGCAGGAACTTAAAGTAGTTTTAGAAAATGTATTTTCTGTTTCCATGAAATATTTAATATAAGCTTTTCTGTCATATTTAATGTTCTCAGACAACTGTTTAAGATAGAAAAGGAAATCAAATTTATTAAAAGGCAGCAAGTTAAACTTTAGTAAAATGTTTTATAAATGCGCTCCGACGATAATCTTTATAACGTTTTAAATTTAACTACCAATCAGTGGTGCAATTCCCATTCACATTGCAGTCGTCAACTCTTAAAAGCACATCTAATTTTCCTACATTTTGTTAACATTGAAAGTCGCTGAGATAATATTGCGACTCGAATTTGAATGGTTTTCAGTCTGTAAGGGCTTATTTCCATGATAAACAATTTTTCAGTAATGGAGAAAAACCTGACCAAGACTTAGAATTAAACTGGAAAAGTGTCTTCAAAACGAAAATGAGATTTTTGTCTGTAAGTTTCCTTAGGAAATATGTACTTTTGGTATTGGATTTTGTACCAAATGAATGCCGCCATCATTTTAAAAACTATCCGTTTTTTTGGCGATGGCGGCATTCATAGATTTTTTCTAGCACAAATAGATATAAGCCTTTGAAAAATCACTCCTCATTTATGTGACACTAAATTCGACGCTAATGGTCATCCAAAATGGCAGGCCAATGCAATCGAACATTCGTGTAGTGTTTATTGAGCCAACCAGTTTCCCGAGGCAATTTGAATAAAATCAGCTAATAGCTCAGGATACATTTTGCATGTTGTTCTTTGAATACAAGGGGTTGGGCTTAATGGAATAGAAAACTGTAGTGGGGTCGTAATCGGATTTTTCTTTAAAGCTATGAAGTTGCGTTATACATAGAGATAATTCTATAACTTCTTTGTAAAGCTTTTAAGGAAAATCCACATAGGCACTTAGTTTTTTTCATCAAATTTTTTGCGATGTAGGTAAGGGCCGCAGATGCGAGTCTAAAATTGAATAATCTCAGTTTTGCTGGTTTTCCGTAAGAGTTGAGTTTTAGACCTATACAGACAGGGAAACCGAATTTAATGTGGAACTTCAATATATGTTATGTTCTACAATTACAGATTCACAAACTGTTGTTCAAACGTTGACTGAGTTGTTGAAGGCGAAGTTTGGACTTTTTTTTTTTTTTTTTTTTTTCGGTATGACCACTAGCAAGTTAACACGCAAGGGCTAGCAACTGCTTAACCGGACTAACCTGTGGTGGCCTCAAAAGAATTTAAGGCCCCCAGCCAAGGCAACAAATCTAGCTACAAGCTAAACTACTGACCGCTCGCTAAGGGCATTCCCTGTGGAATACGACCTCGGCTTAGCGGCGTCAGTTTGGGACAGCAAGGGACAATCAGGCTGGGTCGTTTTATTATTTAGGGGTTATTAAAGCTAAGGGCTCAGCGGCGCGGGCTGGCTCGTTTGCAAAAGTCGGGGAGGGTTTTGAATGGGGCGTCGCGACGGACCTCGGCGGCGAGGTCGGAATACGGAACGCGGTCTGTGTTTGTTTTTTCTAAGAGTGCTGGTTTCCCTACAGCTTTCCTGAATCGTTGTGATCTCGTCATCTGACTCGACGAGTGTATGCCGAGGACGGCGAATCTTGCTAATACGAGAGGGAGTGTATTGTGAGGCCTTTGAAATCAAAGGGTTGCTGTGTTTCTCAGCTGATTCAATAAAACGCTTTGTAAGACGTTTCATGAATTGTTTTATTGTCGGGATTTTGAGGTCGACATGAAGTCGTTCATTCCTAATAAACCACGGGGCGCCCGTGGCTTTTCGGAGAAACCGGTTTTGGACTACTTGCATCCTGTGGATTTGCTTTGACTTTGAGTGTGCGAATGTGGCACACGCATAAGTCATAATCGGGCGAATGCACGTTGTGTAAATGCGCAGTTTACATTTAAGGGACAGCTTGCTGCGTGCATTCAGCATGGAGTGGAGCCTACCTAGAGCAAAAGCGGCGCGCGAACGTACCGTTTTTATGTGCTCAGCAAAAGTGAGTCTGTGGTCTAGTATCACACCTAGATATTTGGCTTGCTTTTCCCACGGGATCTGCTTACCAAACATGGTGATCGGACTCGGTGGTTTGGGAACGAGTCTAGCCCGCTGCTTGTAAAACAAGACCGCCTGGCTTTTCTCGGGATTAACTTCAAATCTCCAGAATTTAAACCAATCGCCTAGGTCGATGGCCGCCTTCTGGAGATTTTTGGCTATTGACTTTTCACTACTGCCTGAGCAATAGATGGCCGTGTCATCGGCAAAAAGAGCTAACTGCGTCTTGTCATTTCTGGGAATGTCGCTTGTGAACAGCGTGAAAAATAAGGGTGAGAGTACACCGCCTTGAGGGACGCCGGCTCGGATAGGGTGGGGGGAGGAAAGCGCACCTTCGATACGATACCGAAAGGTGCGATTCGACAAATAGTCTCGTATGATGAGCACGAGACGGTCGGGCACGCCGAGTTTGTATAGCTTATAAATTAAGCCATTGTGCCAGACTTTGTCGAAAGCTTTCGCAATATCAAAGAACACGGCTCCCGTTTTTAAACCGCGTTGAGTGCGGTCGCTGATATGTTCAACGATACGGTAAACCTGTTGGACACATGAGTGATTAGCTCGAAAGCCAAACTGTTCATTTGGGAGGAGGCCCTTGGCTTCGGCATAGTCCCTGAGTCGCTTATAAATAAGGCGCTCGTAGATTTTACCTAAGACCTTGAGCAGACTGATGGGGAAGTTTGGACTGTTGACAGGCAGAATATTTGTGATTGAATTTGATGCTAGTGTTTTTAAGAGTTGTTAGAATCAATGGCGGTTTAGTAAAACATTTTATAATAGGTGTTAGGGACCCATAATTTTACATTAAGAGCGTTCACGCCCTCCGGCATTTCATACAAGCTTTCCAGTCCTTATTTTTCGAAAAAGAGTACCTACCTACTTATAAAGGGGAAAGATAGTGATTTTTACTAAAACTTTGCGCTCCCTCTCTCTATAATTTTTTTTTTCGAAAATGTTTTCTCCTCACTATTTAGACCTGGATATCTGGCGCAAACCAAGTTTAATTAAAATCGATTCATTCATTTCAAAATCAAGGACTTAAAAGTTTGTATGAAATGCCGTACGGCGTAAACGCTCATTTTCTTTCTACAAACTCTCTTTAGAACACACACATAGTTTTCGGAGGAAAACTAAGTAATTACTGATTACACATTAAATGGAATTAAAATTTCTGAGTCTACACACTGATTACGTTTTTTGTTTCATTGTATTCCATTGTTTTTTTTTTCTGGTGTAGCGTGAACTTGAATGCTTAAACTGTTGCGCGTTGAGGAATGTCTTGATACTTTTAGTTTTGTTAAAGCAGTAGGTCCTAATAAAAACCGACCAAGTGCGAGTAGGACTAGCGCATGAATGGTTCCGTACCTACCATCGTACAAGATAACAATATATATTTTTATTATTTGTTGTTATGGCGACAATAGAAACAGAACAAACATGCTTTGTGAAAATGTCAACTGTCTAAATATTACGGTTCAGCCCGCTGACAGACAGACGGAAGGACAGACGGTCGCACAGCGGAGGCACAAAAATCAACGTGGATTAGGCCTATAAGCTCCAAGTACAAGTACAAGTTATGAAAAACAATAGTTTTCTTTTTTTTGCAACATCTATTTTCTGGTTATGAAATAAGTATGTACCTATTTTAAATACTCAAAAAGTTTAACGACGCAAAAAAAGTATACGTAAGGATCGTAGCAGGTAGCGTTCTGTACTTCTGCTTACCCACAAGTGGAAAAGGCGTGGTATTAGTATTTCTGCTCTTATTTCAGACGATACATCTAAATTCTATACCCATGCAATTTCAACCTACAAAGAATTTACGTACGTAAGCAAGCAGCTGTTCAACGCTTTTCAGCTGACGACCTACGAGGGGAGGGGGGATTGAAGTGCAAACAAACACGACTAGTTTTCCCGACCTTAGTCGCGCAAAGGTCACTGTGGCAATCCCACAGCGAACCGATGAAAGTGGAGAGTGAACTGATTGGAAAACGAAAACAAACGCACTGAACAGTAAACAATCATACCAAATAAAAAACTGCAATACTGTAGAGCAAACTTTAAAAGAACATTAATTTGCCCGTGTTTGCGACTTCTAACCAACCAATCGTATACCTAATATTAAATGAAAAATGTAAGTAAAAAAAACTAAGGCAAAGAAAGAGAAAATACAGAATTCTGTTACGTTTAAAACATTGCAATACGATATTTTTCTGTTCCCAGAGTGAAAGAATAGTTAAGTAATTGATATTCTTTGAACAACCACGCGTAATTAGAAAAAAAAGGATTTTAGTGCCAGTCAGAATCGCGCTCCGAGGGTTACCATCGGGTCTTGATGTTTTCCGAGTAAACATTACTTGTGGAAGATTATAAACTATGAAAGCACTTTCATAAGGTACTCTGACAAAAATTAGAGCAGGTAAGATTGGAGCACAAACTTAACTTTGTTGTTAAAATAGTAGATTGTTATACAAGGGTCGAAAATAATTGATGTTTTTCTTTTACCCGTGTTAAACACTCTACTTTTCATTTTTAATATAAAGGAAGTAAATAATTTAAATTTTTCTAAAATGTTTATTGATAAATTAATTGTCAATATTAATATGGAACGACTGGCGGGTTAAGTGCGTACGATCACAAGCGGTTCCATATTAATATTGAGAACGCGGTTGACCGCTCCGTAGCGTCCTGGCTGAATTTTGCCAGATAGTCCATTAAGCATAAGAAACACATTTTCGGATAATCATTTTATTTTCTTGTCTGCTCGCCACTTAATAAAATCAGTGTAATTATGAATTTAAGTATCTTACAAGTTTATCCTTTGAAACTTCTGGCAAAAGATTTTCAATTATTGCATTTACCTCGTCTTTAACCGAATCTGGGGTTTTTTTATTTCAGTACCTATCGCTTGAATTTATTTTTATTAATCAAAATATTAGTCATTATAACCGACCTTTTGAATTTCGGAACAGCTTACATAGTTAGTATCCCGTCGGATACACAATGTGAGTTTAGAACATGAGCCAAATGTTGAAGTGCCCCATACGTGCCCATACGCACCTGTAATTTGGGGGATCTGATGAACGCCACCGAAGCTGCAATTGCCGTGGCCGCCTACTGGGCCCAAAAAATCTAAAGAGTTAACCATCGACTCAAAAATGGAATCTTTGTTTCTTAATTATGTGAAATTTTTCGTAGTCGACTACCTAACCAAATTCAGAAGTATTTTTAAAATTCATTCCCGCCTTAGAGGCGGAAGCAATTACTATAGGTAAGTCTTTCCCGCCCAAAGGTGGGAAGCAGCGTCTTCCACCCTCTACTCGGATCAAACAAGCACTACTTTCCGAGTATGAGAAATTAAAAAATGTTTTCCTGTAATTACATGTACGTCACGGTCAATTCTTCAACCGAAGATATAAGTTTGTTATCGCAAAAAATATTATTATGATACAACTACATAATAATTTATAAAACCAATTTTCAAACTTTTGCCGGTACTTGTAAAATTTATCTTCTTGCCAAATTTCATGACTCTAGGGTCAATGGGAAGTACCTACCCTACCTAGGTTTTGATTCCCTTGCGAGCGTCAAAACACGCGCCATAAACGGAGCCTTTAGATAGCGTTGACTTATAAGTTTGATTTTTTTCATTGCTCCAAGGGCAGCAGGCCTGAGTATTTGATTCCTCCACGCGTTCATGTGAAAAAGGTTATTGACAGACGGACAGTCAAACCAAAAAGTGAGCCTATAAGGGTTCCGTTTTTGCAAACTGAGGTACGGAACCCTAAAAATAGACAATTCTTAAGTAATATCTAGAGAAATAAAATTCTGTAGCTTAAAGAACCTTGTTCTCATAATGAAAGAATCGTTAAGTACCTACTTGATGTTCTTTGAACTCAAGACGTTGACAAGACTACCCTTTAAAAGAGGAAAAATGTGAAGACGTTTGCAGTTACATTTCATTTCCTGGCTTCGTGAAGTTGTCGGCGGAGGAAATGCACTGAAAATTTCAATCAAGTCTGGCAAACTTGTCCCAGATCTCGCCTTCTAAGATTTATTTATACTTCGTCGTTGTTTAGAGTTTGCTTCGCTAAGATAGTTCGTGAGACTGACAGTGTGTCGAGGTCACGAAGTAAATCCTACCATCATACATCATTAAGATGAAAGAAGAAGTATGTGAAGATCTGTATTGTCACGGAAAATTACAGAGTCCGTAAGATTGTAATAATCTTTAATAGATTATAATTTATCGATATATTTGGAAAAAATCGTTTTGTGTACAAAAAATCCTATCCGAATTCAATAGTTTCCAATATATCCGTGTTTTATCATGAAAAAATAGTTTACAATTTCACGCGATATTTTACAATCTTACGGCGTTTAGAATATTCCGGTGACATATATTTGAAAAAAGTAACTTTAAATAGTGTTTCTTCTAGAGACCTTTGCGAATGGACGACTGCAGTCATTTTATTATTTTCCTATGTATTTTTAACTGTGTGTGTGTATTTTTAAATGTTGAGGTTGTAAAACTGCCATTTATTTGGATTAAATGAATTGACTTTGACTTTCGATCTCTGTTAATCAAAATACTTATTGGATGAAATGTGACACACATGGATATATGTAAGGATACTGGTAGTATGTTTGTATATTGTTAGAACGTTCTCGTGCAATAATTTAAACCATTAATACTTTTAAACCTTTTTAGTTAAAATAATATTTTATATTTCTTATGCATGGCATGCATAAGAAATATAAAATATTATTTTATATTTTATATTATCACTCCACCATCGTGTGACTGGTAGGTATACAACAGCTCAGGCATAAAGCCTTTATTATTTTATTTATTTTATTTATTTATTATTAATTAACAATTTATGCAACAACTTATGAACTATGCCCCACAAAACCGTTGTAATGGTTTGACTGTGGGAACTGGTGACTCTTAATACAATAGTACCTGTGTGTTGCATGACATGAAGTTTTAGTACCTAAATACATTTTTGACATTCTCGTGGCCAAAGACGCTGGCAAGAGCTAATTTTACTTCGTGGAGACGAGACGTCAAAGGAGGGTGACAATAGGACTTAGTAGCAGCGATGTCTGTGTTCAAGGTATTGTAAGAAACATAAGATCGCACAGCGCTTTGTAGATATTTAGTCTGGTGTCGTTCACGACTGGGTGCTTTTAATGTATCAGCAGAGCTTTACAGTGATCTGTATGAATTGAAATATTGTTTTCACATTGTCACGTCGCGTCTGGCGGCGGAGTCGTTTATTGCGTTTTCTGTTCTTTGAGAAGCACGCCATATTATGTGTACAACAATTTGTACCTAGGTCCCTAGGTAACTACTCTATTTTTAAATGTGGGATGAACACCCACTTCTTTGCACTAGAAGCGAATAATTAATGTTTGCTGCAGACAGATAATAACTCCTCTTTTTTATTATTGCACATCTTTGAATATAAAAACTGAAGAAAGTTGGGGAAAGACTTAAAATATACAATAAATTACCAGAAGCAATTTAAAATGAACAAAAATTTAACATATTTATAAATAAACTAAAACAATACCTAATCCATAAATGCTATTATAATATTAATGAATATTTTAATGAATAATTAAAAATGAATACCAAAAATAATAAATTAAATCAGTCGAAGTGAGTAGTAGAAAAAACAATTTATGTTTTACTTTTTTCAAATAATAATTATAATAATAGCCCTCTTCCTCTATCCTATCTTGCTGTGCCCGACAGGGTCCACAATGCCCTAAAATTATGTACTTATATCTTATAATGTACCTACCACCTAAGTTTACATTGTGGAATGCAAATAAAATATTGAGTATTGACTTATCCTTAGTCAGAAAAAAATGTGTAACTTCGGCCAACAAATTCACAAACAACGAAAGCATACATTAACATTATATTAACAACTTTATTCTGACTTGAAATTCAACTCAAAGCTGCTGCGGTTACAAGCATGTTCGTGGCGTCATTAAACTGCACTGGATATGTCAAAGCTCTAAAAGTTCGTATAACTATCTTTGTAATGCGTTTCAAACAGTGGCAACGGGCAGCCGGCTGATAGATAATGGGGAGAATAGCGGTCTAGCGATAGAACATGGAACACCGTGCCGGCGACGAATAGAGACGTCGGAGCTTGAAATATTCGCGGCCGCGCTTTAGCGTTGCGAGATTCACAGCTCTCAAACTTGTCAGGGGCCGTCAATTTTGAGTAAACGGTGACACTCACTAAATGGCTAAAAACAACAGCCGCACTGATCGATCTTGCTGCTGGGGCGGTTCGTGATGCCCATTACACTGCCAAGACTCCTCCTTACCTCGGAGAGCAAGTTAAGCTGTTGGTACCAGTTGCCATTTTTTGTTCGTTACGGGTCGAAAATCATAAAATCTGACACCAGTCTTGCCAAAGGCTATCGTGTTATGAGCTACTGGGTTCTGGAGGACAGAAAAGCAGCCGCTGCAATATGGTTGTGAAATAGCTAGGCATTTGGTTGATGACCTTACTTGGTTTTAATGGTAAAAAAAATTACGGACTACTGCATCCCAGTAGTCACCAAAGAAGTGTCTCGATGCTCTGTGGTCTTTCCTCTTTAGTCTCTATAGTAGCAGGGTAGGTACTTAATCTCCGAGAGTGAACCGTGACACAATGCCTCTCACAATAGCGTCGGCATCACCAGTTTCCAATATTCTCACAAGAACCATTGTTATACCACATCATGCATTAGTCCGTCAAAGGGTTCTCTAATCTCACTGTCCAGAACACATACGCTTTTGAATGTAACGTAACTAATATTGGCGGTTAAACGTAGAATAAATGCATATCAATGGTTAAGCTGCCAAAGCTCACTCACTGGAAATTTAAACTCGCTGAAATTGCAAACTGCCGTAAAGCAGTATCGACGTTTGTTTAGCTGAGCGCAGCTTTGATTTTAGTCATGAACAGAAAAACTGCGAACAGGAACTTTTTATACTTTTATCAAAAATAAAGAACTCTTTTACATTTCGTGCTTCACACTTTTATAATGAACTATCTCGTCAAAAGCTAGGACTGATATTCAACTCGGATTTAAATCTAGGTTGCGGGGGGTGACCTAATTCGAATTGGTACCAGTACGCAACGTTTGATTTTAGGTCAACGCCAATTTTTTTGGAATCGTCCTCCACCTCTGTATTCCTAAAATCCACAAACTTGATTTTCCAGATTTCAGCTAGTCTCTATTCCAGATTCTAGCTTAGCATTTCGCGTTTGTTTTTTTCCTGAATCATGGTAGGTACCTAGTCACCTGCACAAGGACCAGCAGGAAGAAGTGGCGAATGATTGTAAGGCGAATAAACTTCGACTCCTATATAAAAGTCGCTACATTATGATCATGCCAGGGTTCCGGAATTTGTTAGAAAGACTCACCGCAACCCTGGAACGCAAAGGGCTTATGGAGGAACACGGATGGGTTTTAGTCAGTAAAAGTCTGACACTACCTGCCGCTCCACCCAGAACGGAAAAAAAATATGATGATCATGACCACTCTCAAGAATGTCACGAGAAAAACTAATCAAACTATGAATCGTTCAAATATTATTGCTGGGTAATTAAAAAAACCAGTGAAAATTTCTCGAGTTTCCATGGTTGCTGCCATTAGTGACCTATGTGTCGCTGTGATACAGTTCTATAGACTGACGCCGGACGCGGATTAAAAAGAATAGGATGGAGGGTGGTGCGAACCCGGCTAAATTAATTACAAGTGAAAAACACCCTCAGGAGATGTGACGTTCGTGTCACATGTCCTGAGGGTGTTTTAGATGTGACACGCTGCCTCCGAGCTGGACAGGAAATGAGGTTTTGGACCTGATTGCCTGTGTGTTGTATTTTATGACTCTTATCAAATGACTCCTTCCGCTTTGGGCGTAGCGGAAGGGAATGTCAGACTCTTACTGACTAAAACCAATCCGTGTTCTCCAAATGCCTTTTTCGTTCCAGGGCCGTGGTGACTCTTTCGAACAAATTCTACAACCCTGGCAGACTCTGGCCCCACCGGGCCCCGACTAATATGTTGACATCTCTTTGAGGCACGCGTGGAATACATCGCGCCGTCAACCCGGGCCTGGTTCTGATCGGACGGCGAGCCACCCACTCATCGTCCGCAGGCCCACGCATGTGCCGAGAATCGCCCTTCGACTCCCGATACGTCTTCTTCTGTTGCGGCGGCTGGGGCGTGAGGTTTGCCTCTGCCTCATGCGGCCCGCCTCCTCTTTCACTAGCATTACTGTTTCGTAGAAGGAGATGACTGCTTCCCATGCCTCCTGGATCCGGACCATAGATTGAATCAGAGTCGGAAGTGAGAGGTCGTCGCCACCGATCGCCTCGACGAGGACACGGCGGTGGTTGCCCAAGCAGGGCAGACCTCCACCGTGTGCTCCACCGTGTCCTCCGGTCGATCCTCACAGTGATAACACCTGAGCGTGTCGTCCCGCCGAATGGTCGCACGAAACAGATGTGTCCGGCGAGTACCTGCGTCAGGCGGAAGGTGAGGACGCCGTGGCGCCTCTCTAGCCACTCCTCAAAGAGGGGACTTATGGCCATAAAAGCATCCAAAACAGCATACCTACCGCAGTGTTGATCATTTCGATAAAATACCAAAATAAGAGTGTTAACAATAAACCTGTTTTAAAATTCCTATGAAAAATTTAAAGTCTCTTTCTAAATAAGCCTCTTGTCGACCAAAGTTCTCCAGAAAATAATAAAATCGATTTATTGAATTTCATGATTTTGGCACTAAAACTTTTTATAAAATACAGTTCTGCGTAAACGCCATTATTTCTATGTCTATAAATGTCAGATGGCCACGCTTTCAGGTATATATCCAGCATAAATATTGAGGAGAAAGCCTTTCCTACAAATGCTACAACATGTTAAGCTAATCCCGTGGAAAGAACGCCTTCAAAGGAAGATAAATCCAAGTGAAATATGTAATATTTTCCTTTACTTCGAAAGTCGAAAACGTCAGTCTTTGTGAATATGTATATGGGAGCGGCAGGCTCAGCATTTTAACGTCATTTAAAAGCAGGCTTACATATGCGGATGTTACTTAGGTATTTCGTATCATCTTGTGGCTAGCTGAAGTTTATTTAGTATCATTTTGTGGCTAGCTGATGTTTGTTTCCGGTTGCCTACCTCTCAGTTTCTCAGAAATAATCTCTGGGGATATATTTCGAAGGTGCAGGTGGCCGACACTGTATGCATATTAAGTATATACCTATGCTCATTTACATAAATGTTTTTCTACTCATTTGAAGATAGAAAATATTAATACTTTTGTGTGGCAGCCAGTCGGGGAACTTATTAACTAAATGCCTATTTATTTCACTACATGGAACGAATCGAACTATAACAACATCTTGATTTAAATATTAATTAAAGCAATTTCCTCATTAAGTGATGTGGTTTGGCTAGCGAACTAAAAGCGAATATATACTTTATAGTCAGAAAAAAAAACTTGAATTATGGTCTGTTTGTCAAGTTTACGCAAAATACAGGTTTGTGTGAGACAGTTTTCCGAGAAGTTTGTGATGTAACCTTGTTTGTGGTTGCACGTTAGTTTGACACTTTATAAATAGCAGAGTACCTGAGTACCTGCTCGAACCGATTTTACGAACGAAACTCGACATATCCGCATGTTGACCTGCGCAAGGCCAAGATGCGTATTTATTAAATTATTCTACTATTAACTTTGCCCCCGGCTTCGCTATCGTTTCAATCTCACCGGTGAAAGGGTTTTCAGAATCAGTACAGTGCTTGTATAGTTGTGTTAGTTTTACAATATTATACTTGAAGCACTATACTTTTGGTGTACAATGAAGAATACTCGACGCTAATCTATATTCAGAGATTACGAGTAGCTTTTACAAATAAATAACTTTCAGTTAATTCATTCTATGAGTTCGGATGTACAAGTGTACCTATTTATGTTAGTTTATTTTAAAGTTTGTCGTTACATAATAGACGGCAAAATAATCATTTGAATATAATAAACCCCGGGATTTTTATACGAAGTTATTTTTTATTTTTAAATCTACATACCTACCTATTTGCATAAAAAGACTTATTGAAATTCTACATTTTTGGTATGTTTACGTTGCGAGATATTATATTAATTTAATGTTATAATCTCTGAGATGTGATATTATTATTTCGTAATATGATATCTTCGTGGAGTGGGGGCTACCTTTACTTATAAGAAATATCTGATTATGAGTAGTTGATTCCTGTGACTTCGTCCGCGTAGATTTCGGCTTCAAAGAACAGAGACTTTCATACCTACATAATTATATCCCCTCCAATTCACTGCTCTTAAAGTTCAAATTTCAAAAATCCTTTCTTAGCGTATGCTTACGTTATAAAATAAACCTATATACTAAGTTGCAACTTTCTAGACTTAGTACTTTGGCTGTGCGTTGAGTCAGAACAAACGATTTTGTATTCGTCGAATAAGTTTCTAGATGCTTAAAGTACTTTAAAAGATGCCCAAACTTTCGGACCCTGAATTACTTTTTACAGGCAAAGGTAACATAATAAATTCATGCCGAGGGACGTTAAATAACAACATAGACATTATCCATTACATCACCTCTGCCTTATCCCCGAAGAGCCAGGCAGAGATGTACCTGTACTCCTAAGTGTCACCAGTTCAATCAATATATCTAGAAGTCACCGGAAAATTGCAAACACCAAGATTGCAAAATATCGCGTGATATTGCAAACTATTTTCTCTTAATAAGACACGGATAAATTGGAAACTATTGAATTTAGATGGAAATTATTGTATGAAAAATTGCAGACTCCGTAAGATTGTAATAAATCTTGATTAGATTATAATCTTACAATGTATTATGAAAAAGTCATTGGAAAAAGGAGTCTTCAATTTTCCGGTTACATATATAAAACTCTACCGTTACTGGATGAACGACTGACTGGGTGACTGACAGAAATGACAAGTACACAAGCTGATATTTGACATGTAGGTTACTTGGGGGAGCACTAAGAGAGGATTTTCAGAAATTCCTACGGGAACAGGAAAAAAAACAGAATGTGCGCGTACGAAGTCGTGGGCATAAGCTAGTATAGAATAAAAGGGGGAACTTATTGCCATCAACCGGGCACAGATCCAGATTCCGGGCTGCTACTGAAAAGTTCTAGATGGAAAAACCCAAACACACTTTTCCCGAGCCTGTGTAACCACACCCAGGACTGCTCAGCAGCGCTTGCAACTACTAGACCCACAAGGCAGATTTTTCATTATGGAAAGGCACTTATTTGACCACTATTTTACCTGAGGTGCCTGCCTCCCTTGGCTACTCGCTCCGGACCATGGATTGAACCAGGGCCGGAGCACGCTCGAGTTCACCGCGGCCGATCGCCTCTAAGAGGACACGGTGGTGCTCCGCCCAAGCAGGGCATCCTTACAGTGATAACACTCGGGCATGTCCTCCCGCCGAATCCGAAACAGGTACCTCCCGAAACAACCGTGTCCGGTGAGTATCCTGCGTCAGGTGGAAGGTGACGACGCCGTGGCGCCTCTCTAACCACTCGTCAACGAGGGGGACTTATCGACACAATAGTGTTAGGGTGAAAGTGCCAGGGTAGCCCGCGAAATTTAAATTTTCTTACGTTTTTTGCAATTTGCAGGTTAGTATCAGGTTGTATGTTGGTCAAAATATGATTCGCGGCCGTAGCAAGTACGTATTTACAGAACTGTAATCATTAAAATCATCAATACAACTCTCTCAGTTAGAAATGATGCCAAATATAGTATTTCATGAAATCATAACATTTGGTATAAATTTTAATTGAAAGCCAGTCCCGTCATGCAATTTGACATTTGACAGGCGACATGTTGAGGTTTAAACATTGATTCCTGTTTCGAAAATAAAGTTACCTATGTTCAGCGGTATATCGGCTGTCGAATACAGCGAACGAACCTTGACGGACGAACGAAATTCTATTAAGCCTCCGGACTATCTGTCCGTCCGCCTGTCCATCAGCGGGCTATCCCATTTACCTTATTAGGCGGTGGAAAGTTTAAATTTTCACCAAGCGTTTATTTCTATTACGGCTCCAAGAACAAAAACTAATAAAAAATAAAGGGAAGTACCTATGATTTTTAGGTTTATAATACAGAAATCCGACTGTACGAGTCCGACGAGTCGTGCGTGCGAGTCCGACTCGCACTTGTCCGGTTTATTTTAGGAATTGAATCGACATCAGCATAATTATACTGACGCACATGCTTTCCTAACTGACATCACGAAAATAATCTAAAGAATAAACCCATTTTTTTGACTTAGGTAATCTGAATTAACATACTATGAGTACCACTACACACACTCCCTTTTTCTAACTTTTCAATCCCTAAAAGTTTGCCAATGTATTAAAAGTCACCCTGTACATTTTACCGTGTAATGTAGCAAATAGGCAAGTTGTTAAAATAGCAAATGGCAATTAATTAACGTGTTGGCGGCCGCAGTCAACTGGCACTGCGTCGCCGTCGGTGTAGCTAGAATCATAATAACTCTACAAGGCATGCAGAAATGTTAAAATGTCAAACAAGAGTGAATTTACTCGTACACCTATTAATTTTCCCTGGTTTGACTAGAAAAACATTAAATCAAATAAATCAACCACATTGTCGCTAACCATTAGTCGAGATAGTGGTCAAACTGGGTTTATTTAATTATTATCTATACTAATAATATAAAGTTGAAGAGATTTATTGTTTGCTTGGTTGAACGAGCTAACCTCAGGACCTACCTAGAGGCTATATAACATAATTTTTTTCCCAACAACCACGCTAACGAATGCACCAAATACATTATTCAATCAATAATTATAATGCGAAGCTATAGTTTTTAGGAATTTTGATGTGGTTTTCAAAGTCCACCTGCTCTTATTTCAATTGATTGTGGGGCAAAGTTAAAAAAATATAACATAATAATTTGGGGTTGGAGCTACACGTGTTCTTCTGCACATTACATCTAGGTACCTACATAAGTATTTTCAACCCTCGACACTGAGCCGCGCGGTGTAACTCCGACAGAGCACTTTTTTTTTGTTATTCATTGATTTAGTTACCATTTAGTGGTAGGGAGTGAAAACGAAGAACAGAAAAGAATAGCTGGAGACAGAAACATGGAGGATTTGTTCGAGGATAAAGAGTGTAGGTGCACCCACTATATAGAGATTTTTCAGAAATACAGCCTTGAATGGATTCAATTGAGGTTCATATACAAAATATTCCCCAATTTTGTATTAACGTTGTTTTGATATCCCAACGTAGGTATGTTTTTAAGAGCTTGCAGTTTTCCTCTTGGAGTTCGAAACAGGTGATAGATTTTATGACGTGGTTTTTTTGGCAGGTGGTTATTAGAACTAGTTTAGAACACGTTAGTTGTAACGTAACTATTTTCTGAGAATTGGGCATTTGGTTGTTCCGAACTACTCCGCAGAGTGGCTCATCAACCGGCTTTGGGATGATGGATTGACGGGCGGATGGATTTAAATTCGGCCAAGCGAGTCTCCAGCCTACATCAAAATCAATCAGGGACGTGGTATCGGATACTCCTGATTAATTTCTTAGTGCCGTGCACCGAGGATATTTCTAAGAATTAGCCGTACATATATAGGTGGCCAAATCGGATGTATACAACTTTGTTTCGCTCCTGTTTCAATTAATTGCCTTTGCAGTTTATTGGTGTCCTGATTTAAGTTAGAGTCGCGATTTAGATTTTTTGAATGGAGTTATCTTAAGGGACGTATTGTGGTGTATTTTAAACACTAAAAGCAGAATATTTATTATTATGTAAATGGGATAGGTTAATGGAAATATTGCGAACATTTGATGAAAAACACGACCAAAAGAAATCGTATTTTTAGGCAGGGCAATGGTGAAGAATTGGCCATTGTCTTACCAGGCAAAATCGCAAAGACATTATTGCTTTATAAAAAAAAACGGATTTAAATATTGGTATAAGTACATCGGATTTGGCCACCCTGTAAATACAACGGAGTGCCATAAGCATGAAAAAAAAATATCTACACAGTATTTATAAAAATATAACACTAAAGTGAAAATAGAATCAAAATTGATCCCTCTCGCGAAAACGCTGTTTTCTATGGCAGCTGTACCTATTTATAGGTGTCACCGTATTTGACGTCAGAGTTCGTATTGAACTTCTCTTTCTAACTGTCAACTTTGAAGCTTTGAACTTCATCACCGATGAAGGCATTTTAAGAAATATTTCATAAGTGTTTTCTAGAGCTAATAAGTATTTAATTTTACAAAAGATTATACCTTAACCTATGTATGTCTAGTTAATAAAAATCTACCAAATATTCATTGTTAGCACGTGCCTTCGTGATGCATCATTATTTATAAAGCGCAAATAATACCTAATTTACAAGATGTTTTTATTTTATTTATTGATTGTAACATCATTTGAACTTTGAAAGTAATACCTTTATTATTATATTTAATAAATCAATTTGAATAATGTTGTTTTTGACAGGCGGTCCTAGAAAACCGGCTAGGCAACGCGTCGTCGATCAATTTACTTTTCATGGATGTCACATTATGAATATTAATGAAGTGATCAGTATGATCAGTAAATTAATTTTAACATAGTATTATTGCTGTGTATATGTTTAAAATTTATTTCGGTGACATGACATTATATTTAATGTAAAGTAGGTATTATTAGCTAGTACTTTAACTACTGTTTGCATTGCAGTAGGTATCTCTCTCTGGACTTAAAAATGATTTTCATTTGAATCAATTTTTACGTTTTCTTTGCATCTCGTGCGATATTAACAAAATGTTTGAGTGAATTAATAATCTAAATTGTGCAATGCAACTAACTATTTTTCGAAAAACATCTGAACTTTTTTTAGATCTGGTATCTAGCGAATGGCATCAGACAAAAATCATCTATCGAATGCTTACTAAGTTTATCGGTAATTTTCAAGATTCAAGAAGACTTGAAGTTTTGTATGAGAAAACGCTCAAAAATTTTGTTTAAAATAAGCATTTTGCATGTGTCATGCCAATCATTATAAAATGGCCATAGTTGTTATATTTCTAGAGATCGAGTAAACGATAGGTATGCGTGTATCAGAGTACCGTCCTTCAGTACATTCGCACCTTCAGCTGATTTCCGCATTACAACTTGTTTCTTTTAAATGTTAATTACTAATATAACAAGCCTTTGATGATGTTATGCATTATTATTAGAGTTAATTATGTATTTGAGCCTCCCAATTTTAATGTAAACTTCTTAACTAATTTTGTAAACAGGTTAAATTGTTTGAAGTAGATACGAATTCGATTTCGGATATAATTTCACTGATAAAAAAAGTTATGATTATGGCTAAGTGCCATCCATAGCCTTCCTTAACTCCAGGAAATTCACAGTTCAGTTCTGAGTGACGCAGCAAAAGCTAGCATTTGATGTCAAATGAAAAATGGGTTGCAATTAAATAGTATATTTTTTATAATATCATAGTCGATAAATACTTTTTGGTCTAGTACTAAAATAAACATTCGCATATTTCGCAACTTATATTAACATAGTAAGAGCAATCTCCGTCGGGCTAGCGTGTGAGTCGCAATAGCTTGCCTTTCGCAACACTTGACATTTAAATACTAACGCAGTTATTTTTCCTGCGCAGATAATGAAAGGCATCTTTAATACGTTGTTTATAGTAAACGGAGTGACACGTGTCATTCACTACAGGAAAAAAATAACGAAAACTTAATCAAACAAATGTGATAGCGGAGATCACAGATTAATATCTATGTAAACCTACGTATTATGAGATACACATTATGTCTGTAGTTTGATAAAATTCTTGGTAGCGCCATTAGGATTCTCCCCACGTCCTGGCGTGGCGTGTATTGTCGCAGGCGTCGTTGTGGTCCCGCCGGCGAATATCTTCAACTTGGATTGACCCCAATTGTACTTGTAACTTGGCAGTTGAGGCGCTTTGGTCGGATTCAAGTACAGATCAAATATTGATTGTGTTATTCTAGGCTTTTGTGTGGTCGTCGATGGTTTGGTAGTCGTCGAATATGTCACTGCCTTAGTTGTTGTCGTCGGAGCATTATTTAGTGTTTTCGTTGTAAATGAAAACGGCTGTGTAGTTCTTGCAAATGGTTGAAGCTTAGTCGTAGCTGGTGTTGATGCAGTTCGCGACGTGAAGGTGTACCAAGCAAAGTCAGATTTGGGTTTTGTTGTAAATGTTGCCACTGTCGGTTTCTTAGAGGTCGTTGAACTCCACGTCCAAGCAGTCGTTGGTTTTCTTGTTGTTGTACTAGGTTTAACTGTAGTTGTAGTTGGAGGGGTATAAGTGGTTGTCACTGTCCTTGGAGCGGATGTGGTCGGTTTTCGTGAGCTCGTCGTGCTATACCATTTCCTTGTGGTGGAAAAAGGCCTGAATGTTGTTGTAAAAGTAAATGGCTTGAATGTGGATACTGATGTAAATGGCCTATATGTAGTTGAGGAAGAAGGTGGCCTGTAGGTTGTCGTTGAAGCAGGCAGTCTGTACGCAAATGCAGAAGTGGGTGACCTGTATGCAGTGGTAGTAACAGTCGTTTTCGTGGTCGGTTTCAAAGTCGTAGTTGTCGCTCTTGCTGTTGTTGCAGCCGTCGTTAATGGACGAATTGTTGTACTTGGTAGCTGTATGGCTGTGCTTGCTTTCGTGCTCTGCGTATATCTTTCCAATCGGTCGGTGGTGTATTCTGGTTTAATAGTTGGCTTTTCTTCCTTTTCACTTGTTTCACCGGGCTTTTTCTTCTTCCGGAACTGGTTCGTTTCTATCACCCTCCACACCTTGACTCGTGGTACGTATTCCGTGGTGGCGGTGGTGGTGCGGTGGGGTGCAATCGTGGTTGTCGTTGTGGTGATGGTACGGCGTGGGGCACTCGTTGTTGGTGACATACTTAAATGGTGCGATGGTTGGTTAAACACAGGAAGCCGAAGTTCGTCAATGTTGTCAAATTTATAATTATACCAATCGGTTCTTCCTTTATTTTGATCAAAAACTTTACCGTAATTTTCCCTGACGACGTTTCCAATCGACAGGTAAGGAGGCAACAAATTTTCTATATTTTGTCTATTCTTCGTAACATTTGGCTGGTTGAAACTATTCACGTATTGTAAACCGTGGGGTCTTGTTAGTGGCACTGAATTCTTCGAACTTAAATCACAATCCACAAGGTATTTCTTAGTGTTATGCTTGCAGTGCTGCGGATATACCACCCAGGCGAGGAAGCCGTTCCCCTGGAGGCGGGTGTGCTCTTCGTGCACGATGAGCGCACAGTCCAGGTCGTCGGCAATGTCGTCGTCGTGCAGCGCGGCGCAAGGCAGGCCGCACGCCTTGCCCGCGCCACACCAGTACAGCTCGCTGATCTGGAAGATGCCATGGTCGCCGCTGTAGGGGTTGTTGGCGTTGGTGTCGAAGCGGGACTCGTGGTAGGCGATGCAGACCCAGGTAGAGAGGTGGTCGGGCCGCACACCCAGCGCGGTGAGCTCGCGCGCCAGCTCGCAGCGGTCCAGCACGCGCGCGCCTGCACCGGTGACACACAGCAGCGCACATGTCAACCACGCGACGCGATACATCGCAGCGTGCGTTTGAGCGTCCTGCGCTCGCGCATTCTTTTTTACGTAAGTAGCACGACCTCCCGCCGCACCGCTCGCGATCTGTGTCGCGCCCGTATTTTCACTGCAATCTTAATTGCTTCAGGTTGAGCTGCCATGCATTTTGGAGCGCGAATGAAGGTCATGGTTTCCAGGTTACTTGGAGTCTTAAGTATACGGGACTTGGGTTGAACATCGTCGAGGCTATTGGTTCACCTTGACGGTGCGCGTCATCGTCTCATCGCACCAAACGTCGCGTGTACAACTCGGAACTCACAATAGACATAATAATATTAATAGAATTAATGTAAGTAAATTAAATTTATTCTGTTCACGTGCATTCTGCAATGGCTAAATACGTGTGCGAAATGAAACATTTTTGTTTGTTTAAAATCAAAAACTACCTATACGATGACATACCGTGAGAAGGTCAGACCGGTTTTTAAAGACAACATGGGTCGAAGCTTAAAGGTCAATTTAAAAAACGGTCAACCTGTCCTAGATCAGAAAGAGCGTATTATCAGTAGGTAATATTCTAGGCTTTAGTTTTGTAATTTTTGGTCACCGCTAGGGCGTAAATATTTGTGGCATGGTGTTACCTGGCGGCTATGTTAAACGTGTAGGTACAAGGTCGCGCGCGCCTGCATGCGTTTGTAAACATTCGGTTTCCGCGGCGGGTCAGGAGGTGAGCCGCTGGCCTCTGTTACCTAATAATAAGTTTGAACTTATATAGAATCGTAAACTCTGACGCGTCGCATCAACATATGAATAATCGTGACTATCAATCAATCCAAAGGACTAGGTATTTGTTATTAACGATATTGATAACTACCGTTTGATTTAATGTAGAAAAGAAGTAGGTATTTATCTTAGGATTTATATGATGAACCGCTTATAAACAGTGAAGTATAAGTTTTTTTGTTTGTAAAGTAGGTATATCTCATAACACTAGGAATGTTAAGTTTGTGTAGATGACGTCACTGACCTTTTAAATAGCAGTTGGGTCATTGATGTGATATGCTTAACGTTGATTTATGCCCACCAAAAGAGCATAGAAGAGTAGATATTATTTACGCAAGGCAAAGAAACAAATAGCGCAGAATAATATTGAATCCTCAAAACTGAAACAATTAAAAAGCTTTTAAGGGTATTAGTGGTGCTAATTGATGCATTAACGCGGTTTCAATATTCATTAGCGTGTCATCCATTCCTACTGCCTTTTGGAATAGTCATGGTGTGTACCTACAGTAATGATCGGATACACAGAGCCACCATAAGCCGTAAAGGACCTTTCACATCTGGAGAGGCGCATAGATGCTGCTAATTTTGCAAGAAATGCTTTATCTGTATGACTGTGAGAATCTCTAAATAGTATAAAACAAAGTCGCTGCCTGCCTTTGTCTGCTTCTCCGTTTATTTCTCCGAAAACACGAAAGAGAGCGATAAACGACGAAGTTTGTGTACATACATACATAACTATCACCCGTGCGAAGCCAGGGTGGGTCGCTAATGTTGCATAAAAGATTCACACACTGCATGATCTAGAAAGGTCGATTGGATGCAGCGGTACGTACCCGCATCCGATCACTCGTGTCCGCTGAGGGGCCCTGGTGTCAATCTTGATAATTCGCTCGAGTGGGTGAGGGAGATGCGCTTGCACACCATGTACCTTGCAAGGATGTACAATGACGTCAATGCGATTATTCCCGAGCATGTTCTCACGATCACGGAGGAGCTTGTGGCTAATACCTGCCGCTCGGGTCGATCTTCAGGGTTAACCAAGGTTGCCGAGGTCGGTCTGAGAATGGGTGACCATATTAACATAGGTACCATAGACTCCTCCGTGCCTAGGGAAGCACGTTAAGCCGTTGGTCCCGGCTGTCATTTGTAGATCTTTGGCAGTCGTTACAGATTGTCAGAAGCCAGAAATTCTAACACCAGTCTTGCGAACAAGTACCGTGTTACTAGTTATTGGGTTGTGGATGTCAGACAGGCAGTCTGTCGGTCAGTATCCGGATTGGACAGGAAGTCGACCCTAACAATTTATATTTTAAACTAAAAAATAGTACAGCAGGTTGACTATTTGAGTGCAGCATCAAACATCTCCACTCAAAAAACATATGCCTCCATCGACTTTAATTTCTTTTTACAAAAAGTACATCCGACTCCGAAAAAAAACACTACAAAGTATGAAATAACTATAATTGGAAGTACTAATCGGAAGTCGGTGTTTTTGGTTGTTTCTTCGTTTTTTTTGACACCGACTTCCGAATAGTTATTTCATACTTAGTAGTGTTTTTGTGTCGAAGTAAAAAAAACCCTACACAAAAAGATTCATTAAGATCGGTTATTAAACAATAAAGTTATGCCCGAAAAGATTACCCCAAAACCATGGTTGACATCTACGTACCCCTTCACAGCGTACCGGCGTGATGGCGTTATGTTATGAATTAGTGTAAACAATAAACAGACATACGATTTCAGCAATCCGGCAGGTTTGCTATCATTCATTGAAGAGTTCCGTTACCTATCTCCGAAGTTCTTCATCAGATCTTTACCAAATTGAAATGGAACCAGTCCGGGACGATACTCTTCCAAACAAAAGCAGAATCATCAAAATCGGTTGACAATTGGCGAAAATATCGCTGAACAAATATACAAAAAAAAACAGACGAATTGAGAACCTCCTCCTTTTTTGAAGTTAAAAAGGAACAAGTATTTTACTAAGTATAAAATTAAATGCGAAAGTTGAAATGCAAAACGACCAAGTGGTTATTAAAACCGATGTTGTTCTCGTTCCGACGGCATGTCAATTGCTTTCCTCAAATCAATTTCCTTGCGATCAAAGGATTAATATCTAAGAGGAAAGATGAGATTTCTCAATAATAAAAATTGCGTCGGCAAACCGTAGCGTCCGGATTGATTTTTTTTTTCTAAAAGATCGAGAGCTTTGCGGCATTTTCTTATGCATTTTTGCGCTGTTTTTTTCGCTAAGCGAATTCAGCGCTGTTTTCAGGCTAATTAACTTCCCTTTTCAGTACTGTAGAATTCATAATTCTGACCTTTATTAGACTGAACACGAGAGACATCATTAAAATAGAGAATAATGAGACGGTTCTTGGTTGTTTTGCGTTTTGAGCAATATTTACAATGCATGACAAACTGAATGTCAAACATGGTGATAATGGTTAAATTAGTCAATAAACAGGTTGCAGCAGGTATGGAAAACAGTGTTTCGCAGCATACGTTTTGTTCCCTTTCGTACTTAGAACTTTAGTAATAAATGATAATAAGAAAAATGCGACAGCCGATGAGCCGATATCCTAATGAGCTCGGTCTAGCTAGAGGCAAGAAATTAACAAGAGTTCTTTCAACTAAAGAGGCACGTAAGACTTGACTGAAAATTCATACTGTAAAAGATTTAAAACAAAATAGACGATCAAAATTCATTTGCAATGTTGTAATTTTCTGATGGAATATTCCTTCACACGGTTGGTAAATAGCTAAATTGTTCCAAAGCGGGTGAACTGCGCCACTATAAGGCATGCCGAACAGTTTCGCTCTTCGTAAATTTCTCGCTTCGGTTCGCAGCGTATCGCTTTCGCTAGTGTGTTATCACCTTAGGAATTAAAATTCGTAGCATAGGTACTCGCACAACATCCATTAATTAGCGTTGCTTTGCAAAAGCGCAAAATGTTCTGATTTTCATTTGCTCGATATCCCGTTCGTTAAAACTCTATGATGTAGGTACTATAACATATTCATATACACAGGTATTATTGTATACTAGCTGACCCGCGCAATTTCGTCTGCGTCACGTTTTTCATGAATGCTCCGCTTCTATTAGTGTTAGCGTGATGTTTTGGCCTATATCCTCGATAAATGGGCTATCCAACACTAAAATAATTTTTCAATTCGAACCAGTTCCTATAATAGTTCCTGAAATTAGTGCATTCAATTAAACAAACAAATTCTTCAGCTTTATAATATTAGTATAGACTAGGTTCTGGCCGCAGCTTTGCATGAAACGTGTATAAATTGTCTCAAGGGAACATACTGCTCGGAAAAAGTAACATTTATGGACGCGTTTACAAATCATTACTTTTTAAAACAAAAGTATGTTTATTAAATAAAATGCTTTGCATTCTTAAAATGTTTTTCCCAAGAATTGTTGATAGATGTGCATGCTACGATTCTTTGTAGAGATTTTAGATAGATACATTTTCTCAATAAATGTACCGAAGTAAAAAAATTCACTTCGGTACATTTATTGAGAAACTGTACGCGTCCTTAACAAAATACATTTCTAATCCAGGTCATGCCTATCCGTGTGCCAGGTTAAATTTTTAAATGATAAATGACAATTGATATTTATTTTTCAAGAGGGGTATAAAAGTATACTCTTACACGCGAAAAATGTTGTCAAATAAAACTCGATGAGGCCGGTGTTTCCTTGCTTCCATGAGAAGAAGCAATAAAACAAACTCAGAGATTAAGGTCCATATAATGAGATTAATAGACCAAACATATGATAAATGTAATTGTCAAATGAGAGAGAACTATGAACGTTAAGAGCGTTTACGGGGTACGGCGGTACGGCTTTTCATACAAACTTTCAAATCCTTATTTTCCGTAATTAATGAACCGATTTTAATAAAACTTGGTATGCGTACGCTAGATAATATCTAGGTCTAAATAGTTATCAGAGAACATTTTCGAAAAAGAGTTCAGGGGGAAGGATATAGTGATTTTTCACTTTCTATAGAAAACTTAAAATCGCTCTCTCTCTCCCTCTAAAATCTTTTTCAAAAATGTTCTCTGATAACCTATTTAGACCTGGACATCTAGCGTATGCATACCAAGTTTCATTAAAACCAGTTCATTCATTTCGAAAAATAAGGATTTGAAAGTTTGTATGAAAAGCCGTACCGCGTAAAGTCTCTTAAGTGGACTTGTCCAGATAGTGCAAGAACACTACTTCATGATTGTTTACAGACATTTTGAAGATATTTGGCTCTTGTCTAGACGAGCTTTTATTATTAAGAAGAAACCCCTTGAAGTCTTTAGAGAACGTCGAGGGACTTTCAAGAGTTCCAATAAGTACTTATATTTTAGTTTCTAGTTTCGGGCCCCACTTATCCCACAGGGCCGGACTTATAAGTAAGCGATGTTGAGCAATCGGCCAAGACTACTTCGAGACTTTTATTTTATCTAGAAAACTTTAGGAGAAATTGAAGGAAGGGCCTTCAATTTCTCTTAGTGTTATGCTTTTGCACAAAAGGGACAATTTAGGTAAACAAATAAATTAGAAAAAAGCTATTTTGAAACTCTTTCATTTGATAAAACATAATCATGAGGGTCAAAAAAAAATAAAAATTATCCCGCCGTCTTTGGAGTTCGCCGTATTAGATTGATGTCACATAATAACTACGTAACCCTGGCATTGTCATCAAATTTTAACTTATGCAAAATACTGTTGATTTTTAATCCAGTTGCACGATGTGACCAATGCATATTATACCAACTAACGAACAAGACAAGTTAAATAAAAGCTCGTTTTAAAAAGTAGACAAATGAGAATTATAGAGTTTTTTTCAAAATCTATTTTTTCAAATTTATAAGCTTATATTGGTCTTCATAGGTCTAAACGACAGAATATGAAGGCTTTAAATCGCAGATATTGTATCCGCTTGTCTCTGGAGATGTAAAAATTTGATTGAGATGTGACGTTTCGCGCAAAATGGCCGCCACAGTTCAGCGGACAGACATGTTAAAACAGGGTGTATTTCAGTGTACCTTTTTAAAAGAAAAAAGATTCAAACTATTAGTAAATGCTGAGATGGTAAAATTGTAGTTAAATTGTGCAGAGCGTGCCCATGTTGTTTTAATATTGTTCTCCTTTTTTATGGTTGCTGTTGTTATGACTGTGTCGGATAAATGTTTTCTATGATATTCTATTCTATAGTAGGTTTATGTGTTTTTTGTAATTTTATTACCTATTTATGAAAGAGATTGATCCTGCCTCTATAGTCTATGTCAAAAGGTTGCAAATAATCACGACGCTTGTAGATCATACGAGTATATCTCGAAAAGGATGATAGGCAATCATTGTCTATAGAGATTGACTATCTGTTTGACGAGGTCGACGGATTAACGCGGTCATTGAGGTCGAAAGCGACGCTGATTGCGTTCGAACGTAGAGGCTGCAATCCGTTTATGACGAAGCAGCAAGTAAACTGTACGCAGATAGATAGATGGAAACGTCTTTATGATTCACCACCCTTGAAATACTTTTATCTAAACCCATGCTATAAATTCTCTATAATAGTTTCTAAAACAGTTAGCTTATTGCCAACATTAAAACAACCAGTGCCATAGTAACCATAATATCATCCAAATGAGTGTTACAATGTTGTACAAATTTTCATTATACAACTCCTATGTTTTTTCGATCAATTCCTTACTCATCAAACAGCCACATTCTCACTACCTACTTAATTCGTGGTATCTTTATGAATTTAAAAAAAGAAGGCACATTTTCATGCACGCGTGTTTCACTATCACAGCGCCGTAATTAAAAAAAGAACTTATAATTTATTCGAATTCATGTCGTATCCATATTTTTTTTCCATATTGCAAAAAAATATAAATTTTTTGTTTACAAAAATGAGTGATACAAGCTTTGATAACACACCACCAGATAATATTTCTAATGCAGCAAAGGACATTTGAAACCAATTATTACTAGAAAAGTGGAGAAAACCTAGGCGCGACCATGATTTCATTAATTGGAAAAAAAACCTTTTATTGAGGTTTCATATCATGTAGATAAAGTCTTGTATTCAATTGTACATAATTAGGGATTAAAACACTCATGTGATATTATTATTCCATCATATTATTAAACCCATATTTGTGTTTTAATATCTCTTATTATACAACAGTTGCTTATACCTTTAAAAATTATAATAATGCTGTTCGTTGTGAGCATCACTTGAGAATGGATGGGTCCAATATGGTTATTTTTTTCTAAATGTTTTTAATAGTAGACAGAGTTTGGTTCATAGAAAAGTTGTCCGTGAAGTTCTAAAAAACTAACATGAGCTTTATTCTCTGGATTTTTTTTTTGCAAATATTTTCTATGCGGATATTTACTTATCTTTATAGCTTTATAGACTTGTAGTTTTGGCTGTGTGTTGATAGTCAGTCGAGAACTCAGGACAAACTATTTTATAAGTAGCTAATATAGGTAAAGATAACTTACCGACACATGTGTATAGCTCCATAGCTCCTTTCAGCAGACACCCATCCTCCCGGTTTATCCCGGACGTGAAGTTGAGGCAGAAGCATTCCTCATTATTATCTAGAAGCCACTCGTTTGCGGCGAACCTCGCGGTCGGGATGCCCTCGTATACCGTATCGTATTGGTACCGAAGTTCCACGGACCTGGAAATAGAAAAGCCATTTTACAAGCGTCCAGAGTTTTGTAAAATATTCCGAAAGCCGTCATTCCCAATTCGATGAGAATAGGGAATGACGGTTTTCGGAATACTTTTGATTAAGTAAAGCGCATCGTACTGTGATATGATCCAGGCTTGCAGATTGCTTCTATATTATGATATCGAGGCAATCAAGCCTGCCGTATTACCCTAAGAGTTAAGCAGAAAAGTGTTCTCTCGTTATGTCTAATGTAACAAGGTACGAGGCTACTGCCATCATCCAGAACAAGTCCCGAACTCCCGGCTGGTACTGGCAGAATACTGATGGAAAAACCAAATAACACTTTTCCTGATCTGTGAAAGGTACGTCGTGCTCAGCAATAGCGCTGTGGTAGATACGAGATAAATGGGTTGATTTTCAAGGTAATGCAGGCTGTAGGTAATTATTTAGACACGCACTTCTCAAACTCCTAAACATGATCAGGTAAGTTTGAGGGGGTCATTTCCAACTTATACCAGTCTACGAGTTCTATACTCAATCAAAGTTCCACCAAGTACACCGTTTTCCCAAGTAGGTATTGCATTACTTGTTCTGTCTAACTTTAATGCCGAAGTTACCGACAAACGGTATTAACTTCCCCTTTGAATGCAGGAAATAAACGGCTCATAAATAAATCTTTTGATCGTGGTCTAGCCCTGTCATTTGACGATCACCTGACATTATTGAAATACTGTCATCTTTGACAGCTGTCAATTTCCTTCAATACACTCACCGTGTGCCGTGCACCTATTCATTTAGCTTCTATTACAAGGGTCACATAAACGGTACATTGTTTACCCCTTCCTTTGAGCGCTGTCTAGCCCTGTTATTTGTCCATCACCTGACTTTTTCTATAATACGTGGCGTCCTTGTCACATGTCAATTTCCCTCAAGACTCGCTGTGCACCTATTCATTTAGCCTCTATTACACATGGCTCATAATCACGGTACAAATTATTTTTCCCTTTGATTATCAGACGTATGAGTAATAGATTGCGGTGGAAAGAAGGAAGGGTGGCATTTTCCCTGCCGTGGGGCACTACAGGCTTATAATAATAATTGAGTATCAGCATAAAGCACGCAACAGGCTAGAAATGTAGCTAATTTGATACGAGAAACAATATTCAAGGGGAATTGGCTATTAAATATTATTTTGCGTGTTCGGTTTCCTGGTAGTATGAGTGCAAACAGGAATTTACATGCAATTATGCATGATGTACAAAGGATATCGAATACAAAGCCTTTGTTTAGCATCTGTTGCAGCAACAATGTCGGCTTCAAGTTGTTGGTCGGGTAATATAACCAGAGGGCCAGTTTACTATTTTTTAAACAATGTTCGCGTATGTATGTCAATGTTCCCTATATTGTGACAGATTGCGTCTGAAATGGGAATGCGAACGTTGAATTAATAATTAGTAGAATTGGCTTTCAGGTATATTGATCCATTTCATTCGAAATGCGACCATTGCAGTACTCTTAAGAGCGTGTACGCCGTATGTCATTTCATACAAACTTTCAAGTCCTTATTCTTCAAAATGAATGAACCGATTTTAACGAAACTTGGTATGCATACGCTAGATATCCAGGTCTAAATAGTTATCAGAAAACATTTTTGAAAAAGAGTTCAGGGGGAAGGATATAGTTATTCTTCACTTTCTATAGAAAACTTAAATACGCTCTCTCTCTCCCTCTGAAATCTTTAAAAAAAAAGTCGTTAGTTAAAATCGGTTCATTCATTTTGAAGAATAAGGATGTGAAAGTTTGTATGAAAAGCCGTGCCGCGTAAACGCTCTTAACGGATTATACTGGTTTCAATTCAGCACGATGTAGGCCAGATCGATACGGACTGTAGAGTGCCCACATATATATAGCAATTGTGTCAAGTCAACGCATAAATTGGTTTCTGCTTTTACGAGAAAAACAAGGAAACTATGAACAGCCAGCAAATGAAATAGTCTCGCAGACAAGTAGTCCGTGAACACTGGAATTGAATCGGAAGAATCACAGATTTTTTTACATTGAATCAAGATTAAATTAATCTTCAGCCGCTTGTTTTACTTACTACGGGACACAAAGTTTCATGGTTATGAATGGTTTTGGTGGCTTGGCACGGGCCTTTGTTTTTGGATGTACAGCTCCTGCTTTTCACACATTTTCGCGATAGTTCATATCAGAAAATTAAACTTAAGAGCGTTTACGCGGTACGGCTTTTCATACAAACTTTCAAATCCTTATTTTTCGTAATGAATGAACTGATTTTAATTTAACTTGGTAGGTATGCATACGCTAGATATCCAGGTCTAAATAGTTATCAGAGAACATTTTTGAAAAAGATTTTAGAAGGAGAGAGGGAGCGATTTTTAGTTTTCTTCTATAGAAAGTGAAAAATCGCTATATCCTTCCCCCTCTCTTTTTCGAAAATTTTCTCTGAAAACTATTTAGACCTAAATATCTAGCGTATGCATACCAAGTTTTATTAAAATCGGTTCATTAATTTAAAAAAATAATGAATTGAAAGTTTGTATGAAAAGCCGTACCGCGTAAACGCTCTTAATTAAAAAAAAAAACATTAAATTTGAATCTTCGGGTCAGTCGGGTAAAGTCGTCCCAAGTGACTAAAATACTATTAAACGGTACCTACGATTGATCATTTACGCACGGCCATATGCACCTACCTACGTCACAACACAAGTTGAGTGAAACGAGTTTTCAATTTCAGTCGAAAACGTTCGACTAATTGGCAAACACGAGCCTCGAATTGGTTCAATTAGTTGGTTTGGTTTAGTGTGGTGATGTTCTATTAGTTGTTAGTAACAATTCGATTCTCATCATGCATGAATTATCCCAATAGCAGCAACTACCACTTAGAACTGCTATTTCAAATGATATTTCAGGACCAAACTGTTAGATTGATTGCCTGTTTAATAATTAATCCTATTAAAATATTGACGTCAATACAATACGTTTATCCTATTAGGGAATTTTGTCAACAAAGCTCTCGAGCTTATTAATAGCTTTTATTAGTTTTTGAAAAAAAAAAACAAGTTTCATAGATGCTATAAAACTACCGAAGAGATCTGGAAGTTGGTAGTGAATATAAACAGAACTGATGTATCTAAGTTATTACAATGACATCGAACAACCAGACAGACCACCTTATACTGAACACTAAATTAATGACTAACGCTAACTTCCGCCGGCTGTCGCTGAAAACCAGTGCTGTGGCTCTGTCTCGCACACGAGTTCCAGCATTATGCTGAGCGATTTTGCGCCGATGTGACGCATATCTTCCTCACAATCGCGATTACATTTATACATTTATTACATTTATACCTATATAATTGTATGGTACTCTCGTCATGCTTGGCGCAAATAAACTTTTTTTTTTCTTCCTTTCTAACTTGACGACGCGACGGCTTCACAAGGAACGAAGAACCTACCAATACTAAAATGAAAGCTTGTCTTAAAACGAACAGTTTAATTCAACAGCTTTTAGTGAAATTAGTTACCCCGAAGTATACTAAAGTTTCAGTTTGCACTGAAGATTTAGATTCCAAGCCTTTATCTGAATCGACTATTGATAATAAAGGCAGGCTTAGACGAAGCTAGCGCTGTTTTCGTATTGGCCAAAGAAAACCTTTTGTCTTGCCAAAATTGCCTATCCTAAATAGAGCTCCTAATTCCTATTATTCTAGCCAGTAACCTCTTCCTGCAATCCACACACCCACTAATCCCCTGGGCCAGTGGCAGAACTCATAATATAAACGCATCGGTCTAGTCCCAATCGCATCTTTATTGAGACGGCGGCACGTTCGTACACCACAAAAAAAAAACGGAAAAATTACTGGCCTGGTGTAAAAAGTAATGAAGGCTAGCGCTGGTAAAGTCTAGATCTAACTGCAGCGCACTGACTTCGTGAAAAACCAGCTTTAAGTTGTTTGCAAGATGGAATACGTTCTCAAGAGAGCGGGAGGGGGAGGCAAGGTGTTGTATTTCATTTACCGGTCCGCGTCTAGCAGCCTGTCATTCTAACGTGTAGGTACTCCTAAGGTATGTATGGCAGACAGGGCTTCGCTCTTTACTCCTGATAAAGTTTGCTTGAATATTTATTTAGAAGTAACAGGACCGGTTTCAAAGAAAATTGCCTTATGAGAAAATCATGTGTATAAAAGCTTTCTGATTTACGTTCCTTGAAAGACACATCATATTTTTTTAACTTTTTTACCTACTTTTTTCAAGAAAACTAAATGGGAAATTCATGTTCATATTTTGATGGCATTATTTACATCATCTTAAGTAACATAAAGTAACACCTACACAACACTCTTAAATATTTATTTTATTCTGTTTTTAGTATTTATTGTTCTAGCGGCAATAGAAATACATCATCTGTGAAAATTTTAACTGTCTCGCTATCACGGTTCATGAGATACAGCCTGGTGATAGACGGACAGACAGACGGACGGACAGCGGAGTCTTAGTAATAGGGTACCATTTTTACCCTTTGAGTACGGAACCCTAAAAAAAGGAACCTCGAAAAGTATCTTATATCAATTAAAATACTCGTAATCAAAATCGCCAAGAAACATCCCAAACACCAAAAAAAACCCCAGTTTTTTGTTATCCCAGAGCTTATCGATTCGATAATCATATCTAGGACACCGACAAGTGTGAGGTTAATGTCCCCCATGAAAGGGTGAAACGAGACGAAATTAGGGAACCCGGTAACCCCAATTTGAGTGAAGTGGACGGGGCGTTCGTATTCGTACTGTTGATGTAAAGCTAAAAGCAAAGGTAAGTAGTTTGTTTTTAAGCTGAAATTAGACTAGCTGTTTTTTTATGATTTCTGTGTGTATCTAACTTTAGGTTAAGTTTTTTTAACCGACTTCAATAAAAGGAGGAGGTTCTCAATTCGAAGGTATTTTTTTGTGTTTGTTACCTCATAGGTATCTCCGTAATTTATGAGCCGATTTGAAAAATTATTTTTTTTATATGTAAGAATATACTTCTCGATTGGTCCCATTGAAATTTAATCTAAATCGGTTCAGTAGTTTGGTTTTTCAATCCAAATTGCTGGAAACATAATGTGGAAAAATCATCCAAATATACGAAATTGCGTATTTTTTATTTCCTGTGACTTTCCAGTGGTGTTGTTAGGTATGGGGTACGACTAAGAAGTGGAAAATATTTTTTTTTTCACAAAAAAAACAGACTTCCAAAAAAAAATACTACAAAGTACAAAATAACTTTTATTTCGGAAGTCGGTGTCAAATAACGAAGAAGCAACCAGAAACACCAACTACCGAAATTAGAGTTATTTGGTACTTTGAAGTGTTTTTTGGACAGACACTTCGGTTCAGTTCTGTGGTAGTAGGTACCTACCAAAATATCGCAAAATTAACGACTGTGACATTTTGTCAAACTGGCGTAAGATGTTAGATGGATGAATTTTCAACAGCCAATGCAATCACAAGATGGGGCGATGACTTCGTTCACCAGATGCATTTCCATCCGTTGAAATCTGTTGCAAGCGAGACGCAAAGTACCGGTCGACATTTGAAGTGCCTCTGTTCCCCAGCGGACGTATTTCGGTTGAAAAATGTTGCTGAATCGCGTCACTTAAGAGCGTTTACGCGGTACGGCTTTTCATACAAACTTTCAAATACCTACTTATTTTTCGAAATTAATGAACCAATTTTAATAAAACTTTGTATGCGTAAAGTCCCACATACCTCCACTGGAAAGAGAGGATCCTCCGACCAGAAGGTTGATTTGTCTGGTAGGCCCGAGAGTTGATATTCGGGCTTTGCATGTGTTCTAATCGCACGGTAAACTTTGATATCGCGATTTAGGATTTTGTAGTTAGTTCGCAGCTGTCGAGATAGATGGCGCTGCGAGTCTCATTTGTTGTGATGTTGATTCTGCTATGTTGATTTTTGTGGCGGCATGAATGCCGCTACATGCGTACGCTAGATATCTAGGTCTAAATAGTTATCAGAAAAAAAAATCGAAAAAGAGTTCAGGGAGAAGGATATAATGACTTTTCACTTTCTATAGAAAATTTAAAATCGCTCTCTCTCTCCCTCTACAATCTTTTTCAAAAATATTTTCTGATAACTATTTAGACCTGGATATCTAGCGTATAATAATAATAATATCCTAATATACCTCCCATGGATTTAAAGTTTTAATTGATATTTTCTGTGCAGTGATTAATATCTAACATTGTCACTGTTAACCATTAATAAGAGTTACTTTTTTTACGTTGCGGTTTTAATGCTATTTGCATTAAAACCGCAACGTAAAAAAAGTAACTCTACGTCTACGCAATATTAATAGATTTATCGAAACCGAATTGTTATACCTAAATTCAGTTTCAATAGGATTATTTTCAACTTAAAGCCGAGTTTGATGTTTCACCGCAGCCCCTGTAATCGGATTGACTGAACGCTTTGCCGTAGGTATGTACGTGTTTCTATGGCCATAAACTAAGTAATTTCTCATAGGTGTTATTGATGCGAAGATAACATTCTGTATGTAGACGAACGGAGAAGTTTTGTTAGGTAGAAAGAGCGTATAACCTTTTCTGAATAAGTTACTTATTTACTATTTTTTTAGAACTAAATATGTATCTTGCATGTTCTTATAGTTTCGGAAAAAGTGGCTGTGACATACGGACGGACAGACAGACAGACATGATGAATCTATAGGGTTCCGTTTTTTGCCATTTGGCTACGGAACCCTAAAAAGCTCACTCAAGATAACAAACAGCTAATAATAACTATATCCCGAGTCATTGACAGTCAATTGAACAAGAACGAGTGTCAGACCAGTTAGTGGCATCGCAGATGACAGACGAGTCCATGATTGACCGACAAAAGCGTGCCCAGTGTGCCCACTGTACCGGTCATTATGCTTTGTATATTAATATCCGCATGTGGACTTTCACTCTTTCACCAAAGGTTTCTGTACTTGAGAGTTGCATTTATAAATTTATACAGGGTGGAAAGTTTGGTGGGCCGTAGATGGGCCATTCTATAATAATTAATAATATAATAATAATAATTTAATAATTTATTCAAATATAAACGTTCACAAGAAATATTAAGTCAACAGTAATAATATTTTCCATACAATTATAGTGCCTAAAAATAAACTAAAAATATTAATAATATAGGTGCAAGTAATGGTGGTTCGGAATTGCAATGTTAGGTAGCGACCCGCCCGATCTAGGTTAATAAAAACCTGTGTTTCGGGCCATCACTTTACAAACCAATAAACAAGGGACAAAAGATAAACTATAACTTTATACAAAACAATAAAATTATCTATTTTAAACAACTACGAGAAAAAGCTTAATAGTACATTAATACCTAAATCTAAACCTATTCTATATTGATGCTACCAATGTGTCAAAGAACAACTAAGGAAACATTCGATTTTGTTTTCAAAAGTAAGTCAATCTAAATCCAAATATTATTTTAAAGGGGAAATTATAAAACGATCGAATAAAATAATAACGTAGCGACTGATGATGAGATACTGTTTTAATAACTTGAGCGGTATGAATTTGAGTAAGCGAAAAATTAACTATACTAACGACGAATATTGATTAATAATAAAATCCAGAACGAGCTTACAAAAAGTGGGTTGTGATTAATCCATTTCAGATATTAAAATTCTACCCGTGCGACTAAATTACTAAGTGAGCGACTAGAAATACAGAGAGGGCAACTTCAATATTAAGATAGAGACGATTTTTCCAATTGAGGTTTTAACATTTTGCTCGCATCACGACTCGCTCTTGCGCACCAAATATATTATTTGGTGCGCAAGAGCGAGTAATGCGAGCTCGGGATTTGGGGCCCCCGACTTGGACAGGTTAGGTTAGAAGGAGATGGCGGGGTCAAGTGAACGAGCGAAGCGAGCGAACAGACCCCGCCATCCCTTTCGTGGTTATTTTTTTTTAAACCACCCAGAAATATCATTTGCCAAATATTTAAAAAAATGCAGGACGTAACGTTGACACTCAAACAAATATTAGGTCGCTCAAATATTATAAAGCTTCTCATTTATTAATGTTTGTAAGTTGCTGTTCTGTTGATTTCAGTCATGTCAGTCGCTCACTTAGTAATACTATAACGTAAATTAATTATTTTTGTCACTTAAAACATTAATTTACAGTCACTCGTTTAAATACTACCCATTTTAAAGTCGCTTCCCTGAGCCTAACAGAGAACAGCTTTTAGTTTTATGGAACCAATCGATAATGTCTGTCTATCATAAATAACCTTAATAATCAGCTGAAGTTATCTAACGTGCAGTTAAAAGCTGAAAATTCGACTGCGGTAAAATAACACTGAGAATGGGATGGGGTGTGCTAGTAATAATCATAAACGCAATATTGTTTTTCTGTTGTGGGTAAACAACTGTTGTGTTTTTTAAAATATGAATTTCGATATATCATCGTCATTCGTCCAAATTGAATTAGTAGTTTTGGAGCTATAGTGAAAACAACAAAACCATAACTTGAACTGGCTTTGCCGTAGACGGGTTGAAAAAGCAAAATCTTTAAAGATTTGACTAGGTATAACATGAAAATAGCTAATGCATGTTTTCTTATAAGTAAAACGCGCCTTGGTAGGCCAAGGGTGAAATTAGTATGACAATGAAAATACAGGTTGAAAATTTGAATTCTAATCTACCTATAGCTTAGTATTCAAATTTTCACCCTGTATTTTCATTGTCATACTAATTTGCTTTTGCATTTCTCGATACGATGTTAAGTTTCACTGTGTTCAATTGGTCAAGTGCGTTTGATCAGGCTGGCGGGAATGCTCCGAGTTCTGTGACCGGACTGCATTGTAGCGCTGGATATGAATAATAATTGTGGCATTCGAGATCACAATAGATCGCTTGTGTGTCGACTGCTTTGGTTTCATATTCGTATTCATTGTTGGAAATGGAACAGTTTGCATCAATGTTCCGAGTGTTGACTTCCGCACATATTGAATAGTTTCACAACTATTCGTAGAGCATTGTTTATGATTAAAAACTTTTGACAAAAAAATATCCAAAAACACCACTGCAAAGTACAAAAACACTTTATTTTGGAAGTTGGTGTTTCTGGTACGGTGCACGGGTGGTATTTTGTACTTTGGAGTGGATTTTTTAGAAGTCGATTTTTTTGTAAATTAAATGTTTTTTATTTTTCACTTGTTTGTGTCGGTACCCTCCAAAAACTAAAACTTAATAGTAAGAAAATACCGTGGTAAGGTACTTTAAAGAGTTCCGTTGCGTGCCTTCGCAAACCTAATCTAGTCCAGATTATAGTAAATACAATACAATACAACAAATTTATTTTCTCACCACAATATATAATACATACATACATTATTTTACATGCAAAAATGCAATAAAATAAAAAAAACCTGAACTACACTGAATTAAATTTTTACAGAACTACATGGCAAGTATAACGCATCGAACTAAAATAATAATCACAGAAATCAGATCAAAAACCTCGGAGTAGGTAATCGGAGAACATACACTACATATTTAAATACCAACCGAATTGAGAACCTCCTCCTTTTTGGAAGTCGGTTAAAAAGGTCTGCCGCATTGTTGCGTCGTGCCTGTGAATGGGTCCTTCAATCGATGTATTTATTTAGGTATAGATATGTTTATGATCGAGTTTCCCTGCCAATGGATAACATTATACTCAATTAAAAACAACTTTACCTATTCTAAAATGGAAATGGATAAAATTATACCCTTTCTTTTTCCTTTAATATTCAAGCCTTAACTGTCCTCCGCTTTAGTGAAATTAAATATTTATAAAATTTGAGTGCAACTCAAAATATTTTTGTCCTAAGTTATTTTCTGTGTATCTTGTCAGCTGAATTATTTCTATTTGATTTCCACAAACTTTCAGCTTGAATATTCATAGAGAAAAACGGCTATTTTCAAAATTAGACGAACTGGACTACGTGTGAGCTGCCGACATCCACCACAGTTATGAATTAATTTAGTAAGCATCACGTCCACCGACCACGGAACGATCCGCGATCAATTAAAACAACTATGTTCGAAAATTAAATATAAAATGTAGAAACAAAAAAAAATCTTTTACCTTTAATTAGACAGCAAAAAATATTTTTTACTGTCTCCTGGGTTTATTAATGTTGTTGTTTTTGTTGTTTTTATTTGAATAGTTTTCTAGCGATGTTAAAGATGACAATTTTTAAACTTTTTTGCATTTACAAGGTCCTGCACTGACACTGACGATATCGTATTTAAATTATATCCAATCTGGAGGATATGATGAGTAAGACAAAATCAAGAGACAGCGAGTTAGGTAAACATACTTAATTGACATAGATGAAAACTGCCTTTACTGTTTACTTAAACCATACGTTGTATGAGAGCGAAAGAGATAAAATTTAGTGAAGCTTTCAGCTGTGTGTGCATCCTGAATCATGTGGGGACAGGGGGACCGGCTCCGCCCACTCCCACACAGCGATACAGATGCAAGCGTGTGCAAGGATTACGCTGAACTGAAACGCAGCATCCCGGTACGTCTCATCAAAAGATTTAACTTTTCCGCAAAAACCCCGCGGCCTGGAAACTTATTAGCGTCTAGATAACAAGCTGCCTGTTTACTGTAAGTACCCATCAGTCGTAGATTGTTGTTAACTTCCTCGTTACTACATCATTCGGAACCTTATGAGTTTGTGTTTTTCGAGGTTTTGAAGTAGGTACCTACCATTTAATATTGAGAAAAAAAAAGTTAAAAACAATAGAAAAAAAGTACGTTATAGTGACAGGATTAGAGATTACTTTTTGATTCTTCAGTGATTTCCACTGATTTATCCTTAACTGATTTTAAAAGTTTATAGGTAGTCATCTACCTATGGTACCAGTTCGTATCTAGTTATAAAAATAAGAATTTTGATATCTAACAAAGCTCAAAGTCACTTTTTATCTGTAGGTATGTTTACTGAAAGTATATTTAAAGTACGCTTTAAACTAACATCCCATAGAAACACAGTTACACAAAAACGAATCCGCTTTCCTCGTAGGACTGTATGTTTTTCCGGATCCTTGCAATACATTAAGTACACCATATGTGTACTTAATGTATTGCCAACTGATAACTGATAACTTTTACAGTAGTGGTACATATACCACTACTGTAAAAGTTTAAGATACTGAATAACAGGTTCTAAATTCAAATTCTCTATGGAAAATTAGAATAAAGAATCTGCATTTTTTATTTCATTGTTTTTTTTTTAATAAATATACCTAAGTCAAAGTTAAAATTAATATTATAGTCCTACTATCTTATGTAATTTATTTGGAACTAATCCAATATACAGACTGAACAACATCGTCGAAACATACTTGTAATACCCAGACAGTTAAGACCTTTGAACTTGAAAGGTCATTTATAGATCACGTTATTAAATTCGGATTTTACTAAACAAGTCTGGGATAAAACGTCAGTAGTAAGTCAAAACATACGCCCACGTCAAACTTTTCCATAGACACTATGAGAAAAGGGTTTTATATTTTCTGGGCTACATTGTGTTGTTTTGTTCATTCTTTTGAGGCTTAACTTATTTTTAAATAATAAATATCTTGCTTAATAAAAACAGCTTAGGTCATGATGATTTTTTGCTGTATAAAATCAAACAGCATTAATATTTTTTTTTTCGAACATGCTTGGAAATTTGAGCATTATTTTGACAACCTTCTTCGAGGTAAATCGAAATTGCTGTTCCGGCCAAATACATGCGAGCAGCGGCCGGCAATCGTTGTATGAAAATCCATATCTGTCGTGGTTTAGTGGCCAAATAAATTACGTAGTAAACTCATATCTGTCGTGTAATTTAAAACTGGAACGATCTTTTACTTCGAAACATGACGACCAAGGAGGTTATTATTCAAAGGTTTTATTTACATTTTGAACTGGCTTGCAAACAGAAAGCTGTTTAAAAAAATATTGTTGCTACGAGTAGGTACTATACAAGCCTTAGCCACAAATTAAAAAAAGAACTAAGAAGTTTTTTGTTGGGAAAAGCTACACAGTCTATGAATATTTGCTGGACAAAATATTTAGTTTAAAGTTTGTTGTAACCTAATTAAAAAAACACAGTTATGTGTTTTGTTTCTATATTTGTATTCTAAAAGGTAAAATATGGTGATTAAACATATTGTAGGTAATATCATTGTTACATGATTGTCGTATTCTTCTCAGCTGCAGCCCCTTTTTAACCAACTTCTAATTTGATACTCGTATCACGGGTATGCATACAAAATAATTGTTCCGCCATTTACCGTGCCGTAAGAATCGTGCCGGCTGCACTCTTAGAATTGAAAGGCATGTGCTTCTCAAAAACGTACCCATATTATTTTGAATTCGCAATTATTTTTGAATTTCGGAATACATGACTAAGTTCAACCCAAAAGTAACATAAAAATCAACTCAACATATGCAACCTTTTGAGGTTGTGTATTTTGAGTAGATTAATTTTAATCCTTTGGCTTGCAAATCAATTAATGACTTTGGTCATTACTTAATTCATTTGCTAGCCAGCCACAGGATTAAAATTTGCTTGAATTATAAATTAGTTGTAATAGCTCGTGTCTCACAATATACCTACCTACGTACCACCTTTTCCAGCGTACGTTACATGACCACCGCCTGGATGGACGTCAATGCGTAGGTGTATTGTAACGTCACTACTTGTCAATAGCAGGCGGACCGCCCGCGCTCGTCGGATGCGCTATACCTAATGTATATCGTCACACCTTCGGCAGCTATTCCTCGTAACAATTATAAATTTAAGTATAGCTACGTACGAGTAATACCTACCTACATACAAGTAGGTACACATAGGTCGCACGAATTTTTACCTATTTCAACATAATTATGATGAAAATGACCACTATTGCCTGTGTGGACGTCAATGACCATATACAATGTGTCTGGTGTCGGACTGTACAAACTGAAAGGGGTGGTTTGCTTTATTTTATCGAGAAAATTATTCTACATGTAAACCTAAGGCGCTGGACACACAGAAAAGACGTAAGACGAGGACGGGGCGCGGATATAAATGTCTCTTCCGCGTCCCTTTCATACAAAATGTATAGAAGCGTCGCGATGCAAAACATATAGGAAGGACAGGGCGCGGACACGACGCTTACTCGTCTGCGCTATTGTACGCGGGCGAGAACGGGGTGCGGGACACAATAACACCACCACAATTAACCACGTCACTTCCGTGCCTCGTCTTTATGTTTTAAAAAGTCGCGACGGCGCCCCGTCTGTGCTCTGTCCGCGCCCCGTCCTCGTCTTTCGTCTTTTCTGTGTGTTCAGCGACCATCCCCCGCTAAACGGCAGCCATTTTTGTGTTTTGGTCGACTTTTTTTAGGAGTGCATACTAAAGCACTGTAACTTTGGTGTTAAAAGTCCAATAACCGTAACAAATAAACTTTTATTAACTGAAGAGTACTAGCAATATATCTAGTTAGAATTCCAGATAACGTCTATCCATCGACAACACAAATAGATATTTTCAACTTCAGCGTTGTGTATTTTAAGTTGAACTTTAAATTGACCCATACTTTTTGAGCCATTTTCAATAGTAGTATATTGAAAATGGCCTGAAAAGTATGGGTTGTAATTATATTGTCACATTAAACGACTGGCGTGATACCCAGTTACTGGGATGTGAAGCTCAGCTCAGGTAGCTTCACATCCCAGGAACTGGGTATCACGATACCTCTACTCGACTGGTGCCAGAGTTGGGCTTTAGTTTTATTTTATAAACTTGCTATATTCGATCGGTCCTCGGATAGGTCCAATGTACATGAAACCGTTGGTCCCGGCTGTCACTTGCAGATATTTGACAGTCGTTCAGATGGTCTGAAGCCAGAAAACCTGACACCAATCTTGCCAAGGGTGTTATTCACTAGTCAAAACTAGCTTGGTTGTGGAGGTCAGTCAGGTATTCCGTGTAAAATATTGGCACTCGGCTGCATGCGGATAGTTCCTGTTTACTGGATGCAGCTGATCAAAAGCCTAGTCTTTTCCCAACTGCGTTGGGTTCTGAGCCGACCCCAACACAGCTCGGAAAAGGCAGCTTTATAAAGAAACCAGTAACTCACCGGCAGATATCCGTGTTAATGGCATAGAGGCTCTTGCTGGTGTCCACGAATGGTGGGTAAATGCCCGAGTCCGTGCCATAGATGCCGTTACAGACGCTCATGCCCCCCTGGGGCGGGTTGGGCCACTGGGAGAAGTAATGCGACTCTGCATACTTCACGATCCGACCCAAATCTGCAGGATCCTCTGTGCCCCTAAGTACCTCGTACTCTTCACTTCCTAACTGCTCTTTCTGTAAGCAAGACAAAGAGTTTAAAGACATGGTATGTTTTGAAATGGGTTCAAATCTTAGCCTAGTCTGGTTCGCTAGCTCGATTGTGCTTATGGGGGGCTTGGCTTCAGGTCCTAGGTCAGGCTAGTATTTAATACGTCAGTATAACAACTTTTCTGGACCAAAGGTCCGTCCCTAAAACAGGAAACATTACTGTGATACCCGGGCCCTGTACTATTTTCTCGTTAACTCTTCGGGCAATAACAGCATGATAATACAAATAGGTACACATACTTCCAGGATGCATCAAGACCGATGGGTCAGGATCGTCACGCAGTGAGTGCCTAAGGAGGCGCGTCGTAGCCGAAGCGGGCCAGAGAATCGCTGGTGTGACGATTTAGACTTGCTCCTGACGGATAGGCGTGAGATGGCAAACACAAAGAGCTTTGGAAAGCAATAGGGGAGACCTTTGCCCAGCATCGGGACAGTGCAGGTTAGAGAATAAAAATACTAGTAGTTGTTAAATCTAAACTGAGGGAAACCTTGTTCACTGCAAATATTTGCGTCAACGTTCAAAGCGACAAAGTTCTGTCAAAACCTCGTCGTTCTAAACTTGTAAAGAACGAAAGCGAGGTACAAGATGCCTAAAATTCTAGAAGTTCTTAGTAACAAAGGATAAATTATCAACTGCGAACTATTTTATGAGCACAAAGTTCCTGCATGCATTTTCATTCATCATTTTCAGAACTTCTGGAAAAGTTGTCTGGGGAAGTTCATTGGAAGGACAATGACGCTCCTTATTTAAGTTCCTACATTGTGTGTCTGAGTGTAGATTTTTGGCAGTCGTTGCGGATTGTTGTTGAAAATCTGACTCCAGTTTTGCCAAGAGTACCGTGTTATCCAGTAAATGGGTTGTGGAGGTCTGGTAGGCAACCGCTCCACGTAAAATACTGGTATCCAGCTGAATCCGGTTTGACTGGGAGCCGACCCCAACAAAATTGGGAAAAGGCTAGGCAGATGATGATTGTGTGTCTGAGTGTGCCGAATGAAAATGTTTTCTTTATGTGAAGAAATAATTGAAAGCTTTTAAGGAAATTCTTACTGAGTTGTGCCCAGTGAAAATAAGTAATTTAGCGGCATTGTATGTGTATTCTCAATGTTATCCACTGGGTCCGTCTTTCTTTTTAATGTTGTTATTTTTGTGCGTCATTTCTGGCGGAATAAACGTATTTCTTTCTTTATTTTCTTTCTAACTATGTACCTACTAGCTGTATCCCTAAAATTTCGCAGTCTACATTTAGATCACTAACTGAAACTCATGAAAACGTGCAACCTACCAATTGTTTTTGCTCGGGCAGTGTAATGCGAACAAAAATGTGCTTTTTTATTTACAGTGTAAATTAAAATTCTCAGTACTGAAAATAATCTGAAGGAGGTTGAAAGGGAACTGACTAGGACAGTAAATGACATCCGGTTATCATCAATGGCATGCTTTGTGGTTTTGCTCATCTGGCGAACACTTCGATGCTTCGATATTGCTCTTAGCAATCAGCCAGGCTATTTTGAGGGAAGGAGAGTTGGTTGAGTGTGCGTGGTATGGGGTGGGAGGGTGGTTAGTGCTCGATCGTTTCCAGGATTTAAGAACGAGAAATGCCCTGCAAACTAGGCGACGTACTGGAGTTGAATAATCCAGGATTCGGAAAAGATTCGGTTGGATCTATTTGGCTGTGCAACTAGTGTGGAAGTCACTCGACTCGACTGCCGCGGTTTGTGTCCAAACTTAAAGACGCGTTTCCAAATGGGTAGTCAAATCATTACTTTTTTTACACAAAAGTATGTTTAATAAATAAAATGCTTTGCATTCTTAAAATGTTTTCCCCATGAATTGTTGATAGATATTAATAAGAATAAGAATTTTAGATAGGTACAGTTTCTCAATAAATGTACCGAAGTGACTTTTTTACTTTATTTAATAAACATACTTCTGTGTAAAAAAGTAATGATTTGACTACCCATTTGAAACGAGTCCTTAACAGTAGAGATAAGAGATAATTAATAATTGATTTAATAATATTATTTAAAGAAATTCATATAGAGGCAATAGATATTTATATCAGCAATATTCTAAATTCTTTTTAACGGATCCTTAATTTTTTTTTTATTCTGCCTTAACAGTCGAACTTGTTGTTGTGTGTTGTGACTTAGGACCGGTTTCTGAATTAAGAAATTGCAGTTAAGAACTTCTCAAACACTAATTGAGTGGCAAAATTTGACAGGTTTATTTTATGGGTGACGTAAAGTTTGACAAATGTTTTACTTTCAAGTTCTTGATTTAGAAATCGGGAAATAATTATAACAGACGAGCTGATGCGAATTCATCCGCGTAGATCTCGGTTATCGCGGTACAAATGCCCCACATTTCCCCGAAAAACTGGGAATTTTCACAAATTCTCTTTATTAGCTTTTTATGTAGGTATATACCTAAACTTTACGTAAAAAAACCCATTTTCTTATTTCCGATTTTTAGTAGCTTTGTAGTTTTATCTGCGCGTTGATAGACAGTCAGGACAAACGATTTTATAAATAAAGATAGAAAATAGAACCTAGCAACTACTCTAAATGGTACAAAAAAAAATACTCACATAATCTAAAATCGAGAAAATAAGCGTCCCATCCTGCTTGATCTCAATATTCCGTGCGTTTTCCGCGATACCCCGGATGATATCGCACGCTATGCCCGCTACCACACTGGTGCTGGGCACGCACAGCGGAGTCCCGCTGAAGAGGAGCTCCCGCGCCGTGATGGTAACGAAGGGCTCGTTGTATTTACCGAACACGTCAGCCATCGCCATGTTGAGCAGAGTCATCAGTCTCGGGTACAGACGCTCTGCTACTTGGATTATAGCCTGGAACAAAACATAATATTTGAAACTCTATCATACATATTAAAATTAGTAAGTACAAGCTAATTATAAATGATACAGGTAAGCTTAATCTTGACTTGGCTCGCGTGGTTGTCGATCTCGATTTGGCTCACGAGGTTGTTGACATGTGGGATGTGAACTCAGCAATCATTGTACTGATAGTCGTGTCAGCCACGAGCCTCGACCACCACACTTTAGGAGGCCTAGTATATTATGTAGCTAGACCGTCCCGCGCTCCTGAAAAATTGACTTAACCGCTAATTGCAATTTGCAGGAAATGCTCCAAGAACGAAATATTAGTAGACTGATATTACTGCTGCTTTAGCTGGAATTTTAAAGGGATACCTACAATATTATAAGATTTATTTTTAAATCATAGAGAAATACCGTAGTTTTAATTTAAAAGAAGATCATTAAAACCTTAATTTAAGTTTCCCGCTTATAAACTCTATGCATTGAGAATATTTATTTGCCTATAAAACTCTATAGCTGTGACAGATGTTCTGCATTGACCATGAAACAATAAGTGTGTAAAAATGATTTATTAAACGCCATTAAGTACTAAAAACTTAATAATCCACGCTAGTAAGGTATTAAGTGAAGCAAAAGCTTTAAATGTTGTTTCTCTTGATTAAAGGTACTTAAGTAATTATTCTGTAATTAGTAAGTTAGTAAACAAGAAGTTATTTTGTGCTTATATTGTGGTCTAACAATGTACTTAATAAAATAAATTCTCTTGATTACAGAGCATGAAACAATTAGCATCGGCTAATTGTTTCATTATAAAAGGGAAATATTTAACCATAAAACACATTATATTAATATACTGCAAGAGAGCGTAGGCAGTAGTCACGTGGCGCGTGGGTTTGGTTGCACTACTTAATTAATTAATCATAGGTACCTACTTAATTAAATTCTGTTCTGGCTTAGAATACTACAAATTAAAATTATTCAGGTTATAAACATTATTTATTCAGTAGATTGGTCATTAATAACAATTGGATAGGAATGTTTTTATACGATTTCGTTGCGTTGAACGTTCTTCATGAAAGCGATATCATCGGGATTTGACGGAGGAAAACGTCTTCAGTAAAAATCTAGATTATTTCGGGGTGTTGAAAATTCAGTGGTCAAAGTCTCTATTAAAGTATTTTAGATTAGATTTTATGACTTCTTATGGTCAAAACATTTGAAAAAGTTTAATGTCTGAGATCAAACTTAAGCCTCGACAAACCATTTTAAGCTTAAACATTAGGGTGTGCTGGAAGATATTTCTTTGGAAATAAGCTTTGCTGTTCCTTCAGCTTGCCGGTACGAACCCCCCCGGAACGGGATTACTAAAAATCGGCTTTTTTTAGTCACCCCGTTTTATAAGTATGTGCACACATCTCTATAAAAAAAACCGACAAGGAGAAGGAACAGAAAAGCTTATTTCCAAAGAAACATCTTCCAGCACACCCTAATGTTTAAGCTCTAAAATCCTCTTCAAGGACCCATTTACCCCCGGCGGGGTAAATGGGTCCTTGAAGAGGATTTTCACGATATATGGATGCTTTGTTAGAAACCAATAATACAGTATTGCATACAGTGAAAATCCGAAACAAAGTTTTGTCTCTATTCACCACAGCATCTTTTTACTCCGTTTCACGGCACCTACAGGCTACACGACTTACTCATAACTCAAACAAATCAATTTTCAGAATCGATAATGTCCTTAATATTGCTGTTTGTTTCCACAATACTTGAATAATAAAAGCTGAACCTGAAAACACAGGTACATATGATGGGTTAGTCGAGTAGTCATCCAATGAGCTCTCACATTCATTGAATACAGTTCAATTCAAAGCAGGGGTCATGATACGCTGGTTGTGCATAATGAGGTTGTTTGGATGTTTCCCTGCAATTCGAATTCTGGTCGGTAATACAAATTGGTTTTCAGTTTGCTTTCTAGTTAGTCAAAACAACACAACCTCGCAACTCTAATCACGGTCGGTGAAAAGAAATGTAGAGGTTTTACTTCAGGTAGGTACCATGGATATTTGTAAATGGATCACATCATGGATGAAATGAAAATTACCAGTTCTGAACTAGGAGTTTAATTATTTTTTTTGTACTCGTTATTTGCCAGGATTTGACTAATTGGAGTGTTTTGCAGATGAAACCATTGGCGCTAGTTGACGTCGCAGAAAAATGTGAGAATCTTTGAGTTTACTTTTACCGCCACCATCGCAGGTGTGTCTAAAGGTTGGTACTGACCGGTGTTACGGGGCCTGATGTAACATATAACAAAGCAGGCATTCGTGCAGTCAGTACGTGGAAATGAACACGAACACGGCGGCGTATCGTAACATGCTCGCTGCGTGAATATACGACCCGTACAACGGTCCCAGTCCGGCCCGGACCATTTAATTTTCAGACAAAAAAAGAACATCTGACGGTGACGCGCGTCATGGTCGGCGGCTCGATATACTTGCTCGTAGGCATAGCATGCCCGCAGGCAAGTCTGTGTCAAGTTTCCATTTCAGAAGGCCGCGCTCTGGCCAATCAACTGTGCTAAGTACCAATCTACTGTAGGCCTAATCTTTTTACCTCGTGCCGACACCAGAGGAAAATTAAAAAAGTAAGTTAAAAACAGAAAATAAATAGATTCAAAAGTAGATGTACCTTAACAGATAGGTACATATACTTTAGTACCTTATGCAATGGAAGTTAATACAATAGATTCTATGATAAAACTTAAGAAGAAAGTGGGCATAGAAATTCGACATTTTCGTCAATGGGAAAGCCCATCGTACATGTACATCATCATCTGCCTAGCCTTTTCCCAATTATATTGGGGTCGGCTTCCAGTCAAACCGGATTCAGCTGAAAAACAGTAGGTACTACTCGCGTATATTACGTGGAGCGGCTGCCTACCAGACCTCCACAACCCATTAAGGCGAGCCTGACTTGAGCGCGTAGGCATCTAACGCTTACCCCAGGCCCCGCAAGGAGTAGCAATACGTAATAAGTTACGATGCGCGGGAGACGCGCGCACCAAGCGCACCGCTCGCTCATGAGTTCACGGACTCGGGTAGGTACTAAGTTCCGTCACAGGATAAAGTAATGCAGTAGATCAACTTGAATTGATTAGTATATGTTTATTTTGTTTTATTTTTCTATTAAGTATTTTTTAAGGTTATAGATGGATTAAGTACGTATTGTACAAACTTGAATCCAATTACTAATCATTAAAAATCAGTAATAATACTTATTTATTTTAGAGTATATGGTGGATTTAAAATCTGACGGACACGAAAATTATGAATACGAGTACGATACAAAAATACGCGTCGCGCGCTATTTGGCTTAGGTGCGATACCTTCGTAAAAATCAAGTAGTAGGTAGGCACACTTACTTTAGGAAAATTATGTTACAATTCTTGAATATTATAATTCAAGAAAGCTTAGAAGTATAAATGGTTTGGAATTTGCCTAGATGCTATTTAAAAAAAAACAAAAACGTTTTTATATTTTTTAATCAAATAGTTAACATAATAAAAGTTACCAATGCAACTGGCTAAAATTCGTTGAACTGTAGCTGTCTCGGTTTGCATGGACCTAGCTGAGTATGAGATTGACACGGAATATGGTCCTTGGATTTGCTTGGACCTGGCTGCACAGGCTTATCATTAACATTTTCTTTGTTTTCTTTCAATATTATGTCTCGTATTGGCATACCGCGATTTTGGCGCGGATCCACAATCTCTGGCAATATACATTTCAAATAAAAATCTATAATTTTTTTCTCCATATGCACCCGCCAAAATTCGTCATCTCTTGAAATATTTTCTACTACTAGTTTTCACCAAACCATATTCCAAAAATGCATTGGTTCCTTTCTGTTACATGAAGTTGACCCTGCACTTGGTAATACCAATTACTTTTTTTGTTTATAACCCTGGTATGTTTTATTCTATCGAATTTAAATATATGTATTTTACTTTCTTCAATAGCAGCATTTCCCTTTTCTAAATGCCGTTATTGGACATTTAATTTCAACAATGGTGTCGTTCCCAACTATACCGTCGGGGGTAACCCCAATAAATGAGTATTATTTTGGAGACAAGTCACGCCCTTCCGCATGCTCTATTGCCCTGTAACGCAAATTTTGATTTTGATTTGTTGGTAATTAACAAGTAAAATTTTAAAAACTTACAAAATATCCCTGTTCAATAAAGATAACGGAGCTACAGTGCCAAAGACAGATACACAGGCACACAGACGCACGTACACAGAAACATAGATAGCAAACCGTTATAAATAAATAGGATAGAATTGTAATATGGTGTGTGTTTAATTTCTTTATGTATTTTATGGTGTTACAATAATGATAATGAGATACTACTTTATTCAAATCTATACTAAATAATATTATAAAGTGGAAGTGCGCTAAGTGCGCTGTGGTAATAGCTAATTATACGTAAGTACCATGTACAACAAAGATATTGTTTTTCATTCGATCTAAAAAAAAGTCCGCGACGTTACACCTCTATATCTATCTCTTATAAATATGCCACACTAAGGCATTTTATGTCAAATAATTTATTTAAAAATTAAAGGTGGTTTTTCAGCATTAATATTAGGCAGGCATATTAATCCTTACTAGCGAAAGTTACTTCATCATCAAGATAATTTTATGAAGATAAACTTTGTCTTTTACAGCATGTTATTTGAACTCACCGTTTAGGAGATAATGTAAAATTAAAATAATTCAACAATATTATTAAATCCAACGGGCGGTGCGCGAGACGCGGCCACCAAACGAGAACGCGTCGAGCCTGCGTGACTGCGTGCGACGCGGTGCAAGAAATTCTTTTTTGTATTATGATTATGAATTTATGATAGTTACATTCATGGGGAAGGCTGTACGGCTATACGGGAACGGGAATTCCTACGGGAATGAAGAGTTCCGTTACCTGTCTCCGAAGTTCTTCATCAGATCTTCACCAAATTGAAATGGGATCAGTCCGGGAAGATACACTTCCAAAAAAAATAGAATCATCAAAATCGATTGACAATTGGCGAAAATATCGCTGAGCAAACATACAACAAAAAAAAACAGTCGATTTGAGAACCTCTTCTTTTTTGGAAGTCGGTTAATAATATACAATACAATAGTCAATTAAAAACAGTTTAGTGTATGTAATTTATAATTTCTATACATTTTTCCTCTTGCCAATAAACACCGATAAAGTAACGCATTGGATTGGAAAAACTATCCAAACTGACCACATAGTTTTTTGTATGTCTTGTCATAACTTGATACATTGTTAGTAATTAGTAAGAGGATGGACTCTAGTGTACAGCGCATAAATGAGCTGGTCCGGTAGCCTAAACGTTACCAAAAGTATGTTATTATAATATTTTCACAGGAAATGGTCATACTGTAACACTTTTACACTATGGCACGCGACTCACGAGTGCGCTGCGCGTATTGTTTGGCATAGACGAGACCTACACAAACGTTGCGGACACCATAAATATTATTATTTGTTGTGTTGTGGTGGCTGTGAGTAGGTACCCACCTAGCGTATAACTACACTTATATTTCTTCTCTACATGAACACCACAACATTATTGCACCGATATTCAACTCTCATGTAGGAAATACGAGCTATTATTTTTGCATTTGTTTAGGAGTAAGATAAGTGAAAACGGACATTTCTAATAAATAACAAATATTATAAGACTTATACAAACTCTCCGAAACCATCAAGACTAACGTAGCGGGGTGAACTACCTATTTGACATTTGAAAACAGTAAATCATTGTATCATGTGCGCGCGAGGTGGCTTTATGCACTCTGAAATAGGGTTCAAATTCAATTGTTTTACATACTCGATGCGGTTGGTAAATCTATTCCTCGCGAAAACTAAACCACTAAAGCGCACGTCTTTATGCGTACTGAAATAAGGTTTAAATTAAACTGTTTACACACATGTTTGCGGTGTGGAAATTTATCTGTTTCGTGTCGGTACTTACCTAGTTAGTAAAGTAAATTATGTATATACCTATATACCTTTTTGTTTATTCAGCCAAAGTTTATAAAAAAAAGTAGTCACCGCTGCAACGAAGAGCCGTGACAACTTTTTTTTCCCCCATTTTTTTTTACAAAATTATAGCTACATCTAATAAAAACTAACTATATTACAACTGTTTGAACACTAAATTGTATACAAGTATTATTATTTAACCACTCGACACGTGAAAATTCCAAAATAAAAAATAAATCTTACGTAAATAAACATAAACATTAAATTCGCGGCACACTGGTGTGCCGGCAGTGCTAGAGCGGTAATCAATTTAGGCTTAGCCAGTAACAGAACTTAGCGGGGGTGGCGGGATCGCAAAAATTTGGCACACGTCCGACCTCCAACACGTTCCGCTCGGGACTAAATGACACGGGGCGCGCTCATGAAACGACAAAATCACTTGATTTTGGAATTAGTGGGATACGTATTTTCATATTTCACATTATGACGGCCGATTTATATCACATTTTTTACGACCTTTATTGTGGTATAAGTTTTATTACTCAAAACCTTATATAACTCAAATGAAATGATAATTACATCTTGATTTTGACTTGTCTTTGCGATTTAATTGGATGCAGTAAAGTGCAAGTAATCGTGTATCGCACGGCCGAAATCGCAAGATCGAAGTGTGAAATATGTAATATATTTTTTTCAAAATTTAAATCCGTGTTGTTTACGAATAAAACACAATTTTACACAATGCAAAACAACGTTTTTCCAGAAAACCTGGCCTTAACTGGGTAACACGGTACTTCTTGGTAAGACTGGAGAAAGAAGTTTTAAAGCACTGAAACAAACCAACAGCGAAGGCAGTAAAACTAATTTCTAATATCTTAGGCTCGTTTTTGCCCTTTGAGTACGGAACCCTAAAAATTTCTTAATGAAATAAATAATAATGTAAGTTTATAATCCCATTTCTAGGGTTCTGTACCCAAATGGTAAAACGGGACCCTATTACTAAGCCTCCGCTGCCCGTCCGTCTGTCACTAGGCTGTATCTCACGAACCGTGATAGCTAGACAGTTGAAATTAACAACAACAAATAAGTACTAAAAACAGAATAAAATAAATATTTTAGTTGGGCTCCCATACAACAAACGTGATTTATTTGCTTTTTGTAGATAATGGTAAGGAACCCATCGTGCGCGAGTCCGACTCGCACTTGGCCGGTTTTTCCTAATGACGACAGAGTTGTAGAATTATAACCGTGACGTACCTATATCGATGAACGAGAGAACATTTTTCCATGAAGGTCAAGTTTACCCTTCAATCTAATTTATCTTTTCGCCAGATAGGTACTTGGAAAAATCGAGAATCGATTTGTTAGAACACAAACCATACCTACTCATACATATGTGTTTGTACGGAACCCTCGGTGCATGAGTCTCGCATTGGTCTGGTTTCTAATGGATATAGCCACTCGGGCCCAACATGTGAAAATTCCCTAATATAAAGTAAATCTTATGTATATGTAAATAAACATTAAATTCGCGATTAATTCGCGACACACCGGTGTGTCGCCGGGGCCGGACAGGATAGACAATATTAGTCATTGATCTGACAAGGAACGGACTGCACACTAATGATGAACTGCCAGCACTTACAGCTAATTCTATCGTTGAAATCCTTTTAGTTCCGCCTTTGTATTTCAATTATCTAATATAAACCGCGTCTGGCTGATAAAATGCTTCATTTAGTAGGTAGGGTTGAAAATGTGATAGTATTTATTAACTGCGCCCTTGGTCTCGTGGTAGCAAGTTGAACATGGGGGCGTCGGTTCGCTTTCCTACTGCTCATATAGCGTAACCATGAACAACCTAGCAACGAGAGTGTGGAAACAAAGTAAATTATGCGGTGTGCCGAAATTGTGCATGAAGGGTTGATTAAAAAAAAACTTTTTTACAAAAAAAATACAACCGACTTCGTAACAAAAAACACTACAAAGTATAAAAATGTAATAACTATAATTTCGGAAGTCGGTGTTTTTGGTTGTTTCTTCGTTTTTTGACACTTCCGAAATTATTAATTTATACTATGTAGTGTGTTTTGTATCGAAGTCGGTGGTATTAATTTAAAAGTTTTTTTTTTATTTTTCACTTTTTAGTGATTAGCTGTAACTAAACCCGACGCAAAAAGAATCATCAAGATCGGTTCATAAACAATGAAGTTATGCCCGAATAGATAACCCCAAAACCATGGTTGACTTGTACACATCTGCGTGCCCCTTCACAGCGTACTGGGCGTGATGTTATGTTATGAACTGGTGTAAACAATTATTAACAGACATGCGATTTCAGCAATTATCATTTATTGAAGAGTTCCGTTACCTATCTCCAAAGTTCTTCATCAGATGATCACCAAATTGAAATGGGACCCGTCCGGGAAGATACTCTTCCAGACAAAAAAGAATTATCAAAATCGGTTGACAATTGACTATAATATAAAATAAAAATCAGTCGAATTGAGAACCTACCCCTATTTTGGAAGTCGGTTAAAAATAAGTATCAAATGAAAGTCATTTCTTGAAATAAGGCTGTTGGTGGTGCAAAAAGCTCCTCAGCAACAAGGATTTAAGGTAAGTTATACGGACTATGTTGAATAGACGTTGAACAACAATAGACCCTCTATTGCACTTTCATCATATGAATAGACCTACAATATGTATTCAGCTCAGAATGGGCAACCTAGTTGCATGATTTATTTAATTAGGACAAACATAGCTATGGAGAGTTATCTTATCTACCAAAACAAATACTTTGATAGTCCGGATTAATGGAAAGGTCATTTCAGTCCTTGATATTAAATTATCATTTTACAAACCTGTTTTTTAAATAACCTATTTTTTGTTTTCTGCCTTTGCTGTCCCATTGCTGGGCAACGGCATCCCCCAAGTCTTTTTACATATTTTTGTTCTGGACCTTTCCTGGCCGTAGGCGTCTAGGACGTCTGGCCACCTCCTCCTAGGCCAACCTCGGCGGCACCGAAGCAGGGACTTTAATATCACTGAGAAATTACATCAGTTTATTGTTGACTGAGCAACCATAATGGGCAAGATTAAGTCACCTGGAATAAGGTGCCTAAGCATATTTCCTCAGGTTCTTACTTTCCAATAATATTCGTCTGTAGCGTTGCTTAGCAACAGGTAACACGGATCAAAGTAATCTAGACAAGCGGCAGCGTGTTCAGTCAAGTTTAAAAAAAATAAACTGTCGACTCAGCAGTCGTGTATTACACGAACCATTTCGAGCTACTTTTAAATTCATCTATTTAACCACTAACCACATCAATTCACGCGCCGTTCAATGAAAAAGCTGGAAACCAATTTTATTATACAAAGGAAAAACTCGGAAACCAGGAATTTATAAGATTTCAAATCAATCGATTTCGTTAGGTGACACTTAGTGCCTTTCAAAATTAAAAATAATATTCTGTTGTCTTTTTCGCAAGAGAATAACTTCCACGATGAAAAGTTGTTTTTATCGTTTTATAGGTACTTACGAATTATTTATAAAACTTAGACAACCGATAATAATACAAACTGCTCCTGACAACCCGGCTCAGCGGTCTGACATCATTGCGAACAATACAATCTTGCTACTTATATTATTTTGAAATAGGCACACGGCACGTTGCGGTGTGCGTGGGGTGGGAATAACGATAATGGCGTGCGCGAGCCACGCGGGGTAATGATATCCTATCAAAAACACAAAGTGAAAATGGTAGCCAAGTTCAATGCTAATAGGTATGAGTGATTATTGACTTTTGCGACAAAATTGAGATCTGTATGGGTGCCAAGTTCTGTAGATAATCCTGAAACAAAATAAAATTAAGGCTCAAGATTTGACTTGGCTAGTTTTTATAAAAATCAAATTTTTAGAAAAGTAAGATGTATATGTTGACCTTTCTATATAAAACTTATACAGGGTTATTTGTAAAACACCAACAACCTTTCAGTGGGTGAAAGTACTCATGATTATAAACAACTTTTGTTATGAGACCAATCCTGAAAAATCGAAAAATTTTGTATGAAACAGCCGATTTATTTTTTGATATTTCATTGTTGGTCCCATAGTAAAAGTTGTTTATAATCATGAGTACTTTTACCCACTGAAAGGTTGTTGGTGTTTTATGTGAAAACTCGTCTCCCATCGCGAATCTCGAGGCGTGAAACGCACCGGTCTAAATCAGCCTTTATATACAAAATAATATTAATTTCTTATGTGCGTTAACGACGAGCGATTATAAGAAATCATTGTTTATCTAATGAATGTGTCGGTGATAATCTGCTCGTATGAATTGCGAGGTGTTATTGTATTAATATTGATATCTAGAAGAAGCGATCAGTTGCTAAGCGTCAACTGGCTAGCGAAATTAGCCATGTTGACAATCTACCATCAATAACGCTAGTCTATACTTTCGGCGATGGGACTTATTACTTACGTTTTTTTAAGGGTTGGTCTGATCATGTTTGCGGATCAAACTTAGCCAGAGACGCACAGAATAGAGCATGCTGGAAGAAGAAAGGAGAAAGCTTTGCCCAGCCGTGGGATACAAACTTGGCTAGTAAAAAGTGTAGGTAGATAGTTATCACCATCGTTTATGTCAATTTATTAATGAAAATAGACATTTTTGAATACTATTTGTGTCTTTTCTCTACGCTTTTCCCAACTCTTGAAAGACGTGATCAAAAAAGGTGACGTGATCAGAAATAAACAGCCGAGGCCACTTCGACGATGACGAAAGACGAATCCTCTGTTTTGGTATTCGCAGTGAAATTAATCAGAATGAGCGGAGGAGCAAGAAAAATATAGTTTTACTCTATAGGAAGCTTGCGTGATATGTTAAATGCCTATTTAAAATTATGGTTTGAAGCGATTTTTTAAGGAACAAAAAGTTCTGTGGTTTATTTCTAGATCCAGAAGGTTCTAACTCTCGGTTTCTGTACTAAGCAAGTGAAGTTGAATATTTGTCAAAACGTACCTACGATAGCCTGAAAACCTATCAAAACTATTTATTAAAGCAGGATTTCACACTTTCCACTTAAAATATTCAGAAATCCGCCCTCAATCTACCACATAAAGAACGGTACAAAAAATGTTAAATGAATTTCCTTCTTCAATCCCCGACTAAGCAATGGTACCCCACCATTGACGCAGATCGACCACAAAACGAATCCTACCACAGCTGTACAGTGTTAAATGTGATAATCGTTCGAAGCTGAACATTGAATAAATATTAAATAAAATTTACAAATGAACTAGCCTGTTCAGGGTCCAGCGCTTTTTAATTAAAGCCACATCCACCGATTCGCAGGGGAAACTCATTAAGTACACTGAATATTATTTCACTCTTCAATGACGAATAAAGATTAAAAGGCTGCACTCATATTACATTAATTAAAATATTGTGAACACTGCGAGCCTGCCAGGGTTGCGGAATTTTTCGAAAGAGTCACCGCGGCGGATGGGTTTTATTCAGTAAGAGTCTGACACTCTCTTTCGCTCCAACTCAAAATGCGGTGGGCTATAGAAAACTCATTCAGCCTGTCTCAGACAGCTAATTAAGAGCATTTGGTACAATAATTTGTTGATAATTTTCGTTTAGTTTCTCGAGAGATTTCTTAGACCTATTTTAAACCTTGCAAAACAAGTCTCAAAGTTTGAATGAGTAAACTGAAAAATAAAAAGCCGTTATACGAAGTTTCGAAAACTGAGTGTAGTGAGGTTGTTTTCGACCAATATGTCCTTCAAAATTTCTGTATTTTTTTTTACCTCAAAATGACAATTCAATTATTCCACATTTCAGTGTCTTATTTATTGAATATTCTTCTTCCACTTTAATATTACTTATTACTTTTGCCTCTGCCTTACCCTTCGGCAAAACAGGCGTGATATTATATTTAATTATTCTTCACGCTGTATTGTTGGAATTATTTAGTATTAATTTAATTTTCAACAATCGCAACCGCATTGAACGGCGAAATAATCCGAACCAAATTATCGCAAATGAACGTTTTAAATTACTAGTGGCCCGCCCCGGCTTCGACCGGATGTATTTTTTTTTTCTTTTTTTTTTCATATAAACCGCGCCCTGGCGAAACAACGCCCGCGAAATAATTATCCAATATGGGTCAGTCGATTTTTGTACTGGGAAATATAAAATTATTTCAAAAAGTGTGGCTTCTATCCCGGTTTTACCCTACCTATTTCATAGATTTCCGATTCTCACATTTATTAAAATTGTTTATGGGTGTAAAACACTGAAACGAATAATTAATATTAAATCCAAAGGAGGCTGCTGTGCGGCCACAAAATAATATTTTCTCAAACATGATTGGAAATTTGAGCATATTTTGATAACCTTATTCAAGATAAATCGAAATTGCTGTAAGTACTGGCCAAGAACATGCGAGCAGCGGCCGGCAAAAGTTGTATGAAAATCCATAATAATAATATAGTTGTCGTGGTTTAGCGGCCAAATAAATTACATAGAAAACTCATTTCTGTCGTGTAATTTGAAAATGGAACGATCTTTTACTCCGAAACATGGCAACCAAGGAGGTAACTTATCAAAGGTTTTATTTAAATTTCGAACTGGCTTGCAAATAGAAAGCTGTTTATTGAAAAAATAACAAGAAATGAACACTTTAGCGCGGGTAAAATTATTGTTGTTCGTCATTGATTTTGAAAAGTACTTGTATTTGACAAAGTGAAGACAATGAGTGTGATGATTTCCGCGCATTATTTGAGAAAAGTACCTACTATAGCCTTGGCCACAACTAGGCAATGATGGACTTACGTATGTGTGCCTTGGCTTCGCCTCGGCCCACATTACACGTTCGTCCATCAATGCCTCTTTTGCTGGAAGCTGCAGTAGTGTACTCTAATTAAAACGAAATAAAAACTATGAAAGGGTTACACACAAAACAAAACTATACTAGGGACTTATATAAAAGCTGTGGATATAACTCCCCGCAAGGCTTTAACATTTAATAAATAAAATAAATAAATGCCCTGTTATGGAGCTGTAAATAATAAATTTAATGTTGTTGCACAGCAAAGGACCTTTTATGAAATTAAAAAAATAAATCCTTCCGATGGGGTGGTAAGCCCTCACACGATTCGCTCGTAGACAGTAAGCACCAAGTTGCACATGGAAATGGTTAAATCCCACTCTGGTATAAGCCCCGTGCAGTCGAAAAGGGGTTTTATTTTTAGCTCCAGTAGCCTGGCGGACTACGTAGCCGGAAACTAAAGATGTAAATAGGTACAGTCTGCAAAAACAATCGATTAACACTTTCGTTTTCTAAATCTATATTTGTTGAAATCAGAATGGAAGTAACATGTAAAAATATACCGTTTCGATACTTTATACTACATAGAGCATTTTATGCCAATTTAGATAAGTTAAAATAATAGTATTGTTAATCAATTTTTGTCGCTGACCGTACACGAACGATCGGATTTCCCTGCCCTGAAATTCGCTGCAATATGAACGGTTTGTAGACTAAAGCTTTTAGTGTTTCGACAACGATATTAAATAATTTTAGTTTCGTTCCCGAAGCCTTAAAAGGCTTAATTCTCAATTATGTTCATAATATAATGTTCCAGGTAAATTAACTTTGCAGTCTCTTCCGGAAATATGAAATAGTACTCCACGGACTACCGGTGTTAATTAATTTTTTAATTTGCTGTCAAATCCTTACAAAGGTTGTCTAAAAGATTGCAGATTTTTAAGCTCTCGTTGTAATTTGTTATGGTGTACAGTGAAGACTATTTCTATCTATCTATTTGTCAAATCAAACAGCCGGTGTATTCTGTCATCATTTCACCGTGTACAACTTAGGGCTGATTTATAGATAATGTGTATCTGGGGAATTAAATTGGCGGTTTGATAGCTTTTGTATAGTAAATCTGTCAAAAATTTTAAAAAATCAGCCCTTAGGTGGTGTGAACAAGAAGTGAACTGCCATTCCATCAAGTTTGTATGGATTTACAGCCCATTTTATATTCACTTCACCTAAACTGAGATATTTACAGAATCACTCTACAGATTATACTACAACTATGTGATTCTATAGTCATTTAAGTTGAGTAGTGTCACATAACACGTTTATGACTACAATATAATTGCTGGCGACCCGTGTAGACAGCGGAAAAAAGCGGAACAATGGCATCTGACTAAGTTATTTTAATTGCTTTTAATTAATGCAGTTTGTACACGCGTAGTCTTTGAGATGAGAAGATGTCAACGATACCAAGTGGTTTGCTTGGCAGACATCATTTACATTCCGGTTAGATTAAATAAATAAAGTTCAAAAGGTATTGTCACAGACACAGGAAGAAAAAGAGGTCGTACACGCCACAAAACATTGTGAGTATAGGTACTACCCCAATGCTAGATTATGTCATGTCAATTGTTTTTGTATCGAGATCCTACTCTGTTGTGGGATTTATAAGTTACTAGTTGTAGACCGCGACTTCGTTCGCGTAGTTGACGGTTTCAAAGAACAAAGTCTTTCTTATAAAGTTCGGTTTACCATTTTCCCCCTTAAAGTTGCAGTTTCCAAAATCCCATTCTAAACGTTATAAAATAAACCTTTTAGTCCCAATTTCAGCTTTCTGTGCTTGGTTGCGCTAAGTCTGCCAGAAAAACCGATTATGTATAGGTATATAGGTTTGTGATATTTGATGAGCAATAAAAGAGTTAGCTAGAGATGTTCCTCTAACCCGCAGGAATTATTCATGATGTTTTTATTTTAATCAGAATGAGAAAATGAACACTACGCAAAAATAAATACCATAATGCTTTTTGAAGGTTTGGGCCCTGGCTTGAGGCTTTAATAATGTTGCTTATAATTTTTTTCCGGGTATTATATCTAGTTGTCAGTCAAAGAGACGATTAATTTAAAAAATTAAGCTGTTCCTTACGACGGTACCTAATAGTAAAGAGCAGTTTGCCATATCTAGTGTTTCCCAGCTCTGTGCAGGTACAAATACAATTAACAGAGCCTCACGTTTCTTAGGGATATTGATATCCGAGGTGTATTTTCTGGATATATTTTATTTTTGTCTAGTAAAAAAGTAATAAATAATGGAGTACTAGGTGCAGCGAGCGATTTTTTATTTTTCTACGGGTTTTATAAGACTCGCTATCCGCGTCTGTGGCTCATCCCGGGAAGGGATGGGCCACGGTCGCGGATAGCGAATCTAATTTAAGCTAATTTAGCGCTTCTGGTAACTAGATAGGCTCGTATTCCTATTTCAAGACTGCTTGGTTGATAATGTCCGAGATTTGAGTCCGAAATTATTCAGGTGAACGTTCAAAATCTGTTGAATGATTTCGGTTTTGCTTTTAATTGTGCATGTATATCATTCTTCACACGCGTGTAGTGGCCAGCAAGTAAATAAATAAATTACAACAACATACCAAGATAAATTAGGGAACTCCCTTAAATGGCTGGTTGGTAATTGTTTTATAGTGTTAAAGAATTAGTCCAGTCAAATAAGGGTTTTCATCTCGGAGTGAGAGATAATAAGCTGGAAATTCGTATAAACCATCATTTTGGCGTTTTAAATGTTATGTCAAAAGTCGAATACGGCGATGTTGACAGTACCTACAGTAGCGTCCTGCATTTTATGAGTAACATTTTTTTTTGGGCACCATTTTGAGAATATAAATAGCCTATGTCACTATCACAATTCTGACGAATTCAACGACACTTCATATGTCAAAATCCGTCCAGCCGTTTGGGCTGTAGGGCGTACCAGAGAAATAAATATAGGTACCAAACAAACATACATACACACATATATATACGCTCGAAAAACATTACCCTCCTTCTGACGCAGTCGGGTAAAAAGTCGAGACTAATCAGGGTTGTCGCATCCACTTAAAATTGTGCTAATTAACGTGAAAGTTAACGATGTCGTTCACGCTTCACGACATGTATGAAACTCATAGGTGCAAAGAACCTGCTGAAGTAGAAGAAACTTGGTAGGCACTATATATACGCTGTATTTTTTTTTAAAAACGTACTGTAAACATTACGATTTACAGTACGTTTTAAAAAAAAATACAGCGTTTAAAAAAACTTATCTTCTGGAACGGGTGAGATAGTCCTATCGCATACAGCCGTCATTAATGCTCAAGATATGGTGAAAATAAAACTCAATTAGATACCTTATACACCTATATTATAAGCATGACCGCTGAGCGCAAGTTTGGTCGTCATAGCCATAGTCAGAAAATTTCACGGGCTGTCAATTTCTATGAGCAGTGACACTCACTGACAAGCTTGTGTATAAAAAGTTATAAGTATGACAATGCTGTATTAAATCTAGCTTACGTCATATCATAACACAACGAGTTATGTAGAAAATCAACTGCAAACGAAGCTGTCAGGACAAACACAATAATGTGACAAGCTCGTGTCAGGGGGTCTACTCTCTAAACCCGAAGTCCGTAGTTTCAGCCTTAGTGTTTTCTACTCCGTATCACCTATGGACTTACGATTAGTCCCGTACCCGAACTAAGAACAATATTGTCAAATCGTGTTGTCATTCATTCGGTACTAATCGTAAGTCCATAGGTGATACGGAGTAGAAAATGCCAAACACTAAGGCCGAAACTACGGACTTCGGGCGTAGAGAGTAGACCCTCACATTATTGTGCTGTCTAGTTGTGATGACGTAGGCTAGAATAGATTCGTGTGATTAGTGAATCTCTCGCCACGCACACTCTGTCACATTATTGTGAACCTAGCTTCAAGCAGAAGCGGTTGTCAATTCCTATAGGTGTACAGGGACAAAGATCCATAAAAATCGCTTTCAGACGAAAAAGCAGCCGTGTGTGATCGGCCCTAAACTGTTGTCATAGGAATACCTATACCAGATTTTTCTTTGGTTTTCTAGTATTGAAGCAACAGGGCCCTATTTGGCTTTATACGACTCTTTATAGAGCGGATTTCACCAATGAAAATGAACGCGATCAGTACATCTTAACTGCAATCAAGAGCTGACAGCAGTTTCATTGGTGAAATTCGCCCTTAGTCTTGTGTAAACAACCAAAATTTTGGGAAAAGCTGAGTTTAAAGCTTCATTAAAATAAATTAATAACATGTTGAATATAAAGACGTAGTAGACGTATTTATAAATGAAAGAGTCCTTTAAGAGAAACTACTGGAAATGTTTATTTAAAATTCTATCTGACGAATAAAATTAATCCGCCTTTGTACTCGTACCTACATGAGTTGGTACGAGAGGCTTGCTTTTCATGATAAAAATGTTTTTCATTTTAAATAAGTAAATAGGTAAGAAATATTATTCCAATAAATGTTTTTATAAATACCTACCTTTCTGATGGAAAAGTCTTATGATTATATTTTTGCAATCGTATTGAAACGATTTATTTTTTGTTAGAGGTGGATTTGCTCTTGACTCTAGTCTAGGTCAGAGGTGACAGAGACAAAGTCAATGACAGAGTAACCTTACCTAGAAAAAAAGGAAAAAAAAATGAATTATGGAGTTTCTTTGAAAAAAGCTTTACCAAGAACCGTCTAACATTAAAAGGTTTTGAATTCATCTGTAATTTCTCAGCAACAGCCCGAAATCTGGATTTGTGTCCGAATGATGGCAATGGAATGGTGGAATAGGCTCGCCCAGTTCTGGTGAAGTCCAATTTAAAGTATCTAGCGTTGGACTTCAAAGTAACTGACGAACTGGACACCTTCGGGAAATACAGGATTGATGTAATGTTATAGATATAAGATAGCTAATAAGATATTTGACTATCGATCAAAAATGAACACGAATGAATGTGGAAGCATAACTAAATTTGGTGGAAAATAGAGAAGCTACACGCTTTTGAAGTTTATGTTCTAACCTTGTTAATTGTAATGTTGTTGGTACATAATAGATGGCGCAAACTCACTAACTTGCGAGTAACGTCCCACACAAGTTTTATCTCAGTTTACCATAGTTTTAAAAACGTTTAAAGCGTCTAGTCTTTTCTTTAAATTTTAAGAAATGTAATTTAAAACCCTATTCTGGAAACTTAAAATCCTCTTTGATTTGAATACTTAGTACAAAAACTAATGCCAGTCTAGAACGATTTCAATCTTATCGGGTCGCAGTCGGTTCAAGAGATCAAGAGGCAGACCCTCTTAAATCTGCGTCCGCTGGAACATTGCTCGCCCACACGTAGGGCGCATTGTTGAGTACGTACGTACTCAACAATGCGCCCGGGCCATGCCCGGCATTGTACAGCGCCCATCATGTGAGACCTAGTCCGGGCTAGATGCTTCAGTTCGGGCTAGATGCTTCACAAATATGTATACGGAGCAATATTGACCTACGTACCAATATTCCACGATCGTAGGTACTGGGTGTTCGCCGTGTGCGAAGCAAGGAGGGACGCATATAGAAAGACAAGGTAGATATTATTACTGATTATTTGGACTACATGCGCATAGGAACAAAGACGGTTAGAACTGTACATATTAGGTTTATTTTAATTTTCATACGATACGTATGCGAATCCTTCACATACGAGAATTTCCTCTCTGATTACACAAGGATTTTACAATCTGACAATATAAGGCTTTCTGAAAAATGTGATACATTATGTTTTAGAACACTCAAATAAACTGTTTTACTAACACTGGACTAGGGACAAGTAAACAGCTTTTCTAGGACCATAAAGGTACGAGAAGACCATATAACGAGAAATTTAATTCATTGGCAATATTTCAAGGAATAAGTTTGAAAAAAAAATTAAAATTGAATTGGGTGACCATCTTAACAAACAAAGACTCCTCCGAGACTCGGAAAGCACGTTAAGCCGCTGGTCCCGGCTGTTAATTGTTGATCTTTGGCAGTCGTTACGGATTGTCAGAAGCCAGAAAGTCTGATCCCTGTCTTGCCAAGAAGTACCGTGTTACCCAGTTGGTGAGTTGTGGAGGTCTGGTAGGCCTGGTCAACGCAAAATATTGGTAGTCAGCTGAATCCGGTTTAACTGGAAGCCGACCCCAATACAGGTACCTAGATGGAGAAAGGCTAGGCAGTTTTTTTTAGAGATTTGATAATAGGTACATAAGTACAGAATATACTTGGTAGTAAAGTTATATTATATGTGAAATGTGTAATGGTTGGAGTTACAAATAAATAATAATCATACATAATTCGCTCTTGGTAAAGCTCAAAGAGAAACTGTATTTGTATTATACAAATACGGTTTTTCCAGACAGGAAAACTATAAGGCCTCGTTTACGGAGACGCGGGGCGTCGCGAGTCGCGAGCGGTGTGGCACCTCTCGCCGCATCGGAATTTTTTTCTTAATAACAGATAGGCGCGTGCACCGGCTAACAACATCACAAGCGCAAACACAAACATACGACGGCAATGCACGCCGCGGTTGTAACTAAAACGTTTGTGCATGGTAAACGTTTTACCATGAAAGGAAAATTGCAGGAATAGCTGGTCGCAATGCTGCGTGCGACGAGGTGATACCGTTCCAGCTGTATTTCAAGCAAACGCGTGTAAAATCGCTTCTCCGTAAACGCTCTCATTAAACGCCATAAGTTTGAATACATTGCGAGTCGCGTCGCCACGCCCCGCGTCTCCGTAAACGCACCCTAATAGTTCCGCTGTCTGTACAGGCATCTCTTTTGCCGTGTTTGCATTTATTTACTTTACATTATTTACTTTGGTATCACAGAGCACTATCTCGGCCGATGCTAGAGAAGGCAAAACTTGCCATAGATGTAAGCCAAACTTATCAGCGAGACGTTTGATCGTAGAAATTGATGGCACGGAGTACCTAATCCGTCTATGTGAACCGAAACGTGTGTTCAGCGCGGGCGACACGAGCGAGTATATTAAAATACTATGTGCTGCCCGCGGCTCTGCGCGTTTATAAGTAAGTACCTACTTCCCCCTTTATTAATTATAGCCTACTAGCTTTAGCCCGAGGCTTCGCTCGTATTTAAATAGCCTATAACCGTGTCCACAGTCCCTAGGTATTTCTGTACCAAAATTCATTCAATGTCGGCGTAAAACCGTTACAAACATACAAACAAGATACTCACTTTCGCATCAATAAGTTAGGATATGTTATTTTGTTGCTAAGTTATATACTTAACTATAAAGTTTCAAGATCCGATCCGAAACAGTTAAAAACATCCATACAACCGTTCATCCATCCACACAAACTTTCGTGTTTTAATCGTGGTAGGAATAGTACGCCTCTGGTCACTAATATGACCTGCCAATACCGTCATTATTCCGTTGTGAAAACGACTAATTCAGAAAAAAAAACAACTTCTAAAAAAACACTAAGTATAAAGTACAAAATAACTCTAATTTTGGAAGTCGGTGATTTTGTACTTTGTTTTTTTTGGAAGTCGGTTTTTTTTGTGAAAAACTTTTTTATTTTCCACTTTTTAGTGGTACACCCCCACACCTAACAACACACCACTGGAAAGTCACAAGAAAGCAAAATACGCAATTTCGTATACATGGATGATTTTTCCACATGTCTTTTCCAGCTATTTAGATTTAAAAACTACTGAACCGATTTCGATAAAATTTCAATGGGACCAATCGAGAAGTAAACCTACACTTTTACATGAAACAAGATTTTTTCAAAACGGTTCTTAAATGACGAAGATAATATGAGGTAACAAACACAAAAATTGAGAAACTCCTCCTTTTTTTGAAGTCGGTTAAAAAAGATTGTGCAATACATCTTGTACATCTCCGTATCCCTCCAAAACCGGAATCAAGATGGTTCTAAAACGTCACAGTACCCCTGCAATCATAACGTGAGGCACGAATTTGATAGAGTCATCGAGTCTTTTGTTTGCCCGCAAGACAATTCCGTGATCTGTGGTTGATATCATGAGCAATGGCGGCCTGTTTGTATTTTGCTTCATTTGGTTACAAATATCCCTGCAATGCAATACTGTGCATATTTACACTGTGGTAAACATTAAAATAAACCCACATAAGTCGTGCCTTTGATCACAGAGCGCGTGTTTATTTTTTATTAATTGATTGACTCGTATTTGCCCGCTGTATCGCGCATCGTTCGCCTTTGACGAACGATGCTGCATGTTTCCATTTGGTATATTATTGGCATGTTACACTTCTTTTTTTTTAAGGATGGAAAATCGTCAAATGACTCCTTCCGCTGTGGGCGGAGAGGACGGGAGTGTCAGACTTATACAGACTAAAACCCATCCGTGTTCCTCCTAATGCCATTTGCGTTCCAGGGCCGCGATGACTCTTTCGAACAAATTCCGCTACCCTGGCAGAACCTACGCTTATGCCCGTTTTTGACCGACACTTGGTCACACTGAAATGAATGTGTAAATAAAAATGCACCTGATTATTCAACATCTCACACACACATACATGATAAAATGCTTCTTTATCGTCTTTCCGAACAGCATGAGTTTTGTGAAAGATATGTCTTACCGGGATACTTGTAATGAATTTTATTTTAATCAACTCTTAAGTTTCTTAAGGGAATTAGGTAGCTGGGACGGACTGAACACAGAAGACGTGAGAGTGGTTGTGGAGCTGCTTAGGTCCAACAGTGGGCTCCAAGAGGCAGAGATAATGGAAGAAATATTTATTAACAACTAGCTTTCGCCTGCGGCTTCACTCTCGTCACTGGCTACCTATCTACCTACCCTACCTAACCTACCCATTTATTTGTTTTTTTTTTTAACCCTGTATTCTGGCGAACCAAACAAAAATTTTTTTCAAATCGCTAAGTCGTTCTCAAGTTATGCGCGTAGGTACATACATTTCGGCGATTCATTTTTAGGGTTCTGTACCCAAAAGGTAAAAACGGGACCCTATTATTAAGACTCCGCTGTCCGTCTGTCTGTCTGTCACCAGGCTGTATCTCATGAACCGTGATAGTTACACAGTTGACATTTTCACAGATTTTTTTTTCATTTGTATTTCTATTGCCGTTATAACAACAAATACTAAAAACCAGAATAAAATAAATATTTAAGGGGGCTCCCATCGGTAGGGGGCTGAAATGGAGTGCCAGTAATGGCCCCGTTTCGCCTCCTCCAGACGAACGTTAGTCGCTGCGCCTCTCAGGAACTGACGCTCCTGAGCTAGGCGCAGTGACTGACGCCTGCGGACAGCGAGCAATGGGTAGCTCGCTGTCCGATCAGGTCAGGCCAGAGTCGACGGCGCGTTTCACTCCAAACGCGCCGTAAAGAGCAGTCAGCAACGGAGACGGAGCCCGCCAGGGCCAGAGCCTGCCAGGGTTGCGGAATATGTTCGAAAAAGTTACCGCGGCCCTGGGAAGAAAGGCACTAGGAGGACTAAGGGTGGGTTTTAGTCAGTAAAAGTCTGACACTTCCTGCCGCTCCACCCAGAGCGGGAGGGGTCATTTGATGATTTCCCATCTTCTAAAAAAAAAAAAAAGGGGGCTCCCATACAACAAATGTGATTTTTTTGCTCGATATTGATAACGGCCTGCCATTTCCAAACTGTATAACCGCTTCCAGTATAACCATATGCAGCTGGGTACCAGTAGTAGGTTCTTTTACATAGGGCGACTGCTGATATCCCTTGGCACGACCGATGTCAGATTTGTTGGCTTCTACAGTGGCGACTATCCGTAACGACTGTCCAAGATCTACAAATGATATCATCCCTTGGTGCCTATTTGGCCTAGCTCTGTTCTGTCTCCTGCTTGATAAGGAGGGAAGTTGAAATTTAATTTTTTACTACCCCTCCGCTGTTATTTTCTGATTTATTTTGTTGCGGGATCCAAGACAGAACAATTGAATCGTTTCTCCGGGACTCGTCGAGCTTCATTGACTTGGCGTTTTTCTGGTGGCGCCACAGTTGATTCTGGCTTTCAGGAGTTGCAGTGGTTTGGGAATGTGTGGCGGTCTTGTCCCAAAAAAAAAATAGCCTTTTAGAAGGTGCTTTCCTTAAAACCTTGTCTAAATAACAGCTACGATTTTTATAATCGTGATATGAATCCGCTTTAACTTTACGAACTTCCTCTCAAAATTGTTTGCGGTTGAATTTTCACAAAATACTTCATGCACACTTCACTTAAGTTAACATGACAGTGAGATGTTGTCAGATTAGACGGCAGGTTTGTTGAGAACGCCATGAAACGAGCATGTCTACAGCTGCACGAGACAAGTTTTGATGATGAAAGTTTTCACGTCGTGCTTGTAACCGACGCACGCTGCATTGTGTTAAGAACATTTTCAAACCAACGCGAGTTAAAATAAGTTGTAGGTACTTGTAGTTGGACGTACTGGTTCAGGGTAGTGTTTTAGTTGATCTCGGTTTATGGATTACGCCAAACGTTGTTTAGTTACTTGATGTTTCACTTAGGGAGACGCGAAATGAGCGAGAAAATAATTTAACTTTGTGACGGGTTTTTTTTGTGACAAGTCCTCCGCACTACTTACCTACAAGTCGTGACGCTGCGGAGAAAAGTCAACTTTCTTAGATCTTCCGCAACGAAATTAATCAGAAAACAACAGTGGAGGAGTAAGAAAACCCAAATTTCGTTTCATAAAGCAGGAGACAGAACAGATATCTGTTCTAGCTGTGTACCAGCCTGAGATTTAGGCACCAACGGACATTTACAACTATAAAATAAAAAAATAAAAAAAAATGTCGCTAGTTTATACATTTGTCTTATACTAATCTAACTTAAACATCGTATTCATGTATTGCACAAAAGGTACTGCTACTGATTCCCAAACTAAGCTTGAGCTTGTATTTTGGGTAACTGGGGTAAGCCGAGTTGCTAAGCACCACGGATTAAAAATGAACACTGTTATTTAGAGTTAATTTGATAGGTACATCATGTTTCTGCTCCTGTTCCATGTTACAATGTTGGGGACGGCGCAACACGTGTTTTTCTTTCTTTCCCCCCTGTCTACCGTCACACTGTTATGCACTCGCTTTTCTTTTTTATCATTCCTTACATAATCCATCCATCTTTTATCTGGCCTTTCTCTCCAACTCTATCAACACTAGGTAGGTAGGTATGTACGTATGTATGATTTTATGTACTTAGAATAAGCAATTATTTTGGCGACAGAACGCTTGATAAAAAAGTAAATAGGTACCAAACCTTCTCAATCAATAACCAGCAGATTTATGAAGTCTGAATAAAATAAAATAAGGTTTTCTTTCTCAGGGATTTGTAGACTGTGCTCTTAGCAAAGCGGTTTACAGGTTTCTGAGGGAAAAAATAAGTAGGTTATTGGAAAAATAAATATTTATAAGCAGGCTTAAAAACGTTTGATCCATTACTTATTTTACTTGACTTAGTTCAAATACTGTTTTAAGAGATTCAAATTCTCCATACAAATGAATAATGAATCTGCTTATCAGTATTTTAGCTAAGTGATGGTTATAAAGTTTTTATGAATACAGCAGTAAGTGTCCGCGCTACTGCCTTTAGTTCAATATTATTACGGTTTGTTCCGTTTTCACAGACAAACCGTTTTGTCTCATGTAAGATTTTAATAAACTTTGTATTTGATTCATAAAGGAGACGGAACCGCTGCCATACAATCTTGGGCCTAAATGTATAAGGATGAGAGTGGTGTCAATCAATAGATTATATATATTATCACCAATCTCTGAAAATTCTGCGGATTTTGGCAATCTGAGAGCAGAGATAGAAGAGATTTAGTATGATAATGCGCCTACATTACAACATGTAGTGGAACAATGCCCAAAAAGAAGTTTTTACTAAAAAATACACTGGCTGGTATCATCAACCTATCTTTTTTAAATATCCTTGCCAGCAGGAAATATGTCGTGTCATAAATAAGTTCTGTCATTATGATTTCTCAGTGTTCATCAACAACAATTTGTTATTGATGAACACTGACAAATCATAATGACATTAATTATTAATATTCTGTCAACCAAACTGCTGTTTGACATAAAACAATCAACTTTTCTAAAGAATACGTCATTAAAATGCTAAGGAAGCAACATTGTGGCAGGTTATTCGCGACCTAAACTGTTTTTTAGATAACTCGTCTTCTAGACTGTGAATTGTGCAATTTTTTTGTATTTTGAAATAGAAAATAATAACTATTTTTTTAAACCATATCTCAATTCTTTACGTTTGGGCCCATTAGTTTCCGTCTCTAATATCATGCAATCTAATAAACTTCGGAAAAGTGTTAAAACTACCTGTCTTCCTTTTAAATCTTTTTACAAAAAAAATATGAATCAAGCTAAACATAGACAACTAAGTAACTGTAAACAAGACGAAACAAAACTACGACCGAATGCGTTAAAAGTACCTACCTCTGCTTTATCTCATGTTTCCATCCGATGTATTCAGCTGGATGCACTCAGGAATTTCTATTTGCTGCACATGGAATAACGTCGTATGCATCAGTTTCAATTCAACATACGACCATATTCCAGTGTAATCTCCGTGAGGGTAGGTTCTCCTCACAATGATTCACTAAAGGCGGTGCAACATAAGTCCTACCTACCGGTATGATTGAATTGTTAGATATGAGAGCGAAACAAAAGAGTTCGTTTGCGAACGTGTATCTGGTGTTTGTTGTGAAACGAGCATGTGACAGGGTTCGGTATCTGCGAGGTTTATTCCAATTTAAGCAGCGGGTAAACAAGAGCACGGGTACTTGCATGTGTAACACACGCTTGCACGTGTTACGTAAGTCTTAGTGTAACGCGACGAGCTTATATATTCTATACGTGTTGGGTGGAACTTCAGAGCTGTGGGCCTCGTAAATATGACATAATAAATGTTATTTTTCGACGGCACAGGTTACTTTTTCGAGTAGGTACTTAACAGAAAAGAAAACAAAACAGTAATATTTAGGAGAAAGAGGCGTACCCAAATAAATAGTTTAAGATCAACTTGGAATGATTTCTCCGAGGAAAAACCAAAAATCAGTTCGGAAAATTGTAATTAATTAAATAACTGATTGAAAGTCGCAGAAATAAATTATGATTTACATGAATATGTTTTCGGATTTAGTTCCTTCATCGTCCATGTTAACAAGCCTTGATCATCATCATATCAGCCGAAAGACGTTCACTGCTGGACATAGGCCTCCCCCATAACGGGTTTGCCATAATCGCCATGCTTGGCAGGCGGATTGGCGATCGCAGTGTAGCTGTAGCAATGTCCCTACTACACAGAATGCTGCTGCCCATTTTCTAATGAGTCCCTTTGTCGCCTCTTACGACACCGACACGCACGTCAGACACCATACGGAACAAAGAAATTCAAAAGAAAATACAAGCCTTTATATAACAAAGAAATTGTTTGACGTAGGAAATTTTACATTTTAAGAATAGAAAACTAAACAAAGACTTTTATTTCGAAACACTAGGTACTTCTTGAAATTTCGGCATAGGAAAATGTATGTATCATATTTTTTATGTACTAAATAGGGATAGAAACGTCCAGAGTTATGTAAAACTTTACTGTCGTTCCAACATGACGCTTTATGAAAACATTTCTGTAAACAATCATGTAACCACCACCCACACCCACCATTTCAGTCTATCATTTTATTAAGTATTTATTATTTGTTTACCTAGAGAGTAAGGGTATTACGTTGCGTCTCTCAGTTTTTTTCCATGACGTAATAGAATTTTCTCGATATTTTATGTCTATTTACTCATCTCTGACTAGTTTTTGTGGAGCTTGTTTTCGTGGAGTATCATCCCACAGGTGCATAATCAGATATAATAAGTAAAATATGGAACAGAAAGAGTGTTGTGCTTTATTATCAGTGACAGAATTTTCTAAATTACGAAAATTATGTCAATAATATTTTGCGAATATTGTATATCAGGCTGCTGTCTGAATCAGAAGTTTCTCCTGTCAGTAACTACATATCAACAAACAAAAAGTAAATCTTTATAATATAAATGGTAAAGAGAGCTGTCACGTTGTGTGGTCCCGGCTTAATTAATTGTGTAGATAAGTTAATAATCCTGCGATTAATGAGTACTTAAGCGAATTCTTTAATCAGCGTGGGCCACGCATTCCGATTATTTAGGGAGGATCTGAGTACACAGTAATAAAATTAATTTGTAGATAAGTACATACTATCTACCTGGACGTAAATGGTTTAAATTATAGCCGATGAGAGCAAGATGTACCCAGAATGTTGTCATAGAAGGTAAATAGCATAAAATGATTTGGAATCTCTTTGCTTAACAAACAGATTAACTGCAACGTCTAAGGTCTATGTGTTCGGTAGCCTATACCTGCTCTTTATTTTTTATTGTTTTTTTTTACAAATATGGTTGTGTTCTACATTATTATGATAGTTAAGTTACAATTTAATCATGAAATAAGCAGGCAAGAGAGGTTTTGGCGTGGTATCGTCTTTACGTTACCTCTTTTTTTTAATGGATAGGTACAATAAATACCTAAGTACTACTACTACTAGTACTAGTGATTTTTGTTATTCCTAATTACCAGAGATCGGAATAAGTTTTCAATGGTCATGTTTATGATTCCGGGATTTTAGAGGAGGTATTATCATCTCTATGTTACTTACTTCTTCGAACTTCAGGTAAATATAGTCTACCTATTCTGATCTCTGGTAATTACAGATAAAAAAATTACTGACATTGAGTTTTTAGTCATCTTCTACTTTTGTGTATTAAAATTATTAAATGTAGGTTCCTTAATCCAAATTCTACATAAAATAAACCCCTATCTCATCAATTTAATATAAGTACCAACTAACCTGTTGGAAGAAAGGTTTAAACAATAGAATATAATAGAAAACAATAGAATATAAGAAAAAAATTTATTCGACACAGACAACCCAATAGCAAATAATATGACATAACAATAAAATTTCAGTAAAATTGTGCTGAGCGTGTCCATACCGAAAAGGTTACCATATCAGCATTTGCTGGGCGTCAGACCCAGCGCTGGTTTTCAGTTAGCACCCCGCAGTGACACACGGACGGGGGTTAATAAAATAGATACCTATTTTAATATTAATAATAAATAATGTTTTAGAATATATTAATAAGAAATATAAAATAATGTTTTTTTTTTCAATGTGTGCTACACTGTTTTGAGAAAAAACTGTGTGTTTGATGCGTGTTAGAACCTATTTACAACGTAACAGCTTTCTCAACAAACTCAACCCACAAATGTTTCATCGTAGCTACAATGGATTTGTTTTCAATTTATTATAGTCTGGCAAGGTGTGGACATTTTTTTTTTAAAAGATTAGGTCATTATTTAAAAGTCATCATCATCTGCTTAGCCTTTTTCCCAACCAAATTGGGGTCGGCTCCCAGTCAAACAGCTGAATACCAGTATTTTACGAGGAGCGGCTGCCTACCAGACCCAATAACAATAACAACCCATTAACTGGGTAACACGGTACTTCTTGGCGAGACTGGTCTCAGATTTTCTGGCTTCTGACAATCCATGACGACTGCCAAAGATTTACAAATGACAGTTGGAACCAACGACTTAATGTGCTTTTCGAGGCACGGAGGAGTCTCGGTATGTTAATATGGTCACCCATCCACAGACCAACCTCGGCAAGCGTTTAACTTAGCTTAACCTTGAAGATTGGTCCGTGCGGCTGTTATAATTTAGCATTTTTTTAAAGTGTAGTAGTAGTAATGGAGTTGAATGCCGGTTCTTCTCTGTAAGAAGCGACCAATTGGAAACTTGAACACAAAAGACTATGTGGAAATATAAAATACTAGCTTTTGCCCGCGACTCCGCCCGCGTGGTTTCGGTTATCGCGTAAAAAAGTAGCCTATGTCCTTCTCCATATCCCAGGGTATATATTTGCCAAATTTCATGACGATCCGTTCAGCCGTTTTAGCGTGAAAGCGTAACAGACAGACAGAGTTACTTTCGCTTTATACATATATTATCATAGTCGGAATTGTGTATATATATATGTCGTAGGATAATTTGATACTTCGAATCTTCGCGGAAATCCTAGGGGTTTTGCGAAAACGCGGATAATTAGACATAGGCGAAAAATTATCAAATCTTACTGGACAAAGTCAGGATTTTTGCGAAAAAAAAAATAACCACGAAGGTGATCCCCTTCTAACCTAACCTGTCCGAGTCGGGGTGCCCTAATTGATAATTTTTCGCCTATGTCTAATTATCCGCGTTTTCGCAAAACCCCTAGGATTTCCGCGAAGATTCGAAGTATCAAATTATCCTACGACATATATATCATATGCTGCGTGTAACAGCTTTCGATACAACAACGCTCAGTAATGTCTCACCTAATCATCAGTGTATTACTACAATCCCCTTATCAATCCCTAACACTTGAACACCTAGCACGGGTGATAGCTGATAGCACAGATAAAGTTATTTCAACAGGACACCGGTTATCTATTTCATCCGATTATGCCAACGAAATTGTTCTAATCAAGACGTCTTTACTTTTTTATCTAAACGCATTTACGTAAAATTATACCTAAACTTTGTATTTTGTTCTTGCATAATTAATTTGAAAAATTGTTTATGCTGATAGCACAAAACTGATATCATATTTGATTGCTAATAGCAGAATTATTACAATACGTATCAGTTTTTGTTTGGCAAGTATTTTATAAGTCCTTAAAAATGATGTAATTCGGTCCTATACTGAACGCGATCGACTAATTTCAGATATAACTTTACGTTTAAGAGATATAAGTGTCATTAGAATACAATAATTACACATAGAGCAGTAAACAAGAAGAGCAGCTCGTAGATAAACAATAACAGCCGCACGGGTCGACCTTCAAGGTTAAGCAACGCTTACCGAGGTCGGTCTGCGGATTGGTGACCCTCTGTCACATACCGAGACTCCGCCATGCCTCGGAAACGTAAACCCGTTGGTCGCAGCTGTCATTTGTAGATCTTTGACAAATCTAACACCAGTTTTGCCAAGGGTATCGCATTACCCAGTTACTGGGTTGTGGACATCCGATATAATTGGTAGCTTACCAATATAATTGGGAATAGGCTAGCTTGGCAGATTGACTGAGAACAGTAAACTGTTACAATTTTTTACGTTAAAAAAAAAATACAATTATAAAAAAACGTACGTAAGTACAGGAACGCGATGAAGCCGTACCTATATGTGAAAGATGTTGTAGCACTGTTGGTTTCAAGGGGTTACTCCCAAAGTACCCGATCCCAGACGACCCCGAAAACGATAAATACAATTTACATTTATTTTTGGGGTTCCGTACCCAAAGGGCAAAAACGGGACCCTATCACTAAGACTCTGCTGTTCGTCTGTCTGTCTGTCTGTCACCAGGCTGTATCACATGAACCGTGGTAGCTAGACGGTTGAAATTTTCACAGATTAGTATGTATTTCTGTTGCCGCTATATCAACAAATACTAAAAACCGAATAAAATAAATGGGGCTCCAATACAACAAACGTGTTTTTTTTTTATAGATATAATGGTACGGAACCCTTCGTGTTTTTTCATTTTTTTCTGATCTTTAAAGTTAAGTACTTACCTATTATAATTTTAGTAAGTAAGTAGGTAAAATAATTTTATTTAACATCATCTGCCAACGGTACTTTTAAGCTAAAAGGGACTAAAAATAAATCGGAGTCGTCCGGGCCGGGGTCGTCTGGGATCGGGGTACGTCGTGAGTAACTCGTTTCAAGGTGGCAGACGCGACTGCCGAGCGTAGGTTTAATTCAAGGGCAAAATTTTCCACTGAGTGTTTCTATTTGTAATATTCCATCGACGTATATGAAATATTTCTGTATAGTTTAGTTACGTTGAAGAATAACAAACATCCATCCATTTATTCACCTTTACGTCCAGGCTCACAAAAATCATATTTATAATACTTATTATCTATTACAGTAGGAACTTAGGAAGTTGGAAGAACGGAAAAAAGCAATCTCCCAGTTTTCGCGCTTCTAAATTGGTACGTCGTAACTGGAAAACATCATGCAATTTACTGTGAATTCTATTTAATTTCAAATGTTTTACTGGTTTTTAAAAAATCTTAAAATAGATCGTCAAAAGGAATATGGCCTAAGTCTAATAATACTATAACCAAAAATGAATCGCTCAATGTGTTGCTTAGCGCAAACCTCGAGAACGGCTGGACCAATTTACCTATTTTTTAAATATTCTTTGAAGTTCAAGGAAAATTGGAAAAGAATGTAAAATATTAAAAACCACATTTTTCTTTTCCCATACAAACTGTTCCTAGCTGTCACAGTCACAGTCCAATAGCTTTTTACAGAACAACGTCTCTCGGGTCAGCTAGTTTAAAATAGAACAGCACGTTATTAAAAATTTCTCGCGAAATAAAACAAATCTCATTTGCACGACGCATGACCTTTTAGGAAGCGGTAAAACTAAAACACGAATATAATTATTAAATTTGGAAACAATTTCATTTCGCTCCACGTTTGAGTTATTCATGTACACGAATAACTCAAACGTGGAGAGAAATGAAATCGTTTGTTTGAATTGTGTAACGTATGTTACCGAAACTAAAATACAAGTGAAACTCCAATTCACGAAAATGTTAAATGCAGCAAATACCTAGTTAATTGCAACAATTTTCATTAGTTACAGCAAATGGTATTACGGTACACACAGAGAAATGGACTTCAGAGAGCATTTTACTCAAAAACGAAATGTACAATTTTCGACATAAGTGAACCATGTTGTTTGAATTTGGCTTGTTTAAATTTGTAAAAAATGTCAAGGTACAAACGAAGGTTAGGAAATGATTTGTATTATTCATTGTGCGTACAGCTAAGGAGTGGAATTCCCTGCCAGAGTCTGTGTTTCCTGATAGCTACAACCCGGAGGTCTTTAAGTCAAGAGTGAATAGGTTACTTCTAGGCAAGCGTGCTCCATCTTCGGCCACATCATCGCTTACCATCAGGTGAGAAATGTCAAGCGCGTGCCTATCAATAACAATAAATAAAAAAAATAAAAAAAAATCAACAAAGAGTTCAGTATGTCACCGGTAAATTGCAGACTCCGCAAGATTATAATAAATCTGTTTTAGATTATGATTTTTTGACATGTTATGTAAAAAATATTTTGAACACAATAAATCTAATCCAAAAGCAATAGTTTCCAATATACTTATGCTTGTCTTATTGAGAAAAAATAGTAAAATATCGCGTGAAATTGTAAACTTGCTATTTTCGGGTGTCAGGTACATTAAGCATTTTATACCAATATTAAACACAACGAATTTTCGCAAGTTTGTTGCAGCCCCATGTTTAAAGAACGTGCTTCAAGCCATCAACTGAACACAAATCCTGAATCCAGGCTAAGAAGCCTAATCCAGGGTAGATAGCCAGGTAGTCAGCTGACGGGAGCCGCGGGGGACAGCTAGTACCTATGCATATAAAAAAACCGGGCAAGTTCGAATCGGACCTGCGCGAAGGGTTCCGTACCAATATTTATAAAAAAAAAATAGGAGCCCAACTTAAATATTTATTTTATTCTGTTTTTAGTATTTGTTGTTATAGCGGCAACGGAAATATCATCTTTGATAATTTTAACTGTCTAGCTATCAAGGTTCATGAGATACAGCCTGGTGACAGACAGACAGACAGATAGATAGACAGACAGACGGACAGCGGAGTCTTAGTAATAAAAACGGGACCCCCGTTTTTACCCTTTGGGTAAGGAACCCTAAAAAGTAAGATAGAGGTTCTTCACCGATCTTTCGCGTGTCTTCTCTTCCTGATTTACATTGTAGTGACTGTTTAATTTGCCCACATGCAACATAACTAACCCTACATAAGAACATTGTTTTCACCTTGTTTATATTAATTTCATTACCAAATGGGTAATTAAATTAATATTAACAAGGTTAACTTTATCTACTTACTAACCCCATCTTTTTCACCCTCGGGAGCATGTTCGAGTCAATTACCGAACAATAATAAACGTGTCATCGTAATTGCGACGCGGCACTCTATGTCATGAATATTTTATGTATTACCTTTAAGTAAAATAGTCAGTACGTTGTGGGATAGCATATCGGGCGCGTCTCAATCTCATCTCATTCACCTCATTCGTTTTAATCTTTTTCCCATTTGTATTACTGAAATAGGTAGGTATAGCTATCCTTTATAATCTTTATTTAATCTTAGATTATCTTAATCTCACCCCAACCCCGAACATAGTGTAATTAATCGACATTGATATTAATTTGTTTAACGATAGGTATACAAATCAAATAAAAATTGTCTAACTTTATAATAACATTTAGGCGCACGGTAGTGCGCCAGGCCATACCTAATTTCATTAAGTTGTGATTAAAACAACCAAAGTATTAATCACAACTTAATGAAATTTGGACCATTTATTACAATTTCTTAGTTAAAGATAAGGAAAGTTTCAAAACATTGGGTTAAACTGTTCAGGAGATACAGGAGATCAAAAATTGAAAATTTTCCTACTGACTCACTGACAGACTAATAAAAATTATGTGGCACTTCCATTCATGCCAGAAATTTCAAATTTCTTGTGAAGATACGTATTAGGCTACAATTGAAGGTAAAAATCAACAAAGGCATGTTTTTAAAGTTTGAAATCAGGGTTGGTCCTCATGATTGAAATCAGGGTTGGTCCTCATGAGCAAACAATTTTATTTTATTTTGTTGCCCACGACAGTAAAAACTTCAAATTTGGTGTGCAAGCAACTCTTGAGAACATTTGAAGGATTAAATCAGGAAAATACTTTATTCTTGATGAAAAAGGATGAAATCAGGATCGGACCTCATGAGCTTATAGTTTCTTTGTTTGTCACGACAGTAAAAACATACTGTCGTGACGTACGCAAGCAAGTCTTGAGAACATTTTGAGGATTAAATCGGGGTAATGATTTATTCTTGATTTAAAGGGAATTTGACATCGTTTAATGCTTTTTATATTTAATCTTGGCTTGGCATTGGTCGTTTGACATCGGCTTTATTTGATCTTGGCTTGAGTACTCGCCTTTCATATTTAATCTGGGCTTGAATACGCGCTACATGGCTACTCCCTACATTGAAAAGAAGCACTTGTTTTGACCTTCGTATATTCATTCAAACCAAATCGCCTGCTTTGACTGACGTTTAACTGGTTCATTTACCAATATTTAAAAGAAGGGCTTATTTTGACATTCATTTCCTTCGATTTCTTGATAGAAAAAAAAAACTATTGACCTACGTTTATTTGCTTCGTTTATCAATAGTAAAGAAGCGTTTATTGTCGTTTACGTTTATTTGCCTCATTTACCTATATTTAAAAGAAACATTTCGACCTACGTTTAGTTGTTTCGTTTATCTACAATTATTGTTCTGTAAAAAATTAATGAGTATAAAATTTTTAACATAATTTAAAAATTAATAAAGACAGCAAAATTATAAACATAAATCTGACAAATTTATACAAAATTAAATAGGAAAACAGAAATTATCAGTGACATTAGAATTAAGTACATTGAATTTTTGTTTTAAAAAAGTTTCGGTAATTGATCATTTGTTTATGGTTCCAAATTATTATTTATTTTTTGTTGCTAGTTTGGCACAACTGTTTTCCATTTTGGCGCGGAGTTTGAGCTGCATCTGTCATTTAGATTAAAAACAGTGCCGTTTTTTATTGTCTCTAATGTGTGTTGCGAATTCCAATCTTACTACATTTAGAGGCCGAATTTTCGGGGATAGGAACTTGGCTTTTTTTCACATTTTTGTTTTTTGGGTTTTTAAAGTCATGAAATAATTAAGACCATACGAATAAGATGATTAAAATCATTTAAATCATCAAATTCATAACAAAACATCATTTCATCAATGTTACTCAATGGAAGTTGGATGGCAATGGCTTTGCCTAGTAGCACAGTAGCCTATAGGTTAATAAATAAAAAAAACCTATTCCAACTTAATCCTCAACCTGCCTCGCGTTAAAATCATGAAACTTTGTGAAACTTTAGAAACAGTCTAGTTTGTGAGCGATTCGCGTATATTTTTCATCTCAATACCTAGGTTACTATTGTTAAAAACATACTGCTACGTACCAATATCTTTTCAAGGTCAGAATTAACATAATTGATTAATAGAACTGATTGCGAAAAATGAGTCGTAGGTATGTGAGTGATTTTCTCAAGCATAATTTTTAGGCGGCGCGGCTGAAAATCATATCTGAAACCAAACTTAACGTACAATAAAGTATTTTTTTTAAAGAAAGTAGATGTATCTTGATCAGACCGTAAATATTTTAGTAGTAAAAAAAATAATAATTTAGCATAATTCTAAGTTTGGTGGCGCGTCCACAATTTGTTATTTTGGGAATTACCACCGCTTAAACGAAACTACACTAGTTTACTAGAAATTACTAATTTAATTTGTATTCTGTATTAGTTTTTCTATCTAGTGACAGTTTTATTCTTATATTGACTGCAATAGTTTATCCTAGAGAAAATCGAAAAGGACTGCCCGCGCGCGAAATTTGAAATTGCTGGGAGTAATGTAATTATTAAGTGGTTCAATAAGATAAACCCAACGGGACGACACTACCATCGTTCACTTCGTTTTGTCAAGCGCGCACGCGCAGCAGTGACAGATGTGTGCCATCCTGTTGTGGTTTCCCGTTAAAAACGTTGGTAAATCTTTTCGCAGTGATCGGACATTAAACCTGCAATTTTGGTGTTGATGTTTTAAAAACAGTTTTTAATTAAGTCGGTGTTGTGATTTAAATTTATAGTATAAAGGTTTAGTATGTTCTCAAAGTTATACAAATATAAATAGTTTTTTTTAGTAGTTTTTTTTAAATAAACATATTAATCAAGATTCCAATTTTGGTGGATTTGGTGGTATTTTACCAATCACCAAAATTGCTTACTCACACCAAAATTAGTTTTTATAGCTTTAGGTACGTACTTAAATTAAAAGCGAAAAAAGAACCCGACTGCACCCTGGGACTCCTGTCCCAGTGTGGTGTCAGGTTTTTTGTTTACAGGTCCCTTGTGTCCAATGTGGTGAGGATCGAGAGTGTATCGACCAGGGTGGCGTAACTTATACTCAGAATAATTATCGTCAAGATATTCGTTGAAGGTCGTACAGGTTTACGCCCCAAGCTCAACACACCCCGAAGACAAAATAGAGACCATGTATGAGGATATATACAGAGCCACGCATGGTTATAAAACTCACTTCACCGTGGCACAGTTGTTCCATTTGATACAAAAAATTCCCTCTGCTGTTTATGATGTGTATCGATTAAGGGATGCATTTAAAATGCACGAGTAAAACACCCACTTGTCAATTTCAAGTACTTTTTTTTTTAAGAGCGCTGTTACAAATGGAGTCAAATCATTACTTTTTAACACAAAACTATGTTTATTAAATAAAATGCTTTGCAATCTTAAAATATTTTCTGATCGTTTTGTTGATAGAAGTGCATGGTACGATTCTGAACTATAAATATAATTTTAGAGAGGTACAGTTTCTCAATAAATGTACCGAAGTAAAAAAAATCATTTCGGTAGCAGTAATTATTCAATGATGCAAGCAAGCAGATATTCAGTGATGTCTCTGTGATAAACGCGGTGAAAACCGGAAGTGATCACCGCATGGTAAGAGGCACATTGAACTGACGAAGTCTACGCTCCGTTCAGCACAGATCCAATTCCAAAACTGTGAAAGCTTTAAGCTCGAACTTCAAAATCGTTTCGAGTGCCTAGGGAGCACCGTGGACGAATGCAACGATGGAAACTGTACGGTCGGATCTAAGTTATTCAAGACTCGCCGTACATATAAGACCAAGACGCTCTCTGATCCTACTCTCAAGCTTATGAAGGAGCGGTAGGAGATGATTCTGCAGTCTCCAGACGATGCGTGCAAATACCGGCAGCTCAATAGACGGATTGACGGATCTCCAAGTCCTTGAAAAGCGACCTCCACCGCCTTAATACTGCAAAGATTAAAGATGCATTAGAGCGGAATAAGGGTTCCAATGTCTTTGCAAGAGATCTATCTATTGGGCAGAGCCAGCTCACAAAACTGAACACCGACAATGGCAGAACCATATCCGCCAAATCGGGGCTTCTAAGGGAGATCAAGACATTCTACGTCAGACAATTGAACACGTCAATGACCAAACCCGCTGCGAATCTAGCTTAATGACCCAAGAGCTAGATTGACGCGGCACTATACCGAAGACATCCCGGATGTCAGCTTGTATGAGATTAGGATGGCTCAGAAACAGCTTAAAAACAACAAGGCGTCGGGTGACGGAATTACGGCCAAACTCCTGAAGGCGGGTGGAAAACCCGCCTTCAGGAGGCCCTTCAGAAACTGTTCGATTCCGTTATACTCGAGGGGATAACGCCACAAGCATGGAGCAGAAGTGTGGTCGTACTCTTCTTTAAGAAGGGCAATAATGCCTTGCTTAAGAATTACAGGCCCATCTCACTTCTGGGCCATGTTTGTATGCTATTTTCAAGAGTCATCACGAACCGTCTCGCACACAGATTTGACGACTTTCAGCCTCCCAAACAAGCCGGATTCCGAAAAGGCTTCAGCACCGTAGACCACATACACACGCTGCGCCAGGTTATACAGAAGACCGCAGAGTATAATCTGCCGCTCTGCTTATCTTTTGTGGACTACGAGAAAGCCTTCGATTCGATCGAGACTTGGGCGGTGCTGCAGTCTTTCCAACGGTGCCAGATTGGCTATCGGTACATCGAGGTGCTGAAGTGTTTGTACGAAAACGCCACCATGTCAGTCCCACTTCAGGATCTGACATCGAAACTTATCCTTAACCGTTTTTGTTCTTTTTTATTAAATAAATAATAATGTCTAAAAGCTAGTAATATGATAAATTGTAAGCGTATAATAACTGTTCTACACTATTGCATTAGGGAAGCCTGTGATGATAGTTCTGTGGTCTGTGTGTAGCAGTGTCTTAAATAAATTAATAAATAAATCCTCCTGCAGCGGGGTGTGAGGCAGGGAGACGTAATTTCTCCGAAACTGTTTTGGACTGGAGAAGGCTCGGCATTAATGTCAATGGCGAGTACATCACTCACTCGTTTTATGAACATGGACAAAACCAAGGTCATAGTAACCTACACCTATCATCATTGGAGACTTTACACTCGAAGTTGTAGACAAGTACTTCTACCTGGGACAAACGATCCAGTTAGGTAGGGCTTACTTCGAGAAAGAGGTCAACCGTCGAATCAGACTCGGCTGGGCGGCGTTCAGGAAGTGGCGTGGTATCTAGTCTCTCATACCATAGTGTCTCAAGACGAAAGTCTATGTACTACCAGTGACAACCTATGGACTCGAAACGCGTAATGGAGAGGGCAATGCTCGGAGTTTTCTTGCGTGATCGAATCAGGAATGACGATATCCGCAAGAGAACCACCGGAGTTACCGACATAGCCAGAAGGATCGCCAAATTGAAGTGGCAGTGGACAGGGGACATTGTCGGCCGAACAGATGGTCGATGGGCCGAAAAGATCTTGAGTGGCGACCGCGTACCGGAAGACCCAGCGTTGAAAGGCCTCCCAAAAAGTGGACCGATGACCTGGTGAGGGTCGCGGGTAGCCGATGGATGCGAGACGCACAGGACCGGTTGTTGTTACGACACTTCGGGGAGGCAGCTATGTTTAGCAGTGGACGTCTATCAGATGATATGATGATGATGATGATTTTTTTATTGATCTCATTTTGTTATTTTTTATTAAAACATTTATTTACTACAAATGAGGTTTTTATTGTTATTTTATTAATAACTAGGTGCAGTAAACAATTTTGGTGCCAAGACTTTCTAATTTTGGTGTCAGATATCAATTTTGATGTCTTACCAATTTTGGTGTCGACAATTATATTAGCTTGCTTATCACTATCTTAGATTTGTATAAAAACCAGAAACAAAATTTTCAACCAAAATTAGGTAAAAAATCATAGTTTGGGCAGCCAGTATCAAAAGAACAGTGACAATCCTCCATTTAGATTCAGTGCAGTTCACTATAGTGATTCAATTAGTTGCAGAGTACGTACTGCTCGACAACGAAGCAATATTGTGTACTACGCATCATAATAACTGATAAACTAACCAGTGAATGAGAGTGTAGTGCAAGAAAACAGTTATATACTTTTATATGTAAACATTTTAACGTCTACCTATATTATATTGACTATAATACCGCCAAAGTGCAAGTCGGACTCGCACACGAAGGGTTCCGTACAATTATCTTCCAAAAAATCACGTTTGTTGTATGGGAGCATTCTTTAAATATTTATTTTAATCTATTTTAAGTATTTGTTGTTATAGCGGCAACAGAAATACATCATCTGTGAAAATTTCAATTGTCTAGCTAATACATGAGATACAGCCTGGTGACAGACAGACAGACAAACCGACGCACAGCGGAGTCATAGTAACAGGATCCCGTTTTTGCTCTTTGGGTACGGAACCCTAAAACGTAATTTTACAATGCAACAAACGCAACTTGCACACACAAGGCGACGACGTAGTCGCGCCGCCGCCCGTACTGCCGCTACGACAATGCCGTGTCTACGGAGCCAGGCAGCGGGACCACACAGCTTCGGGGCAACGCCTACGACGCGTCAGCGTAGGAAAGCGGCTACTAACATGCCGCAACTACGCAGTTGTACGCAGCGGCGCCTAACGGTTACAGCTGCACTATGCCTAGGCTGCAGCTACAACGTTCGTAACAGGCCCCGCCGACGCAAAAACAAGGGTGCTGCTAAATCGCCTCTCCGCAGCTCTTCGGCTGCTGCTACACCGCAGCCACCAAACCTCGAGGCTGCTTCGTCGCAACAACGCAGCTTAGAAACTCCAACGCCACAGGAACGCAGCTCCGAGATACCTACCTCACTCCAACACAGTGACACGGCTGCCTCAACACTCCAACGCGAGGCCACGGCTGCTACAATAGTCCTACGAAGTGACGTATATGATACTACAACACCACAAACAGGTACGAGTAGCTATGCGAATTTAAATGCGAATGCGAATACACCACAACTTTTGCGGCGCCGGTTCTGCGCAGCTATGCGGAAAGTGCTACGCTTCGCTTGCGCAGCTACGCGAGTTCTGCCGCCTCGCGCCTACGCTGTGACAGTGCTTCCAGTACTGCGCGCGTACGCAGCAATGCGGCTGTTGCAACGCCGTGCCTACGTAGCTGCAGTACTTCCACAACGCTGCATCCGTGCAGCTAGGCGGCTGCTGCAACGCCGCGCCTAGACTGCTTCTCGACTACCAATACTCTACTCCGGTTTCAAATTAAATTTCAAATACACAAACCATATTATAGTTATAGTGTTAGCAGCGTTTAAATGTTTGGAATTTCAAAGATAAATTATTAATTACTGAGATAATTATTAATCATAACCCTTCCTTGGCGGTCGGGTAAAAATAACCACGTAAGTTTAACTCTTAATATCCAGTAAATAGGTTCCTACATTATAATGTTTTATTTTTAATTTTACTTATCATAATATAGAATCGTTTTTGAATTCATATCTGGAACATTACGTTGTGAGTGCAGATAAAATTATTTATTCGTTGTGGACAACAAGCTGTATGTTTATAAGATATCTATATTTTACTATCTTTTTACTATATTTAATTTGAGTTTGCAAGGTAACCTAGAAGTTATGCGTATTCACGACACTGTATGTTTTGTTAATATAAAATATTAACACGTTTTTTTTCCAATATCGTACTCACAGAACAGAGTTCTGTGATCATAAAAAATATTGACGTGTAAAAGTGTTATGTTTAACCTACTTACAAAATAAATATCATTTATCATTTATCATATTTTACCCGAATAAAAGTAAAAGGATTGTTAATAAAAAATATATGAAAATTGTTACAGTGCTGTTGGTATGGGTTGTGATTATGTGTGAAACAAGTTAGCTTACCTTCTTTTAGTAATTTTAAGCTTACTATGCTCGAACAACTTGTGATGTAAGAAGTATACTTTAGTAAAATAATATGTAAGTATAATTTATACTATTATGACATAATAGATATTCCTTTACCAATATTTTTATCCTTAAGGGTGTGAATCCTTAGATAGTAATTATATTAAAAGTCCATCTGTTTTGGAAATTAGCCGAAACAAACATACACACATACAAAAAAAATAAGGGTTTTTGGTATAACCGTGTATGTGTATATATTCATAATACTTAAAATATGCATTTAGTAATTGTTGTTATTTTGACATTTTAATCAGACTTTCATTTCATTTCTTTGAGTTTATTAGAAAAGATTTACACAAAACAGCTGGACTGTAAAATAGATACCTACGGTTAAAATACATGTTACAATAACTTTGTCTTTTTATTTTTTACTTAATACTTGTTTTAAGAGTAAGCAAAACTATTTATATGTTACATTACAATGTACCTATAATATATGTTTATCTGATAACTCAAACGACGTAAATTTCGTCACGCAAATAAGTATGAATAAGTTATAACGGTGTTTTAATTTTTATTATTTATAAAAAAAAACTCGCCAAGAAATACTATTAGTTTTAAACACTGATTAGCAGATTCTCCATTATAAAGAATTTAGAATAAAGATACATTTTCTTTTCTTTCTAAAAGCATTGAACGACTTTACCAATATACACTTAAATTGTTTAAATGATAATCAATGTTTATTCAGCGCAATGCGATGTCGCCAACTCGTACGTACGGATAAAAAAAAGAAAATCTCGGATAACTAATGGAGTCTCAAGCACAGAAAACACAGACAGAAAAAGATCCGAATTCATATTCGGATATTTCGGAACACGACACAGTCACGCCACTTGGATACTATTTTTGAAAATCCCTGTGCGCAAGCGAAATAGGTCCGCGTGCGTTCACTGTCATGCGGTGTGCGAAATGAGTCATCGTTCAATCTTCATGTTACACGTTTCAACCGCATTGAACAATGACCAATAGTGTTACAATTGCATTAAAATGTATTTAGATGTCTCAATGCCATTGAAGCAATGAAATTAAAAGTAATATTGAACCGAAATAATTGATCCATGTAATATCGGCTTAATCACGTACGGATAAAGTTTTTTTAGAAAAAGATGCGATATTGTCTAGAATGGGGTTGACATAGAAAATAATACAAGTTGCGCCGATCTAAGATATAAGGTGTTAAAAAATCAACTGCCGGAAATGTAAGTTGTTTAGAAAATATCAAATAAAAATTAATCACGATTTTTTTTTAAATAAGAACGACAATCCGTTTCATTCAAAGTTATGCAATAATATATTCACTACCGGGCCGCCGGCGCCGCTGCCGCCCGGCACGCGCCGGCCGCGCTGGTTCTGCATATCACTGCGACAGCGCAGTACAATGCACATAAAAATATTTTGCTAAAATAATTTTATGATTGAAAAAATAACCACGATCAAAGATGCGTTGTTTAGATGATACCGAGCATGTCCACGAAATTCCTGCAGTTGATATTTTTAACACCTTATATAATTATTTTAAGAGTTACAGAATGATGCTCTGAACTTTCTTATAACGTAGTAAATGCGAAATACGTCTTGCAAAGGTATTGCAATTTGTAAGACGCCAGACTGCAGAGACAAGAGAAAGCGGAACTTCTATGTGGTAAGAGTTCGGCTATTGCTAAAGAGCCTTACTTGCTACCTATCGAAGAATCTACTTTTCAGTGGTAAAATTTATTAGTAAAGCCGCTTATGTCATTGAAAATAGCGGCGCATTAAAACCCGTATAGTAACTTAGTAGCTACCAACTTAAATATAAGGTCGAAAATCAACCGGCACACTTCAGTTTAAAACTAAAATATTTGCTGCGCGAAGCAAACTCATTCTTGTAAGACTTTATACTTAGTTGTCTGAAGAACATATGACTGCATTAAGTTCTGACAAGGTGTGGTAACATCGTTTAAATTTTGAAAACATTAGTGGAGCGCCTGGGCTTTTGGCCCCGGAGTTTTGTTACAGTGAATAGAATCAAAGAAAACAAAATGAAATATTTAGTTGACAATATGAATAAAAGTTTACCTACCTATTAAAATCGTGCATTGGATTTGTAAAAAAAAAGATACTTAGGTACAATAATTCAAAAAATCGCCCCAGGCCCTCCACTTAGATATACCTGTAAGTACCTACTTATATTTTTAAGCCGTTTCATGGGGTCCGAGTGCTCATATTCAGATTAATTAAAGCATGCGTCTATGTCTGTCTGTTTTCTGGTTTATGAATGAGTGAAAGTAGTTGACCCTTGACGAAACCCTTGACGAAAGGGATAGCTTTGCCCTTGCTCGGAGGATTAGAGTTGCCATGCAACGTGGCAATGCCTCCAGTCTTTTAAGTGCGATATTATAACCAGTAAATTTGTCGATAAAATATTTTAATCAGTTTGTTTTTAGGTTAAAGTTAGTCAGAATAACAATATATTTATTAGAATTAAAAAGAAGGTGCATTTAAGGTTTCCTTATCGTATTGTTATCCTTAATGTTTCGCCATCGAATGGCGTAAAAATATTCAATCAATTCAACGAAAGTTCAATAAAATGTAATTCAAATGTGAGATATGAATAAAAAAATAAAATAAATTAAATGCAATATATGTTATTAGATATTATTTATATTTAAAGCTTGTTTTTTGTTTATTGAAAAACCGGACAGGTGCTAGTCAGACTCGTGCACCTAGGGTTCCGATCGAGTCTTGATTTTTCCGAGCATACATATTACCTACTGAAGTTTATAAACTATGAAAGCAAAATATAGCAGGTAATATTGAAGGACAAACTGAATTTTGTTATTCAAAAAAATATTCTCCCATATATCAATGTACGTCACGGAACATTCTTCAACCGAAAAATAAGTTTGAAATTGCAAAAAATGTTTTTAACGTGATAAAAGTACAACTTCCCAATTTTCAGACTTTTTTCTGATCAATCTTCTTGCCAATTTCATGACGCTAGTAGAGGGTCAGAATTTGATCCTTTTTAGCGACACTTTCGGATGGTGTAATAATAGAGGATGGCTACAAAAACCGATTTTTCAACAATTCATTGATGCAGTTTTAGTTTTCATTAAAATCGGGCTCGAGACTCCTTTCAGTGTCTTTCGATATTCATCATAGTTTCGGATTTGGCCAATCATGCACACTTTAAAAAGTCAGTCTTTATACTTCATACTTTGTATTAAATACTTTAACATTATAAAAAAACAATGGCCAATTAGCCATTTATTATGTACATTATACTAAAAATATTTGACATTAAGATCCCTAATTTCTTTGTTATATTATTGCAATTTTTTATTCATTTGGTGAAGCTTTTTTATGGGAAAATGTGCTTTCCTGTGTTAGTATATTTCAAATGTATATCTCATTTATGCAAAAAATAACACCAACTTTACTACATAATACTTACATTATGAAAAAACAATGGCTATATATAATTAGCCATTTATGAATGTACATTGTACTAAAGATATTTGAAATTAAGATCCTCTAATTTTTTTTTGTAATATTGTTGTAATTTTTATTCATCTGATGAATATTTTTATGTGATAATGTGCTTTCAAGTGTATGTAGTTTAGGTATTTCAAATTTATATCAAGAGCTGGCTTTTACTTTGGGCCGAGACTAAGCATTGCCATTCGACGTGGCACTGCCGCCAGACTATTGGGCACGTTACAAGCTGACAGATTTTTTGATGCTATATTTTAGTTCGTTGTAAGTGTCGTGTGTTTTTTAATTTAAGTTGTATTATTATTAATAAAATTTCAATGATAGCAAATTACCAATTTAAATATCATGAGCAAAATAAAAACGCCAGCTTTTATTATATGACAAGACCTGTTAAAATTAGAATTTTCTTGGCTAAGGAACAGTTGGATGGATTGTGTGAGGAGCGATAGGAAAGAAAAGAGAGAAACCAAGGACTATCCTCATACCGTGGATGTGAGACATAGTTTGAGTCATGGATCCAACGCATATTTTTTTGGCCGAGGAAGCTTTATTTTGATGACGATTCCTTTAGCAATATTATTATATTATTAAAAAGTCATTGGAACTTTGTCCATTACTACTGGTAGATTACTAATGTAATGTTTCTTGTAATGTTTCATAGGGGTTAGATTAGTAGTAGGGTTAGATTTAAGACATTTCATGTATTTACATATTACTATATTCAATAAATCAATTTTCGACAGAGAATTTTGTTGTTGTTTTGAAAACCCATTTTTCCATTGTTTGAAACGTTCTGGGTACCAAGAGTGACAAGAAAAATAGAAGTGCAAATGGGAAAAATAATGTTTGAAAATATATTGAACATTAATTACGTACAATAGTGGTCTTATTCCTTTATGTAGTTTCTTAGGAACAATCTATAGGTAAACATCTCGAGTCACGGTGTTTGTGGTCGCACTCCTTCTCCGAAACGGCTCGACCGATTTTTATTTTTTTATGTATATTTGGTAGATACGAGAATAGGTCGTAAAGAATATTTCATACTTGATATGCGCGTTCGAAGTCGTGGGCAAAAGCTAGTATTTATCTAAAAGTATTTTGCAGGAAACTGTAATGAGCAGTTTTACGGAGTTTTTCAAAATAATTACCTATCTTAATTTGACGATGGCAAACGACCGGACGGTATGTCTTTATTTCCGTGGAAGATGGGTAGATGGGCCAGAGCCTGCCAGGGTTGTGGATTTTGTTCGAAAGAGTTACCGCAGCCCTGGAAAGCAAAGGGCACTACGAGGAGCACGGATGGCTTTTATTCAGTAAGAGTCTGACACTCCCTTTCGAGTTTGTAAAAACCAATTTCTGCACGTGTATCATACAACGTTTTTTAACTCATTTGCGAGAATGCAGTACAATAGGTAATGAAACAAACTTTTTGTTTTTAGATATTAGTCGATTTTTTTTCACTTGGCCATCCCTAGTATGAATTTCGACTATTACACTGGCAAAACCGCAAACAAACGCTAGTCCTATATCTAAATGAATTTGTTTGTTTGTTTCGTTTTCACGCCTGAACCGTTAAATCAATTTTGGAGAGATAGATGGTACCTTGGAGCCAGTAATAAGCTACATTTTTTTATATTAAAACGAGCATAACCGCACGCAAACGCTAGTGCTTAAATAAATATGACTAAAGTAAGTTAGTAGTAGTGTAAAGTAAGTGCCAGTCACTTTTAACTCAGCATTACCTAAGTACAAAAAATAACGAGGTAAGTAACTGCCAAGACTGCTGCGATGCCGCCGCTGCAAACCTCTTCGCTCCAAATCGTATTACAACCTTGTTTTCCTTTTAGGACGATTTTATTTATCGGAAAAATGTTTTCTACTTTCCCAAATGTCTTTCAATTCCTGTTCTATTATTTCAAGTTGTTCTTTTTTGATTTAATATAAAAGTACCTGGATGATCGAGCCTTGCTCGGTTTTATTTTTTTATTTGGAAACACGGATACAACGACGTTTTCTAAAAATGAAACCTAGCTAGATCGATTTATCGCCTCCGAAACCCCTGCATACTAAATTTGATGAAAATCGTTGGAGCCGTTTCCGAGATTCTGATTATATAACATACATCTAAACAAGAATTGCTCGTTTAAATTACCTAGATAGCAGCTGCACATCTCAGCATTGCACCACAATCAATTGAAAAACAGCTGTGAAACACATTATACAAAGCAATATAGTTACGCAAAATTCGCTAGACGTGTTGTCAAATCAAATCGCTGTGCAATTTTAGAAATGCGTAGCCCAAGAATAAAATTAGATATGTAAGTAGCATTATAACATGTATAGCAGAGGTACTCGTGTGTTGATAGAATGATACACACGAGTACATCGGTTCATATAGGTATAAGAATGGTTATAAGAAAATAACAAATTTTTAGAATCAAAACGTTACAATGAAAGTTGTTTTTGAAAGACTCAAAATTAATGTACTTAGCACTTGTCGGCAAAATAGTGACCACTTTTTTGCCGACAAGTGCTACTACATCATTATCTTTGCAGCGACGGCCACCGCGGGACATAGTCTTATCCAATTGAATAGGTGGCCACTGGCTAGCGCACTTTTCCACACTAGCGCGAAATACACATTCTTACGTACCTAGTAATGGCGGGGGGTAGGAGCCATATTCAAGAAAATGTATTGAAAAAAAATCTTTAAGATATTTCTATCGGGAAGGTGAATCATACCTACTGTGTTCGCAAAGCATAATTGGGCGAAGGAACGCTAGCCCCTGTGTAAATCAAGTACGCATGATTGCACACGACCAATTATACTATACACGGTGTGGTGCATCAAACAAGGGATTCGTTAGGGCTCCCACAAACAAGCGACTGACCATCGCGATGAATATCAAACTGCGAACGCAATAGGTACCAATTTAGTTTGGCGTTCACGGCTTGCATGAGTAATTGTTACAATAATTGTCATTTGGTTCAATTAGGGCACAAAAATAAACTAACAAGTTCGTAGTCGGCGACGTGTCGCAGAAGCAGTTACATTTCCACAGGTTAGTAAGTATTTAATAAGTTAACTGCCTGTTGCACAGAATCTCAAAGTCCAAAATACTTGATTTATAGATGATACTACTTCTTGTCTATAACAATATAGTAGGTCTTATTTAGCATTTTTTTTATTTTAGCAAAAAATAAGTAAGGGGCTCTAGGATCTTAGACCATAAGAAGTTGTCAATTTGACACACTTTTTGAAAGGGTAGGTACTGAAATAACTAAAACTTGTATGTTTTTGGCGCGTGTCTGGGACTAACCAAATAGTTAACCCTGGCTTACTAGTTTGCACTTGAAATAGCGCTGTGCACAATTAATTAGTTAGCCCAAACTTACAAATCTTGGCTAGCTAAATAGTTGGCAAGTTAGTTTATTTTTGCGCCACCTTAAAAATATCAGTTGCCATGGTAGTTAGCCACTGCTAACTACCTGTCAAGACCATTCTGCAAATTTGTAAAGTTTAGTCTTGGACTAGACCTTAAACCCACTGCTAAGCGTAGCAGCGCAAGTGGGCCTTGGGTACCCATATTTATAAAAGAGATTGAAGAATAATGCAATGATTACCAATCCGTCGAAATAAACAGTTTACAATCTGGTATCTGCGGTAGCCCTTCCTTATAGCTAATCAGAACCTGCCTTTGAATACTCAATACCCTTTGGTAATTGTTAATCTTGTATTAATATACTAGGATATAATAATATGAGGAAGAGCTGCAACTGCAGCGGACAGTTCCTATACGTATGCATTAATTAAAATACTGCGGTACGTCACTAGCACTCGTGCTAATCAGTGGACTTTATCAACAATAACTTGGTAGATAATTGATTCTATGGTAAGGAGCTTGAGGCTAAATCATAACAGTCGCACGGGTCGCTTCTAGGTTAAGCAACGCTTGCCGAGGTCAGTCTGTGGATGGGTGACTAACTTAACATACCGAGAATCCTTCGTAAGCCCGGAAAGCACGTTCAGCCGTTTGTAGATCTTTGGCAGTCGTTACGGATTGTCAAAAGCCAGAACCTGACTCCATTTTTGCCAAGAAGTAGGTACGGTGTTACCCAGTTAATGGGTTGTGGAGATCCGGTAGGTAGCCGCTCCTCGTAACATACGAGTACCTACAGTTATTCAGCTGAATCCGGTTTGACTGGAAGCCGACCCCAATAGAGTTGGGAAAAGGCTAGGCTGATGGTGATGATGATATATGGTAAGGCAAAACAGAGTTACCTTTCGTTTCAGAGTTAGTTGCCAATACGAGGTTACATAGCAAATCTATACTACCTATAATAATTATAATAAAGCTGAAGAGTTTGTTTGTTTGTATATTTGATCGCGCTAGTCTCTGGAACTACAACGGAACGGGAAAAAACGCGTTTATTCCCTTCCCGTAGGAATTTCCCGATATGCGCTTACAAGTCATTATGACCCCCGGTTAAAACTTAACTGGGAGAAAAAACACAGTAAAGCAAGTGGGCTTTAGTGTGTTTTTCTTCAGTAAAGTTGCGCCCGCCTGTAAATGACCGACAGATAAAAATGTGGCTACTGAAAATGTCGCAACATTGAAGACAAATTAAAGTTCTTACAAATAAGATGTTTTTACGAGAAGGTAACAAGGCAGCAAGTCTGGCCACAGCATATTGTTGTGGAATAGCTTTTTAAGATAATAAATTAAAAAAATTAATAAAAAAGCTTTTCCAAACAAGCTTTTAAAGAACCTCGGTGTAAATTTTAATCATATCCATTGATCCCAAATACGATGATGCTATCTTGATTGTTTGCAGAGTTCCTAAGACCATCATCCAGCTACGTCATCAGAACAGCTCCATATTAGCATATTATTGCATTGTCCCGCAACTTTTTTAAGTATCCTAAGTTTTATCTAAATTAGTAAGAGTGGTAGATTAGTTCAGAGCTAGAGTAGACAAAGTTCTTGAAAAATGTATGACTAAATTCTAACCGGACGCACAACTACAACGTGTTACAGAACTTACGTAATACCTGAAAAGGGGTCACTGTACTCATCATTATTTTCATCATTAAAACCAACAGTGAAATCGCGAAAAAGAAAATCGTCTGCCCCGTACATGTGCGCGTAACCCGACAAAATATGATGGGCAGCTGATTTTTTTTCGCGAATAATTAAAAAGCTTAAAACAAAATACTCACGTGGTACGGCACGTTGATAATGGTCAGCCGGTCATCTTCTTTGTTCGGATACGACTGGACCGGGTCGAACACAAAGTGTTCATGTCGCCTGTACTTAATTATATCTCCAGTTACTTCCAGCACCTCTCGCGTTTGATATAGTCTGAAACAAAAGGATAATATAAGGGACTTGTCCCACTGTCATAAGAGGATTGTGAGTAGACCTAGCAATGAGCCGCGACTGTTCTGTCCGCTAAGCTTTGTTTAAAAAAATTGCGGCACTGTGAACAATCTGTCAAAATACCTTGCTCAGCCTGCTAGCCCTTGTCCATGCACCAAAGAGCGCTAAGCTTAGCTAAGAAGTGGTCCATTCAGTTTAATTAATTAAAGATTTTACCTCGCTCATCACGTTACTACCTTACACAACTTTGGTGGAAAAGTCTATAGTTAGGTATCTTTGTAAGCGAAGCGAATGTCGATGGAACAGCTTCTCCGTGCATTCCCAGACAAGGGTAAGATTACAACAGCATCCAAAGTCATTTAAATTCTCTAAACCAGATGCTTATCTACGCAAACAGGGTGCTTTATTAACGTCCTTTGTAAAATAATATTCTACCCGAAGTGAATCTGGCTATTTGGAAATATTAATTTCTAGATTTATAGAATTTCGATTATTAATCCCTCCATTGAATAGATAGGAGTGGTATGCCGGTGAACTTCAGCAAGGCGGTATTAACGGTCAGATTGCACTCCATCCCCAAAACATTTCCACGGTGAATTTTTATTTCATGATTGAATTTCAAATCGTATTATGTCATCTTATGTGTGTGGAAACTTGTATGGAGGGACGCAAAGGAAGGACATCACCAATAAGGTATATGTTGATACACAGATCTTATTAGTGATGTTCCTCAGAAAGGTCAGGTGGCCTAGCACTTACATCCTGAGTGCATGTATGACCAGATGTAAGAAACCAAAATAAGCTACAGGAACAAGTATGGAAGGATCGTACCAGGAACTCTGCAGTTTCTGCCTTAGGTACCCCATGGGATAAAAGCGAGAGTTTATGTAAGTATAAAGAAACAAAATAATGTAAAATATTATTCCAAGAAAACAACAAAAGCGCCCAGAAGCCTAGAAAACACCATTCAATGCGATGCAAAGAACTGGAAAAACTTTGCAAGGCCTGTTGATTGTTTCTAACAACAATCGTTTTCACAATCTTTTCAGGAACTTTCAAAGTACCTCAGAGGCTTCTCGCAACCTTATAATTATAGAAATCTAAGTTTTATTGGCACGCAATTATTTCAGTAACCAAGCATATTTGTAAAGAAAAGCTATGTGCGTGTTGAAACATTCTAGAATGTCACGTTGCCCTGAGGGTTGAAGGGTTGAAGATTTCAAAACGTTAAAACTGGTACAAAAACGTCATCAACTCACGTTTTTCATATTCATTTTGAAGGTTTTACTGAAAACAGTAAACAATGCTTGCGTAACAAAAAAACCTAATTTTACTTATTTTACTTTCGGAACTCACTCACGAAAACTACAAAAGGGGGCAGTTGGTACTAACTCTTTAGATACTTATCATGAACTATAGGTACGTTTTTACAAAATGTACCACCACAAACGATATTGAATAACAATTAATAAAAATCTGCTAAGCCTTTTCTGAACTATGTTGGGGCCGGCGTCAAGTTTCGAAAATCTAAATTAAATATTGAAATAATTAGCAGGATGAAAGAGATTAATCAATCAAACTGCCTGGCCTTTTCCCAAATTATATAATTGGGGTCGGCTCCCTGTCTATTCGGGTACAGCTGCAAGTATTTACATGATAATGTTTTCATTTAACGAATTCCATCGGATTTAGACAAGTCGCATTGTGTAGCGTGGCGAGGTCATTTACCGACAAAAATGTTTGGGATTGAAAAATGATGTCGAAATGACACGTGATCCTTTGTATTTTGGCATTGCAAGAATCGCATTCATTATAGAATGGCACTTTGTCTAGCACCTCTTATAGGCTCACTCGTGTGTCTGTCTGTCTGTCTGTCTGTCACAGGCTCACAGACAATTTTCTCCACATCTACAAGACCAACTACATAATTATGTACCTACATACATACTTACTATGAACTTTTGTGAACCGGAGTAACGAAAATAAATAAATTTTGTCAGTTTTGGGAACAAATTAGAACATTTCAATAACAGTTTTATTTTTAATCATTATCATCATTTCAGGCAGAAGGCATGCACTGCTGGCCGTCGGCCTCCCCCAAGAGTCACCACATCTACCGGGTCTATGGCTCTGCCATCCACCGGATTCCCACGGCCTTTACCAGGCCATCGGTCCAAGTTACGGGAGGCCTTCCAACGCTTCGCCTTCCAGTACACGGTCGCCATTCCAGAACCTTTCGACCGCATCGACTGTCTGTTCTGTGAGCAATTTACCCTGCCCATTTTTTATAGGTAGGTACTGTAAAATGTCCTTTCTTACTTGTAAACATAGGGTCCAATTTCGTTGACAACAGGCACGCCGCCGTTCATCACGACCTCAGGGTTAGTGATGTTGAAGATCCTCACGGTGAAGTTCAACGCGAAAGGTACCACTTCAAAACGATCCATCTGCACTGTATTATCTATGAGAGCCACCTCCTGCAAAAAAAAAATCATTTTAAAACCTTGGTTTTTTATCGGTTGGCCCCGCTTTTCTAGCGGCTCGAGCGCGGAACTCGTCCTCATGCGGGCAGCCTGCACGCGGTGTACCAGATCCGCGCACGGGCGAAAATCCGCAGGACAGGAAAAAGGCCCTACAAGGTTCATGTTGGACATCTTACCCTGCACAAAACTTACAAATACTTTCATTGTGTCCATCTAAGTAGTGATAGCTACAGCCTGGGGTATTTAAGTCTAGAGTGCAAGGTTATTTAAAGACAAGTAGGTATGCTCCGTCACCGACCGCCAACTTTTCAAAACAAATAAAAAAACTCTCAAGATTTAGGCAGACGTGTAATACGCTTACAGTTATGTTATGTTTACGTCCCAAGTAATAGTGGGTGAGCATCCGCTTCTACCTAGAATTTCCATGCAAAACTCGAACAATGTTTTATTGAAAACATTGTCCGACCCGAGAATCATTTTGGGATGCATAAAGGAGCCTCCTCGTGTAGCAATTTGTTCCATCAGACACTCAAATGAACCGAGCGCTCGGCGCATCCTGGACAGTCTCACCTAACACCTTATAAGACTGGTCAATCCTTCCCTTGCGGTGGTAGGGTCGAAGATGGAGCACGCTTGCCTAGAAGTAACCTATTCACTCTTGACTTAAAGAGGTTGAACAGGTTTACTTATGAGCAATACTGTTATTGATCTAGCAGCAGGTGTGTGTTCCCACGACTGTTCAATACAGTGCGGAGAGTCACCGGGTTTTTCATTTTACACTACAGAACTAACACTAGAGTATGTGTGTTTGTAGCAGTACTTTGAGCGTGCTTATTCAATGGCATACTTAAAATGAGTATGCATTTTTTACAGCTAAAAAGCAAGCTCGTTTTAAGCATGCTAATAAGCATACTTTTTAGTAGCATGTTGTACCTACCTTTATATTTTTTAAGTCCCATGTTATGGGGAATAATGATTGGGAAGTGTACATTATTTTGTACATAGGTTTTCACTATACAAGTACGGTTTTGTTCAATAAACGAGGCGCGGAATACTTTCAACTGGATATTTTCGTGGTTATTACAACTATCTACAATCCTAGTGGATTACAGCGAAATGTGGATCTTACAACTTATTTACGTAGCTGGCTTCTTAGGTCCTTATCCTTAGGTACTTACCTACCTCCGAGAAACTATCCTACATAGAATTTCCAACTTTCAGCTTTAACATACGGCTAGAATATGTGGGTAAGGTTAAGTTCTTCCCGGTAAATTAAATTAAATTTCAAAACATTCTCGAAATAGTTTTTTGTATGTTGTATTGCCGTCTTAAGGGCAAACGCGGTACCTAACTTAGTGCAAGCGAGTTTCGACAAAATTTAAGTTGTGCATATGTACCTAATATATATTTTGCTTTTTATATTGAAATATGGAAACCTTTCAAGAGGAGCTCGTGGAGTCGTGGCTAAATAATAACAGCCGCACGGGTGAAACTTCGAGGTTAGTATTTAGATGGGTGAGCATGATCATCTATTACATACCGAGTTTCCTCCGTGCCTTTGGTCCCGGCTACCATTTGAACATATTTGACAGTCGACACAGGTACCTAGTCAGAGGCCCGAATCTGACACCAGTCTTGCCAAGGGGTATCGCATCGAGCGACTGTCTGACTGACCTCCACAACCCAGTAACTGGCTCGTGTGTCTCCATGCTGTGTCGCTCCATGTAAATACTGGTATTCAGCTGCATGCGGTAAGACTGGAAGCTGACCCCTACATGGTTTGAAAACGGCTGGCTGACTACAGGGAAAAGTTATTCAGGGCTTTTTTTCTGATATGTTTAACATAACATACAGCTATTTGACTTCATTCGATGCGTGTTTTTTTAAGCTTTAAAGTGTCATAAAAATCTTAAAGCTTTTATGATTTTTTGAGAAAGGTACGGGTTTACCGCTTAGCAAAGCAGTGTAGAAGTTGGGATTATTTTCCAACCATCAGTACCTACAGCCTTTATTTGGCAATTTATTCAACTCCGTGATTCCTGTGAAATCTGAAATTCATAGGAGACCGTAGATTTTAGAAAATTGTAGAGTGCAACAGTTCTGATTGGCCACTTGCAAAAAAAGATAGACGAACGGAGAAAACATTGAATATTTAATGTAATAATTTAGATGTTTTCTCTATTATACATGTCAGTTGCTAACTAGTCTTTTGGAAAAACAGAGTGTATAAAGACCAATCACAAGTCGTCATCTACGCACTGTTTTTATTTTTAATCGCTGAGATATGACTTTTATTATTTGGTCTGAAAAATCTTATTTAGATAATGGTAGTGAGAAATTTGTGTAGCGCACTCGAAATAATGATGGTACATGCGGTACAAGGATAACTGGAACACTTCAAGTTAACTTGAAGTTACTTTAAGTAGGTACCTGTTACTTTCTTAAAAAGTCTATTAAACAAGTTTGTGACCCGAAGGCGATAACTTCTGAACAAAGTAGGTACAAAAAAAATATCTCAATACCTAGGCTTACGTATTCGTTAAGAACCTTTTAGCACCCGACATAATTAAAGTACTGTACAAATAAGTACACAAATCTACATTTTTATTACACTTTGGAAATACTTGTACAGATAAGATAATATAAATGTATTTAATTACAGGTGGCGGAGATCATCGATAAAGCCCAAAAACAGTAGTTATATGTCTATCTGATCAGCACTATTTATGAAGATGGGCAAGTTGTATAGATTTCATATACAGGGTGTTCCAGAAAGGTGTGGTCATATTTAAGGGTGATGTTGGGTAGTTGATATACATTATGGAAAAAATATCAATATATAAAAAAGAGATTTTTTTCAAAATATTCGACCTGTAAAAACGACTAAAAAATTACGAAGAAATGAATTTTCAAGCAGTTTGATACAGTTAGTTGCATTTACTTTAGTTCAATCATAGATTTGATGTCACCAACTGTGTTTTTTCTAGTCGAGTTGAAATATATATCTATATATATATATATATATAATATAATATATATTAACATTTTTTCCTTAATGTGTATCAGCTACCCAACATCACCCTTAAATATGACCACACCTTTCTGGAACACCCAGTATATCAGGGTGTTCCAGAAAAGTGTAGTGCGCAAACTTTAAAAACCACTTCTGCCCATGAAATGAACAACTTTCCCCAAGAAAGCCATAGTCAAATCCTACAAAAAAAAATTCCGTCTCCCATACAAATTGTGATCAGTTGATGACAATTCCGTATGGGAAGTTCAATTTTTTTTTCTATCTTGATTACTGACTATGTTTTACCACGAGACGAGCTATGCCATCCTATCCGCTCTAAAATAGCACTGCCGGCAGACCGGTGTGCCGCGAGATTTTCGCGATTTTAATGTTTAATAGTACTATTACGTTAGATTTATTATTCATTTTGGAATTTTCACATGTCAGTGCTCGAGCGGTCTAATATGATAAATGTGAGTTTTATATTTTACGGTGTCATTATCATGCTACTACCAACATGACATGGTTAAGGCTGCAGGATGCAAACAAATCTTGGCGAAGTGGGGTTTTATAAACCAGTCAGAGACCCAATGTGAGTGAGGCTGTTCAGAACAAGAGCCTAACGTTGGAGTACCCCAAGCGCTCATACATAAGCACTTTGGGAGACTCAGTAATGCCAACATTGCTGCAATTAACGTGGCCACTTACTGGAGTCAATTATTCTAAGTGATTTAATCATCAACTCGAAAAGAATAAGTTTATTTGAATAGGTGTGGTCTGTCTTTTTCTTTATAAATTATTTAATTTATTTATTATCAATTGCTTACTCTCCTTATAGTTTGGACCAAAGCATAACCAGCCAACAAGAACAATCAGAGCGTTCTCAAACTGATCGCTTGGGCCGTTGGGACACATCGAGGAGTTAAGGTACGTGCCGTTGGAGCCGCGAGCAGGACCGCGAGGCACCGGTGCAGGGTATCAACCCTTAATGCCAACTTTACGCAAACAATCGTAGTTGGACTTACAACAACAGAAATCTTCAACATTTACTCCTACAAAAATCCTCATTAACTTGCCCCCTAACCAATTTCTTCGAGGTCAAAAACCTCTGTTAATCGGCGGCATCCTAGTAGCCTTTTCGAGACCTCATCTTTCACACAGTCCATCCACATCGGTTCTTAAAATATGGGTGTTATTTAAATGGTTAGCATAGTATTCATATTTTTGTGAGCAGAAAAATATAATCTGTGAGCCGAAATAGCTAATTGATCAGCAGCTCATGGCCAGCAAACATTCCAAATTCAATCAGCAATTTATGTCATTCTGGATGGCTGTAGTTATTTTTTTACATCATATTCATTATATAAGCTGCAATGAGCTGCTCCTGTTTATTAAAAATTTTGGTAAGCACTCAGAGGGTTAGCAAAAAATCATTTTGAGATTCATTTCGTATTTTTTTTCAGTTATAGGCATTTTTTATAGGCATAATTAATCTCACCTAACTAGTTCAGTTTTGGGTAGCCATTTTAGGGTTCCGTAGCCAAATGGCAAAAATCGGAACCCTTATGGATTCGTCATGTCTGTCTGTCTGTCCGTCCGTATGTCACAGCCACTTTTTTCCGAAACAAGAAGAACTATACTGTTGAATCTTGGTAAGTAGATGTATTCTGTGAACCGCATTAAGATTTTAACACAAAATTCCCCATACTTAGAACTGACCTCAAAATTTATTTTTCATCAATCCCATACCTGTGGGGTATCTATGGATAGGTCTTCAAAAATGATATTGAGGTTTTTCATATCAATTTTTTTCTAAACTGAATAGTTTGCGCGAGATACACTTCCAAAGTGGTGAAACTTCTAAAATAAGAGAATAATAAAACTAAAAAATATATATGATGTACATTACCATGTAAACTTCCACCGAAAATTGATTTGAACTAGATCTAGTAAGTAGTTTTTTTAATACGTCATAAATCGTAAACCGCAATTTACCTTTCATGCAATCAACTCAAACATAATTTTCACAGATGATGTATTTCTGTTGCCGTTATAACAACAAATACAAAAACAGAATAAAATTAATATTTAAGTGGGGCTCCCATACAACAAACGTGATTTTTTTGCCGTTTTTTATAGATAATGGTACGGAACCCTCCGTGCACGAGTCCGACTCGCACTTGGCCGATTTTCTTTTTAGTTTTTTTTTTCCATATTTTTTTCTATATAATCTGGTCGTTTCTGGCGTAGGAGGTACAGTTCTAACCTAACCTAACCCAAACATTTTTTTAATATAAATTCCATTATAAGTTCCATAAATAACCTAATTGCTTAAAGACATGTTTTCTCTGCTGATCAATCATGAAATTTTGCTGATCAAGTAGTTGATTTTACGGACTGAATGTTTATTATGCAAACCCATGTTATTGTAAGCTGCCTATTTATGATTTAATTTTTGACCATTATCAATATTATTTGCGGAACAAGGATTGCTGCCTGATTTTTAAATTGCAAACAAAATCTTTGTATGCCGACCAAATTATTTAAATGCTGTTTTTTTGTGGCTCACCAAATTTTATGATTGCTAAACATTTAATTACTTCTCTTAAAATATTGCTCATTATTAATCGGATTAAAAAGCTCTATTCCGAGACTCGATATTTTTTCTTGCAGTCAATTCCTTTTCTTGGAAGGTACGCCTACGTTTCCATTGAGAGAAAACAACGTTACGTAATCCGAGACAGCATTTTTTTTTATATTGGAAATAATATCACAAAAATAACAAATTAATTGGACACAACCTAGAAAAACATCCGCTGTAGCCAGACAGTAATCTTAGAAAACGGATCGATAATATGTAATTTTCTTTGTTTTTGTCTCAGCAATGTTATTGTTCACTATTGCCTACGTATCTTAGTCTTCTCCAATAACATTTTCCAGCATCCTGTAAGGACTAATTAATAGCAGGAAGCATCCGATTAATGGCTCCAAGGAACAGAGGAAATTGGCTTCTGTTAATATGTAGTTAACAGGATGTTGCAGGCCTTGTTGTTGCTTTGACATCGCAACTATCTAGCTATGAAAAGGGACTTTTTTCTTTTTTTTTCCTTAATAAATATTTTTTTCGAGATTTTTATAACGCGCAGCGTATGTCAGTCCCATCGTGCCCTAAAAAGGGACTTTTACTAACGGGCGTTTTCTACAATTTCTTGGCTGGACACTGATCGTCGAAGACAGACAAAAGCGAGTACAAAAACGCTCCTTTTTTGGGCAGTCGTGTAAAAATTACACATAATTTGCCACCCGCGGTCCGATTGCACCGATTACCTGGGCATAGGTCTCTTCGCTAGCGTCAATTCCTACATAACTTCGTCACACGAATACATAAAACTACAGGGGTCGAAAATACATTTCTTACTTAAAATCAGCCTAGATTATTTTCTCGCCTAATTAATCTAGCTTTTTCTTCCCCACCATAATAAGTCTCGATGAAGACCCAGTGCGAGTTGCTGGATTTCACATGTCGCCAAATTTTAGACATGCGACAAATACGTAGGGTTTTAAAAATACAATACATTTATCAGTCTATATAATGTTCTCGCTGCAAGGAATCAGACCTCTTGGTTCTCAAAAATAGCAGACTGTAATCCACCTCCCGGGCCCAGTGCGGGTTGGTGAGTGACACGACTCTTCTCGTCTTTTTAAATTATCTTAACATTTTAATTAAAAAATTAAATTCTAAATGTAAATAAGAGACAGTTTATATTTCATCCAATCTTTCATACAAGTCAATAATTAATTGACTAATGATTATGCTACCTTTGTACAGTCAAATTACTGCAGTCCTTCAATTATAAATCAGTGAGCAGATTAGACTTTACATTATTTTCAAAATGACATGTTTTGGATTAACAAATTTTTGCCAAATTCCTTTTAATTATTTTTTTTAAATAATGTTTTTAAAAAAGTCACACTAGTTTTATCATTACATGATTTTTCTAAATTTAATTTAAAAACCTAAAATTTGATCAAATCTTATTTTAAATTAAATTATTTGTAATAAAAAAAATAAGTAATATAAATTTCAATTAAATTTATTTTTAAATTATTTATTTAAATTAAAGCTTACCCTTAAAATATAATATTATTTTATGACAAAAATTATTAATTAATTTAGATATTGGTCATGGTATCCTTATGATATCTTCATCAAAGAGCGGTGTGATAGTGAATAAAAAGCACAATAATAATATGGCAAGTACTTACGCTTACGATGACATCTTTGACAATCTTCGGCACCCAAACGTAGCCGATGAGGCTGCTGGCCAGCACGAGGGCAGCCCCCACGGCCAGCGTGATCACGCTTCCAACTATACCGCACATATTAGCACTGAGAATTTAATTAAACAGGGTAATTATAAACACGCGATAATTACTGACCGTGCGCTAGTACTAAACGCCTCTGATTGTGATTAGTGTTGACATTGTGCACCACATTTTTTCTTTGATAACGATATCCAAGATTTATATTATGGTTCTTGATAATACTGTTATCAAAAAGTCAGGTATTTTTATTATTGATTAGGTATTTTCTTTTGCCACAAACTGATTTTTCCACGAAATCTTAGGAGAAGAGAATAAAAACGAAAATTATCAGAAAATTAAATCTCGTTATTTTTCCGGAATTTTCGCGCACTGACTATAGAACAAAATGCGTTTATTCAATTAATTAATAAGTACTTGAAAAATAAATCAACACTAATCAATCAGAGAGAAAAAGTCAAGAGACGACAATTTTTCAGAGCATGTATACATATTAGTTCTTAGTGATGGAATGCCGCGCGTGGGGCCATTGCTAAGGGTGCGTCTACCGCGCGAAGGTTTGAATTGCGCATCGAGAGTTAGCAGTAAAATTATTTTGTGAGTCTAAGGGAAAGGTCACGTGGCTCGGTGCTTTCTTTACCGTCGATTAATTTCAATAACTATTGAGCAAACGTTTCTTGAACTCGTTACCAACTTCTTCGCTTTGCACAACGTTTTAAAGCTTCTCAGAGGAGAGGTACGACTAATATTGCTGCTATAATTCATAATTATTATGGCTAGTAGCAAGCAAGGATACGACATAAAGGACATGAGTGACAAACGTTGACAAGTGAAGCAAAGTATAAAGCACATAGACACCCAAAACTCCTCTCGACTCCTCTACTCTTTGACTTTTGTGGAGTACCATGCCGATGATATTTTGAAGTAGTTTGTTCTCGCCTTTCTACCAGCCAGCAACTTCATAATAAAATCACCTTCGAGCGGTTGATCACAAATACCTCGGTACCTCCTCAATGTTTTGAAACTTGCCTATGAGCAGGTGGAAACGAAGCCTTATGGATAAATGTTACGTAGGAGTAAGAAACGGTTCTACATATTATTAGGTATTGCTTATAGGTAGGTATCATTTTATTATCCGTAGTCATTGAGATAGGAAAAATATGGAGGCGCCACGATATTCTACACATACATTTACAGGGTTAATTACGAAACAGAATGTGAAATATCGTTTTGTTTCATTCTTTCTAGTGTGGTAATTGTATTTGATAAAAGAGACATAAATATTTCAGTAGTTGCACACAGTTGTAGGTGAGTGCCGAATCCATGCCGAATCCGATGAGTTTCGAGGTAGTTCTGTCAAATGGTTGTTTACTTTTTGTAATAATGATCTCATTATTACAAAAAGTAAACAACTTGTGAGAAAATTACGAGAAGTTTCTGTTTAAAACTGCACGCATATGTTGGAAAACAGCAGTTCAATATGCCTCTGTGTTGTATTATGAAGTGCGGTGTAAGAAAAAAGGAAAATCAACTTCAATTGTCTTTGCACAGGTTAGTAGCCGGTTTTCATGCACTAATACATACTTACATATATTATACACTTTCGATGAAAAAAATTCTAAGTAATTAAGGATGTATGGCTAAAGTGTTCATATTTGGGTTTATTTCCGTCCAACAGACCTTTATATTATTTCATAATTTCGTTTGTTTACAATAATATGTCATGGTGGAATAGTGTTGTACCGGTGCCGTAATAGTTTCCAATACTAGCTTCTTCGCTGCGCTGAAACGATATTGCTATAACGCGTGTACTAATCGGTTCGAGTGACTTTGCTAGGTCCGCCCCGGGGTTCACAGCACCGAGACCGTGCCACAGTGTTTTATGAGGTTATACGTGATCTGAAAATAAGACATCAGCATTTTGTTTTAGTTACATGTTTTTAGCAACTAGTTTATCCAAATGATAAACGTCATCCGGGCGGCACACATCTGTCATACTTTGTTCAGGTCGCTCCCAAGCTCTATTCACTCACCTCTCATCGCTCTGGAACATGCGATTCTGCAAGTATCGGTCAACCCGCCGCTTGTACCGCCGAATATGGGTGAAAAGTTTGTGCATGCATGGGCCATGCACAAACTTTCTGCTTTAGGAAGTGGATGCGCTCTGTGACACGGAACGTGTATCGAGGGCCGATTTCAGTCCCCGAAAACGCCCGCCTCACAAAGCACATTGCACGTGCTCGTGTATTGCCCTCCCTGAAGCAGTGTAGTTTACCGATAAGTACCCTAGCCTCATCGATACGCCGCTCGAGTCCTATAACGGTTTCCAAAACCGTCTGTCTTCTACCGTTGTCCCAAGCTAAGTGTCCCTTCGCCCTAGCCCTTTGGTCAAGCCAACCTTTCACCAGACATCCCTAAATATTTATTTGAAGTGTGAGAACTCTGGACCAGCGTGGTATTTTTTAGAAATAAAGAATTTCTAAAAAATACCACGCTGGTCCAGAGTTCTCACACTTTCGCAGGAAGGTTTTTATTAGTGTTTTTGTATAATTTCTTAATTGTTATAAAGGCCCGTTTGTGACGGTTTAAGCATGAATTATGGCTTCCAGATGTTGCACAAGTATTGTGAGTGTCATTAGAAATCATATATTTTACTCGTTTCTTTATAATTTTGTTGAAATATTACTTTGACTTGATGGCTGGCCCTTGTCTCTCGTCCCTGACGATTCAACAGACAATTTCTGATTTTCTGAGTGGTCTGACAGCATGCGCAGTATTTCTAAATAAATTTTTAATAATTTTGTTATTAAATAGGTATAAATGATAGACAGTCACAACACCAATAACAATAATATAATAATAGTAATTTTTCTGTTTTTGTTTCGTGTATTTAGTGTCTATTTTCTGTTTTATAGAATATTACTGCATGTGGAAACTTTTAATTGGCCATATTTTGTTTAAACTATTACTTACTGTATCTGTTTAGCTGTAAGTTTTCCTAGGATAAATAAAATAAAATAATAAAATAAAATAAATAAATTAAGAAAATTTTGTTTTAATTTTACTCCGCCTGTATTTTAACATAATAGAAGAACTTATTACAGACCGGATATAAAATAAGCGAAAGCGCAAAAGTCATGTACCTAAATAGTAGTTTATGCAACGACCATATAAAAATGGTTATTAAAACACGAGTGTTGGTGATAATAGCATCACACGAGTGTTTTAATACCGAATTGCAACGGCATATCCGTTGCATACACTATTTTATCTTCACTCATACAGTTGAAATAAAATAAGTGGAAAAATAGTTTAGTCCAATATGGCGGATATTTTCATTGCGTATTCGAATGACTGCGCAGCGCGCTCATTCATAGACAAAGATAAAAGCTGGCTCATTGACTTAAGTCAATGAGCCCGCGCCTAAAATTAAAAAGAAAAAGTGTGCTATAAAAATTAAAAAGTTATTTTATGATGCAGTTGTTTAAAAATCGAAGGAAAATGTTAAACTGTAATGATTTTTTTTTTTTAATTTTACCTATCCACGAAAAAAAAGTACGTGTTTATGCATTCGTTTTTGAACTCATATTTGGAACATTACGTTGTGAGTGTAGATAATAGTAGTTTATGCAACGACCATATAAAAAGGGTTATTAAAACACGAGTGTGGGTTTATCACACGAGGCGTAGCCGAGTGTGATAATAGCATCACACGAGTGTTTTAATACCTAATTATATGCCGTTGCATACACTATTTTATCTTCACTCATACAGTTGAAATAAAATAAGTGGAAAAATAGTTAATTCCAATATGGCGGATATTCTCATTGCGTATTCGAATGACTACGCAGCGCGCTCAAACATAGACAAAGATAAAAGCTGGCTCATTGACTTAAGTCAATGAGCCCGCGCCAAAAATTAAAAAAAAAAAGTGTGCTACAAAAATAAAAAAGTTATTTTATGATGCAGTTGTTTAAAAATCGAAGGAAAATGTTGAACTATAATGGTTTTTTTTTAAATTTTACCTATCCACGAAAAAAAAGTATGTATTTATGCATTCGTTTTTGAACTCATATTTGGAACATTACGTTGTGAGTGTAGATAAAAGTATTTTTAAATTCAATGCAGAAAAAACACTTGAAATTAATATTATTCTCAGATATCAGAAGGCAAGTAAACTTATTATTTTTTTCTGTTACAACGAATGGTAAGAATATTAATTATAATTATGATTCAACCTTGATATCTAGGTACAATCGTAATACTATTATGTAGTACTACGTGTAGTATCGATATTCGTTATAGTAACACTATGTTTCCTGATGATACAACCCTAGTATTGGCAGCCATTTTTAGAGACATTTTGAGTTGTAGACAGGCACCTTTTTTGTAGTTTTTTCCAGTCCATACTATTTATAAGTCTATGTTCGTAGTAGGTATCCCATTCACACATGGGTGAATCTGTAATCTGTATCTAAAATGGGCAAGACATGTTGATATTGACTAAACTATTTTGTAGTACTTACAGATTTGTTTGATTGTACTTTTTTTCTCTCTTTATTTTTAACTAGCTGTCTCCCGCGGCTTCGCTCCCGTCAACTGGCTACCTATACCCTCCACCTACTTCCAGCTACCCTACACCTACCCTAACCAGCCCAAAAAATACTGTGACATGTTTCTGGTCTCCTGGTACTTGATGTTTTTGGTCTCCTGGTACTTGTGAATCTGTAGTATTAGAGGCCTCAGTCTTCATTGATCCATGCCACTTACCGGGACAAAAAGTAGCATATTTCTAATTCCAGGATATGAACTACATGTGTGCCAAATTTCATCCAAATCTCTTCAGCCGTTTTTGCCTGATTGTTACACAAACATACAAACATACAAAAATACAAACATATAAACATACAAACAAACAAACATACAAACATACAAACACACACATACAAACATAAAAACACACAAACATACAAATATTCACATTTATAATATTAGTAGGATTAGGAACTGTTACACAACTATGTCTGTCCCATCGTACCTACTATAGCTTACTTAACTAAATCGTAACAGAGCGGACTTAAAACGTTGAAGGCAGCCTCAAAACGTGTGGACAATATCTGATGGATCCTATCATCATCACATCATACCTATACATACATATCCCCTTAGTCTTCTCTTTAAGACTGAAATCTGACACATTCCATCAATGAATGCTAGACATCCTCCGGCGTTGCACTCACCTCTTAGTTGTATTTTTTACAGCTTCGTACTTGAAGGGTAAACCTCGAAATCCCGGCTCGATCATATGCCATCATCATTTCCGAGGCGAGTTGGACATCCCTTGGTGTCCGTGTTGTTTAGGTGGCGAGTACATCACTCATCTTCGATTTGCCGACGATATAGTCGTCATGGCTGAGACCACGGAGGACCTCAGTACAATGCTCGATGACCTCAGTAGAGCTTCCGAAAGAGTGGGTCTTAAAATGAACATGGACAAAACCAAGGTCATGGTAAATACCCATGTAGCACCGACTCCTATCAAGATTGGAGGCTCTGCACTCGAAGTGGTTGATGAGTACGTCTACCTGGGACAAACGATCCAGTTAGGTAGGGCTAACTTCGAGAAAGAGGTCAACCGTCGAATCCGACTCGGCTAGGCGGCGTTCGGGAAGTTGCGCGGTATCTTCTCGTCTCACATACCACAGTGTCTCAAGACGAAAGTCTATGACCAGTGTGTGTTGCCAGTGATGACCTATGGACTCGAAACGTGGTCGCTCACAATGGGCCTCATCAGAAGGCTTAAAGTCACCCAAAGGGCAATGGGCTATGCTCGGAGTTTCCTTGCATGATCGAATCAGGAATGATGATATCCGCAAGAAAACCAAGGTTACCGACATAGCCCGAAGGATCGCCAAATTGAAGTGGCAGTGGGCAGGGCACATTGCAGAACAGATGGTCGATGGGGCCGAAAAGTTTTGGAGTGGCGACCGCGTACCGGAAGACGCAGCGTTGGAAGGCTTCCCACAAGATGGACCGATGACCTGGTGAGGGTCGCGGGTAACAGATGGATGCGAGACACACAGGACCGGTTGTTGTAGCGACACTTGGGGGAGGCTTATGTCCAGCAGTGGACGTCTTTCGGCTGATATGATGATGATGATGATGATGAAGCGAATTTGCCATACTTTTTATTGGAATCAAATGTAGCTTACAATTTAGGACCTATTAGTATAATATTACTGATAATGATCAGTGGTGGCCTTGGCAACTGGGCTTAACCAAGTTGTATACATACTACTCGTATATCCCTTGGTGCTTTCCAGTGGTTTAGCTCTGTTCTATCTCCTGCTTGATTAGGAGGGAAGTGGAAATTATTTTTTTCCAACACCTCCGCCTTTTTTTTTCTAATTAAATTCGCTGCGGGATCCAAAACGGTTGAAGCGTTTCTCAGGGACTTGTCGAGCTTCATTGACCCTGTGTTTTTCCAGTGGTCACCACTGTTGATTCTTACAGAGAATGCTGCTGCCCATTCTCTGGTGAGTCCCTTAGTCGCCTCTTACGACACCCATGGGGCAGTAGCAGAGTTTGGGAACAGTGTGGCGGGCTTGTCCAAAAAATAAGGCCATTCAGACGGTGACCTGTCAGTTAACCAAAACTTTTTTTTAAAATTTTTACTTGACAAGCAACGATTGGCAATTCACTTAGCAAAATAATTATCCGATAAACTTTCATTTAATAACGTATTATTTGACAAATAATTAATTATTTTTTCATTTTATCTCATAAAACAACGTTTGGAATGAAAAACATTATACATATTGACTTCTTATAACGCAATTTGATAAAAATTAAACTCAGATAGACATAATTATTGCAAGTGGCTCGCTTTAGACTTGCAATAACTTAATTTCTGAATAATTATGTGCTTATAGAATTTTGTTTTCTGCACTTTAGTGACAGAACCGAATCGCTGTAAATCCGACTCCACGTAGTGTCTGCTCTACCCCTAGAGTGTAATTTAAGCCCAAGTAGGCGCGGAGGGGCGAGGCGGCCCGCGAGCTGAGGAGCAGCCGGTCGATTCTGTCGACATCTCACGTTGTACACCTAGGCGGAGTGAACGACAAATGAGCTGTCATTCAATCTTATTTGAATGGTTTGTCAACTCACCCGTCGTGCACCCCAAGTGTTCACTTCAACATGTTTACGAATCGCACTGCAGGTGGCTTTTCGCCGGCCAGCCTCAGCCACGGTGGTGTACCCACTACTGAGCAAAGGTCTCCCTAATATTTATCCAGCTAACTTACCTGCTGCCTTCTCCGACGAATCCTTCAGGAATGAGTACAAATCGTCACGCCAGCGTTTTTTAGGCAGTCGAAGTGTCATCTATAATATGTATTGAGCATTCCTGGAACTTACTGGAGTACCTATAGTGTTAGGCTTCCGGTGTAACGTTCGGCGAAATTTGGGCTTCGGAGAAGTGAGGTAGGATGTTATGGATGCCACCCGGGGGCTCGAGACAGGCTAAGTTACGTCAAAGGGGAAGCTATAAAACCACACGACGTTCCTCACGCGGCCTATGAGGGGGGCGCATTCACCATTTCCACCTTCGACAGGCATAGGGTGCCATCTTTGATCTCAGTTAGTTTAAGAAATAAACAAGTAAATATTGGTATCTCTTCTGATTCCATAAAACAAAGAGCGTCCATTTTAAAACAGATAAGCATTATATTTCATTCACAATTAATTTACAACAATAAGTCAGTTTTGTTTTAAACTTTTTGATAAGTAGGTATGAAATATTTACATGTCTAAATATTAGTCCAGTCAATTTAGCCCATTTATTCCCTCTATCTATAAAAGGGGATTGGAAATTTAATGCGTTCCTTGAAATGGGTTATACTCTACGAATAATAAATTATTTGTAGGTTATATACCAGAGCTCATTTGCAACGATTTTGACCCCGAAAACATATTGAATGGTTTTCGAGTTATCGGTGTTTTTAAGATATTATCAAACTTTCTGCCTCACGACCAAAAACTGCAAATGGTGAGTTTCTTCTAATCTAGAGTGTGAAATTATTTTTTTCGAATGAATCCCTCAAACAAATATTTATAAAAAATTGCTATATATCTTTTTTAGGTTATTGAGACAGATTACTCAAAATAAATGTGCGACACTTGACGTACAAAGTACACGATACACCTCCTTGTTTAATAAGCTTTCTAAAATGGAATAATAATACCTACCCACTTTTGGCACGTGTTGACTACCTACGCATTATTCGATGTACCTACGCCTTTCTTATTGCGGTTTTTCTTAATTTTCATCGGTATGTGATGATAGCTATTTCACCTGGTTCAGGTCGATCAAATCAGGCAAGATCTGTCACCACCAGATGTTTTTAGGGTACCGTACCCAAAGGTTAAAAACGGGACCCTATTACTAAGACTCTGTCTGTCCGTCCGTCTGTCCGTCCATCTGTCCTACCGTCTGTCCGTCCGTCTGTCCTTCCGTCTGTCCGTCCGTCTGTCCGTCCGTCTGTCCTTCCGTCTGTCCGTCCGTCTGTCCGTCCGTCTGTCGGTCCGTCTGTCTGTCCGTCTATCTTTCCGTCTGTCTGTCCGTCTGTCTGTCCATCTGTCTGTCCGTCTGTCTGTCCGTCTGTCTATCCGTCTGTCTGTCTGTCCGTCTGTCTGTCCGTCTGTCTATCCGTCTGACAGTTGAAGACTGTAGACAGTTGAAATTTTCATAGATGATGTACTTCTGTTGCTGCTATAACAACAAATTAATACTAAAAACACAATAAAATATATATTTAAGTTATTTCATACAACAAACTTAATTTTTTTTTAAATGTTACCCCACACTAGATATTTCTCCTGTATCGTGGGTGCATTTACAAACATCTAAACCCACATACACAAACAGCCAGACCCGGAACTGTAGGCCATACAAATATTTGTTTCGTGCGGAAATCGAACCCGCGACACGCAGCGCAGCAGTCAATCGCTCAACCACTGCGCCAACCGTGTCGTCATAGGTAATGGTACGGAACCCATCGTGCGCGAGTCCGACGGACGTTCAGACGGTGAAAGCAATCATTTTCGCCTTTTTTCAAAGTTCGTTTGCTAAGTGACCATCATGAAAATGCTGGGTGCTCACAACAATCTGATATTTTTATTGCATTGATGATTATAATCCAGTCAGGTTAACCGGACGTTCCCCACATTACGTCTCTCGCCGGCTTCATCCTTCCCGACCCGGGTAGATTAGCTGTCTCTGTCAAATAGCCGCAATTCCTCAATTGCTCTCAATTCTATCTCGGTCGCCTCAGGCAAGTCGTTGACTCCTCAACACTATCAACTTCGACGCCATCCCTGCCGAGCGCTGCAGGAGGAGGAATCATTGGCGGAGGTGTGTTTTCCATCCTTGAAGGAAACAGAACGTAGACCACCTGATCGAGGAGTTGTGGGCGTTGTTGCTAGTCCAGATAAATTTGCTACCTCACAGGAACCTTAGAGTATGAAATCTGGCTTAAAATTGAGCCATCATGACGAAACCTATTATTTGGATTCATTTAGAAATGAGTGTTCATTCATTGGATTTTATAAACCAGTAAATGAACGTATACCTGTCCCAATACTAGCGAAAACCCATTTATAAAATAGCTCCCAAAACATGAATATGGCAGGATTTAATAAAAAAATGTGATATTCCTAAACATGATATTGACAATTACCCAATGAATGAAGGACCGTTTATAATCATACAAATTATAAATGCGAAAGTTACCCTGTCCGTCTGTTTTTCTGTTACGCTTTCACGCTAAAAGGGCTGAACGGAATATCATGTAATTTGGCAGATATATGGAGGACATTTCTTTTTTTTTCCTTTTTATTATTTGCAATCAGTCGGGAGATTATAATCAAACTTTTTCCGTGATGAAGCTGGCGTTTATTGAGGATGGAGCCATTGCTCCAGTCTCAATTTCTGTTAGGGAAGAACCTCTGGCCTCTTGAGCCTTCTAGTTTGGCTTGACTGCAAGAGCATTTTCACGAGCGCATTTTGGTGGGAAAGAAGACGGTGTATTTCCTTCTGTGGCATTCTATTTCCTCAAGGACTGTTGGCATTTGTAGATGAGAGTGGATTTCTGAGTTGCATGCGAGCAGCGATGACTCTAAGGATATTATTCTGAGCTCTTTGAATTCGGTCAATGTTTGATTTGCTTGCTGAGAAGGACATACCTAGGCTACTTTTTTATGCGATGACTGACATACATGCGTGCGGAGCCGCGGGAATAAAATAAAAAAAAGTATATTATAGAGCCAAAATGTTACGTTGCTGCATTCACTAGTTCCAAATAGTCCTTCAGTCTTTCATAAAGGCAATTTAAATTATTTCGATACATTTTAAGTCGATTTAATTCTAAATAGAGGCCACTTTTTTCGGTTTAGAGCCTATTTAAGAAGTTATTCCAAGCTCTGATCATCAAATTGTAATAAATTAGGTACCTACAGCGCAACGTGACTTAGGAGAACTTTGTCTGTCTGCCTATCATCATCATCATCATATCAGCCAAAAGACGTCCACTGCTGGACATAGGCCTCCCCCAAATGGGGGGGTTTGCCTATAGTTTGCGATAAACCACAAGATGACTGACAACAGTGAAGTCTGATTATTAGGTACTACCTACCTAATTTATTTGAAATCTCTCAGTAGCAGTCTGGCTTTGGGTCCGACCCCCTATTAATTGTATAGTTGAGACTGGTGAACCCTTGGTTTAAATAATCGTGGATGCTGAGAACACCATCAATAGGTTACAAGGTACACACAGTCATGAGTACATCGGTACAGACAGACAACGCACAGCCTGAACCGATAAGAGCGTGTACGCCGTATATCATTTCATACAATCTTTCAAGTCCTTATTCTTCAAAATGTATGAACCGATTTTAACGAAACTTGGTATGCATACGCTAGATATTCAGGTCTAAATAGTTATCAGAAAACATTTTTGAAAAAGAGTTCAGGGGGCAGGATATAGTGATTTTTCACTTTCTATAGAAAACTTAAAATCGCTCTGTCTCTCCCTCTGAAATCTTTTTCAAAAATGTTGTCTGATAACTATTTAGACCTGGATATCTAGCGTATGCATACGAAGTTTCGTTAAAATCGGTTCATTCATTTTGAAGAATAAGGATTTGAAAGTTTGTATGAAAAGCCGTACCGCGTAAACGCTCTTAAGCCCACAAGAATCCCTTGAGAATAGTCTTCCTGACCGATTTTTGGGTTGGCGGCCAACCTCTATGGAGACTAGCCATCCGCGCGGGACAGTCATCCGACACGACCTGAGAGAGATCTGATGGCTTGAGGCCCTGCTGGAGCGGCCCATGGCCTTTCAAAGCTCCCACTCTAGCCGCTTCCCCTCATATTCAGCACGTCGTCGCATATAATTATAAGATTACCAAACAAGCTGTCTATCTTTTGTTTTAGATGCTAGTAGGCTCATAAAGAATTATGAAAATTGACGACTACGTATGAAGAAACAATTGCCGTTCTTTCTTGTCAATAGTGTCGTAACCTACTCCTGCAGCTATAATTTATCGAGGCTATAACTTTCACGCTTTCCGAGGCACGAGGGTGTTACACCACCACTATCTTCCAAACTGGCTGTCACAGAGAGATTCCTAACTGAAACAGTCAATGACACTTTTTAGCCCGACCTGGGACTCGAGCCGCGGAAAGTCTCGACATAGTGACCGATCGCCTACCGACGGAATACGGATCAGATCATTGATTTTGATCGTGGATTGCGTTCAAGTTTGACTGTGGCCTTAGGACTTAACGACTGAATTCGGTCGTTATGCGATCGCTAACTGTGTCGAGACTTCCCGCCCAGGACCCAGCAGTAGCGTTTGCGACTGCAAAACCAGACTTAATTAATCAAATAAGACGAAGACACATATGCTCGGCGTATCCTGAACAGTCTCACCTAACACCTTATAAGACTGGCCAATCCTTCCCTTGCGGTGGTAGGGCTAACGCCCGCCTGGTTCGCGACCACCCTCCCACCGGAGTTCGGCGTCAAGCAGCGTGCTGTGTTTCGTCGACGCGTGGGAGTACCAGTGCCTCAGGGCATCTTCTGGGCACGCTCGCTTCATCATGGACCTCATCTATCGCTTTCCATCAGGCGTGATCGAGGTCAAGAGCTAGCCCATTCATAAATAAATAAATAAATAATATGAATCTAATAAGATTAAAGCACTAAGGAACTTTGTTTTTAACAATCTCATTAGGTTACTTTGGGGATAAAAGTTTCAATGAAAATTCCATAATTTTTGCCAGTATAATAATCCTATCGAGTAATTTAATTTCTGACCTCAATTCCCCATTTCGATAACTTTTTCTACCAAAAACATATAATCCCTACCTACCTACCTACATTATAGTTTTATCTTACCACTATTATCAATTAATTATACTTTTCGCTCACATAAAGAATTTCATATTTCATCAAGAGTTCATCATAATCATCACAAGATTAAAGTGTTTATTTTATAATTAATACAATCTATAATCACTATGATATCGAACGTAAATACGCTGATAAGAGATACTGGGCTACTTTTTAGATATTACTTTAATCTGGTGTAAGAATTTTATTGGCCTAGATATTGTAATTAATCATCTGTGTCCAAGGCCGGTAAGAGTACCTACGATGGACAGTTCTTCCATTAGTTTTGTTTTTATATTAGTGCAATGGTTGACTTTCCTCCTTCATACTTATACGTCAGATTTATAATTATGAAAATAACGTTTTTCATACAATAAATCCCATCCAATTGTTTCCAATACATCCCTGTCATAAGAAAATAGTAGTTTATGCAACGACCATATAAAAAGGGTTATTAAAAAACGAGTGTGGGCTTTCGTGTTCGCACGAGTGTTTTAATACCTAATTATATGCCGTTGCATACACTATTTTATCTTCACTCATACAGTTGAAATAAAAAAAGTGGAAAAATAGTTTAGTCCAATATGGCGGATATTCTCATTGCGTATTCGAATGACTGCGCAGCGCGCTCATCCATAGACAAAGATAAAAGCTGGCTCAATGAACGTCAATGAGCTCGCGCCAAAAATTAAAAAGAAAAAGTGTGCTATAAAAATTAAAAAGTTATTTTATGATGCAGGGGGGCCGGCACCAGCCTTGGATTACGGAAGTCGCGTATCTAATAAAAAAAAACCGACGGCTAACAGAAATAGGGTAAAATTTTAGACAGATTCTAGATACAAAAAATAGAACTTCCACAGGTTTTATTATAATTTTTAAACAAAAGTTCTTCTTCTTCTTCGTTTGGGTAGTAAGGTCTAACGACCCCACACACACTAACTAGTGTCAGAGTTTCTAAACCGCCTCAAGGACCTCTGACATTTATTTATTTATTAATATGGCACTCCAACGAATAGTTCACACAAACTGACAACTGACATGGTTTGACTACCGCCATTTGGCGGCCGAGACCACTGGCATAAACGTGCCTTCCGAAGCACGGAAACATGTTTTTATCAGACAATTAGAAAAAGATAAATCTATTGTTTATACGAGCGGGATTTGAGCTGTTTACTAAATTTTGTATCTGAATACCTACATTTTGTGCGGCGCCACTCTTTACTTCCCACGGCGCACCAGGGCGCCGCGGTGCACACTTTGGGATCTTTGAACTAAATGTTTGTATAGGATAGATCTTAGGTAGGTAATTGTTATCAGTACGATTACTGAGATTACACTACGATGTACGAGTATGTTGCGACTAAATCAGCGCGATAAGCTGGACCGACGACATTGTTCCGTCGCGGTTAGAAGCTGCATGAGGCTGGCAAAGGAGGGACGGGAGAGCCTCAGCAGTAGGCGAAGTTCTAATCTTGGTCAATCCACTGCTAGATGATGATGAAACCAGCGCACGGCCTTTGGCAGTTTATCTATCTATACATATAATAAATTCGTAGATTAGCCGTGTCTGTACATTAAATGTTTTCGCATTAAAATAACTGAGAAATGTTGGGAAAAAGGTATAAAACACAAAAATGTCATTTTTGAAATTTTTGTCTGTTTATCTGTTTGTCCCGATGTTTGAGTCAGCATCACGCAAAAACCACTGATTGGATTCGAAAGCTAAGTTCTTCAAAATATTAAGTGTTAACCCGAGTAACATTTAGCGTCTATTTCATCAAAATCAACCCACAAAATCAAAAGATATTGAATTCCCATCAATAAAAAAAAGGTTCGTAAAGCGACTGCCTGTTTGACCTTCACAACCTAATAACTGGGAAACACGGTAGGTAGGTACCTCTTGGCAAGACTGGTGTTAGATTTTCTAGCTTCTGGCAATCCGTAACGTCTGCCAAAGACCTACAAATGACAGCCGGACCAACGACTTAACATGTTATCCGAGACACGAAGAAATCTCGGTATGTTAAAATGGTTAGCCATCTACAGGCCGACTTCGGCAAGCATTGCTTAACCTTAATATCAACCCTTGCGGCTGTTATTATTAAGTCATGAGCAACCAGTCTCCTCATTCCTCTGTACGTATAATTTTTTCCAACATCCATGCGAACGAAGTCGCTGCCCGCGACTTCGTTCGCATGGATGTTGGAAAAAATTATTTTAATTATCAGCTAGTTATTTATAAAAATATACAAGTAGCTTACCTACCCCTACGACATACTTACCACAATTATTACGACCCGTACGGCATTTTATCAATATTTACGGACACAATACAGTTGCGTAATATTCAGTCTTACTTACGTAAAAGAGTTTTAATTTTTCTAAAGCATTTAGGTACATAATTCACATTTAATAATTGATAACTGTACAACCTCCCGTAGTCATAAGTAGTCATAACTACTTTCAACTCAGTACAGAAATCAGTTGCTTCACCCAGAAGCCTGCAAATCTTAAGTGCAAGGCAGTCTGGAAGTGTCTGTCGCGTGTCAGATGAGCTTACCAGCAAAATATCAGCCGATGTGTTTACTCGCTACGCGCTACATGGCGGCCCGGTGGACGTTATTCCTCGAAGGTGCGGGCTGCATTCCGTCTGGTAGCATTTAGTAAAAACCGGCCAAGTGCGAGTCGGGCTCGCGCACGACGGGTTCCGTACCATTATCTATAAAAACGGCAAAAAACACGTTTCTTGTATTCCCATACAAGAAACGTGTTTTTTACCCCACTTAAATGTATTTATTTTATTCTGTTTTTAGTATTTGTTGTTATAGCGACAACAGAAATATATCAACTGTCTAGCTATCACGGTTCATGAGATACTGAAGTGTACTTTTATACTAGCTACTATTATAATGATCTCATCATCATTTCAGCTAAAAACGTTCCTTAGTACTTAGTACCTACTGGTTTCATATTTAACCTAGGTAGGTACTTATTTTATTTTTGGTCAGTGACGTGTTTCCCTTATTTCTTCACACACAGTAGGTACTATAGGTAATGCCAGGTTCACAGTTATTTTACATCTGACAGCAGCCCATGTATCACTCCACCAGCAACCTTATCATATCGAGAATAAAGATCACCATCATTTTGACATTGATTCGAAATTAGAGGTAAAATTACTATGAACGCACTTTACGGCAGCTGCAAACGTCTACGTCAGTCAAAGCGGCTTTACTTCGTTCTGTGACTACGCGCCTACGCGCCTACGAGCTACGCTGCTACGCTGCTACGCTGCTACAAGCTACACACCACAATAAAAGTACCCACGCTAAAATACAAGATGGCGTAGCATGATGTATTGGGTAGATTCTGCATTTGCTAGATAGGTACCTAACATTGAAATATCTATGTATATTTATTTTATTCGTTCAGATTTTCCTCTGAAATACGAAAACAAAATGTACAAAATAATCTGAACCAAATCAAGTGTTACGTTTAAAATGCTACGTAAAGCATTTTAAAAACGCATTTTGTAAGCCTCTTTAATTGATGTCATTTGAACCCTCCTAATTATTTCCGAAATGTGAAATGCACCGTTCATAAAATATTTGAAATTTAAAGAGGTAATAACAGCGCATTTGAGAATTAACACGTGCTGTTTTACAACTAGGGCTGCCATCCGTCCAGGTTTCCCCGGGTTTGTTCAAGTTTGGAAGCCGGGAAGCGTCCGGGCGGGGTTTTCAAGAAGGGTACGGGTAAAAACCGTACACTTTTTGTGTCCTGGGAATCTCGATTGATTGGATTAAAAGGTGGCAATAAATGAAAACGAATCTTAGTTAAAATAATTTTAACTAAGATTCGTTTTCAATTACGAATTATAATTATTATAATTCGTAATTTTAAACCGCTTAAGCTACGTACGGCTTTTTCGTCACATTAAGAGTTTGGCATGATAAAACTACTTACTATTGGACAAGCACTAATAATATTCGAGCCTGCTTCGTTATAACTTCTAGAAATAGGTGTAACTGGTTAAAATAAACTTTTATCGAACTAAATAGGTACATAAGTTGTTAAGAGAAATTTCTAATTTGATCCGAGCCGGGATGCTAAAACTGGCGAGCTCGCTTCGCTCGCCCTCGATTCCGGATTCGCTTGATTGTAGATATAGCCGCATAAGCCGAATAACTTGGACTAATTTAATCGGCTTATGTGGAAAAGCTAAATAAAGGCTTTCTGTGCAAATGGTCAAAAAACCTGAGGTTACCCTACGAGCTCCTAAAATTACGCGCTCGCTTCGCTTGCTTGTCGAGTGTTGTAAAAACACCGATGAACAAATGTGAAAGCGTCTAATAGCTTGTGACAATGAAATTCTCAACAGTCAAATATTTGACTCTTAACGAAATCCTTGATCCGCATCTGAGTTTCATTCACATTAGACTATTAAGTAGGTATAGGTATTGCTTAAGTATTTGATTATTGTTAGAATCAAAACTTATAATTATAAATAGTTTTTAACTTGATGGCGAAAAGAACAGTGTCCCTAATTATTTTTGTTGCAGAGAAGTGTATAATTACTTAAATTTGATTTGATATTTTATTTGTTACGCTGTAAGTAGTTTATATCGCAAAGAAGCTCATTATCATCTGCCTAGCCTCCCAACTATATTGAGGTCGGCTTCCAGACAAATCGGATTCAGCTGAATACCAGTATTTTACGTGGAACGGCTGCCTACCAGAACTCCAAACCCATTTTGATATCTCAAAAAAGTTAAATGATAAAAAAATATTTTGGTTGCGTTCAGGAAACATCTAATTTTCACCCAAATGTCCGGGTTTTTCAAGGTTTTTTTTCAATTAGGTGATAGCAGCCCTAGTTACAACCAATACTGAGTTAATTGCCACCCACCGGTCAACGTGCATCCCTGCGCTGCGTGGGCGAGGCGTTGGGGGGCCCCACGCTCCCGCCCGAATGAACTACAAAATGCCAGATTTTGCGGTCATAGCAACGAGCAAAATAATTCCACAGCAACTTAACTATGCAATGAATTTATTCTTCAATAAAATACGAACATAGCCTTGGCTTTAAGCTGAAAATTGTTATGTAAAATATTTTGATTATGCTGGTATTTGCATATTATTATTTATAATATCTCCGAGCAGGTTGTACAGTTTACATCGCAGCGACATCTATGTTGTATGTCTCCAACTATTTGAAAGAGTTCACGCAAGTAGATTTGAACCAGATTGGTTTTTGGTCATTGAGGCGATTGTGGTTAGAGTAAATTGCGTAACGATAAATAGAACATTCGGAACATAATAAGCAAAAGAAAATAAAACCGTGTGAGTCAGAATACGAATAGCTGGTCGCTTTCTGACTTATTAATAGAATACGCATTTCAGTAACCGCGTAGTTTCATTAACGGTGACTTTAAATTATTACATACCTACGTAACAAATCACATGCTTAGGTACAGTCTTATTCATAAAAATCTCTTAATATAGGTTTAAAGCGTTCATTAGTTAAAATGCTCATAAGTAGGTATTACATTACTACATTGTGTTAAACTATGTGTTCAAGCCACTTCTATTGTGTAGGTATTTGTTAAGGTCCTGTTGACCGATATTAATGTGTCTTAGGTACCTACTATCACAAACGTTCAATAAACCTTTTATAGCTAAGTTTACGTTATTAGATATTGTAGCGTTAATAAGTTGTCGTTTTGACGAATCTATAGTACCTAAATAGAACAGCGCTCTTTAAAAAAGTTTTGACACCACACCAAGTCAAACCTTTTTAAAGTAGGGAATTAAGTTTTATTACGGGCTTACGGGTGCGTTAAGTTTAGGTATCAATGAAAAATGGGGGCCATATTGGCTCACCTAAAGTTCTTTACCCGAAATTGTTCTTCCTAATGATTTGTAATCCGAATGATCACTCTTCCTAAAATGTTTCATCCTATAGTTTTCATTCATACTATTTGTAGTGCTCCGGCGATGTTCATAACACTCAGGTTTCCGAAAATTGTAATTAATAATAGCATTAATGTAAATATATTTAAACTCCTACTGTTTTTTATCATAACGCTTTTATCCCTAAACATAATTACCATAATATTTTCACTCATACTCAGAAAGAAACATTTACCAAGTGTAATAAAAAATATACGTGGATAGAATTACCACCTGTGATAAGATAGGTCGACGGAGCACCGCTTCGCGGGGCTCCTATTTCTGGGTGGTTTAAAAAAAATAACCACGAAGAAAACCACGAAAAATAACCTATCCGAGTCGGGGTGCTCTGAGTCAGGGTGTCATAATGACGGTTTTTATATATAATACTGATTATCTACACTAATCTACACTAATATTATAAAGAGGAAAGATTTGTTTGTTTGTTTGTTTGTTTGTTTGAAATGAATAGGCTCCGAAACTACTGGACCGATTTGAAAAATTCTTTCACCAGTAGAATCCTACATTATCAGAGATGGACATAGGCTATAGAATATTATCAAAAAAGTTAGGGATCCGTATGAAAACTTCGATAATGTGACCCAAGGTGTGAGAAAAAATCCTTATATCGCGTACGCTGCGGAATCTATTGACAATAGAGCAAAGTGATGTACTACAGTTTTATAGAGGTCATCAATATCTACAAAAAAGTCCGCGATACCATATGTCTAACTATTATGGATAAGTCACCATGACCGCTTTTTGTTAATATTAGTCAAGCAAATCCCATGGTGAAATAAAAAATGGTGGTTATAGTACCATGATATTAATCCTTATCCATTTAAATGGTTTGATAATTAAGGTTGATTATGTCCGTGTAAATTACACTTTAAATCATTCAAATCGGACCTTTCGTTCAAAAGTTACGACGGTAATAAACATGCTCGGAGTAAGAAAAATGTCGCGGCTTGAGCGAACTGGGGAGAATCGTATCAATGCTTGGTCCGATGAAGTTGAAACACCTCGGCATTTAAATGTTTTCGATAAAACAATAAGAATATCAAATGTTTGGATTTTTCGAAAATCAACTAGGTACATACATAACAAGGGGTGAAGCAGGGGTGAATAAGTTTTTAGGGGAGGAAATTATAGCTTGCTTCAATTTACGACAGAATTCTATGAATAAACTAAAAGTGGGATAATTGAAACAGATCATGTACCTAAAAATTTTTGCATAATCAACCCCTGACGGGCTGAACGGGGTGAACAGTTGCGCTGAACCAATAATGAGAATCGTTGTGCTTAATTTTCCAAAACTAACCTTTATAAGGGGATATGTATAGGGGCGTTGCAGTTTGTGGAGTACCTACTATCCCCACGCGGACGAAGTCGCGGGCGAAGTGCTAGTTATGAATAAAAAGAAATCTAAACAAAAAAGATATGACTTTGAATAATAGTGTATAAGATGGTTATGTTGAGAAAATATTGGGAAACAAATAAAAGTATAATAGATGTTTATTGCTATTGACATAATGAAGTTGAATGCTTCGGAATTATGAACATTAGAGACAGTAGTTAGGAATTGTGATTGTTAGGATGAAAAATGTTAGGAAGAACATTTTCGGATTTCCAATTATCGGAGTTGAAAATTTAGGTGAACTTGGCGCACCCGAAAAATGGAGACACAAGCGAGTAAAGTAGGTACTTAATTGAAAAGAAGCAAAGAAGTGAAAATTGGCTGAAGGAAGACAAGTTTTGGTACCTACCCAATAATGGCACAAAAGCCTAATAATACCTATTCGTACACAAAAGTTGTTACGGTATTTCTTTTGTAGTTTTAATTAATACTTATCTCGTGTTTATTTCTGTTCCCATCTATTGATGGATTTTGTAAGGCAGAGAGTTTTGATTAAGTATAGAAAATAAAAATACGGAAACCAATACTTACCAACTCCACAAAACCGGCAGCCTACGTGGATTTGCAAAGTAGGTAGTATCTTTTTGGGTTAGTATAGGTACTTTGCCCCACTATACACTGGAAGTCTGCCTTCAATTTTCTTTGGGTAATTTTAACGCAAGCAAAGTGCGCGTTAAAATTACCCAAATAAAACTGGTGGTGTATGTATTCCCAGCGGAAAAAGGTCGATTTTCTTAATTTCAGTAAAGCAGATATTTAGTGTATGACGTTGTGTAAATGTGTATGGTAAGTACGAATTTGTGCATGCAACCATTAGGGAGTTATTCAACAAAAACTGTTTCCGCTGGAACTACGTCATCCCAGCAGCACTTTTTTTTTCCTATGGACGTACAAGAAAAAAAATACATGCAATAATTAGTGTGTGACGAGAGGTAAATGTGTATGTTTAAATGAAATTTGTGTGTCTTAAAACTTCGAAGATATTCAAGTTTCCGCTGCGCTGACGTTTGGCTATTTGATGGAAATCATATAAATCGGTTTAGTGTAGAGTTGATTTTTTTACACACATTGCTATGAATTTGTGTATAATGTTTGTGAAAACAGATTTTGAAAAAAGCATACCGTTTAGGAGATATAAACGTAAAGGTGAAATATGGTTATTAGGTCCAAGTACTTAAAATAGGAACTTTAGAGCCTAACTTTTAACGTTTATTTGTATCTTGCAAGGGTCTACAACGTCTTGCCAAGTTTCATTTATGTGCGCTTAGTAATTAATGAGCAATGGCATAATTTACTACGAATGGACCACTATATTTTATGACATCCGATTGTAGGACGTTTTAATGGAAAAGCAAAATAAAACATATTCCAATATTTAGTGTATTAATTCAACTATTCATATGTAAAATTTCAGCTCATTACGCTACATAATTAAAGAGATATAATAAAAATTCCAGAACAACCGAATTACATGGAAAAACCGACTAAGTTTGAATGGCTACAAAAAAGCGGCCGTGCAGTACATAGAGCTAACGTTCTAGAATTTCCAGTATAGTATCGTTATCGTGTTTAATAGATTCGTACAGGCGCGTACACAATCGTTTCGCAGAAAATAAAACAACTGCATTAACTTTGTACTCTTAAAATTATTTATTAGTTACTGACAATTAAAATTAAAAAACATTATTAAAAAAGTAATAATAACATCAAATAAAATCAAATTATTGTTAGATTTATTGTGCCGCTAACAACGCCTCCACACATTGATATAAAGAATCAGTCTTTTATAAATAAGAAATACGTTGCCTACTGTAAAAGCTCAAAAATACTTATGTATAGGTAAATCTTAGGTATTAAGTACCTACTAGTACATTTTCGGAAGTTGGTCTTCTCGTTCGAGCTGTTACAGCAACAAATAAGTATGTCTTACAATCACAGAATCACAGATCAGTACTAAGTAATTGACTCAATTTGAAGGTAGGTTTATAGTGTAGTGTAGTACCGACCTAGGTACTTACCTACGTTCTAGCGCATATTCTTACGGGAACGTGAATACCTACGGGAACGGGAATCCCAACGGGAAAAAACGGGATATGCGCGTACGAAGTCGCGGGTAACAGCTTGTATTATATAAAAATGCGGGCGGGGCTTGACTGTTGTTCTGTGTTTCGCGCTTGCAATGCCTGACAGGTTAAAAATAAGTAGGTACCTACGTAATATTATTGCGGGATTATACCTATTTATTGTGGTTTGAATAAATGCAAACAAGAACAAACGAAATTCTCGTTTCACACTTCAAAGTACCTACCTAGAAAATAAAAGGTACCTACCTACACATATTATTACCTATTCGAAACAAGTTCGAATAAGAGACTGCAACTTTTGAATAGCTGAACCAACTTTCATCAAATAACTATAGGTAGGTATTTACATGGCTGTCATAAACACTGTATGCACTGGAATCTGTACATAGCAGATATAGACAACTTTTAGGCTTTCGGCGTCGTCGAGATGTAAGTAACAAAATACAGTTGTCACTTGAACCTATATACCTACCTTCCAACAGATAACATTTTCATGAGGTACTTTATTAGGAAGTACTTACCTTGTTTATCTTTTAAACATTCTCACTACTGGCTCAATAAGTATGTCACAGTCACTTACACTATGTCAATAACCGAGTCCAATAGGTACATAATATTATGTTGCGGCAAAATAAAACAACGCATAGGTACGCACGTTGTCCTTGGGTGCACATTTGTTACTGATAAACAGAACAGGAAGCGCGCGCATAACTACCTACTACCCGTACGCGTTAACTTGGCACCTGGCTCGACACATTTCGAATGACGTTTTAATTAAAATTGAACAATTCAATTTCGACGTACCTAAATAATATAATCGCAATGGTAACAGTGATGCCAAGTAAAGCGTTTCGAAACGTATCGAGCCAGGTCAAGAATTGTATTCCGACCTGTACTAGTCCAATAATGGTAAAACACTGGAAATTCTAGAACGTTAGCTTTATGTACTGCACGGCCGCTTTTTTGTAGCCATTCAAACTTGATCGGTTTATCCATGTAATTCGGTTGTTTTGGTATTTTTATTATATCTCTTTAATAACGTAGCGTAATGAGCTGAAATTTTACATATAAACAGTTGAATTAATACACTAAACATTGGAATATGTTTTAATTTGCTTTTCCATTAAAAAGTCCTACAATCGGATGTCATAAAATATAGTGTCCATTCGTAGTAAATTATGCCATTGCTCATTAATTACTAAGCGCACATAAATGAAACTTGGCAAGACGTTGTAGACCCTTGCAAGATACAAATAAACGTTAAAAGTTAGGCTCTAAAGTTCCTATTTTAAGTACTTGGACCTAATAACCATATTTCACCTTTACGTGTACCTATATCTCCTAAACGGTATGCTTTTTTCAAAACTTGTTTTCACAAACATTATACCTACACAAATTCATAGCAATGTGCGTAAAAAAAATCAACTCTGCACTAAACCGATTTATATGATTTCCATCAAATAGCCAAACGTCAGCGCAGCGGAAACTTGAATATCTTCGAAGTTTTAAGACGCACAAATTTCATTTAAACATACACATTTACCTCTCGTCACACACTAATTATTGCATGTATTTTTTTTCTTGTACGTCCATAGGAAAAAAAAAGTGCCGCTGGGATGACGTAGTTCCAGCGGAAACAGTTTCTGTTGAATAACTCCCCAATGGTTGGATGCACAAATTCGTACTTACCATACACATTTACACGACATCATACACTAAATATCTGCTTAACTGAAATTAAGAAAATCGGCCTTTTTCCGCTGGGAATACACACACAAACTGGTGGGCGGTGGCCCACTACCATTCAAAATTAGCTAATTGATGCTGATACACGCGCCATGTTCGTGAACGGGTAGGTACCGTCAGTGGAAACTGGTAATTTCTTAACTGCTACGGCTTATTTTTTCTTTCTTGTTTTTTATTGTAAACACAAAAACATAAAAATAAAAACATGTACAAAAGCGGCTATATAGCTTGCAAAGCATGATCTATCTGTGTACCTACTTACGAAATTACGAACACCACGAAAACAATTTTTTTCTCAAAAAGGAGTATTTACAAGCTTTTTTTTAAAAAAATTATAAAATTTTTTGGCGTTTTTAATTATCTTCAAATTCTCCGAAACGTCAGTCAACAGTTCGTAGTCGGCCATTTTACTACCACCTACTGCATCCTTTTATAGCATGAAGTTTTTGTTGAAATAGTACCTACCTACTTACAGACTTTCACTGCTTTCTTCATCGTTGGTTTCTTGATAAATACAAATGTTTCAGTTCAGTTTTTTTTTACGAAATGAACCACATTTAAGGCCACCACAAACCTACTATTTATTTGTATAGGTAGGTACATAGAATAGCTGCAGCATGCCCCCTTTTTCTGCGCTCATGGTGTTCCTGCTGAAAGGAGCGTGACAACCACCGATCCACCTTCAAAGTCGATTTTTTCGAAAACTACTGAGGTAGGTACCAAATGGAAGCGATTGACGTTCGTAGTCCTGCGGTAGTCACGGACATGAATGAAGCTAAAAGTTAGGCGAGTGTTTATTAAATAATATCTGTGGTGTGTATGTAGGTACTAGAACTCCTGCCGTTGCCACAAACACTTCAGCAATCTTCTTTAAAGGCCATCAACCTTTTATTTAGCAATTGAGTGTGAGTTCTGGTGATGGTGGGAACAGGAAAGACATTAATCAATAAAACACGTTTTTTTGTAGTGATTTAATGTATTCAAGGTAGTACTATTACATTTTGTAATTGACTGACATTGAAAGATCCAAAAATGCAACAAGATTGTAATCACCAAAGAGCATGACATCGTGAAACATAAATTTAATTTGCCTGCGTAACCAAATTAACGAACTAAAACTAATTATAAACAATCAGTCATCATTTTTCGTTACGATTCCCTCTAACACGAGATCATATTTTTATTGTGCACTTAAATAAATAAAAAATCTGACACTATAAATCATTACATTTTTCTGTTCACTAAACACAAAATAATTTCACCATGATTATCATAACACAAAATCATTAAATAAGTCAAAAAACACTAGTTATGTCAAAACATCAATGCTACAACAAAAATATGAACTCGTGAAATATCAGTACTATCGACTGAGATCACTTCGTATGAAGTTTACAATGGTCTAAGCACACTATCCTAAATAATATTTCACCAATTCACCGTATATCATAGATCGAAGTTCTTAGATTCAGTCTCGTTGAAATCATGGGGTGTAAGGGGTAGGCCGAGCTAAGAGGCATGCTTTAAAAGCATTGATGCCGATGCAAACGAAACATGGGCTGGCATAATTGATGTTTTTCGCCAGCATCACTTGTGACGTAGTAGCCTTCCATCGTACCATCGTCAACGAGAATAAATCTGCTCTACACAAACGTGGCCAGCACTGAATCTTAGCGAATCGGTGAAAACAAATTGATACTTAAATTAACTTAAAGAAAAAACTTAATCATAATTTTCGTTTGTTTGGAAATAAAGCATAACATAAAGATTTGCACAGCGTCGTTTCATCAACAAACGTTGTTTAAACATTTACATTTCTTTGGAAACACTCGACCGGAGGGGGTTTTCTAAGCAATCCGATAAGAATCGTCTGATAATAAGTATACAGTTTTAATCTGGTAGTACTAGTATTCATAGGAGGTTTACGATAGAAGCCTCTGTTATGTAAAATCTGGACTTTATTTTATTAATGTGTAATAATTATTATGAATCGGTTTTGTGTTCCATTATCAACTTCCCGCTCTTTCCCACCATATTGCACACATTCTGTTTAAACAAAGTTTATAAGAGAAACGAATTATGCATAAGAGCTGACAAAAAAGTCGCGCCTAACTATATAACGAAATATTTTGGTCAAATTGTAAACAATCCAATAATTATAATTTTCCACAGTCTATCTGCCAAATATTATTTTTACTCGGTTTTCAACAACGTTTGCACAAAAAATTATTTGGAATTCAGAAGACGTGACGTCATAACAGAGTTACCAAAACATGCACAAGTGAAATTATAGCATAATCATCTTGCCGATGTATTGAAATACAAGTTTTGTAAACCAATAAATTGTATATAATTAAATTAATCAAAAACATTATGTCATGATGTAAAAAATAATTATACTGATTAGTATTTAATTTTTAAAGGTAGAATTTTGGATGTTTCATATTGATTTCGAGGTCAAGTTGTTATTAAATCGCTTTTTTTTATTTTTTTCACAGTGCAGTGGGAGATACCTATCAGAGTTCAGCTAATTGAAGAAACAAGCGAGATACATCTATTGTGAATTCAAAGAGTAAAAGAAAAGGACCGTCTTTACGAAGGGTGCAGTGGAATCACCTACGATTCCAAAGGGAGCTACATCTGCGATTGAACATCTTAAATACTGACATTTAACTATAGGAGCGCCCGTATGGCAGACATCGGTCACCGATCGTGTTGTGGAGTAACTCACACGTACGCAAGATGTTCGCAAGGATATTGGGATAATATGTATGGCCAATAACCACTGCCATCCGCATATGCTGTAGGCATCGTGCCTTCAACGTCCAACTTCCAAGGAACGCGTGACCGCTATCTGTACGCGAGCTCTCAACACAAACTATCGACATCAATTGTTATATTTTATTATACTGTTAAAATCTACTAATCGTTTAAAATAGCTTGAGACAACACATAAAGCTTCGCATGATAGCGATCGACAGGCTAGAAGACGGTCCCAATGACCAAAGCGAACTGGCCTGGTAGAGTACTAATTGATCAAACATTTAATATTGATATAATGAAACAAACATGTATCCACTTAACATTCAACACCGATATATAGACGGTGTACATCGATCAACAACATTGAGTTAAGTAAGTATTACATGATAATAATATCGATACATTCATTACGTGGGCTACATCGATAATCATAATGATGGTTTGTACTACGGCTCGTGAAAAAGGGTGAGCATTTCGTTTTGACGAGAAAACGCTGGAACAGCGAGACCAAGTCTAACAATACATCGAGCGTCAACATTCCACACAACGACTGACTCGATTGTCTTCAGCCGGCACCCGAGAGAAGCGAGACGCTTCTCTACGAAGCTCATAGTACACATCGACAACACATAAATCTGATGCAAACACCTATACACAATCTTAAAGGAACGTACACTATCACATCGTGAATATATAGTATAATACTGAATGTGTGCTCGTAAACTATCAAGAAATTAATATAGTTCAACATCGGGGCCGCGAACTGTCCTTCAAATAGATTCGTGCGACGCACACAGATACCAGGACATATATATATATGTGTCACGAGGACATAGATATGCGTCTCGCGCTGAACAATTACAACTATTGTTATACGTACCTAACACATAGAATTACGGTACATCCATGAACATCAAATATGAGCATTACTTCTAGAATTACTTAAAACTGTGCTATAATCTTATGACTATAATCGGATATATGTATTCTGCAGCAACGACGATTTAAAGAAACATCGCTATGCAGACGCGGCCCCGCACAATACACGGTACATCTTCATAAAGAACATTTATTATTACCAAGCTTTGTGTGCCGGTCATAAATTGAAATACTGCAAACATTAATCACAATTATTAATTACAATTAATAACTAACACACAAGTTAACTATTTTAATAATAAATAATTAATTAAATCATGTATCGATAAGTAATCATCGGTTACAGTTCGTAACTTATTTCCAACACGATTCCAGGCCATCGTCTCCAATATAATCAATCAATAATTTCGCATCCCGAGCTACATAAAATCTATTTATTTTACTCATATCTTGCATAAAATGTTCAGTATCCCCAGTCTGCAAGTTTCAATAACTTTAGGACTTTCAGTACAGGAATATTTTCCTGCAGTTGGAATATGTTGTTTACTGATGACAAAAGTAGAAAGTTTACTTTCTACATCGTCATATTTGATATATTCTCACCTACATCCTATTACACATAGTTCAAAATTACTTAATACTAAAGTAAACATTTAATCGCTTGTGCCGTTCATGAGAAACGGATCGCAGTCGATTCAAATAGATTAGATGTTAATCTAGTCCAATATTTACGATAACACTAGGATAAACCGCACTTCGCATAATCTACACAGTCGGTGGTGCCGTGACCTGAGGTCTATACTGAGTACCAACCGGGGCTTTTACAACGAACGAGTTACACAATGTCACTAGTTGACCAACGACACAATGCCACGTACATATAGTTTACAAAGGAAATAGAGTATTACCAACTTTGGTCCAAAGGGGACGCCTATTTATAATTAGGCACAAAAAGTTGGCAACTCTAGGAAGAGTATCATATAAAAGCATACATATATTTTAAAATACACCGCGATATAATATAGTGCAAAAGAACTTTACACGAAGCATCGGTTTCGTACTTGTGTAGTAGACCTGCAGCATCCAAGATGTCAACCTCGACACGACTAGTAAACGCTGAAACCGCCCAAAAATATAACACACACCTGTGCGTTATTCTAGTATAACATTTAGAAGTTTAAATACTACAATAGTGCAAGCTCCACTTGGAGCTGAAACACAAGATCGTTCGTGAGCCGACTGTGTCGAGCTGAGTCCTTATTGGGTGGTGGCATCGAGTTGGAGCCGCGCAACAACTTGCTCTTTCACTAGTTAAACAACGCAGATATTGAATGTGTACTCAATTTAGACACTGACAATAATGACTAGTCAAAAGTCAAAATTGCAGTAGAAGCCACGTCCTAACACCGATATTAATTAACATGCAAAGTGGCTTCTAAAATGAATACATGGCGACTAGTGTTTGATTTAGTTGTTCAACGAGAGTATGGAATCGATGGAGAAGTCGACCGGCCTGCGTCGTTGCTCGAGCATGATGTAGGTTTGGACGGTGTGCAGCGCTGCCGGGTTGGCCGACGACGGCCCCGGGACGGCAGCATCGCCGCCGCCTCCGCCGCCACCCTCTTGCTTTCAGCTGGGCTTCGGCGGCGGCTCACGCATTATAAGCTAAAACAATTCAACGCACTGTATATTCGGGCTCCGACGTTACACTGGTCAACATTATACGACATATAGTGACACTAAGAGCTCGTTTCTAATATTCGTTTCAGGGTTCCATTACTAAACTGGCAGCCCATTTAAAGGCGCTGACAAATAATAGTAATAGAGCAAATCAAAGATACAGCAGAATCTGTTTTCTTACGTTAGCATATAATTACAAGGACAGCAATAGAACTCGCAGCGCCAAATCAAGACAAGAAATTATAATAATAGGTATATATAATCCTAGGTTGTAATCATAGGTTGTGTATTGTTAACTGAAGTTCTTGATATGAAGACATAAATACTGTTAATAATAAAATGTTCTGTTACTGTTTGCTAATCGAAAATCCTCGTTTTAGCACCAAAATGATTGAATTTTTTTCTAGTAGTCACGATGATATTTCATCTTAGGACTCATTACGCCTCTTCGACAGATTACGAGTAGCCTTTCTGCTATTACTTTGTATTGTAAACATTGAGAGCGATTTACAATAATAATATTTGAACTAATTTATCATTTTGTATTTTGCCATCGAAACACACAAAAACAATTTTATTTAATATAGTGTGATAAATATATGAACCCACATAAAAGCTCGAATATTATATCGTCAATATCTTAGGATTTACCGTGCTTATAGCTTTCACAGTTACAGATTATTAGTAGGTAAGTACCCCAAAATTGAAACAAGTATAAATAATTGATAGATATAAAATATTTAATATATGACTATGGGATCCTGAAACGAATATGTGCACATAAAACAGTGCAGCGCTGTAATATGTAGTGTTTTGACATAGTATTGTGGACCACGTTCCACGTGACGTATATGACAAACTATTATCTGCAGTGTTATTCAGCCGGTCGATTCTGTCGAAATCTCAAGGTGTACACCTAGGCGGAGTGAACGACATTGAACTGTCATTCCATCTTATCGATCCGTGTAATAATGCCAATAATTAGTGTGTGCAGTTACAAATATAAGGTTAGGCGAGCTGCACACTACATTTGTATGGTTTGACAATTCACCCGTCGTGTACCCCGCCCAAGTGTTCACTTCGACATGTTTACAGAATCGCACTGCTGTCAACATGTTGAAGTGAAAACGTAAGTGAAGTGAACGACCAATGAGCTGGCCCGTACAAACATGATGGAATGACAGCTCACTTGTCGTTCACTCCGCCTAGGTGTACAGCGTGAGATGTCGATTGTATAGACCGGCAGGATTTAATTCCTTCAGATTCACGATCTCTTAGCGTCCTTAAATATAAGAAAATACATTTATAGCAAAATAAAAAAAAAACAATCAATTAAAAACTAATTGCTATATAACTGAAGCAAATTTTCATAACGAAAATATAAACGTTGTTTGCCCGAAACTAAATAAAAGCACATCTATGTTCCATGGCACGCAAAGCGGATGCTTTTCTAAGAAAATAAATTAAATTTAAGTAATGTTGATAAAAAAAATAATAATACCCTCGTCTTCATCGTGTGGGCCTAAAGCCAGCAATCAGTGCGTTGGTGGCAATACAAGGGCTTTTAAACTGAAGTGTAAGTAGATGGAACTTTAAATCAATAATTCTAAGACAAAATAATTTCGTTTTCGTCGTCAGTCATGTCCGTTCGTCATAATTTTTAATTATTCTTCTGTCTCTCGCGATTTTATCACAAAATATTTACTCTTATCAGACAATCTTACTTTAAATATTGAGTGCATATTTAATGTATTTTAATACCACAGATTTCCTTTCTTGATCTGCTTTATCTTCTACATTTGCATGTGCCTGTAAAAGCCCATACAAATGTCATAATAATAATATTTTTGGATAAAAAAAAAGGTTTCGCCCATAATATGAGCGAGTAGCCAGCCAAAGGCAGCACTGCTAGGTAGGCTGCTTAGCGCCTGGGGCCCGGCTAGGTCTAGCATGTGTATTGCTGGTAAGCTTCAAGCTAAGCGACTAGTGACAGCGCTAAGCTCGCGGAGCGGCAAGAGACTGTAACGTTCGCTTGTGTCGGTGTCTCTATGACAGTCTAAATAGGCACCAGGCGCTAAGTATGTCTCTTGACAGATCTATAGAGAAAGCTGGTCAACTGAATATTAAAAAATTTTTACGATGTAGTTTAGATGATTTCTGAAATACAATTGAAAACAATCTCGTTAGAGATGTGATAAGATGTTAAAGAGATTGCCAGAATCTGGTCGCGATGCTGCTGAGAACATACAGATACGGAATTAAGACATTCTTGATATAGATTTAAAACTAGGTGCAAGTAAATTGATGTTTGATTTTAATACTTTACACAAATTAGTGGCAGTGTTCAGAGCTAACATTTACAGCAGTAAAATTACAAAAAATAGTATTTAAAAAATTTAAACGTGTAATTCACTAACACACAACATCTAATTAATGAAAATGGAGCTAATTTAAGAACTTATTAGCGTAAGTAAGTTTAAGAAAATTATTCTATAATCGGCTAGGGAAGTAATTTGGTTTAAAAATCTAATAAAGCAAAATCACGCTAGAGGTGTTATGGCAATGATAATTGGCATTAGTGTGTTAAATATTGAACCACTACAATGATTTACGAATTTAAAGTTGACAGTTAGAATTCCCTCGGGCCGTTATAAAAGCGTTTTGTTTATAAAATATAACGCAGTTACCGTCATTTCTGAGGTCATTGAGTAAGACCTGTTTTCTGACAAACTCCTTTATTTAGAACTATAGGGGAGTAATATACAAAGGAGCCGCGAGGGGAGATCAGCAATTTACTGAAACCAGTGCTGCACATAGTGCACCAAAGGTGTTCAGTCTTTCTCTAAAAGTGAATTTTTGAACTGTATTGAAGTAATAAGAGTTAAGGCAAGCCCACGAATTTTCAAAATTTAATTTCCCAGTAAATATAAGTTACTAAGAAAATAGGTTGTTGATTTCTATTACGATTGTATGAATTTTCAACTGAAAATTGCTAAAACAATTAATAATTTGCAAGGCTACATTCGCGCTCGCTTTAACTCAGTTATTCTTGAAAAATTGTTAGTAAAAAATTAGTCTTGCCATTGAGAGTGGTTGTCAAAAATTCACCCTAAATCTGTATCCTAGTAGTGCGTCCCTAGGCTGAGAGTGCGATGGGGTACCTGATGGGGGCGCTCCGACGTGACGGTCTCGGCGGCGCGCACCGGCGGCGGCTGCGGCGGCCGCACCTGCATCATCTGCGGGCCATTCTCGCGCGTGCACCGGCTCGGCTCGGGCGGGCCAGTGGTCACTGCGCAATTGTACATCACTTGAATTGTAACATCTGTCCCCTAGGAGCATTTCTGTGACAGTTTCAGCAAAAAAAACACGTTAATTTCCATCTTTATTAAGCATAAAAATAAAATAAAAACAATTAGAAAAGCTTCAGGATTTTCATGAGGACATGGAGGAATAACTTGCAGTGTCACCAATCCAGTGTTCCTAAGTGAAAGAAATAACCATTTTGTTATTAATTTCTTGGAAAAGAGTAGCGGGTAGAACGAAACAAAAATTAATTCTGCGAACTTAATAAAAAAAAGCGTTTTTCTATCTAAATAACTGAGCACAATTAATTCATTTCCTTTTCACTTTATGATGATTAACATGACATAATATGTTGGAGCTGCTTAATGAAACAAAATATTATTATTAAATACTTATTTGTATATAATTATATTATCAGTAAAAAGGATCTAAAATATTATATTATTAATATTATTGTTTATTTATATATATTTTTAGAAACAATACTGTTTATTTATTATTTTGAAAGTTAATAATTAGTAATTCAATTAGTTAATAATTCACTTTGACTGAAAGGCTAAGTAAGATAGGTCATTTACAAGTGTCCTCGCAAATCATCATATGGTGAACTGAGATAAATTTAAACAAAGACAACAATTTTGAAGAAGTTTTTGACCCAAACTCTCCTCTCAGGTACACGTCTTCAAAAAGTCGTTGAGGTTTCAGTTTCCGTAAAAAACTATGTTTTACGACTTATTCTCCAGGCAGACATGTCAAATTCTGTTGAAATGAATCTGTAAGTCAACTGCCAAAGATAATTACGTCAAAACTAATAAAGGGTCACAATCACAACCGGCACATTTAGAATAGATGGTTTGATACTATCCGGGGGGTAAATATTCCAAAAACCTTAACAACGTTTTAATATATCTTTGTCCTCTTTTCGTCTTTATTCTTTAACAGATTAAATTTAGTCAGTTTCAGTTTTACACTACGTGACGGAGTCAGAATCTTTACTTATCGTTCTCAAGTGAACACTTTGATTTTGATAGTTGTTTAGCTGAAAATATTGTTAAAATTTTCGTTTCACCCAACATACGTACCAGTAGTGAGCGGTATAGCTAGGCGAGCGTTTACGGCTAGGAGATGATCGCGTCGCTGGAGCAAGTTTCCTACGTGCTCTTCCAGTCGCACGTTCTCTGTGCGCAGTTGGTGGAGGCATGACAACAGCGAAGCGACTGTGCACACGTAGTTTATGTTAGCCATACATACAGTAACAAGAGTAACCAATCTTAGGGAATAGACTAGAGACGGCAATGCCAGTCCATACAATATTTTACAGGTACAATGAAACACCGCGCGTTAGAAAGGAAAGGGACAGAAGTTCGTTAACCACTTATTTCGTGGTTTACTTTTGGGTCTGAGGGCCTGTTTCTACTCACCGGCCTCCTCCGGAAGCACGGTATTGCGTCTCATATATGGGTGGTACCTCGGCGCACCTGCATACAAAATACTATTGATAATATCTCATACATACACATCTTGCTCAAACGATAACTATTCCACTCAAGCGCCGGACATGTCAAAATTCGAAATTATATAATATATCTTGCATAATAGTTATAATAAAGAATAAAAACGCGTAAATCAGGCGACACATCATCGGTATGTCGCCGGAGCTGGAGCGGTTAATTCACTATTCTCAATGATTACACAATGCATACTGTTGTTGCCGGCGACATGAAGGTTCATTGCGCATCATTAACGGTTCTGAATTGCTGGAAGATAGTTAAGATACTGTTAGGTTCATAAGTTGTTAAAGATCAAGATTTTGCTTGCAATTAAAGTTTGATCGTTCGGTATTTATAAAGAATTAATTTGTTTTAATAAGGTAAACGAAAAAATGAAATAAAACGAAAAAATGTGTACGTATTTTTAGTGATTTAGATGATATTTTATATAGGGTGGCAATTCCATTTGGTAACCATTCAATGGATTAAGGGACACAGCGAATCCCGAGGCAACGATGCAGCGGACGAACTCGCCAGAAGGGGCTCGAGTATGGCAGCGATAGGTCCTGAACCCTTCGTGCCACTCCCTTTCGGTTACCTACGCAACCTGGTAAGGAAACGCATCAGAGACAAACATCAAAAATTATGGGTTGACCATGGTGAGTGTAGGCAGGCCAAGGAGGCACTTCCCTCAATTGATGGCTGTTTCACGAAAAAAGCCCTAAGACTGACTAAACAACAGTTGCGTACAGTCACAGCCGTCACAACTGGCCACGGGTCTTTTAATAAACACCTTTATGTCATAGGAGTCACTGACAGCCCACTCTGCAGAGCCTGCATGAGGGAGGATGAGACAGCAGCACATCTGCTTCTAAGCTGCCCGGTAGTCGCCGATTACAGGGCTAAGTACTTCGGAAACCCAGGTATCCTTTGTGAGATAGTAACACCAAGGCGTTACTGGCCTTTCTTGAGGAGCTGGGGTGGATCGAATGAAACATTTGTCCCACCTGCACGCAAAATACGCGCTTAGTCGTGGAGTTGCGGAAACCAGCCCGATTTACATACATACATAGGGTGGCAATTGGTTGTTTGCCATAAATTGCACGCGACCTTCGTACCAACGTGTTCACTGGAATATGCTCGGAGCGTCTGTACTGGTACTCGACTTGGTAACGCTAATGCTCATCATATCATGTTTATTTCACATGAATGCTGTTTTTTTTTATTGAGAAATGGGCTCTTGACCTCGATCACGCCTGATGGAAAGCGATAGATGAGGTATATGATGGAGCGAGCGTGCCCAGACGATACCTGTTCACTCTTGCTTTGAAAGCAGACGGGTTACATGTGAAGGGAACACAGACGCTGGTAGAGTTCCATCCTTTGGCTGTGCGCACTGGTTGGGATATCGACCAAGTGCGGATGGTACCCAGCAGTACGTCTGGTATTCCGGTGGTAAAAGGGCGATGGTGGGATCAGGTCGTGAAGTTCCTGCGCATACTCTCAGATGTACAATCTGTAGAAGACAAACAGGCAAGCGACACTACGCCGATATGCCATGCTGTGAAGTTTAGCCACCAGCGACTCGTCGCCTAAAAGCCTTTTTGCTTTGCGTTCCACCGAGTCCAATGCAGCAAGCTGATATTTTGCTGAGCCATCCCATAAGTGGCTGCAATACTCCATACAGGAACGGACTTGTGCTTTGTACAGACTCACAAGCTGTCCAGATGTGAAGTATCGCCTAACTTTATTTAGGATGCTCAGCTTCTTGGCTGCAGTCTGTGTTTTTGACTCGATGGTTGAGCCGAAGTTGAGATTAGACGTCAGCTCCAGGTGATCGGTAACAGGTACAGACTCACCTTGTAAAGTAGGAGATAACTGAAACAAACTCCTTTTGGCAGTGAGAAGACATGCCTGTGTCTTCAGAGCATTGAATTTAACCAGATTGTCATCGCCCCACTGGCAAACGAGATTTAATGCTGTGCGTGAAACCTACAGTTTTGGGGTAGCTTACGATTTAATAAACTCATGAACATTTTAGCATAATCGACTAACTATCTATTGGTACAAAACGTGTGTAATTTTTGAGAGATCCTAGTATTTTGTATGCAGATTATAAAACAGGCTAAAATTGCTCTCAAATGCTAAGTATAAAACGATCCTTTTAAGTTTTTGACCATGTTTTAGTATTGAAACGAGGTATACAACGATTTTCTGTCGCGTCGAAAGCACAAAAGGCATTAAGAGTAATATTTTATGCATTATACAATCATTTTACTACTTTATTCACGTCCTAAGTAAAAAAAAAACATCTGTTTTACAATGGTCGCGGGTCATATTTTAACCAGTTGGTCTTGTTATATACAAAAATAATAACAATTAAAATTAAATTCGATACATTTTCAAATTACGTCAATAGATGCTAAAATTACAACAAATCTATATAATCTGGCCTTATTAAATTATCAAAATAAGTCTTTAGCACTATCAATTTAGTAAAACCAGTTACTTACCAGCTAATACACATATGCCATTCATTCTGTTTTTTTGATACAACGTTCACTATGCATGTCAGGGAAGGTTACAGCACTAATCCACTACTGTTACAAAGCATAATGTTTAGGGTGATTGTTATCCACGGCGACATACTCCATCGTCTCGCATCAACTGTCCCTTTCCTGTGCTCAATGTTTCATAATACTTGCAAAGTACTGTGTAATCTAACACTTAAAGGGGAAGACAAAAGGGGAGAAAATAAAACAAACATCATACATTAGAAAATTAAAAATTACAGTAAGTAGTAATAACATAATTAAGTACATGCGTAATATAACGCACACAAATAAATTCATGCCATGTTAAATTTTTTGACGAGGGTGTGATACCCCACATGCCGTCTCCAGTGCTCGGAACATTAAAATACATTTGAGAGAATGCTGAACTACTCTAGATACTGTTGAGTTGGGTGTGGAGGGGTACTTACTGTCGAAGTGTTGAGCCTGTTCCATGAGAAACTGTGAGCCCTGCTCCCACTGGCGCTCGAGCAGCTGGTCCAGGCTTTGAGCGCTGGACGATCGACCTGAGGTGATGCTGCCGCCCTGAAAGTGCATTGTTTAGTTTTTAAACTACGTATACTTTACAAAAGACTTTAAAAGAAATAAGAACGTCTGTCAGTGGAAACTACAACCTTGAAAGAAATGGCATAAATCAAGTTACATAATAGCCTAGTATATTTCAAATGGTAACCCGTGCTGCCAGCCCATCCCATGCTGACTCACTAAAAATATTTACAACGGCAAGACAAAAGAATGAACAGTTACTCGAGAAAATTGAACCTGAATAATATAAATTTATATAAGTTCTAGATGAGACATTCTTCTTTCTTGACCATGTATATCATGAAACAGATTCAACTTGATTTATGGTTCTGTAAAATTGTATAATTATGTTGTTGTTATTGTTCTTACGGGTGCAGCCTTGTTGATAAGCGGCGGCGGGATGAGCGTGTCCCCGCCCACGCTGCCCGCGGCATGAGCAGCCAGTTCAGCAGTCAACTGTTCCTGTAGACAAGCCGCCGCACCGCTCTCGGGGTTCAGCTCATTACCTAGCATGTGCGGCGCGGTGCAGGAAGGTCCGGGCCTGGGATAATTGGAGGTTCTGAGGGTCAGTCATGATACATTGAATATCCTCAAAGAATATCATCAGCTTCGGAATAAACCCTCCTCTATGAAGACAGGCTTTACTGGAAAGTTGGTCGATTGTGGTTGCTTTGCGATCTCTATAAGATTCCAGGAAACGAACCGATTGATTTAAAAAAAAACACATCTACAAGATGTGTTTATTATTATTATTACACCATCCGAAAGTGTCGCTAATAAGTATAAAATTCTGGAAAGTAATAACACGCATCACAAACTAAAGGAAAGATCTAATTTTTAACAAAATACTTTTAAATATTCAAAATAAAAATTATCAACTGATACATTTTCTCAAAGATCAGTTCACATTGATTTGGCCATCCCCCGAAAATTTAAAAAAACCTGTATAATATTTAAAACAGATATATTTAAACCACAATCTCTGCTTGAAGTGAACGTCTTTTTTAAAGACTCCTTACATTAAATTGGTTAAAATCTATTTAAAAATATTATTATTTTTCTTAGATTTTTTGTACCAAATACGAAAAACAGTACTAACTTAGTCTCCGCCTTGGACTTCAACGGTCTTTCAGAACCTGTAAAATAAACATACATAAATCATAACGTGATAAAGCGAGAAACAATGAATAAAACAAATTGGTAGCGATGTTTGTTTTCAAGTGGGTTACTTGATGACTATCAATGCGATGCGCATGCATGAAATTCATAAAAGGAGACGAGGGGCTTCATAAATATTGGAATTACAGAAAAATGGCGTATCGTGTCTTTTTAAGTAAACTTAGCTGTAAATACGTGGGGTATGCAATGCTTAGTTTTACTACAAAAATAAACCTTTTTATTTAACTTTATTGATTAATCATCTTCATTGATGCTATGAGATGAGCTTCCATTACAGAAAAGAAACTTATCGGAATTATTTTCATTTGGGGTCGGCTTGTATTCTAGCTGGATATATCAGTATTTTAATCTAATTAAGTCGATGTGATTTTTTCACCGTCGAGGGTTTATTAATGTTGTAAGGGAGTGAGCATATTTATGGAAAGGCACTTTCCAACTGTATCGTGACCACGGATTTTGCTTTCAGAAAATAATACGATGGAATATATCTGTCTAACAAAGTAACTTACTTGGAGAGCTGGGCGGAGAATCCTTGATGGTCTCCGAGTAGATTGGCGGCGGCGTCGGGTGCGGCTGACGACGCACGCTGGCAAGAGTTTGAGTAGTCATAGTCTCTGAAATATTCACAGTACTTTAGTGATCGGATCATAGGAGACAGAGAATCGACAGGATCGATCATAGTCTGTCTCAGCTAAATGTGACTACGAAAAGTTTCGGCATGACTTTATTCAAAGAGGTTTGAACATTTTTCTATGGCACCTGGCATCATCACCAGCTGCCATTTTGATGTATTTTCAAAATCGCGGCGCGCTATGTTACATATATATGGGTAGAGAACACTTAAACAAAAAATATGCAGTCACATGGCGACTATACCTCCAAATACCTAGGCAACGTGACAGTTTAGGGCACCATGTTGCTAACATTTTTCCTTTAAGTTTCCTCTACCCATATTTACATTATCATCGTGCGCCGCGATTTAAAGAAAAAATCAACATGGCGACCATAGCTATGCCACAAAGGTTCTATCCCCTTTGTTTTATTTTTGGTAATTGTTTACCACAACTTATTGCATTGATATTGAGTTATCTGTGTAACCGAAAATAAGTAATGGTTCAATCGGCTACCGAAAAATCTTAATCATATTGGTCATATTGTATGATGGGCGATGTCAAAAACAAATACAAACACTAAAAGTGATTAATGTTTTTTAAGTGTTTGTACCACTCGCTAGATTCGTCTCGGTATATTATCTATAATCAATGAGCCAGCTTTTATCATTGTCTATGGATGCGCGCGCTGCGCAGTCATTCGAATACGAAATGAGAATATCCGCCATATTGGAATAAACAATTTTTCCAGTTATTTTATTTCAACTGTATAAGTGAAGATAAAATAGTGTATGCAACGGCATATAATTAGGTATTAAAACACCCTTTTATAAACTACTATTCTGCTTAGATATTGAAAATATTATGTTAATTTAATTCAATGACTGTTCTATTTGAAAATTACCGTCGTCGTAGAGATGGCCTGAAACACAGGTTTTAATAAACCTAAATCGGGCAACATACTACACTACCTTCAGTATTCTAATTTTGTATGCAACTGTAATCTTACATATTTGTCATACCATAGTTTTTATCCAGATTATTATATTAGGTACTATAATAGGCCTACATTAATATTTATACTACTGAACCATATGTACACTTTTGTAAACTTATTATTATTTCAATAAATTTTATTATAAGTATTTTTTTTTATTATTATATATTTTATAATATTATTGCTGTTGGATTTTATTGAATAAATATTTTATATTCTATTCTTGAAGTTGTACTTACGTATAGCCGATGCAGTGTTGGCCATTGCTACAACAGAAGTGGCCATGGCAGCTCGTTTCTTAGTCCTCACTGTAGTCGTCGGCATGGGCATGGGCGGCATGGGCACCATGTTCACTGGCATATCCGGCTGCTTGCTCGGTCCGGGCATGCTACTCATACTGTAGAAGAAACATATCTTTGTAAATCTAGTTCAAACGAGCTGAAGTAACACTTAATATTAATAATTAACTTATTTCTATTGCACAGCATTCTCTAAAGGATTCGTAAATGTTTTATTATCTTTACTTTGTGTCCTATTTATTTGATTTACGCTAGCGTTTATTTTGATTCTGCGTTTATTCTGAATAAATTACAAACCATAAGTTAATTTTCAATTCATTTTAATGTTATGTGAGAAAGTTGATAGAAACTGTTATTTGTATGCCCAAATAATTTAAAACATTACATTCATAGTTTTTAGCTGTTATCTATAAAAAATAATTGTATCGCAGTCGCCCTTTGACATTTCACAGAAAAGTGGTTCTAGGATAAGATTGATAAATCAGCAATGAAATATTTGAAAGAATCCTTTTTATTTGAGAATCACAACAAATAAATTTACATTAGCAGTGCAGAAAAAGCAAGCAAGAGTAAGACGGATTGACACCGTTACTTGCTCCAGCTTCAAACTAAAGCTTTTACGATATTTACACGATTTATGTAAGAGGTACCTACCTAACTATGAAATCATGTACAATCCCGTGTGGATTGGCACGGGCAAGGTGGGGCCTATGGCCGGCTGTTGGTGAGGCCGGGCTGTGGATGATGATGATGATATGACCATTAAATTAGCACTGTATAAGGGCTGGTGACGTTTGCACATTTGGAGCTCAGCTTAATGTGAGGAAACAGATAGCAAAGTACATTATATAATCGTACAGGCCGGAATGATGTCGTACTGTCGGGACTATAATTTATGTAATTATCATATATTTATTAAATAATTTGTGAGCCGTCACAGGCGCCATCATTCAGTGCCGCTTGATATAAGTAGTCGAAACAACAAGAAATAAGTTTTTATTTTATTGCAATGTATGTTTCTACTACAGAAAGTAGTTTTTCTGACATAATATGTTTTAAATTTCGCATGTGCACAAGCAAAGCAGCAAGAAGCGATTGAAAAAAATATTTAGATTTATATATTCGCGAATGATAAAAACAATTGGCAGCTTTGTTCCAATTTACATGATACAAAGAAAGTCCAAGGCAATGTACAGTAAATTGTATGTACCTACATGTTTATTCATTCTTACTTTAAAGACGACTTTTTAAAGTTTAGGTGATAGCTTTTTTTCCAGGCTTTACTCTCATCTTATATCAAAGGGGCGCGCGTTTACTTGAATAAAAAGTCTATGGTATTCAGCGATAGTGGGACAGGCTTTTATATTTTTTTTTGATATTTTTTTTCAGATGTTACTTCCTACAAACATTTGACCTCGTTTCATAATATTATTTTAGATGAGGAAGCAGGTTTTCAAAGACCAGGTATAACTAAAGCAAAGCACATCATTTTATTTTTCGTTTTAAGTTACGCCCAGGAAGACTGTTCAATCATTCTTTTAAATTTCGAACAATGAACAAACTAGCAATGATTTTCATAATATGTTTAAGTTGAATTTTCAAACATAGTGAACATTGTTACATTTTATTGTATTCAGGAATTAAGTGAATCACAATGGCGCACTGCGAAGCGAAATATTCGATTAAGTACTTAATGAAAAAAAAACTTAAGTTATTTTTTTCGTCACTTGATCTTTTTTGGTAAAATTGTTTTTTTTAACAAGAATAAATGTGCATCAATAAGTGTGTGGTATTATTTCAAGGATCAATTACTGTGTCCAGACAGAGAACTTGACTGTTCAGCAGATTGACACTATACACCATTTCGCCGAGTTACAGCCATAAGACGCCACTGGCAGTTATGATTTGAATTTCCGCTCAATTTTAGTTCATGGTCAATTTGCATATCGATCGGATTCTCTGAGTGTCCTTAGTACGTCGTAATACTTACCCAGGCTTGTTGGGATCCTGTTGCATTTCGTAGGCTACGTTAAGACCTCCCCAGGAGCGCCCAGGGTGAGCGTGCGGTGAATGCCCTGTCATACCAGTGTCCATAGGAGGCGGCTGCAAGGAAGAAAAAATTGTTTGAATGTTTTATGTCAGGAAATCTTCAGTTCTGAGAAAAACTCTTAAAGGGAATTTAGTTTAGTTCCTTTTTTATGCGTGCCATGATGAATTGATCGTCATGGCACACAAAACAAGAGCACATAATATATGAATTAAATCAAATAACATGTAAATAGAGTAAGTGGTTACCGACCGCTATATTAACGTACAGTGCATTTTAGAATCTTTATAATTTGTACAGACTGCAAAAAGATCGCTGGTTATCTATATCATAGTTTTAAAAATAAAATATATCCGCGTATTCGCTGCTGTTGGTATATATGTTTCAAAATAAAATGATACCGTGATAGAATTATACTATTATACAGATTAGTGTCTCCCGACATGTGTTTTGAACAAGCGATTTTCCTAAATAAATCATGAACGGCATGTCGTGGCTATAAAACAAATCGTTTCCAGCTTAATATTACGATCGTTATGAAATAGGTCACATCAATGTGGCATGAGTGACATCGCATTATAATGAATTGTGGTTTATTTAAATTCGTAACAAGGCGAGACCTAACGGAGCGAATGATATTTGAATATGATTTCGATCTGGCTGCATCTGATTTTCAGTCCTTCAATGTCTGATGGTGTCATTTATATATTGGTAGGCACAAGATAAATGTGGAATAAAGTTCATTGATCTTTCCACAATATCTTTTCAGTAAATAATGAATTGTTTTTTATTAAGTACTGGATAAAAGAAGGATCACGGTAGATGTCGATACAGGACAGCTTTATGGTATTTTTTTTGTGATATTGAAATTATGTGTGACTTAAATATAGGTGGGTCAATGACCGTTATTCGTTAGCGACCCGCCCGTTTCGAACGAGTGCATTCTAGTGTCAAAACATCGAGGTTTATGTGCTATAGCAAGAAAATTAATAATTAATTAAGTATACCTAGAAACTATAACAATAAATTCTGCGAAAACAGCCTGAAATTCCATTGAGTAATTTAGAAGAAGCACGCACAAACAAATACAAAATGCGACTCTGTTTTATACTAGGTATCATCGAATTATCTAAATCGATTCATCAATGACAGTAAAGTATTGATATAATGTGTTTATTTGTGAAAATATGGTCAATATTTTAACATACGATATAATTATATCAGACACCGTTTTTTTTAAAATAAAGAATTACTATGTTGTGGGATTTTTATGTACTCACTACCTACTACATCGTGGTGATTTTATTATAGAATAGTTTTTTGAAGTTTTAATTACGACATTATTACACATTGCATCGTTAACAATCATTATGTAGGTAATTTAGCATGCTGTGATGTGGCAATACAAAATTTAACTCACGGGAATCCATTAATATATTAAAGAAAACAGAAGCCGAATCTAAATATTCTTGAAGTTTCTAATCAAAACGTTTGATAAACCGAAACCAAAACATTGATATTCAATAAATTTAATGTCTACGAAGAGCACCAAAAGTTTAATAATCACACGAACAACTCCCGGTAAATACTAAAACAACTAATATGCTCCCGAGCGAATCCTCAAAACCGCGGGAGAAGAACACGTGCAAAACAAATGATACATACCCATTACACTGGCACAAACATGTGTAAACTCACTAGTACACGTAATTCGTTTTTTAGTCGACAATTAGCGCGTATTTTCCATGTTATCATCACAGACGGATATGTCGCTACCAAACGTTGCTCGTTGACTGAATGAATGGAGCCCACTGGTGCCCATGTGGTCACTAGCTTAGAAGCTCCGGGCCAACAGCAGGTAGGCCGGGGGATGTGAGCAGGTACAAAATCGCAATGTTTATCTTTGCTAGGGTGTTAGGCAAGCATGAAACCTTTCTTAGAATACCTTTTCTAGCGAATTTTGGAAAAAAAACTTGATTTGTCAATTAAAGCGTTTAGATATCTGTCTAGATTAGTCAATTAGTTTATAAACGTCTCTTTAAGTATTTATTTCGCAATAAAGTGCGTTTTGCTTAAAACTACACCGCTTTATCATAATTGGTGCAAGTTTTTTAGATTTATTTAACTGTCGATTACGTTATTTTTAAATAACGGGGTCTACAAATCTAATAGACAGCGTAGAAACCCGTTATAAAATTATTATTGTTACAATTTTCTAGAGATGCCTTGGGGCCACATTGTCAGGTCATGTTTGTGCCAGTTGTTTACTTTTATTGTGTCTGGGTTCTTTATATTTTTATTCACACCCCTGGTTTTTGAGAGAGTCAATTTCGGGTGGCAGTGTGTAAAATGTTATTTCTAATACAAGTCGTGCGAGTTAACTTGACACCTGGCTCGGAACTCGATATTCCCCCCAACGATCCGCGCGGCGCCCCGCCGTCGCCTTGTGTGGCCAGTAGCGTTAGCATCGCTGTTACCGTTGCGTTTATATTATTTTCATCGAAATCGAATCGTTCAATTAAAATTAAAATTACTAATTTTCAATTTTTTTTATACAAGTTTAAAAAAATATAATAATAACATAAATAATTAAAAGCAAGCTCGTGAAAGCTGAGAAAGAGAAACAAATCAAGTATCTTGACTTAGCACACGAGGTTGTCGACATGTGGAATGTGGACTCGGCTGTCATTGTGCCGATGGTTGCTATGGCCAATGGCTTGATAGCCAAAAGCTTCGACGGCCACCTGTCGAAGCTGTTGGGTAAAGGGATAAGGTAAGATACAGAAGGCAGTACTCTTCGATACGGCTCGTATTGTGAGGAGGTTCCTTTCTCTGGAGCCCTAACCAAACGGTGGCCTTGACCATGCTCCCGACACCGGCGGACTACTGCTTTTTATATTTTTAAATATTTTCTGTTTTATTGTTGAGAAATATTTAAAAATGTTAATTTGTATGTACTTACAGTAAAATAAATAATTATTTGATTCGCATAAATAATAACAAAAATAAAATTAAAAACAATTATAATAAAATATATATATATATATGTTAAATATAATTTAATAATAAATATATAAAACAATTATAACTTAATTTATTATATATGTTTTGTTCATTAATTTTTTAAAACTTTTTTCAATTTTTTAAATTATCCTTAAAAAAAAATATATATTTAAAATTAAAAACAATTTATTATAACTTAATATAATAGGTATATACTTATATTTCGTTTTATTCATTTTTTTTTAATTATTTCATACAATTTTATATTGCTTAGTTAAAAAGTACAAACTTAACAAGATATAAAAAATAATATATTATTATATTTAAAATACTTATATATACCTATATACATATATTATAATAGGTATATATTTACTTATTATTATAATTTTTGTAAAAGAATATCAAATGGAAACGATAACTTTTTTGTACGCTATTCCAATGTCCACAAACGTTCTATTTTTAGTTCAAATAATCCGGCAATGATGCTATCTGCTAACTTCGCTAACAAATATGTACTGAGGCCTATCCACAGAACCATTATCTTCATAGAGTATAGTTGTGCTAGGCTAGGTTTAAGTACATAGCTCATTTGTTACAAGGTCGACATAGGTATCTCAAAATTGATGTTTATAGATACAGCGGCGTTCGTAAAAATAAACGCCATTTCTCTGTGAATATTTGCTCTCTCTCTCTCTCTTAATATAGAGCAAAAATTTCGTTTTTAGCAAATGAGTGACATATTTAAAACAAAACAATAGGCCTAGATGGAAAAAGGTGTATCAAGCTGTAAGCGCATAAGTAGACGGTTAAGTTTTATTATAAAATTTATAATATTATAGTTATAATTATAACACATGAATTATTTAAAGATCTATTTTTTGAATCTAGAAATCTAGAAATTTGAATAACCATTCTTTACTTTATGAAAATAACATTATAACTTGTTCGTAATGTTTGATCCGTTGTTCTTCTACCTAAACACCGAAACAGACTTTAATGCGGTTTCCAAGCTTGTAAGCAAGGCTTGTATAGTGCAATTATATGTCATTATTAATTATACTTACACATAATAAAGAAGCCGTAACAAGCAAGGGCGGGTCAAATGCGATATAAATATAGATTGAAAACTCCATATTGTGTGTAAAGGGCGGAAATTGCAGCAGCTGTTTATGGCATATTTTCATTGACTCATTTGCCTGGCTTGACGCTCTAGTGGGTCCACAAAGGAAAATTGCATAATTATGACATGCCACCAATTACGAATGCATTGCGTTACGAACCTGTCATTACGGTAATAACAGATGCTGACGTCAGACGCAAGCTAACCCTAACGAGGGCCTACTTTACTCAAAACAGACGTGGTCGTTACAATATATACTAATATTATAATGCTGAAGAGTTTGTTTGTTTGTTCGTTTGAACGCGCTAATCTCTGGAAGTACCAGTATGATTCCGAAAATACTTTTTGTATTTGATAGCCACATTCATGAAGAATGCTTATAGCCATCTAGAATTACGCTAAAGCTTTTGGTTACCCTTAAAATATTGATATTTGTAAAGAAGTCGGAAGAAAAACCGCTATTGAACTGCTTTATCCGCGTGCGCTGGAGTAATGGCTAGTAAAAAGTAAGTGTCTAAAAAAAGTCAGCGACACTAATATCTATCTCTTTTATAAAAGCCACATTATGGCATTTTGTGTCAGATAATTTATTGAAAAATTAAAGGTATTTTTTGAGCATTTATTAGGCAGGCATATTAATCCTTACGAGCAAAAATTACTTCATCATCTATTTTTATATTTTCTATTTTATGAAGTTAAACTTTAAAATAAAAAATATCAAGTTTGGAAGTCGATGTTTCTGGTGTGGTTTCAACGTTTTTTGACACAGACTTCCAAAATTAAAGTTATTTTGTACTTTGTAGTGTTTTTTATTTGGAAGTCGGTACAAGTTTTTTTTTATATTTTTAAATTTTTAGAGTTAAGTACCCCCAAAAATTCCAACCAGTCCATATATCTATTTAACTGTCTATTTCCGGAGTTCTTCATCAGATCTTTACAAAATTTAATTGGGACTATTTCGGAATAAACGTCTTTCGAATAAAAAAAAATATTTGCAAATGCGTCTCTGCCCCCCCCCCCCCCTCCTACCATGACGTGTTAAAGCGTGAGTCGTTCGAGCGAGAAGGAGGGAGACTTCGTCATTACTGTATAGCTACAGTAATGACGAAGTTACGCCCGAACATAAAAAAAAATATATATTTGTCGCAGCCAATTAGCTTAATCAGCCGTTTAATTGGTTGCCTAACCTTTTCATTTAAATGCGCCGATTTTTCAGCGATCTAAGTGACAGCTTCAACAACTACAGCTAGCAACAAACAATAAATAAGTTTGAAATTGAATTTGAGCTTTTGTTCAATATCGTTTAATCAGTTGCCCATGTGACTCTCTGTTTTAGCGTAAAAGCGTAGCAGACAGACACGAGTTACTTTCGCTTTTATAATATTAGTTGGGAGGGATATATCCGAATCGGTAACCTCTTCCTTTTTGAAGTCGGTTAAGCTACATCCATTTGAAAGACATTGCAATAAATAAAATAACATAATAATATGATAGTGATAACATAACTACGTAAAAAATAATTGAGATTTAAAAAACAAACCAGGGTTTGTTCGATATTTACTTTTGATTTTGAGGAGAAAACTGATTGTCGGTAGAAAAGAAGTAAGTATGTTCTTTTATTGTTATTGACTGAAGGATTTAAAGAAAAGTAAATAACGGTTTAGTTGTGTTTATCAAAGCTTCTCCTTATTGATTGTCAGAATCTTTGTATCTATTTAAATACATATGAATCGCCTTCTTTTTCTGTCAGTATTGCATCTACTACTATTTTTCTGTGCACCACCTGAAGGTTGACTGTTGGAAAAAGGCATGAACTCCGCCTCTGTACTTTAAATAAAGTATTTATCAAGAGTCTAAGGTCTCAAATGAACCAAGAAATATAAACGACTTCAGTTCAAAGCTCCCTAATTCGATAATTTACAACACGCCGCCAATGACAAGTGGTGCAGCACTTCAGTTGATCAGTGTACAATGTGGTGATAAATTGATAATAAAGACTTCCGCCGGACGGCACATAATTTATTTTTTATGTTCACGTTCAGTCAACAACAAAAGTGATTTATACATACCTACATATATCTAGGCTGCTGGTAAATAAGTTTTAGGTTCAATAGTCCTCAGCGATGTGCCCTAACACGCGTTGCACAGATAGGGTTACGGAGTGGTATTTTAAAAAGTAACGAGGCCACTTCCATGTGCTGATGGTGATCACCAGTGTGGTTTTAGTGAGGTTAAAATCCCTCAACCCCGGGCCTTGACCCAAAAGTTCAGGTGCCTTTTGGATAATTTCCCCGAAAACAAAAAAAAGGCTGCTAGTATGTAACTCAAACTAATGACCCATTTTGTGACTGTGCTGTCACATTTTTTACATCATAATATTATACAGTGTCTGTATGGTGTCGGACGTAAAAGAATAGCACCATCTCATCACTTCCCGTGGGTGTCGTAAGAGGCGACTAAGGGACTCATCAGAGAATGGGCAGCAGCATTCTGTGTAGGTTCATTGCTTGGCGAGCGGGTTGGCGATCGCAGTGTAGCTGACACTGCGATCGCCAACCCGCTCGCCAAGCGTGGCGATAATGGCAAACCCACCCATTTGGGGGAGACCTAATGTCCAACAGTGGACGTATTTCGGCTGATATGATATATGATTATACAGTGTTTCAGAAGTGCATGGTCATATTTAAGAATGGAGTTCTGTAGCTGTTATACAGTAAGAAAAGAAAAATATAGAAGTAAAAAATTACAGAGTTTTTTAGTTCAATCTAGTTTTTTAGTTTAGTTTAATTTTAGTTCAATCACCGCTCCGATTCGATGTCACCAACTGCATTACACTGCTTGAAAAGTGATTATATTGGAACTTTTAAGTCGTTTTTAGAGGTCGGTTTTTTTTAAAGTTACATAATAATTATTATATTGATTCTTTACTATAAAGCAGCTACAGAACACCACCCACTTTTAGAACACTCTGTTTATAGGTTGCTGAAAGGAAAAAGTTACATCTATCTTAATAAAGTAATAATAATAATTCATGAAAATGAACTTACTCTACTTACTTGCTTTTGCGGCTGGTGGAATATGTGGGACGATGGACCCGGCATTTCATTTGCAACCTAGCGGAGAAAATAGGTGTTAATTCTTTTGTACTTACCTCTTTTTCGAAACACATAAAGATTACACTACAACTTCACATTGAATTAAGTATATATTATTTAGTTATGCAAAGAATATTGGATGTTTAAAAAATGAAGTATGTTTTTAATTTACCAGCTCCATATTTTTGCACAAGCCAAGCTTTCGTTGCGCCCGCGTCGCTAGGACACCATGCATCTCCCAGTTTCATGGTACAGCGCACACGGGCAAGCGGTTATAGTTAGCGAGTAGATGTAAAAAGCATGTCTGAGTGAACACACAACTGTCATCAAATCATTATGTCTTTTGTTCACTAGCTTTACTAATATACCATTAACGGACCCAAGTACTACTTAAGTACTTACGATTTGTTTTCTTTCTTAACTTTAACATCAAAAAAGAAATACCTACCTTTTTTTTGCAGGTACTGTGTTTATTGTTAGTTTCAGATTCACCTCAATCCACATGATACCAAATACCGTTCTTCGAGAAGAATATGGGCAACGAAATCAAAAATACAACCTCAATGAAATAATGAAGAATGTGGATAGATTACTAGCAATATTTGGGTTGTAGGGATGTTTCTTAATATACCTGGGAAAATCTCCAAATGAACTAAGATTTACTGACTGTACACATGTGCCGTATTATAGACCGCCGTTGTCTTTGGTTCGCATTTACTCCGTCTGTCACAGAAGACGTTCACACCAATATTTGTTGGTCACGTCCTTGACACGGCACGGAAGTGTACGGTTAGACTCTTAGACTAGTCTCCTTCTGGAATAGGCTCACGACAATAGCACAACGGAGAGGTCGAAATACAACATCCGTTGGACTATTGTCACTTCAATCTAATAAATGAAACTACGTAATTCTACTCTTTATTAAACAACTAAATAGTTATGTACGTCATACTCGATTTTCACAGCGAGATGTCGCATGACAAATGTCAGATGAATTTGCACAAAGTGTGCAAAATGTTGTGTGCAAACTAACTTGGGTTCATTGCGAAATGTATTTTTATTAATTGAAGAACAAAAATCTGTTATGTCGTGCTAAATTTTCACGACATTTGTCACACGACCCCGACTATCACGATCAGAGTTTAGTTTTCGTTGGCAGCTGACAGTTGTGCGTCCATCCGTTAGTCATGAACCTGTGAGTGCGCGGTGAGGTTGAGTCCGTGGCTCGTGGAGGGCAGAGGCACCGACACGAGAAGCGATGCAGGCCCCTCGCGATCTCCCTTGCCGCCCTACACAACCCACGCATTAGTACGCTGTGGGACGCCTACTGTTACACGGACTACTTACAAATGGAGGGCTAAGGGCTAACTGCGATGATTGACAATCATCGAATTCTCAAACGCACGTGATCAAAAGACTAGTTATCATAATTTTCACCTATTAAACATCCGTTCATCGAAATATTGTCTGTAAAAGATCTATATTTTCGATAAGACTGCATATTTTAATACACCCTAATAATATTTACGTTCAAAATAAGAAGGATTATATTTATCTACCTCCTAAAAATTCTTGTCAATCTTTTTCAAAGGTAGCATCAATAAATATAAAATTATTCTGGTACTGCGTGACTGACAGATAACGCACAGCCGAAACTACTGGTCGTAGAAAGCTGAAATAGGCAAGTAGGTTCATTTGAGATTGTAGAGGAGCACTAAGAGAGGATTTCCCGAAATTCTTAGAGAAAATACGGGATATGCGCGTACAAAGTCGCGGCCAAAAGCTAGTAATAAAGCGGAAAGCATGACCTACACGATTACGCAGCCAGAACAAACACAGATAGTAGTTTTTAAGGAAAAACTGTATCATGATTGTACTGACTAAAGGCATCTAAAGCGGTCAAACAGTTGCTAGTTCATCTGCTCATTTTAGCCTCTTCATGATGTACATAATTTAGGCTTGCATTTACGATACTATCTAAAAAGATAGAGACCGCATCAAAACTTAACAGCAACATAAATTTGACTTGCGTTTGAGAATCTGCCTGCTTTTGCAAACCTAGCGATCTTCTTAATATAAACAACATTGTTTGTCGGCGCTTCCATTTATTCAATAATCCGTGGTTACATGCGATACGCATCGATGAACTAGACGCTCTTGTCATTTATTCGTATACTTATATTTGATGCGTAATAGTTTAATACAGGCTTACTGCTATGTATTTAACATTCGCCTTTAATTATTTTTGACTCATGCATAGGATTAACATTTTTTTATTTATTAAAACAGCGTCACTTCATTCATTTGACATTTTAATACCATTTGTGTCAAATATAAAAGTGTTTACTAAGCATTATCTTTTAATGAAAAACATGGTTAAGCATAATGGAAGCACACAAAGGCATTCGTCAAAAAGCAAAGCTTGTATCGTTACTTCATGGCGAATTCAAGGAATATAATTACTGAATATTTTAGTCCTAGTAGTTCATGATCTCATGATAAGGACAAATAATAATGTATGATGAGGAAACGGTATTTTGTCACAACCCACAAACACTAAACAAAACAAAATGTTGGTGAAATAGACAACTTTATGTATCTGATGTTATGTTGACGAGATATTTCATGATTGCTGTAAATATGTCAAAAGCTTGGAACTTACCTGTGGGTTTGATGGAGAGCGTATGTTTGACATCTGGTTTATTCCGCTCGGGCCCGGCATAGGGCTTGGCATCTGATGCCTGTGAAAAGGGAACATAGTTTTTACATCCTACATAAACGGAATATTTTCTCTAAAGATTGAATCATGTATCGTCTAATCTTTTCACCAGATACCACTTATAAGGAAAACGTAACGATCAAAGCCGGTTACATAATACTATCATTAGAGAAAATCGGTTTTAAATACTTTAGTTCATCAGGCCGTGCTGTCTCATGTGTCCCATGTGCGTGTTCCATAAAGGCGACAGTTTCTTGCTAAGACATCTCACAGTTTAAGTGCAGGCTGTTTGACCTGGCAACTATAGCAAGCAAATGGTTTGCTCGGTATACCTCCACCATATACGACAAATATAGTGCGAAACAAATGCTGCTTCCCAGCTTTAAGGCTGCACAAGCCACGCATTTCTCCATACAATTTTTTTAGGATGATTACTTCATTGTTTGACATCTTTTGTTCCAAGAAGGGCATAATACTGTTTTGTCTTGTTGTGATCTATACCTGTACTAAAACAGAATTTAAAAATATTTAGTCATTTAAAAGTTATCAGCCTAAAAATTTCCATATTTTAACCCGTAATTTAACGCAACTTTGGACGTAATTAAATAACAGGAGTATGAAATCTCTAGAACTAAATGCATACCGGAGTAGTTTATTTATTCAAGAATTTATATAACTTGACTTCGAATCAAAAAATTCAGTTATTTTGTCATAAGAACACTAATTCTAGAAGCCTACTCATCAATTTTTACGCGCCCGTTTCTAACAACAATGATTGTGCATTTCCCTTTCTCGCGCGCCGCTTGATGAAATAGCAAGCGTTTAGGCCACGCCCACCGTTGAGTTCGATCGGGCGGCATGTGTACTCTTAATGACTGAGTTTTTATTATGTTTATGTCTTCCAATCAAATTCAAAGTATTTTATTTCACATAGGCCTACATCCCATAGGCACCTATAAAACTTTAAAAGCTAGTGGTTCGAATTAGTCATTCCCTATGGAGAAGAACCGGGTCCTCTTTTACTTTCATATTGATTGATTTTTACGTTTCCAATGTTACAGTAGTAATACTTTGTCTACCAATCTATCGATAGATTTGCCTCAAAAATGATGTTAAATACAAAAAGGTACTAACACATACCTAGGGCTGGGATTGGATGCCGGGCTATGCGCGGGCGGCGGCGGCGGCAGCGGCGGAGCGGGGCTGACGCTCGCGAAGTGCGATGTCGGCACCGGGATCGCCTCCAGACCCTCGGTCTTTGCCTGTGTAGGTCATAACTGGATTAGTGACAGAAGATACGGTTTGAGAGAAGTGCACTTAGGATTTCTTGGTTCTTGCTCTTGTCTACCACGAAAGAGAGATATGTCTCGAGAAAAACATACAAGCTTAGCCATAAAATAAAATTACCACCTGCTTGCTTTAAATTCTGAAGGTACTAGGTAGGTGAACTAGTAGGGTATTTTCCTGGAAAAATCTAATTAGTCCGTCAAATACATTTCCAAAAAATACTGGACTTTTTATTTTTTCACGTAAACAAAAATGAACACGATACAGTGCGTTGACTCGCGTGACGTCATTCATAGTACAATTTTTACTAGAGCAGCCCCCTCTTGAACTTTGGAGCGCTTGATCTTTATCGATTTGAAATACGTGTAATGTATGTTTTGAAAATATAACGGGCAGACTAAATAGATTTTTTTTTCTAGTAAAATACCTATCCTGTTAGCTGATTCTTATTCTAAACAATTAGGTGGTTAATTCTAAGATAATTGTTTGCATTATTTTCTCATCACTATGGTTAGCTTCAACGCAAACCTATGTTAACGAGAAATATCTCCCCTCTACTATGGTGAACCAAGCCTGAAGTGGTGCAACAGAAAGTGATTTTTATGTTACCAGAACTTGTAAATATTATTTTGAACTTTACAAGAAATACTAAGTACACTTTTTGTATTAATTCACTATATGATACAGTCTTAATTCAAGCTTATGAACGTCTTAAAACTAAGTATGAAAATTGATGATCTATCTAATAAAATACAGTCACTACAAAACTAACTACCAGGTTACTATGAGTCGCAAGGAGTTAATAAATGAATATGATAAGTGAGTGACAACAATGGAGATACCTTTTTAATAATTTTGTCAACTGACTCCAGCGGAACGTCTGGCGGTACTTGCGTGGCTTCCCAGACGCCACCCCCTTGAGAAGACGTGCCTTCTCCCGCCTAAATGATTTACATTGAAAACTGTTACTCTCAACTTATATGTCTATGTTGTTACTATAGTAAGAACATAGCCTAACTCAAAAGAAACATCATCAGGTGTTAACTTAAAATAAAACTATCTTTATTAAGTACATAATTTGTTTTGAACTATTTTCTAGGGTCAGGACACGTAAGGCACTGCAGAAGATTATACAATTATGATATTAAATACTTCTCTTCTCTTCTTTCTTAATGAAAAATAAATAAATTTTTAGTTTCGTTTACAGGACCAAAGAAACAAAATGATGAAGAAAACCGGACCAAACCTTGCGCACCGAGGGTTCCGTACACACTCGTACCTATGTAGATATTATAGTTTATCTATTACGGGAATCGTCGCGATTTTTTTCGGAGTATAAATTACCTACTGAAGTTAATAAACTATCCACATTACTCTGATGAAACGTACGATTGAAGGACGTATTTAACTTTGTAGTTGATAAAAATGTTCTCACGTACATAAACGTGCGTCACGGTCATTTCTTCAACTGCAAATATAAGTTTGTAATTGCAAAAAAATATTTAACTATGTGATAAAACTACAAATTATCAATTTTCAGACTTTTTCCTTTAGTTGTGTTGTAAGACCTTGCTTTTTGCCAAATTTCATGATTTTAGGTCAACGGGAAGTACGCCATAGGTTTTGATTTACATGCGAGTTTATATAGAATGCATAAATAGCCGTATCTTTTTATTGCGTTGAATTAGAAGCTTGCTATTTTTAGAGATCGACGTCCGTTTTTGATATTAATTTCAACATATACCTCCACGAGTTCCTGAGAAAAAGGGTCGTGACAGACAGCCAGACGGACAAAGAAGTGATCCTACATGGGTTCCGCTTTTTCCTTTTGAGGTACGGAACCCAAAAAACAATAAAACCATTAAATTTTTAAAACTTCAAAAAGAGTTTGCCTCGCGGCTACGACTACTAAATATGTAGTATTCATTTTCTACAGCACCTTTACAAATAGACCACTTCCAGGTTTCGGTAGTAGTATGTGCTCTTAAAATAATCTGCCGTTCCCTTCCATAGTTCGTTGGACCTTATCTATCATACAAATAGCAACTTCATTCCAGCTTACCCCAGCATTAGAAGGCGTATTATTCGAAGTGTAGTCGACCGGTGCATTCATGTTGTTAGCTGCAGCAATAGCCTTCCTCTTTTTCGTTTGCTTGGTCTCCACCTGATCTGTGTTAGTGATCACCGACTCTTGGTATGTCGGCTTTGAAGTCGGGACTTGCACTACTGAAGCGGGCACAGGAGCGCTGGCAAAGAGAGTATACTTTGTAAATATCTGACACCAGTCTTACTGAGGGGCAACGTGTTACCCCATTGCTGGGTTAGGCAGTGAGAAAGGCAGTCGTTCTATGTAAAAAACTGGTACTCAGCTGTGCCTTTATTTCACTGAAAACCGACCAGAAATATTATTATCCATACGTCACTACCATGACACTCAACTTCTCAGCTTTCCTACCATTGCACTACTTTACAATCCCCTAACACATTCTTTACATTATGTTTTCCACTCTAATCTCACCACACTCCATCCTGATGTAAGCTTCTTGAAGATAATTCAATCATCCTCATCCTCCTCACTGATTCAGATCATTCATTCCTACATTATTCATGTACATTATATAAAGTTCATACGCAGTCGGGTTGGTTGTGATAGTGGACGTGGAAGCCACGGCCTGTGCCACCGAGCTGATGACGCCTACTGGTTCCACTGGCTGCTTGCTGGTGCTGGGCGACGCCGATGGTGGCGACGCCTTTGATGTACCGGCCACGGGAGTGAAGCTGCCTGAGGCTGTAACAATAAACACATTTAGTGTGTATTTTGAACCCCAGCCCACAGGGGATTTTTAGGTGTTGTATAGTAGTAAACCATGTTTTATGAGATCGTAGTTGAAATTTCAAACCGTTTTGTCTTTAGATATGCCGCTTATTTTCCTTGCTGCATTGTAATTAAAATATCAACTTTAATTTCATCATAGATTGATACATTATTGAGTCAGCTAAAAGTCCCTAACGAGGTCATGCTGTGCTGCTAGTAAGCTCACAGCCCCAATCGAACACATTGAACAAGCGTCATGGGCAATACTCGTGCTATCACTGTATGAGGAGCTCTTTAGCCTTGAAGTGGCACACTGATTTTCTTATCTTATTAAAGTAAATAACATAAACTTTCTCAGCCTTTGAAACATAACTGCAAGAACATTCGAGGTCTGGCAGGCAAGATATTTATTTATTTATTTACATACATACAAATATCCTTACAGGCTAGACCCAATGCGATATTGTAACACACTTAAAACTTAAATAGTTCCCCTGTTTTTAATATAACAAATTCTATGAGTAGCTATTCTTGTAAATTCACCCAAAGTGCAACAGAATATGTCTATGTCCTCAGCAATGAGGTTGAGAGTGCGGAGCGGATTTAGACAAGTTATAATACTTTAAGGACTAACAGAACCCTGAGAGGTGTCAAATGAAGATTAGGCGCAGACATTTTGATAGTGAAGTTATTATATTATTAGTGAAGCTAGCTCACGTTTAAGAAGATATAGATACACTTCAGTACTACATAATTTATGCAATCGTCTTACACATGGGGTTTGGTAAGTTTAAGTGGGCATTAAAAAAAAGTTTTAAGGAATTATTTTGTGACTTTTCTGAACCTTGATTACTTAGTCCATTTTTATGAAATTTTGAATGCTGTTTATCAGCATAAAAACTTTAAAATCGATGTGATAAATATATAGGTGCACAGTCAAGACGACGGTCAGATAGGTAGCTATCTGACCTTCAAAACTCAGTAACTGGGTAATATGGTACCCGTTGATAAGACTGATGTCAGATTTTCTGGCTCATGACCACCTTAACGACTGTCAGAGATCTACAAATAACAGCCGAGACCAACGGCTTAAGGTGCTTTCCAAGGCACGGATGAATCGTGGAATGAAGATTTTTTTTAAACGTACCTTTAGCTGTCTGTGTAGAAGTGGAAGTGGACTCGGTGCTGTGCTGTGGCGATGGGGCAGGGGTGTTGTTCTTGCTGCCCGAGCCCCCGTCTCCGGCCGACGAGCCACGACGCGCAGGCGACGGCTTTTTCTTGTCTGACGAATGATGTAATTTTCCACCTAAGTATCATGGCGATACACTTTGACAACGATGTCTTATAATTAAGGGCATGCGAGGAAGGCCTAGGGAACTGGCTTAGAGGCATTCATGAAGGATTGGTTAGAGAAGGCAACACACCGGGAAGAGTGGAAGGCTATGGGGGAGACCTTTACTCAGCAATGGAACAATAGGTAAGTATAGGTTAATAAATAATAGGTCAGGCGAACAGGGATGATTCCTGGTAAAAAAATATATATGATTCTATTTAGTCCGTCAGTTAAATTATCGAAAAATATTGGACACGTATTTTTTGTTTTAGCAAATCAATAAAAAGACGAAGATAAAACGCATCAAAGATCAGGAGTGGGGGGTTGTGGGTTGTGACGTCAGGTGTACGTTAAAAATGTACTTACAAGTGACGTCACACGAGTTTTCAACGCTCTGTATCTATAGTAATGTGTAATTAGGTTGTGTAGTGTAATTAGGTTTTTTTTTAGTCATCTACCCTATTACGAAGGAATGGTACGAAGGTAAAAGGATAGTTGGAAGTGAGGATGTGGACTTTACAAATAAACAGAATGGAATAATTTTGATCGCACTTGATAGAGATATGGAAAGGATAAAGGGCAGGTCTTTGCCCATTAATGGGATACAAATGAGGATATTAAAAAATAAAACTTTTACCAGTATCTTATCGCAAAAAAAAACACTCATGAATAATTCTCCAAACCTGAAACCGGTACTCTAAACAACATTTATGACCACATATACATGCATAAGAAAAACATCTACCTATAGATTTTTTTTTTAAGATAAGCCCTGACTCACTCACCGATACACAAAACCCTTGCAAAATCTGTGCAATTTTCAGCTTTCAAGGTCCAATAGTTTTCGTGTCCCTTTATGATGTAGGTATACATAGAGTATGGAAGGGTATTACGAAAAATTATTCTTAAAAAGGATGTTGCCACCTTTTTTAAGAATAAAATTTCGTAGTAACTACTTTCTGCTTTACTTCAGTTTTGCTCAGATTTACTTGAAACTAGGTTTTAATACTCTTTAGTATACAATAGACCAACACGAAGATGCTTTGGCATTTTTTTTTCTATCCACCCTTACAGGGTGTGATAATATCATGCGCGTGGGCAAAAGCAATTATACCCACTCATTTAAAAAACTGAAGCAAAATTTACCACACTATCCCTCCCACGTATTCTGAAAGCAACTCAATTCCGATCAGACAAAGAACGGGATCAAGAATATCAAGATTGGTATTTATCCTCGGTTTCCGGATTGAGAGTTTACGAAATAACTTGTCAAACTAAATAGTAATTGTCGACTAGTTCTCACGCTGAAGTAGAGTTTGACAAGTCACCTTCTATTTCTCGATTCAGAAACTAGGTTGAGATTACAATAGCTATCAGCGATTTATATAAGCTTTCAGTACACATGGGTATAACTTATCTATTTTGTAACTAAGTACATATCGAAATCAAATTACTTACTGAAAAACCGAAAGCAACTGCTCAATCATATTGCTTCTACATAAAACGCTAAAAGAGCGGTATAATTAAATCATTCTGTAGTATTCTAGAGCTTGCATGTCATAGGATAATAAATTTATAAAGAGTAGCGCCTTGGCTGCTATGGAATACTTAATAATTAATACCAAAGGCGCCGCTGTGGCCAACACTATCGATTTCTATTGCTTTATTCAGCTACATGCGATGGCAATCGATCACATCGAAACTTTGGCTGTATACTTACTTTCTTAACACAGCCCATTGCATAACAGTCAGAAACACACTATAACTTCACGTCAAGTCTGTAGCACCAAAACCAGAACCCTTAGTTACACTGAGCTCGTGTACCGCATAAGGTACACGGACTTGGCAGGACCGTACCACATAAGGTACACTGGACTATAATTATCGTGTTAAGATTTGCAAGCAATCATAATGTGGATTGTAGTACTTAATACATGTTCGTCTACATTCCAGGAAGAATATGAGTTATTTGCACTCCCAGAATTCGTTACGTGACAGTCCCATGGAATAAGGAACAAACTCAACACATGCAATACCAAAGCACCTTAAATGTATTTAAATAACCGTCAAAGTAAAGCAAGGAGCTATTCCTTATCAATACTCCTCCAAAAACAGTATAAGCCACATCGACACACGATCTAACATGCTACAAAGGTCTACGACATACGAAACAAACTTTTTTCTGAGGACTTGTGTTTTCGTGTGACCGGGCCCGAATCTGTGCTGTCTTGTGACATATCTGGAGGCAGCGAGCGAAAAAAAAAATACGATTCCAATTAGTTTTGTTACCAAGAAATATTTATATTATTTTTTACCTTTTATTATGTACTTAAAGGCGCCTAAGCCTTGTATGAGCGGGTCAAAAATAGATAGATTCTTACAAATACCTAAGAAATGTTCCCCAATAAATGTGCATTCATAATAGGTATAGCTATTTCTAATTCTCAATGGCAGAATTATTGTAATCCCCGTAGATTTCGGGATATTTTGTGGGTGCAGGATTAATAGGTCCTATAGACTGACCTTTTAATCTTGTTTGTCCCACTGACTTAAGGCCTAACCTACCCTACATCAGTTTATGCTCAACAAAACATACTGCGATCGCCACTCTGACGGGCAAGAGTTTTTTTTAGCAGTCGTTTTACGAGCCAATATGATTAGGTGTTTTATTTACCTAACATTGATAGATTAAGAAACCGGTATTTAAGACAGGAAGATCTGTAACTCTGCGTTAAGGTGGAAGCGCCAGGGGTAGCCCGCAATTTGCAGGTCAGGTTGTATCTTGGTCAAAATATGATTCGCGGCCGTTGCAAGAATGTATTTATAGAATTATAATCATTAAAATCATCAATATAACTCTTTCAGTTAGAGTTGATGACAAGTGTATTATTTCATGAAATCATAACATTTGACATGAAGAAAGAAAGTTGTATTGATGATTTTAATGATTACAGTTCTGTAAATACGTACTTGCTGCGGCCGTGAATCATATTTTGACCAACTTACAACCTGATACTGACCTGCAAATTGCAAAAAACGTAAGAAAATTTGAATTTTCTCGGGCTACCCTGGCGCTTTCACCTTAAAGACTTATTTTAATAAAAGACCCAAAAATCCAAATGCAACATATTATTTAAAAAAATTACAACATTATCAATTCTTGTGTTACCTATTTTATCTAGTTAATTAAGACGTCGTGTTAGATAAACACAAACACAAAGGGGAAAACATTACAATTAATATGAATATAAATCCGGTAAACATCTCTTGTATGTGCATTAAATGTTCATGTAGGTAAATCTGCAATAACTTGTTATTGTCAAAGCATTCTTGTTTATCAATTATTCGGATGCTATTTTCATATAAAGCTACTGTTACAACTGTTTATCTGGAATTTGATGTTCAGTATAATCAGACCGAAAATAGGTCATCTCGATTTTTGTTTGCAATTTTTACTAATGTAGGTAATATTCATTTAAAGACGAATTTACAAAAAAGTTGCGTAACCTGAACTATCATACACAATCGTTTAAAGTATTTTAATTAGCAAATGAATGCTGTCGCCATGCTTGCTTTTACTCAAAGACATGAGTTTGAATAAAACAAGTGTGGCGTATACTAACATAATATTCTTGGGTTGGTAGCAGAAAATAGGAAAGAATTGTACTCACCCATAGGCTGACTACTGGTCCCAGGATTGCCAGCCTTGGACGAGTTCGGAGTGTTCTTGCCTGATCCAGACACAACCGTGCTGGTCGCATGCGATGATGACTTGCGCCCCGGCTACGAATTGAAACATACAGTCATAGCACTATCAAGCCACTAGTCACAGATATTAGCAACATAAACTTAAAATATCCATAATATCTTGTTACGTTACCTACATAAATAATAATAAATAATTATTTGCACATATTTTAATAACCACTATGTTATTGCGATACAAACTTGTTACAAGTATGCCATACCATAAACGGAAAAATATATCATCATTATTATTTAATTCAATAAAATATACCCTGTTATTAACGGACTTCAAATTGGGTTGATTAGAATACGAAAACTTAAATCTGTTCCAATATTTGTCATGGATTTTTTCATTCACTTAGTCATTTCATTTCATTCATTTTTCATTTTCGAGGAACAAAGGTTAAGCAGTTTTGGGCTAGTATTATTATGGACGCCGCGGGTCTAAACGGTGATTCTAAGAAGCACAAGCATAAAACAAAGGATTATAATAATGGGTTGAATGGCAGATGGTAACGAGCTATACATACATACATGGTCGGCTGCGCTACAGGCAAGAGACGTACGTACCCCTTTAGACTTGCCGGCTTGCGTCGGCGTGGCGCCGCCGCTAGCCTTGGGAGAGCATGAGGCTTCGCCCTCCTTCTCGCAGCTCGAGTCGCTCGACTGACTGTCGTGCGACACCGGCTTGTACGGCGGGATGGTCTTTACGTTACCGCCCTTTTTCTGCACAGTCAACGTTCGTCACCATATCACACAACGCTCATTAACGCCGCAAGTAATGTCGGTGTCAAATTATAACGAGTTCGCGCTAAACCGCTATGGAACAGGATATTTTTATTCAATAATTGATAAACCTTTAGGTATGGTCAGTTAGACATGTACGCTACTCTACTCTACTCTACTCGATGAAAATGACTTCCAATTGTGTTAATAAAATGAAATGGTTTTAGTACCTTGGCGATGATGGTGACATCATGATTGGTGAACTAAAAAAATGATAATGAATGAATAAATCAGTTTTCATGCACAAATTGGTGGCGACGTAACGCAATAATTAGGTGTAGTAGGCCGACATGATAACAAAATGACAAAGTGAAAATGTTAAACACTATAACGCGTACTCAACACAATAATCAGCTCTTATGATTGAACGAAATCGTCTAAATGCTGGCGCCCATTACTTACCATAAACAATACATTAACTTATGTATTTAAATGTCAAAAAATCTCAGAATAAATGATTACTGCTCCAGCTTTGCCACTTCCTCTTCCTAGTAATAGGCGCCAATCTTTAGACTCCAAGACTGTCACAGTGTGATGTGAACATAAATATATCTAAATGGCAGTAAGTGAACACAGACAATGATCTAAAAGAAGTGTACTGAGACAGTTCTAAAATGATCTTGATTGTGCAATTGACAAAAAAATGGTAAGTACTTTAGAAGTTTTGGCCACATCTTGCATTATAAGCAAAAAAAAAAAAAAGATGTTCAACAAGTGTTCAGTTATCTATCTAAATCTGTATCGATTTAGCAAGCTCATAGACAAATAAACATACACTGACATTTAGGCACCACATCACTAGGTAATTGTCACTCAACCCACCTACCATACGTCTTTGGGACCCGGGAGTAATTGATTCTAGTTTGTTTTTTTTTTTACAGTAGGTAGGTACCCAATATTCACATTTTAAATGACAGATTAGAAAAAAGCCATATTTAATCAAGATAATAATGTTAATTAGTTATCATATGCTACGAAAGCAAGAAACAGAGTATGAATTCCTTTTTTTAGCTATTTAAATATTATGTTACGTATATCAATATTTGAATTAAATTGCAGTCTTAACCTTTTACTTTTTCTCCATAAAGTTCGTTTGACGTTCATGAGTAATTCGTGATTTGCAGTCAAAACACAACACACGTTCTTCTGTTTTTCGATATTCTCAAATGCAGCTCTTCGCAATCCGAATCTGCTTAGCAATTTGCTTTTCAAATAGTCAGGTGACCACCTACCAGGGGTCTCTCAGGCAGCAATAGTTTCTGACTTACCAGAGGCAAAAGCAAACACTTCTGACTTCGACGACAGGGTGGCACTGTTCGAAGGGACGTTGGATAAAGGTAAAGAAAAGAACAAATAAACATGAACCTCGGACGCAAAAAAAACATGATTTTAAAGTCCTGGGGATCTGTAAGACGTATGGTAGGAGTTTCCGGTTAACACTTCACTACTTGATCAGCAAAATCCTGTAAGTACTTCACATGTAGAGACAGCAGTAATTCCATTTACTTCTTAATTGATACCTGTGATCATTTAAGAGGATATAGACAGACAGAGAGAGAGTGAGAAAGATAATACGAACTAACCAGTTTACTGTAATGGTGTTGGCAGTAGCCGCAGTACTTGACGTTGTCCAGGTAGTTCCCTGCCTCCTCGCAAAGAAGGCCAAGGCCTTGCGCACAAGTCACGTGAAATTGTTGCTTGCAACCTTGTGAGAAACAACCCGTATAAAGCGACATATCGTCCTGTTGTGTATAATTAGGCATATTTTACAGGGCTGGTGATCATAGACACCTACACAAAGGCATTTTAGTTAATTGATGAAACTAGGCTTAGGATTTACCATCAGATTTGGTAAAATGCCACATTATTTTGATCCAACGACCATATTAAATGTTCTTACAATGACCAAACCATTGTAAAATTATACTGGACTGTGTTTCATTAAAATAAATTAGTTTCTTTTCCCATCACGTCATATCAAATTAGCTTTGAAATCAGTTTTTTCACATCGACTATAGCTTACAGCTGTAGTCCAAATTGATGAAACTCCTTATTTGTAAGTGACTCACAATAAAACGTTAAATAATATATCAGAACTGCAAAGAACTAATTCCATTAAGTTTCTATAGCAAAGAGATAAATGAAAATGTGAACTCACCAGATTTGTTGCACTGCATGCAAGCCCCTGCATTGGCGCGGTGTGGCTTGCCCAGATCCTGGCAGATGTAACAAGTCTGAAAAATAATCATATAATTTAGTATGGTATAGGGAATTAAATTATGATTCCTAACAACAGAACTGAACTGAAGGGGGGTATTTTTTTGTTAATGGGTTCAGAGTCCCTCAGAGAAATGTCTGTATGAAGTTAAGTGAAAGGGAAATATGGTTGTTCGAAACTTCTCTCCTCCAGGTTTGGTATTTCTTGGCCTGATGAATGTAACAGCTTAAATGAAAGATGCTGTAACAATGATTATCACCTTGTTGAATCTCTCTGGTGGAATGAGACGAAGGACGATCGGTTCCATTGATGTAACATTGCCGAAGCGAACCTCCGGTATGTAAAGCGCACATACAACATGTGCCCATCCTCCTGTGTCGGACCGCTTCAGAGCACCCGACTTGGACGGGCATAGCTCGCAGCGCTGAAACGTTATGTAGTAAATATTAGAAACTGATCTTTAAACAAAAGAGCGCTGAAGCGGTACTTAGTTAATATTAGGAAATGATCTTCAAACAAAAGAAATCATGCAAACTCTACCCTATTGCTTGACAAAGTCGCGACTCCTTTCACTTTGACAACAGTACAAAATCCATTGCTTCATCTAAAACAAAACAACAAAAGTACAGTTCGCGTCAAATAACTGTGCTCCTCTGAAGTTGGCTACGAGTGGCTGCGTAGTACCTAGTCAAAATTACGAACAAACTGCAACTGCGCATGCGCCAGAGACATAGGGGCGGGGATTATGGCGGCGCGATTTTATGTCTCAATCCCTCGTTTACGTTCGATGCATGCTTGCGTCCCGCTTGCTCCCTTTGCAAATGGCTAACTTCAGAGGGGCAAAGTTATTTGACGCGAACTGTAATGCAAGGATATTGTTGAATTGGTAAAGGAGTTGTCAAAGTCAAAGTCAAAGCATTTATTTAAAATAAACCAACCAGCCCAACCATTTGAATATTGAACAACTCAATTAGGGTGCTGGAGCCTATTAATTAACTAATACAGGCTGTTGTTAGATCCGTCAGGGATTGAGGGTACATACCTGTTAAATAATAAAACCCAGATCCATTTGCAGTTTTCTGACATTTTTATTTTACAATAAATAGGTACACAAATCCATAAAGTAGACAAACACGTGTTGCTTGGATGAAGATAAAAACGAAGAACAACCAACAACCTGTATCATGCATGAACCGCTGTACTTACAACCTTGTTTTTAGTATCCGGACTTTCACATTTTCGACAATACCATGGTCCTGTTGGTACTGTCACTATGCCGTAGCACGCTGAAAATATATTGAATTTCTCAGTATGTGGCTCAAGTCAATATAAAAGGCAAGTCAAGTCAAGATAGGTACCTATTCAATTTAATGAAGAAAAAGTACTAGTGTTAAGCGCATTTCACACTACGCTATACTATTCTGCTATATAGTATAGCATCATATGTGAACACCATGCTATATAGTATAGCATTAGGTCCTTCTTTGCTATACTATATAGCACTATAGTATAGAGTAGTCTGAAAGCCGCTATATGCTATTATAGTATAGCGTAGTCTGAAATGCGCTTTAAGACGTTAATGCCTAGGTTTTAATGCTCTAGTAGGAATACCTTGATGGACCGCGACTGTGCAGCCATTCCCGTCGCAATAGACTAGCGGGTTGTCGGGCCAACCGCGCTCGTCAGAGCACACGCAGCAACCTCCTACCATCTCCTTCATTGTGTAGTCCTCATTATTGACTTAAAACCTACAAAAACGCCACCCGTGATAAACTAGCATACAAAACATTCAGACAAAATTCAATTTCAGTGTGAAAGACATGAAATTAGCAATTAATAGATACGGAAATGTGCTGAAAACGAATACATCACCAGGTAATTTGACCCTATGGAAGCTTAAGATGGTTCAGATGACAACACAATGATATTGTATGTGTAAAAATGATTTAACGAATGCAGCAGTAATGAATGTCTCTACCACTTCATATTGAATTGAGCTCTTACTTTGATATTTAATGAATGCTACACAATACAATGCTGATATAAGACATGTTCGATGAAGTATTTAATAATGGTTTTGATGACAGGGCTAGTAGTGTTCAAAGTTGCTTTTTGGCAATAACTTCAAGCTTTTTTTAGGTACATGCTTTTGTAAAAGCGTGCTTTTTAATATTCGTTGGTATTTATTTGTTACGGCGGCACGGGCGCGGGCGTGAGCGAATTAACCAAGCGCGGTGACTGTCTGGCAGACGGCATGCTTTCTATGAATATTACGTCGCGTTTATGAATATACACATACGATAAAATGAAGCAGTAAAAAACTATGAACTTTTCTCCATACGAGTACTTTCCAGGCTTAGGACTGTCTATAATTAATTGTTAATTGTTATTATGAAAATCGGTAAATCACTATTTCGTTTAGACGTATTCGTCCATTGAATTGACACAAAACGTTAATTAAACAACAACACAATCTCTCAATTAATTTTCCCTACTTACACAATTACAGTCAATAATCAATATTATACGTGTCCTATCACTGTTTACACTAAAAAACACGAAGCAAAATAGCGTAGGTATACTACGTGCGTGAGCCGCCCGGGTTCGCAAATTACGCGCTCGACCGCCGCCGCCGCGCCGCTCTCCCTGCTTTTAAAAGCGACTTGCTAATACGACTCGGAATCGATAGTCTTGATACTTGCGTTGCGTGCGAACGGTGCGATACCAAAAAGCAACAAGTGAGAGCCATGATATCATTTGCTTTTTGTTATGCGGTAAAAGCACGTTGTTTTAAGTTGCTTTGTGATATATTAACCACCTCTAGACAGGGCGGTGTCATAAAGTGCGCTCTAATTTACAAGCAAGCAATAATAATCTTTTACTCTGAAAAACCGACTCCACATTTACAATAACTTATCTATCAGACAAAAGGTCTATCAAAGTATGAGGTATTAAGATAAAAAATAATAAGACAGCTTCACTTCTTTCATATCGGATAGGATGACTGTCAGTCAAGCACTATAATAAACAAGGGAACAGTAACAATGACCAATATATTTGGACTTCAAAAACTTGCTAAGCTGAGACTGATCAATATAATCAGCTAAGCCTTGTATTAAATAGGTTGGGTCAGCTCGCAGACTAGCTAGAAGCTGCTGCATTATTAACATTTAACATGGAGCAAGGACTGTCTGACCTACCAACCTAATAACTGGTTAGTGAGGGTCGGGCAGTGCTGTTCAATTATTACTAATCTATTGACGTGAATTAACAGTGGTAAAAGGCAAAACTTTTACCACTGTTTTTCTTAGGCCCACCTGCACAAAACAGTTATTTTTGAACTCCAAGTTAGTTTTAACTCAGGTTCATTACATCTATCCCTACTAATATTATAAATGCGAAAGTAACTCTGTCTGTCTGTTACACTTACACGCTAAAACAGCTGAATGGATCATCATGAAATTTGATGGCCTTAACTACGGCAGGACCCTGAACCCCAATCGCTTCCATAATTGGTAAATAATTAGTACTGATTGGTACTCGAACAACAAAATTGCTACCTCAGTAGTTTTTGAGAAAATAAAAAGGATAGAATATTTGTTATTTAGCTTTGTGTTAGCAACTAACTTCGGGTTAAAGAATAAACTACTGGTTTGAGCAAGCAGGCCTTAGGCTGCGTTTCCACCAGAGATGTGCGAGGATGCGTAGCGAGGGTTGTGTTTGTTAAGAACCAACAGAATCGCTTGCCCTGAGCGGGACTTGGTAAATTCAGCGATTCTATTGGTTCTTAACAAACACATCTCTCGCTACGCATCCTCGCACATTTCTGGTGGGAATGGAGCCTTAATGTCCTTTTTGTAAGAAAAATCTGCTGTGATTGTCAATGTCATTTTATACCTGTTTTTGGATATTAACTAGATGCACCAAGCCAGGACTCCAAAGTAAGAATTATGTAATGTATTGAGTTTACTTTTTATGGACTGACTGTAATTGGTTCTAATGACATGTGAATGCCAAGCCCTGTGCAATCCAAAACACACTTTGCTCTAAACTTTAGAGTCAAGTGTGTTTTGAATTGGTTTTAGAGTCTGAAGCAATGAACACTGGTATAGTACTGATATCAGTGTCAAGACCAGTGCAATGATGTTGCTGTTATTGATTATATCTCTTTGTTTTTCTGCTTACTCCTGCCCAACCATGCAATGGATTTTGATAGTTTTTAACCAACTTCCAAAAAGGAGGAGGTTCTCAATTCGGTTGGTGTATTTATGTATTTTTTGTTTTTTTTTATGTGTTGTTTTTGTGTGGGTTTCTGATCCACTTTCTGTGATTCTTTTGCACACTGTGCCTCTTTAGTCTGTGGAAATGCATTTGTATCTACGCAGGTATGTTTTAATTACCTCTCCTACAGTGTATAGTTGAATACCTATATGAATATGTTGCTGACTGATATGCCATGGGATTATAAATTTCATTCTGAGCCTTAAAATTTAAACTAGATTCATTAAGCCTAGCTATGAGTGTATACCTCAGCTTTCATACAGCCGAGTTAAGGTTGGTACAAAGCATTAAAAAGCTTGTAAGCTGTGAGAATTCCGTATGGAACACTTTTTTTAATAAACAATGAGCACATAAATATGTAATGTTTGAAATTGATATGTGAATTTCATATGTATGTAGATAAGGAAATGGTCAGCAAATTGTATATCTTAGGTAGGTACTTGCAAGTACCTACCGATTTCATATTAACCGAGATAACAGTAATAATTATAACACCCAGGTTACTAATACTGAGGGCTTCTTTTTTTATAAGTCAGACCAGTATATTCACCTGACCTGCCGTTCATTAAATGCTGCACTAATGAATGGTGGGTCAGGTGGCGTAGTGCTTTCGTCGCAAGACCAGCGGTTTTAAGTTCTATGAATATAGTGGTCTGAGTTTCAGAAAATTGAGAAATTAAGGAGAAGCTCTCAGTATCAGTATGTGCCTTCATCGTTCATGTAAGCCTTATCATGAATTAATTAGTGAGTGAAACTATCAAACTGGGTATTCTTTAGAATGTCTAAAGAATTCCAGTATGTTTTTAGTAAATTAAAAATGATGATGTAAGTATTGTCTGTATGTAAATGCCATGTAGCTCTGTTTGTTTGAAGTGCGCTGATTCCTAACAATAAAGGGGAGTTATAGAAATGAATAAGGCTACTTCTTCCTCAAGACACTTTAGTGAATTTTAGATCCTTAACCACTGCAACTTGAGTTTCTTTGTGTGTGCGGATGATGCGAATGGAGTTACTTATCCTAAGACATAAAACAAAATAATAATCATCCAAAGCAAGAGCTAATACAATATGAAGTGTAACACCGATGGACAATGCTGTGAATAATATATGACAATGAATAACTTACAGCTTCCATCTAGTTATATTTACCAAAAGTAAAATTATCCGTTCATTGATGAAGAATTTCCCGGCAACAATTCTTTAATTCATCTTTAATTTACAACAGATATCTTTAATCACCTCACCTGCGCCTAGCAAGAACGATAAAATGAAGTCTAATTAAACAGAATCTAAACTCGTCGACTGATTGTATGTAAAACCGGGCAAAACTAGTTTAGTATTCTGATTAGATCTGATTTTACAACTGCAATTAACACTGATGTTAGTTAGTTATTTGATTCCAAAAAATTGGGAAAATTACACTCGCTCGCTACCATTAGCTACAAGCAAAAGCCATGTTGAATTTTGTTTGGAGTGCATTTCAGTAAGAGATTTCATAACATTTGTAGCATTCAAACGGTGGAAGAAGATAGCAACTTACTCGGTTGCTAAGTGCAACTGAGATAACTTGTAGTTTCAGCATTCCTCTTCTGAATTCTGGAACGCGCTAATCAAGGGTTTGCTGTGTTGGTAGCACTGCAAAAAATTAAAACAAAATAACGCGGCTCTTGCGCGCGCAGCGTGGGTAGATGCAGTGCAGCCTGTATTGATCGTTTTCCAGCTCGGGGCCGGGTAGGTAGGTACTGTAGCTAGCAATTTGTTATGCATAGAAATGTGTCATCTATTATACGTACCTACCTAGATTTGAGATGACAAAAGACTAACGACTACATGACTACCTACATTTATTGAATAAATAGGTGCATTTTAACACGTAAGTACGTACTTTTAGACAGTACCTACAGACAACGTGAGGTCTAGCGAGACTCATTAAGTATTATGAGTTAGAGAAACTCACTCACTCAGCTCAATTCTCAATATTGGTAGGTAAGCATTGTTTTGAAACGATCACGTGGGGGGTTGCATCTTAGTCATTATTACCTACTGTTAGTGTCACAAAAACAAAACAAACCGTTCGCGGTTCGCTAATGGTTCGTGGCCTTGGTGGGTCAAGTGACTCGTGCATGGGGGGGAAGAGAATCTTTTGATCAAAGAAGATTTAGGCCTCAGGGGTTGCCAGCATACAAATACCTACTTAAAAAAAACTGTTGACTAAATCGGTACAAAACAGAGAATTGTAACAAAAACAAAATAATGCGCTGAAGGTTGTATAATGTCCCCCACTCGGCTTCCAAGAATCAGTGGCGCAGTTAGCTACAAGTTGTAGATGTTCGTATAGGTAGCCTAGGCCAAACGATCAATACAGAGCTTGACCAACCTGACGGCCGTTGCTAAGGGCAACCGTTAGTTTTCAGCTCCGCCGCGGGGCGTGGGTGGGGGTGCTGCAGTCGTTTGGTGGTTAAAAATAACTTCGTAGGCGCGTAGACGGTAGAGCGTAAGAGTGCTCACTCTTCACACCAATACCGTTGTCTAGAACCGAGGCAAAGAACCAAAGAACGGGCAAAAGAAAATGCGATTTTCTGTTAATAACTTGGAAAAGATTGCCCATACAATTATGAAGATGCCTACCGTTTTCAGTTATTTTGTTACTAAAGCAACATTTATGTAGCTACCGTGGTTATTCTATCTAAACTTGAATTAGACCCTAAGTCATCCATCAATCAAAACCATCATCGATCAGTGGGACTAAGTTAGAAAATCACAGAGTATATATGTAGCTAAATCAAAATGAATAAGCAGCCTGTTTTTGGCCCGGATAGCATTGTAACTGCGAGAGCTCAGTTCCTAGAATTTATTGTAGGTGACCTATTTGTTAACGGTGGGATGGGTACAGCCCGTGAAACACGGGTCAATATTTCGCATACCTCGCCCCGGTTGTTGCTAGGGACACAAACGACCGCCATTTTGTACTGGCACGCGCATGCGTTGTGTTGTTGCTAAAGTTCCTTGTGCTACACACGTCTACTAACTAGAGGGCGCTACAGAGCTTAGTTCTTTGTTTTACCACAGTTATGCAATGAAATTGGGTGTGCTTAACTCAAAAATAGGTCAAACTTACTTTTGACGATTAATCATACTATGCTAGGAATGTTACAAATTCATTCTAAAAATCTAGCAATGTCGATTAGTCGATTGGCCACATTACATTGGGGCTGCCATGCGACATAATGTTGGTTAAGAGTAGTACATGCCGCTTTGTTTTTTTTAGTGACATCGAAGTGTAAACCCAGACTTATTTAAAAGAAGGGTTACCAGTAGAACGACTTGTGTTTTTCATAAGGGTTTATCACAAAGTGTTCATATGATGATGAATGATGTTGTTATGGCTTTAGTTTTGCGTAGAATAATTTGAAACTATATCAGGTACCATTTAAGGTCTAGGCCCGTGTGCCTCGTAGAAGGCGACATTTTGAGACCGTGCATACAATTTCAGCACCTTAGGTCACCCGCAGTGGTGGCGCTAGGCGTCGTCGACGTCGGCGAGACGGCCTCGCACTTATAGGGGCCTCGCAAGAAACTTTGTCAAATTCTTATGGACTTAATAAAATTCTTGAACGCCACAGAACTACTTGTTAGAAGTATACTATCAGGATCATGCTCACAGTTCCATTCAGGCATCGTCAGACAGAAACTTCTCACAGACCTACTTGAGATGTTTCACCAGCATGTCTGTAAAGTAGCCAAAAGAGTTTTTCTATCTGCGGTCTCAGTGAATTAAAGCGACTTGTGTTTGCTATGCCATAATATTAAAAAAAAGTCTGTGAAAAACAATAACTGCGGGTTATATACAGGGTTATTTGTAAAACACCAGCAACCTTTCAGGGGGTGAAGGTACTCATCATTATAAACAAGTTTTACTATGGGACCAACTCTGAAATATTAAAAAATAAATCAGCTGTTTCATACAAAATGCAATAGTCACCCGATGAAAATGTATGAAATAGTAGATTTTTTTTTCGATTTTTCAGGGTTGGTCTCATAGCAAAAGTTGTTTATAATGATGAGTACTTTTACCCCCTGAAAGGTTGTTGGTGTTTTACAAATAACCCTGTATAATTAAGCATGTTTTTTTAAATCTATCTCTGTCTGAGAAATGAAAAGGGCCTCGCAATGCTGATGTTGCCGACGTCTACTTTGGGCCAAGCGCCGCCACTTAGCTCACCCATGTGGTGGCGGGTAAATCGTCAGCATCAGCATTCCCAAGGTGGGTTGGTGTCAGACTGGCGGCCGAAAGTAAAATTTGCCAAATCCTTAGCAGCATGTTAGTACTAAACGGAATGCGCGATAGGATTAGGGCGTACCCTACAAGTGACGCGCAGGGGTAGCAGCCGGCCCCTGTGGGAAATGGACTAGGGTTGTTGCACCACGCCGGGCGGGGGCAACATAAGAAGCTGGCTCGAGAAGTGAGATTGAGGTATGCAAGTTGGAATGTTGGGACTATGACTGGAAGGGCCAGAGAGATAACGGACGTATTAAAAAAAAGACGACACTAAGTGGAAACAAAGGCGAGGGAAATTGGTGAAGGATACAAGTTTTACTATTGTGGAAGTGACGGTAAAAGAAATGGTGTGGGAATAGTATTAGATAGTAAATTGAAAGAAAGTGCGATGGAGGTAAAAAAGATACTGAATATAGTTATTGTGCATGCCCGCAGGTAGGATGTGATGAAAGGGTGAAAGAGAAGTTTTGGGAGGATTTTGATATAACTATAATGACCATCCCCATGCATGAGGAATTGATAGTTGGAGGTGATTTTAATAGGCATGTAGGAAGAACGAGAAATTGTTATGAAAGAGTACATGGGGGATGGGGTTTTGGAATTCCCTATAACGAGGGAGAGACCTGGCAGTAGCCAACAGTTGGTTCCAGAAAAGAGATGAACACCTAGTCACATACAAAAGTGGTAACCATAAGACCCAAATCGACTATTTTCTGGTTTGGCGCAACCAAATAAAGTACGTCAAAAACTGCAAAGTGCTGCCAGGAGAAGACTTGATCTTACAACACAGACTCCTAGTTATGGTATTAGAAATAAAAACAGTTCTCCTCCTAAGACCAAATGGCATAGGTAATTATTATGCTAGAGAAATGATTGTGTGAAGGAATTTAGAGAGCGACAAAATAACAGAAAGTGTTGAAAGAAAAAAAGAAGAAATTCATGGAACGGCAGAGTGTAGAACTGGAAAGCGTAAGTTGGAAAACTGAAAAAAAGTGAGTATGATGTATTAAAGAAAAAAGCCAAGAAAGTCGTGGAAATAGCAAAAGCAAAAGCTCAGGACCTATTGTACGAAACACTGGACAGTCCAGCTGGCCAAAAAGACCTGTATCGGCTTGCTTGAGCCAGAGTATTAGTCGGATAAGATGTGTAAGGGATGAAGCAGTAATGCTTCTATCGGAGGATGAAAAGATTAAGGATAGATGGAAGGGCTATTTTGAAAGACTGATGAATGAGGAAAATATCTGGAGTGGTGTTTTAGAGAATAAACCAGTGAATGAGGGGTTAAAGAATGGTCATTGTGGATGAAGTGAATGGAATGAAGAATGGTAAGGCAATTGGTCCAGACGGAATAAGAATTGAATTATGGAAGTCATTACGGTTGCTGCTTGAAGAAGCCATACCTGGTGAGTGGTGTAACAGGTCGTTGGTCATCTTCAAGAACAAAGGTGATGTGCTAGAGTGAAACAATTAAGAGGAATAAAGCTAATGTCACATAGTATGAAAGCTTGGGAAAAAAATATTGCTGCGGCTGAGAGAAGAGACTGAAATCTCACAGAACCATTTCGGTTTTATGCCTGGTCGGGGTACAACGGATGTCATTCTCATTGTGCGAGAAATACGGAACTGTCCATAAAAACTTGCACATGGTGTTTGTTGACCTCGAAAGAGGCATATGACCGGGTGCCTCGCGAGGTTTTGTGGTGGGAAATTAAGGAGAAAGATGTGCCTGAGGAGTATGCGCAGTTGATCCGAGCGATGTACAGTCGATGCAGTACCCAAGTTCGGTCTGCAGTGGACACCACTGACAGATGCGTGGAAGTCGGTTTGCACCAAGGGTCGGCCCTTAGCCCTTACCTCTTCCTGATGATAATGGACGCTCTGACGTTGGACATCCAGGAAGTGGCTCCCTGGTGTATGCTGTTTGCTGATGACATTGTGCTAAATGCCGAAAGCGGCTTCGAGGTCCAGAGCAGATTAGAGACCTGGTGGCAGAGACTGGAGAGTGTTGGCCTGAAATTGAGCAGAACCAAAACAGAATCCATGTTCTACGATTTCCGCGGTCTCTCCAGTCCTATGCCTATAGCGCTCACCGGAACGCCTATACCAATCTGCTCCGACATTCGGTACCTCGGGTCGCTTGTCCAGGGGAATGGCGATATAGACCGAGACGTAACGCACCGGATCAACTTAGGATGGATGAAATGGCAACAGGTCACTGGAACAACTTGCGACCCACGGATGCCCCTCAAGTTGAAGGGGAAAATCTATAAGTCCGTGATAAGACCTGTCGAACTGTATGGATCAGAATGTTGGGCTGTGTAAAAGACGGATGAAAATAGATTGCATGTAGCGGAGATGAGAATGTTGAGATGGATGTGTGGAGTAACGAGAATGGATAAAGTGAGAAATGAGTACATTAGAGGGAATTTAAAAGTGGCGCCAGTGACGGAAAAGTTGAAAGGTAACCGCTTGTCCTGGTATGGAATACATTGTGTTCTCATGCAATGGCCAAGTTTATCCATTTATTTAAAACATAAAAGACTTGGTATTAAGTACATGGATCTCACAACTTTTTTCGGTAGAAGAATTGAGTTGCGAGACTTGGTTTTTTGTTTTTGAAGGCATCTCATTACTTTTTGTAGATAGTCCTACTTTTTTTCCTTTTTTTTTAAATTGCAAAATATTTTAGTTTTTCCTTGATTTATACACTAATCACTAATTTTATTCTAAATTTGAAGCTTCTGTGTCTGCTAGAAGTGCCTTAGAGTTTTGATGATCGGTCAGTCAGTGACAAAATTAAGAAACTTTGACTAGTTATACTACTGGTTCAAATTGAATGAAATTTGAAATAATATTCTGTGTTTATACAATGCCTGCTTGGTTACTGAAAATTCAGACTTCTAGTTTTACCCATAACGAAGTTATATACCTAGTCGAAAAATCGAAAAAAGCCTGAACTGCTGAGAAAAATCCTTTCCTCGAAGCAGTTCAGGCTTAGTGCCTCCGCCAAGTCGAGCAAAATCGCTATTTTGCTTGACTTGGCGGAGGCACTACCGTGCCCCCAGATTAGTACGGCACGACCAATAAGATGTAAATCCGCCTTCACAAAGTTAACTTTACAGAATAGCTTCAAAGTACAAAATAAAAAGCTGTAATATTAATTACTGTACTAACCCATAAGTATACAATAAAGTCAAAGTTCACGAAAAAGTCGAAGAGGTAAAGCAAAAACGTTTACTTTTAATTCTACTGTTAACACGAGTAGGGTAGTTACGTCGTTATTATTTTGTGCTCCGTGTCAAAGTTGGCACAAAAGAACACAACGATTATTTTGTATTTTTTTTTAGTTTCGATTATTTTTTTTATTTTAACATGTTTTGTTTTTTGTTCCACTGCCGCAGATACCTATTATAAATGTTGATTAGTTAAAATTATGCGAAGAACCGTTAAAAAAATCTCGCTTGGTGTAAGTCAATAAGGTAGGTACCTGCCTACAGGTATGCAAATGGAATACAATTTAGGTAGGTACCTACTTATGTAAGTGTTTATCGCTAAAACTAGATTCAGGCTTGAATGCAGAATGTCACATACACAACAAATTTACCTACATGCGGAAGATGCAGCAGTTTAGGCTTAGTGCCTCCGCCAAGTCGAGCATAATCGCTATATTGCTCGACTTGGCGGAGGCACTACTGTGCCCCCAGATTAGTACGGCACGACCAATAAGATATAAATCCGCCTTCACAAAGTTAACTTTACAGAATAGCTTCAAAGTATAAAATAAAAAGCTGTTATATTAATTACTGTACTTACCCATAAGTATACAATAAAGTCAAAGTTCTCGAAAAAGTCGAAGAGGTAAAGCAAAAACGTTTACTTTTAATTCTACTGTAAACACGAGTAGGGTACGTCGTTATTATTTTGTGCTCCGTGTCAAAGTTGGCACAAAAGAACACAACGATTATTTTGTATTTTTTTTTAGTTTCGATTATTTTTTTATTTAAACATCTTTTATTTTTTGTTCCACTGCCGCAGATACCTATTATAAATGTTGATTAGTTAAAATTATGCGAAGAACCGTTAAAAAAATCTCGCTTGGTGTAAGTCAATAAGGTAGGTACCTGCCTACAGGTATGCAAATGGAATACAATATAGGTAGGTACCTACTTATGTAAGTGTTTATCGCTTAAACTAGATTCAGGCTTGAATGCAGAATGTCACATCCACCTTAAATTTACCTAGATGCGGAAGATGCAGCAATTTTATAGGTACTTAATGCTACATACAACTTCAGCTGCCGAAGCCACGTCGAAATTTTCTTTTTAAATATTTGTAAATCACTATTAAAACGTGAAACGGAACTATAATTTACTCTAAATTCTTACGTTTCTGAAGTTCTAAGTTCTATGAGTCAAAATGCGTGAAATGAATTGCTATGCCGGCCATTTTGTTGACACTGACAGTGACAGATATACTCGACATCTCGTCGTAAATTTGCTCCATAACGTTATTGTTATTGCTACCCCTCTGGACACCGAATGCTTGCTATTTATGACAAGTTCGCTACGCCTTTGGACACCGATTAGATTATAATTACCTAACATTTTCGTGTTTTATTTGGTGCAAGAGCGAGCGAAGCGAGTTCGGTACTTGGGGCAACCCGAATCGGACAGGTTAGGTTAGGTTTTTAAAACCACCCGGAAATAGGCTCCGTCAACTACACTTTAGTATTACTTCGGTGGAGGGAGGACACATCGCCCCCCCCTGCCACCCCTTTAACTATGGACGTGCGGTCTCACAGGCCGCGTGCAGTTTGTGATTCTCGTGCCCCTCTTCTCTCACGTACCCCACGCGTATGCCGGTTTCAGTAGCTTCGGTTTTAGTGGTGAAACGACAGTTGAGAGTGAAGCTTACGCCGCCAGCTGATTGTCGCATGAGTAATTTCGCTTTATATTTTGAGAGCGGTCTGTGAGACCGCGCGTCCACGTTTGTGTTATAAATTGACGCTGACGGTGATTTTGTTTGTTTTAGATTTTGTAAACTAAAATGTCAAAAAACGATCAACCAACGACTGCAGGCAAACGAACATCGAGTTCGTCCACTCAGAGAGCCAGAAAAATATTGCGATTAGATGATCTTTCTTTTGTTGAAGACGAGTTTCAACGATTGCTTTTAGAATCGGATCAGTGCGACAGCGATGGGATTGTTTGTTTTATGAAGCTGACATTGAAGAAAATCACTCGAGCGAACAAGAGATTATGGAAGAAAGTGGTAGTACTAGTACAGCCAATATGCCTACAATGCTCTAAGCCACTATGCAAAGACTGCCAATAAATATGACCAAGTTGGACCCTTGTCGAAATTTTTATGTTTAGTTTTGAGAAGATTATATTAAGTTTTATGTTCTTTGTTCTTTATATTTTATTGTAAAAGAACTTAAACTAACTAAAAAAGTCATTTTTCTGTGGTAATATATCTATATAGTGATCTCAAGCTAAAAAGTCTGAAAAGTGCCTTTGATTGTTATGTCGTCAGATTTAGTTTAAATAAATACATTTTTAATTAAAATTACATCTTTTATTTACATTTAGTAACTCTTCTTAGTGATAAAAACTACGATACAATCCTTACGCATCAAGATAGAAACCAGCCCGTAAAGATAGCGGTCTGTGAGGCCGCACGTCCATAGAAGTGTAACAAAAATGGAACGTCCATAGTTAAAGGTTAAGGCGATTTTTCTCAGTAATTATTCAATAAAAATACCACGCTCCTCCGGCGGCGGGAAAAGGTGAAGGGCTAACACCCTAAAAAGGTGACTCGATTCTCCAGTAAGCATAGACAAAGTAACCACAGACGATATAATAATTAATTATTTTTATGGTTAACACTAGTGATAGTTTTTTTTTCTTTATTTAAACTCCGCATTCTTAGCCACAAGGTATTATTCTAAATTTGATTACGTATTGCTAAATAAAAGTTATAATTATACCACTTATTTACCCCTAAATTTGGGAGAAAACCCCTAAGTTGGGAACCCTGCGGCTGGTTGACGCAATTTATTTTATAACAGTTCCGCCTACAGCACGCTTAGTGACAGAAAATAGGACTAAATTTCAGTGAACATGGCTAGGCAAACCATTAAATGTTAGTGAGCCAGTCATATGCCTAGCCGTTCAATTAAATGCCAGGCTGGCATTAAGGTCTCCACCGACCGTGTCTCCACGTTGCCGTCGTGGTGGGGTTTGCGTGTCTCAATGATCTTGGGGGCTTTGCCGGTAGAGCCACTCATGCCGGAAGGTCCCAAGTGAGAGACCAGACCAAGAGAGACACAAGAGGGGCACACCGTTCGGAGACTTGAGCAGTGTTGGGGTCCTCGGACGGTGTGCGTCTCATTGGCTTGCTCGCTGCTCTCTGGTACGCGTCTGATCATCAGACGTGACTGTGAGGGCAGCGAGCAAGCAGTGAGAGAGAGGGAGAGAGGAGGGGAGATAGGGACCGCACCCTCAAAACGGAAATTATGGACAGGTCTTAAAGAGATATTGTACCCCAGGGCGGTACGGACTGCACAGCAGTTCGGGAATCCACCACGCCTCGTGCGTTAAGCCCCTCGTATTCTGGGGGGGGCAATAGGGCTGTCCACACTCCGATTGCCAAGGGAAACAGTGGTCGAGGAGGCCCCCGATCCAAGCCGTCCTTTGAGGACTTGATCGGGTTTGGTTTTAGCTTGCCCGACAAAGCGTCGGTCGGGCAGAGCGCGGGAAGAGGCGCGCTATTTTGGAGAGAGGGCTTGCCTGAGCGTCACGCGGGTGCAGAGTCGGAGTCCGAGTTGGACTCCGACGACCTGGTGACCGTTAGCTCGGCGAGCTCTAGACCCGAGGGGGCGGGGGCTGCTGCGGAGGACTCCAGGTCCTTCCGCAAGCGGCCCAAATCGGAGGAAGACCGGGGGTCGTCCTGCAGCGAGGAGGTGGCCTCGGCTCGCAACATCCCCACCAGCAGGCGGGGTAAGGGCCGAGAGGGAGGCAAGGGCAGAGTGCTTGCCTCCAAGGCGAGGCTGGCCAGCGAGCCGAGGAGCTCGCCGATGCTGGACAACCCCCCGGAGATGGCGGTAGCGGGGCTCCTGGTTCGGAGTCCTCCGGCGGTGAGCCGGATGACTCCGGACAGGAGCGAACTCGGAGGGCCGGGTTTGCGGAGGTGGTGGAGGCCGCGATCCGCGATGTGGCCTTGAAGAGGAAACTTTCCTCTAAAAACAAAGCCATAAGCGCGGCGCTGGCCTCCATCCTGGCGGCAGCGGAGGCTAACTGAGGTGGGCCTCCGGCGGACGAGCTGTCCACGCTGCGGGCGGAGGTCGCCCGCCTGGCTGCCGCCACGGAGCGTCTCCAGAGGGAGAACGCGGGGCTCCGAGCAGACCTGGCCAGGCTCCGGGGAGCCGGCTTACAGGGGGCGCCACAAGGGGGGATGGCCAGCCCGTGCCGCAGGAGGGCCAGGTGCTGGACCTGGTGTGGCAGGAGATGGCTGCCTTCCAGGCGCGGTTCTCCGTCCTGGAGGGCAGCGTCCTGCGCCCCCCGCTGGCGGCGAGCGCGGCGAATGGGAAGGCCCCAGGCCGCAATAAAGCGGCCTCGTACGCGGCCGCCGTGGCTGCCAAACCGGGGTCATCCGGCCAGGACAAAGGGTCCGGGCCGGCACCCACCCGTGAAACCGGTGTCGGAAAAACTGGACCCGGCCCCAGGGAGGAAGAGGAAGGGTGGGGTGGCTGCGCGGACGGCGAAGGCTCCTGCGCCAGCCGTGCAGCAGCTCCCCCCGGCTTCCTCGCCTTCTGAACCTCCCCCGGCACAAGCCGAATGGCAAGTGGCCGGGGAGAAGAGGGCGGGCAAGGCAGCCAGGGCGGCAAAGAGGCGGGAGAGAAGGCGGCGGCAGAGAGCGCGAGGCGTCGCGGTTGCGCTCCGCGCCCCGAAGACCGCGGCTGTAGTGGTAACGCTGCAGCCGGACGCGGTGAAGAGGGGCGTGACGTATGCCAACATGCTCACCAAGGCGAAGGAGGCCGTCAACCTCGGTGAGCTTGGTATCGTCGGGGATCTCCGGCTCAGGGTCACCATGACGGGGGCCAGGATGCTGGAGATCCCTGGAGCAGACAGCGGTCCGGCCGCGGACGCTCTAGCCGAAAGGCTTGGGGCGTCCTTGAGCGCGGATGACGTCCGAGTGTTCAGACCCACGAAATGAATAGACATGCGCATCTTGGGCCTGGACGACTCCGTCACGGAGGAGGAGGTGTTGGCCGCCGTCGTCAAGACGGGGGGGTGCTCTGCGGAGGAGGTGAAGGCGGGCACCATCCGTCCTGACAACACGGGCATGCGAACCGTTGTGGTGAGCTGCCCCGTGTCGGCGGCCAAGAAAATTTCGGAGGGCCGATGGCTCTTGGTGGGCTGGATCTCCGCGCAGGTGAAACTGCTGGAGCCCAGACCTCTGAGGTACTTCCGTTGCCAAGTTGGCAACCACGTCGGAGCACTCTGCACCTCGGAGGTGGACCGCAGTGACCACTGCTTCCGCTGTGGTCAGCCCGGTCACAGGCCCGGCTCGTGCACCGCCGCGCCGCACTGCTTCGCATGTGCGGCAGCTGGCAAGCCGGCCGATCACTGGGCTGGGGGTAAAGCTTGCGGTCCACCCGCCAGGGCCGGGTCGAGGAGAAAACCCTCCTCCACCGCCGCCGCCGCCGCCGTCGCTTCCGCCGCAGCCGCCGCCACCGTCGCCGCCACTGCCACTGCTCGGGAGGGGGCTGAAATGGAGTGCCAGTAATGGCCCCATTTCGCCTCCTCCAGACGAACGTTAGTCGCTGCGCCTCTCAGAAACTGACGCTCCTGAGCAAGGCGCAGTGACTGACGCCTGCGGACAGCGAGCAATGGGTAGCTCGCTGTCCGATCAGGTCAGGGGGCCTAGACAAAAAACTTTTCTGTAGCGTTAACGTCAGACGCTGACGACAAAATGTATGGGAATGACATTAGGTGTGGAAAGGAAACGTCATCACCTAATGTCATTCCCATACATTTTGTCGTGAGCGTCTGACGTTAACGCTACAGAAAAGTTTTTTGTCTAGGCGGCCAGGCCAGAGCCGACGGCGCGTTTCACTCCAAACGCGCCGGAAAGAGCAGTCAGCAACGGAGACGGGGCCCGCCAGGGGCAGAGCCTGCCAGGGTTGCGGAATATGTTCGAAAGATTTACCGCGGCCCTGGAAAGAAAGGCACTAGGAGGACTAAGGGTGGGTTTTAGTCAGTAAAAGTCTGACACTCCCTGCCGCTCCACCCAGAGCGGGGGGGTCCTTTGATGATTTCCCATCCTCAAAAAAAAAAAGGCTGGCATTAAGGTGGCCAACTAAATAGCGCCTTTTAATGAAATGGCTAGGCAGCTAATTGAACGGCGGATTCAACTAGTTGGCTGCGACATCTATATCTATATTTATAATTATATCTACCTATATCTATTCTACATATACATTTAATAATATCTGTTGAAGAGTCATTTTGAACTTATAAAATAATTTTAAAAAAGTAGCCAGGGAGTTAAGCGATAATTAAAACAGAACAAATTTCCTGCGATTTTGGAACTTTTGTCTGTTTATCTGTTTTTCTGTATAGATGTGCAGGCATCACGTAGAAAGTAAGTACAAAACAAATGTAGATAACACATTAAAATCGTCCGTAATTCAGATTATTAATTAGTTTTGTTTCATCGTAATCGGTTCACTCTATCAATAGATATTTGTATTGAAAATGTTCAAGAAGAAATTACCTACTATTCATATAGAAGTACATACACGTAACGCAATCTATTGAAAAAAATGGCAATATTTTAGTACTATTATATTGCATGAGATCGAATGAAAGCATGGAAATAACACGAAAACATATTGTTATGCTTATGCTATTTGTGAAACTTTTAATACATAGCAAAGGAAAAGTACCTAGTTATTTTGAATTATTATTTTGACAGTTCAACTATATGGTCGGTAGTACCTATATGGCGTTTTTCATTTGATGTGAAGAATTCTTACATTCGTACTATGTCTGCACATTTGCTTCCTAAACTTCCTAAACCATAGCATACAAGCAAAGGGTACACTTAGTATAAGGTTCCAGGGTTGCCAGGTTGTTAAACTGGAAACTTGGAAAGCCGCAGAGACCAGCTTGTGGCCAGAGCAATATTTAGTATGTACAGACACCAGCACATCAAGCTACAACAATTTGTAAAATTTCTTTATTATATTTTCAACTTTATTGCTGGATTAGATTCAAGGTTGATTGGGAAAATTTGACAGCAGTTTCGGGTAGCTAGGTGTGCTGGCGTACTGAGTCATTATTAGTCGGGCCGCTGTCTGCAACTCCACGTTCAAGTGCGTATTTTGCGTAAGGGTGAGACAACTATGGCATTCGATCCATCCCCAGCTCCTCAACCTCAAGGCAAGCCAGCAACGCCCAGGTACCTACTGATAACATTAGTAAGTATATTATAATAGCATTGTAAGTAAATCCAGGATTTTTGAGACAAACTAACATAAACCTAACTAATGGAAAAACAATGCAATACTTATTGAAAATCAAAGTGCAGGTAAAATTCAAAAACCCTAACAACAGTCGGTCAGGCCGAACACCGTCTAATGTGACCGACTTCTTAGGGTTGCCAACCATACTGTTAAAAACAGTATTATACTGTTTTTCACTTTATTATACTTTTTACTGTCGGACAAAAGAACTGTATAAAAACACTGTTTTTTACATCACTGGTTTAGTTATAGGCACGCCACACCGCACAGTCGCGCGATGCAGGGCATGCAGCAGCGCAGGTCTCCCTTGTTTCAGAATGAAAACGCAACTGTCAATGTCAAAATTGTAGATCATTTGACTGAATGGATGATTTATATTCAGAATTTTATTAGCAAAGTTCAAAGTAATTTATGAAAGAGTATCAGAAGACAAAAAAATATATTCAAATGAGTAGGTACTAGCGAAAAGTGGAATCATTTCAGAAGAATTTAAAAATATTACTAAAAAAATATTTTCTGTCCCGCCTCAGCATTTACAGAAAGAGTTTTTTCTGTCATTAATGCTAAGAAATAGATCTATAAATTGAATAAAAAATAAGCTCCTCATTTATTTTAATTTTGATTTCACTTGCAGTAGTGAAGCTTATGAAGCCTTCAAAAATGACACCAAATTGCTAAATCCTGTGAGAAGAAAAAAAAAATAATGTTAATTTTATTGAAATACTTTTGATTTTCTTTCTCCAACCTAAACATACTTACTGTATTTTTTGCAAAAAATTTGGCTACCCTACTTCTGAACACAAGACAAAAACAGGTTATTGAGACTGTACGTAGGGTACCTACATCTTTAGTCTGTGCGACACATTTTTTCCGACTTCCACGCAAAGTCGCGGGCACAGCTAGTTTAAAATAATATTTTAATTGCACTTAGTTATAGGTACCTTATCACGACAAGTGATGTGTAAGTACATTATCACATTGAATCACTTTTATTGATGTTCGCAAAGTAACGCCTAATCCGAAATCAAGTGGTTTTTCAATATTAAAAATTTTCAAACAACCAATATTATAGGCAAGCTATGAGCACAAACCTTAGATCAACTAAAAATACGTAAGAAGCGACACCTAGACGGTTACGTTAGTACTACACTGTTGAATAGCGTGCATGAAATTGTCAACATTGGCGCTAGTATACGTTAAAATGTTCCTGAAACCCAGTAAGTAGGTACCTAGTTTCCCAGAAAAGTTGCAATAAGTATTAAACAGATGACCTTAACTAAAACTAAGCAAGTAAACCTGTCTTATAGAGATGGTCCATCTTGTAATGGATCATACCTTTAAGTTGAAGGATATTGCTATAGGTCTAGTTTAAAAAAAAAGAAAGTTATCAATGAACAAAAGAAATATTCAGTAGGTCAATTACCTACGAATAATAAAAGTACCTATTATTATTCGTGAGTCTATCCAGCGGTATTCTGTAGACGCAATATCTCACGATTACGGTATTTGGTATCATTTAAAAGAAAAGTAGGTACTTACAACCATTTATTTCCTTAAGACCATTGAAAGACACATTAGAAAGTCAAAGTTATAGATACTTACTTAGGGAGGTGTAGTTACCTAAGACCTTAAGTATAACTACTGGGACCATTCGCAAGGAATTGTTACTGTCTAAATAAATAGGTAGGTAAGTAGTTAAATCATGCTTTAGGACTTTAGAAAAGCCAGACTTACCTGTGACATGAAAACAAGGTCACCTAGGTCACCTAGTCACGCTCGGTAGGTATTTGGCCAAGATTCACAACAAACTTATGTAGATAAGACAAAATAATTTAACGGTACTTGCGCTTGGTGCTCGAGATGTGCTCGTCTGACTCCTGATCCATCACATTGAAAGTTATATAAAAATGTAAGCATTACAATAAATAGGCAAAAAAATAATAAAATAATTAAGAAAAAAAATTAAGCAAAACAAGTTCAAAACAACACATTTTCTGAAAAGTCAGTTTTTATTTCGTGTTTTATAGTAGGTACTACCTATTTCACAAAATAATTTTTCAAATGTTTTCATACAAATAAAATATTGTTATTCAAATGCTGTTTTGGATTTATTTTTGCTTGTTTGAAGGCTGATTCACATTGCTCCAGTAGATATTATTTTCAATTCAGCGTTTGGGGATACTTTGGACCAATATTTTGGACTCAATAGGTCGCAAGTTCACAACCAATTCGAAAGGTGCATTATATTCTTTAGCTTTTTAAATGCCCATGCAGGCTTACCTACCTATGTGAAAAATATTGATTTTGAAGAATATTGAATTTAGAAAATATTAGAGGGACCAAATTAAATATTGAGAAAAGAGACCGTACCTAACTGTTGAGGTTAGTTACAATGGTTCGTTACTTGACCAATCCACCATGGTCCGAAGTCATCAGTAGCTGTACCTGCTGTAGGTATTTAAATTTTTTTAGGAACATAGAAAGTAAAACTGGATCAATGTAAACATCCTTATAAGCAGAATACCTACTATTGAGAATAAGTAGGTTGTTGCTTTAGTACTAAAATTACAATGAAAGCAGAAAAGGACAGGACAAAACAATTAAGTAGGTACTCACTTTCACGAGATCGCCCGGAGGATATTCTGTACATACCGCCGGATACTTCTGGGGTGGTCTTCTTATCCTGCTATTTTTCCTGACCGGTTGCTTTTTCATGATGGATGCACTCTGTTTGAAGGAAACTCACGTCAGTACCAAGAAGACTTTGATTGGTTACTTCCTTGTTAGGATAGGCCAACCTACCTAATGCCTTTTCTGGGCTTAAATTATCTATCGAAATTGCTTTTTACGACTAAGCCTGAAGTAGACGTACGTTGTTAAAAAAAAGCCCTCTTTATAAAAATAAAGAAGATTTTAATAATTTATTTCGGAAGTTTAAATTCTGGTCTACAGTTTCTAAATTCATTAAACTTATTTTATTGTTCGATTTTGTATGAAATTGTTACTTACCATTTCACTCATCAGACTAATAATAGCAGTTAACATTTAGATTGTTCTAATGTAGGTACCCCGCATGAAAATATAAATGAATGCTAATCTACCTTCCTTAAACATGTGCGTTTTGTTTTTGCAGGATTGATATTTAAAATCTATTTTTTTTTTTCTTTTTCTATATTGTCTACTACAAAAAAATGTATAGAAATACCTATTCATTTTTAGGGTCCTATAGTTAGTTAATTTAACGGTTTCACATCGACAGGGCTACTTCTGCTGCACACTGCAGGACAAGCTTGATGCCCAGGAAAACCGTGTTTTCGACGAATTCAAGTTTCTCTTTATTCAACATTATATCGCAATAAAATTATTACTTTTGACATTCGGTAAAGCAAATCTGATACACTTAATTTTTTTCCCATTTAATAATAAATTATTAACAGTGAACCAACTTTGGAACTGCTGTAGGAAGTTATTTACGTCATCAAGATTTATAGAACGTCTATCTATCTTAAAAAATATCATAAATGATAATGTTATTATCTTATGTATCGTCTGCGAATACCACCATTTGTGGTTGATATTTAGGGTTACGTACCCAAAGGGTAAAAACGGGACCCTATTACTAAGACTCCGCTGTCCGTCTGTCTGTCACCAAGCAGTATCTCACGAACCGTGATAGCTAGACAGTTGAAATTTCCACAGATAATGTATTTCTGTTGCCGCTATAACAAAAAATACTAAAAACAGAATAAAATAAATATTTAAGTGGGGCTCCCATACAACAAACGTGATCTTTTTGCCGTTTTTTTTTATAGAAAATGGTACGGAACCCTTTATGCGCGAGAGCGACTCGCACTTGGCCGGTTCTTTTAAAATATGGATTCTACTCAATACCCAGGTTACGTGAAGAATACCTGGGGCGTCTAGGCAATGTATTAAATATTATGAATATTAATGTCGATTATATACTTTACTTAGGTACTTAATGTATACAATTCCGAGGGATTGTATAATGAACCTGTTATTCCACCGGGAAGGTGTAAAATAAATAGATTTTGGCCCGTAGGTATTTATATATTTATATGGCGCAGCCCACTTAGAACTTGTAAAATAATACATCATATTCGGCCATTGGGCACCCCGACTCGGACAGGTTAGGTTAAAAGAGGAGGGCCATCTTCTTCGTGGTTGTTCTCTTTAAAACCCTTGAAATCCGCAAAGCGGGGCTCTGACTTGGCCTTTTCATGTGGCCGGCTGCACCTAGTTGTAGCCGCCGTGGGTGTAGCCGCACTTTGGCTATTAGCCGTAACATATAATGTTATGTATTATAGGATAGATTTTATGAAATGGCCAATTATACGATATGGCTACGACAGACATATATTTTCATCACGTCACTGCCTACCCCCCCACGTCTTCGCTTTCCTTGCTATTGTCTTTTACAGTTAACCGATTGCGCATTTGGTATTGAATAGAATACCTAGGCGGAGTATAAAATTAATAATATTTCATACATTACAAAGAGGAAAGGACCCAATATTGAGCCTTGTGGTACCCCTATTTTAACTTTTAAACATCTTGAATTAATACAGTTTATTTAAACTTGCTGATGTCTGTCATTTAAGTGTGACTTCACTAAACTGAGTGCAAGTTTACCTAGTTCGTAATGTTCAAGCTTTCTGAGCAAGGTTTCGTGATTTACCTGCGTAAAACTCGAAACCTTGCTCAGAAAGTTAGAAAGTAAATCTTTTGTGACATCTCCAAGGCATTTGACTAGTCAAATTCCTTGGAGAGGTCACAAAAGATTCCTATGGCATCTTACGCCTCTTCCTACGTTGTATAATAGTAATTTATGCAACGATCATATAAAAGGGGTTATTAAAACACGAGTGTGGGTTTATCACGCGAGGTGTGGCCGAGTGTTTTAATACCTAATTATATGCCGCTGCATACACTATTTTATTTTCACTCATAAAGTTGAAATAAAATAAGTAAGTGGAAAATGTGTTTTAACAACGTGATACCAGCGACAGTCGTCGACAGCGACCTTTGGTTGATTTGATTTGTCCAGACATGGTTTTATAATCATCACAAATTCTAACCAGGATAACTTAGATATAATGGTTATACATATCAAAAACGAACTGTTCTTATAATATCATACATTTTAGACCTCCAATTTTGAGAGAAATCGTTTTTTATTTATGAGTGAATTTACACATAAAATGAACACACCGTAAAAAATGTAAACTTGACATGTCACTGTCAGTCGATTTTTGATCAATCCAGATCAATCTGAGATCAATCACAGAGTACTTTTATATAATATGGAAATGTAAACAAAACCTAAGCAGATTATTTGCCATAATAAATAATGAGATAAAATACGACATTGTCAGAGAAAAGTAGGTCGAATATTCCTTTAACAACTGACTTCGAATGTTCACCTGCAAGTTGCAATATTTTACCGAGAACCACGTTACAAGTGCCTATTCAGCATACATACCTGTAACGCAGAGGTTACTTAGCGGTAGTAAATGATAAGTGTCTAATAAACAATACTATATACGCATAGATAAACATTTATGACATATTCAGCAGTGGTATTTGACCATTAATATTATTTGAACGAAACTGGCTCCGCATCTATTAAGCTGATACCCAATCACATAGTCAGCTAAGTAATTTGGCATGTTCATTCTTTGATTAGCACTTTCCAGTATAGATTGGGCATCAGGACGGTCAGTCAAAACGGGATGGTCTAAGACTTAGACCATCCCGTTTTTGCACACGATTACTTGTTCACGAAATCACGATTATAACCCTGTGTGATTTCGTGAACATGTAATCGTGTGCAAAATCAAAGAATGCGTTGTAAATTAATTAAGTTCAGGAAAACCAATCAGAACAACATAAGAAAACACAAACACAAGGCGCGTGAGAGTGAGTGCAGTGTGAACTGAACTAGGAGTGTGACGAATATTGGTATTAGTTAAGAGATTAGTAATATAATTATTCTATGATTCTATGGATTCACGTATTTGTAATCCCACAAACTGATATACCTATTGCTAATATTTAATGTTCACATAATCCACAGATTACTAACATGATACAATAATCTTTAACATAATCTGGGATTCCATTCACTTGGCACGGATCGGCGGGATCGGATTCACTCAATCACTCGACATTCGTGAAGTGATACGTATTATTAGGTATTAGTTAAATATCACTAATCCTAAAACATTGGTTAGGATATTATATTTTTTCTAGACTCATTCATATTAGCTAATACTGATAAATTATTAACCCATCTTTAAACTGAACACTTTGACGATGTCATTTCTGATCTGACAGATGATTTTATATTATGGTCAGCTTTTTTTTGGGATGCCATTTTCAAATTAAATATATGTACTAACACTAAATAGTTTATTATTTTTCTCTTAATTCGAGGTGTCTAAAAATAAGATTTCATTGGCTTCAAGTTCCGTATTTTATTCGCTTTTATATTAGTGCAGTTTGATGTTGGTTAAATTTCTCTCAGAATAAAAAACCAACGTCCATACAAAAAGTAGACATGTCCATCACTGAGCATTACTTTTTCAAACAGTATACAGGTCTATAAATTATTGGTGTATTTACTGTCGCCAGATTTATAAAGTGGTATAACCTTACTGTATTTCATTATATCCGGAAAGACTCCTTGGTCCACACATAAATTAAATATTAAAGTCAAGTATGGTGCTATGATCTCAATTATGGACGTGCGCACTTCGATAGATATTCCCCGTATGACGTCTTCGGTCAATTTGATTTTGATTTATATTGGTTGACAGCGATACCTACCTATAACAACCGCCATTGTATCCATAGAATAAAGTTTGTGCAAATGAGTTGTGCAACTATCTTTGGTGTACCTACAGCTACAGTAAAGAAAATTCTATCTATCTACCCAACTACCAATCTATGCTTAGGTGCGTAGTGTCCACATTACAAAACTTTCAATATAATAGGTTGGGGAAAAAGTTTCTTCGCATTTTTTAAGAAAATTCAAAACATTGTTTAATATAGTTTATTTACATTTTACTAAAGTATGTAGGTACCATTTTGATCGATAACTTTTTGCCATCTTGTAGATAGGGACATAATCCAATTGCGATAGAAATTTTGGGACTTCTGATCAAAATACCGCGACAAGTGGTTTTGGCAGTCCTCTCGTGATGTTAACCTGACACTGCCTAAAGAATTCTGAAGAGACCGAAACAGGTGGAAATCTGAAGGTGCAAGGTCAGGACTATACGGCGGATGCATTAACACCTCCCAGCCAAACTCTTAATTTTTGCTGAGTGGCTAAAGATGTGTGAGGTTATCATGATGAAAAACCACACCCCTTCTGTTGATTAATTCCGGCCGCTTTCTCTCAACTTCTTGCTTTAATCTCATCAGTTGTACGCAGTAGAGTTCAGAAACGATGGTCCTGTCTGGTGGTAACAGCTCATAATGAATAATGCCCTTCCAATCCCACCACACACACAGCATCACCTTGTTGCGAGGTAACCCAGGTTTCGCCACAGTCTGTGAAGCCTACAAATGAGATAAACGTAATAAAGATTTACAAATGAGTACTTACACGGTTCATTAGGCTTCTTTCAGTGAGCTCGTGAGGTACCCAAATATCGAGCTTTTTTGTGTACCCAGTTTTTTTCAAATGCGCCAAAACTGTTTTGTGGTCAATTCCCAGTTCTTCAGCTACGTCGTGACTACAGATACCACTTTTTCAAAAATGGCATCCATTTTATTCGTAATGGGCGACCAGAGCGATGTGCATCTTTGACATCAAAATTTCCGGATTGATAACGCTTAAACCAGTGCTACTCTCACAGACACTGCACTAGGTCCATAAACATCGCAAATTTATTTCGCGGGTTGCGTTGCATTTTTACCTTTTTTATAGTAAAATTTTAAAACGTGTCGAATTTCTTCTCATCTTAACAGTACGAAAAACAAATGAAAATCAGACATTTTCCTAATTTGAATTTGGAATTATGTTCTTTAAAATTTAAACTTTCAATGATACCAAAACCAGCCAGATACAAAATAGTATAGCCAAAGAGATTTTATTACAAGTTCATACATACTATAATGCGAAAAGACTTTTTCCCCAACCTAATACTTAGGTAATAGTTAATACAAAATAATATCGAGTCAATTGTTGTGCGAAATTTCATCAAAATAGGTTCAGCCTTTTGCAATTAAACTGCTTTTGCAGTTGACAATTTACGACAAGCATGCTGTCGAATATTCGCAGAAACATAAAAAAAAATATCGTTTTTCTTGAGCATGTGTGTCGTAGTGGCTGAACCAGCTTGTATTGTACAATACTTGTAAATGTTACCTACATGTTCGCACAAAATTTAGAAAAATAAATTACTCACTGGTTTCACGAGATCGCCCGGAGGATATTTTGTACGTACTGCCGCAAACCTCTGGGGTGGCCTTCTGGTCACCCCAGAGGTTGCCGTCAGTAAAGATCAGAAAGAATAACAAGATAAGAATATCTTGTTATTTTTCCTGATCGGTTGATTTTCATGATGGATGCGCTCTGTTTGAAAAAAACTCACTTCAGTACCAAGAAGACTTTGATTGGTTACTTCCTGGTTGGGATAGGTCTACCTAATGCCTTTATGAATAATACACGATTAAAGTAATCATAATTACATAGAAAAAAGTCCGCAAGGGTAGGTATATGTCAAAAATTAAGGTTAAGTCACAATCACCGCTTTTTTGTTCAGATTATTTAATCAAAACTTGGGCGGAATTGATTAGTGGTGATTTTGGTATCATGATATTATTAATCCGTAGGTATCAATTAAAATTGTTTCAAAATTAAGGTTGATTATGGACACACATCCATAATCAACCTTAATTTTGAACCAATTTTGTCTCGTTCGATTTTAATAATTTAAAGTGTACATAAATTACACTTTAAATTATTAAAATCGAACCATTCGCCTAAAAGATACGATAAAAATACTCTTAGCAAAAAAAACGTTGTAGCGAACTGGCCTTCTTTTGGATGGGAAATCATCAAATGCATCATCCGCTCTGGGTGGAGCAGCTGTGTAATTAATGAAAATCGTTGTGCTTAATTTTCCAAAACTAACCTTTATAAGGAGGTTGAAGTTTGTGGAGTACCTACCATCTAAATCCGGGCGGACGAAGTCGCGGGCGAAGTGCAAGTTATAATATATGTTAAGATAAGTAAATAATTTTAACTCTTTGTAACATGTAGGTCAGGGACGGCGAACCAATGGCACGCGACACAATATTTTGGGCACGTCACAAAACACAAAAACTCATAATGCACTTATAAAAAAAGTGTGAAGTAGGTACAGATATTCTATTTCACGAAGTCCATTGGGCTATGTATGTCATAACAGAAGTCTCACTAATTATACTTATATTTAAATTACGCGTAGGTATAACTGTGACATCGCAAAAAGTTTTTTTTTTGTCGTAAATAAAGAGTTTTGAGTTGTAGATAGTATTTATTATTATTATTATATTGTTAGCTGGCCCTAACTTGCGATGCTATGTGATGGCACGTCTATGACCTCATTTAACATTACTTTAGAAAAAATGGCACGTTGATACATAAAGATTCGCCAACCCTGATGTAGGTATTTGTTATAAGAAGTCTAAGCCCAAGTTAGGTGGTCCAGTCTAGTGGTTATCATAGTACGGCTGCTGGTATTAACATCCCAGCTTCGAATCGGGGCTTGGTCCAAAAATATGAATGAAATTGAGATTTTTCGTTTTGCAGACTCTTCAGCAGCCCGGAAGGTGCTAACTCTTTATGGAAGTAGGTATCATATCGGATAACGAGGGAAGGAGATAACGCGTCATCTTATGCAGTTTTTGCAACGAGACTTTCAGTTCAGTAGTAATTCTTTCAGTCCATCCAAATGTTTTCTGGTAGGTATCGCTGTTAGCGATTCTTATCGTTGACAGCGATACCTACCTATATCAACCAATGACATATAAATAGTAATGATTTCAACCGCCATTGTACCATAGATAAAGTTTGTGTAAACGAGTTGTGTAACTCTTTGGTATGCCTACAGTAAAGAATATTCTGTCTATCTACCCATCTACCAATCTATGCTTAGGTGCGTAAAGTGTCCACATAACACCAAACTTTCAATATACTTAGCCTCTGTCATCCTGGGAAACCAATTTTATAAAAATATAAGCAAATGAAAATAAACGCTAAACGTGGAATTTATGGTTCCACCCGGACGTTTGTTGCAGATTTTGTTCGAAAGAGATACCGCGACCCAGGAAAGAAAACGGCACTAGGATGAGCACGGATGGGTTTTAGTCAGTAAGAGTCTGACACTCCCTCCCGCTCCACCCAGAGCATAAGGGGTCATTTAATGATTCCCCATCCATAAAAAAAAAATCCCGGACGTTACACGTTCCGTATTAACAGAGATCGGAATAGGTAGACAATATTTACCTAAATGTCGAAGAAGTAAGTAAAATAGAGTTGATTGATTGACCACTAAAATTCCGGAATCATAAACATGACTATTAAAAACTGAGATTATGAAAACATGAACTGGACTTGAGTAGGTATAGTGACAAAAAACATTTAAAGAATCATATTCCAATTTTATAGGTATATGTAAAACAAAGCTCTTTATTTAAAAGTTTGAGTACGGAACTCTAAAAACATTACAAGATTCTTCAATATACTAATTTAGTTCAAGGATTCAATGGTCATGTTTATGATTCTGGGATTTTAGAGGTGTGTATTTTACTTACATCTTCGAACTTGACGTTTATATAGTCTTCCGATACCGATCTCTGGTAATAAATAATACAGAAAATAATCGAGTCAATTTTTTGCTGATATTTCATTAAAATATATTCAGCCTTTCGCAATTAAAATCGCCGCTCTCGCCGTCGACAATTCGCGACAAGCATGTTGTCGAACATTCTCAAAAACAACAAAAATAAGTTTTTCGTTAATTTTGAGCATGTATCTTAGTGGTTACTGGCTTGTATAGTACCATACTCGTAAATGTTACCTACATGTTTGCCCTTAAAGTTACTAAAATTTAGACAAAGCAAAATACTCACAGTCACTGGTTTAACGAGATCGCCCGGAGGATATTTTGTACATAATGCTGGATACCTCTGGGGTGACCTTCTTATCCTGTTATTTTTCCTGATCGGTTGCTTTTTCATGATGGATGCGCTCTGTTTGAAGGAAACTCACGTTAGTACCAAGTAGACTCTAATTGGTTACTTCCTAGTTGGGATAGGTCTACCTAATGTCTGAATAATACATGATTTAATTAATAATTACATAGAAAAATGCCCGCAAGGGTATGTGTCTAACTATCATGGTTAAGTCATAATAACCGCTTTTTGTTTAAATTATTCAATCTAAACCTGGGTTAAATGGAATAGTGGTGATTTTGGTATCGTGAAATTAATCTTTAGGTAAAAAAAAAGGTAAAAGTGTTTTCTTTCTTACTTTCTTTTAGGTATCTATTTAAATGGTGTGATAATTTATTAAGGTTGATTGTGGACATGAAAATTACACTTTAAATTCCCCAAACAATGTGAGTAATAAGCGAACATTATAATAAATAAAAATAACAAATCAAAATATAATTGAGCAAACTGCCCTTTTTATGGAAGGGAAATCATCAAATGACTTGTTCCGCTCTGGGTGGAGCGGCTGGGTAATTAATGAAAATCGTTGTGTTTGATTTTTCAAAAGTAACTTTTAAAAGTGGGTTGAAGTTTGTGGAGGTACTTACTAAATGCGTGCGGACGAAATCCCGGGTGAAGTACTAGTTATAATCTACGTTAATAATTATAAATATTATAAAGAGGAAAGATTTGTATTTTTGTATGCAACGAATAAACCTAAAACTACTGGACCGATTTCAAAAATTCTTTTGCTGTTAGAAAGCTATACATTTGTACATTGTCGCTGAGTATTTTCAAAAGTTAGGGATCCGTATGAAAACTTCGATATTATAACCCAAGGTGTGAATAAAATCCAAGGGCGCGGATTTTGTTCGAAAGAGTTACCACGGCCCTGGAACGTGAAAGGCACTAGGAGGAGCATGGATGGGTTTTAGTCAGTAAGAGTCTGACACTCCCTTCCGCTCCACCCAGAGCGGAAGGGGTAATTTGATGATTTCCCATACTTAAAAAAAAAAAATCTTATATTCGTTGCAGAAACTATTGACAATAGAGCAAAGTGATGTTGTAAAGTTTTATAGAGGACATCAATATCTACAAAAAAGAGTCCGCGAAACTATACGTCTAACTATTATGGTTAAGTCACTTTAAGTAAGAAAAAGGTCGCGGCTTGAGCGAACTGGGGAGAAGCTTATCGTATGCTAGGTCCGATGAAGTTGAAACACGGCATTTAAATGTTTTCGATAAAAAATAAGACAGATGTAACAATTTTTGCGTAATCAACCCCTGACGGGGTGAACGGGGTGAACAGTTGCGCTGAACCTGGGCTCGAGACAAGTGAGATTCTGTCAACGGTGGCATGGCGAAGGCGATTGTCAATATGTCAAAAAAGTAAGGGATTGACAGATGCTATCGCATTCGCTAATTGAGTACATTGTTTGGGGCCTCCTGAGACCACAGAATAAGCAGATATGTCTAGATTAGTAATGAAAATCGTTGTCGCTGCAATTTTCCAAAACTAACCTTTAAATAAAATAGGGTGGAGGGGGGGCGTTAAAGTTTTCTCGCGGACGAAGTCGCGGGCGAAGTACTAGTATTATATAATATACGACAACAAATCAGAGTTTAAGAGAGTGTATTCGTTTCGCAACGAAAACTTCATGTTTTTGAATTTTTCGAGATCAAAATCGTAATGATGTGAGCAGATTATTTCATAGAATAGGTATTACGGTTTTAGAAAGATTAAGTCTTAATTTACTACACTACTCTGTAAACCCTTTTTGTATGGTCGTTCCACAAACTACTATTATATTATACGTTTTTCCAATAGAATATGTTGTCTCAAAGCGCACTACATAGTTCAATCACGAAAATATGGCTAAAAAGTATTAAAAAAAATAATTGAAAATCGGTTAATTTAAACAATTTTTTTTAACAGTGTTTTACTAAAAACATAAATATTATAATTATTTTAAGAAAATAAAGGTATTGCTAAATATCCTGTTTTTTTCAGTCTTTTTTATGTACTTACTCATATATTTTACACGATTATTTTAACAACACTATAAATCCCCGCGCGCAATTGTTTGCCAATCAGTTCGTGCCGGGCCTTTCCTCGCGAATCGAATACACGTGAAACATTACATAGGTAGCACACATTAAGTAACAATGTGAAAAAAATTAAGTAAATAATTTTATCTTTTTGTCACATGTAGGTATTTGTTATAAGAAATCTAAGCCCAAGTAAGGTGGTCCAATCTAGTGGTTATAATAGTACGGCTGCTGGTATTAACGTCCCAGCTTCGAATCGCAGCTTGGTCCAAAAATATGAATGAAATTGGGATTTTTTGATTTGCAGACTCTTCAGCCGCCCGAATGGTGCTCAGCTATTATGGAAGTAGGTATCTTATCGGATAACGAGAGAAGGAGATAACGCGTCATCTTATGCAGTTTTTGCAACAAAAAGACTTTCAATGCAGTAGTAGTTGTTTCAGTCCATTCAAAGGTTGGCTGGTAGATATCGCTGTTCGCGATTCTTATCGTTGACAGCGATGCCTACCTATATCAACCGCCATTTTAGCATAGAATAAAATGTGTGCAAACGAGTTGTGTACTTTGGTGTACCTACAGTAAAGAATATTCTATCTATCTACCAATCTATGCTTAGGTTTGTAAAGTGTCCACATAACCAAACTTTCAATTTACTTAGGTAATGATGCAAAATATAATCTAGTCAATTTTTGTGCGAAATTTCATCAAAATAAGTTCAGCCTTTCGCAATTAAACTGCTTTTGCTGTTGACAATTCGCGACAAGCTTGTTGTCGAATATTCGCAGAAACATAAAAAATATCGTTTTACTTAAATTGGGCATGTATCAAAGTGGCTGAACTAGCTTGTATTGTACCATACTCTTAAATATTACTTACTGGTTTCACGAGATCGCTCGGAGGATATTTTGTACGTACTGCCGGAAACCTCTGGGATGGCCTTCTTATCTTGTTATTTGTCTTGATCAGTTGCTTTTTCATGATGGATGCGCTCTGTTTGAAAGAAACTCACGTCAGTACCAAGAAGACTTTGATTAGTCACATCCTTGTTGAGATAGGTCTACCTAATGCCTTTAAGAACAATACATAATTAAAGTACCTACTAATAATTACACAGAAAAACGACGGGCAGGGTAGGTGTATGTCAAACTATTAGGGTTAAGTCACAATCACTGCGTTTTTGTTCAGATTATTTAATCAAAACTTGGGTGGAATGGAATAGTGGTAATTTTGGTATCATGATTTTAATCATTATCCATTTAAATTCTTTGATGATTAGGGTTGATAACGGACATGCGGTTTGAGCGAACTGCCCTACGTTTAGTCTATTAATATGTAATATATCTATTAATAAATAATAGTAAGATGTAATAGTAATTTACACATTCACGTTTAGTAAACTTCTAAAAAATAATTGAATACTTACTAAATAAACACAGAAGCGGTGGTAAACTTACTTCCGAAAGACGAGTAAGGCACCTCGCGACGCGCGACGAACACGACCAGTCGTGGTCGTGGTCGCAACCTTGGTCGCAGAAGCTACGGTTGGGCTGCGGACAAGTTTGTGGCCACGACCACGACTGGTCGTAAAGCGGCCATTTGTCGAGCTGCTGCAGTTGTTGTTCTGAGCTCGAACAGTATGGACATAGAAATTGTGTGCCTGTACTTGATGTGGAAAAGTCGTAATAGGAAAAGACGTTATTGGATACATCATCTGTAGGAAAGGACGCCGCGAATGGCTAGCCTGGGCGCGGCCGGGTTGCATTCGCGGTCGCAGATCTAGTGCGCGAGCGCTCATAGCAAACTATACGTAAGTTGGCCGCAACGATCAGTCGTGCCGGCCCGGTGTGCGGTCAGTTGGCGTTGCGGCCAAGTGCGCGACTTTCATATGGATTCTTTAGTTAATAACCTAGTTAACCTAATACTACTAAATACTAAACCTCCTCAAAATACGCGCGTGGGGTACTTACAGAAACGTGGTCATCATCATCATCATCATATCAGCCGAAAGACGTCCACTGTTGGACATAGGCCTCCCCCAAATGGGGGAGTTTGCCATAATCGCCACGCTTGGCGGGTTAGCGATCGCAGTGTAGCTGTTGCTATGCACAGAGAATGCTGCTGCCCATTCTCTGGTGAGTCCCTCAGTCACCTCTTACGACACCCACGGGAAGTGACGTCCGACACCATACGCGGTAGTTACCATCTTTTCTATGTTGGTAATTTTTAAGTACAGGCAACGAATATACAACGTGTAACAGAATAAACGTAAGTAATATCTGAAAAGTGGTAATTGTACTTATCATTATGAACAACTTTTACTATGGGACTAACCTGGAATCGCTAAGAAATCAGCTGTTTAGGAGTTATGTGCATTTAAATGTATGGGGCAGTCGATTTTTAACCGACTTCCAAAAAAGGAGGAGGTTATCAATTCGATTGTATTTTTTTTTGTGTTGTTACCTCATTTATCTCCGTCATTTATGAACCGATTTGAAAAATTCTTGTATGATGTGAAAGGATATACTCTTACTTCACGATTTATTAAAATCAGTTAAGCAGTTTGGTTTTTAAATCCAAATGAAATCCAAATGGAAAAAATATGTGGGAAAATCATCCATGTTTATGAAATTGCGTATTTTTGCTTTCCTGTGGTGTTGTTAGGTGTGGGGTAACACTAAAAAGAGAAAAATAATGTTTGGATTTTTCTAAAATAATCCCAGCTTAAGGGGCTAAAAGGGGTGCTGAAGTTTTCAGGGGCGGACATTATTGCTTGCTTAAATTTACGTGGAAAATGGTATGAAAAAATTAAAAGTTGAATTATTAAAACAGATCTAACAATTTATGCACAATCATCCCCTGACGGGATGAACGGAGTGAACAGTTGCGCTGATCCTGAGACCACAGAATCAGCAGCAGAATTGGCTGTAATGAAAATCGTTGTACCTACTTAATTTTCCAAAACAAAACCTTTGAAAGGGTGTTGAAGTTTGTGGAGTATCCCGTAGTGGTTTTTTCAGTCCATCCAAAGATGGTCTGGTAGATATCGCTGTAAGCGATTCTTATCGTTGACAGCGTTATCTATAGTACGCATTAAATCAAGTTAGAGCAAACAAGTTGTGTAATTATTTTTGGTGTAGGTACCTACAGTAAAGTACAATATTGATATTTTTACAGACACTTTTTCCCAATTTCGCAGAAAACTTATAATAGTTAACGAATCTTAAGTTCATAACCAATTTATTACTTTTTATTTTTTTTAGTCTAATTTATTGGTGTTTTTCCACTAATGCCTACCACATTGACAATTTTGGAATGTCCCTCATTGCACTCGTTATCGTGTCCTACCGTAAATGTTACTGTTAATTTTTTATTTCAATTCTTATATTACCTAATGTTTTACTTCTTGTAATAATTGTTGTTTTGATTTTATTTTTTTTATTTTTATTTTATATTTTAATTCTTGATTTTTATTTTTGATTTTGATTTTGGATTTTGGATTTTAATTTTTTATTCTAATTTTGATTATGTAAATTATTGTTTTTACCCATTTTTTTTTACCCAATTGTTTGCACAATGTTTTCTTTGTTTTGAATTATTTTGTTAAAACTTATACATATCCATAAATCTATTTTTACGTAAATGCTGTGTACGCCTGTAAGAGACAAATTCACCATACCACAATGTTTATATATTGTTTTAACTATGTCAATGTTTCTAGTGAATACGTCGTTGGTGTACCTTTTAAATAAACTTTTTTTCTCACTTTGGGTTAGATTATCGAAGTTTTCATACGGATCCCTAACTTTTTTGAAAATATTCTATAGCCTATGTCCATCATCGATAATGTACGATCCTACTGGTGAAAGAATTTTTCAAATCGGTCCAGTAGTTTCGGAGCCTATTCATTTCAAACAAACAAACAAACAAATCTTTCCTCTTTATAATATTATTATTATTATGTTATTAGTATAGATAAATAAATAAAACCATTCGCAATTAAAATGCTATCGCAATCGACAATTCGCGACAAGCATGTTGTCGAACATTCTCAGAAACAAAAAAAAAATCGTTTTTCTTAAATTGGGCAGGTATGATGATATTGGTAGGTATGATCGTAGTGGCTACTGGCTTGTATTGTACCATACTCGCAAATGTTACCTACATTTTCGCACTTAAAGTTACTAAAATTAAGATAAAACAAATTACTCACAGTCACTGGTTTAACGAGATCGCCCGGAGGATATTTTGTACATACTGCCGGATACCTCTGGGGTGGCCTTAATATCCTGTTTTTTCTGATCAGTGGCTTTTTAATGATGGATGCGCTCTGTTTGAAAGAAACTCACGTCAGTACCAAGAAGACTTTGATTGGTTACCGACGGGGTAACTTTGACTTTAGAGGTAACTTTGACACGTTCCATTTTTAACTACCTACTCTACTTTCTTGACTACTTTTAGTTTCTGCATCTCTTGCCCTTAACACGTGTAAACCGAATATTTGGGCTTTATTATAATATAAGACCCAAACACTGTCAAAGTTATCCTTAAAGTCAAAGTAACCCCGTATTACCGGTACTTCCTGGTTGGATACGTCTACCTAATGCCTTGAGGAACACTTGTTGACTCATCATCATCAATACATGTTGACTGATCAAATTACTAATAATTACATAGAAGAAAGTCCGCAATGGTATATGTCTAATTATTATGGTTAAGCCACAATTACCGCTTTTTGTGCAAATAATATTATTTATTTATATATTGTTTATTGTACACCAAAATATAGACACATTAAGAAAACCTTAAACTAAAAAATATACGATTGGTGGCCATATCGCATTCCGCGGTTTTTTTTTTTTAGGTATGACCACTAGCAAGTTAACACACTTGGGATATCAACTGCTTAACCGGACTAACCTGTGGTGGCCTCAAATGAATTTAAGGCCCCCAGCCAAGGCAACAAAACTAAAAACTACTGACCGCTCGCTAAGGGCATTCCCTGTGGAATACGACCTCGGCTTAGCGGCGTCAGTTAGGGACAGCAAGGGACAATCAGGCTGGGTCGTTTCATTAATTAAAGGTTATTAAAGCTAAAGGCTCAGCGGCTTGGGCTGGCTCGTTGGCAAAAGCCGGGGAGGGTTTTGAATGGGGCGTCGCGACGGACCTCGGCGGCGAGGTCGGTATACGGAACGCGGTCTGTATCTGATTATTCTAAGGGTGCTGGTTTCCCTACAGCTTTCCTGAATCTTTGTGATCGCATTCCGCGGTCTCTTCCAGGCAACCTGGTATGGAAAGAGATAGCCTGGACACGAAATGGGGCTGCATTTGATGCAGATATACAGTTTAACAATTGTAGAGGACAAATATAGGTAGCAAGTACTTACTTAAGAAAAATAAACAATAGATACACACAACAACAAAAAAAAAAACATTTTTCTTAAATTGAGCATTATCGTAGTGGTTTGTATTGTACCATACTCTTAAATAAATAAATAAATAAATAAATATCTTGGGACAACTCACACACGGCCATCTGATCCCAAGCTAAGCAGAGCTTGAGTTATGGTAACCAGACAACTGATATCCATACTTATATAATTTATAAATACATACATATTACAGATAAATTACACCCAGACACAGAACGAACAATTATGCTCATCACACAAAGTTTGTCCTGGGTGGGAATCGAACCCACGACATCCGGCTTTGCAGTCAGGGTCACTAACCACTAGACCAACAGGCCTGCCTACATGAAAATGTTGCCTACATGTTCATAGAAATGTATTTAGACAAAATAAATTACTCACTGGTTTCACGAGATCGCCCGGAGGATATTCTGTACATACCGCCGGATACTTCTGGGGTGGTCTTCTTATCCTCTGATTTTTCCTGACCGGTTGCGTTTTCATGATGGATGCACTCTGTTTGAAGGAAACTCACGTCAGTACCAAGAAGACTTTGATTGGTTACTTCCTTGTTGGGATAGGTCTACCTGATGCCAATACATATACGAAAACATAATGTATGTTCGGAAAAATCTTCATCTTTTTAGTAAGATTAGTGATAGGCATAATTTTAATACTAGAAATTGGAACAAATTAGATCAACCCCGATTCAGATTGGCTAAAGTACACACTTCTTTTATGGGGTACTGTGTTAAATTTTATAACAAAATACCTCTTGAAATTCTAGAACTGAATGAGAGAAAATTTAAAACATGCATAAAACGCACACTATGTAAACAAGCCTATTATAAACTTGAAGATTATATCCTTGATAAAAATGCTTGGCTAAATGCCGGTCCTGCTCCACAGTCTCAGCCACTTGGTTCCTCTAGTTACGATATTTGGAAGAGATGCTCACCCTTCTTTGTGTAGACTAATAACAATTTTCCACTTTTCTTATATTATGTTTTAAATACTACTTTTCTTTTTCCGTTTTTGAAAATTGATATTCATATTTTATATAAAGTAGAAGCATTTTTTATTTAAAAATCCTGTAAATGTGAGGACCATGGAGCCTATTATGTTAAAAGATGGTTTCCTTGTTTGACATGAGTGAGCAGGGGCAGTTCAGGGTGTGTCATGCTCGCTAGAATGTCTCGCTGATGGTGGCGCGTGTATTGGATCATTCGGTTCCCTTCAAAATGGTTGAGCTGAATGGTGCTGATGCACGCGTCATGTTCGTGAACGGGCGCCGTCAGTGGAGACTGGTCATCTCTTAGCTGTCACTGGCTTATTTCACTATTTAATACTTATTGAATACTTAGAATTCTTTTTTTTTCTTTTTTTACATTGTTCTCACATATAGATGCAACAACTAATAATGTAACCAGCTAGTTTAAATACTGGTCAACAGATTCTAAATTCAATTTATCTCTTGGTTAGATTTTTTTTATGAATAAGCCTGAAATTGTTACTTACCATTGAATTCATCAGATTAATTATTATACACTTCTGGACACATCTATTGGCCCACCTTGTATTTTCAGTTTCGTTTGGTCCTAGCTAAAATTTTATATTAGGTCGAGCAAAAAGTTTTTATGCAGTTTTGAACCTGGCACATTCACAATTTCATTCAATAGTCTTTTTTTAAATTTCGAACACAGAATTTAAAGAAACAAAAGACAATTTGGAGCCTGTTTGTTGATATCAAACAATCGAATACTAAGAAAACTTGGTTTTATTGGTTTACTTGGATTTAATTCTTGAAAAAGTGATTGATATCTTTGGTTTTGCAACAAACATTACTTATTCTTAACATTAAGGTGAGGTTCTATCAATAATCTATGGATACTTCACCTGAAGTCGCCGCCCAAGCTGTGGCACTTATTCAGGCCGGACACAGCCAAAGAAACGTGAGTGCTCAACTTAATTTAAGTCGATCTGCGGTCCGAAATGTTTATCGGAGGTACCTAGAGACTGGCGGCTTTGTTCGTCGCCAAGGAAGGCCAAGATCTCGGGTCACAACTGAAAGGCAGGATCGATTCATCGTGACGACCAGCTTGAGAAATCGTCACCTTACCTCCATTGAGATACAAAACCAACTTCGCGACTTCCACGGAGTATCTGTGAGCGCTCGAACTGTACGGAGAAGGTTTAAAGAACGCGATATGGTACCACACAAGCCAGCTAATGGGCCCAAACTAACGCGAGCCCACCGAACAGCGCGCCTTCATTTCGCACGCAGTCATTTAAATTGGACACAGCAAGATTGGAGCCGTGTACTCTTTTCTGATGAGTCTAAAATTGTGTTACATGGCAATGATGGAAGGAAGAAGGTCTACCGACGTAAGGGAGAGCGTTTCGCACAATGCTGCTTTGAAGAGAGGGTTGCTTATGGCGGTGGCTCATGGACTGTCTGGGGCGGTATATCCGCGAGCGGCAAAACTCAACTTGAGGTTGTTACAGGACCACGGCTGCCAACATTAAATGCTGAAAGGTACATTCGTTAGTGCTTACAACCTCACGTGATACCATACGCGGACTATGTGGGCCCAAATTTCCTTTTTATGCATGATAATGCAAGAGCCCATGCGGCCGGCATCGTCAGGGAATATCTTCGGGATGTGAACATCACAGTTATGGACTGGCCAGCCAGAAGCCCAGACATGAACCCCATTGAGCACATGTGGGACGAGCTAAAAAGACGTGTTAGGGCTCGTCAGCCAGTTGCCCAGACGATGCAGGAGTTGAAAACTGCCATAGAAGAGGAATGGGAGATGATCCCTCAAAATTTCATAGAGCGGTTGATAAACTCTATGCCTAATCGTATGAGAGTTGTGGTAGATGCCCATGGAGGCAACACGCGTTATTAAATTAAACCTTTATTTGATAAAACATGTTTTTTATTCAAAAATCAATTGCCTTTAACAAGGCGCATATCCGACTTGTTAGGCGTAGCTCCATGTCGTATGGTATTCTGAATTCAAATTTAAAACAATACGATCGAAAAAGATGGTAAAATGTATCAGGTTTAAAACTGCATCAACAGTTTTTGTTCAATCTAGCAATCATATTTCGGTAGGGGCCATCGAAACCTAAACTCTAAAGTGGGCCAATAGATGTGTCCAGAAGTGTAGTAGTTTTTTATGTAGATTTTTCTTTACCCGTACGAATAATATTAATTTCATCAAAATAAGTTCAGCCTTTTGCAATTAAAATGCTTTTGCAAATAAACATTCTCACAAACAACAAAAAATTTTTTTTTTGCATGTATCGCAGTGGCTTGTTATATATTGTACCATACTCGTAAATGTTACATGTTCATAGAAATGCTCTTAAAGTTACTGAAATTGAGCAAAAAAGTTAGACTTACCTCTTTTTTTGCAGGAGATCACGACAGCTCTTGAAACACTGATTAAATCTTAGTTTTTTTATTATGATAATAACCTAAACTTTGTATTTGGTATCCGTAGTTATTTCACTCATCACTAGTTATCACTAAGGGCTAGTTTTTGATCCGTGGTTAACAGTTTAAAGTTATGGGCATGTTAATATCGTTAATGCGCGTTTCCCGATCAATGTTTAGCTTGACCAATGTTCAATTAAATAACTAAGTATGAGTTAAATTGATTGAAAACCGCATTTTAACGAGATTTTTATCACAATTTAAACCATGGTTTGAGTTAGATACGGATCAAAAAACTCATCCTAAATTGTCCTGTGCACCCACACCTTCGCAGTCTTTTTACTAAAGACTACCCCAAATTAAAAGAGCAACAGAGATTGACACTCGAGCCATATTACCTGGCGGCTCACACCCGAAGAATGATCAACAACCGTGACACCCTTTGCTTAAATACTTTTTCTTATTAAGTACTCTCAGCTTCTGCCAAAGAGTTACGAAGAAACGTGAAGTTACGTGTAAGATTTCAGAGAAGGGCGACGATAGTGAAAATCCGTGAGCCGGGCTGAGTCTCGGACTGACTCGTTGCGTCTTCACGTCATGATGATGACTGTTGCAACTTGCGGCTGGACAGCGGTTTATAAACTAGTCGCTGATTTATTAATGACGTCGTGCAGTTACACTGACCCCTGCCAGGGTGTCGCACATCAAGCCCTCGCACATCAAACGACGGTTCCGCCTACTACGTATTTTTTTTTTAAGTATTTGACAGGCAAAGGGCTGCCAGTCAAATACGTCAAAAGAAATATGACGGTAGTTAAGCCTTCAATTACTTTTTAGGGTCCCGAACTTCTATAAGGAAAACGAAACCCTTCTAGGATCACTCAGTTGACTGTCTGTCTATCAGTCTGTCTGTCTACCTGTCTGTCCGTCAGTCACAGCCGATTTTCTCCGATTCTACCGATTAGACCGATTCAGTTGATATATATTTTTTAACATTTAATTCCAAAGTTATTGAAGAAAATAGACGAAAATTGACCATTTCCCCCTCTTATCTCCGAAACTACTGAGTTTAGCATTTTGACAAAATACAGATCATAGGTTTACATTACAGGAAAACATCATATAAGAAGTAACATGTTAAAAAAACATTATTCGTTCGAAACCCTTATCACGCGAGGCCGGCTCGCGCTTGGCTGATTTTTTTTTAGAAGACGTACGAATGTCATTTACGTGTCACTTGTCTGGTTCAAAGGATTTCATTAGTTCCGGTCTCTGGAAAATGAAGCTTTGGTCGATGTGCCAGGCATATCCGCTTCCTAGCAAGATGTCTCCAAGTCTGTAATTAGGTACTAATATTGTAAGCTCTACAAAGTTCGACCTGTAAATAATAAATGTTGCGTTGTTTTTCATTGACGCGATGTCGCTGCCTCAAAGAACTATTTTTGGAAAAGTCTTTTTGTTATTTAAAAACCACTTTTAACGTCCGTTCGTTCACATGGGAAGATTACAGACGGCGCTGATATTAAGTACTTGGAAAATTGAAATAAACTGTTGGTAGGTACTTGTCTGCTGAATAACAGGGTATTAGCAAAGTCATTGACTTGGGTTCCCAGGTGGAATGGGAACATGCTGCATGAGTTGCAAGGCATGGTTCTTTTGATCAATCTTAATGATCAGTAATTGTCCAGCGCATTTATAGCCATTGAGTAAAGGTCGACAGAGGAGCGCGACGTCTTGAATTTAACACCATGCATTGTTAACGCAGCCTAGCTTAGTTTGTAGAAATAGATAGGTACAATAATGATACCTACAGAGCAAAGGCTTCTTTTCACATTAAAGAAGGCACTAGCGAAAATGAGCATAGAACACCAAACATACCTAAAGGCACACTAGATAATCTTTAACTGTAGCTAAGGACACTGCAGTGCCGAATTAAGCCACCGTGGGGCCTGTAGCTAATTTTACAAAGGGGGCCTTCTTAAAATGTAACATCAAATTAAAGCTGGAAATGGCAACATTGGTGACAGGTTGACAAAAACCGACGACTTCCTTGTTTAATTTAAATAATTAATTTTGGGGTGCAATAGTTTATAATTTCTGCCACCGAGATCTGCCGAGACCTTTGCACCTGCCCCGTCTAATAAAAATTATATTGCGACGCCGCTTCCGTCGCATACGAGCCGCTGTGCGGTCAGCTGCATCAACAGCTGGAGGCGACGCTGAGAACGTGACGACAGCGCTTAGTGTCTCCTGGCAACGGTTGCTCGGGCGCCGCCCCTGAAATGCCTTTTTGGGCGCGACGGTGCACCAGGCCGCCAACGCGACTGCGCTGCAAGCTTGACGCATGTTGTCATCGTGGCAGTTGTCACTTGAAAAATTTTTTGAGTGTTTGTGTTTTTTCCATAGTTTTTTATTTGCTTTAATTATAAATAGTTTTAAGTGTAAATTTTATACTAGTGTAGTGTGTAGTGTACATATATTTATATTTTAATGATGAGTGGCAGCAGTGTTGTGTTGGAAGATAGTGCCTGTCAACCTTCGACATCATTTAACATCCTGGAGAGGTGTCCTCTGTGCACCCAGGCACGATTTTTGAAAGGTAAGCGGGGTCTGAATATGCTACCCCAAAATGCACTCACGACAGACCCTGTAATTACATCACCACCTACTATATCAGCTATATCCACTCTTGACCCGTTTTGGAAAACCCTATCAAAATTCAAAAACTCTGTTCCTGTTTTAATGCGAATTCCCCGCGGCGCTAGATCTCTTGTAGCGCAACACCTAGCGGGATGCGTTCGCCTTGCCGCCCGCGAGAACTCGCAAAGTGCCTGGGAGCGACTTCTCACCTTCCCTTACAGAATATTACATGTACAAAAGAATTTAGCTACCAAAAAAACATTAACTGCATAAATTAAAGATAATTGTAATATTTCGGCCTATAATTTGGACACAAAATTATCGACGCAGAGGTATACCTTATCCAGAGGTATTTCCCATCTGGTCGAATCAAAATTAGGGGAAGGTGACATTAGCGGAGCAGCCAGGATATTTTTAGTAGTGATGTGGTGGCACCGTGTTCTCCAGATACTCTCGCAGCTCTGGAGAGCAAACACCCTGCCCCATCGGATGGCCTTTCTTTTCCCGAACCCCCTGATCCGGACATTCACACCCTCACCGTTACAGGTCGAGAGGTGGTATCAGCCGTATGCTCCTTTCGGAGCGCCTCTGCTGGCGGCCTCGACGGCCTTAGTCCTCAACACCTGAAGGACCTCATCTGTACAGGCGCCGGGGAAGCTGGTGAGTCACTTTTGAAGGAGCTTACGGCTTTGATTAACCTCATGCTCTCGGGCAAGGTGAATGAGGCCGTCATCGACGTCTTGTACGGGGCCAATATATGTGCCCTGCGCAAGAGGGATGGCGGCATTCGTCCCATTGGATCTACGTACCGTCGTTTGGCAGCCAAGGTTTTTTGTAAATTTAATAGTGAGGATATTTTGAAAAAAAATAAGTCCCTGCAGCTAGGTTACGGCTCCATAGGGGGCTGTGAGGCTGCCGTACACGCGTTGTCGGGTAATATATAAATATAAATTCAGGTAAAGGAGAGGTCATCCTGAAGGTTGACATCAAAAGTGCGTTCAATTCAGTTAATAGGGATAGGGACACCTTGCTGGCAGAAATTAAAAAGAAGTACCACAAATTGTTAGTTTTCTTTAGCAATCAATCTTACAGACATCCATCTAAATTACTATATCAGGACAACCTTCTGGAATCCGCTGTTGGCTGTCAATAAGGTGATCCCCTCGGGCCAGTGATCTTTAGCTTAGCCATTCACCCAATCATTCGACAGCTAAATTCAAAATTTAATGTTCGGTATCTAGATGATGGAACCCCAGGAGGTAATGTAGACACAGTTTTAGATTCAACTCCATTCTAGAGGTCTAAATCTCAACAAATGACACTTCCAAAATTCAACGCTATAGCTACAGAAATCGAACTTATTGAAAAAAAGCTCTCTTCGCCTCCTTGGGTCTACCTTTACGAATTTTGTTGAGGAGAAAATACAACATTTTAATGTAATTTCGGGAAGATTACTCAAAATTAACATGCCTTCGGCAATCACCTTAATTCGTTACCGCTGTTTCGGACTTAAATTAACTTACTTTCTTCGTGCTTCCCATTTATGGAAGCACCCTCACCTTTTGGAAAAAATGGACCAAACCATCCGTCATACACTTACTTCACTTTTAAATTTGGCCATGGACGACCAAGCTTGGGCACAAGCTACTCTTCCCATCCGTGTTCGGTCTCGGCGTCCGCAAAATTACTAGTATCAGTTTACCGGCTTTCATATCCTCGGTTCATGGCACTGAGAAATTAGTCAGGAATATCCTAGCTTCCTCACTGACTAATACCGAGCTTCACTGAGGCTATGGATGCCTGGAGACTCGCTTGCCCGAATCTAAATCTACCCGAGTACTCATCATCCCAGAGACGGTGGGACGAGCCACTCAGCAGACAGGTTCAGAATAACCTTTTGGCCACGTCTGGTGCTGCTGCTGAACGGGCTCGTCTGCTGGCTGTGGGTCAATGGGAGTCGGGACTCTGGCTTCACGCACTACCGTCGTCGAACATAGGCACCTTGTTCGACGATACTACTTTCCACCTCGCTGCTTCCCTGTGTCTCGGCGCTCCTTGTTGTTCTCCTCATTGCTGCCACTATGGCGAAGCTGTCAACAGCCTCGGACACCACGGCCTGTCATGCAGCCGTAGCGCAGGTCGCATAGCGCGGGACGCGAATATTAACGACATCATCCGACGAGCTTTTGTCACCGTCGGCGTTCCGGCTGTATTAGAACCAAATGGCCTGGCACGCGACGATGGCAAGAGACCGGACGGCATTTGTTTATTTCCATGGAAGATGGGTAGGCCATTAGTGTGGGACGCTACTTGTGTCGATACTCTTGCGCCATCCCATCTTCCTAGCTCTTCGTGCTGTGCTGGCGCTGCCGCTGCGGCTGCGGAGAACCTCAAGCGGCGGAAATATAATAACCTTGTTGGTAGTTATATTTTCGAGCCGTTTGGGGTTGAAACTCTCGGGTCGTGGGGTCCGAGTGCTCATTACTTGTTTAAAGATCTGTCAAGACGCTTAGTTGACACTTCGCGTGACCCTAGGGCTGGCTTTTACCTCGGACAAAAGATAAACATTGCCATACAACGTGGCAATGCTGCCAGTCTTTGGGTACATTACCAGTGGCCTGCGATGCGGAGGAATTTTTCGACGCCATGTTTTAGATTATTTTTAGTTTTAGTTAAGAGTTTTTATATATACACTTAGTTAGTTGTGAAAATAAATATCTGTTTCAGAAAAAAAAATCAATGAAACTGAATTAACAAAATTCAATAAAATTAATTAAAACTTATTTAACTAGTGGAGGGCTACTTTTCACGGTTTTAGAGCAAACTTAATACATGGCGAAAAGTTTATAGATGATCACGTGCGGCTTGCTATGAGAATACCAAAAATATACAATATACCTACATGATTATCTGAAAAGAATCTAATTCGACCCCTGTGATCAGCGGTCGGCTTTCCAAAAAGCATAATTTTGGGTGCGGCTTGACGCCAAATGACTTAAAAAAGGCAGATCAGACGAAGAAATGGTGAGCCCAACACTGAAGACTACGAAAAAACCGATTTGGATAATTGTACAACAAAATACAGGGTAAATGCAAATATTATAAGCAATAGTCATGTTCCGTCAGATAGGTATGAATTAATTCACTATGAAGTGAATTACTCGTCATTAATATCTGACGGAATGATGATGGTTTTTGAAAAATATGTAGAAATATCATAGATCTTTGAAGATTACGTTCTTGTTCTTCTTAACGTGTCGATGGTTTATATTGTTTAGTCACAGTGGCTATGTTTATTGCTTCGATGGAAGCGTTGTGTAAAATATCTAGACTGCAGGTGTATGGACATTTGGGACACTCCACCAAGTGGGACATAGTCTGAATCGCACCACACTCACACTGGGTGTTTGATGGGTCAATAATCCCCGATTTCGCCAGGTTATATTTGCGCGGGCCGTGAAGTCCTTAAGTAGCGTCCAAGCCCATAGGTTTCGCCTACATTGTCTTTATGGACCGCATCTGGGTCTGCTTAGATTTCATACGGTGTGATACCTTGAAAGAAAAGAGTTTATTTGCGCGAATTATGACCCATACCATAAATACAATTAGTTTTCCAACAACGATTTTGAAAAGTTATAGTGACACTTGCGATTTGAGTTTCTGAACTGAAATCGTAGCGATGAGTGGATTGTCTGTGTTTAGACGACGAGAGTGTGGCTGCGATTAAGGTGAATTTATAGGTATAGGTACCTACTTAATAGTTATAGTAGATATAATTGTGGAGGAGGAAGAAGACATAATCGAAAGGATCCACCCTAAAAATGGTATATAGACGGGAAGAGGAACATGATTGAGAATTGGGAATTGGGAACTGTTAATTTTAATAAATCATAACCTAGAGGCATAGTCAAAAAATATATTGCCTTCTCCATTTCTTCCTACTACATGAAACTTCGTCAAGACTATAAAGCCATATCAACATTTTTTAACAATGCTGAAAAGTTTTCTTATACCCTTTGTCGAACTCGCAACGCTTGGGTTATTTTAGGTACAGTTTTTTGTTTAGTTATGTTCTAGGATGTCGTAGTAACGTTTTACAGTTTTTAATAATATTTTTCCTTTTCTTTAAAAACGTGCTCACTAAGAAAATACTTACAGGAACGATTTGATTGCGCAAATTTTAGATTTTCCCTTTTTTCTAGATTCATCGATCAATACATCTTCGCAACGCCGGTGGTCCTTCTAGTTTGATTTTCGGGTCGGGAAATGTGCTTGTTACATTGAATTTCCATCAGGAATTTCCCAGTAGCAACCCGGAGTTTGCATCATCATTATTTCAGGCGTTTCTCATCCAGCACATTCCTTCAACGCTGAGTCTTCTGGTACGCGGTTGCCATTCCAGAACTTTTTGGCTCACGACCATCTGTTCTGTGAGCAATGTGCCTTGCCCACTGTCAATTAGGTTTGCCAATTCTTCGGGCTAAGTCAGTAAGTTTGGTTCACGTGCGGATATCTTCATTTCTGATTCAATCACGCAAGGAAACTCCGAGCATTGTCACCCAAAAGGCACTGGAGAGGCTATTGAAGCCATTAATTTGTGAGAAAAGAAGTAATATGAAACATGAAATAGACAAGATATGCAGAATACACAAAGACAGATGGGCCAGAGTCGTTATGAGGGAGCCAATTCTGGCTCCCTCATAACGACCCTGGCTTTCTAGGCATCACTCAGCGACGACGTCCGTTTCACGGAGATAGACGACGTTTGAGGAGATAGCATTTAACAATTTTGATAAATAGGCGCTTTTCTTACGACGGTTCAGTAGTGAGACTGTAATGTCTTAATATAAAGTTGAGTAATCGTTTTCAGGACTAACTTATATGACGTTGTAGAATGGTGTCAGTGCATATGTTGAGTAAATGTTTTCAGAACTAACTTAATTATGACGTTGAAGAATGGTGTCAGTGCATATCTTGAGTAAATGTTTTCAGGACTAACTTACCTTTATGACGTTGAAGAATTGTGTCAGTGAAAATGTTGAGTAAATGTTTTCAGGACTATGTTATATGACATCGGATAATGGTGCCAACCATAGTGTTTATTGGACAATGTTTGGCCTTTTCAACAATTCAGATAAATAAAAAGTTTTTTAAAACAACCATCGTCTTGTGCGAATCTTAACATAACTTTTATATAATAATAACGCCGCTTAAACGTTTGTGCATGACCTATATAAAACAAAACTATTTTAATCATATTGAAGACTTACTAAGACTTGTATGCGACTAAAATGTTGAATTTCAACGATTACAGAACTATAAGTAGACTTTTAAAATCATTTAATTAAAGTTCAAATCCACACTTTAATTAAACCATTATCATTTTGTTTTGTTATATAAAAAAGTGATATACCTACTTAAAAAATATGGATCCAAATTAATGGAGAAAAATGAAAAGTAGGGACTTCAAGCGAAAAATTCGGGAACTGTTCCGCTCATTACAAAGTGAGCCGATAACCTTTTCGATTTCTGATCTTCCCAAAAATGACATATCTACAAGAACGAAATACGAGTAATGTTTCCGTAATCGATTCCGTATCTTACTATGTCTAAGAAGAGTTTTATTACTTTTTTGAACAATCTCTTTCAAATCTGACTGGTAGATCCAGAGATTAGCGCGTTCAAACAAACTTTCAGCTTTATTATATTAATATTACTAGCTTTTGCCCGCGACTTCGTTCGCGTATATCCCGTTTTTTCCGTAGGACTTCCCGTTCCCATATAGCCTATAGCCGTCCTCGTGAATGTGGCTATAATCCACAATAAAAGAATTTTACAAATCCGACTGGTAGTTCCAGGGATTCATATTCTGTGGTATGAGGCCTTAGACAGTAGGCCATTCAATTAGCAAATGCAACTGTCGAAATGCCAAAATGTAGGAATTTGATTACGTGACATTTCGATAGCATCTGTCTATCCCATAATTTTTTGACGTATTGACAATCGCTTTCGCCACGCTACCGTTGACAGAATCTCAATTGTCTCGAGCCCAGGTTCAGCGCAATTGTCCACCCCGTTCACCCCGTCAGGGATTGATTACGCAAAAATTGTTACATCTGTTACAATTAGACTTTTAGTTTGTTCATAGCATTCCGACGTAAATTGAAGCAAGCAGTAATGTCCTCCCCTAAAAACTTTATCACCCTTCTTTCACCCCTAATCCAAACATTTGTTATTCTTATTTTTTTATCGAAATCATTTAAATGCCGTGTTTCAACTTCATCGGACCAAGCATTATGATAAGATTCTCCGCAATTCGCTTAAACTGCGACATTTTTCTTACTTAGAGCATGTTTATTACCCATCGTAACTTTTAAACGAAAGGTCCGATTTGAATAATTTAGTGTCATTTATGCGGACATAATCAACCTTAATTATCAAACCATTTAAATGGATAAGAATTAATATCATGATACCAAAATCACCGTTTATGTATTGCACCCGGGGTTTGATTGAACATACTGAACTTAAAGCGGTCATGGTGACTTAACCATAATAGTTAGATAAGCCATTACAGATTTTTTTTGTAGACATTGATGTCCTCTATAAAACTGTAGTACATCACTTTGCTCTATTGTCAATAGTTTCAGCAGCGTACGCGATAAAAGTATTTTTTTTGTTTTTTTTTTTCACATTCTTGGGTTTGGTGAAAATATTCTATAGGCTATGTCCATCAGAAATAATGTAGGATTCTAATGGTGAAATAAAATTTAAATCGGTCCAGTAGTTTCGGAACCTATTAATTTCAAACAAACAAATCTTTCCTCTTTATAATATTAGTGTAGATTAATTTGTTAATGGCCCCGGACGTGCATTAACTTTAAAAAGGCAGTTTCCACTTAGAGGAACTGAACTTGAATATTACAGACTTGTAGTGCTCAAAGTTAGAGCACCTTTTCCGAGAAATCCAATAAGTATGAAACTTTTGATAAGCTCGTGAGACTTACATTAAGGTGCACGCAACCTTGAAATCAGGATTATGGAAAATTTCACATATTTATATTAATATTCGTTTATATGCGTTCCACAGGTAAAAACAAGATTTTAACAAAGGGCTAAGAGAGCCGTTGTAGACCCTGTCAGGGTACAGCAAAAGTTACTGAGAAAAACATAGATACTTATATATATAATTCTTTAAGTTGACAATTTAAATCGTAGCAATTACACAAAATTACAATAAAATTTTATCTACATGAAAACTAAACAATGAAGTAGGTACTTCAGATGGTTTTATGTGTTTTCTGAGGATGTTTCAATGGAAATTAGGTGGTGTATACGTCTTAAATTTAATGAATGATAAGTGTATTTATTTGCAAGAATATAGGTACCTAGCTAACATATAAACTTCTTAAGATCTATGGGTTTCACTATATTCGTTATTTCAGCCGTACAACAAATATTTAGATTTTACGTCGTGCGTTATATTTACTTATAAAACTGATTGATTCACAGAAGCTAGAGTTCATTCGAACATTAGGATTAGGATTCGAACTACGTGTACGAAGTAAAGCAGGAAAACGCGTTTTTGCACCATTGTCACGTCGAGCCTATGGGAGCCTTAATCGGATAGGCAGGTATGTAATCAAACAGTGGGTGTGGTTCTGGCTCCCATAAATTAGTCAGCTACATTTAGCATGCACGAACTATTAAGAAAATGGCGATAGGTCTAATTTGTGATGTCTATCCATATATGGAGCATTGATGGCACATAGGTGCAGCATATCGAGCTTAAGTCAGTGCAAGGTCGGGCTGCTTACGTCAACCATTTGCTTTGCTTTAGCATCTTATCAACGCTGCCGTTGACCATTTTTGACGTATTTTTGTACTCATTTTAAAGTTTGTTAGTGATAACTGATACTTAGGATTTATTTCGGATTTGAGAGTATAGTTTTTGATGGGTGTTTTTGACTCGTGATTAGCACTTGACTTAACCATCTGGTTAAGTTTAACGATGCATCATTTTACAGGCTAAAGAGGTCTAGGATCTAGCTAGAAAAATATGCTTGCGAGAGTTCTTTTAAAGTTTTAAGTTCAAGAGAAAAATTAAATATGTTTTTTTTTCTTTTTAATCTAAAGTTCGTCGTTTTTGTAGAATACCCTGCTGGGTTTATTTAGTACCTAATAACCTGTTGAAAACTTTTAGTACCTACCTACTTATTCATTTCAAATCGGCATGTAAAACTAAATTAAATCTGTGAAGTTCGCTTTTGCTGCGCGGTATCCCACACCTCAACCCCGTACGCTGACATATGAATTTGTTACTTACTGCACAACGACTGGGAAGTATTCTGAGCTACCATTAGGTTTGATTCTACTGTACAGTAGTATGCGAGTAGTTATCCTTAAAATATGACCAGGTCAAGATGATGTAGTCTATGGTACAGCTATTCGTTTGCCCGTGTTCACTAATACAAGGAGGCAGTTAAATGAATGCCTAAAAATATGCAGTGTTGAATTTTCAACGATCGACTCAGCACCCCTGAAAAGCCTAGATTATGCGTTTTCTGCAGTAGATAGACTTGTATCGGACGCCATACGCCGAAATCCTCGCCAGCACCTTTAAAGACAGGTAGCGGCGGCGGGTAAGACAGGCTCTAACGGTCAGGCACCCTCCGCCAGAGAGCTGCGATTCATACACAACGATACGTCTGCATGACATGAAGACGTAGCCCCATGCGATCGGGTCGCTGACGCCATTGTTCAATGGTACAGTAACTTCTCACTGTAAGGAGTGACTGGAGGACACGGCGCAGCTTATGGTCCAGCATTCCTGGAGGAATACTCAGCTTTAAAACAGCAGCGGTTTAACCTGGACGCTAGACGAATTCATTAACTGCTAACTAGAACTTAATTAACTTCGACATACATTTCCCTAATGAAAAGATGGAATTACGTATGCTTTGTTGCGAAATTTGTTCGAAAGAGTCACCGCGGCCCTGGAACGCAAAGTACTTACGGAACACGGATGGGTTTCCCAGAGCGGAAGAGATCATTTGATGATTTTCCATCCACGAAAAAGGGCAGTTTGCTCAAACCGCAAATTTTTTCTTACTTAGAGCATTTTTTACCCGTCGTAACTTTTAAGTCTGGTTTCTTTAGGGTCTGGCAGAGCTGCCACCATTGAACCATCAGGTACCTGTGGTTTTCAGTAATTTCTAACTTCAGTTAAGTTATCGGTCGCCAGCATGCCAACACATGCTGTTGGAGTGCCCAGGTTTGGACCAGCAGTGCTTTAGGCTCGACGCAGCACTTGGTACCTATTGGTAATCCTAGATGCAGTAGGTTACACCCACTTTACACCTATTATATGTTTAAGTCATCTTCCGGGCAATTACACTCTGACTCCTGCTGAGAAAAAAAGTTAAGGCAGCTTTCTGTGATAGGAAAAAGATTCGCTTTTCTTCGGAGGATTTGTAGCTAGGTATGGAGGATTTCTTCTTGTCTGATCTAAGTTAATTAGTTCACAACAAGAAAACAAAGGTGAACGAAACCCGTACCTACAGGTATCTTATATTAGCTTAGATCTTCCAGAACTAAATCTGAACTTCAGAATCTATCACTAAATCAATATTCTTGAACATTTTTGTTTTGTAGCACCGATAACGCGATACGCTACAGGGACGGCCACAAAGAAAACTTGGCAGGCCCCATAAGCCTGTGGGCCGCAGATTGTGTATGTCGTTTGGCTGATTTAGAGCTAGGTATCATGCGTTTGTGAATCAAGTTACATTAAAATTGGTAACTTAATTTCCATTTAAGACTCGAAAGCTTTTATGAAACTTGAAACATCGTGTCGTAACGCTCTTACCATTGTTCTCGTGTCACGTTGCCACGTTTCGCATTCACTTCCATTTCGGAGAATCAAACGTGAATCTGAAACTTTACATGGTTTCCTTTGCACGGAAACACACGTGTCAAGTGACAATCTCACTTACTACAACTACCTACACTCCCTTTTTAGTCGTCCGTAGTGACGGATTCTTTTAACAGGCGATTTGAATGAAAATTGACAAATCACAGTGACGATAGCAGGATATTGAATGGTATGTTTTGGGAAAAAGTTTAGGATGCATCTTTATAGGTTTTAATTGGCAGACAAAATAGTCAATTCAGAAACCCGCTTTACGGTTCCTTAATTGAGTATTTGAACGTGTCAAACCAACATATTTGATAGCGACAGATTTACAGGCTAAAGAAGAATAGGAGAAATAATCAACTTCTATTGTATGCTCGATTCAGAAATCGGGAGTTAATCGTAAGATGATTTTTAAGTGAAATGAACTTAACAGTTGAAATTGAAGATTTTTACAAAAATAATCTTAATGCGGCACATTCTTAATTCTTCTATTAAATAATTTGTGCTTAAAATTTGCCAAACAATTTTATGCAAAATGAAATACAAGTATTCTATACTTATGTATAGAGAATTTTGCTTATCAGTTGCTTAACAGGTGCTAAGCAGTTCAGACATTGTTTATAAATGGGGACTATATTTCTTGTCACCAAAATTTATATTTGTCATCAAGTTGCATCACCTAATAAATAGATCTATCGCCACGAAGTATTTTCGTTTTCAGATATATAAAAAGTGTCGCCAGGTATGAATTACCAAATTAATGCCAATATGTATGTAAAATAAGAGATGGATTATCAATAAAATCGTAGTTCATTCCTTGGATAAAACTTTGTTCTCAAAATAATAGGTTTATTCCTTTAACTTCGTACTCAGAAAGGTATATCTGTCACCAAATATTCGAACATAGGGCACAGGGAGCTTAGGGCACCCCGACTCGGACAGGTTAGGTTAGAAGGGGATGGCGGGGTCAAGTGAGCGAGCGTAGCGAGCGAACAGACCCCGCCATCACCTTCTTGGTTATTTTTTTTAATCCACCCAGTAATATGGTTTACTTCCCGTTTTATAATAAATCCCAACCTATTTATTTGATACTTGATAATATATCCCGAGGATTACATGTGATTTATTATGGAATTGCTTTTTACAATTATTTGGCAACTACATTTTGGTGACAGATCCACTATTTTGAGGACAAACCCTATTATTAAAGAAATTCAAAACGAATAAAATTGGCGATAGCTTAAATCATACCCTTTATAAATAAGAATGTACACGTAAAAATTACTCCTCTGTATTAAACACAACGTAGCCATCCTCAAAACGTATAACTATTACGTAAAAGCCCACTATTCCAAAGTTCTAGGTCGTTTATTAGTAGGTCGCTCATTCCCAAGTACTTTCTCCTATGACGTCAAAGTCGAGAGCCAGACCTGTCGGCGCCGATGCCATCGATTGCTCAGCTCATTCAAAGCCAGGCGGGATGTCGCCCTACCACGATACCACCCTATTTCGATGGGCTACCTACCGCCACCGAACTGACCTTTTAGCGGGGACTTTTATATGAATAAAATGAATGGTTTCTAGGTCACATTGATTTTGATTTAAATTTTATTTCGATTTAATATAAAAGGTAGTTCGTAACGTTTTTATTTTTTACGTCCAAGGATCGAAAACACTCAATGAGTGAAAAGAGATCTCACAACGCGTTGTGGCTTCTTACAAACGGCCATAACGCGAATTTCGCGTCGTGGCTCATGAGTTAACGACCACAAAGCATCGTGGAAAAGAAGAAATGCCATGTCGCAGTCGAGCCCTGCGTTTTTGGTCTCTGAGCGTAAAATAGGTATACCTATACAAAATAAAGACACTAGAGGTTAGACAGAAAAAACTATACACCATCACCGTTACCCCTGAGAACCTGTTATTGGCTCTGTCTCATTTAATTAGAATAGAATAGAATACTCTTTATTATTTACAATCATAAAATCATCAAATCAATCAATGAATCTCATAAAATCGAAATAAATAAATAAGTATGTAAACACACGAATTGTTTTTCATGTGGTTTAATAATTTAGTTATTGTATGTTATAATATTTACGAAAACAATTTCTATTTATATAATTTATTTGTTATTACACCTACTCAGTGGCGTAGCTAGCATGGGTGACATCCGGTGCGGATAACGTGGTATCGCCCCACAAATGAACCTGGGGGAGGCTCCGAAATATTTAGGTATGCTTTCGTTAATTTTTAAGGGGGCTGCTGCATCTTCTTAAAAATGTAATTTGTAATTGGTATTTCAAAAACCTGACGCTGAAGTATTATGAAGTTAGAATTTCAAATACTTTCGGCTTCAAAATACATTTGAACATAAATATATTTAGCAATATTATTTACGGGTGCGTTCTGCAGAAAACAGTATTCGTAAGCAAAAAGGCCAACCTAACCTAAAACATGACTGTATTTTGTATTTTATATTTCACATACAATACACGACTTAAAAGTATTTTGTATTTCGTATTTTAAATACATGCGAGATAGTATTTTGTAATAATTTGTATTTTAATTAAAGCAAATCATGTATTTTGTCGTGCTCTGCACACAACATAACGACTCAGTCTCGGAGGCCACGGTGGAGCATACGGTGGAGGTCTACCCTGCTTGGGCGGAGCACCGCTGTGTCCTCGTCGAGGCGATCGGCGGCGGCGACATCTCGCTATCACTCCATGGTCCGGAGCGAGGAGGTATGGGAAGCCGTCACCTCCTTCTGCGAAGCAGTAATGCTAGTGAAGGAGGAGGCAGTCCGCGAGAGGGAGAGGTAAACCTCACGCCCAAGCCGCCGCAACAGAAGAAGTCGCAGTGTGATTCTCGGTCTTCGTAGGCGCGGGCCTGCAGACGGCGCGCGTTGGGTAGCTCGCTGTTCGATCACAATCAGGCCCGGGTCGACGGCGCGTTGAGTTCCACGCGCGCCTAAAAAGATATTAGCAAAGTAGACGGGCCCGTTAGGCCCAGCGTCTGCCAGGATTGCGGAATTTTTTCGAAAGAGTCACCGAGGCCCTGGAACGCAAATGGCATTAGAAGGAACTCGGATGGGTTTTAGTCAGTAAGAGTCTGACACTCGATCCCGACCCAGAGCGGAAGGAGTCATGTGATGATTTCCCATCCATAAAAAAACAGACTCAATCTATCAAAGGTCGGTTATAGTTATTTATGATATTAGTGCGGTAAGTTGGTTTTTACAAACGAGTAGACGAATGTAAGCACGAGACGAAGTCGAGGGCTTACCATAGTCACGAGTTTGTAAAAACCAAATCCGCACGTGTGTCATACAACGTTTTTCGACACATTTGCGAGAAAACATTACAATAATATATTATATTTTGACAGGCCTGTTGGTCCAGTGGTTAGTGACCCTGACTGCAAAGCCGGAGGTCGTGGGTTCGATTCCCACCCAGGACAAACTTTGTGTGATGAGCATAATTGTTTGTTCTGTGTCTGGGTGTAATTTATCTATAATATGTATGTATTTATAAATTATATAAGTATGTATATCAGTTGTCTGGTTACCATAACACAAGCTCTGCTTAGCTTGGGATCAGATGGCCGTGTGTGAGTTGTCCCAAGATATTTATTTATTTATTTATTTATTTAATAAGTAATGAAACAAACTTTTTGTCTCTAGAAATCAGTCGGAAAGTCGCAACAATCTTTGACGTTTCTAATATGAAAATGGCGCGGATTTGCAAAGGGCGCCACATGCGCGTGGTGAAAATTAGAACCACATACTTTATTTTTTTTATTTATCTTCTCTCATTTTCTCTATAATATTAAAATGAGACAAACGTATACAGCAAAAGCGCTTCCAAGGAGGTTCGATTATTTAGCTTATTTATTCTCGTGATTTGAAACTCCTTGGTGGAATTCTTATTAATTTTTTTGGAAATTAAAAAAAAACCGTAAAGAATACGCACGGCGCTATACAACGGAGTTTGCGGTAAAATATGTACTTAGGTGAGAGTACCTACTTTGCCGCACGCTCCATTATGTGGTGCATAATTTTTAACTTTCGAACAATGCATACAGGCTTCGTAAATGCATTTTTTGAGCAAAAGTGTTGAAAAAAACTAAACGACTTTGTTTTACTATTCTTTTCTCTATTTACAATCAGCCATTTGGCTTTAATTTTGGTTTGACATCATCACAAGTAGGTTTTGAGATTAGCACATCCAATATTGTGTCACTTTTATAATAAAATTAGAAAAGCTTCAGATCAAAGAAAGTCTGACTGCCTACCTATTCGCTCTTTTACAGCGAGCATTTCTGAATAGTCACGAATACCTACATACTTCTGTACTCTTTACAAACCATGGGGCACTGATCAACAAGGTCTTGTAGCTTTGTTTTAAACTACACGGATTTATGATCCTAATACGGAATGGTCTTGTTAATGTTCCCATGCTTGAGCTTATCTGGTGTTCAGGTGCGTCTGGGCTCGAAACATTGCAGCGCAAACATCTACCTCGCCGACGACCACCATGTCGATGAGATGTCACTCTTAACTTCTCCAACCCAAGGATGCTGTTTTTCACATCCCAAATCCTGACTGATAAGACTTAATTCCACAAATTGAATTAACTTGATGAGCTTCCGAGTCTTCCTTGGTACATTTTGGATATTCTATACAATTTCATTTCTAAGAATCAACTAACGTTCGAATATGAAAGCCTTTGTTTCACAATTTCGAAATGCTGAAGTTTTCTGGCTTCAGGAGAAACGTCATAGTTTATCCTAAAACTTTTTGTAATTGTTTTTTCGTTGAAGCCTTGAAGGCACGTTTTGTTTATGAAACAGGTACACAATAGTCCTGTGGGGAATGGTTTGACGCAAAACAGGTATGTTTCTAGAAAATATTTTTTTTCTTTTGTTTATTCAACACGCGGTTATTCAGTAAGTATTGTCAACACCTGAGAGGGGGTGCCATTGCTAAGGTATTTGTTTAAAACTTATTATTTCTTTAGCGAATGGTGACGCAAAAGGGGGAAAACGGTTAAGCTTGAAACTCCCACGTTTACCCGCGTTTAGGCTCCGTACAAGATTAAGAAATATTTTATATGGAGATTTTTTTTTTGTTTTTGTAATTCACCTAGCCTTATGCATTTCTCATTATTTTCTGTGCGCGCGATAAGCAAAAACCGGCCAAGTGCGTGCCGGCCGGGCCTCGAACAGTGTAGGATTCCGTAGTTGCTCCCCAAAAAAATTAAAATTTCTCCTATCAAATGTCAGGACATGTGCATTACTGACGCTAACTTTAGTTCAAGCCCATTTTCATCAGTTTTAGGAACTGTAAATTCCATAGATAAAAAGCAAAATGGAAAATTTAAAAAAAAACCCACGACGGACGGTTAAAACGTAATTGAAAAAGGATAAAATAATTTAAATACCCCCGATTTAAAGAATTTATGAATATCCGTCGGGGGCTGCCATTAAATGAACTAGTTTTGTAGTTTTATAGTTACGTGAATAATTGGAGATACCTATTTTATTGCTGTACATATTTATATTTATTTTGAAAATTAAAATAGTGATGGCCAACGTTTTTGATAGGCCTATCCGCCACAAATAGACAGCTAAAAATAATCATCCCCACTTTATCTGTAGGTAAGGGAGATTTCATGTTACAACTTTATAAGCGTTATTTATATCTTATTGATGGACAGACCTGGCAAAAGTCAGTGTCGAAACTATATGAGACTTGATATACAAAGTCCCTAAGGTTTCCTGGTACGGAACCCTAAACACCTAATATAAGAAAGAAAACAGCAGCGGTCCTCTTTCTTCAATTAAACCAAACAAAGTGTTACTTACCAGCTTTCGGGCAGCGGCTTCGCCCGCGTGTAATCTAAAATCTCCTAGGTAGGTACCCAGTACTTCCAAGATAAAAGCCGGTGCATCCCTGTACCTAGCCTATGTGATATGTCCTATTCCAAGACATGATCTTCTCATGAGGAGCTCGTCGCTAAACAATAACAACCGCACGGATCGATCTTCAAGGTTAAGCAGCGCTTGCCGAGGTTGGTCTGTGGATGGGTGACTATCTTTACATACCGAGACTCCTCCGTGCCTCGGAAAACACGTTAAGCCGTTGGTTCCAGCTGTCATTTGTGGATCGGATCTACAAATGACTGGAGTCAGATTTAGGTACTGGCTTCTGAAAATGGTCAGAAGCCAGTAAATCTGACTCCAGTCTTGCCAAGAACTACCGTGTTACCAAGTTAATGGGTTGTGTAGTTCTATTAGGCAGCCGCTCAACTTAAAATACTGGTATTCAGCTGAATCCGGTTTGACGGGAAGCCGATCGCAATAAAGGCTAGGCAGATGATGATGATCTGCTCGTGTGTCAAGTTTTACCCAAATCGGAGACGTGCCGAGGTAACGTACAGACAGATAGACAGACAGATCGAGTTAGGTACTCTTGCTGTTTGCATTTATAACCTTAGCATGGATCGCGGCGAAGGTGGTGTGACGATCTCATCATGTTTGCGGAGAAAACTTGGCCAGAGATTGCCCAAGACAAAGAGATTTGGAGGGAGAAAGGGGAGGTCTTTGCCCAGCAGTGAAACACAAAAGTAGGCTAGAAAAAAAAAATTGGATTATTTTCGTGGGGAACCGATCACTTTCCGATTTTTTTTTTGTTCGAATTTCTTGAGTTTTAAGTGAAACGAAATTCGGTCATATATTTTTCGGATTTATGATAGGTAACCATTTTCGTGGTTCCTTTTTAACCGACTTCCCAAAAAGGAGGTGGTTCTCAATTCGACTGTATTTTTTTTTTTTTTTGTGTTTGTTACCTCATATCTCCGTCATTTATGAACCGATTTGAAAAATTCTTGTTTTATATGAAAGGATATACTTCTCGATTGGTCCCATTTAAATTTTATCAAAATCGGTTCAGCAGTTTGGTTTTTAAATCCAAATAGCTGAAAAAAATATGTGGAAAAATCATACGAAATTGCATATTTTTCCTTTCCTGTGTCTTTCCAGTGGTGTAGGTGTGGGGTACCATTAAAAAGTGAAAAATAAAAACTTTTTCACAAAAAAAAAAACCGACTTCCAAAAAAAATACTACAAAATAACTTTAATTTCGGAAGTCGGTGTCAAATAACGAAGAAGCAACCTAAAACACCGACTTCCGAAATTAAAGTTATTTTGTACTTTGTAGTGTTTTTTTTGGATGTCGGTTTTTTTTTATCGACAGCAACCTCCTATGGTGATTGTGATCCATGTACATACTACCCATGTTATGTATGGTTGTTATAAGTGCAAACGTCACACCTTACACTATTATAAAACACTATGTCGAACGAAGGTAGGTAATTATTAAATATATTAAGTATCATGATGAGGCATATAATTTTCTTAACAATCATTGACTAAATTACACATGACATTAGTACCTACACGTTACATAGCTCTTGGGTATTCACACTTTAGTAAGTAGGTACATTACTACCTGCTTAGGTATTTTCCGTTTCATGTAGATACAGGATTTAGTAAATACGTACTTAACTAGTTTATTTACCCAATTGTTCGGTGTTTTATCAGAGCTTTCTCTATCTGCCCGATTGAATCGTCAAATTGCATAAGTCGTTTATTCCGTACTAGCTTTTCCCCGCGGCTCCACCCGCGTGGAGGTGGGTTATATCGCGTAAAAAAGAAGCCTAAGTCCTTCTCCATATCCCAGGCTATATATCTGCCAAATTTCATCACGATCCGTTCAGCCGTTTTAGCGTGAACGCGTAACAGATAGACAGACAGAGTTACTTTCGCATTTATAATATTAGTAGTAGGGATTAGAAGGGAGTCGGAACTTACAAAAACAGAATTTCACTATTGTAATATTTATTGCTGATATCTAAAAGGAAGTCTAAATTCCAACCCACATTGAGTAAACTGCAGTGCGATTCTGTAAACATGTCGAAGTGAAGGCTTGGGTGAAGATGGAATGACAGCTCACCTCGTGATCACTGCACCCAAGACTTCGACACGCAAGTACAGAATCGCACTGCTGTTTACTCAATGTGGGTTGTAATTCAGACTTCCTTTTACATAACGGCTTGGAATTCAGACTAACGCCTAGGGTACCTACCTACTTTGTACTCAACACTTCATAGTGATCCCAGCACCCTGGCGCAGGAAGTACTTCCAGAGATTATGTTTTGAAAATCATTTTAAACAAACACGTCTACCTTACGTCATCATCACTCATCACTATTTTCCTCGCCATCTGATAAAGCATAATATCAACCAGTTAACCGTTTACTTTGATTAATAAATAATTAATGGATGGCATCGAACGTTATATAGGTACAGGGTGGCAAAAAAACAGCCAAGTGCGAGTCGAACTCACACGCGTTTACTCGAAACTTCGTACAAGTATTTTGTTCAAATGAAACTGTGTTTGATAGAGGATATTTTTGTACCTGGTTTCATTCATATAACATGGTCACCCTTAATAGCAAATTTTTAAGGAATATATAAAAGTAATTTGTTTTTCAGATACCGAATAAATACAATGTTTATCTGTACAATGATGTGTCTTTAGTAGACATTTATTCAAAATTTTGAGTGTCTCTGGTTTTTGATTCCGTTGTGATCTCAGGTAGGTAACATTGTGATCACGAGTAACGTCAAGATTGAGGAGCCAAATAAAATGCGTTTATTTACTAAATTCACTCAGTTTTACTACTTTGTCCATATGCTACAAATTCGAACAGACTTACTACCAAATGTTTTTGGAGTGGAATATAAATTGACCAATTACTTTTCTGGAAATTCTTATGACCGAGAACACATCAAAAATATTGTATTTTCTTGAATATACAGTAGGTACTGGACTCAGATTTGTAGTAGACACTATACATAATTTCAATACATTTGGTCCAAAAATGTGTTATACATTGTTCGAAAGTTAAAAATTACGCACCACACAATGGAACGTGCGGTATATAATAATAAGCACCTACTCTCACCTCCTAAGTACATATTTTACCGCATATTTCGTTGTATAGCGCCGTGCGTATCCTTTACGGTTTTTTTTTACGAGAATAAACAAGTTGAATGATCGAACCTCCTAGGAAGCGCTTTTTCATAATACATTTGTCTCACTTTAATACTAAAGATAAAATGATACGAAAGATGTAGTTCCTATTAGAAAAGTCAAAGATTGCTGCGATTTTCCGAATGATATAATTATCTAAAAACAAAAAGTTTGTATTGTTCTCTTTTCTCGCAAATGTGTCCAAGTTCCGGCCTAACGCACGCAGTGTGTGTATTTACACGAAACATTTCGAGCCGTTTTTACACTCAAAACAATCGCCTGCTCTGACGAATGTTTAACTGGTTCAATTACCAATTTATTTATAATATTTCATTTAGTTCTTTTATTTGCTTCATTTACCAATAGTAAAGAAGAGTTTATTTTCGTCTACGTTTATTTGGTTCATTTACCTATATTTAAAAGAAACACTTCGACCTACGTTTATGCGTTTCGTTTATCTACAATTATTGGCCTGTAAGAAGACAGGAAAAAATATAAACATAAACCTGACAAATTTATACAAAATTAAATAGAAAAACAGAAATTATCATAGACATTAGAATTAAGTACTTATATGGATTTTTTTATCAAAAATTTTTCAATTGATTTGAATTTATCATTCGTGGTTCCAAATTATTATTTCTTTTTTGTTGTCTCCTGCCGCTCTGGGTGGAGTGCAGCGACCCATGCTGACGACTGCTGGCTTGGCGCGCGTAGAACACAGCGCGCCGTCAACCCGGGCCTGTTCTGATCGGACGGCGAGCTACCCATTGCTCGCCGTCCACAGGCATCTGCCACTGCGCCATGCTCAGGAGCATCAGTTCCTGGGCGGCGCAGTGGCTGACGTTCAACAGGAAGGGGTGAAATGGGGCCATTACTGACACTCCATTTCAGACCCCTCCGGAGCCCTTTGTAGGGGCTCTACTGCGGCTGTTGCAGTAGCAGCAGCCGCAGTGGAACCGGCTATGGCGGCGGAGGAAGCGGCGGCGGTGGCGGCGGTCGCGGCAGAGACGGCGGTGGCGGAGGGCTTTCTCCTGTTTCCGGCTTTGGCGGGTGGGGCGCAGGCCCTACCCCCAGCCCAGTGGTCGGCCGGCTTGCCAGCTGCCGCACAGACTACGCAGGGCGGTGGGGGGTCGCAGGAGCCGGCCCTGTGACCGGGCTGACCGCAGCGGAAACATAGACCGCTGCGGTCCACCTCCGAGGTGCATTGAGCTCCTACATGGTGGCCCACCTGGCACCGGAAGCACCTCAGAGGTTGGGGTTCCAGCAGTTTGACCTGCGCGGAAACCCAACCCACCAAAAACCTTCGGCCCTCCGAGATGGTCTTGGCCGCCGACACGGGGCAGCTCACCACAATGGTGCGCATGCCCGTGTTGTCAGGACGTAGGGTGCCTGCCTTCACCTCCTCTGCTGAGCACCCCCCCGTCCTAACGACGGCGGCCACCACCTCCGCCTCCGTGACGGAGTCGTCCAGGCCCAAGATGCGCATGTCGATGCGCTTGGTGGGCCTGGACACTCGGGCATCGTCCGCGCTTAGGGACGCCCTGAGCCTTTCGGCTAGAGCGTCCGCGGTTGGGCCGCTGGCTGCCCCGGGGATCTCCAGCATCCGGGCCCCAGTCATGGTGACCCTGAGCCGGAGGCCCCCTACGATGCCTAGCTCACCAAGGTTCACCGCCTCCTTCGCCTTGGTGAGCACGTCCGCGTACGTCACACCCCTCTTCGCCGCGTCCGGCTGTAGTGTGAGCACTACAGCCGCAGTTTTCGGGGGGCGGAGCGCAGCCGCGACGCTTCGCGCCTTCTGCCGCCGCTTCCTCTCCCGCCTCTTGGCCGGCCTGGCTGCCTTGCCCGCCTTCTTCTTCTCCCCGGCCACTTGCCATTCGGCTTGAGCCGGGGGAGGATCTGAAGGCGAGGAAGCCGGGGGGAGCTGCTGCACAGACGGCGCAGGAGCCTTCGCCGTCCGCGCAGCAACCCCACCCTTCCTCTTCCTTCCTGGGGCCGGGTCCGGTTTTCCCGGCACCGGCTTCGCGGGTGCCTTTGTCCTGGCCGGATGACCCCGGTGTGGCAGCCACGGCGGCCGCGTACGACGCCGCCTTTTTCCGGCCTGTGGGGGCCTTCCCACTCGCCGCCGCACTCGCTAGCGGGGGGCGCAGGACGATGCCCTCCAGGACGGAGAACCGCGCCTGGAAGGCAGCCATCTCCTGCCGCACCAGGTCCAGCACCTGGCTCTCCTGCGGCACGGGACGGCTCTCCTCTCTGCGCCCCCTTTGAGGCGCCCCCTGTGGGCCGGCTCCCCGGAGCCTGGCCAGGTCTGCGCGGAGCCCCTCGTTCTCCTTCTGGAGACGCTCCGTGGCGGCAGCCAAGCGGGTGACCTCCGCCCGCAGCTTGGACATCTCGTTCCGCGGAAGCCCACCTGGGTTAGCCTCCGCTGCCGCCAGAATGGAGGCCATCGCCTCGCTTATGGCCTTGTTCTTTGAGGAAAGTTTCCTCTTCAAGGCCACATCGCGAAGCGCGGCCTCCACCACCTCCGCAAACCCGGCCCTCCGAACCCGCTCCTGTCCGGAGTCATCCGGCTCACCGCCGGAGGATTCCGAACCAGAAGCCCCGAGCCCACCCTCTCCAGGGGGTCGTCCGTCAGCGACGAGCTCCTCGGCTCGCTGGCCAGCCACCTTGGAGGCGGGCAATCTCCCCTTGCCTCCCTCTCGGCCCTTACCCCGCCTACTGGTGGGGATCTTGCGAGCCGAGGCCACCTCCTCGCTGCCAGACGACCCCGGTCTTCCTCCGTTCTGGGCCGCTTGCGGAAGGACCTAGAGTCCTCCGCAGCAGCCCCCGCTCTCTCGGGTTCAGAGCTCGCCGAGCTGACGGTCGCCAGGTCGTCGGAGTCCAACTCGGAATCCGACTATGCACCCGCGCGACGCTCAAGCGAGCCCTCCCTCCAATAAAGCGCGCCTCTTCCCGCGCTTGCCCGACCGACGCTTTGTCGGGCGAGCCAAAATCGAACCCGATCATGTCCTCGAAGGACGGCTTGGATCGGGGGCCTCCTCGGCCACTGTTGCCCTTGGCAAACGGAAAATAGAGAGCAAACGATTTTTCAAGCGTTTCATCATTTTTATACGGTCGGAAAGATCTAAGCTCTCTGTTCTGGTATTTTGACGTTACGTCTATTGTCAAGGTTTTGACAATATGCGGTACCAACTACCCCAATGTATTTAGGTACCTACTAGCTAGCCAGCGGCTTTTTGAGCGCTCAATTCCTAGATAATCCCAGAATTCTGGCAGAGAACCTAATCCTAAGCCCTGGGTCGAGCTCATCGTCTACCTTTGTTCCAAATTCATTCAGTCGTAGATGTAAGCGTGATTGATTTATTATCAAACATTTAAATAAGTACACACTTTAAAGTTTATAAACACTCCTTAGTAGAATGGGTTAAGTAGGACATACCTACTCTTAAAATTAAATAGCACACCAATATTGTTTGTTTACAAGATAATAATAAAGGGTACTGCACGTGACATGGACTCGTGTTCAATCAGCCAACGGACTAGTTAACCCGTCAATAGAAGTAGTAATTATTCTAGCGAATATAATTGTGTTCGAGTTCACTTGGTTGTGATAGCTGTCTTGTCTTTAACGCTTCAAGTAATTCCTAGAACGTTTGCATTTAGCGCTTCTGCAGTTAACGTCACGTTTTCATGACGTAAGTTAGGAAATATAGTCCGGCGCAATATCAAGTAAAACTCCATTACAAGGTGTTCTATAGAAAATATATTTTACAGAAGAAAAAATAGCCCTGTACATCTCATCTACACCCGTTTGGGAGAGTTTGGAGGGTTGAAGTAAAAGATTTTATTCTATAGTGGACAAGTCCTAAGGGCATATGCATTAAGTAGGTACCCTAGAGGTGTTTGATGATAATAAGTTAAGTATTGATCAATCTAAAACTGTAAAAGATGGACAAATTAAACATAGTGCGTTTGGTAAATCTTATTCTGAGAATTTGGGCACCAGACCCCAGAGTTACCCAGAACGAAACGACAAGGTGGGCCAAAAGAAGTCATCCGATGTTGTTTGGCTCTCAATTTTTTTTCTTAATGAAAAACTTCGATTCTGTTTTTTGATTATGTTCATTTGAACCTTTTGAATTTTATTGGTCAAGTCGAGAAGATAATATCGGCCAAATGGGCGTCGTCACAATTGATTGCCATACGGGCTCGTTTTATGGCATTTTTCATCACTTCGGCGAGAACTTCGGGCGACTAATTCTCGCACTCGTGTCGAATGTTATCCTTGAGGGCTTCCAGGGTCTCGGGCTTGTTCACGTAAACACGGTACTTCAAAAAACCCCACAAAAAAAATGTCTGGAACGGTTAAATCGGGCGATCTTGCGGACCAGTGCAAATCGCCAAAACGAGAGATGAGGCGACCCGGGAACGCCGCTTTCAGAATATCGGTTGTGGCTCGCGCAGTGTGTGCCGTTGCTCCGTCCTGTTGGAACCATATGTCCTCCAGTCCTAATTCGTCCAATTGTGGCAGATAAAACTCGGTTAACATGGCCCTATAGCGCGCACCGTCCTCTGTTGTCGTTTGACCAGCGGCGTTCTCGAAAAAAAATGGCCCGATGACTCCTCCAGCGTGAACAGCGCACCATGCAGTCACTTTGAGCGGGGCTTCTTGTGCATCATTCGTGGATTTTCGGTTATCAAGAAGCGATAGTTTTGCTTGTTCACGTACCCGCTGAGGTGGAAATGAGCCTGATCGCTCATTATGATTTTGGTCGAAAAATCGTCCACTTCGTCCTCGAGATTGAGGATGGCTTGGGCGTAGGTTACATGCGTTTGGCGGTCGACAGGCAGCAGCTGATGCACGGACTGGACTTTGTACGGGAACATGCACAGGTCTTTGACCAAAATTCGCCTTAGGAACGACCGGCTGATGGCGAGGCACGGCGTCTGGTCGATGTTTCCGGCGACAGCTCGACATCTTCGGAAACAGCGGCGATATTCTCGGCAGAACGGGCGCTCCGAAGCCGGCCACTCTTGGCAACGTCTCGTATGGTCTCATACTCTTCAAGGTTGGTGGCCAAACGGCGCAGTGTTTGCGCAGTCGGACGACTGGGGAATCAGCGACGGAATTCGCGCTGCACCAACACCACAGACACACCGCAAAAAAATAGACACGATTATTCCGCGTTCTTGGGGAGTGTATCGCTTCATGGCTTGTTCACTTGTATTCTACAACATTCTTTCTAGTCCACAAATGTCAAATCAGATTTGACATTGGCCGCCATTTGCAAAAATAAGAGCATAGAGCAATAGGGTGATTTCTTTTGACCCACCTGGTATAAGGTTTCGAAAATACAACGAAACTCTTCGAGAAAAGGTAAGAACAGGTTTTGGCCCAGTAGATAGCTGCGGTGGGGTGTGGGTTCGCATCATCGGTGGTTCGCACCCAATTAGCAGGCTCGGTTTGTTTCACCAATAGTACGAATAACGGTGATGGAAAACATTGTGATGAAACCGGACTGTTCCAGACAGAAATAAAAAAGAAGTTCAAAAACTAAAACCCGACTACAGAAAAGTCACGTTCTAAAAAGTATAAAACAAGAATACATAGCCGTGATCGTACGCCACTTTGCCCTAAACTGTATTGCCAAAGTTTGATGTTTCATTACTATAAAGAGTGTTTTTCATTTTTCATCCATATTATCACGTCCAGAAAAAAATCTTTACCTACTTATTCACTATTTATCTACATTCCTGTTTAAGAAAATCAAACTTAATAAAGTTATGCTTCAATGCAAGTTACGTTTACAGATTCAAATACTTACGGTAATTAATTAATTATACACAAAAAGCATTACAATTTCTCATTTCCTTCGGTGTCCATTTACTAATTCTTTTAAATAAATTTATTTTTAACCAAAAATATCAATATTAATTATAAACAAAGTAACCATACCAAGAAACTATATCAATAAAAAGCACAACGTTTACATCGAAAATAAATAACGATACTTCGCAATATAATAAAAAATATAAACCCTCCTTTTTGCTTCGCCGTAGTCGAGTAAAAAGCTGAAAGTTTCTCTGTGTCCCCATTACAGGTAAGATCAATCCCTGACTATGAAGTTTGGATCATGTTAGCTTTGGCTGGTAACAGGTAGCAAAGGTGTATACAATTTTATTTCAAGATCGTTATAGTATAAAGCTCAGTTTTCATATAATTTATTTGGATTAATCTAAGAAACCATTTCTTTAATTGTCAGGCACCTACCTAAGGTTGCAAGCCCCTGTCCATTTAATGAGATATGGAAGTAAGAAGTGGACAATACAAAAATATACTTTCTTTAAGAATGGCACTAGTAGACATTTAACTACGAGCTGGATCTGGACTTGGGACTGCGAAGGCACACAAAGTAACTCCTTAACGGCAAATAGCGCGGCTAAGTTATACTACTACTAACAATATATGGATGTAATTCTGAAATAAATTATTTGATTTGATTTGATATAGGAATCGTGTTATCCACATTAAGATTTGATAAATAAAATAACTTTTTTACAAAACATGTATATCATCATGTAAGTCGGTTGTATTGTTTTGTAAAAAGTTTTAAACAAATATAATTATCAAGAAGTTGAAGTTGTGTCATTATTTCAATCTCAATCCACTAACCTAACACTGTGCCTACTCTAAAACATGACACGCCTCTTTGCTTTTAATACGTTTTACTACTACTGTAGGTACTTACATAAAGTTTAAAGAAACAATGCTGGTTTTTTAAACAAATAAAATGTGCTAGTCAATTTGTGAGCATCCCACAGTCATTTCCTGTTCAGGTACAAATTACTTGAAATTGCCCATTGATGCCACCTCATTGAGACTAACTGGATGTTCGTATATAATTTAAAATGTAGTACATTTGTATCACACTAATAGGACAGTACCTACCTACCTAATGGTTATTTACTTTGCTCGTCATGGAGACATATACTTAATGGTTTCAATGTCGAGGGTCAGCAATATGAAGGTATGGGGAACAGAGTGTAAATTTCCGTAAACCTCCGTTGAAAAGGGAGGATCCTCCAACCGGACGGTTGTTGTGGCCCATAGTCTTTGATGTGTGTGTATCTGTTAGTATCATAATATCTAAAGTAATAGTTGTTATTCGGGTATCTGTTCAAATCGCATGGTAAACTCTGCTAACGCGATTCAGGATTTTGTTATGTTAGTTCGAAGCTGTTGGGATAGATGGCGTTGCGGGTCTTATTGTTGCGATATAGATTTTGTTACGTTGGTTTTTTTGTGGGAGCATTGAAGCCGCTACATCACTCCCCTCCGAAGACCGGAGGTCGATAGTGGATGAGTCGTCCATTCATCTTGAGATGCTTGCCAGGCCAGTGAAAGGTTGGATACAGTGAGTGACTGGAAGTCGCAGAGTTCACGGTGAGTCGGAACTGTTTGCGGTGCCCCAGTGAGTCGGGATCATGTTGCAGGCTCCAGTTAGTCGGAGTGGTGATACTGCTGCTTCCAGTGGGCCGGAGCGTTGCTGTGCGACTTAGTGACGTGACTGAAGACCCTCTCAGGAGAGGTTCTTCAAGGCTCTTCCTGTGACTGGCCGAAGGAGCCAGTGTGCTTGCCAAGGTCGCTGATGAGGTTGAGGTTGATTATAGAGGCTGAGGATGCTGACCAGGAATGCGCGTCTGCTGCATGCTGGTGGTCAGGATACCCGTAGAAGCCGTAGGTACTGGCTGGCTGTATAACTCGCTGCTCGAAAGCTTGGGGTCACCATGAGGAAGTGCAGATGACATCACGCTGAAGCAGCTGCACGGATGCTGAGTTCAATCGAGGGTCACCAATATGAAGGTATGCGGAACAGAGAGTAAAGTCCCGCAAACCTCCATTGAAAATGGAGCATCCTCATTCAAATCGCACGGTAAACTCTGATATCACGATTCAGGTTTTTGTTATGTTAGTTCGCAACTCTCTGGATAGATAGCATTGCGGGTTTTATTGTTGCGATATAGATTTCGCTACGTTGTATTTTTTTAATGCGATATTGAAGCCATTGAAGCTCACATTGAAGCTACAGCAATATTAAAGAATAAACAAAACCCGCTGAAACAAAGAGATAACTCATAAAATCATAACTAACAAGTATGACATAAAGATAAAGTTTATTTTAATTTATAATTCCAACTCAAACTAAAGTTATCATAGTTCAAAGTTATTGTGGCCGGAGTTATAAAACGGCAATTTTCAAAGTGAAGACCTTTTTTAGTAGCGATGTGCGATAGCTGGGCTTCCCCAATATCTTTTCTTGCAATGACCACTGGACGTCTTACAAATGTAATGTAACTGCGCTTTGCTTGTTATATGTCAAGTTTTAACAATTGACATTGAATTAGAGAAAAACAGTTGGTTCTGTCATGCGAGTATGCGACACATGATGACAGAACCATCTTTCATTAATAAAAAAAACGAGATAATATGCGCGTGCGAAGTGCTAGTAGGTATAATATAAAGTAGGGAAGTAGGGTTTGCATAAAACAAACTAATAAAATATTAATAAATAGCAATAGAAATCGATGTCAATAAAAATAAAATGCCAATACAGTACCTACATGTCAAGGAACAGGCTGAAAACAAATAATATGACAATGTCAAAATACAATAATAGTGTCAATGTAAAAAAAATATATATTTTAAGTATATGGATAAGAAATACATGTATTTTAATAGCATTCTATCACTTGATCTTAGGCGTTTCTTAAGAGGGCGCCGTGCAAACGCCGGCCGCGCAGTGGCGCCCTCATCGTTTGTTTGGTTATTTCTTTTATTTTAGAATGAAAATGCAGAAAATAAGCACGATGTAGTGGCCACTATTTTCCGTTTTAGTGATTATAACAAAACTAAACAATTTAAAACTACCGTTTATATATATATTAACGTATAATCTTATGGAGCACAGCTTAACGAACTTATTTTCGGCATTTTCATTCTAAAATAAAAGAAATAACCAAACAAACGATGAGGGCGCCTCTGCGCGGCCGGCGTTTACACGGCGCCCTCTTAAATAAGCTCACGTTCAATTCTTTGATTGACCGTGTTGAGTGGCGCCATGAAAAATACACTTATGTACAATAATGCCGTGTGGTACCTTCTTATGCATAACCTACTATTAAACCCTTCGACTTCGGTTATTAATGTTCGACAATTTTTTAAATAGCTTTGGATGGTTTGAACAAATACAACAACCTCAAAAATTTATTTATTTATTTAACAGTTCTTGTACACACATTTAACATATAGATAGGTAAGAATAAGGAGACTGAAAATAGGTACAAAGGTGTTGCTTATTTCTAATGAAATCTCTTCCAGCATACCTACGAAAGGAAAGTCGAATAAAAGAGAAGTAGACACCGTGTGTAGGTAAAAGTTATAAAGTAATAAACAATAAACTTTAAATATAACATAAAATATTACAAATAGAAAGAGATATTATGATACTAATACATACTAAATAATATAATAAGATAAATAATAATACATACATGTCATACGAGTCTATGCAACTATGACGGTAGGGAAAGGTAGTTCCTTCACTCTTCTTTTCATTTATAAGGACGGAAGAGTCAATATTTTAAATTTAATTCATAATGTTTTACCTGTATCCATGACCTGTAATCCAAACATTGTCCTGATGCACTTTTTAGGGTTCCGTACCCAAATGGTAAAAACGGACCCTATTACTAAGACTCCGCTGTCAGTCTGTCTGTCCGTCTGTCCGTCCGTATATCTGTCTGTATGTCCGTCTGTCTGTCTGTCTGTCCGTCTGTCTGTCTGTTCGTCTCTCTGTATTTCACTAGGCTGTATCTCACTAACCGTGATAGCTAGACAGTTGAAATTTTCACAGATGTTGTATTTCTGTTGCCGCTATAACAACAAATACTAATCACAGAATAAAATAAATATTTAAGTGGGGCTCCCATACAACAAACGTGATTTTTTTGCCGTTTTTTAGGGTTCCGTATCCAAAGGGTAAAAACGGGACCCTATTACTAAGAATCCGCTGTCCATCCGTCTGTCACCAGGCTTTATCTCATGAACCGTGATAGTTAGACAGTTGAAAATTTCACAGATAATGTATTTCTGTTGTCGCTATAACAGCAAAATACTAAGAGTAAAATAAATATTTAAGGGGACTCCCATACAACAAACGTGATTTTGTTGCTTGTTTTTGCTCGATATTGATAACGGCAACATGTAGACGCTTGAAATATTCACAGAATATTTAGTTATAAATTCACTTTAAAAATAAGTAAGTAATTATATTAAAATAAAAACAAATAGAAATTACCAAATATTTTTTTAAGATAAAGGTAACCTTCATGCGCGAGTCCGACTCGCACTTGGCCGGTTTTTTTAACATGTGTTTGTTGCTGTTGTGTTGTGATGTTACTGTGTCGAATAAATGTTATCTATTCTAAGTAATTAAAGTAGGTAACTAGTAAATAACTTTATTTCTTTAAATAGGTATTAGTTTAGATAGTTGTACCAAAGCACACTTGGTTTACATAGGTATTGATTTGTACGCATTTAATGCGCAATATTTGCATATACTTGTTTGTTTTATTGTCGCCATGGCAACTATCCAGGTTCCCACAGTTTCCACAAACCTTTTATTACCAGCCAGTCGTAATAGTGGAAGAAAATTTAAACTTAGCTGTTTATTTCTTGGAACCGGTAGAAACCAGGGCTTAGTGCGAATTTCCATCTTTTATGTAGGAATTCTAATGGGGTCACGCTATGAAACCTTAGAATTCTTGTAAAGTTTTCTTATGACTTTTACTTTAGACGAATAGGTAATAACAGAGTGGGGTTTCAGAAAACTTACTGTTTTAAAAAAAGTAAAATAAAAATAATAAAGTTGCATTTATCAAGCTATGGACTTGTGAACTTCCATCGTAGGTTCATTCCAAAATGTTTTGTACTATGGATGCTAGGTTGCCAGGAAATACATTGAGAGTATAAAAGCCACAACATTAATGCCACTTCAATATCCAATAACCTAGAATGTTAAATAATGGCTGCAAAATGAACCGCGTGTGGTTTCCAAAAAAAGCTATTGCTATATGGCGGGACCGTTACTTTACTTATTACGATAATAATTTTTGGTGTACTCAAATACATTTCATTCTGCATATGTAAGTGATACTGATGCGGTTTCAACTCACAGATAGGGCGATAAATGCATAATCGAAGAGCATAATATTTAGGGCGAATTTCACCAACTAAACTGAACGCGATCAGCGTATAAACCTCGTTTATGAGCTGTCAGTGTCACTATTTTTCTATGGAATATTGACGCTGACAGCTCTTGAACACAGTTGAGATGTACTGATCGCGTTCAGTTTCATTGGTGAAATCCGCTCGTGTTTGATGAACCATAAAAATATATTGTTTTAAAAATCTTGCTTATGTAATTTTTAGTAGCATATCGTTAAACAGAACCAAAACAAGCTCATCTTAAGATATTTTGTCTAGAATAATTTGCGTCTCTATTGTGCGTTCAACATGCACTTTGGGATAACCCATCCGACTGATTGAATTATCCGCAGTCGGGTCCAATGTGGGATTAAATTTTAATGCAGATCAATGTTTATCCTGATCCCATTATCGCCCTTTTACCACCGGAATACCAGACGTACTGCTGGGTACCATCCGCACTTGGTCGATATCCCGACTAGTCGTACTCAGCGCTTCTCCTCCACATTTATTATGCGCACAGCCAAAGTTTGGAACTCTCTGCCAGCGTCTGTGCTGCCTTCCACTTATAACCCGTCTGCCTTCAAAGCAAGAGTGAACAGGCATCTTCTGGGCACGCTTCTTCATCATAGGCCTGATCTATTGCTTTCCATCAGGCGTGATCGAGGTCAAGAGCAAGCCAATAACTCAATAAAAAAAACCCATATCCTATTCCTTCTCTTAATTATCCTTCACTATCCTATGCTCCTCAATACCTTTGTGAACGCTTTGAGTACCTCATCCCGAGAGGTAAACTATGTCCCACAGCCACTTCTCTTCTCCTTCGTACTCTGCGTCAAGTTTCCAGTCGCTATGGTGACTCCTTCTCTGATACTGCAGTGCATCTCTGGAACTCTCTGCCATACTCCCTTCGCGACAGCCCTTCTCTTGATATCTTCAAGAGGGAAGTTAAAAAACTTTTCCTTTCGGTTTTGACATAATATTCGTAAATATGTATATGTAGGTAGGTATATACTTATTTATAGTTATGTATGTATGTAAGTATATTTATTTATTATAAAATATGTAGCAATGTGCACTGAATCCTACTTTCCATTGTGATCTTTCCTATCACTCAAAGGTAGCTACTGGAGGAAACTGAACTTTGAGTTAAGCTCGCCTTTGTACATGAACTTGTCATCACTGTATATTACATATAATCTGTTATGGTGATTTAGGAATTAAGAAAGACGATACCCATGGACTTATATTTGTCCGCAAGGACTGGTTGGTGAGAGAATTAGAATTTGTGTGCTAAGGAAAGCTCGAAAAATTTTGTAATCACCCATATTTATTTCGAAGTAACTTTGTTAACTGATGCAGGTAAGCTCAGTAACTAAAACAGATTTGAATGTGAGAGGTAGCTTCACTCGCTCGGATAGTTTTGATTTTAATGTTATTCATACTCAAATAGAATAGACTTTGTTTGCTGATGCAGGTAAGCTCAAGAACTAAAAGAGGGTAGAATGCAAGAGCGAGCAAAGTGAGGTAGAAATTTTTTGGATCCTACTTCGGATAGGTTTTATTTTCAATTGATTATTCATAGTAAAAAAAGTCATCTCTTGCTGACTTATACTCTAAAGCTGAAGAACTAAGAGAGTGCAGAATGCAAGAGCGAGCGAAGCGAGCTCGAAAGTTTTTGCAACCCATGGATGGGTCACCTCGGACAGTCTTCATTACGACACCCGTTTAGGAGTGACACCCAACCGTGACAAAAAAGTGAAAAAACGGTCGGGTGTCTCCAATGAAAACGTAGAACAGCTGTAGAACTAAAGAAATTCTTGCACTCCACCTCGGAAAGATCTTTTTTTTCTTTAGATCGTTCTCAAAACTCAAAGCATTTATTTAAACGATTTACATGCACTTTTGAGATCTCAAGGTCGGTCAGTCAAGATCGTTTATCGTGTAAAAATGATAAAGTATTTGGTTTAGCATCACTTTTTCAAATACCTTGCTGAACACTGGCAACATGGATCTTTAATCATTCATACATCATACTTCATTAAGTATGATGTATGAATGATTACAGATCGGGTATCCGTGTTGAAAGAAAGAAAACTTATTTATTTATTACACACTAGCTGTCCCCCGCGGCTTCGCTCCCGTCAACTGGCTACCTACCTACCTACCCTACACCTACATGCATGCAAATAATTCTATTTTATTGAGGTATTTCTTTCCGACTTTCTAGACGAAAGTTGTGATAGCTCTGTTAATATACATGTTATAAAAATAATTTATAGCCTATAGCACTCAGGAATAATGTAGCTTTCTACCAGTGAAAAAAATTTAGAATTGGATCATTAGTTCCAGAGATTACCCCCTACATACAAACTTACAAATTTTACCTCTTTATAATATTATTATAGTATTATAGTATAGATATAGACAACACAAACAATGGTGTGTGTTGTGTGTGCCAAATAAATAAGTTTTCTTTCTTTCTTTCTTTTGACACCTGACCCTGAAAAAAACGGTCAACAGTTAACGAACGGTCGGCAAACCCTAAATGGGTCACCTGGGACGGGTTAGTTTTGTTTGGAATAAAGGTCAGTACAATCAGTTTTTTAGAGTTTAAGCTCAAACAACGGTGGCCTGGAGAGGCTCCAGATTCTGAAAATCCGATCCGCCACTAGCAATCTGTCGAATTTTCTTGAGGCCAGCAATTACTCTTCTAGCCTGCTGCCTTGTAAATTCTTGTCTGTCAAGAGAAAATTGAGTCTTTCTGCCATTCACGGCAGGATGTTAAAATTTTCGAGGTCGTTTCACTCGCTCTTGTAACCATATTTTTTGGAATTTAACGTTTAAGTCGGCAGAGAAACATCCGTATCAGGATTAATGGTAAGAAGAAAAAAAATACCAGTAGCTTAATTGCGCATGGATGTAATATGTCGCAAATTATTTCATTTTGACCTTACAATGAATACTCACTGCGTGTTTTAAGTTTTAATAAATTTTTCGGTATAGAAAGATCTGGGGGCCTAGACAAAAAACTTTTCTGTAGCGTTAACGTCAGACGCTCACGACAAAATGTATGGGAATGACATTAGGTGTGGAAAGGAAACGTCATCACCTAATGTCATTCCCATACATTTTGTCGTGAGCGTCTGACGTTAACGCTACAGAAAAGTTTTTTGTCTAGGGGGGCTGGAGTTTCTATCAATTGTAAAAGAATATGCGATTTTATTAGTTACGCAATTGGGGTGCACTTACTTTACTTACAGTTATTATACATACAGCGGCTATTGAAACTACCAACGATTATCTTTTGATTAACAGACTTGAACTTTCTCTTCTTCCTATTCGTTAACTGACTTAGGGCTAATTTCACCAATGAAACTGAACGCGATCAGTACATCTAAACTGTGTTCAAGAGCTGTCAGTGTAAATATTCCATAGAAAAATGATGACACTGGTAGCTCATTAACGTGGTTTATTCGCTCTTACGTAGGTTCATACCACTCAATAGATCAGAGGACCAGTAAGGTCGGCCTTGTGAGCCTGCAAGGCTGACTATTCGACCGGATGTATTTAATTGTCGTCACATGCAGAGGCCCTTTCATTGCACCTCTATGATTAAATACGATGTTGCCAGCAAATTTTTACAAACAGTAGTTAACTGACTGTATTAATATGTAACTCTGGGATGGCGTTATCTATCTTCTATCTATATTTATACTAGCTTTAGCCCGCGACTTTGTACGCGCATATCAGTATGAAATATACTTTACGACCTATTCTCATAAATATACATAAAAATGTCATAAAAAGCGGTCGAGCCGTTTCGGAGGAGTGCGACCACAAACACCATGGCACGAGATTTTTATATGTATAGATATGTCGCAGCCAAGGATATTTGGTAAACCACCTCTTTTTTATGGATGGGTGATCATCAAATGACTTCTTCCGCTTTGGGCGGAGCGGAAGGGAGTATCAGACTTGCTTTAATCTGAAGCTTTTCTAATTATGGAAATGACGACACATCATTGGATGTGCTAATCTCAAAACCTACTTGTCACGATGTCAAACAAAGATTAAAGCCAAATGGCTGATTGTAAATAGAGAAAAGAATAGTAAAAAAAAAAGTCGTTTAGTTTCTAACCGACCTTTTGAGTCTGTTTTTTTATGGATGGGAAATCATCAAATGACTCCTTCCGCTCTGGGTGGAGCGGGATCGAGTGTCAGACTCTTACTGACTAAAACCCATCCGTTTTCCTCCTAATGCCCTTTGCGTTCCAGGGCCACGGTGACTCTTTCGAACCAATTCCGCAACCCTGTCAGGCCCTGGCCCTATCAGGCCCCGTCACTATGCTGACATCTCTTTGAGACGCGCGTGTGACACAATGCGCCATTAACTCGGGCCAGGTTCTGATCGGCCGGCGAGCCACCCAACGCTCGCCGTCCGCAGGCCCGCACCTACGGTGGCCGGTAATCACCCTACGACTGTTGTGACGGCTGGGGCGTGAGGTTTACCTCTACTTCTCTCGACTATGGATTTAACCAGGGCCGAACGCAAGAGGTCGTCATCGTCGATCACCTCGACAAGGACACGGCAGTGCTCCGCCCAAGCAGGGCAGACCTCATCCTTATGCACCACCGTGTCCTCCGGGCGATCCTCACAGTCTCTCGTCTCCAAATGCCATGGTGGCATTCCGGCAATCGTTCATTCGGGCATTCCGGAGATCGTGCAGTATAACTCCGGGGCAGCCGGATGGCCATGACCATCTGGGACGCGTTCAGGTGGCGAGCTGGTTACTTCTTCAAAGTAAGCGCCCATACCGGCGCTCCATAAAGGGCCATGAACCGGACGACATCCGCGTAAAGCCTCCGGTAGGAGGCGTTTGGACCCCGCTTGAAGGCTGCCCCAGCCCATCCCAGTTGGGAAGCCAAAGACGTTTGGCTCCCAAATCATCAATCAAACGTCCGAAAACCAGGAACTTTGTCGAGCATTTCCGATGGGAAATGCTGGACGAAGTTGAATGTCGAAAATCGAAGAAGAGAAGAGAGAAATGAGCAAGACTCCTTCCAATCTGCTTCTCCTTCCAGTCTGCTCATGAGACGTGACTGTGAATGCAGTGAGCATGCAGGGAGAGAGAAGGCGTAGGAGATAGGAACCACACCCTTTAAAAGGAATATGTTCCTTGTAAAGGAACATATTTATTATTTCTTTTTTTATTTTACATATCCACTCCTAATTCTCTCCTCAAATAAGGGGTGAACGGTTGTATGGAAATCCGACATTTTTAAAGTTCTTTAATTACCCTGGACTGATCAAGCTTTCGTTTATCTTAAATTGTCCTTGATTTAGTGTATAGGTCGGTTTCCCTCATAGATGAGGTTCTGGTTAGAAATAAATCTACCCCTAAGTAGTAGTAGGACCCTAAGCAGGTGAAATAGGGGTTGAAAGTTCATGTGGGGAGTCCATCATTTTTGAAGGAGAATGTTCATTAATAAAGCTTCTGAGCAAAAATAAATGCAGGTATTTTGTGGATTTTATAAATTCAACTCCAAACAATTATAAATAAAACTTCATAATTAATTAGATAATACCATTTCACTGAGGGCCTTACTTTTCTTCTGCCTTACTACCTGGTTCAGTGCACCCCTCATCCAGGTGTTTCCCGCGACTTTGACGTTATCATCAACTAAAACGACCAATCATCATCATCTGCCTAGCCTTTTCCCAACTATATTGGGGTCGGCTTCCAGTCAAACCGGATTCAGATGAATTCCAGTATTTTACGTGGAGCGGCTGCCTACTAGACCTCCACAACTCATTGAGTTTTTTCAGAAACGTTAGAAGGGCCTGCAATGGTTATGTTTATCAAGCTACATGACAGACATTGAGGCTTGTAACATGTAAATTTATAACCCCGGATATTCGGGTGAAATTGAGTTTATTTTGGGTGAATAGATCGGGATCCCTTTTTTTTGCATAATGTTCTTTGTCCTAATATACTTCGGCATAACGATTTTGGCACAAGTTGTTTTGGCATAATAATACTTCGGCATAATTTTTTTAGGCATAGGTACATTTTATGTTGGCATTATCATCTTAAAGACTAATTTGTTTTGGCATAAATTTGATTCGCATAACGTTAGTAGGCCTAATGACTATTAGCATAACGTTAGTAGGCCTAATGACTATTAGCATAACGTTAGTGTAGGCCTAATGACTATTAGCATAACGTCAGTAGGCCTAATGACTATTAGCATAACGTTAGTAGGCCTAATGAATTTAATATGCTGTGCAACAAAAGTTAGTGACAGAACCGAATTGCTGCAAAACCGACTCCACCTAGTCTTGTTTGTCCTACCCCTAGAGTGTAATTTAAAATCGCGTAGGCGCGTGGGGCCGCCGGAGGCCCGCAGCGCCGGAGCCGTGACAGAAACCCTGCCTGCTGCATGTTGCATGCTCGCTTGAATGCTGCAAAAAAAAAATCCAAATTGGTCCAGCCATCTTCGAGTAATCGGGGAACATACATAAAAAAAAGGTTCCATCGAATTGAGAACCCCCTCCTTTTTAAAGTCGGTTAAAAAGTCCAGGCTGCAATGGAATTAGAACTTTGTGTTGCATTGCATGGCATAGATTTTATTGTTCCACAATTTAATGAAATTATATCGAATACTGAATTCAAAAATGTACAGGTCTTTTGAATACAATAGCTTCGTTATTTATAGGTAGCGAAAAAAATAATGAGACACTAAAAGGGAATGAATAGAAACCAAAGCCAATCTAAATGTTACAGCATTATTAAACACCAATTAAGTGATTCGACGCGACTTTGTCTACAGGCTAATAACACGTCTGCATAGTTATCATTACTGTACACGACAAAGGTAGGCATAATCACTTGATGACCTAACACAATGGACAGTAAAAAAATGGCGGTGCTAATCGTAGGAATGCTATGTTTCCTACAATTAGTCGTACGTATCGCTTACGTACAGTCGAAGTTGTTATATGGTTAACAGGTTAAATTACTAATCTTTCCACACCACAAAACTATCAATGTTCTTTTCCATTGGCTGGCGAAAGATTGTTATTATAGGTAGGTAGATGTGGCTGACATTTATGTCTATCCATTTAGATTACTTTTTTAACATCCTTAAAAGGGATTCTTTATGTTCCTTAAAAGTTTATAGAAGCTTATTTTCCCCAAAGAGTTGGGCGGAGATGTAGCCACATAGCACACTCACAACATTGTGGCCCGTGCATTGTCATCAACTGCTCAGTCTTTTTCGAACTACAACGAAAATGACTTCCAGTCTATCTGAGTGCACCTTCATACCATTATTTTGTAAATGGAGTTGACCACGACACCAAATTACTACTAGCGTCTACAAATAAATGACTACAAACGACTGCAGAGCCCAACAGCTAACGAGCTCTCCTAGGCATGGAGGGGTCTTGCTCGGTATGTGAATTTTGTCACCCACCCAAAGATAACTTATACGGCTGTGATCTTTAAGGTTAGGTCACACTTGCCGAGGTTGGCCTTTAAACCAAACAGCTGGTTCGACTGTACAACAGCTGGTGCATACCTAGAACAAGTTAGACTTTGTGAGGCATGCCCCGTGACTTCAGATCGATTGATCCAATTACTTTAAGTGAATCTCGAAGACCTCGTGACACAGGAGCAGGCTGAAATTGAATTAAAATAACCTACACTTCTGACACCGATGTAGGGAGACCTCGTTTCATCGGCACACGATGTTTTATGTATTTATGAACATTTAAATGTAACATGTTGGCAAGTTTTAGATTTAAAATTGAATGTTTTATAACTGGGTCAAAAAAAAAGTTATTTTTGTTAAAAACCCACCCCAGCTCTCCATTCGGCCGTTAATTCACAATACACTTTTAAATACTGTGGAATTTATTTCAACTAGGCCATTATAAAGCACTTTTGAACGTCAAATTTACAGTTTAAAAATAAAATAATATAGTGACTCTAGTTGTCCATTCGCAACATGTAGATTCTTATGGATAATAACGGACAAGAAACACCATAGTTACTCTTTTCAAATAAAAGTTTTACAATATTTTGTATACATTAATCAATTGATTGGGAGGACTTTGCTCCCCAAATTACACTACTATACCACAGTATAAATAACTGTGACTATACGGAGGTCACACTGACCCTCCCCGACTTTTGCCAACGAGCCAGCCCGCTGAGCCTTTAGCTTTAATAACCCCTAATTAATGAAACGACCCAGCCTGATTGTCCCTTGCTGTCCTTAACTGACGCCGCTAAGCCGAGGTCGTATTCCACAGGGAATGCCCTTAGCGAGCGGTCAGTAGTTTTTAGCTTGTAGCTAGTTTTGTTGCCTTGGCTGGGGGCCTTAAATTCATTTGAGGCCACCACAGGTTGGTCCGGTTAAGCAGTTGATATCCCAAGTGTGTTAACTTGCTAGTGGTCATACCTAAAAAAAAAAAAAAAGGAGGGTCAGGTTTTTAGAATAGGAAGTAAGAAAAGCAGCCGGTGAAAAATTTATTAAAATTTCGAATCAGGAACTCTTTGCGAATCTGTAGTGTTTAATGAATTCTTATTATAATTATCATTTGTTTTTAAAAATTGGCGGTAATTCAACCTCTGTCCTTGACTAGATTTTGGCAAGTGACACATCAGCTGAGTCGACGGGGTTTCGCGTATTACGTCATGAAATTCAGGAATTACAACAACTTTCAGACTACAAGCTTTCAACTATCTTTATTATGAAAGAAAGAAAAATATTTGTTTGGGACTCGTACAAGACAAAAACAGGTAACTAGTTAAAATTTTCGCTGTCATACTACTGTCATAACTCGTCTGTCGACTTTTCCGTGTCTTAACAGTAGTGACGTCACTAGACGCTGATTGTTTTTCTTAAATACGTCCCGTTTCACGTTATTTTAATTAGTAATTATTTTTAAAAAACAAAATTTGCAAAACGTAAAAACTTTGCATTTGGGATTATTTTTCTATTTTGGGATTTTGTTTCGATGACCTCATCCAAACAAGATCCCGACTCGCACTTGGCCCGCTTTTTTTGTGGATTTTTATTTGCCACATTCGTTATTATCAACCCCATACTTAAAAACCATGAAAATGATACCTACCCATGACAAAAAGCTAGCAAATTTTTGTCGGTGCCATTTTAGATTATTTTTTTTTATTTATGAATGGGCTAGCTCTTGACCTCGATCACACCTGATGAAAAGCGATAGATGAGGTCCATGATGAAGCGAGCGTGCCCAGAAGATGCCTTGAGGCACTGTTACTCCCACGCGTCGACGAAACACAAGTAGGCTGCTTGACGCCGAACTCCAGTGGGAGGGTGGTCGCGAACCAGGCGGGTGTTAGCCCTACCACCGCAAGGGAAGGATTGGCCAGTCTTGTAAGGTGTTAGGTGAGACTGTCCAGGATGCGCCGAGCGCTCGGTTCAGTTGAGTGTCTGATGGAACAAATTGCGCTACACGAGGAGGCTCCTTTATGCATCCTATTTAAATTAACGCCTACTGCTGGGCCCAAACAATCTAGGAAGTTGACCACCAGGAGAATTACTCCAAAATCATAGGTCCCTAAGCCACCTTAACTTAAGAAAAATTGTTTTGTTTACATTTCCATATAGCAAAAGTTTGCCACAGGAAGAAAACTACCTTAGATTTAATATTAATAAGACATTGCATAATCTTACTTATAAAAGCAATGTATTTCATTTGATAGATATAAACAATTTTATTGGGGATAGTTTTGTTTTGACAAAAGATAGATACCTTGTAGATAGGTACTATCTCACTAATTATTATAGAAGACAGATAGCTATATCGCTATCATATTATTCTTGCATGACAGCCAAGAACTTGGCTAAACAAGTTGCTCCTATTGAGCAATGCCTTGACATGTATGAAAATTCTGCCAATAATTTGGCAACAAACATTGACATAAATGATAATTTAAATATCTCTGGCACTAATGTTCCAAAAAGCAGTAATTTTTCAAATAAAGTTTTAAAACCATTAAGTACTATTAACCTGGTGCATCAAAATATTCAAGGATTTATGAACAAGGATTTAGAAGTAGAGTTATTCCTTAAATTTAACAACATTGATATTCTCTGTTTAACAGAACATTGGCTTAAAAGCCATCAGTTTATGTTTAATTATAGCAATCACCAGGTTGGTAGTTCATTCAGCAGAGAAAATGCTATACATGGTGGCTCATTAATTTTAATAAATAATCACCTCAAATATAAGGACCGCAAAGACATAGTGAGCCTCTCTGTTGAGCGGATAATTGAAATAGCCTGTATTGAATTGGAGCAGTTTATTATATTAAGTGTGTACAGACCACCTTCTGGATTGTATGATTGTTTTGAAAAAGTAATGGATGAAGTTTTGCACAAAATTTGTAATTCAAGTAAGTCTATTATTATTTGTGGAGATTTTAACGTTAATTTGTTAGAAAATTGTGGTTTAACTACTAAAATAGTAAGTCTGTTTCAGTCATACAATCTTACATACCTATTAATGGAGCCTACTAGAATAACTCCTACTAGTGCCACATGCCTAGATAACATTTTTACAAATATTGTACCTTCCCACAAAAAAATTATTAATTTAATGGACTCAGATCATTGTGGGCAATTAATTACTATACCAAATGTAAACAAAATAAAGATATCACTGTTAACCCAAAATCTAAGTATCGTCTGGAGACTTTTAAAACTAAACTTTCAAATAAAATGCCATCTTTGTCAACCAATGATGACCCTAATCAACATTACAGTATTTTTTTTTGAATGTATTGCACACAATTTGACACTACATTCATTCCGAAGACTATTTCTGTTAATAATAGCACTTCTTTTAGTGACTGGGCCACCATTGGTATTTATAAGAGTAGAGAACGTCTTTACGAGTTGTACGAAGAACGGACTTATATTAATACAGTAGAATTTAATTTATATGTTAAAAACTATTCTAAATTATATAAAAAAGTTTGTTATATCGCCAAGTCTAGGTACTTGAGTTCAAAAATTAAAAACAGTAGCAATGTGATTAAAATGACTTGGAACATTATTAATAGCGAAACGGGAAAATCTTGCAACCGAACTAATGATTATAGCCTTGCTATTAATGACAGCGTAATTAAATTAGATTCCCAAGTCGCCGCGGCTTTTGAAAATTTCTTTCCAGAGATTCCCGTATCGACAACTAAGTCTCTAAATTCATCACACACTGCTGCAGAAACGTTACTTAAAGAAAACGTCCCAATTTGTGATGCTGAATTTAAATTCCAACATGTTACTTGCAATGATGTAATAAAAACTTTTAATTCCTTGAATTTCAAAAAGACGGCAGATTTATGGGGTAATTCTGTTGACCTTGCTAAGTCTATTATACACATTGTAGCACCTATCTTGGCTGTTATTTTTAATAAATGTATTGACCGTGGTGAGTTTCCTGATCTAATGAAATACAGTAAAATAATACCATTATTTAAATCGGGTAGCACATCAGACCCTACTAATTATAGACCTATATCAGTGCTACCTACTTTTAGTAAAATTTTTGAGAAAGTTATTCTTAATCAAATGCAAAGATATTTTAATAAACACAAACTATTACATAATAAACAGTTTGGTTTTACAAGGGGTCGTTCAACAACCGATGCTGGTGTTGAACTTTTAGGACATATTTATAACGCATGGGAGGACAAATGCGATGCATTGGGAATTTTTTGCGATTTATCCAAGGCGTTCGATTGTGTTCTCCATGAGAAATTAATCAGGAAGCTCCACTATTACGGAATCCGGGACGCCTCGTTGAATCTTCTTACTTCTTACTTGAGTGATAGGATTCAGAGAGTCGATGTGAACGGTACAAGATCTCCCGGGTCTGTAGTCAAGATGGGGGTCCCCCAAGGCTCAATTTTAGATCCTTTTTTATTTCTAATTTATATTAATGACTTGCCGTACCTCATAAAGGATAAGCACGATATAGTGTTGTTTGCAGACGACACTTCACTTTTATTTAAACTCAAGCGTCAGCAGCTGGTTACTGACGATGTTAATAGTGCCATCGCAACTGTAGTTAACTGGTTTAATATTAATAATCTTCTGCTTAATGAAAAAAAAACCAAATGCATAAAGTTCACGTTACCACATGTTCGACAAGTGAACACTAGTGTGTCAATAAAGGGGGAAGAGTTGAAACCCGAAGATACCACTGTGTTCTTAGGCATAACTTTGGATGCGAAGCTACAGTGGGGCCCCCATATAGATAAACTGACAAAAAAACTTAGCTCTGCAGCATACGCCGTTAGAAAAATTCGTGGTTTAACTGATTTAGAGACAGCCCGTTTAGTATACTTTAGTTACTTTCATAGTGTGATGTCATACGGCATTCTGTTGTGGGGAAATGCCGCCGATATTCAGACAGTATTTGTATTACAAAAAAGGGCTGTTCGTGCAATTTATAAATTAAGTCCTAAACACTCCCTCAGAGACAAATTTAAAAAGATTAATATAATGACTGTGCCCTCTCAGTATATTTATGAGAATCTTTTGTATGCACATAAAAATATTAATCTATTTAAAAGATACAGTGATATCCATAACGTAAATACTGGGAACAAACACAATTTTGTCATTCCTAAAACCAGGCTCAAAAAAATAGGTGGTTCATTTAGATGCCAATGTATACGTTTTTATAATAAACTCCCTAGCCATATTCAAGACCTTAGTATGAATAAGTTCAAATTATTTATAAAACGTAAGCTATGCCAGAAAGCTTTTTACACAATTAAAGACTATCTTGAAGACAAAAAGGCTTGGGATTGAGCTGCTTCAATGATGTACATGGCCTAATGTTACATACCTTTTTAATTTTTAGAAATTGTCGTTTTTCTTTTTTTTAAGCTCTGTTGTATACTTTTCTTTCATCTCGTTGGTAAATTTTGACATGAATGTTTACTTTATTAAGTATTCTATTTTGGGTATGATTTAAGCTATCGTCAATTTTATTCGTTTTGAATTTCTTTAATAATAGGGTTTGTCCTCAAAATAGTGGATCTGTCACCAAAATGTAGTTGCCAAATAATTGTAAAAAGCAATTCCATAATAAATCACATGTAATCCTCGGGATATATTATCAAGTATCAAAAAAAAATAGGTTGAGATTTATTATAAAACGGGAAGTAAACCATATTACTGGGTGGATTAAAAAAAATCCGAGATCGGGGTGCCCTAAGCTCCCTGTGCCCTATGTTCGAATATTTGGTGACAGATATACCTTTCTGAGTACGAAGTTAAAGGAATAAACCTATTATTTTGAGAACAAAGTTTTATCCAAGGAATGAACTACGATTTTATTGATAATCCATCTCTTATTTTACATACATATTGGCATTAATTTGGTAATTCATACCTGGCGACACTTTTTATATATCTGAGAACGAAAATACTTCGTGGCGATAGATCTATTTATTAGGTGATGCAACTTGATGACAAATATAAATTTTGGTGACAAGAAATATAGTCCCCTTCTATTTTATTATTTTTGACATGGAATATTTACTTTGTAAAGTAATATATTTTATTTTTATTTTTTTCAATTTATTATGTTTGACATGAATACTTACTTTGTAAAGTATTACATTTTTTTTTTATTATTATTATTTAACTCATTTTGTGAATATGGGGACCATGTGGGTTATTTTCTTCTTATTTTTCTCTTCTTTGAAATACTTCTTCTTCTTTGAAGTATTTTTAACGAGGTCTGGCAGTTTGAGTACTTAAATGCGGCCTACACAAATGTCCTTTCTTTGGCATGTTCGTCGGTTCGTTGAGCTCCTTTATGGTTCTAAGTTGAGCTACTCGACTACTGACCAAAGCTTGCACTGACTGGACGGGTCCACTCAAATCTGTGTGGTTCTTTCCTCAAAAGACCATTTCAGACACTGATCTGCATGATCCTCATATCGTATTGTGAATGTGGGGACCATGCAGATCGCTATGATAGGGGTTCATTTCATGTTAGTCAACAATGTCTGGCAGTTTGAGATTTTTTTTATGCGGCGTACCCAAATGTCCTTACTTTGGTATTGTTCGTCAAATCGTTGAGCTCCTTAAAGTTCTAAGTTTGAGCTCCATAATAACTGACAAATGCTTGCACTGTCTGGACAGGTCCACTCAAATCTGTGTGGCACTTTCCTCAAAAGGCCACCTCAGACATTAACCTACATGGTTCTCGTATGATTTGACCAGTACAATTTGTATGGACTTCAAAAGAGACTGTGACCTCTGAGTTTGTTTCGGTCTTTCTTCTCAGGGTAGTCAGCTAGGAAACACCGGCCTCATCTAGCTTAAAATGACCAAAAAATATTGACGTGTAAAAGTGTTATGTTTAACCTACTTACAAAATAAATATCATTTATCATTTATCATTTATCGACTCGAAAAGAAGGAGAATGTAGAATTTAGCCTTAGTAACCTAAATAATCTACATTTTTTATAATTTTGGTATGGTATGAATGTAGAAGATAGTTGTAGATGTTCAATTTAAAAATATAGGTATTTTTATCTGTAATTTGAATCACCCAAAATTTAGTTCTTTAATATTTCCATGTATCGGTGCTATGCATGGAAATATTAAATACTATGTCTTAGGGGCAAGGTTGCGGAATTTGTTCGAAAGGTCACCGCGGCCCTGGAACGCTATGGGCTTATGGAGGAAGACGAATGGGTTTTAGTCACCCAGAGCGGAAGACGTCATTTGATGATTTCACTTTGACACGCTAAAGTATGCAGTGCATGTTGGCCGAGCCTGTTAGCCGAGAGGGCCGTTTTCATTATAAAAAATATTTGGCCACAATCAAATTTACTCAAAATAAAGTTTATTTAATGATGCCAACGTACTACCTATATAATAAGTTGACAACATTAAAAAAAAGACTATCTATTCAAAACCTACTTAACATAAATAAATTATAAACTGAGCATTCTGTAGGAAACCTGCCGAAAGTATCAAACGTATAATAATAAAAATAAAACTTGACTTGACACCTCGTCAAGGGACACCCGGATGGAACGAAGTTCCTTTCGATTAATTAGTGAAGGAATTATAACAAAATTTTATTTTTTTTAAGTTATACGCACGGCTTACAACTAGGTATATCAAAAAGTGTCGTTACAACTTTTGGTCTTAATTTTTTCCGTCTAGCGTCCTTTGAAGCTAGCCCCCTTTAAAATTTAAAAACAAAAAAAAAATGACACCCATGATGAAAAGTTGTCAAAACTTGTGGGCGCCATCTTGGATTTCGATTTTGACCCGGTAATCGTTATTAGCGACCCCTAAAACCATGAAAATGACACCCATGATGAAAAGTTGTCAAATCTCATGGGCGCTATCTTGGATTTCGATTTTGACCCGGTAATCGTTATTGGCGACCCCGAAAACCATGAAAATGACACCCATGATGAAAAGTTGTCAAATCTCGTGGGCGCCATCTTGGATTTCGATTTTGACCCGGTAATCGTTATTGGCGACCCCGAAAACCATGAAAATGACACCTATGATGAAAAGTTGTCAAATCTCGTGGGTGCCATCTTGGATTTCGATTTTGATCCTGTAATCGTTATTAGCGACCTCGAAAACCATGAAAATGACACCCATGACGAAAGGATGGAAAATTTCATCGTCGCCATCTTGGATTTTGATTTTGACCTGATGTTCAAAAATGATTCGATAAATCCCTACTTTTAGTAAAAAACTATAGCAAAAAGTGTCGTTACAACTTTTGGTCTTAATTTTTTCCATCGTCTAGCCCCCTTTCGCAACGCGCGAAAAGGAACTTCGTTCCAATCAGTTCCAATAATCAAAAAGTACTGCAGCGGCCAGCAACAGAGGCATTGATGGACGAAAGCAGGTATAAGTACGTAACTCCATCAATACCTAGTTGTGGCCAAGGCTTGTAGTACTTTTCTCAAATAATGCGCGGAAATTAAAATTAAATACCTAGTACCTAGAAAATTAATCAATCAACGAACAACAATAATTTTTCCCGCGTTAAAATATTCATTTGTTATTTTTTCAATACACAGCTTACTATTATATTTGCAAGCCAGGTCGAAATTTTAATAAAACCTTTGATAAGTTACCTCCTTGGTTGCCATGTTTCGGAGTAAACGATAGTTCCATTTTTAAATTACACGATATGAGTTTACTATGTAATTTATTTGGCCGCTAAACCACGACAGATATGGATTTTCATACAACTATTGCCGGCCGCTGCTCGCATGTACTGGCCAGTACAGCAATTTCGATTAATCTCGAAGAAGATTGTCAAAATAATGCTCAAATTTTCAAGCATGTTTGAGAAAAATAATATGGCGAATGATTTTGAACAGTCCATTACATTTATACACTTGAATTTTATTTATTAAAATGAGTATCTAAACCTGCGGGTTACATATGAAATGATTATTGGCGCTAACATTTGACCTTTTTATCCAATTGTTTTAATTAATGCCCATACATAAGATTTTTCTAGTTCCTAGTTTTATCAATAACAACATTGTTAATTAGGATGTCGTATGACGTAACTCTTAGTACCTAAAGGTACTAGTACCGAGCCGGCGGAGGTTCGCCTGTCTAGTACCTATAAGTACTACTACCAAACTATACGGTTGAAAGAGTCTCTCGTGCGTCGAAATGGATTTGACTAGAGAAAATGTTTCGATTTTTTAGTGAGTCTAAACGTGGTCGAAGCAAGCTCACTGATGATTCGCGAGAAGGACGTCCCTCTACGATGACTACTGAAGATAACGTGAGTGCTGTGTGGCTAATGATAGAAGGGTGGCATATCAGCCAGGGTTGCGAATTTTGTTCGAAAGAGTTACCGCGGCTCAGGAAAGCAAAGAGCACTACGCACGGATGGGTTTTAGTCAGTAAGAGTCTGGCACTCCCTTCCGCTCCACCCAGAGCGGCAGGAGTCATTTGATGATTCCCATCCACGAAAAAAGGGTGGCATATCAACAGATTCGTGCAGCTTTAGGCATTGGTACGAGTCAAGTACAGTCAGCGACAATATTTACTGAACATCTATAAGTTCCAAAATTCGTCAACACCTTTAAACAACAAAAAAAGTCACTGAATTGCTTTGGCCACAAAATGCAGTGAACTGGGGGCCAATTCTACTATTTTTTAGGCAACGTTCGCATTCGCATGACAGCTGCAATCTGTCAAAAAAGCCATAATTTCCGTACATTTTTGACAGATCGCAACTGACATGACAAAAATTAGTAGAATTGGCCCTCAGATCAGGGTTACAAGTTCCGGTGTCCGGACATGTAAGCAAAAGACTGAACATGGCGATACAAAATTCGGTAATTGTCATTTTACCTTTTATATAGGAAATAAGCTTCTTTAATCGAAATAGTTCGTATATACTTAATTATGTTCGGTACTCTTTTTTATTAGCAAACTAGCTGTCTCCCGTGGCTTCGCTCCCGTCAACTGGCTACCTATACCCTCCACCTACTTCCAGCTACCCTACACCTACTCTACACCTACCCTACACCTACCATACACCTACCCTACACCTACCCTACACCTACCCTACACCTACCCTACACCTACCCTTAGGGTATTGACTCCTTCCGCTCTGGGTGGAGCAGGAGCGAGTGTCAGACTTACTAGCTAAAACCCATCCGTGCTCGTCCTAGTGCCCTTTGCGTTCCAGGGCCGCGGTAACTCTTTCGAACAAATTTCACAGCATCTTTTAACACCCTGGCTATTATATTTTGATATAAGTAGATGAATGCTAAAAATATGCAAAATACAACAATAGAATAAATAGATAAAGATGAATAAAAAAACCTTATTAGTCTGTCAGATAGATTTCCAAAAACTATTGGACACGTATTTTTACGTAAACAAAAAATGAAAACGATATAGTGCTTTGAAAATTCGTGTGACGTCACATGTAAGTACACTTTTTACCTATACATGACGTCACAAGCCCCCACTCCTGATCTTTGATACGTTTTATCTTCGTCTTTTTTATTGATTTGATAAAGCAAAAAATACGTGTCCATTTTTTTTCGAAAATCTAACTGACGGACTAAATAGAATCATATATTTTTAACCAGGAATCCGGATATTACATAGTACTATGTAATATCCTAATTCTTCGAAAGCACGGATAAAACGACGTTTTCTAAAAATTTAACCTGACTAGATCGATTTATCGCACCCGAAACCCCCTGCATACTTACTAAATTTCATGAAAATCGTTGGAGCCGTTTCTGAGATTCAGACTATATAATACATAGGTACATATATACAAGAATTGCTCGTTTAAAGGTATTAGATTTGAAAATATTAGGTATAGTACCTAGTAATCAAAAAAGGAATTACTTATATTGTTTATACTTACTCAGGATTGGACAGATCTAGATGTTTTGGATGAAAGCAACGATTTAGAAACAGTCGATGTGTTGCCAACCTTTTCCCACCTATTGCGATGAACAAATACTAGGACTATACGCCAGCCTACATCCTAGCATTCCATTAAACCCCTAGTAAGCAACAGAGCTCCATCTTCAGCTGCTCTAATCATCAATCTTTCAGCATCACCGTGTTCCTGCGATAGTCTCTTGTGACTTGGGGTCGGCGCAAATCGAATTCTTCTTCCATTCAAGCGATTGTAGTGTTACGGTTAACGCTAGTATTCACTCTCTTTTATTAGGTACCTAATCGTGTCATTCCTCATACAAACCATACATTTTTCTTTGGTCTTCCTCTCCCTCTTCATACATTAACATTTAAGTATATTGATCATCATTTAACTGTGCCGAGACAAATGAAAATCTTCAGCATAAGATCTGATAAAATCTTTATTGCAAGTTTTATTGGTCAATATTTTGAGGAAGGTCATTGTTTGTGAGTAATAATGACCTGCCTAGCCTACTTAAATTCCCTGTATTATAAACGAAAAACAAATTCAAACCATACAAATGTAAGTACAATTCGAGCGTGTTTCAATTAAGACCTTGCAATGCATTTTATAATATTCAGAGTTCAGATCATTTAACCGTACTTCATCAGCCTCTGATCGAACTGGTTTATCGATTGATTGCTCTATTACATGTGTCTCCGTCAATAACGTGGTCATCTTCTTATATAACGTCTCTTGTACTTTGGATGGCGTAAAGTTCAATATCATGAACTGAAGGACGTTTTATTTGTATTTGTTACTGGCTTATTCCCGTGGCTTCGCTCGTCTGCACTTTTCAACAGGAACCGTGCATTTTCCAGGACGAAGCAGCTTATGACTGTCAACAAGAGTGTAGGATTTATCTGTGAAATAAATTTAATAAATGATTCTGTTATTTCATAGATAAAAACATAATATATTACGTTTGTAAGAGGTATCTAACCTCTTACAAACGTAATATATTATGTTTAAGGCGATGTATGTCAATCATTTCTGATAGTTCGAAAGGCGTGTCTTAGCATCGTGTTACCCGAGCACACCACACAATCTCGGCGTGCTGTCACGCCCAATGTTAAAATTCAAATATAGCGACACCCTGTCAACTAATCCAACCCGCCAATTGATTCAGTATTGCCCGCAATTTATATTAACATTTACATTGGTACTCAGCCATCTCCACACGCTTGGCAAACAGACGAAAAGAAAGGTCGGCAATTTTTTCCTATCGAGAAATCGATTTTTTTTTCGCATTGTGTTTTCCTAGAATTTAGCTACTTAGATCATAAAGTCAAAAAATATAAAGCAAAATATCAAATCCCTATGGCAGGTACTTTACAAGAAAAAATAATTCTCAAAACGGCCTGTTTACCCGACTGCCAAGGAAGGGTTATGTTTTTCGCGCGTATCTTGTATTTAGGGAAATTTTTATATTGCCTCGAATCTTCCAAATGGCTGGATGGATTTGGACAATTAAGGTGTCGTTAGATTCGTCTCAAAAACCCAAGTGTCCCATTTTTATGTTTATTATAATTCTTATTTACAATATAATACTAATGTAACTATAATATTTACACTTAAAATAAAATAAAAAATGAAAACTCCTAATTAAAATATGGCGTCAAAAAATTTATCCGCATCGCTGTCGACTGGAAGTGAGCCCAAAAGACTGGCGGGTCTTGGGTCACGCGAAGTGTCAACTAAGCGTTTACAAAGTTCTTTAAATAACGCATGAGCATTCGGACCCCACGGTCCAAGAGTTTCAACCCCAAACGGCTTGAAAATATAATTTCCAACTAGGTTATTGCATTTCCGCCGTTTGTGGTTCTCAGCAGCCGCAGCGGCAGCACCAGCATAGCACGACGAGCTAGGAAGATGGGACGGCGCAAGAGTATCGACACAAGTAGCGTCCCACACTAAAGACCTACCCATCTTCCACGGAAATAAAGACATACCGTCTGGTCACTTGCCATCGTCGCGTGCCAGACCACTGTGTTCCAGTACGGCTGGAACACCGACGGCAACAAGAGCGCGTCGGATAATGTCGTTGATGTTTGCGTGCCGCGCTATGCGACCAGCACTTCGCCTGCATGACAGGCCGTGGTACCCGAGACTGTTGACAGCTTTGCCGCAGTGGCAGCGATGAGGAAAACAGCAGGATGCGCCTAAGCGAAGGGAAGCAGCGAGGCGGAAAGTAGTATCGTCTAACAAGGTGCCTATGTTCGTTGACGGTGGTGTGTGAAGCCAGAGGCCCGACTCCTACTCACCCACAGCCAGCATGCGCGCACGCTCCGCAGAAGTAGCAGAAGTGGCAATTGGGTTATTCTGAACTTCTCTGCAGAGCGGTTCATCCCACCGTCTCTGGTATGATGGGTGGTCGGGTGGATTTTCATTCGGGCAAGCGAGTCTCCAGGCATTCACAGCCTCGGTGAAGCATGGCACATCAAAATCAATCAGTGTGGAAGCTAGGATATTCCTGATTAATTTATCAGTGCCATGAACCGAGTATATGAAAGCCGGTAAACTAATACTAGTAGTTTTGCGAACGCCAAGCCCTCCCATACGGATGGGAAAGGTAGCTTGAGCCCAAGCTCGGTTGTCCATGGCCACATTTAAAATTGAAGAAAGCGTATGTTTGATAATTTGGTCCATTTTTTCCAAAAGATGAGGGTGCTTCCATAGATGGGAAGCACGAAGGAAATATGTTAATTTAGGGCCGAAACAGCAGTAACGAATTATGGTTATGGCCAAATGCATGTTATTTTGGAACAATCTTTCCGAAACGTCATTGAAATTTTGAACTTTTTCATCGACAAAATTGGGAAAGAAATTTTCAAAGATTGGCGACCCAAGAAGGCGAGGAGAGCTTTTGTCCAAAATTTTGATTTCAGGAGCTATTGCGTTAAATTTTGAAAGTGTGAGTTGTCGGTCAGTACCTACTGTCAGATAAAAATAATTTGCATTTGGATAAGTTCAGATCAAGGCCAAGGATTTAAAAAAAATTAAAAATCATTTAATACCGAATTTGCATCGTTTTCAAGGGTTTTAGAATTTAGTTGTCGAATAATTGGGTGAACAGCTACACAAAAGATCACTGGCCCGAGAGGATCACCTTGTTGACAACCAATAGCACATTCCAAAAGATTGCCAAAGAAAACTGAAAATTTGAGATATTTACAGAAATGCGTTTTTGATGTCAACTTTCAGGATGATCTCTCCTTCGCCAGAATTTAAGTAGGTTGACAGTGCGTGTACGGCAGCCTCACAGCTCCTTTTGGAACCGTAACCCAACTGCAGGGGCTGAAATTTTGGCGAAACGACCTCACCATAAAATTTACAACAAATCTTGGCTGCCATACGACGGTAAGTAGTTCCCACGGTAATGGGACGAATCCCGCCATCCCTCTTGCCCAGGGCACATAAGTTGACCGCGTACAAGACGTCGATGACGGTCTCGTTTACCTTGCCGGAGAGCATGAGGTTCATCAGAGCCGTGAGCTCCTTCAAAAGCATTTCACCAGCTTCCCCGGCGCTTGAACAGATTAGGTCCTTTAGGTGTTGGGGACTTAGGGCGTCGAGGCCGCCAGCAGAGCCACTCTGGAAGGAGCAAACGGCTGTGAACACATCTTGGCCTGTTATGGTGAGAGAGTGAATATCCGGATCAGGGGGGTCGGGAAAAAAAAGACCATCCGCTGGGGCAGGATGTTTGCTCTCCAGAGCTGCGAGAGTATCTGGAGACCACGGAGCCACCACATCACTACTAAGCAAAATCCTGGCTGCTCCGCTAATGTTACCCTCCCCTAATTTAGATTCGACCAGATGGGAAATACCTCTTCAGGAGGTAAACCTCTGTGTCGATAATTTAGATTCCAAATTAAGAGCCGAAACGTCACAGTTTTCTTTAATTTGTGCAGTTAATGTCTTTTTGGTTGCCAAATTCTTATTTACGTGCAAAATTCTGTAGGGGAAGGTGAGATGTTTCCAGGCACTTTGCGGGTTCTCCCGGGCGGCACGACGAACGCACCCTGCTAGCTTCTGCGCGATTAGAGGTCTAGCGCCGTGGGGAACTCATTTTAGAACAGGAACAGAGTTTTTGAATTTGGCAAGAGTTTTCCTAAACGGGTCTGAGGATGTAGCTGGTGTGGTAGGCACTGATGATGGGATGTCAGGGTCTGAAGTGAGTGCATTTTGGGATTTGTGCACCTTCCCAATATGCACATTCAACCCCGCTTACCTTTAAAAAATCGTGCCTGGGTGCACAGAGGACACCTCTCCAGGATATCTAGTGATGTTGAAAGTTGACTGGCACTAACTTGCAATACATCACTGCTACCACTAAGCATTTAAAGTACAAGCACACGTAAAAAACACTTTTATATTACTGTTAAATTAATCAACAAAAAAATCAATGAAAAAAATACGAGTAAAAAGTCAACTGATGACAACATGTGTCAAACTTTAAAATGCGCAGTCGCGCTGAGGGCCTGGGGCGGCGTGACATGGCAGTGGCAGCGCCCTGGACAAAAAGTGCCGGGCGACACGCGGACCCGGCGTCTCGCTCCCAGCGCTGCGCGGGGTCTCTTCCAGATGATGTCGTTGCCTAAATGGAACGGATTTTTCTCCGTTTTCTGGTACGTCTTCTGGCACTAGGCTAACGGCTTCACGGTGCGCAGTCGGACGATCTTGGACTAATTTATTGGAAGTATTATTAAAAAAATAATAATACTTGTTTCCCTGTTTATTGAATCTTTTAGGGGTAGGCACTGTTTGTTTGTAAATACTGTATTTTGGAGCGGATCATTCAACACAATTTTATTTACACATGTAGGTACTTATGGTACATTTCTGCCAACGGTAGACGATGATCATTAAACACAAATGAATTTGAAAATTACACAAATAGATTTTAAAACTAGTATAATGTATTTTTTTCAAATATTTGAAAAAGGAGCCAATTTTGACACCATTTGACACCACGTCCTTTTTTCATTTTTTATTGCATGTTCTTGCAATGTATAAAAATGTATAAAAGAACTTATCTCAAATTTAAGCTTTATCGGATGCTTGCAAATGGATTACTTATTTGTAACCGAACACACATACGAAAGAAGCAAGTTAATAAAAGCTTGTAAAAATGAAATATTTTTTTGGTTAGTCATCACTGTGTATAAAGACCACATTTGCATTCAGCACTAGAACATAAACACAGAGAAAATATCGACGTAAGTGGTTATATATTATCTAAGTGTCCTTAGATATATAATGTTTTTAAAAATCAAATTGGTGGATTTTTGACGCTAAATTGTATGTTGTTAATATTTTTTTTAACAAAACCTATCAAGTAGGGTATCAAAATATATATCAGTCATAACTCATACGTTTATTAGGAATAGTAAATTGGCATTAATAGTTTTGGTTGCACAGTTTTCATTCATAAAAGTGTGCCAGTGCACTAAAAAGTCTATAAAATAAAGTAAATAATTTTACAAATCTAAATACTCGACATCAAAAACATCAACTTATAAGCAATGAACTGAAAGACCGAAACAAGATTGAGAATACAAAACAAAATTAAAATGAACTAATATAAAGTAAACTCTACGATATCAGGTTTTTCTACCACATGGCTACTTTGTGGACACGGTGTTGAGAAATCTCTCTACATTGGGGTTTAACGATTGCACACCGGTGACCAGGAGACAACAGCGCTGTTTAATTCCCTCGTGAAGTCGACTGACGTAGCCCAGCTACGGTACCCAACAGTGAAACTCATTTTTCTGGGGGACTTCACACGCCCACCATAATTAATGGTTGTTCACGTAGGTACCAGAAAACTGACCATGCCGAGTTAGAGGCGCGCAAGTTTGCTTTAAGCTAGATCTAACCCAGCTGGTGAATGTGACGACGTAGGTCCTGGTACCGGATGTTGACTTCCATAGACCCAATTGCCTGAACCTTCTGTTGACAAATGCTCCGGATAGTCATTTAGTTTCGGTCTTAGCCCCGGTGGGAACGTCTGACCACAGCCTGGTGAAATCCGTATGGAACTGCGCTCCTCCAGATGAGAGCCCTTTATTTTTCTTTTTTTTATGATTTGGAAATCATCAAATGACTCCTTCCGCTCTGGGCGGAACGGAAGGGAGTGTCAGACTCTTACTAAATAAAACCCATCCGTGCTCCTCCTAGTGCCCTTTGCTTTCCAGGGCCGCGGTAACTCTTTCGAACAAAATCCGCAACCCTGGCAGAGATGAGAGCCCTAGAGGCACGAGACGAGTAAGGCGAAACGAGTCAGCAGATTGGGATGAGATGCGACATTTTTTTTTGTTTACTCTTATCTCTCTCTTTCACTTATCCATGACAGCAAGTGTGCTTCTCCTCGGGTGACCCCTCGTTCTGTGCTGACGGGGTGCGTCTCATGTTACATAAAGTTATTTGGTATATTTTCGTTTCAATAACGTTCACTTGATACCAACTGTTCATATAATTTGTTTACATATAACATTTATTTAGTCTAGAACTTATTGCGTATGACTTTATTGGATATAACATTAATTTAATCGAAAATCATTAGGTCTTTCGTTTAAATTCAATATTGATACCATAACATTTACGCATTTATAAAATAGCATTTTTAACCCTTAAACTAAAATGAAAATATTGTCATAAAAAGTCAATAATTATGTTGTTTTACAAAAGTCAGTGACAGAAACGAATCGCTACAAAACCGACTCCATGTAGGGTTGTCTGCCCTACCCCTTTTGTGTAATTTAAGCCCACGTAGGCGCGGAGGGGCGATGTGGAAGCTCGCATGGGACCGCCGGAGCTTGGAACCATAACAGAAACTATGCCTGCTGCATGTTGCATACTTGTTTGCATGCTGCATGCCTGCTTGCATGCTGCATGCTTGCTTGCATGCATGGTGTATTCTTCTCGTTTGTTCAGTTCACAAATTTAGTAGAACTTATTATTTATTTGTCTGTTTTTATTAAAGCTGTATTCATTCAAAAACAATTTTACTGCAACTCTTTGAACGTTTGTACATGTCACATGTAAAAATCCATTTTTAAATAAATAAATAATTATTTAACTGAGCAAGATTATGCACACAAACATTATTGTTAGTTGTCAAACTAACAATAATGTTTGTTATGCTACTAAAGACAGACGTACTTTGGAAGAATGAATGCCACCGATGCTGCAATTAATGTAGCCACCTACTAGGCCCTAACAATTTACAGAGTAAACCATCGACTCGAAAAGAAGAAGTAAGCTACCTACAGGCTACAACTTATCAATAAATATAATTAGACTAAGTTATAATGTGTATTATTTAAGCAATTTTACTTTGTGTTTTTAACTAGGTGTTTTTATCATATTAGACTAAATAGGTTTTGTCTTTTGAGTGGTACCTATATCTAACGATTTTATATTCATTATTATATGTTACCTACGCTTTTGAAAATTGGTATTAATATTAAAATTATATCAATTGTTTATTATATTAACTGATCATTATATCAAATAAAATTATATATTCTTTGATTTTTTTTGATTTTTTTTATTTCTTGAAAAAAAATGGTGGCAAAATCCTGAAAGATTGCAAATGTACAACCTGTGCCCAAAAAGGGCGATCGAGCAGACCCTTCTCATTACCATCCGATCGCCATGACCTCTATTCTGTGCAAGGTTATGGAAAGCGTAGTGAACAGTAAGTTGCTGCTCTACCTTGAAGACTCCGAGGCGATCTTCTTGTGTATGTCACGCAGTGCTGGGGCGAAGCCATAGAGAAACACGGCGACGCTCTTGCTGTATCGTTTGAAATCTCTGAGGCATTTGACAGGGTCTGGCACGCAAGTCTACTCAGCAGGCTTGCTGCTTATGGCATTCCAGCTGATTTTTGTAGCTGGATATCAGACTTCATTAGTAAACGGTTTTCTTCCAGTGGGTGATGACATTCTGGTCTCTTTCAATGACATCAAAACACAGGCGTGTCTTTTAACTGCAAAAAAGGGGTCGTTTCGACCAAACTCGTTTTCGGAGTTTATCTGTTCCTGTAAATGATCGGCTCCTAGGCATGGAGTTGAAATCCAGTCTCTACTTCGGCGCCACCATTAAGTACAAAACCCAAACTGCGGCCAAAAAGGCCGTATTTTGGGTTGAACTGGGCATCATAAATAGAGTGAAGCGATCATAGATATAATAAAAAAGGAGATATGTTTGCCCCTACCACACGGTAATCCCTACACATGCAGTTCAGTAAAAGCATTAGATACGCAGTCGCGCACACACCCGCATTTCATAAAACAGAACGTACTACACTCAATTATTTGTATGGCCTGGTCTGGCAGTTTGTGTATGTGACTTTGTATGTTAGTAAACGCACCCACGATACAGGAGAAATTCCTAGTGTGGGGCAACGTTTTTTTTTTTTTTATAATAAAAAAAATATAAACCTTATCTCTTCTTACACAGCGTAGATATATTTACTAAATCGGAAAGTTTTCGAATGTCGATTGAAGAATAAAGAGATATGGCACTATTTTATTCTTCAATCGACATTTTTTTCGATAAAGGATTTGTTGCACATCACTAACTCATAGCATGAAGCAGCGGCCGTACTACGCGATGCATCCGCATTGTAAAGTATCATTGTGTGATTTTTACATTGCTTGTTACAGTCACCTAGCGACAAACTTAGGTCGTGGTTAAAGAGCAATGTTTTTATTGCAAAAATGGTACAGTCGCTATGATGTTTGAAAACAATAATAACATAGTAAGAGCAAGAAATATTTTTTCATGATTTTAAAGACAAATATAGTAAAATACTTCTACTTACATAATGGTAGGTAATTCCATGATCTACAAAGTTTTGTTTTAGGGTTTAGTTTTTACAAGAAACCACTGAACAACACGGCATTCTTATAATTTGTGACGATCGCGGTCGAAAGCGCACTAGTTCGCGACATGGACAATTGTCCATGTCGCGAAAGCCGCCCCCTTTAGTCTCCTGTTTTTTATATATCTATGGAAGCGGTACTTCACGTCTGGACAGTTTTTTTTAACCCTTTACAAAGCACAAGTCCGATCCTGCATGGAGTGTACCTTTGGGGTGGCTCAACTAAATACGAACTTGCCGCGCTTGACTCGGTGGAACGCAGAGCTAAGAGGCTCATTGGCGACTAAAAACTGGTGGATGCCAAGCTTAACAGCTTGGCTCATCGCCGCAACGTTGCCCTGCTTGTCGGTCTTCTGTAGATTGCACTTAGGTGAGTGTGCCCATAAACTTCACGACCTGATCCCACCGGCCCCCTTCTACCATCGGACATCTAGACGCACTGCAAGTCACCCTCTCTGCCTTGTTCCTATTGCACCAAATCGCGTTAAGCATTTGCGAACGTCTTTTATACGGCACACAGCAAATGAGTGGAACTCTCTGCCTTCGTCTGTGTTTCCGTACACATGCAACCCTAATCTCTTTAAAGTTAGAGTGAACAGGCTTCTACTGGGTACACTCGCTCCATCGTCGACTTTGTCTCTATCATCTCTGACCTAGACTAGAGTCAAGAGCAAACGCATCTCAAATAAACAAAATAATAAAAACTTGAGAGGTGTCAAGGGACACCCGGATGGAACGAAGTTCCTTTCCAATAAAATTTATACACTACACATTCTTGTTAATAAAAAGCAACTCGTCTAAAAGTTTCAGTAGCAGTCACTGAAGTGCACCTCAGGTCAAGAGGCAAGATTCATTAGGATTAAAATTCACTATCGGCGACCTCGAAAACCATTAAAATGACATCCATGACGAAAAGTTATCAAAACTCGTGGGCGCCATCTTGGATTTCGATTTTGACCCGGTAATCGTTATTAGCGACCCCGAAAACCATGTAAATGACACCCATGATGAAAAGTTGTGAGAACTTGTGGGCGCCATCTTGGATTTCGATTTTGACCCGGTAATCGTTATTAGCGACCCTGAAAACTATGAAAATGACACCCATGATGAAAAGTTGTCAAATCTCATGGGCGGCATTTTGGATTTCGATTTTGACCCGGTAATCGTTATTAGCGACCCCGAAAACCATGAAAATGACACCCATGATGAAAAGTTGTCAAACCTCGTGGACGCCATCTTGGATTTCGATTTTGACCCGGTAATCGTTATTAGCGACCCCGAAAACCATGTAAATGACACCCATGATGAAAAGTTGTTGTTGTTGTTGCTGTTGCTGTTGTTGTGTGTTGTGTTGTGTTGTTGTTGTTTTTGTTGTTGTTGTTTTATTATTAACAAATATCTTGCTTTCTATAAGATAGAGAGAGACAGACAGAGAAACATGCGACGCCGCACAGCTTACTATAGCAAAAAGTGTCGTGACAACTTTTCGTAAGAATTTTTTCCGTCTAGCCCCCTTTCACAACGCGCGATAAGGAACTTCGTTCCAAAAGAAGTAGTTTACTTTGTTTTTAGATGATTTTTTAATTTTGTTTTCTATTCTCAGTCTAGTTTGTCTTTTTAGTGCATTGCTTAAAAGTTGACTTTTTGTAGTCAGGTTTTTGGTTCTTTTTAGGGTTCCGTAGCCAAAAGGCAAAAAACGGAACTCTGATAGATTCGTCATGTCTGTCTGTCTGTCTGTCCGTCCGTATGTCACAGCCACTTTTTTCCGAAACTGTAAGAACTAGGGGGAACGGTATAGTTATTGGCCCCTACATAGATATTAGCCATTTCAACATCGGTATTGAAAAACTAGCAACCCACATTTTCAAATGGTAAATTTTAAAATGCATTACTGCAACACAATTGTTGACTGTCAAAATGATTCGGCAAAACACCGCTAGGCGGAACTGAATAGTTTGCGCGAGAGACACTTCCAAAGTGGTAAAATGTGCCCCCCCCCCTGTAACTTCTAAAATAAGAGATTGATAAAACTAAAAAAATATATGATGTACATTACTATGTAAACTTCTACCGAAAATTGGTTTGAACGAGATCTAGTAAGTAGTTTTTTTTTTAATACGTCATAAATCGTAAACCGCAATTTATCTTTCATTCAATCAAATCAAATATAATTTTCACAGATGATGTATTTCTGTTGCTGTTATAACAAAAAATACGGAACCCTCCGTGCGCGAGTCCGACTCGCACTTGGCCGGTTTTTTAAACTCTTATCGGGAGTTATTCATCAAAGTTAATATAATGGTGAATATTGCCGATTTCGAATGGTCTCCATAAAAGTGAGTGAAAAATCATTATTATTGCCGAAATGATAGTAGATATGAGACAGATACCTATAGGTATTTTTTACCGAGATTTTAAAAATCGGTACAGCCAGTTTACAGTTAGTATCCCAACCTGCCAGGGTTGCGGATTTTGTTCGAAAGATTCACCGCGGCCCTGGAACCCAAAAGGCCACTAGGAGGAGCACGGATGGGTTTTAGTCAGTTAGAGTCTGACACTCCCTCCCGCTCCGCCCAGAGCGGAAGGAGTCATTTGATGATTTCCCATCCATAAAAAATATAAAAATCCCACCAAATTATATGGTCTAAAAACGGGACCCTATTACTATATAAGACTCCGCTGTCCGTCTGTCTGTTTGTCTGTCACCAGGCTGTATCTCATGAACCGTGTTAGCTAGATAGTTAAAATTTTCACTGATGATGTATTTCTTTTGCCGTTACAACAACAAATACTAAAAATAGAATAATATTTAAGTGGGGCTCCCATACAACAAACGTGATTTTTTTTGCCGTTTTTTTTTTGTAGATAATTGTACGGAAACCTTCGTGCGCGAGTCCGACTCGCACTTGGCCGGTTTTTTAATTCACACTAGCTGTTTATAGACTCACAAAACCGCAGTTTTTTTTAAATATTTAGTTCTAAAACTAATTGGTTTTTAAAATTCATAACCGCCCTAGGGAGCTGCGGTTTTCCACACGCTACTCGGATCAAACAAACACTACAATGAAAAACATCATTCAATACGCGTGAATATTTGTCAAATATTCTGCTTCAGCACTTATGGCTTCATAACGTTATTTCGGCCTCAACCGCAACCACAAATTCACCCACTTGTATCAAAATGTACTATATATTTAAATTCAGGGTCGAAAACGAACTCATAAAACAGTATTTTACTGTTGCACTCGCACTATTGTTCACATCATGTCATCTTTGTCCCCCTACCCTGTATTATCCCTCGCCAAGCGACTCTGACATGCTCCCGTGCTCTATATATTGGCAAATCGGTCAAGGTTACTCGGCTCAATTACGATACATTCGTGTTGTTTGCTTTTATCATAGTTTTTAAAAGGCTTTTTGGTCGACCATTCTATTGATTGATGGTTTGGGGTAAATTAGTCAGATACTGCGGCCGTGGGATACAATGTATGAAGCATTACTTCATCGAAAACAATATAATTTGAAGGAATGGGATGTAGCCTTTGTTTGTTTCTATATTGCCTACTAACGTCACTTTTATTTTGTTCTATATCTCTTATGAAAGAAATATGGATGATCTCAAGTCTGAATTAGTCTGAAATGAATTGACCCCAAGCCCTAATCATTCTGTTGTATGTAAATAATTAAGAAAATATAGCCATATATCAGCTTAAAAGGCGTCCACTGCTGGACACAGGCCTCCCCCAAGTGTCGCCACAACAACCGGTCCTGTGCGTCTCGCATCCATCGGTTACCCGCGACCCTCACCAGGTCATCGGTCCACCTTGTTCCAGGCCTTCCAACGCTGCGTCTTCCGGTACGCGGTCGTCACTCCAAAACTTTTCGGCCCCATCGACCATCTGTTCTGCGAGCAATGTGCCCTGCCCACTGCCACTTCAATTTGGCGATCCTTCGGGCTATGTCGGTAACCTTGGTTCTCTTGCGGATATCATCATTAGCCATATATTTAGTAGCTACTGAAACCAAAGTAATAAAATTGACCGTAACATTCGGGTTTCTTCCGAATGACTTCATCTCCTTGATTGTTCATTTTCATCGCACTGATTATAACGATCTGGCTACGCGGTTCACTGTGGAATTCTTTCATGTGCATCGAAATCTTAATGAGTGTTCGAGTGGACTATCAGTTTATCTGATATGAGTCACCACGTGTTCAACCATTTTGCGAAGTGACGCAATAAGATCTATTAAAATAATGATAGCAAGCCTTGTACAGGAAAAACACAGTAGCACTAACGATCCTTTCGAAGGCAGGTATAGAAAACGTTTCATAATTATGAAGACGTTTGTAAGTTGTATGAGGTATTTGTATAACGTTAGAGATAATGCACCCACAATGTTCTGTTATATCTTAGAAATTAGATCAATTATCGTCAAAGTGCCAAATTCAAAGCAAATATCATAAATTATAATTTGTTGTTAACATTCGAATTCACAAGCAGAACTAAGGTGGAAATGGCGTAATGGGTGATAAGACCCTGACACTAAGGCAGCAGGTGATACCCTGTTCCCAAACCTCATATCAGATTTCCAAATCAACTCCTCAATGTCTGTCCAGCATTATTGATGTATTTATAGCCTTCATCTTCAATCAAAGAATCTATTATTAAGAAGTCGATAACCTTGTCGAGAACACAGAAACTTTTTATCAAGACTTATCATCATGTACACATGAGCAATCATCGCTATAAAAGTTATTTTAGTACGCACAACAAGACATTAACGTACGAATTCAAAATTAACTGCTGTCATCCATAAAGATGTGATGGATCGTGGATGGTATCGTCATCCACCTGATAATGACTAGAATAAGGTGTGTTGTCTGTCTATAAACCATGAAATTGACTGATTCATTAACACTGCAAGAAGTGTTAAACGATCGCCTTCTCATTGTTTCGCACTATTCTATAAATTGTGTGACGTAGGTATCAATTCGCAACTTTATTTTTCTGTACCAGCTATTGATCTCAACTCATTAACGAAACCAGAATCATCTTGATTCTATTGCGCAGTGAAACTATACTTCAGAAGCAATTGAAATAATATCTTGGCATCATGATTATTACAATGAAAACATAAATGAGACCATTATTGCACCACTATTTTCTATTATTATTGTTGAGGCGAAGTGATTGATTTGCATTTTTCAGTCACTTGAGCCTTTATTGACACGTACATGTAAATAGTGTATTTCTGTCGTAATGTATTTTTTGATGATTATGTATCTTCCTGGCCTTTCCTACATTGGGTTCGGCTTCCTGGCTTCGGGTAAGACTATCTGATGCAGCTGAGTACCACTATTTTAAATGGAGCGACTGCGTATTTGACATCCACATTTCCACACCCCAGTAACTGGTAATACCGGTATTCCGCTACCGGTCAATAAACAAACCATTAGTATTACAAAAACCTGTGTTTGAAATAACTTATTATTCAAAAATCATACTGAAACTATAAATTGAACGCCTATTGAAACTTCAACGTTATCACAACTGAATCCAGCGCCGTTATTATTCGTTCCTCTCAGCGAAACCCTCATAAATGCATACCTACATAATATATGAAGTTATAATTAACGGTTGCTAAAGCCTCGTGGTTCGACTATACACTTTTATTGACATTCGTCGCTTTGTAGGAAGGATTCCGTGGCGCCTGTCAAGGGGAATTTTCCATTGCTTTAAGTACCAACAACTTTTTTTATTCTAATGTATGCTCGTCGTAAATCCTTATAGGATTGGTCGTTTTGCATGTGGTTAAACTGCGATATTATCGTCCAGCCTTCACTCCATAAAGTTCCTATGTTCAGGATTTTATTGCCTATTATTTATTTACAGTACTGTACGTTTTAGATTTTGGTATTCAGTCATTTCAACGGTTAGATCACCTGAGCGTGATACGTCTTTTTGATTTTGCAAATGGTTTTCCTTGTGACTAGTTGTTGCAGGTTTATTCACTTCCTCGTCTTTTATTACTTACTCGCTTCTGCCAGCGACTTTGCTCTCGTGAAAGTCGAAAACTGAACAAAGCAACTTGCTCCGGGAAAGATTTCTGAATCCATCAGTCAGGAGTTCAGGACAAAGTGCAGCAATCTCTAAATATAAAATGCTTTGTCCTGAACCCCTGACATCACATTTTTCTCGGTGCAAAAAAAAAGGGAAAAAAAAGGAAAAGGTACCCCAATACACTGGTATTGGGGCACCTTTTCATTTTTTTTACCTGTTTTGGGAATAGACACTTTACCTTTGAAGACGTCTATTCAGATAAATCTTCAATAATACATACAAAGCTTTCGTAGTAGCGTAAAGGGTGCTTATTATGTGTTTTTTTTTGTGTCCAACCTTGAAATAGTTTATGAGACCCATAAACTTCGTGAATATCCTGGACTAGAAAGATTTTTGGTATTATACCTAATGGCCTTTTTCGTGGCCATATTTGTACATTTTCTGAAACGACATTTTTCAATCTCGGGCTTGCAATGCAATTTTGAATTTCCTAGATATCCTCATGATACAATCTGTCGGATGCCTTTGATGTTGTACAATATTTCGTGATTTGAAAATGAGGAATAATGAAATAGGATAATGAACAAGAGGTTGCATTAATTTATCAAATTGCGAAATGTATGCATATTGCATAATTTTGAGGGTTACAAGATATCATCTAGGTTAAAATAATGTATTTAATAAAATTCTGATCTTAGCATAAAATGCAATTTCATTTTCCTATTAAAATCAATAATTGAAAACAAAGTGAACAAAGAACAATATAGGTACTTATAACTACAATCAACGTAGTTTCTTTCGTTAAATAGGAACAAATTGAAACGGTCAGCATACAAAATAGGTGCAATATTAATATTATTTTTATGTTTTTATTTTGTTTAATGTTTCTGATGGCGTTCTTATTAAAAAGATTACCAACGTACACATTTTGGGTCCTTTCCAGCAGTAAATATGTAGGGACAGGGTCACAAGTAATTGAGTGCGTTCCTATGGAATGATGATATTATGCAGCGCAAATTTTGACTATGGAAACTTGGGTCCCAAATTGGGTTGTTATCGAGTGTCCAGTGTCAAAATCCGTTGCGTGGTGTACAAAAAGTAAGTGGAGAGAAGTGGAGACAAAGACAGACAGAGACTTTTTTTGAAGTGGTGAAATTGGTGATCTTTTTTTTTTTTTTAGTGATGACGATGATAATATGTATGTTTGATGACAAAAATTGCCGAGGTTAGAATGTTAAAATTGATTGTTGTTTGAATTTATAATAGAATTCCCAATATTTCATATTATATTTTCGTCACACGGTTACCTACCCTATTCCATGAACGGCCTAAGCCTCTGCTAACTCGTTTATTAAATGTTCTATTAGACACATTGGCTGGATGTCATTTAGACCGTTGATTAAACGGCGCCTTTCAATGAAAAGGCTAGGCAAAAAATTAATCGGCTGATTAAACCGTTATTGAAACAGATATTATTACTTTCCCTGAGTTTTATTTTTCAAACCACAAATGTTAGCACCTGTTTTGCAAAAACCACAACCTGCGGGCTGCTTTGAAGGCCGACAACAGCTGTTATTTCTAGAGAGTCCAAATTGGATAAATTGCTGTCAACACGCGATTGAAGTTTTGTATTTTTTTGGGAAGATTATTATGCAAACATAGGTGCTTAGGCAGCATTGCGAACGTCCAAATTACTGAGTGGCTATTGAAGCAATGTCAGTGAACATATACCTAGTTATGAGTTGATGTTGTCCATGGAAGAAGTCCGTTTTTTAGGTTTCCGTACCCAAAGGGTAAAAACGGGACCCTATTACTAAGACTCCGCTGTCCGTCTGTATGTCTGTCTGTCACCAGGCTGTATCTCATGAAACGTGATAGCTAGACAGTTAAAATTTTCACAGATGATGTATTTCTTTTGCCGCTATAACAACAAATACTAAAAACAGAATAAAATAAATATTTAAGTCCCATTATATATTTCCCATACAACAAACGTGATTTTTTGCCGTTTTTTATAATGGTACGGAACCCTTCGTGCGCGAGTCCGACTCGCACTTGGCCGGTTTTTTTTTTGGTTGCCCGTATCCCCGTTGAGAACCGATCTCTCGAATATCATTTCACCCCTTACCCCAAGAGCTGGCAACCGTTGGCGAGCCACAAGACAATTCTACCTCGTGCCTGCTGCAACGAACGAGTGTCGGTCGGACAGAATAGGATCGGTCATATCAGCGAAATCACATAATGCCTTTTGTAAACTTGATTTAAGTAGATACGCCCTTTAGACTATTATGTTGTTGCAACCACTTGTAGTTTCTGAATTGTAGCTAGATATCTCCTAAGATTTTTAACCGCAGTAGTATATCGGTCGACCTTAAAACTTTAACCATGTTATTTTTTACGGATTTTGTATATTTATTATAATTTCGGTGTATTTTATGGCGATCAAAATTAAACGTAGGTATTCATGTGGCGTTAACCAGTGTTTTGCCTTTTTTTACCGCTAAAATATGTATGATGTAAACCAGAAATTGTGATAACTACATAGTCGTAGCTCTACTATGGTCCCTTTCTGTCCATTGTTTCCAACCATCTTCCAGGACCTGAATGTGGCTAACAAAAGAGCGGTCCAAGCGGTCATATAGGTACAGGACGGACAAAATTTGAAAAGTTGAGTCAATCGACATGGACCATAAATCTTTACGTTTAATTTTTTTTTTTCGTAATTAGAAAATATAAAGGATCACGATAGACACGGATTCAGGACGGCTCTAGTTCTGTTTTTGAAATTAAGAATCTCAATAAATGTCAATGTCCGCTATTGCAAATTTATTTGGCGGACAGGAGTTAACCATCAATTCGAGAAGTGTTGTATGTTCATACTCTTCATGTACAAAAAGTTATGGTCTTGCGTCCTTACTCTATAGTTGTCAGTCAATGAATAAAATTCAATACTGTTCCTGCATTATTCTTTTCATAACATAGGTATATATTCTTCGAACACTGGGTACCATGAGACTGATAAAACGACTAAGAATGTGCGCTCTCGTAAAGACCAGAAGGCGTTGTCAAAAATATGCCTTACGGTAGACGGAGGTGCGATTTCGCATGTGAGAAATGCGAAAAACGCTAAGGAGGCTTGGAGTGCTTTACAAAAAGCATACGAAGATAAAGGTATGGGTCGAAGGCTCTCTCTAGAGCGTAGATTATACAAATATACCTTGATCGATATCATCGCCATTATGAGTACTGCGCAAGATCTTGAAGATATTGGTAAGAAGATCGACGATGGATGGCTGCGATTATTCTCGGAGGATGTACATCACGATACGAACCGCTGATCTTTAGAGAATTCGAATGTTGAAGTAACCAGTGAGTTGGTTAAGGCAATGCTATTAAACGAGCTTTCTAACGACCCTCACCAAGACGAGGTAGCTGCGCTACGTTCAACAGGTTCTACAAGCAAAAAGAAGAAGCTTATAATCTGCTTTAAGTGTAGTAAATCAGGACACAAAAGCCCCGAATGTCTCAATAAGAAGGATGAGAAGGCTATGAGTGTGTCGGGAAAGGTTTTTAAAGATACAGATTGCCATCATAATGGGAAGGTGGAAAAGCTGTCGTGAAGGAAATGGCTCTCTCTGCGCCAGCTGCAAATGAAGGGAAATGAATTATTGATTCCAGTACAACTATTCACATGACTTCTCATCGCGAGTGGTTCAGCAGTTATCGGTCAGTTCAAGGTGAAACGATTATTGGGCTAATGGACAAAAAGTGGTGACTGTTGGTATTGGTTATGTATCCATTGATACGGATACTTTGGCGAACAGAATAGAGAATGCAGTTCATGTTCCCGATTTGAACTGTAATTTACTTTCAGTGAGTAAAGTAGTAGAGATGGGTTTCTCTGTAGTCTTCAATAAGGAAGGCTGCACTATTTATAACTCAAAGTGTGATGTAGTAAACAGTAAAAATGTTTTAGCGTATGGTTCTGTATGTGATGGGTTATATACTCTGGATTGTTCAACTAATATGTTCAATAATGTTTCAGCTAAACTTGTGCACTCTGATTGCTCCAACTTCCAGCTTTGGCATAAGAGGTTAGGACATCTGTGTCGGATTGGCATGGATCTTCTTAGAAAAGGTCAGGCTATTGGCGTGGAGTACACGGAGGTTGACAAAGAACCATGCATATCCTACGTAGAGGATAAGTAAGCAGTCTAGAAACCTCTTCAAAAGTTTAAAATACAGGAAGGCTACATCACCGCTTCAATTGGTTCATACCGATGTTTGTGGACCTTTTTCTACTAATTCCTTTACAGATAATAGATATTTTATTGTTTTTTATATAATGATACACGTTTTATTTTTGTGTATTTTATGTCTACTAAAACTGAAGTTAAAACTTAGTTTTGTTCTATTTATTCTCTTGTCCACCGTATTTACATACTCTGTTAGACGATGGTGGATGCGATGATCCAAATAGTTATCGGACTGAGATTAATAGCGCTGAAAAAGATAACTGGTTTTTAGCAATGAAAGATGAGTACAATACCTTAGTCAGAAAGGGCACATGGGTTTTGGTAGACTAACCAAAAGCTAAAACGTGTATTCATAGCAAGTGGGTCTTCAAGTTGAACCGCGATGCGAAAGGTGGCGTTGTTAGGTATAAAGCGCGCCTAGTAGCAAAAGGTTTTCGACAAAGAGAAGGTGTTGACCAAATCAAATCAAATCAAATCAAATACGTTTATTTGATATTTGATATATTGACCATCAACCTACCACGAAACCTTTTCTCCGGTTGTACGCAACTCATCGTTGTGAACCCTATTAGCATTTGCAGTGCAGGAAGATTATAAGGTCCGGCGAATGGATGTTGACACAGCTTTTCTGAACGGTGACTTAGAAGAATAGATCTTCATGACACAGCCAGAAGGTTTTGTAAGAAAAGGGGAAGAGTCGAAAGTGTGTTCATTGAAACGGTCACTTTATTGGTTAACGCAGGCACTAAGAGCCTGAAATACAAAGTTAAAACCGACTTTGTCTGTTATTGGTTTTATGCCAACATCTGACAATACAAACTTAGACTCCTTGGTTCTGGCTGTATGTCGACGATCTTACGTTTGACAATTTCAAAGGTCAATTTGTAAAATACTCGGACAAATTTATTTACGAGAATAAATATTCACCATGATAAGGAATGATGCTATCTCAGAGTACATACATTGAAAAGATGCAGAAGAAATTTAACATGCAAGATTGTAAGGGTGCTTCTACCCCACTGATCAAGAAACAACTTGAGCCTGGTATAGGTGAGTGTGAGCATCCTTACAGAGATAATTGGCTGTCTAATGTTTTTGGCTGTAAATACAAGACCAGATATAGCCTACACCGTGAGTTACTTGAGTCAATTTAACTCTAAATTTGATCAATCACATTGGAATATTGCCAAACGATGTCTACGTTATCTGAAAGCTAGTGAGTGGTATTACATACAGGAAAGAAAAACGTAATACTACAACTTTGATGGGCTTTTCAGATGCAGACTGGACAAATTATCCAACTGATAGACGATCCTACACTGGGTTCTATTATGAACTTGCACGCGGCCCTATTTTGTGGGAAGATAAAAAACAGCCCACAGTGGCTTTGTCGTCCGATGAAGCTGAATGATGGCATTGGTTACTGCAGTAAAGGATGCTACTTAAAAATACTGATATCCGATATAACAGGGGGTCGATTCTGCTATTGCAATCGTGTCTCAATGGCCGGTCAATGATCGATTTTTGACGTATAACGTCAAACTTTTGACACATTTCCCATACAAAAACTGTCAAAGTTGTCAAATATTCGATCACTGACCGGTCATTGAGACACGATTGCAATAGCAGAATCGAGCCCCAGGTAAGTCATTTAACATAGTTTTGTATACGGATAGTCAGAGTGCACAAAAATTAGCCATGAATCCTGTTCACCACAATAGGACAAAACATGTAGATGTAAAGTTCCATTTTTCCAGAGAAAAAGTGAACGATAAAACCGTTGAACTTAGGTATATGCCCACCGACAGGTTACCTGCAGATGTTTTGACGAAACCTTTGGGTCCTACAAAGCATCGCAGTTGTTTGCAAATGATTGGTATATCTTAATGTTTTTATTTACTGGTTTTTTATGTTATGAGTGCAATGGAATTCACTTTGGAGTATGAATATACGACATACCCCCTTAGGGTATGTCGTATATTCATACTCTTTATGTACAAAAAGTTATGGTCTTGCGACTTTACTTGTCAGTCAATAAATAAAATTCAATACTGCTTCTGCATTATTTCTAATAACATTTATATTCTTCCAACAAGAAGAAAAAGAATTACTTTGTGAGGATATTCAATCCAACCTTGTCTCTAATCGCTAAAAGCTTGACAATCTACGTTTCCACCATCACCAACATGTTGTTTAACAATGATTACGTTATTGTGGAAAGCAAGAGTTTACATTAACTTAAACAACACCTAAATAAGTGCATTAGTAAAGAGAGTTGACTATTGTTTATTGTCAAATGTGTATAATAAACACTTCGACACAATCAGTTTTCAGAGTATTATTTTGTTTGTTTACATATTGGTATGATTGTTAGTGGGCCAGGCAGGCTGCAGTGTCAGCCTCATCGTTTCATAATACGGTTGCATCTGTATCAGAACTGGCGTGTGTAACATGATGAGTGGTTGTGTATCCGGAGCCCTACATCTTCTTTTTGTGATATTGAGACCTAGATTCTAAATTAGAAAAAGCATAATCATATGGTGAATAGTAAACAAGTGTTTTGCCCGAAGTTAACCACCGTGCAGGCCGAAATGGACTAGATATTGTGAAGCACGATACTGTTAACACCCAGAAATGAAGTAATTATGGAGAAACAGACTGTCTGTTGAAGAAGTTCCGGTTTTGTTGCTATTTTTAGCTTCATAATTTGGCATCGCAATGAGACATTTAGTATGTACAATTTGCCACTGATCAATTTGTTGCGATTCGCGATTCGTTCTGTTCGCTCTATGTCACAGATATCTACAAAATGAATAGTCTTGAATAGCTACAAAATATCAATTGACCTTACTACGAGTACGTTACACTTTAGGCTGAGATTGCTTTGGTGTGGAATTAGTTCATTTTAGATTACTGCATAAAGGTAGCTAGGCGATGCGATGATACGGCACCCAAATACAGATGTGGGGATTTTCTCACGGGTGTGGCAAGTGCCTAATTAATAAAATAAAACAAACATAATATATTTCATGGAGAATTGGTATTTCTGTATTTTAAAAAACGAAGTAAGCAGTCCATCAGTAGGTACAAAAAAATCTCTTCTATCTATCCGTTGTAGAATAATTTGCTCTACGGGAAATCCTATGCAGTGCGTTACACATTATCTGGTCATTTACTACAAATATGTATAAGATATATATGGCAAACAAGAGGAAAAGGATTATAAGATTTATAAAACCCTTGACGCTGCAATCAGTACAATACTTGAGGCAGTAATCAGTGCAACAGTGGTCGGCGCAATCGGACTATTTATTGGTAGTCTGCTACTGGGCTTCTGCACAAAAGGTTCTATCTTAGACTTTGTTATGAGTCGGAAAACGAAGCTGTCAGTATATGCCATCAGTAATGGGGAGCTGCACAATTCCAGCCAAGTCAAGTAAGTGCTTTGTATCGGCTAGCTGAATAGCTCGCGCTAGGATAATGCGATCGTGAGTCACGTGTTTTGAAGGCTAGGCGTGCTTTACTTGCGGTTCTCAGGCTAGGGGCGCGCTCTGCCGTCACACTGATTTGACGCAACAGAGAAAAACTATGAGCAGACTAGATACGAGTGTAACAAACAGCGCTTGAAGCAGCGTGAGCCGCGGTTTTCAGTCCGCTGTATTGCGCGAGACACGCTTACGTCACCCGCCCGGTGCCTCCCGCTCCGCTTCAGCGCCAGGCGGGCGATGCGATGCGACCCCTCGCGACTCAGCACCGCTGCTCGGCGACCGCTCAGTGCGACTCGATTCACTCCTTTTGGCGCGCTCGCTCGCGTCTCACACGTTCATTGTCGACTTGACCGCAATAGTGGCACGACGTATGGTACACTATTACCGACGCGTCTCACTCAAATTAAAGTTAACTTTTTTGCCACGATTTACTAAGTGGCCAAATAGTGTACTCATCAAAATTAATTTTATAGAAAACAAATATCGAAATTTTACCAAAAACGGCGATCCATAGAAGTTTTCGCTCGGCGAAAACTTATATCGCAATTTTACTAATCAGCGACTTGAACGCAACTCGTTTTCAGTATACGATTTCTTTAAAATTGTTGTTTTAAAGTAACAAGTATAGTTTATTCAGTATTTGTGAGGATATTTTCGATAAATAGAGGCGTGGAAGGAAAAAGAACCGAAAATGTCGAAAAAACATCTTCACAACCAAGCGGCTATACCGTTAGCTCCGGCGGTGTTTAAGGTAAGTTTCTTTTTACATGTTATTTTAATTTATTTTGAATGCGAATTTTTTGTTTACTTTTTTTTCTAGGATACTGTTCCGATCTATGTTTGGATTACTTTCTCTAAATTGCTTTGCGACCATACCGAATCGTCAACTTGTATGATTAATTATAATTGGGCTTGTTAAGAAACCTTTCGATAAAATCGCTGTCAAACTAACTGCTCATAAAGTCAGTGGCGGCGAGTAAAACTTGGAAACCGATAAACCGGGCACATAAATAAATATAAAATATGTCAGTTGACGTGTATTCTGAAGTACGGAACCGTTCCGCCGCTTGTGAAGTAACGCGAAATTTCATACGTTGTGAAATGATTCCAACGTCGTCGGACGGAATGCAGCAGAATAATATGATTGCCTCGGTCAGACTCAGACCGAATCCTATGATCTTGTTTCTGAGAACTGCGTTTTGAAGCTGTGCGATCAATCTATACATTAAGTACCGATCTCACCCGCAATTTAGTTGATTATTTAGAACTATTTATTGTAAAAGAAAAATATAAAATTTTAAGAAAATATAAGTACCTACTTAGTTAAATATAAAGTTTAATTTTTTTTATATTCAACGAGTAAAATCAGTACTTAATTGTAAAAAAAAAGATAGGTACATGCAAAAAAATATTTCAGCTAATTACTATGAACAAACTCAGTTCAAATTCTTCATAAAAACCTTGAAATGGGGTAGTTATGAGAAATTGGCAGATTTGCATGTATTTATCCGGAATGGATGCTGAGCTCAAGATTATAGGTCAAGTGGCTCCTTCAATGCTTTCAGGAATCGATAAGCGTTACCATAGTCCATAATTATTTTCATGTTGGCTACAGTTCACGGTCCTAACGTCTGATGTAACTTTAATATTTTTTACGCACGTCATCATATACCTCTTCGCAAAGTTACCTCACGTAGTTTCTGTACTTAATGCCAGTTTCATACCGCTCATGTGTTCTGAAACATCCCCATGTTGGCAATATCATAATATTGTTTACCGTTGACAGACTATGATTATGATGTGAAAGTAAATAAAATATAAAGGAGACAAAAACGCTTCGGCAGTAAAAACTAAAACTGCGCCTGAGGCCTTGAATTGTTTTTCTATCTGAGAACTTTCACAAAAATAAAGAGTAAACAAATATATTAACCGTAGACAGTAAACAGATTTTTTTAAATGAACGCCGATACATTCTAATGATAGGAGCATCTTTTGGAAATGAAGTAATGAGTTTGTAGAACTATGCCAAAGCTGTGTGTACCACCCACACAAAACTTTAGACGAAAAGATAACAAAGACACTAGATTTATCAACAATAATTGATAAACCCCAAAAGCAATCAGTCGAAATGGAAGCCACCCTTTTGGCTTATTTACTCATGCGGATTCAATATGATGATATACTAAAAACAATAAAAGCCAATGAGGAACTCATACACCCTCAGTGATGATAGGTTTCAACACTACATACATTGACTATTGACCAAAAAATAACAAATTGAAAATGTCTAATTCCGTGCTACATGCTTGATTGGTAAAATCGTGATAAAGCACCTAACTTTACAACGACATCATACACATGCTTATACAACACGTGAGAAAGAAAACGTGACAGATGAATCTAAATGTTCGCTTGAGGAAGCAAAAAATGGTCTAGAAGATGAATTTGAAGAAGCAGAAATATAACATGGTTCAATTGAGGAATTTTTCAAGACATTAACACTAAGACAGATAATAAAAAATCCTTTTTAGTAAGTCTAAAATTGCTAAGTCAAGCTGAGTCAGACTTATTCCTCAGGCACGTTTGATTGAGTCACTTCAAATGTATCAAGTACGTCACAGCTCATGGCGACATCACGCCAGCGTTAATTTTTTGTATGCAAAATAAAAGAATATATTACTGAACAGTTTGTTGCTGTAGACTGAATTCATTTGTACCATTTATTACCTCTTAAAAGGCGTTTTTACCTGCGTATTATGGTTGTCCCCTGTTGGTTTTGCCATAACGTGCTAAACAATATCGAACATCGTCATGCTCTGTTCTATCATCGTCTATATTCCAAATACATAGCTATAATAGCTTTCAGTAAACCAATAATATGAGTAGGTCTGATAGGGGTATAGTTGTTGTTAAATTCTGACCGCACATTTCATTTGACTATTTTCCTGAAACCGTCATCAATAATAGTAAATATAGATATGCAATGGAAGAACTGATTGGTTTTCGACATATTATTACGTATAATATTATGTATTATATGTAGAAATAATTCAGTTTCATGGCTTTCTATTGTGTTAGTATTACTACACATACATTTATAAAGTAGCCATGATTTTCACAGTGACGTGAAAAGAAACGTAACGTGAACCGTGGTTCTTGTTATGATGGATGGCATATTTGCAAGATGTGTAGTAACTACCGGTTTACTGAATTATTTTAGCCACTTCATGATGCGACTCAGAACGAAGCCAAAACTATCATATATTTCCTGGTGCTGAAAATAATTAAACCATTATGTGCGTAGTATCTACATCTGACTAATAACATCACCGCCAAAAGTTTAGGTGTAAACAAACCATGGAGGGAGGATACAGACAGAACCCCAAATTTTAAAAGGGGGAATATTAATGAATGCACATGCTTAAATCATTTGCGGAGCGATTATAGCATATACTAAAGCAATAGGGTCTGTCAATCATTCCGAGGAAGCAGTTAACACTGATTAAAAAGTGGGGGCTTTCATACCAACACGAATGACTAATCATTTGTTAAGTAATGGTGGAAAATATTTTGTAAAAGTTGGTGTTGAAAAACCCAAGTCTATTTGTGTGAAGAGCGTTGATTGATCACCTACTAAATGTGATACTGGTTCACGTGTAGATAATAATCCACCTCTACTAATTTTATCCCATTTATCAGGCGATGGCTTAAAAAATCTGCTTTTAACCAAAAGGCTACTTACTACTCTAGTAATTTGTACACGTACGATTGAAGTTTGATTGCCTTTACGTAAATGTTTATTTTAGATTTCATTCGGTATTTTTTTTTTGTTGGGGGGAAATGAAATGCTGTATCTTTCTCCGTCTTTTGAAATGGGTTTGATTGTTCGTAGTTCTGCAGCCAGAACTTAGCGTCGTACAGCTCTTATCCCAACACCATACGTCTATAATACTTGTGTCTGTGTATTTAGGTAGCCCATTCATTGCTTTGCCTCCTGTGGCACTGATAGCTTTGAGAGACATCTCAGAACACATTGAACACATTTGGGACATTACCTCATCCCTCTTACATTGAAGGCAACCTGTTTTTTAATTTACCAATAACTTTTGCTCACTCTTTTTCGCACTTAATGCTATTTATGGCAATTCTTTTTTGTGGTTCTTGTTCTCAATACAGTTCGATTTATGCTTTTCTTCAAATAGAAGAAGTCAATGCTGATTTTTTATGCGTAGCTTAAGTATCTGTAGTCAATATTTTGCATTGTTTGCTGAACTTGTTCTAAGAAAAACAATTTTTTAAAGGCTTCTTTGGACGTTTACTTTGGCCGAGGTTCCTAACGGGAATGTAATTAGATTCTAGAATTTGTTTTACAATTACTGTCACATTAGCCATTCTCCATCAGAGGCGCGGTAGTAAGGGGAAATCGCACATACTTATCACTTGACAGACGTATTGTAATGTTATTACAATTCTCGTGTCTTTATTCATCAACAGTATCAGGTGTTCATTGGGTATTGTCTACACGATCCAGTGCAAGCGGACACTCGCCAATCTGCGCAAGCGCTTGTCCACCGCACTCGGCCCGAGTCGTGCGACACTACAATGCTTCAGAGGAAAACCTATAGTACATGTAGCATGAATAACTGACACGTTAATAATCGCTTCGAATAACGCATTTTTCCTCAATAATCGATTTCCTTGAGTGTGGTACAGTGTTCAAACATTATAACTCATTTAATATTACGCTGTAGCCATACTAACGGTATTACGGCAGTATAGTAATTTATTAAATGTTTACATTACATCTACCTACTTCCACATACATTTTTTAGGCATCCATAAACGCTAACACGTTAAGATTAATCTAGAAATAGAAGCGCTTGCGGTGCCCGTCTCCATTTCCGTCCAATGGAAAATAACCAAAAACGGGATGCCTTTAGACAAGGACGGATATATTCAAGTTTATCTAACGAGTGCGGTGCAAAGAGAATTGGAGCATAGTGCTTTCTGTTAGAGTGCAATTTAGTTAGGTACACAAAGGAGGCATACCCTAAGTCTATAGCGAATAACGCCGGCAAGGCTGGCCTCTGTATTACTGAAGCGTGGAGCCGAAAGTTGCGCGTGCGACGGTGCGACCGTGCGCCTACACGGCGCGGCCTCCATATTGGTGCCATGAGTGTAGAGGAGCGGTCGCGACCGCGGAACGCTTCGGCTCATGTTATGAGCATAAGGAACTCACGTCCAATTTTAAAACACTTTTGTTTTGTATCATCGTCATCCTTAGATGCCACCTTTAAATTCTGTAAATCATTCTAAATAAAACAGCAATCATTTCGCGATAGAGTCTCGTAAAAGTAATCGTGAACGCAGTCAGAGAAAACCATAAGTCAGCTTCGATTATCTGGACGTTAAACGCGTGTAGTGGGCGAGGAGAGGCGGCGATCGTGCGTCTCTCTCTTGCCTTTTCGCTTGGTTCAGTGTGTATGTGTACACGCTATAACAACGGCGCTTGGGCAAGGCAATGGAAATTTCTAGAGACGTTCACGTCGCTGCTCGCCCCGCCGCGCCGTCGCCGACACCTGCCCCACCCCGCGCCAGTCGCTCGCATACCCAAATACCGTTCTCGCACCGCTCTCCCCTGCGATGGAATCAAAGGATTTCATATTTCTATACAACAAACCGCTCCAGCTTGTTGTCCGCGCCATTCAAAAAGACATAAAGAATCATTGATAAATTGTTGAAAACCTGTTTCTTTGACTGTTATAAAATTCTGAATGGGGATAGGAAAACTACTGAAGAGTGTATTGTAGTGAAGTAAAAGATTTGAAGGAGCAAAAAATGAAGGTCATTCATAGGTAAGAAGCGGCGTCTAAACAGAAAGATTAAAGCGTGTCAGTGGTAGCGTTGCGCTTGCGCCTGTGCGCCTCCGCCCGCACTTTGCGCTGCGGTATAAAACCTCGCGACGCGCTCGACGAATCGGATGCTTTTGTGTTCTATGTTAGGTAGGTATCTACCTGTTTGTTATATATTGTTACATTACAATACGACTCCAACAATCAGTCCGGTTTTAGTTTCAAGTCAACCGTTTGACTTTCAGTTGCATTATGAATTCTTGATTAGTTATTTGGCAGTCTGTTCATTTTTTGTACGGTTGAGAATAGGTACTTACCTTAATAAAAAAAACTTTTTCACATAAGATGTCGGTTTTTTTGTGATTTTTATTTATTTTTCCCTTTTTACGATGACGCAATTTCGTATTTTTGGATTTTTTTTCCACATATTTTTTCCAGCTATTTGGATTTAAAAACTACTAAACCGATTTTGATAAAATTTCAATGGGTGGTCCCACTGAAATTTTATCAAAATCGGTTCGGATCGAGAAGTATACCTATTCATTCACTTAAAACAAGATTTTTTCAAATCGTTTCATAAATGACGGAGATATATGAGGTAACAAACACAAAAAAAACAACCGAATTGAGAACCTCCTCCTTTTTTTGAAGCTGGTTAAAAATGTATAGAAAGCCTACCAATTGTTGTTTGATAAAAAAGCTAATCATCTACAAAACATAAAAAACACTTGTTAAAAAAATATCAGCAACAACCAAATTTTGACTTGCACAAAATAAAGACTGAGCGAAACTGCAAAAGGTTGATTCAGAGACAGATAATTCTAAATGCCTTAGGCATTGATGTACAAGCTAAACTGCACTCTGAAGTAGAGGCGTACGGCACAAATTCGCGTTTACCTTCAAAGGTCAATTCAGGTTTTCATTTTAATGTAGTGGCTTGTTCCACGGGTGATGTGCTCGCACAGTGGGTTGCAGACTCGACTTGCAGTGACCTTATTGTCTTTGAAAAAATACTGCGAGATTTATCTACAAATAAAAGTTACGACTTGCGTTCAACATCACCAGCAGCATTGAAGTTTAATAAGATTTTTATCATTACGTCTGAAATGATATTTGATTGATAAGATGAAGAAAAAAACATGTTGATTTCTTTTTACAGTCGTTACAATTCAAATAATCTGGCATCGTGTTGTTCTGATGACAACTTGCGGCAATACTGCGGCCAGAAAAAAAATATTTTCCAAACACAACATGACGATCAACGTGGCCCAAGTGTCAGAGACATTTGCAATACCGTTATCGAAGTTTCTAGAGTCTTGTTAAAGTGCCAAACGAATGATTTAAAGTTGCACATCATAAATTCTAGACGTGGGTCTGTGTGGGTGGCTGGCTTTATAGTTGCGGATTACCTACGCGGCTTTCACAAACCATTGTTTTGACTGCACTTAAAATACTAATGAGGTCGCACGTTAGTCGGCAAGCACTCGAGGTTGCTACTCTGCCTGGTGACACATCTATAGATCAATATATTATTATGCTATCTATACTCCATACTAATATTATACTAATAATAAAGCTGAAGAGTTTGTTTGTTTGAACGCGCTAATATCTGGAACTACTAGTCGGAAAGGGAAAAAATTGTATATGATAGCCACATTCATGAGGAAGGCTATAGGCTATACGGAAACGGGAAATTCCTACGGGAACGGAAAAAACAGGATATGCGCGTACGACGTCGCGGGTGAAGTGCTAGTAGAAAGGTAAAATAACAGATAATAATGTGTCTGTAGAAAAATAACTAAAAATGCGCTTAAAATTCTAACGCACTCAGTGGTCTTTCTTCCATGATTTGACTCAAATCATGTCCATTCTAGTTTTTTCTAGCCAATAGTCATGAAAACTTGCCAAGTGCTATGGTTCAGTTATGAAAATAGACCTGTCAACGTAAAACAATATTAGATAAAAGCTATACTTATGACGTTTATTTTCTAAACAGCAAAAAAGTAAAGGCTGAAACCGGATTGTGACACGCGCCGCCGCCGGCGCGGGCGCTTAGCACGGGTATGACCGAGTCTGAGAGTCTGCAGACTTAGATAAACACATGTCATGCTAAAAGCTAATGCTTATACAATTATGGACGAAGCTAAAAGCTTACTGAGAAATTAAACAAGATGCCTACCTACCTAGACCTTTTTTGACTATGCTTATGTACATGAACTGAAAAATTGATCTAAGGCCATTGGCATACATAGTTAGCCAGTAATGTTTCCCTGGACACAGATCATGTCTCTTGTGATATGGAGTGGGCCATATAATTCACCATTCAGGCCCAGTATAGTTTGGTAGTTGTCATATATCTTAGAATTTTTGTTTGTAGGACACACTGCTTTTCTCAAGATGTGTTTCTTCACAATTTGAGTTTAGTTCAGGCAGTTCGTCTTATTTTCGTTAACTCCCGAGAACTGTCACTTTTACATACATTAATATTTCCATTTAGACATTTTTTAGCATCTGGGGCCTAACCATCAACTCTTAAAGCAGTATTACTTCAATATTACTTGCAGTGGGAAAGAAACGAAGCTATAAAAGACGTATAGCTCCGTCTCTTTCCCACTGGAAGTAATATTAAAGTAATACTGCTTTAAGAGTTGGTGGTTTAGGCCCTGTAGTCTTTTATGTAGGTATAGCTAGGTCCTCATCCAACGTCATGGCCAGGCGAGACCAAAAGCGACAAAAAATAATAATTAATTATTATTTCTTCCATCGTCCTGAAGTTCATACACATAATATTGTGGAGGACATTAGCATTTTAATCACGAAGGTTATACTTAATGCATTTTATTAGCAGAAAGCGGCAATTAATAAATTAATTAGAAATACTCACGTTGGTCGTAAAATATACACAGATTGTGTACCTATTTCCTATTAGCAATTCTATGAGTAATGGAAATAAACAAGAATGATTTTCTAATTTCTTCTTAACTGAATAGGAAAGTTTCAACTAAACACGTTAAGTAAAATATTAAAATGGCATACCTACCCAGCAGGAATCAAATGGTCAATTGTTCAAATTTAATATAGGTACTATAGTCAGCCCACATATTTTTCCCACTGCTGGGACACAGGTCTCGTCTCTGTGAGAGGTAGTGGACCATATCCAACACGCATGCAAGTGCGGGTCGTTGGAGGTCGTTTTAGAATGTTTAGTCCTTGGACATGCAGGTTGTCTCATGATGCTTTCTTTCACTGTTTTTAGAGCAGTGGTGGTGATATAAATAAGCATTTAATAATATTTAATAAGTAACCTACCTAAGTCTTAGGCGCATTAACTTCATAAACACTGGCCTCAATAATTCATCCCAATAAACAACCATTTCTCTAAATCCATTAACGATTAAAGTGCACAGATTCATCTGAGCATCGTGCATTTTCTCTCAGTGTGTTCTTAGTGCCGTGAAATTGTAATCTCAGTCACACGCGTTAGCGCACGCTTGTGTTTCACAACGATAATAACGGTCCATAATGAAAAAGAAATTCTTTCTTATTCGAACCTCGTTATGCAATCCTAGTGCTTTATGTAATAGCCCACGGCTGGTAGTCTGGCCTATGATTCCTTACCTGACCAACGTATATCCACAGGTATATCGTCCGACTGATTGATAGAGGTCTCCCCTATAGCCTTCCACTGTCGCTTTGTGTTGCTTTCTTCGACCAATCCGTCGTGAACGCCTCTAAGGCGTCACGCCAGCTTTTCCTAGGTCTTCCTCGGCGACTATGCCCGTCCTCTGGCTCCCGCTGCGTAATGACTCTAACCCATGTTTCATAATTATTCTTAACTTTACATAGAATTAGCCTAGGACATTCCTACTGAATGGGATTCAGACCTCTTCTCCAGTGTGATCCACTAAGTGGTTCTAGTTGGGGATGGCTCATCACCATGATCTCAGCTGCAAGCCTAAGGCTTCTCCCAAGTGACGGCACATAGACCGGTCCTGGGCTTCTGGCATAGAAATGGTTTCAGGACGTGTTAAACATTAGGACTAATTTGTGTCTTCTTCACAAATTAGTCCCAACGCAATGTATTCCTTCACTGTTTTCAGAGCAATGGTGATAAGATAAAATGCCATACGTAAGTGTATGTTTGCCTGAGTTCGAACCCTATAATTTACAAGACGCGGCCGTAACTACCGTCCCATTTTTCGCCTCTTGTTGTTAACAACGACATGAATCTGGTAATTCCGGCAAAATTAGGGGAATTACTTGCATGTTTCATGGTTTCAGCCAATCCCTGTAGTTTTCCTTGACCTAAAAAGCTAATGGCTGTGTATGTATGTCCGATCTGCCTCATCTGCCCTAGTTACATTGAAGGACCAATGCTTTCTAAGTATTTGTTTTGAATTAGCTTTAGGCGTGTTCAGACCGGGCAAATCTGCATTTACATAAAACAAACATTATTTTATTCATGTTGAATCGTTTTCCGAGGCTCGTTAGGCTTTATTGATTCGGTGATTTTCTAGTGGTTGCTTCTACTTTGGCTCTTAAGAGTTTGGGAATAGTGTGGAGGGATTGTCCAAAAAAAAAAACAAACATGTACTCACCACTTTCACATTTAATCATTCGGATAGTAGGACAGGGATAGTTGATGCTGATACAAAGTATAAGGATTATTGTTTATAATCATGTAAGAACCTACGTAATATAACATTTTATTTGCCTATTTCATGCGTTACTACCTTTTACGCGTTTCGTGAGGATACTGGGAATTTATATCTTACTCCGTCGTAGAGCAGAAAATGCGTGAAATAACCTGGATTTTTTTCATATTTCGTTGAAGGAATTTAACATCGTTAATATTAAAAGGAGAACATAGAAAATTATGTTTAACAGGAACCTTTGTATAGCCCTATACAAAGGTAAAAATAACGGCTATGCTTTGAAGACTAAGTAGTAGGTAGTAGTTTTTTGTAGTAGTTTTCAAAACTACTACAGTCTGTGATGTGTATACTGATCGAATGATGTACCATACCAAGTGATTAGGGCAACTTTTTGATCCATTGATTGAGCCAAGACAAGCTAAATATTGATCGAGAAACGTATTTTAACGAAATTAATCCAGAATTATTACTCATTGGTTGAGTTAACTACGGATCAAAAAACTAGAAATTCAACTGTCACTTTTCATAACTCGAAGACATGTGACATCCACGAATCCGTGCTGGGCCCACGTGGTAGATTATGGCTCACTATTTTTCATAAAGAGGAGTCAGGAATGCCGGCAGTGGGTACGTTATCGGCTGTTTACATTGTGTGACTTCCCATTTGCGGCATAAGCAGAATTCCAGGACTGTTATATAGTTTATAGTTAGATTAAAAAAAACTTTTTCACAAAAAAAAAGAAACCGACTTCCAAAAAAACTACAAAGTTCAAAATAACTTTAATTTCGGAAGTCGGTGTTTTCGGTTGCTTCTTCGTTATTTGACACCGACTTCCGAAATTAAAGTTATTTTGAACTTTGTAGTTTTTTTGGAAGTCGGTTTCTTTTTTTTTGTGAAAAAGTTTTTTATTTTTCACTTTTTAGTGGTACCCCACACCTAACAACACCACTGGAAAGTCACAGGAAAGCAAAAATATGCAATTTCGTATACATGGATGATTTTTCCACATATTTTTTCCAGCTATTTGGATTTAATAACCAAACTACTGATCCGATTTTGATAAAATTTCAATGGGACCATTTGGGAAGTATACCCTTTCCAACAAAAAAATAATTTTTCAATTCGGTTGGCAAGCGACAGAGTTATGCCCGAACAAACATAAAAAAAAAAAAAAAAAAAAAAAAAAATACAAACATCCGAATTGAGAACCTCCTCCTTTTTTAGAAGTCGGTTAAAAATAAATTGGTCTTTGCATACGACTAGCAAGCTGCATGGTTTAGAAGATAATTATAAGCGGAGAAACCGATAAAGGTAGTAAGCGACTTTTTTTTTACAATTTAGGGATACAGAAGACTAGATAAACTAACAGTTTTTTATTCAATATACCTAGGTACATTGTACAAAACAATGTACTCTTTCGTCACCAGCACTCAGATAAGTAGAGCTGACTCCAACAGCGTTAATTACGGTTAATTTCTATCACATAGTTGTAATTCATATAAAAATCCGTTCGGTTTACGACGCCATCGATTGCCATGAGCACGCACCATAGCTGATAAGATAAGGCTGTCCTTGGCACCGCGGCTTGTTTTAACGCTTGCATTCTCCCCCATTTGTTTTAAAAGAAAAATGAAGGTTAGGTTCACAGTCATCCGAATACCTTTTAGCAAAACTACATGAAATTACAGACGGTTTCCGAATGATTATTTTTTGTTGTTTTTGATAGTTCGTCTTTAACCACTAAGTATCTTAATTAAAAGCGTGAATTCCTCACGGTAATTTATAAATAGCCGCAAATCCTTATTTTTTATATCGTTTATTTAACAAAAACAAATAATTAGGAACAACAAATAATTAAATAAAAAAATCTAGCAAAAAGTTGAATTTTCCAAAGGCGTTTTCGTCTGAGAGTAGTTCAACATTTGTAACTAGATGGCGTTGAAGTGGATCCTGAATCGCGCTATGGTTTCGTTACCGGATCGAGCATACCCCGCGAGTGTTGTGAAGACTATTTATTCAGTTAAACTGAACTCGTCGTAAGCCTACCAAAATTTTTGACAAAGCTCGTCCTGCCTTTGTAGGCGAGCTTTTATAAGACATAATAATGGTGATAAAGTCAAAGTTTATAAATTGCAATTTATAACTTTGTCATGATTTGCAATTTATAACATTTTATTAATTCATCATATCCATATGTATAAGTTCAGTCACTCAATATCATTTAAGATTGTGATTCCCGAGTTTCAACTTAATCGAACTTCCCCTAATTTCTAATTACTTATGGTTAAGTTACAATGAAATATGTTTTTCGATCAATTACGGTAGACTAATCAACCACTTACTAATAAACCATAATAAAAAGGAAGGAAAGCTTGATCATTGATAGAGAAAGTGGTATGGTAGGGAAACTGTAGACATCGATATACCTTAAAAAGCCTGACCTATGTAGACTCAATGGGTTAGGAAGGTAGGATGTCTAAAATAACTTACTGTCCGTTATTTTATTACTCAAAGTTACCGACACTCGTATGTATTTTCGACGAAGCGTTTTTTGAGTACAAGGGCCGGTTATATTGTTTACGAGCAGGCAAGCAATTAAACAATATTTTAAACAGTTACGATTGGTACATAAACAAGCCGTTTTGACATTAATATCGCGCTTATTTTGGTATATCTCAGAAATAAACTTACGACTTCAGAAATCCGCATCTAGCCAAATTAATTTGCCATTATCGCTCGGTGTGCCTATTTCTCGAGAAAATTGCGGTCATTGAACTTTTTCTTTTTAAATCTGGGAGCTACATTTAATGGTTAACACGGCGTGAGTAAACTAATAGCTTCTATTATCCGAGCACTACTTATAATCCAACTAAAACTTTTTTACGCGACAGAATGAAGTAAAAATACGTACCTACCTACGTTGTTATAGGTTCATAGGATATGTGCCTTAACACGTACATGTATTTGTTTATTTACTCATTTAAAACGATAAAAACAAAAGAAAAATCACGAAAAAACTCCGGTAAAACAAAAACATTTTAGTGACGTGTATGCTTAGCCTCCCAAAATTGTTATTAGGCAGAGGCATTTCCCACGGTTTTCATTAATTATTTCGATAGCAAAATAAATAAAGGCACTCCTACAACATGTGTCAGAGAGGGTGCGGCTAGCCAGGGTTTTATTGGCATCACTATCGAATGGCGGTGTATCATGATATCATGAAATTCGCGAACACAATTTGCTAGCCGTACCGACACTACCCACTTAGTCGCAGTGCCTAAGAAAATTACCTGCCGGGGAAAAACCTGGCTAACTGCATTCGTGGAAACTACTAGGCTAGCTAAACTAGTAACAGTGATGTTTATGTTCCCGATAAGCCGAGGTGGGTTATTGTAATTCAAACTGCCTTCAGCTGTTTTTCTCCTTTCAAGGAACCTCAGTGTTATCTCGTTCTGTTTCTTTTAACCGACTTCAAAAAAGGAGAAGGTTCTTATCGCGACTATGTATTTTTAATGAATGTTAATAAGTTAGATCTTGGATTTTGTTTTGTGAACACATTTTAATAAGATGCTCTGGTTTCATATCAATTCAAGTTTTAGTATCGATATCGGCATCAGTTAAGTCCCTGCTCTATTAAATCTTGTTTGACATCTGTCATTTTGACATTTGTCAATCTCTGAATTTATTTGTTCACGAAATAAAGGATTGCAATTGCAATAAAACTTGTGCAGTTGTGGTGACAAGGGCCAAAGGTGTTACAGTTTAAACTTAAGATTAATGACTGATATCAGTACAGATAGAAGCTCATGATCATCACGCATGAATCATTAATAAAATTATGATCATAATTTTTATGATTATCATGACGCTTAGACGTGGTTTAAGCCTTAGTTATGGATGGCGTTTATTATATCACGTTGGTACGTTGTATCATATATTTGCAATATTTAAATGTGCGTTTATCAGATTATCGGATACGGTAAATATTACTATCAGTGTTTAGTTTTATTGTTGTTTATACGTCACCAATAAATATACACGCTGACGCATCTTCGTATAGTTTGTACAGATAATATTCTTTAATACCGATAGTTATCTTTAGATGCGTTAAACAGTTATCGATAAGATAGTGATGTACCGCGGAAATCACTTTCAAGATTGTTGTAGATATCACGATAACAGATACTCGTAGTTATAACCGGTTTCAGTGACTATCGTAAATCATAATTTTTTGATCGATGAAATGATAGAGTTTGGAAAAATTCCGTCAAACGCAGATAATGTCGAAAGTTATTTTTAGGAACGGTGATTAGAGTCTGCAATATCTAAATCCATTGTCGAATTTGGGTTAATTCTGAGAAAAGTGACGTAAAACAAAAGAACGAATAAGGAAAGGAAGCTCATTCTCAGAAACTGATTATTACATTGAAAGGGTAGGGAAATAACCACTCGGTATATCCGTGCCTTATTAAAATAACTAACGGCCCTATTTATGAGTAGATCAATCATTTCCTTTTTTCTTCGTGTTGATAGAGCACATACTGGCATATCAAGAAAAAATACAATAAAATAATAATAATAACCTTTTTATTTCTAAGCGCGTGCCAGTCATTAATAAAAAAACATTTATGACAAAAAGATTTCTGCATTCATGTTAAAAAGTGATTTAATATGATATAAGTAATTATGGAAATGTCAATCGATGACCGACAGTGTTTTGTTCTCCATGCCAAAATTCAAAGGATACCGTGGTCAACGTGAAACACAATATTAATAATGAGACACAGTGAACCGGTTAAAGCCAGTATGGCAGCGAGTGTATAACACTCCTCGAGCCACAGTTTATAAATACCGGCCATATTGTGAGAAAGACTGCCCATTAGAATCACGTATTCAGGCATTGTGATGTTAAGAAATAACTGTTCTCAATGGACTTATATTTTACTAAGAAACGATAACTTTAAGATTGAATAAATGAACAGTTCTGCAGAACAAATAGTTTCATTTCTCGGAATGGTGTTAGGAGGTTCGCCATTCGTTTGTTCTCCGGCTTGTTTGATGTTTGCTCAGAAAATGGTTTAAAAGACTTAGCTCGACCATTATCTTAATTCGGTTTAAATTAATTATTTATCTGTTATTCATTCAGCTGCTTGAGCTACAGATAGAGCAGTTCTTCGAATCCGTTATTTATATTCAGGCTAAATGAGGTCGCAACCTAAGTTTCCGATTCGAAACGCACCGTCAACATTAAAAGCGCAGAATTTATAAAGAAAAGTCTATAGCAATTATAGCCTAGCATGTAATATGAACTCAGGTCCATAATGCGGCGTAAAAAAGAAAATAAATTATGTTACTTCACTTGCATTTGTGACAAAGTACCTACACGTGAGTGGAACCTGCGATAGTGAGAAGTTCAGTTCGATAATTTCAACTGAAGGAGTGAAGGTGCAAGCTTATCAGTGTGATAACAACCGCTGAAACTTGCACCTAATGCCACTTCGTAATCTAGGCAAGTAATCTGAGCGCGCAAACCATCGACGCCTAGTCACGTTTCCCCTGTTTTCCTAAGTGTTTGTGTTACTAATAAACCAAACAAATATCGCTGATAGGTGCAAAAATATGTCTCTACATGTCCGTTCATTGATTTACAGAAGCACCAAGGATATTTGCCTTGAAATACCTTTTAGAATGTGACAATTGATATGCTATTAAAATGCTATTGGGATTCTTTTATTAGAAACCCCTACTTTTATGCCAAACTTTGACCGGTTTTCAAGTTATTGCATTATTAATAAATTGGACTGGAGAATAGTTCGAAATAAATTCAAAGCGTGTGTCGATTTTTGCCTTAATTCGCAGAATAATAGACAAGTGCAACACGTGCAAAACTGACGCCAATTGACTAAATGGGCAAAATCAGCACATTGTTCAATAGAAATCAAATATTTTCATGACATCGAAATTGGAATATATTTAGCCAAGTCAATCTAAGTGTATGGAGAGGACTCGATACCGTTACAAAATATCCTCGACAAATAACTAGGTACCGAGATTTAGGTCTGCATTTTTTCTTAATCACTATAAAGAGCCTAGAGCGAGTGCCACCAGCCATTAATACGCCAGCTGTTAACAGGCTTCGCGCGATGTGTGCAAATAGCTCAAGATTCTAATATCGTCAGATATTGTGACACGACTTTCTTTCTGTCAGGATATTAAGTTTCAGGCAGACCCCCAATTCCTGAATTAAGCATTTGAAGTTGAGTACTCTTCTGGCCTGAAAATCTATCAAAATACTTGAAGTAATAAACTGGTACTTTTCCTATTTAAATTGATTGATCAATAAGTTTACCTACAGCAGAGTCATGGGTACTTTCTCATACGCAATGCCATGACGTGAGCACTAGATGAAAACAATGCTTATAGCCTTATAGGGAAATCCTATTAGCGCTGTGCCTCGTCAATGTAACAATAAATAATAAAAAGGAATGCTTGTCTTGTCATACTAATTAAGTGCAAAATATTCAAAGTTCAAACCTATTTTAGATCACGTTTGGTGAAGGACAAAACTGCTTTGTAATCACTAATCAGTTTAGTTTTACCTGTGACTTTGCTTGTGACGTTAAGACTTACTTATTGTCCGGGAATTTTTATCTTTTTATACACGACGAAAAAGTCTTGGTAAAAAAAAGTGATTAACTGAATTTTGGTCACGGAATTTCTGAAGGTGCAACAATAAAACACCTTGTTTTAAAACTAGCCAAATGTGCAAGATAAAACAATACACGTGCTTTTTAGATCAATGAGGATAATAGTTTAATTAATGTTGTTTATTTATAGAATTACGTCATACACATTAGAACTAAAATACCCGGTGTAGGTAAATTAATTCCTTTTCTGTACTAAATAATATGGAAACGTATGTATGCGTAATGTGTTGTTTCGATAATCAGCCATGGAAAATTTATGAAAATAATCAGCATTCAGGTACCAACATTATCACGTATTTGTAGACATTATGTAACTCACAATGTAACAATTACTTATAACTTCTTTGAAAACTGACTAAAATAACGATTAAAATGCAATCCGTCGACTGCTGAGGCGTTATAAGGTTTAGGGTTGCCAACGACGTGTAAAGACGAAAACAACAAACTGGACTGCCGATGATTGGTAAAATCAAGTCTTAGTTAACAAAAGGTTACTAAACCGCATAAACTGTTATGGGAAATATCCAAAAAAAATCAACGATAAACAAAACCTCACCAATCACTTAAACAATTATTGTATATCAAATGGGCAATAAAAAATGGACTAAATTTAGATGAGCGTCAGTAGCTTGACACGATTCCGTAGAAAAAAATGCAGGCAGCCCTGAGTCTAAACAGGCGGCCACGAAACGAGCAGCGAGGAGGCAATAAACTGACTGTATGTATTTGAATGTGTTATTTTGGTTGGCGCTCTTTGGGGCTTACGTTCAGCAGTGGATATGATGATGATGTATTTCGAAGAGATACAGCGTTTTGTGGCAACACCTATTAATGACTTTCTTGGGCATGGCACTTATTTATTTTTTTGGATTAGTAGACCCTATCAATTATTATGAGAAAACCATAAGAACATCTACTGCTTCTCCGAAACAAATGACTCTTAAAATAAATAATTAGTGATTTCTGCAATTTTATACCATCGCTCCTCGTCGCTGGTTTCGTAGCCGCAGGCTGAAGCACGGCTGCGCAGGTGCACGTGGTGGCCGCGTGCTTCGCCCGAGCGTGCGCTAGCCGGCCCGGAACAAGATCCCACCGATTGCTCTCGAACAGTCTGTGTGGGTAGCCATGTTCCCAACAAAACAATTCGCCATCAATTACCAATTTATCCTCTTAAAAACCGATAACTGTAACAAGACTTTAATCTAAAAATGACTACAATCTTGACAGAAATGATTCAGAAATCTTCCCAAAATACCTACGCGAAATTGTGTTCTGCTGCACGTCCATTTCATAATATTCGTTAGAACATGATCGGAAATGTATGCATTAATGCATGCACACGTATCGGTATCACACACACAGCGTAATATCGAACACACACAGAAATCGTGGCCATTCTTAACATGCGTTTGTGCAGCCCAACGCCGACGCCGACGCTAAGAACGCGCAGCCATTCGCTATTTAAAATTGCACACAACGAAAATTCTTAAAATTTACCTCGTGCGACCTGCTTTAAAATAGAAATAAGTTTACTTAAAACGTTTTTTTTATTGAAGGTTTAACTGCAATGCGATTTTTTCTTTGCGATTTTTAGTCGTATGTTTCGCATGGTATCAAATGATTAGAATTGAGGCCATCTCGTTTCTCTGCGGTTTCTACATACAGTGAAATCTACTTATGCGCGCATATAATATAATACTAACGAGACAATGAAAGTAATATCAATAATACGCCCTCTTAAATTGTTAGGGGCCAAACTCAAGGGGTTTGGGGTCCGTATAGCTTCTGTACAATGTATTTATTAATCTGTTGTTACTTACGCAGTATTCGCCAGTACCATTTAATCAATTTTTATTTATTTTCTATTTTATAAACAACCCAATTTCTGATGTTATTCCCTACTTTAAAATTATCTTCACTTTTGAATGTAATAGTAGTAGTAGTTACGTAGGTAGAGTAGGTATAATTTTTTAATTCTAAGTACATGCAAGTACTTTTATCGGCAATACTAAAATTCCACTAAGCGATAAGACTTTATTTTAGGTATTATAACCATTAATTTTACAGTATAGTATGGCTGCAACATTTTATTTTATAATTTTATTAATATTATTTACGTAGGTACTTATTCTGTTCCTTTACTTTTCTAGTTATTATGTCCTGTTTTGATTCCTGGCTCAATTTATTTAAAAAAAACTTTTAAGCGGAGTTTTGTAGATATTATTATGTATTACAATCTAATTAATTAGTTGAAGATTTAATCAATTGTCTGTAGGCTGTAGCATCCTGTATGTTTAAAGATACGAAGGATGTGTTCGCATATTATCGTACATATTTTACTAATTAGACATTTCCCTGCAAAAAACTGAACTACTTTGCTTAATTTTATACAAAACCTCAAGTAAACAGGCAGGTAAAGTTTTTTTCTTAGTTATCAAACTTAACAATAACGTTCGGATATATTATCACTATTATCAGAGAGTGTTTTTCAAGTACGTTTAGTTTTTTTTATCATAATTCTGGCTAATTAAATCTTAAGCTGGTGAAATTTACTTTTATATTTCAAGTATCAGTATATTTCTACACACTAGTTGGTTTCTTATTGGGTATTTTTCCACTGACTAGCTAATAATGGGTCTAGCTCTACATGCGTACATCTACATATTAACAATACTTTGAATATTTTGTCGTAATAATGAGGTTCAAGTAACCTTCATAACACTTGGTACCGTGTTCTGCGTTTTCAGCTCTAAATTTTGTACTAAAAATTGTGAAGAAGCAGTCGTTTATTCAATTTAATTTTACTGGCACGTGTTATTTAATGAATGTTCAAATGTACATACTGCTTGTAGGTACTTTCACTCTCAAAATGTTACTTGAGTTTGTTACGATTCTGTGAATATAAAAAAACATTAATTTAAAAGAAATAATATCGTAATAAGCTTTGAAAATAATGGGCGGAGAGCTGTATACCTACTTACAAAAAATGTCCTCAAACAATTCACATACAATTTCGCTAACGGATATACCTGTTGTTATAAATAGCCATATATTACGTAATTATCGAGTAAATCTAACCAATCTGTACACATCAGCCAGTATTAGATATACTGGCTGATGTGTTGAGATTAATTTATTTATAGTAACGTCCCATTCAATGCGTTAAGTACAATGCAATTTTTATTGTTTGTTTTTATTGCACGGCCATAGAATATGCATAAAACGCAAGTGTATACTTAAATAATACTAAATGAATATTGTGCTGAAATTTAAATAATCTTTTGTAATTTTATTATTAAAGAAATTACAAATGACTGTCCTCTAGTCTCTGTCTCTGCTAGTGCCCTTTGCGTGCAAGGGGTCTCCTCTCTAAGCCCGAAGTCCGTAGTTTCGGCCTTAGTGTCGGGCGTTTTCTACTCCGTGTCACCTACGGACTTACGATTAGTCCCGAACCCGAACTAAGAACAACTGTCAAATGGTGTTGTAATCAATCTTAGTTTGGGTTCGGGACTAATCGTAAGTCCGTAGGTGACACGGAGTAGAAAACGCCCAACACTATGGCCGAAACTACGGACTTCGGGCTTAGAGAGTATACCTCCTGGTGTGAAACCTCTCATACAAACGTACTATAGCAAGTTCGGACCGGCTGTTCCCGGTTTCGGTTCGGAGGAGTGTGCAAATTATCCTAGTCAGGCCTTACACAAAGACCGGCCATTTTGAACAGGCGTACCTACTGCGTCAGTTCTTCGGTACACACGGTAGTGGCCAGTCAGTGTTGTGGTCATCTCGGCAAACCTTGGGGCGAAGGCCTAGAGTATGGCGTCTACATCAATCACTTTCCGGATATAGAGGTGATGAGGCGAAACTGTCACCAAAAATTGCCACCGCTCGCCAAGCTTAATCTATGGTCTCGCCTCATCATAGGACTTAGTTTAGGAGTTTGACAGAATGTACGGCCTGACATCTTGGAAAACTAATTATGATAATGATGAATTATTTTTCAACAAGGACACTGGCGGCCTCACGTGTTTTTACGCAGTTGAGTCGAGCAATTATTTCATAATCTTATAGCAGAACTAGGTATTTAGAATAACCGCAGTCAACGTTAAATGTTCACTAGTAAATTCTTATCCACTTCCGTGGACAAGAATTTACTAGACATTCATTTTTATTGGTCGTTCGACTCTAGAGTGCAATCTGAGCGATATTAAATGCATATTTCTCTAGTTATTAGCTTCGTTATATTGCTTTGAGTGCCATATTATATAGAACTGTGTAGGTTCTAAAGGGCACTTATAAAAGTTGTTATCGATATCTGCATAGATCATTGACATCAATGGCATAGATGAATAAAATGCAACATTGTGAAATATTTTAAAAAGATGAACTGCACTCTGCTCTCGTTTGTTTTGTTCAAACACAAGTCTGTGTGATTATAATTATATTTATCTAGTCTTATGCTTAACCAACTCAGCCAAGATTTACAGGTTAACGTATGGAATATCGATTGGTATTAGTAAGCCGATGTTATCGAACCATTAGATGTGGACAATGATATTCTAGTAAACAGATATGTTATGAGCGCGCGCTAGTGAAGACTCGAATCGGTACATCGCAATTGGGTCGTATAGTCTTTAGTCTTAAGTTTGTGTTACGCATGGCGACGAGCAATAGGCTTTGTTGCGACAAAAACAAAATTTAAAAAATGCCATCGTGTGTTTTTATCAAGCCATCTCTTCTGCACCATTTCTACGTATAGTGAAATGTAAAATGAATGAAAAGTGTGCATGTGTGCTGCCGCTGCTGCGCGGAACACTTTTTTCGGTTGTTTTGTGCGTGTATAACGCATCTATTTACTAGAATACCTATCATTGCGTGTGAAAATTATAATTATCTATGCACATAGTCATGAGTGTGTAGCGGAATGTTTGATCGTTGAATCACACACTGCTTAGCTTAGGCTAAACATAATCAATAATTTACAACGTATTAAAGAGCGACCGACCCGTGGTACAACTGCGATTGTCCAATTGGTTGTACTACGGAGAAGTAAATAAAAAAAAATTCGGGGTGCCCCAAATCCCGAACTCGCTAATTTACTTCTCCGTAGTACAACCAGTTGGACAATCGCAGTTGTACCACGGGTCGGGAGTGGTAATAAAGTAGCGAAAACAGTGTATTTTTTAAAACTTAATACCAAATAGTTACGACGATATGGCTAGTCTAACAGAAGCTGGTGCTCTCCGTTGCTCACCTTTACCAGTCTCTCATCATCATCAAGCGATCAAGCGTTGATTTGCCAAATCGCTAAAGTGGAATTAAGTAACCAAAAAAGTTATCAAAATCAATTCGTTGTAGACTTTGCTTTTTATACAACATTATCATTGTAAAGTAATCTATTATACGCTCACATGCCGCCTATTATGAGGTCAAGGATGCCTTTTATTTGCCGAACAAACTCTTGAAGTTGCCTTTCGCTTGTAAAACGGTACGTTTGTCTTGCGATCAGACTGAAAGTCATTAAAAATATTAAGAAATTATTGAGGTCGATCTAAGAGACAGACTTTAGACCGTCGCATGTCGTTTAATACTTTATGTATCAATAAAAGCTGTGTATAATTTTATAACTTAAAGTACTAACTTATACGATCTAAATTATGATTTTGTTAAAGTACAGCTTTTAAGTATACTTGTTTTTATTATATTACTTGTACAACAAGGTCGTGGTGGCGCGTACACTTTCTACAGACATCTTTCTGCGTATTGCACCGACATTTCTAACGACTGACATTATCAAAGCACAGCCGAAACGACTGGGACTAGTAACATGGAATTTTGCAAAAGGCTTCCTTTCATAATGTAGGGAGATTTTAGGAATTCAAATGGGGAAAATAATCTGTACAAAATCTGCGCTGACGAAGTTGCAGGCGAAGTGTTAGCAGGTAGGTATAGCCATATGTAGCCATAGTCATGTTGAACATCTTAGTTGCACGTAATTGTTTAAGTCGTAAATGATTATTAGCTCATTTTCACTAACAGTGAAAATGAGCCAATAATCATTTTTTGTGACGAGCGTTATTCAATGCAGTAATCGTCACGTAATGTGGAGCTGGAATGAGGTGGGGGGGTGGTCTTTCGGATGCCAAGCTTTGGCGCCAGAGCGGGGAGGCGTCCAGACAGTTGCGTCACGAGAAAAACACGCTTTCCCCTGTACTAACTAGACCAAAGGCCCGCTACCGAAGGAAAATAAACATCAACTATCCTTTCAGATACAACTTACAAGGTTGAACACAAGGCTGTGTCGAATTATAGACCGAAGGATTTCATAGAATGTTCGTTGTTTCAGGTTAATGTGACCTGGCATAGTTTTGTTTGCATACTGTTAACTTGAGACAAAGAATGCACACCTTTTACGAAGTTTATACGTACAATTTTAAAAGTAAACAAACTTTTTTTTACATCTTAATTAAATTGAGTATTAATCAATGTGAGCTCTTGGACTACGCGGGTCACATTAATGGCACTTGACTATTCCATGACTTTCACATGTCATGAAATACACGTTATTTATATGTTTTCATTTACTCTTATTGTTAGTTGGAACACAACACTCATCAATTTATCATAAACCATCAAATATTCCCAATGAGACTCAGAATGTTTTCGACTACGAGTTTCCTTGATCGGCTTATTTTTACAGACATAAGTACGTTTGCTATGGCATTAGTACGTTGGTTATGGATCTTTTTAATGAGAATCATTTTTTTACTTAAACTTATTGGATCGCCAAAAATGATTCTGCCGTCATTTTAGTAACAATTTTCACTCTTATAAAGTCTCGTGAAGTGTAAGATCACTTTCCCGCACAAAACTATTTCTGGCACTTGTAGTAGGTAGTAGAAAAACACGAATATTGACAGGTTACGTAATGACGGTATATCTGTTTCAGCAAGACTTGTAAGTACAAAGCTGTCTTTGGTAATACGATTGTCTTAATAATTTAAGACCAGAAATGTAATCCAACAGCCATTGCCATTGTTCTTTCCGCCTTTGTCATCATTCTGAAATGATCAGCACACAATCCGTAACTATCAACAATTGTGTCTTCTTGTACATTCTGTTAAAGTACTTTGAGTCGACACCACAGTGCTGCATTCAGTAACATGAGCTCCTCTTTTTTGCGAGTTGGTTAAAATATGACTCTAAATAAAACCCATGATTAGGTAGGTATTAGGATTGGACGACCGAACATTTAGGTACTTGTTTATAATGAAACTGTTAATATGAATTGTAAAAAGGTAATATTATTATTATTATGTAAGTTTAAACATAAAGTTTTAATGAAAATAACTTAAATTAAAAATACACGTAACTTACAACAAACTAAAATATAGCATCAAAAAATTCGTCCTCAACGCTGTCAGCTGGTAATTTGCCCAAGAGACTGGCGGCATTGCCACGTTGAATGGCAATGCTTAGTCTCTGCCCAAAGTAAAAGCCATCTCTTGGGTCACTGTTAATATTGAACAAATACCTATTAAAAACTATGTTTTACCTGTAGCTTCGCACCGTGTTGTAGCATGCAATCGGAGCAGCGATGGAAGTGTGAAAAAGTAAAAAACAAACACTCACAACACAATCGCATATAATTATTATTATTTAGTGTTCTTTCAAAAAGAAACACTAAACAAATCTCAATTCAAATATGATTGTAAAGTTTTAGAATAAATAAACAGCCATGAAATTAAAGGGCATCTTGATGGCCAGCAATTAAAACGACATCGAGTTTATACGACACGTTTATTGGTCAGCAATTAAAGTCAACGATGCGTTTCAAGCTCGCTACAGGATAGGCTTAAACTTTCCATTTGAATCTATTGAGCCACCGCCAACCATTCGTAAGTACCGATAGTACTATTGAGTTACCAACAACGACTCGGTAAGTCGTAACTTGCTACCGCCGCATTGTTTGGACGGCATTCTATCCGTTTCATTTACAAGAAGCGGTTAATGAATAGGGTGAATAAGTGGCTTAGTACTTGAAATCTTTTATGAATAGTCTATTTATGAACACAAATAGTGAGTGCTCTATAGAAATTTTAATGCACTTGGTCGCTTTAGCCTCTAGGCTTTTGTCTTTTAACGGGAAGAGTGGAGTGGGAATTTCGGATCGGAATCTTCTGGTAGATATGGGATAACATAGGTAGGTACTGAAAACATGCCTGTGTTATAAGAAGGGTATAGGCAGGCGTATGTGGTCCTGCCAGGGTTGCGTAATTTGTTCGAGGCACCGCGGCCCGGGAACGATTAGGGCATTAAGGGACACTGATGGGTTTTATTCAGTAAGAGTCTGACACTCCCTTAGTGGTGGAGCAGCCACCAAGAGCGGAAGGAGTCATTTGATGATTTCCCATCCTTAAAAAAGGCTTCTATGGTAGCTAGTCCTACATTTCTCCAGATTCAGACTCTGGGCTGGTAGTGAAAATGCTCCTTCCGTAAATTTAATTTCACTCCTGACTTTGAGTTATTATCTATGTTTTTCGAATGTATAAAGAGAACGACTCTGGTAACGGCGAATAGGTATCTAAAATTCACATGAAGAACTAAGTTTCTATATTACTACCTACATGTCTATAAAATACTAGCTTCTTGCATTGATTTATGTTCAACAGCATTTCAAAAACTTATGACGTATGTACCTAAATGGAAAATTGGTGACGACAACGACATAAAAGTACCTTCCTATAATAATTAGAACATCACGTGTCTCGTGGCTGATTGCTGAACACCACAATATATTATGAACATATCTAAATGCTCAATAATGTCATTGTAAAATTGCTTGGCACTCAATCGTTGAAGTTCTGAGAAATCATAACATATGTAGGGGGACGTGCACACTTGAGGATGCGCATTTTGTAGAATGTTTACTAAATAGACACTATACTCTATTTATGACTAACAGAAGGCAAAGTTTTCAACTTCGAAAAGACTAGCACTTCGCCCGCGACTTTGTCCGAGCAGATTTTAATCATAATGATTGTAATAATAAAGTACCTAAACACTATAATGATAATACCTACCCAAACAATTGCCTCATAATAGTGTTTACTTTCCACTAAGAAAAAGACTTGAAAATGGCTGAAAATACAAACAGACTCCACGGAAGTGTCACATTATGGTTTATGTTTCTTCTGTGACAGTACTTGAATACTTTCTTTCTTTATTTATTTATTACTCTTCTCCGCTAAAATGTGAGATAACGGTTGTATAATTCCGTGTATATTTAAAGTGCCTGTAAAATATACAACGAAGTAGTGAAAAGCTCTTGCAGGGAAACATAGGTATTTGCAGAACATTTTAAATGATATGTATTTCTCGTTGAAGCAAAATGCTCCTTAAGGGTGCCCCAAGAAGACCAAACAAATAAATCATCATCTTCCTCGCCACAAGCACTTCGTAGTCTATTTTCGTCAACAATTTACTGCCTACTCAATGTACATACGTCTATTAATATTGTCATCCCAATTCCCTTCCACAAGAGTGACGGGTGCGCAATCATCTCGGATCGTACCACTCCGTTTAGTGTCACTCTTTGAAATGCAATCATTAGAACGGCCTTGGTCGGGGCGCGAGGAAGCATCAACCACTCTACCTACTCTATGGTGACCATCAATCAGCCACAATAAAAACTGTACGTCTATTGATTAATTTGTAGCGTTCTCGAGGCTGTTTAGATTTCATCTCAATCACGTTTTGGCACGTCGTATTATTCAGTTGACTTCAGTTAAGAAATACGCATGTAGTATTACGCAATCTTGAAAGCTGATGATGAAATATGTTGACTTTTATATACTTGTAAAGTATATAAACACACAAAGTACCTCTGAAGTAAAACAATCTATAAACAGAAACGCTTTGTGAGGTATGTTAAGCGAGGCGTAGCCAATAAATTGTAACGTTATGCATATTAGAGGTAGGTGTTACATATACAATTTTAATATTATATAGTACCTACACTGTCAAAAAGAAAACATTGGCATTAGTAACAAGCTAGCAAAAATTTAAGTACTAAAGTGCAAGAAGAAAAATTCTTCGCATCCTTTTCATTCCCAACTCGTTTATTGACAAACGCCGCGCGATGACGTATGCAAGTATGTTTATAAGAGGAGAAAAATTATGTTTTCGTTTTTGTCGCGAATACATCCGCAAAAATTAAAACACAGTGTGCCAAAACGTGAAGTTGTCAGTCTGTCCTCTCGACGCGTATCTAACCTTCCTATTTCTACCATGTCATTGTCACCGCTTTTGCTAATTACTTACGAGTAGGTATGATCACAACACGAATCACGACATTGATATTTCACGTAACTGATGGGTATTAAAACGGGTTTTAACTACGGACATTTGCTTTCATGACACCAGCAAAGTTTGTGCAAACAAAAATTTACTTTTACATACACTATCAATCACCTAGATAACTTACAACACTAGAAGTGAACAGCATGAATTCTAATTATATAATAGCTGTCAAAATTCATGAGCGCCATTTTTTGTGCAGTTACAAAATGGCGGTCTGTAGTTTTTGAACGAGTTCTTTTGAAATACTTAAGTTAGTCTTATCTCATTGAAACTAGAAGGTATGGTTTAGCGAGAAAGTTCCCACAAATATTCATAATTAACAACCTGTGACAGAAGTTTGGTTTAAGTTAAAAAAATAAAACTGATAATCTTGAGAGTAACCTAGGTAGTTAGTTACATATAGTTTAATATACAAACATAATCTTCTTTGTCATTTTGGCTATGCGTCACACAATTAATCTTACTCGTGTCACCCACGTCTTTAGTTTTAGTTACAAAACTTCATGATAGTTAGTTTTTTTTTTAATCATGACTAAACATTCTAGCCATACTAGACAAATGAATTTACATATTTTGTTTTTATTTTTTGCGAAGTTACATATATCACATAGGAAGGTACTATTGCAACTACTTAGGTATATCTATTTAAGGAATTGCGCAATTGAGCATTTACGTAATTACCTCAATGAATTCTTACAAACAAATTCTAAATCATGTTGCCTACTTTAGAGGATTTAAAATTTTTCCAATTTTTATATGTAGATGACTAAATATGCTATGTCTTAATTTGAAATATTAAATAAAATATGTCGAAAACTAGATTTAACACTACACCTTTTTATACAAAACTGCGCACTAGAAACATTCATCCTCCGCGTAATAATATATATTTATTTCTAACACAGGTTGTAAGTAGTCCATCATACATTCAAGATTCCAAGGCCCTGTTTTAAACATACAAAAGGAGACAAACAGGAAGCAGTTTATTCATGCACTATCCAGCGGATCTATTTCATGATGTCAAGTTCATTCTAGCCTCGCAGGAATTCATTTAAAAAAAATCAGTCTCGTTCCTAAGTGTAATCATCCGGTGTTGAGGCAAGGTCGAGTCAGCCGGCTGACTGACACTGCCCATTGTTCCTCTCGAGGGCCCAGCCTGCGCTATTTCATATGATAAACGACGCGACCTACTCATCGCCCCCCTGTTTGGTACCTATTGGTATTCAAGAGTGTATGAATAGATGGAATAAGTAGCTACTCCTACCTGCCTACGTTGAGTGTTTAAAAGTAAGTCTGGGATTCTTTACCATCTATTGACAAATAATCCCAGTTAGATAATTCAAAGTCCAACTTTCCGTCTTATCTAACAATTGTAACTAATTTTGTCGTTTCAACCTTAAAAAAAACAATAATATCTTTATGATCGTTCAACCTATAATGCTGCGTTTCATGTTTTAATCTAACTTAAGTATTTCAAAAAGGAATCCTTTTATTGAGAATTCTGACTTCATAACTGAAAGTTATTCATAGCGTTAACAATGTTGGTTGTTTAACCTACCTATGACATAATCATGAAATTATGTTATACTTTACAAAGTACCTAAAACACTTTAAAAAGTAAACAGAACTGAATAATTCGTTAGCCTCTCACTCTGAAAACGTTTGATCGCGTCAAGTCTTGAGTAAAAATATTTAACCAACTGACTCATAGTAAACTCAGTTAATCATACAAGCGTTTCATTACAAAGTTTGATACAGCTACTTACCCTGCCATTAGTCAATGTTTACTAACGAATGTTTTGCTAAAAGTGCACGTGAACTTACTACGTAGGTATCAGCCGCACGAGCACGTGTTCTTGGCATCTCACGAGTTTTCACTCAATGGCCTACACGCCCTGTGAGAACCGAGCCAATAGCCAACACTGTACTGTCTTCGTAAATAGACATCACATGGAATCTTGAATCCTGTCCAAAGTCTCCAATAGAGGCACTTCAGCACGACCTTAAACCTCTTGCGACGAACAATACCAAGTCTCTATGGACACTATATTATGAACAATAAGGTATTTGTTTATCAACGGGATGCTTGGTAATTAGATTTCATGTTTTCATTGTGACATGTTTCTTTCCTGATCTTAAACGTAACTGGAACTGACACGTATTATATGCTTTTTCAACACATTTGCTCAAAAAATGCATTTACGAAGTCTGTATGCATCGTTCGAAAGTTAAAAATTATGCACCACACAATGGAACGTGCGGCAAAATAGGTACTCTCACCTAAGTACATATTTTACCGCAAACTCCGTATAGCGCCGTGCGTATTCTTTACGGTTTTTTTTTTATTTCCATTAAAAATAATAAGAATTCCACCAAGGAGTTTCACATCACGAGAATAAATAAGCTGAATGATCGAACCTCCTTGGAAGCGCTTTTGCTGTATACGTTTGTCTCATTTTAATATTATAGAGAAAATGAGACAAGATAAATAAAAATAAATGAAAGACGTCGTTCTAATTTTCACCACGCGCATGTGGCGCCCTTTGCAAATTTGCGCCATTTTTATATATATTAGAAACGTCAAAGATTATTGCGACTTTCCAACTGATTTCTAAAGACATAAAGTTTATTTCATTACTTATTGTACTGTTTTCTCGCAAATGTGTCGAAAAACGTTGTATGAAACACGTGCGGATTTGGTTTTTACAAACTCGTGACTATGGTAAGCCCTCGACTTCGTCTCGTGCTTACATTCGTCTACTCGTTTGTAAATAACTATTCATGCTTACCTACCTAAGAAAGCCTCTTTGACGTAGGACCGAATTAAACGGCCAATAGATACAGAAATATTGAATTCAGAACAAAATAATTTAAAAACAGAAGATTGTCTGTATTCGCGTCATCGAACACCCCAATGACGCCATTCATGCTATGAGTAAATAATACATAAAGTAGGCAGATACTTAATGTAGCTTTACCTACCTACATACATAACTTCCTGAAATTCAATGAGGCAACAGTACTGTACCGTGGTTGTTTTGTTACTCAAATATTTGGCAAGTTTCTTAGTGTCATAATCTACGCTCAAATCCAGTACTACTTCTTTAGATCCTTGTAGTAACTTGTTTACGTTTCCACTATGTTTAGATAACCACCTGAAATTACGACGCTGATAAAAAAAATCTATGATGTACTTATCTTTTAAGTAACCCGTGAAGTAATCTGCGCATTATCATAATCAATTATTACCATAATTTAAAGCAGCTGGAAAGTTCCCATCATGTAAAATATGGACAATGGACATAGAAAAGACACCATGATTGAAATTCTGAATGAAAATGAACAAAATAATTAGATAAAAGTTCGCAATACTGCAACAATAACTTAATTTGTGGAGTAACTTCCTAATCGTCGCGGTTTGTGAATAAGTACGATCCAATTTGGCCGAGCCAAAAAGTTACTATGTGCCCAATTTAGCTGAGCTACGCACACCTATTCAGAGTGTTTACCTGACCGACCTGGCCAATGTTTGGGTACAGTGTCACCAATCAACTTTGCTGGGAAGTCGGTCTCGCATGGCTGCGCTCTCAAGGATTCCTCTCGAGTTTTTACGGTCACACCTCTCCCCAGCCAGTTCACAGACAATTTTAAGTGTTAAATCGTTCAGATCCGGCTTAGCGCAAGTCTAATCAATTTTGCGATTCAATTCAATTGTAGCACGGGACGCGAGACGCGACATTACGTGCAAATAAGGACGCCGGACGAACAGTTTATTTTAAACCGTGTTTCACACGTTGTAATGTTCTACGCATCTTCTTACGATTTGGAGAAATGGTGACAGGCGATTTTTCAGAAGCGACAACTAGGTATGAGATCTACAAAAAGAACAAAATATCAAAAAAAATAGAACCCTAAACACACAACTCCATAAAAGTCCAGTCAGTCCAGGAACTGTCTAAAATGTAGTGTTTTAATAAATCAATTAGTACCTAGTGTAACAATTCTGAAAAATATCAGATTGTCTTCCTTGAACTCAGTTCTTGAATAAATAAATTGTGAAATGTTCATTGTTAATTTCTGGAAACAATGAAAACCATAATTTTTTTAGGCATCTCCTGGATACAAGTCCGCAAACGAATATTAAGTTTAAGAGTTAGATAGTTTTTAACGAATACATTTTTTACGAGTTTTAGCTAAAAATAGCATTCATCAAAAAAGTTGTTATTACATGACATAGAAAATGTAAATTTATTAAACTTATATCATATTGTTTTTCATTGCTATCTTGGGGTACTAGGACCGCAGACCTCCTAATTAAGGAGTTGAATAGTTTTCCAACTCTGCAGACAAGCGCCCGAACTTACGATGTTCTTGGCATTTCAGGTTGTAAGTAACAGTATTTTCATCTTTGGTAATTGTTGTTTATTATTGGATATTACGCGTCTTTCAACTTTCAAGGTGATTCTAAAAGAAGACGTCGAGTTCGTTTAACTAATATTGATTAGTGAGAGAGGCAGCAACCAGAGATTATTGTTTAGGATGTAAAAATAGTAACTAATTTTGAAAACACCGTCGTTTTTTTGGGGCTCTGCCAAAATGTGGTGTACGAAGCTACCTTTATTGTGGGTGTGGCAATCTTTATGTTGGTTTATTTATGCTTTCTATTTTTGTCATCTTTCTCTTACGTTCTTATTTATTTTATTCCCAATTTTCAAACACTAAAGGTCGCAATATTCATGTTTTAATTCCTCACTGCAGAATGTGCACAAACCAAATAAGACTTTTCCAAGTTATTGAATACAGACACACAGATAGACAGATACACAGATACACTGACTATTTTGAAGATCCCAATAATCATAGCAAATTCAAAAGTCACACAACATCAACAATGCGATGCTGCAAATAAGAGAGCTTACAAAAACATTTGACGATCGTGACAGATTAGATTTTAGCATCTCATACGTCAGGAGGCGTGTCAATTCTCGACAAATAAACTTAATCAAAATAACCTACTCATTCTTGTCGCAGATGGAAATGCGCAGAAATTGTAACAATGATCATGTGACGTCATATAAGTGCTTTAACTATTAGACCATCGTGACTATTGCGATAACATAGCGCCACAAATGCCACAAGTAGCTATTATAGGGGGCAAGTTCGGTCACAATGGCGATCGTGCCACGCTATTGACATTGGCTATATTTGTCACAAATATTGACACTGTCACGCGACTACAATAAAGAACATCACGGATGGAACTGTATTCCGTGTTGATAATTGTTTGCAGAGTATCGTCTCACATTGTAGAGTGGGATGTTTTCTGAGTAGCATTTTTTTTTGCAGTCTGAAATTTTACGAAATAATGGAGTTTTGGATAGGCAATAGGGGTTTAAATTGTTGAATTAATTGAGTAACTACATTTTACAAAGGAAACTGTAATTCCGGATTTGGATTTGGATTTCCCCGAAAAAACATACTGAGGCCCGGTTTCCGCCAAAGCAGAGAGGAGCGGAGACGAGAGGAGATGTGTGACGTAATCGGATTGGTTTATTCAAACACATCTCCTCTCGTCTCTGCTCCTCTCTGCCTTGGCGGAAACCGGGCCTCAGTGAGAGGAACTTTGCGACAATACGTACCACCTTACCCATTGATTTATTATTATTGTGTTAACAGGTATTGCTATCTATATCTACTTATCACTTGTGATTTCCTGGTTTTAGTGGCAACTAAAGCCGTCTAAGAAACGGATGTCTAAATCTAAATATTATGTCGGGCACTAAACGGTCTCCATGCTAAAATGAGGAGCAACGAAACCTTTATGAAGCATATAACAGAACCCTATGCCAAAAATATTTCAATTTTTTTTTTCTTTGTGCTCCAATCACGCTTTACGCCTGAACATGTTGGGATGAAAATTTGTCAAAATCGTTTAAATTAAAGTGAAAAACTCATCTCTATCATCAATGAAAAAAAACTCGTCAAAATGTAGAATTAAATGCAAATTAAACTTGAACGTCAAAAATGCCCCAACTGCTACACGGTCAAGTATGAGTAGAACGCTTCCCGCGTTTTATTTTTGACGGTTATTTTTCTTCAAAACTATGCCTGTCTAGCCCTAACTGGCCCAATTTATATAGAAATAGACAAGGATGCCATTTAGTCACTTAGAACGCGACACGACATAAGTAAGGTGACACAATAGGCGGAATTATCTATGTAGGCTTGGATATTTGTTCTGCTTTTGGTGGATTGAAACTAATATTATAAAGCGAAATTTCCTTAAAATACTGGACCTGAATTAATCCATTATCATCCTTTCTACCCGGACATACGAAGTAGTTTCTAACTAGCTAGCGTGCAAATAGGTACTTTTTCTTCTTTACGCGTCGATTGTCTCCTAATTAAGTTTGTCCGACCAGTATTGAGCAACCTGAACAGTAATGTACAGCTCTATCATTGGCCCATGCAAATACTTTTTATTTATTATGTTCAACCTCGCTGTCATCCCGATTTATCTAGTTAGAATCAGAGCAACTATGATTATAAAATGTCAACAAACGTGAACGACCAATTCATAGTAAGTACCTATTTGTAGAAGTAGGAAATCTACGCACTCAATAACATAGCGAACACATGCTAGCTAGAGAATCACTGCCAGGTGCTGTTTGAACGATATTATAGACATAGACACTTACATTTACACCGAAAGACTGCACGACACAGGCCTTCCGGAAGTGTCGCCACATAGACCAGTCCTGTGCGACTCCCAATCTGCAGATTCCAGCGGTCTTCACCAGGTTGTCGGTCCACCTTGTGGGAGGCCTACCCACGCTGCGTAGTCTTTTGCAGACAGTCAGGAATACAGATATTTGCAAAGGGCTGTCGTTTTTTTTTCTCAATGTCTATAAAACAACTATATTTTTAGCAGCCTTAAGCAACTCTGTAAACTTGCGTAGTTTTTCAAACTGTTCAACAATGTCTTTCACTCACTGTACATGCTCTAAGGTCAGGAATCAGTTGACGACGTGCAGAATTAAAATCGTAAAGTTATCAAACAATATAGGCGTCTGTTACATAAAAGCATGCGAGCGCCATAAATTTTAAGACAATGTGATGTTTTGGGGTTACGCAGCACGAATATAAAAACGGAATCTCATGTAGACGATACAGTAGGATCGGTCGTTCGACAATTGAAAATTATTAAAAAATCAAATCACGTTTTCTGTTTGAACTTTGATTCAGTATTCTAGGTGTAGTAGTACTTAAATTATTTTTGTTGCAAGGTGTTAACAATAGGACGGATTTGTATTCATTTCCAAACAATTTGATAAAGATCTTCAGTCAACTTCACCATAAAAAACATTGAGAAGTTTTTTTTGTACATGGTACTCGTGCAAATCATTATTATAAAACTCGAGCTTGACGCTTTTTTGCAGTCCAGGCGACCGGTTCCTTCCAAAATTATTTTTGAAACCAGTTCAATCCAGTATCACGCGCAATCTGTCTTGTCGGCAAACAGAGACCACACATATACACATTTATAAATTATATAGATATATTTTTCCGAATTTTGCGCAAAATACGCACTTAACTCAATTCAATAAAGTTTAAAGTGACTTATTATAAATAACAGAATGAGGCAGCTTGGCTTGCCTGAATAAATTTAGGGGAACTGAATCGCATGAGCGTAAAGCATTCAATACTTTTATGAGTCATTTTGTTGCAGCCGACAAGGTAGCAGCGCCCTTTATTTATGTACTAGATCCCATAAGCTGATAAAAAAAATTTACACGTTTTCGTTTGTACCTAAATATGTTTTTCAACTCCTCGGAAGAAGATTGCCAGCCCGTATTGCTCTGTACTGGTGTTTTCATTGGTATGCTTAGAGTGTATTTTTAGCAAATAATATTCGACCAATTCTTCGAAAAATAAAAATAAGTATTAGTGATGTAACGAATACTCTCATATTTTTCTACATTCGCATTCGCAAAAAACGAAACGAATGTTTGGCGAAGGTACCTATGTAGGTATTTAACAAACAAAAAGGAAACGAAATATGGACTGAACTGATAATACAACTTATAAGATTTATATTTTCCTATTTACTTACATTTGAATAAAAAGTGATCATGGAATAGTCTTGAAGTTGGCAACTAAATGTGTAAGACTTTCTCTTAAGTTCTTATTTTAAGTCCAATGAAAATATTACCAAAATCACAACGAAATAAAAAAATCAACGTAAGTAACGATGAAAAACCTCCTTACATTAAAAAACAAATCAAATTATGAATTATAATATCTTTGAAAAGGAACTTGTGAGGTCTAATCTAATTCTAATCTAAAAGTCTTGTTACAAGCATGTAAGATTTCTAATTAGACTACCTACTATTTTTAAACAGTTTGCAATTTTTTTTTACAGAAAACAAATAATTCGAAACAAAATTAAACTTCAATCAAAAATGTTTGATTTCAATTATTTATATTTTTATACTAACTTCGTTTATTCACGTTAATGTTTGAGATGAACATTCGCATTTGCATTCGCGAATGTGTATTAACAAACTAGACACATTAAAAGAAAATATATTTAACACTCAAAATTTAGCATGCGCTTGAGCCTAGAAGGGTCTTGAGCACAAGAACAATAACGGTCAGAGTTCGAGCAAACTTTAAAAAATTCGCCAACGTTAGTAGGTAATCCTGTGGGAGATCTGCGTTTCGTAGTTTACGCAGCGGCGATGGCTATTTATGTCTTCCCGAAATAGCAACGTCTTGGTCACATGGCCGCCGAACCGAGCCCCTGCAACGAATACATCTGACGTCAGTGCTGCGTCACTTTCAATGAAACGCGTATAATCGTACATTCCGAATTCTGGCACATTACTATCTATCCTGACGAAAGCGAATTTAAACAACATTAATCCTCGGAAATCCTCGGAACAGTATCCTGATAACCTCATTAAGATTAATTTCTTACATTAAAACTCTATTACTAAGTGCATCTTTCGTTTTTTTCAGAAACCTCAAATGCGGCCGATGATAGTTGAATATGACCCCAAGAAAAAAGGAGTCAAAAATGACTTATCAGATGTCGTTATGGTCAAGTAAGTGATGATGTTCCGTACACTCTGCAGCGAGGATCCTCTACGAGTAGAACGACAATCATTGAATCAGCTTTGATTGCCCATTTTGTGTTGTCAATAATTAATTTCAGTTTGATCTGGTGCCATATCGGATCATTGATTATGTTGTACTGCTTAGAAATTAATTAATTAGAAATTTAAATCAACATTAAAGCATGCTTCACAGCTTACCTCATGTTTGTTTCTGTTCAGCAATTTGATATTTTAATTGTGGAATATCTTGTCAGATTTGCCTTAAACCTAATAATTTTGAAGTTTTTATTTCTACAGGACATTGAAAAGAAAACGTATACCTATTAGATTTTATGAGCAAGGTTAAATATCCTAAATCGGTAGCACTTAAAGTTCAGTATGAGTGCGCTCCTTGGCGCTCCGGCGTGCAGCTCTGCTCTGTCGGGCGTCCTGGTCGCTTCTCACCTTTTCTTGACAAATTTATGTTTTGTCGTGGTATTTTATATTGTATGTTGACTGTTAAGTACTCGCTCCTTAAAATGAGCTAAAATGCTCGAAGCTGTACGGAGACGATCCGGGAAGACGAGTGCTGCTTCCACGAGATAAATGTCGTTCGTCGACCTTGATCATCTTGCAATGGACTCATACACCGGTACATCATTCCATTTTATGGTTTCAATTTTGTTTATTTAATTTGTTTTGTTTGGTAATGGTAAAAATTTGGAGATAATTGTGTACAAACAGTGCCCAAGTCCGCTGCCACAGTGCCGGCGCCAGCGCCGGTCGTGCGCGGCGGGCACCCGTGCGCCATCTCTGTTCAGGCTCGGGATTGGCTCGCAAACTGGCGATTTGTACAAATTTGATTTAGCTTTATGTTCTCTTACATGTCTCTACTTTATTTCTTACTTACTTCTGTAATTGTAAAGAAAACAATATGATAGAATTATACTATAATAATTCTTGTCAAAATTTTTACCAGTAAGTAAATAAATCAATCATCAATGTAATTCCATTGTCCAAATGCCATCTTTGTCCGTTAAGTTAATAGTCTTCATATTTTTGAAAAAACGTAAAGCTGTATTGAATTTAACGGTTGAGCCACCTATTTGTAAATGCCAAGTCTTAACAGAGTGAAGCGCACACAAACAAAATATATTATACTTTATTTTGGAGACCATAATGAATGTATCACACTTCACATCACAACACTCACACAGAGTAACGCAGCTTACAATCAGTTATTAATTTTGATCATCCGCGAACAGTTTATAGTAGCCACAGAGACCCGCGATGCGAGTAGTGTCATGCAAGTTATTGCAACCCGCGACCGCGACATCACACCCCGTTCGATTCACATTATAGCTTGAAATGTGGCGCTTTATGTGTTCTCGCTACCATTACATAGATCAGCTTTAAATTCAATTAGTTTATTAGAGACTACACTTTGTTACCTACATCACTTCTAACCTATCAACACCACTTTACTTAGTTCGTAATGTAATGTTAGCCGAAACACTTGTTATAACAGTACTTGGGGAATGTTTTACAGGTACAAAGTTGACCCAAATGAGATCCCAGTGGAACAACAGGCGGGCTCCACCCTGCCCCTCATGGAGATCCCGGGCAGGGATATTGAGGCTGATGAGGACTATAATCCTTTCGAACACAGGAAGCTCGCGCATCCCACATCGTAAGTTTACTTAATTTTTTTTAAAATTGAAGAACTTACAACAATGCAGCATTTTAATTGCAAATCTAATCGACCTGTTCTTTCCTTTCAGGGATTTGGATACCCTTATTCATTTGCTGAAAGGGTCCCTCGGAAGTGGGATTTTGGCTATGCCTATGGCGTTCCGCAACGCGGGGCTCTTTTTCGGCTTGATAGCCACGTTCGCCATCGGAGGTATCTGCACCTACTGCGTGCACGTACTCGTGAAAACCTCACATGAACTCAGCAGGCGGATACAGAAACCCTCGCTCGGATTTGCTGAGACCGCTGAAGCCGCTTTCTTATCTGGACCACCCGCCATGCACAAGTTTTCTCGACTGGCCAAGTAAGTTCTATAATATAACAATATAGTCTTCTATCGTAGGTCTTTAAATATTTTCAAATAAGGACCACTTTTGTGCTCAATTTTTATTATTTTTCTTGTTTTGTGTGTACATTAGAAAATTACTAAATCGTTTTTTTTTATATTAAATCGAATCTCTTTGCCTTTGTTATTGTTTCAGAGCTTTAATCAACTGGTTCCTCGTCATTGACCTGCTGGGCTGCTGCTGCGTCTATATCGTGTTTGTCGCCAAAAATGTGAAGCAAGTGGTTGACTTCTATGCGAAGGGGACTGACTGGGGCGACGTGCATGTTCGTTACTACATGGCTGTTCTTCTTCCACTGCTCATCCTTATGAACCTGATAAGGAATCTGAAGTATTTGGCGCCATTGTCGATGATTGCTAACTTACTGGTTGGAACTGGAATGGGAATTACCTTCTATTATCTGTTTCAACAAATTCCTAGTTTGAGCGAGCGCCTACCTTTCACTCGCATCGAGCGCCTACCAACCTTCTTCGGTACTGCTATCTTCGCCCTGGAAGGCATTGGTGTCGTCATGCCCCTGGAGAACAACATGAAGACCCCCAACCACTTCATTGGATGCCCTGGAGTCCTGAACACTGGAATGTTCTTCGTGGTTTCCCTGTATGCCTTTACTGGATTCTTCGGCTATTTAAAATATGGTGAAGGCACTAAGAGCAGTATTACTCTAAATCTCCCACAAGACGAATTGTAAGTATAATAATATTTCTATGATACTCGCATTGTAGAGTTGATAATTTTTAAATCCATAGAAAAAAAAGACATAAGGGTGTACTTACTTATAAAACGAATTATTCGATTAATATATTATATCGATTCGGTTTTTTCCGAAAACTCAAATCACAAAAATGCCATTAAATTTCAGTCGTCGATCTTTTCTCGAATTTTTGAATCCACATAGTGTCTCATTCTCAGAATAAGATGTAATAAAGAGACTAATCAAACTGACAAAGTAAGCCCGATTTGAGAGCCGAGTAGAGAGGGATAGAAGATCGCTTTACCACTAAGTGCGAAAGAGATTTATTTCATGTCTCTTTCATACCCACTAGAAAAGCAATGTTTTATCCTGCTGTCAAATCGGGCTTCTTAGATTGTGACAAGTTTAACATGCCAATTTTAAGGATTTGAATTGAGATTACAAATAGATCCTACACTCGCGAGCAATAATCTGTAATCACTTCAAAAAGCGTTACTCAAAACAATGTTTTACAATTTCTATGCAATGAACTATGGATTGTGGTATATAGGGAATTATTGCAATAGGTCGAAGAAGTGGCTGTCTAAATGAATAGGAAGTAATGTGAAAAGATTAAAAAAAATATTTACCTACTGTTAATGTTATTTTCATTGACCGAATGAGTTTGCTGATGGAATCCTGTGGAATTTCCTGCAACTCTTTGACTCAATTTTCAGGTCTTCTATCGACACTGGAGTTGGACATGTTCCTCATACTTGCCTTTTCGACGACCTGAACCACATTATGTTCAATCGGATTCAAGTCTAGACTGAGGGGCTGGTCAGTCTAGTGTGAGAATCTCGACTTCTTCCATGTACTGTCTAGTCACTGCAGCGGTGTGGCTGCGATCATTATCGTGCATTAGCAGCAAACCCGCCAATAAACCCGTAGGCGTGAGGGAGCACAAGGCCTAGCAGAAAGTCGGGGAGGGGTGTCCCCGACCTCCACCAGCAGGCTTAGTGTGAGTTTTTTTGACGTACTCGATCGCGTCAACGTAAACGTTCGCTTATGTCAAATGGTACGAAAAAAACAAGTTGTCCGTGAGTGTCACCAGACGGCGCTTATTCAGTTTCCATACAAATTGACGTTTAAGCTAACGCTTTGAGAACATTAAAAAATCTCGCACTAAGCGCTGTGGTACGAATATCAACTCCCATATCGACTGTGAACTGGCAACCGGTACTGTTTCAATTTTGAGAACTTTACAGGATGAAGAAAAAACTTGTTAAAGGACCTTTTCTATAGCATCTGATGTATTATAATTATCAAAATACGTAGTTTTTAAATATTTTTATTACATACGTTCTTAAAAATATAAAAAACATTGTAGGTATGCTTCCTTCTTATATAAAAACGAGGTAGGAAATATCTTGCTTTCACTGTGCGTCAAAGATAGTACAAGTTGAATGAAGTTGATTCTGGTGCCAAATTTAAACTTATCTAAGATGGGATTTCTTGCAACGCTGCGGTGGTAAGAAATAGTATAAAATGGTATTAAAAAGTGAAATCTGCAAAATATTGAGAATTGGCAACAGAGGATCAGTTGCCAGTTCACAGTCGATATCCCAATCTAAGTAATCGCAAGCAAACTGAAACCGGACTTGTCGGAGGGCTAGAGACAATTTTGGGCACCGTGGCTGGCCCTATTGGGGTCAAGTTCGTTTCTTTGAGTCTTCGCCTCACTGTTCAGTCGCTGACAGCCTTCCCTCGAACTTCTCTGAGTTGCTGCTTGACGTCCACGCCGCTCAGGTGTCGAAATTGGAGAGTAGAGTAGACAATAAATCAGTCAGGTCTCACCGACGTGCATCGCTGTCATCCATATACTGGTCTACGGATTAAGTGACCCATTTCCCTGAACCTCTTGTATACGTTCGAGACTGGCTCAGATGAAGCTGTCGAGCGACAGTACGCTGAGTCAACCCTTGCTGGATTAGGATGACGACTTGAGCAACTTGAGAGGTGTTGTTGCCATTATTCTTTTAGCTTCAGTGTTTCCAGACGTGAAACAAGGGACTGATGACCAATTTTCATAAACACCCACTTTTTATATGGTTTCAGATCTGCCAAACAATATGGTATTTTGTTTTTAACAATTTTGTCTTTTGTTTTTACGTTCCACGACGTAAGGTGAATAATCTTAGGTTATGATATTGAAAGAGGTTGAAAACTAACAAAACAGCTTTCAAACAGTGAACGCAAATCATTTAAGCTCACTGCTTTCAAATTATACACCACAATCTATAGTTCATTGCACAGAAATTGTAAATTGTTTTGTTTTTTTTTATTATTATTAGACTCTTAGAGCTCTTGACTCTAGTCAATGTCAGAGATGACAGAGACAAAGTCTACGATGGAGCGAGCTTACCCAGAAGGAGCCTGTTCACTCTAACTTTGAAGAGATTAGGGTTGTAAGCATTTGGAAACACAGACGCAGGCAGAGAGTTCCACTCTTTTGCTGTGCGCATTATAAAAGATGTTTAGTAATGCTAGTGCGAATTGGTGGAATAGCTGGTTGGGATGGTAAGATGCAGTGCGTCTGGATGTCCGATGGTAGAAGGGGGCCGGTGGGATGAGGTCGTGGAGTTCTTGGGCACACTCAACGAAGTACAATCTGTAGAAGACCGATAAGCAGGCAACCTTACGACGATGAGCCTAGCTATGTAGCTTGGTATCCACCAGATTTACGTCACCGATGAGACTCTTAGCTCTGCGTTCTACCGAGACAAGCGCGGCAAGCTGATACTTAGCTGAGCCATCCCAAAGGTGGCTACAATACTCAGTGGCTACAGTGCTTTGTAAAGGGTTAAAAGCTGTCCAGGCCTGAAGTATCGCTTCACCTTATTTAGGATGCCCAGCTTATTGGCCGCAATTTGGGCTTTATACTCGATGGTGGCGCCGAAGTTGAGACTGGATGTCAACGCCATGCCTAGGAACTCGAGCCGATCAGTCACAGGAATAGATGCACTCCGAAAAGTAGGAGCTTGGTCAAAACGACTCCTTTTTGCGGTAAAAAGACACGCCTGTGTTTTGGTGGCGTTAAAAGTGACCAGAATGTCATCACCCCCCTGGGAGACAACGCTTAAGGTCAAATTGGTCCGCTCTACCATGGCCTCTCTCAATGAACGGACTTCATCCCCGCCGGTTGTTGCTCTGGACAAATATCTCTCTGAAACCGTACTGTCATCTGCGTACCTAACAAGACCAGGCTGAAGTAGGTCATTGATGTGCAGCAGGAAAAGAGTTGCAGAGAGAACAGACCCCTGAGGAATTCCGGCATCAATAGCCATGAGGTCAGAGGAGCAGCCGTCAACGACTACTCGGATCGACCGTTCACTTAGGAAGTCTGATATCCAGCTACAAAAACCAGCTATGGCATCCCAGCTAGTTTTTGTAGCTGGATATCAGACTTCCTAAGTGAACGACAGCAGGAAGCTTGCTGAGTAGAACTGCGTGCCAGATCCTGTCAAAAGCCTTCGAGATATCGAGCGACACGCAAGTGCTTCGCCGTTTCTCTAGATGGCTTCGCCCCAGCAGAAGATAGCCAGTTGACCGTCCCAGGCGAAAGCCATATTGACGGTCACTGAGGAGATCATTGTCTTCAAGGTAGGTTTCCCTAACCTTTCCATAACCTTGCATAGGATGAAGGTAATGGCACATTCGCAAGCTTCCATGATTTCAGCACCGTTATTTTATCAAGAGAGAGGCGGTACAGGCGTGTCAACACAGGAGACAGTTCAGGTGCACATTGCCTCAACACTCTCGCTGGAATGCCGTCAGGTCCGCTGGCCTTATTCACGTCTAGACTGCACAAAACTCTTCTGACCTCTTTTATGTGAACTGCGATCTCCGGCATCGAAAAGTCACAACGAGGTTAAGTTGGTGGTTGCTTGGTGCCAGCGTCCAGACGCGAGTTGCTTGCAAAGAGAGTTGCAAATAAATTTGCTTTCTCTCTTGCAGAGTGAGCCAGCGAACCATCAGGTTTCAGCATTGGAGGCAAAGTGGGTCGACAGAAATTCGTTTTAACCGCTTTCGACAGGGACCAAAACTGCTTACTACCCGGAGGGTGCGATGCTAGTTTGGCTCCGATTCGTCCGACATGGTCAAAACGTGCCCTACGTAAAACCCGCTTGCAGAACTTGGCGGCAGAATTAAAGGCTCTTCTCCTCGCGCCAACTATCATTAATACTCTATCCCCTGCCGAATCACGTCCACAATCACGTCAGCACAGCACGAGGGGTCACCCGAGGAGAAGCACACTTGCCGCCAAGGATAAGACGCAAAAAAATGCCGCATCTCATCCCAATCTGCTCACTCGTATCGCCATACTCGTCTCGTGCCTCTAGAACTCTTATCTGGAAAATGAGCCTCGCTGTTGACTACCGTTGCTGGGCTACGTCCGTCGAGGGAATTAAACAACGCTATTGTCTCCCGGTCTCCACTGTGCGATCGGTCTATGCCGATATAGAGAAGTTTCTCCACGCCAATGTCCACAAGAAGCCATATGGCAGAAAAACCCGATTTCTCAAAGCAACGGAGACGACGACAACAAATGTCATCGCGGACGTAGGTACACACAGACCCCAGCCTGCTTCTTGAACTTGTGTTCCAGAGAGTAGCCCGGGTAGTTGAGGTACGCCACGTCCGACGGAGTTGTTATCTTCGCCTCCGTCAGGAAAAACAGGTGCGGCTTCTCGGTCTCAAGATGGTGATGGACCGGATCGAGATTGGAGTGCAACCCCCTGATGTTGGTGAGGTGCACTTTGAGTTGGAAGAAGTGCAGCCGTTGTTTAACGTTATTCCTTTTTGCTTTTGTCATTTGAAGTTTTTGAGTAGTTGGGGAAAAAGTCGAACTATCGAGGCGCTGCTCAGTGAACCAAGTGGAACACTAGAGCTAAACCAACCTATGGGGAACTCATTTGGAGACTGTGGGGACGCCCGAACCCCCCCGGATATGGCCACTGGGTCCTCCCATCCAGTCGCCGGCTGGCACGGTGCTATACCGGGATTCTTCGCTAGTTGGCGGGGTAGCCTTACACACGTGGCTGGCGTGCTACTTGGGCCCCCTACTAACTGCGGTCGGCCAAGGGCTGGCACCGTGCTTCGGATCCCGCTACCCTCCAAAATGAGTTACCCGGAAAGCCCAGCCCAGCGACCAAGACCGGTTCTGAGCAGAGCGACTGACAATCTCCTTCTCCCCCAAAGGCACTGGCATTCCCGCACTCCGACGGAACACACCAAGCTGCTTGGCGCCGGACTTCAGCGGGATGGTGGTCGCGAGCCAGGCGGCTCCTTGCGGACCCTACCACTGTTTTAAGTGGGATCGTTCTGCCGTACCACAGGCAAACCTGTGATGCCTTTGCCCGGGGTGGACCGCGCGGAGGTAGATCCCGAACCACCCTATTCGTTGTGTTTCAGCAACGCGCGATAAAGTGATTCCAGTTTATTGCTCGCGAGTGTATATATTATAGCGAAATAAAAAGCACTTCACTATTTTAAAAACGTATATATTATTCCTTACTTTAAAAAATCCGAAAATAGATATAAATATAAAAAAGTAAAAAGGGACTTGATTTTTATACAGAAAAAGCCGTATTTTAAATTGTTAAAATCGGAAGTACCAAAGGTAAAACAGAACAAAACAAAGACATTTTTTTTTAAGTACTCTGAAAAATACGTGCCTAACCTTAACACAGTTGCAACAGGCTTAAATTAAGCATTCGGGTAAAAAAAAATATCCGTAATGACGTGACGCTAATAGTGACCATGATAAATTTGGATATAAAATCACTACGCAAATCACGGGTTAATTCGAGAACAAAATTTAAATACAATAAAATAACCCTACGCGAGCCACTCCTCGGTGATCCGCGCCAGGCAAAAAGAGTCGGCCTTCCATAATAGCGCTCCGATGTTAGATTACGGGCAGAAAGATACCCGCAAATCCGTGACGTTCTCGCCTCCCTTTGTCTTTAAGTTTTTCTTGTCAATGGAACTTTAAAAATTCGATTTTATGCAATCGGCCAGTCTGACACTTAAAAAAAAAGTTATGACGAAAAGTTTTGTAGCTAATCACGCTACAATATTATTATGTATGCTAATATTCTAGTAAATAGACCCTAAAATCAAATCCAGACCTGAGGGCCAATTCTACTAATTTTACCAATTTTTTAATTTTCTTTCTTATTATTTACAGATTGGGTCAATGCGTTAAACTGATGATAGCCGTCGCCATATTCTTCACCTACAGTCTGCAGTTCTACGTGCCAATGGAGATTATCTGGAAGAACATCCGCCACCGGTTTGGAGCCAAGAAGAATCTCGCCGAGTACAGCATCCGCATTAGTCTCATCGTGTTAACCTTGGCCACTGCTATCGCTATCCCTAACCTTGGCCCATTCATCTCACTGGTCGGCGCTGTCTGCCTCTCTTTCCTCGGCCTTATCTTTCCGGCTGTTATCGAAACCGTCACCTTCTGGGACAGGCCCAATGGCTTGGGACGCTACAAATGGGTACTCTGGAAGAACATGTTCTTGGTCTCTTTTGGTATTCTCGGATTCCTAACGGGAGCTTATGTCAGCATTTTGGATATAATCCACGGTGAGGAATAAGAACAGACACGCATGACCATTTCATAGAATAAGGCTCAATAGATATGATTTAGGCTAGGGCCGATTTTTATAAGTATTATGGCTTCGATGGGTTAATTCGAAATTTGATTATGGCTTCCATTTTAATTAAAACTTTTTAAATAATATTTTTGTTATAATATGAAACACAAACACTATTTATCAGAAAGTAAATCTGCACAAACAACTCATCAAAAGTTTCTCTTATGAACAGTCGACCTAACAATTTATCGTAATGTTAATTGCGCTTTTAGTATTTCTGTACTATTTCGCTTTAATGTTGTATAGCAAAGTTGTATTCTCTTGTAATAGAATTGAGTAATTGTATTTAAATGCTCAATTTGTATTATGTGAGATTAGTTGTATCCACCTAATTAGCGTTTTGAGTTGAAATTGGTTGATGCGAAGCAGGTTGTGTATTCCTATTACTTACATTTATTTAACCCCGAAAATCTGTAGCCATTTTAGTTTTAAGCGATACGTAGATAAATCTACTTTTATAAATGTGTGAGAATTTGTCTAGTGCATTATCGAAATGTGATACAACTTTAGGTTAACTAAAAGGCATTGTGGTATTTGGAAAATATGACTAAAAGAATATAAATTGTTTCGAGAGTAGACAATATTGATGTGTAGTTATTAGCAAATTTTGGAAACTGACTACAGCTTGCCAAGTCGACCTAAACATGGATTACAATTTTGGGGTCTAATAGTAGAAACATTATTCGTGATAATAATTATGGCATTTCCATTACCAAAAAAAAAACATGTAGGTAAGTATATAACTGCTTATGTAGTATAAATATTCATATCGAGCTTTTTTGAAAAATTATGAACTGAAGCATTTATCTAAGGTACCTATAGGTACAATATTAAGAGATCGTTAATGTTATATTAGAGAAAAACACAAACACAGGCGATAAAGTTGGTAAATCTCAATAGATACATAATATGTACCTAAAGACTGGTTATAATATTGTATTTTTATGTCACAAAAATATTATTCTCAATCGTCCTTTGTTGTCTCAAAATTGAAGTTGACACTTTTTGTAGTAAATAAGATTTGAAAATGGGTAACTCATCCGTTGTTAAATATGTAATTACGTAAATATTGAAATCTTCATTCGTGTAAGTTAAATAGTACCTAACCCTATTGTTCCTCGTACAAGTTTGATTCTGAATATTTATTTAGATACTAACCGAGTGAATGTATGAGAAAATACGAATGGCTAAAATTAAGATAAAGAAAATATTATCTAGAAATGATTGTGTGATAGTCATTCTGTATTATAGGTATTAAGTGTTTGACTTTTAAAGTAGAATCGTTTTCCCTGAATGTTAAATTAATGATCATTGTTTTAATAGTGACATACATAGGTATGAAAAGCCTCGCTGTTCCGACGCTGTTCTAATAGTATTCTACGAAGCTATGATAAACTTCCATATTTTATTCATTTTTAATAATAATACTAATACTCTTTATTTTCAGGCTACTTTGGCCGATAGATATATATATACCTTACAAAATAACATACAAGACACAAGGAAGAGAAGGAAGGAAAAGAAGGAAAGATAAAGTCGTAGATACAGCATATAATGGGGCATATACCTAGTGATTGTTAAATAAGAGATAAAAATAAATCAATTTGACTTCTAATAACTAAACAAATTCACAAAAAGATTGTTGCTTCAGAAAAAAAAAACGAATGTCAATTCTGTATCTAAAACATATTTTCTAACATCATATATTTTTATGTGATTTTTTATTTAGTACCCATAATGAAGAAAATGATTCGCTACACGGTTATATAAAATTTATTATTCTTGGGATATCATCCCTACATATTTGGTATAATGTACCAGCCTACCTATTTTTTAGATACTTAGAAGTGGTTGTTTTGTTACAGTATTAAAATAAATAAATTTAAGGAATATCTTTGTTTAATTGTTACATTTTAAACAGCCCGTAAATTTCTAGTACAATCTGCAAAACAGCAAAATGAAGTCCAATTCTCGTACTGTTAAAAAACCAGAGTGCCAATTTATTCTACTAATTTTTAACGTCATGCTCCTTGGCGGAACCACCTTTGCTGTAACAAGTATAAGTCACATGAACAATTCTATGGAATGTCTATAAAATTCTAGTCCTATTAAAAAAAAGTCTGTATCTCTAGTTTCGACGTAAACTTTTATTTAAAGTGGTTGCGCTGCGGAGTATCCTTCCCGGCAAAACCACCATGATATTTCGATTACTATACATAGTATAAGCAAATATGTAGTCTACACTAATATTATAAAGAGGAAAGATTTGTTTGTTTGTTTGTTTGAAATGAATAGGCTCTGAAACTACTGGACCGATTTGAAAAATTCTTTCACCAGTAGAATCCTACATTATCGATGATGGACATAGGCTATAGAATATTTTCAAAAAAGTTAGGGATCCGTATGAAAACTTCGATAATGTAACCCAAGGTGTGAGAAAAAATCCTTATATCGCGTACGCTGCGGAATCTATTGACAATAGAGCAAAGTGATGTACTACAGTTTTATAGAGGTCATCAATATCTACAAAAAAATCCGCAATACCATATGTCTAACTATTATGGATAAGTCACCATGACCGCTTTTTGTTCATATTATTCAAGCAAATCCCATGGTGAAATAAAAAATGGTGATTTTAGTATTATGATATTAATCCTTATCCATTTAAATGGTTTGATAATTAATGTTGATTATGTCCGTGTAAATTACACTTTAAATTATTCAAATCGGACCTTTCGTTCAAAAGTTACGACGGTAATAAACATGCTCGGAGTAAGAAAAATGTCGCGGCTTGAGCGAACTGGGGAGAATCGTACCAATGCTTGGTCCGATGAAGTTGAAACACCACGGCATTTAAATGTTTTCGATAAAACAATAAGAATAACAAATGTTTGGATTTTTCGAAAATAAACTACATACATAATAAGGAGTGAAACAGGGGCGATTAAGATTTTAGGGGAGGACATAATTGCTTGCTTCAATTTACGTCGGAATGCTATGAACAAACTAAAAGCGAGGTAATTGAAACAGATGTACTAACAATTTTTGCATAATCAAACCCTGACGGGTTGAACGGGGTGAACAGTTGCCCTGAACCTGGGCTCGAGACAAGTGAGATTCTGTCAACGGTGGCGTGGCGTATAATTAATGAAAAGTGCTTAATTTTCCAAAACTAACCTTTTATAGGGGGCGTTGAAGTTTGTGGAGTACGTACTAAATCCGCGCGGACGAAGTCGCGGGCGAAGTGCTAGTATCAAATAATTCTATAACAATTTTATATTGAACTAGCACCCCTAAACCCTCGAATCTATATTAAATTAGTATAAGAACTTACGACACCATATTCTTTTTCGTAGAAATGGTCATGAGCGCCTGAAGTAACAATAAAGCAAAGACTCAAGTTTTCCGCTAATGAATAAGACGTTGTTTTAGTTCAGGCGTTACTACTTAAATAGGTTATTTCATCGAGTTAAATAATAAATATTATAACATTGAAACACATCTAGGTATAGGGATCATAAGAAATTAACCACTGTGATATTTCTCACAAATATTTTTAATTAAAGTTACACACAAAACAAAAAAGAAAATCATACTTCGGGTTACATATAAATAAACATGAAATAAAAATGTATTTAAAAAAAACAACCGACTTCCAAAAAAACACTACAAACAAAGTAAAAAATAACTTTAATTTCGGAAATCGGTGTGTGGTTTTGTATTTTTTGTCACCGACTTCCGAAATTAAAGTTATTTTTTACTTTGTAGTGTTGTTTTGGAAGTCGGTTGTTTTTTAAATCAATTTTATTTTCCACTTTTTAGTTATGGTACTCGTACCTGCCACATTAGAACTCATACATTAGAACCACCTTTTTTCTGTACGGATTCTAATTGTACCCTTACATTCTTTGCAATATGAATTATGAACTTTACTGACAGTAGTAAGGGATAATAACAATTCGTTTATCACTTTATTATTATCAGTGGCCAGTATAAGTCAGTAATGGATGCACAGATGGTTCACTTAACATTTTATATTACAATAATTTATTAAAACAAGAAAATAAATTATCTGTGTATAAACAAAACGCCTAGAGGATATTGTATGATATTTGACGTAAACGTTATTTGCTAAGAATTTTAATCTAGGCACTTAGCGACTATTTAATAATAATAATAATAATAATTTATTTACCAAACACAGTTTACACGTAATTATACATTTAAGTACCTCCAAGAAATAGTTACTAACAGCTAACAGTGCCGTTTCACAAATTACTTATGGGTCCCAAACTAGGCGCAGCCTGTATCTTGGAGACCCAGACATTACACACAGTTTATTATTTGACGTGGTCTGCTAGCGCGTCATGGCAGTTTATAATACACATAAAAACAAAAAAAAAACATGGAACAAACAACAGAAGAAATGGAATTTGTAAGCAAAGAAAATGGAAAACAGTATAGGAGTGTAGTGTGCGTGTGTAGTGTGAGTGAGAGTGTGATGTGTAAGTATGAAGTATGAATGAGGGTGTTAGTTTTAACTGTGTATGATTAGATGTTAGTTAGAGTAACGGAGTAGACTCTCTGTCTCCTCATAACTTCGGTCCACAAGCCATGCTTTTAATTTTGTTTTGGCCTCTGAGTACTCACTTGGTATGGTAACAGTTTTACTTACAGCGTTAAACACTCGTATAGGAAGATGCGATGAAAGTCGGGTTGCAAACAGGGTTTTTGTTTTTGGAAGGGGGATTCTTTCAGGCAATTTTCTACCCATTTTACTGGAGCTTGTGCGAACTGCGTTGTCTTTAATTAGTTTTAGGAGTGACTCCAAGATGAAAAGCTGTCGCACACGTAATACCCCAGCTTCCTTGTATAGTTCATCAGTAGGAAAACGCCGCGCTTTTCCCAGGAGTACCTTGAGGACAGCGCGTTGAGCCCGTTCAAGCTCAAGCATGAACGTCTTGGCGGCGCCACCCCAGACACCAACGCAGTATTGCACGACAGATTGACACAAAGAGGTGAACACCTGAATGCAAATATTCTTAGGAGCACTGGCTCGTAAGAGTTTCGCGACGTGAATAAATTTGCGCGTCCTTTTTGCGAGCGATCGGATGTGTGCTTTAAAGTTCAGGTTCTGATCGATTATGATGCCAAGGTATTTCGTGGTGTCTACTCTGGAAATGACGTCGCAGTTACAACTGAAACCTGAGTCGGGTACTGCTGTCAAGACATTGCAATTGCTGTTGTGTATTTTCAGTGCGTCAATGTTTGGTTTGCTTGATCGGGTGAGGTGAAATGTCAAGAAATTGGTTTTTCTAAGATTAAGCGTTAAAAGATTTTGCTCCAGCCATGTTGATATGACATTCATCCCTTTTTCAGCCGCGTCCAGAGCCTCAGTCCAAGTAGCTCCATGGAAAATAACGGCAGTATCATCGGCGTAGCAAATTACATCCGCATATGCAATATTGAGTCTTAGGATGTCATTCATGTATATGATGAAGAGGGTGGGTCCCAAGATACTCCCCTGGGGTACTCCGAAGGAAACCGGCAAACTCCCACTGACAGTTTCCCCTATTTTGACAAGTTGATGTCGACCAGTCAAGTAGCTGCTAAACCATTCCAAGGATAGACCTCTGACACCGAAGGTTTCCAGTTTTTTCAGCAGTGCAGAAATTGAGACTGTGTCAAAGGCCTTGGCGAGGTCAAGGAAAACACCAGCAGAACGGCGGCCCCTGTCAATATTTGTGGAAACAATGGCAGTCAGCAGACTCACCGCTTGCGATGTAGACTTCCCTCGACGAAAACCAAACTGCCGCTCCGAAAGAAGGGAGTTTTCCTCAAGAAAGCTTACAAGGCGGCTGTTAATCAGCTTTTCGAGGATCTTTGAAGTCACACAAAGCAGCGAAATTGGCCTGTAATTGTCAGGGGTAGTCTTAGAACCACTTTTGTAGATAGGGGTAACGACGGCGGTTTTCCAGCAAGCAGGGACAGTTCCTGTTTCCATGCTCAGATTACATATGAATTTTATGGGTTCGACAATGTATTTTTTGAGGTGTTTAAGGAGCAAAGGCCGAAATTCATCGAGACCTGGGGCGCTGTCATCTTTTAGATCGTCGATGATGTTATTTATTTCTTGCTTGTCCGTCGGGTGCAGAAACAGTGAGTTTTTAGGCGAGTTATACCCTATTGCAGCAAGACCTGGTTTCCCGCCAGTACTCAGCTGCCTGTTTAAGATCTCAGTTGCAAGTTTCTGACCCACTGAAACGAAGTACTCGTTACAAGCGTTTATGGACCTACTGCTGTCTTCCTTACTTTTTAGCAGTTCTTGGTTGTCGTTTGTTCGTTTAGGCACTTGGCATATTTCTTTTATGGCCCGCCAGAGTTTTTTGGGTTCTTTGCTGTTTTTCTCAAGTTCTTTCCTGTCAAAATCTGCTTTCCGCTGGCGCAGAATGATGTTGCAGTAGTTTCTGTACCGTGAGTATACAATTTTTAAAACTTCATTTTTCGGCTGCTGGTTTGTCTGAGCGTGTAGATGGTCTCGATGATGGATACATCTGATAAGTCCAGGCGTAATCCATGGTTTCAGGTTAAATTTAGAGCGACTTATTTTAATTTTCGACGTGTATTTGTTTACGATGTCTGTCACGGTCTTGTTGAACAAAATAACTGCGTCGTCAATATTTGTTTTGGACGTGACGTCCCTCCAGTCGAGCTGGCTCACTTCTTCAATCACCTTGGAGTATTCCGTTGTGACTTTGTATCTGTTTTTCTTTTGAACTTTGGCGTTGGAGGAGTTGATTCCGAGCAACACAATGTGGTGGTCAGTTATTGAAGCCTCACAGACAATTCCCTGTGCTTCAGTTCCCTTTAGTTTAATGAAGCCGTGATCTAAACAGGCTTTTCCTCGAGTTGGGTGAGTGATAGCTGGCAGCAGCCCATGTTCAGCCATCAGGCACTGATAGGTCGTGTGGACGGCATTAGCGGAGTCATTAAGTAAGTCAATGTTGATATCACCCGTCACAATGATACTTGAGACATTTTTAATTTGGTCTAAAGTGTCATCCAAAGAGTTCAGGAAGCGATCGGTGTTGATGAATGAAGGCGAGCGGTATATGGCTAAGAGTGTAATTTTATTCTGCAGCACGATTTGTAGGCAATTAGCATCATCAAATTCTGGTTCGGAAACTGACGCGGTCCAGAGATCGCTGACATAAGCAGTTACTCCGCCACTCTTGTTTATTACTTTGGAGGTGTGGTAGTTTTTGTAACCGGGCAGTAGGTGAATTAGGGAATTTTCACTTAACCAGCATTCTGTGAGGATAATGACATCTGGTTTAAAGTCAAGTCGGGTCAACGATGCTTGCAGGCTAAGGAAATTTTTTTGCAAACTCCTGATATTCAAAGTTAACACCCTGAAGTTATGTTCACGAAGAAAGTTCCCACACAACTCAATTTTCTCAACAGTGCGGCATGATATACTCAACGTTTCATCAATTTCTGTTAATAGGTCGGTTTTATCCATAGTCAAAAATTATTGTAAAAGTTAGGGTTAAAAGGGAAATCATTGAAGCCGCAGTTTTGCCTGAAAGAACTTGTCCAACACACCAGTGCGAGAAGTGCGAGTGTCTTATGCAATGATGTAAAAGGATGCCTATACCGTGAATGTCTGTGAATGTGATGTGTTTTTGATTATTTGTGTAGTGGGGATTTTGTTTATGGATCAGTAGTGTATTGTTTTGGAGTGTTGTGAGTGTAGTAACTGTTGCTTTCCAAATTAAACTATGAGGAGATAATAATATACAAATAAACGGAGTTACAAATAAATCTAAGAACGTAAACTTATAACTGGTAACCTTATAAACGGTGCTTGATCTGAGAGAAAAAATCAACATACAGACAAAAGCAACAAGTACATACGCAGAGATAACATTAATATTAAACTTTCCGAGTGAGAAATTAATTGAGTGATAACTAATTATAAACCAATCACTGTTTAGTTTTATGACAGAAATAGTACATTTAGTGGTCTGAGGTAAAATTATTGTGACATTTTCAATTTGAGGTTTTCTATATGAGATTAGGCTCGGAATGAGTGCCAAGAAAGAGCTCGAGTTCCGTGATACTCTTAATAGTAATGGCTGGTTGCCCCTCGTTCTTGCGCACGAGAATGCGGCCGTTATTTGTCCAGCAGTATTTGTGCCCCGTACTCTGTGCACGGGCCCGTGCTTCACGAAACAAGACGCGGTTATCCTTAGTCAGATGCTCGTTGACAAATATCTTACGGACCGTACCCCTGATGTCAATGTCTCCAGAAGAGAGATTGCGCCTTGTCCTGGATGCCTTTATGAACTCATCTCTCTTCGACCTTCTAAGCAATCTAACGATAATGGGCCTAGGGGACCTTGAGGTTGAGTCGGAAACTGGGATCTTCCTGTGGCCTGCCCGAGCCGTCCAGTCGATATCGTCCAAGGTCAACTGAACACCAAGCTTAGAAGCAGTCAGCAAGACGATGTGGTGAACGTTTTCGGAGGGGCATTCTTCAATGCCCATGATCTCAATCTCGTTACGCATTGATGACTGCATTTGTTGATTTATTTAGAAAACAAAGTTTGAGGCACCGTTTTGTTCGTATATTTTAATCAGACTGAGGATTTAGGGGTGCTAGTTCAATATAGAATTGTTATAGAATTATTTGATACTACATATTTGCTTATACTATGTATAGTAATAGAAATATCATGGTGGTTTCGCCGGATCGACTCGTGAGACACAGAGTTCAGCAGCTATCTCTTTAAAACTTGAATGAGGATTTTCAATCACTTTTTCTACCACTTTCGCGATGTTAACTTCAGTTGAAGTTCGAATATTTTGATGTCCGCTACCTAAATGGCATCACAGGCCACTATCTACAAACGAGATTCATGAATTCATTGCATACCTTGTCCCGGTTACCCGAAAATCCTGCAGTAGAGCTTCAATTAAATTATTCGCGAAACAAAGTGCCAACCACGGATTCTGCGAAGCTCACACTCCCGATACCTACTGGTCGCTACGAAAACAGTGCGAATCGATAAAGACACTTTTTTACAACAAAATAGTAAGTACCGACTTCCAAATAAAAAACACTACAATATATAAAATCTAATACCTTTAAACGAGCAATTCTTTTATATATACAGGGTGTTCCAGAAAGGTGTGGTCATATTTAAGGGTGATGTTGGGTAACTGATATACATTAAGGAAAAAATATCAAAACATAAAAATGAGATTTTTGACAAAAAGTTCGGCCAGAAAAAACGTTAGCGTCAGAATGGCTGGTTGCCTACGACAGGTGACTCTGAAAGTATATGCAAGAATTGCTACCTAATTGCTTCTATTTGCTACATTTATTTAATTACTACATATGATACATTCAGAGAAATATGAATATTTTTTTGACCAGCCATTAGACGTCAGGATGGCTGTATCGGTATGGTACGGCCGTGCCGCTTTTTTGCTCGACTTGGCTGGAGCACTGCCGTGCCCCCAGATAATGTGAATGTGTGTAAATGTTTTATGTGCGTCACTTTCACGTGGTTTAAACGATTTTTTTTCTTTCTTAGGTACTAAATAAAGATTTAAAGATTTACTACGGTTTTTCTTTCATACATTTCCCGTATTTCATATTTATGCTTTTGTAAGCAACTATGTGCTGCTTGATTAATGTTATGTTTTTTTTTTTGTCCTTTATAATTTCAAATAGCTAAGTCGATTCCGCGTCAACAGATCTAGGGTGGGTGACCCCTATTTGTGAACGCCTGCACGATTTGAACGAGACGCTGCCGAGCTGTAGTAACTGTTGCCTTTCCAAATTATGAGGCACTTCTTGGTACGTCCTTCATACTGAACACGGAGGCCACCAGCCATCCTGACGTCAGAATGGCTGGTCAAAAAAATATTCACATTTCTCTGAATGTATCATATGTAGCAATTAAAGAAATGTAGCAAATAGAAGCAATTAGGTAGCAATTCTTGCATATACTTTCAGAGCCGCCTGTCGTAGGCAACCAGCCATTCTGACGCTTACGAAAAAACGACCCAAGAAATGACTTTTCAAGCAGTCTGATGGAGTCGGTCACATCAAATCTGTGATTGAACTAAAGTAAATGTCACCAACTGTAGCGAACTGCTTGAAAAATCATTTCTTCGTAACTTTTTAGTCGTTTTTTTTCTGGTCGAATTAAAAAAAAAACTTATAATGTTTTGTGTTTTGACATTTTTATGTATACCTACTGGAACGGGAAATTCCTACGGGAACGATCGAGATATACGGGAAATGGCTACGGGATCGGGATCTCGTAGCCATTTCCCGTTCCAGTATAGACGAAGCCTAGACCTCATGAATGTGGCTATCATACAAAAATAATTTTCCAAATCCGACTAGTATTTCCAGAGATTAGCGCGTTTAATCAAACAAACAAACTCTTCAGCTTTATTATTAGTATACAGATTTTCCTTCCAACTTAGTTCACTTCCGCGTAATAACAACATTACTCATCAGTGGCGCTAACTGGTTAGCACTCATCCCATTCGTTTGATACACTGCGTTGGAACACAGCTTTTTAATTAACCGACTTCAAATAACCCTTCCTTGGTAGTCGGCTAAAAAAGGAGCGTGTATAATCACAGTTTAAAGGTAGGTACATCAATATTTGATTTCAGTTATTGGCTCGGTATTGCTCTACCCAACTAAATAGAAGTTTTGTTATAGCAAATGTCAAATTGTATTATTCTACAGAGTGATGCGTAGCCTTTTCCCAAAAACCTATATTGGGATCAGCTTCCAGTGAAACTGGAATCAGCTGAATACAATTTACGTGGAACGACTCTCTGTCTGACTGCTAAAGTAGAAGAAGTTTATTAACGAAACTTTTAGTATTATACTTAATAGCTTTATTTAATAAACCAACCGTAACTTTACGAAAGAAACTGATATTTTCTTAAGGAAAATTATAAAACGATCGAATAAAAAAAAAACTTAGCGACTGATGATGAGATAGGTACTGTTTTAATAACTTAAGTGGGAATTTGAGTAAGCGAAAAATTAACTAAACTAACGACGAATATTGATTTAATAAAATCCAGAACGAGCTTACAAAAAGTGGGTAGTGATTAATCCATTTCAGATATTAAAATTCTAGACGTGCGACTAAATTACTAAGTGAGCGACTAGAAATACAGAGAGGCAACTTCAACATTAAGATGGAGACGATTTTTCCAATTGAGGTTTTAACATTTTGGTGTTTTATTTGGTGCGCAAAAGTGAGTGATGCGAGCTCGGGATTTGGGGCACCCCGACTCGGATAGGTTTGGTTAGAAGGGGATGGCGGGGTCATGTGAGCGAGCGGACAGACCTGCCATTCCCTTTGTGGTTATTTTTTTTAACCACCCAGAAATATCATTTGCCAAATATTGGAAAAAATGCAGGACGTAACGTTGACACTCAAATAAATATTAGGTCGTTCAAATATTATGAAGTTTCTTATTTTGTTTTTAAGTAACTCAAATTAATGTTTGTAAGTTGCTGCTATGTTGATTTCTCGTCACTCGCAGTCAGTCGCTCACTTAGTAATACTATAACGTAAATTAATTATTTTTGTCACTTAAAACTTTAATAAACAATCACTCGTATACTACCCTTTTCTTAATGCGAGTGTAGCTGCTGTCAGTGGGGTCTGGGTCCGATTTCCACCCCAGGGATTCTAGACATAGTGACGTGCGATTGGCGATAGCAATTGTCCAAATAGAACATTTTAGGGATTACCCACGCTTCATTTCAGTAGCGTATGGCAATCGCATTTCAAGTGAAAATCTATTTTTACACTTTCAGATTTTCACTTTTTACTGCTACAGTAAAACCCTGCCTTGCCTCTCGGTCGCTAGTGTGATCTTGTCACATAAGCTTGTAAGCTAAAAAAAAAAGAGAAAATCTTTAATCTTAATAATCCGGTGGATGAGGCTACGTAGACTGCGGGAGACTCATGTTCAGCTTCTAATATGCTTAATGTAAAAACTATAGGCTCTTTATTATAATGAATAAATAAGATTTTCCAGTTATGAAATTAACATCAACACAACAAGTTATCAATAATTCAACGGAGCTGAAAGCTACTGTGAGCGCATCCGAGAATTGTAGTTTCGGGTACCTATATAATGTAGTACCTAAGCAACATTCAACAGTTTGCTGTGCGCCCTCGCTTGCATCACACGTTGCGCGGTGCGAGCGGAGTACCCGATCATTGATAACGGTGACAACCCTAAGTAAGCTATTGGTGATTTCTTGAATCAGGATCAAGTTTAGCTTAAAAAATTATTCTGAATTAATCCTTTTTTACCTATTACTAGGCAGAGTCATGCTTTTTCTCTTCCGTAACTTTTCGGTCTTGTGCAAACGTCTTGAAGTTTAAGGTAAGTGGCAACCCTGAGGTACGGGTGATCTAACATTGCATCCGTCCAAGGAAAATAAGCTGAATCTTCTGCAACATTTTTATTTCTGTTCACGTGAGTGATTGATTTTTGTTACTTTGAGATTGATTCCCACGGCTGGGCAAAAGCGCTTTCTCCCTCTCAGTGTTGTCGGTTATTGTGCGACCACTCTGGTAGGTACCTTTTAGGGTTCCGTACCCGAAGGATATCCAACGGAACCCTATTATTAAGCCTCCGCTGTCGATCCGTCCGTCCGTCCTATGATTGTCAGTGGGCTATATACCTATCGAAAAGCGTAATAGGTAGACGGTTGAAATTTTCACAAGAGTGTCTATTTCTATTGCTGCTTTAACAACAAACAATATAATATATTAAAAATTAAATGGGGCTCCACCGCTCCATACAAGAAATGTCTTTTTTTCGGTTTATGGTACGGAATCCTTCGTGTGAAGGTTTTTTTTTTCACTCTTTCGGGTGCATTCGTGCAAACAAAAGAAAAAGATGCCGAAGGTCAAAGTTTTCTTATAAGATCAACATAAGTTTATGGTCTTTTCAAGGTCTTCTTGAAAATGGTGGCGTAGTTACCTAATACGTAAACATAGGCTGCAATCTATATGGGATATTTATTTTTTTGCCAATATTATAACGGTCCCACTGCTGGCCAAAAGCACCGCCTTCTCCCAAACGAAAGGAACTCGTGTAATCTCTATCCACGTCATAAGGGGAAGTCACACCAATGAACAAGAAAAAATAAAAGTACCTTCCTGAAAACGCAAAGCATTTTTAATTTAAGTAGCACGAACAAAGAAAAAGAAAAGAAAGAAAACATTTTTAATCGGCTCGAAATGTCGCTCAAAATAAAAATTAAAAAAGAAACACAACTTAGAAACTAATTAAAAAAACTAAAACAAGTTTCATCGTCAGGAACCGAATCATGGCCGAGTTGCACTTATTTGGGTACCTACCGACTGAACCAAAGCTTCTTTGTTACTTTATGCTTGTCTGCTACAGTTTTCTCAGAAAACCTTAAGTTCAAGTCTTTACCAGGAATTCGACACAATACAATATTCATGGTACCGACAAACGGGGTGAATATTAACGGGGGTGAATGGGAACTTTCACTTTAATTTCGTAATATTGGTTGTCTATGAAAGCACAGCCAAAGTGTGGAACTCTCTACCAGCGTTTGTGTTCCCTTCCACATATAACCCGTCTGCCTTCAAGCAAGAGTGAACAGGCATCTTCTGGGCACGCTCGCTCCATCGTAGACCTCATCTATCGCTTTCCATCAGGCGGGATCGAGGTCAAGAGCTAGCCCATTCCTCAATAAAAAAATTAAAAAAACACCAACTTTATTGTATTGATATCAATTCAATCAAATTGGAGCTCGAAAATGCTGCAAATAAAATATAAATAACGTTAAATCCCCTTTAAAGTTGTAGGTAGTCAGCCGTCTCAAGTACCTCCTTATGAAAGAAAACGTAGGTAGGTATTACGATAACAATAACTGGCATCTCATTATGGCATTCAGTAGATAATAGCAATAATAGAACCAGACAGAACTGAAGATGGCAATTATTGAAATAAGATTTCATTGAAGAAGTCGTTTCTTTCTTTTTTAAATAGGTAAATAGATATTCTTCATGTCTCGCTCTTAGTCAGATAATTTCTGCTTTTGTTTAATTCGAATTCAAATCATTATCATTATCAATCATACATCTAAACTGAAATTTTACGAGAAATTCACTTTTTTATTGTTTTGAATTTAAAAGCGGTATTCGCATGTTATAAGTGAAATCTCTTTAGTTTATTTTTAATTGCAACAGAATTCTAAACTAATAAATAATTACATTAACAAACTTTTATCTTATTAAGAAATTAAACGTGTTTTTCAGTTAGTGTAAATTTTTGAGTTTGTCAGTTATGTGTTATTGGCACTTCGCCGTCGATATGGAGATGTCGCAACCAACTGTCTTAATCAACCATTAAATTGACGGCCTAGCCTTTTCATTGAACGATGGTGTTTAATCAGCGGCTTAAGTGACATCCCAGCGATAACTTGCACAGCTAGGCAAATGACTTGGCTCAATAAGTAATATTTATGGCTTGTCTAGCCAAGTAGCGGAACATAGGGCAAAGGGAGTTTAGGGCACCCCGACACGGATAGGTTAGGTTCCTTTTTTTTCTTTATTCTATGAACAGCCTAAGCATCTGCCAGCCCGTTCGTCAAATGTTGTATTAGGCGCATTGGTTGGATGTCATTTAGGCCACTGATTAAACAGCGCGGTTCAATGAAAAGGCTAGGCAGCCAATTAAACGGCTGATTAACACAGTTGGCTGCGACAGAAACACGATGAAAATCTGAACATCTACCTACATCATTGTTTACAGTACAAGCCGCATTCCTTTGTCGACAGGAAAGTAAAATTGAGTATTTCCTATTATCGTTTACATTCTAGTTTAATATTGGAACTGTTTTTAAAAACCTTTTTGAACTGACGAGAATGCAGTGTATCCGTCGTACCTTGCATTCTTCTTTCATTTAATTGGTGAAGGTTGTAGTGGTGGGTCCTCCGCCAGTTGATTTGCTTCTTCTTACCAAAAGTGTTATCATCACCCTCAAGGAGGTGGTATAGTATGGTATGGAAAAAGGTATAATCTCGCTGGTTCGTATAAAATTCAGTTTGTTATTCTCCTTCGTTTGTAGGGTAGATACGATTTTGAACTTGCTAAGACTAACACTTGGGAAGTTCTTTAAAGATGTTGGGCAGAGGTCGTCGTTTTTGGTGGTGTTCTTGCACAAGCACTGAGGCTAGAAGACTGACGTGGCTATTCGAAGACCACCACTGTCGACTGCAGTGGATTAGGTCCGATCACTCATATAGGTATCTGTCTTATAATATCTACTACCCATGCTTATCATGAAACCAATTATAATAGCAGCGTCAGACAAGGACCCACCGCGAGAGAAGGATGTCAATTTATTATTTATTCCATCTTTTTAACCACAAACATATTAGTACTACTAACTGTTTATGATATCCTGGTACACGACAAGCTGATACAGCCCCCGCATTTTCCATCGCTCAATCAACTGTAATATTTCATTTACGTAAGGCTACAATAAAGCTCACAGCATCGGCTTTTATGACAGATATTGGTAAATACCTACTGTGAGGCAGGTTTTCCTCTTTGGGATCGAATTTTTTAAATAGTTGGGGTTCGTGACAATAAAAACAGCCTATGAAATAAGCAAAAATAGACAGTGTAAAATTTCAACGTAAATTCATGTTTAATTTACAAAACTAATTCTAACTTTAAACACTAATTAATAAAACACAATTAATTGCACTAATGAACACTTTTGCACTCGAGATTGCTTTCGAAGTTAACCGTTGTATCGCAAATCCAATATTGACTCGGTCGTGGTCTATTCAAGTCGTCGGCGGTCATACGGCGTCAGTTAATTCCAGAACCTTCCATTGTAGAAAGGTGTACAAAGTTCGCGTACATATCGGTCGCAACAACTGATGAACTGACTAGGTATCGAGATTGTTCTAGCACAGAAAAGTCTAGAAGGTTCTTGACTCTACTAGTTCTGCTACTCGACACTAGGTGGTGCATGTGGTAACTAATACAGCTATGTTCCTTGCCTTAGTTGTGGCGCGCAACAATAGTTAGCTCCAGCATGTTTTTTTCCCTCGTTTTTACTTATATATAATCCACCAAATTTGAACGAAAGCTCGCCAGAACCGTTTTTCTATCAGCTCTCATTCTGTAGGTAAGTTCCATTCAGCTTGGATCCTCTATAATAGAGGATCCAAGCTGAATGGAACTTGGACAACACACAGAATGAGAATTTGGTGGATTATATATAAGTAAAAACGAGGGAAAAAAACATGCTGGAGCTAACTATAGTTGCGCGCCACAACTAAGGCAAGGAACATAGCGGTATTAGTTACCACAAGCACCACCTAGGTTATAAATATGTACCTATGTATTAACCTCATAATACATATAAAACTTAGGTTGCAAAATTAATTGCATTAAATAGGATTCGCTTCGCTTCCCCCTGCAGTCACTAACCAATATAAGGGTTAATATCGATAGGGTGCGATTCACTCAGCGGGAAAGAAATAATTGCATTATCCCACTATTAGGTTTAGAGCCAATTAGTCGAGTCGAGAGGGCATTCGACCGATACGGACTCCTGCAGGATGTACCTAGCATCTGCCCGCAACCTCGTCCCTAGGACCAATTCTACAAAGTATGTTTTAAACAACATTGTTCGCATTCGCAGGTCAGTCGCAATCTATTACAAATGAATAGAAATTATGGCATTTTTGACAGATTGGTCGCGAACAATGCGAAAAATTTGTAGAATTCTTTCTACAATTTTTATGATATACCCTTGACGATAAACTTCTTAAAAGACGCAGAGGTTTTTCGGTCTGCAAACCTGTCAGGTGTCGAACAACATTTACAAGTCGCCAATTTGTGGCACTAACTCACGTCTCTAAAATAAAATAAACACAACACTAAATATTTACACCTTCACAAAATTCCGTTTAAAAACAGGGATTTGTAGGTGGTTACAGCAGATAGCATGAAGCGACTGAAGATTTTCTTACTGTTATCAAGGAACTTCATCGCCGTTTGGCTGTAAAAATGAATAAAATAAGAGAAGCATTAGTTCGAAGTTTAAAATCCAACTTGTTACAATACACTGTAATGTTGTAAGTTAGTCTAAGTAAGACATTGCTATTTAAGTGGAATCAATGGACTCCGAAAATACAGGCATTCTTGCTTAGCACACAACATTTTTTTCCCAAGATTTTGACCACAGATTAAGTATCTATAATACTAGATTGTTTAGCTCTTGTGTGTAATTTAAAGTTATTGGATAAATAAACATTACAATTAAGGAGAATTGGCGCCCTGTCAAAGCACTTAGACACGCGGAAATAGAATAGCTTCTATCAGTAAAAGAATAAATTATAGAATTCGAGTCCCTAGAGCTTCCAGAAAATACCTGTATTTTACAAAAAAAAAATATTTCTTTAAAATGTTTGTTCACATGCAAAAAAGCAATCATCCGTGAGGTGAGTTCATGTTTCCTGCATTTTTCCAAGAAGTCTTCAGTCTAAGACAAATCTCTTGTCACTCTATGATTGACTATAGCTGATGCCACTCGCTTCGTCAGAGGAGATGTCGGCTTCAAAGAAAAAAGACTTTCATACTAAGTTGCACTTCCCATTTTAAAATATAGCATTTTTGGTTTCCAAAAATACTTTCTTCGCTTTAAAATAAACCACAAATTTGAGTTTACAACGTACATTCACGTTGATAGACTTTCAGGATACACGATTTCATAAGTTTAAAAGCTTATTTATTCCATTATTTGTAGTTCGGCGCCAGATCCTCTCGCTTAGAAGCTAAGTAAGCTCCTTTTTTTCGATTGTCTACTTATAAAACACGTGTGTTCTCAATTTCTTAACAATGAACACGTGGTATCCGTATCATCAAAGCTGGCCGAATGGCACTTAATAAAAAACTAGGATAGGGACAAACTGGTTCCTATTTAGCTACAGTAATGAGGTTATGTCCATCTTCCTACAAGTCATTCAACAGCCCCTCGTGTCCTTGTTGAATCTTACAAGCAAGGGGAACACAATATGCTACTTAACCCAAACGTCTTCTTTACTGGGTGATGGTTTATCATTATTCTTAATCCTTGACAAAAGGCTCCATACAAACTGACGTGATCAGCGGCGGTTGGGGACTGCCAGACATCCAAAACTGTGTGAAATTGATAACGTGACATTTCATCTCAACCACATACATTTTTGAGTTTACGAGAATCGTATTAGAATAATGAATAAACAAAAAATCGACTGCCCCATACATTTATGTGCGTATAACTCGCCAAAATATACTGAACCTATGGTGTGTCCGTGTGTGTGTGTTGGTCCCATAGTAAACGTAGTTCCTAATGATGAGTAAAATGACCCCTTAAGAGGCATTGCGTTTATTCTGTTACAAGTTGTAGAATATCACTTTGTCTATAGTCCACTGTCAAGTGGCCTATTCCATACAGATTTGACTTTTTGACAATCCCTATCGCCACGCTTTCATGATAGAATGCCAATTTATTTGAAACATAGCTTACAGATGAAAAAGGCAGATGACGGAGGTGTGAAACGGTTTGTTTGGGCCATATTCGGTAAAAAAATAAACATCCCTTTGGCGTACCGTGACTTTATTGGGGGGCTTGGCCAGTCATCTATGGCATCGAAAATCGAGTTGCATAATTGAATTGAAACACTACGAATAGGGTAAGGTTGCTTACGCGTACCCTTAGGGGAATATGATTGCATTTTTTAGAGTAAGTAATTAAAATAGAATATTTATTTTAGGCGTTCATATACCTGCATCTATTAAGCTTCCAACCAGCGTGTAGTAAAATACAAAAACTTTTAGCAAAGTTTTATTTGTTTAATTGTTTTTCAAAAGGGTAACTTCGGTACGATTAACTAATTCGTACCTCTAAATGTATGGTTTGACAACTCACCCGTCGTGCACCCCGCCTAAGTGTTCACTTCGACATGTTTACAAAATCGCACTGCTGGTACGAGATCTTCAAAATTTCAACCTAAAATCTTTCACATACCTAACCGAAGAAAATTCTACTGTTCGATCATGCTTGAATAAGCCACAGTCTCATAAAAATATAAATAAACCAAAAAAATCACTTGATCATCATTATTCTTTTGTATTAATAATGGCTTACGGATAAACATGAAAATTTAATGAAAATGGGAATAAAAACTTACCCATTTTAAAAGCTTTTATTTAACTTGCAATGTATGTATGTATTTTGTTCGGGGGGATTCTAACAACTCAATTTTGAAGCAGACCTTTAACCGATTGAGCTGAAATTTTGTACACACGTTTAGATTTTAAAATAGTTTTCTGTCGCGACATCCGAAGGGATGACAACTCGTATGATCAAACAGTTTAATTGTAGACTAGGTAGGTGCTTAATTTTGGTCTCTATGAGCGAGGAAGTTTGTTCGTGAATATTTGGTTAATGATGAAAAGAACACGGCTGGATTACTGAACTCACGCGATTTGGATGTAAGATACTTTCTATAAACAGAAGTACGTTCCCGTAGGTTCATTAATTTTCAACTTTTAAAGCAGGCAAAAGCTGCCCATAGCATTTTGGTTACGATAATAAGGTTTCGGTATCGTGTTCGTGCAATTTTCGTATCAAAATTAAAAATTGGCTTGGGATAATTCGGTTTAATTTAACGCTATAATAACGCCGATGTAATGTGACCGGCCGGTTGTTTATTGAATTGTGTGATACAAACTTGAGATATTGAGGATAAATAAGTATTAAGTTGGGTACTGATCAGTGTTACGGGCCGTACCGAATGTGTGGATCCAAGGGCAGTGTCCTTGGATGTCTCCTATTCATCAGATGATGAATAGGAGACATCCAAGGACACTGCCCTGAGGTATTGATGCATTTATAATCTTCTTATCACATTTTACTTGAATTATTTGTTTTGGTCTTGGTTAAAATATTCTATTTGTCCATATTTTATTGTTCTCTATCTTTTAAGTAGGATGAAATCACGTAGGTACCTATGTGTTCGTTTTAGCGTATCTTGTTAAGTACCAAGAACAGGAATTTGAAATTGTATTATATGCTTTTTGACTACATGATCTAGTATCCAAATCCAGGAATAAACTTTCTAGAACTCTTTTGAACAAATTCCACAGAACATAAACTTAAATTTTGTGTAAAAAAAGTGTCTGCAACGCAGTAATGTGTATTCTTATAACCTTGAACAATACACAACGACGTAAGCACCTACTTAATATTTTTCTGTCCGAGCCAACTTTTGAATTATTTATTTTCTAAAAATAGTATGATATTAACGAGCAAAACTGAATAAAGTACCACGTCGTTTGGAGTTTATTTTCGCCCTCAGGTGGGGTGGCCCTGAGGGCGTAAATAAACTCGTTTTCCAGGAATATAACAGTTTGATAATAAATAGCATGTCACTACCTTCACTTGTATACAATGAAGGTTCCTTCATTGTATAAGTACAAGTGAAGGTGGTGACTTGGTGGTGTACAGCAGTGCGATTCTGTAAACATGTCGAAGTGAAAACTTAAGCGAAGTGAACGAGCAGTGAACAGCAGTGCGATTCTGTAAACATGTTGAAGTGAACACTTGGGCGGGGCGCACGACGGGTGAATTGTCAAACCATACAAATAAGATGGAATGACAGCTCTATTGTCGTTTACTCCGCCTAGGTGAACACCGTGAGATGTCGACAGAATCGACCGGCTGTCATTCCATCTGGATTACATACAAACAAGATGGAATGACAGCTTACTGGTCGTTCACTCCACCTAAGTGTACACGGTGAGATGTCGACAGAATCAACCGGCAGGATCCACCAAAGTTTTCATCTCACAAAGCAATATTGGGTAAACATTTTACTCTTTTATTGGAGTGATTGTTTTATATAGCGCCTTAGCGCTTGTCTCACAGTTCATCTCAAGAAACATGCTAAAATAAATGTTTCTTTTTTTATTTTAGGATTGAAATACGTCAAACATCAATGTGTCAAAAATGTGAAAATTTCAAAGGCGCGTTTGTTATGAAAAATAATGTGTTAAGTAGACACTAGCTCTAGCTCCTGCCCGCGACTTGTCTGTGTGGGTTTCAGAATTTCATCAAGAAATAATTGAAAAATGTGTGTGCTCCGAATATTATTAATACTAAATGAATATTATGTTGAAATAGTTGTTAACCCCAATTTTAATATTTTTTTGGTCTGCTGATTAGGTATATTGTGAGTTACCCCTCAATGATGAGGGAGGGAGGGGTGATGAAGAAGGACTGGAATGATCCAGTCCTTCTTCATCACGTACGTATACCACAGACATATATGAATACAACAAATTTTACTCACCGAAATCGCGAAAAAAAAATCAGCTGTTCAGTACATTTTGTCAAGATATTGCGCACATAAATGTATGGAGCTGTCGATTTTTTTTCGCGATTACGCCTACCATTTTAAAGCCAACTATGTATCAAAATTTTGGACGGTCCTTGTCACATTTTCAACTTCTCATTTGATATACAGGATGTTCCAGAAAGTTGTGGACATTGTTTATGATGATGAGTGATGTTGGGTAGCTGATGTGTATGAAAATGTCAAAACATAAAAAATGTGACTTTTTTCAAAAAACTCGACCAGAAAAAACGACTAAAAGTTATGAAGAAATAATATTTACTAGGCTGGCCTCATCAAGAAAGGTACCTAATCACGATCAAAATCGGGGACATACAAACATACATACCTACATAATATGACATAAGGGTCCAATACAGAACCACCTTTTTTGAAATCGGTTAACAAGAAAAGATTGCCCTTCTAGGGAAGCACTGGTTCCAGGCAGCCTGAATGTGATAAATACACCTTAATGCCACATCATAATGTCACCTCTCCATATTCAACTGGGTCTAATGAAATAATAAGTTGACCTAACTACCTTCAGAAAAGCTTGAAGTACTTACATATCTGAAACAGAGAAAAATCCATGGCATTCGTAGATACATTTAGTTTTTTCTAAAGCATAAGAATAAGAATATTTGATTAGCATAAAAACACGGTACCCAAATTTAAAGTCATAAATTATCTTACATTTGTCGCCTTTACTGTCATACAAATATTTAAGCAATTGTTTACCTCAATAACGAATGTTATTATGTGCAAAATTAACGTTTTGTGATTGAGATACAACTACTAATTAATTAAATCATTTTAATCAATTAATATTATCCAATTTTTAGAGAACAAGAAGGCTGATGATAACATTGAGCGCGTTGAATAGAAGCTGTCTCACTTCCAGCGAGTTGGATGCAACATCAGCATCACAGTTCACTTCCTGCTCAGCCATGGTTATCAATTTCCATCAAACCTAGGTAACTTGATTGACTTGTGAACAATAGGGCGACCGATAAGCATCCGAGGCATTCGCACTATACACGGACGACGCCATGATGGCTGACTTATGCTGGAGCATTTAGAGTTACACTAATGTCTTCATCATTCAATAACAGTAGACAATCATATTAAAATAAATTCCAGAACTTGTAGCTTATTACAATTAACGTTTTTTGTACCTGTACAAAAACTACAAGTTCTGGAATTTATTTTAATACAAGCTGTGCTGTGTACTCATGACTTAATAATAACAGCCGCAAGGATTGATATTAAGGTTAAGCAATGCTTGCCGAAGTCGGCCTGGAGATGGCTGACCATTTTAACATACCGAGACTCCTTCGTGCCTCGGATAACATGTTAAGTCGTTGGTCCGGCTGTCATTTATAGGTCTTTGGCAGACGTTACGGATTGCCAGAAGCTAGAAAATCTAACACCAGTCTTGCCAAGAGGTACCTACCTACCGTGTTTCCCAGTTATTCGGTTGTGAAGGTCAAACAGGCAGTCGCTTTACTTACCTTTTTTTTATAAATGGGAAACCATCAAATGACTTCTCCCGCTCTGGGCAGAGCGGAAGGGAGTGTCAGACTCTTATTGACTAAAACCCATCCGTGCTCCTCCTAGTGCCTTTCCAGGGCCGCGGTTACTCTTTCGAACGTAATCCGCAACTCTGGCAGCGCTTTACGTAGGTACCTAAAACAATGGTATTCCACTGAATCCAGTTTGACTGGAAACCGACCCCAGCATAGTTGGTGAAAGGCTAGGCAGGCGATGATATTTTCAGTACTTACCTACTGAATGAATCGACCTAGTAAATCGTTGCACGTATTTTTTGTTTCGATCCCCAAAACCATTACACGATTTAAATCCAATTTAACACATAATTAAGTACTCAAAAACTCGCGAAACTTGTGCTTATAGGAAATGAAAACAAAGTTTTGTTTTGATTTTTTAAGTTTTGCTTAATAATCGTGCCGAGGTCAAGGTCTGTGGATGGGTGACCATCTTAACATAGGTACCGAGACTCTTCCGTGCCTCGGAAATCACGTTAAGCCATTGGTTCCGGCTGTTATTTGGATTGTCAGAAGCTTGAAAATCTGACACCAGTCTTGCCAAGAAGTACCGTGTTACACAGTTCATGGGTTGTGGAGGTTTGGTAGGCAGCCGCACCACGTAAACAGCGAAACGATGGATATAGACATAGAAGATGCTTTTCAACTATTATTGAATGATGAAGCTAAGGTGTGTGCATCGTTTACTCAGAGAAATATCCCCCTTATTATTATTTAAAAACCACAGCTGATACTGAAAAACTGATGATTTTACACCAGATTTCCAATTCTAAAATACTCAATTCCCGTACATTTTTGACAGATTGTGACTGACACGCGAATGTAACCGTTGCCTAAAAATGAATAGAATAGGGAATGTATGCATGCAATTTTTTTATTTACAAAATGAAATACTTAGTAGCTTTAGAAAGCACATATATTTAATCTATAAATATACATATATGTTTATAGATACTCCTCATAGCACAGAATAAGCAGAAATGGCAAGCAAATTAATGAAAATCGTAGTGCTAAATTTTCCAAAACTAACCTTAAAAAGGGGATAGAGGGGGCGTTGAAGTTTGTGGAGTTTCTACTAAATCCGCGCGAACGAAGTCGCGGGCGAAGTGCTAGTATTCATTATTTCTCAACTTAAGTAGGTAGTAGTACCTACCTATCTATTAAATTTTTAAATGTTTTTAAAAGTACACAAAAAAAACATTTAAAAATATATAAAATAATAGCCCACTGGTATCGAAAACAGGGTCCAAGCTACCCGGCGGTCAGGGATCCAGAGAGAGGAACCTCCTAACAATACGAGGCGTTTTTAGAAGTACAGCTTTCTGAATCAAACCCTTGATCCAGCTGCCTAACGAACATCAACAACATCAGATCACATCATCGAACATCAGATTGCGCTCAGGTCCTCTAAGACTACAATATAATAAGTTATTACATTCAGGAAAATATAAAACAGCACTATTAAAAAAGAGTATTATGTCAATGGGGCCTACCATTTATAATAAAATTCCGCATTACTTAAAAGAACACCCCATTCGTATATTTAAAACTAAATTGACTGCACTACTATTAGACAAATGTTATTATTCTGTTAATGACTTCTTGAATGATAAAGATTTGTAACTGTATCTTAAATTTTATTGTAATTGACATTCTGAACTCCTATAATAAGCTTATTGATTTGTAATTGACTATATATGTGACTATTGAGTTATTTATGTGAATGTTGATGCCATGTTACTACTAAGTCACATGTAACTAACAAAAAAAAATAATTTTGCATGCCGTAAGGTAGAATGTAGCGGAAACACCCAATACTGTACCATCTCAAACTTGTACCTACATTGCTGGCAAATAAATAATTCTGATTCTGATTCTGATTCATGTATTTCTACTTACTTACATGACATACTTATAAATTGTAGTTCGCTACATACTACGTCACATCGAGTCGCATTTCATTCATAAATGAAAAAAATAAAATTAACCTTCTCTTACTGGATGCCGTCCTGGTACGCGTAGAAGTGGAACCGCCTCCGCATTTTTTTTCTTTGTTCATCATTTCTGAACTTATGTATCTATTTCTCTTAAGTATGTATTTCTACGTAGGTACATACTTATAAACTGTAGTTTGCAACCTACTACGTCACATCGAGTCACATTTCATTCATAAATTAAAAAATTAAAATCAACCTTCTCTTACTGTATGCCGTCCTAGCACGCGTTGAAGTGAAACTACCCCCGCATTTTACTTCGTTTATTCATTATTTCACTTAAGTATCTATTATAACATTTGTATTTCCACATAGGGACATACTTATTAACTGTAGTTCACGACCTACTACGTCACATCGAGTCACATTTCATGCATAAATGAAAAAATAAAATCAACCTTCTCTTACTGGATGCCGTCCTGGTACGCGTTGAAGTGGAACCGCCCGCGCATTTTATTTTCTTTGTTCATTATTTATAACATAAGTATCTGTATCGTTTTAAATATTTTTAAATAATACAAATAAAAAACATTTAAAAAAGTCACATTTTATTCATAAATTAAAAAATGAAACCAATCTTCTCTTACAAGATGCCGCCGTCCTGGTACGCGTCGATGTGAAACCACCCCCGCATTTTATTTTGTTTATTCATTACTAGCTTCTACCAGCGGCTTCGCCCGCGTGAAAATCGGAAATAGGGAGGTTTCTTGATTTGTATTGCAACTACACCTACTCTACACCTACCTACACCTACCTACACCTACCTACACCTACCTACACCTACCTACACCTACCTACACCTACCCTACACCTACCCTACACCTACCCTACACCTACTAAGTAACTAACTTAGGTATCTATTACATTTGTTTTTCTACATAGGTACATACTTATCAACTGTAGTTTGCTACCTACTACGTCACATCGAGTCACATTTCATTCATAAATTAAAAAATTAAAATCAACCTTCGCGTACTGAATGCTGTCCTGGTACGCGTTGAAGTGAAACCACCCCCGCATTCTGTTTCTTTGATTTATTACCAGCTTCCACCAGCTGCGGCTTCGCCCGCGTGAATATCGGAAATAGCAAGGTTACCTGATTTGTATTGTAATTTTTTTACTCAGGAAACACCCACCCTACACCTACCCTACACCTACCTTACACCTACCCTACACCTACCTTACACCTACCCTACACCTACCTTACACCTACCCTACACCTACCTTATACCTACCCTAGACCTACCTTACACCTACCCTACACCTACCCTACACCTACCTTACACCTACCTTACACCTACCCTACACCTACTTTACACCTACCTTACACCTACCTTACACCTACCCTACACCTACTTTACACCTACCCTACACCTACCCTACACCTTCCCTACACCGTACCTACACCTACCCTACACCTACCCTACACCCACCCTACACCTATCCTACACCTACCCTACACCTACATAATTATACCAGCCCAAAAATAAAATGACATGTTTCTGGTCTCCTGGTACTTGATGTTTCTGGTCTCCTGGTACTTGTGAATCTGAAGTACTAAGGCAGCAGCGGCTCTGAGTTTCCACTTCCTCCTCAGTCTCCATTAATCCATGCCACTTACCGGGATAAAAAGTAGCCTATTTTTTATTCCAGGATATGAACTACATGTGTGCCAAATTTCATACAAATCCCTTCAGCCGTTTTTGCCTGATTGTTACACAAACATACAAACATACAAACATACAAACTTTTACCTTTATAATATTAGTAGGATTTCTTAACTATTGTATCAATTATTACATTTGCATTTCCACATAGGTAAATACTTATCAACTATAGTTCGCTATCTACTACGTCACATTGAGTCACATTTCATTCATAAATTAAAAAAATAAAATCAACGTTCTCTTACTGTATGTCGTCCTAGTATGCGTTGAAGTGAAACCACCCCCGCATTCTATTTCCTTTATTCATTACTAGCTTCTACCAGCGGCTTCGCCCGCGTGAAAATCGGAAATAGGGAGGTTTCTTGATTTGTATTGTAACTACACCTACTCTACACCTACCTACATCTACCTACACCTACTCTACACCTACCCTACACCTACCCTAAACCTACCCTACACCTACACTACACCTACCCTACACCTACCCTGCACCTACCCTACACCTACCCTGCACCTACCCTACACCTACCCTACACCTATCCTAACCAGCCCAAAAAACACTATGACATGTTTCTGGTTTCCTGGTACTTAATGTTTTTGGTCTCCTGGTACTTGTGAATCTGTAGTACTAAGGCAGCAGCGGCTCTGAATTTCCACTTCCTCCTCAGTCTTCATTGATCCATGCCACTTACCGGGATAAAAAGTAGCATATGTCTCATTCCAGGATATGAACTACATGTGTGCCAAATTTCATCCAAATCCCTTCAGCCGTTTTTGCCTGATTGAAACACAAACATACAAACATACAAACATACAAACATTCACATCCTACTAATATTATAAATGTGAATGTTTGTATGTTTGTATGTTTGTATGTTTGTATGTTTGTATGTTTGTATGTTTGTATGTTTGTATGTTTGTATGTTTGTGTTTCAATCAGGCAAAAACGGTTGAAGGGATTTGGATGAAATTTGGCACACATGTAGTTCATATCCTGGAATGAGACATATGCTACTTTTTATCCCGGTAAGTGGCATGGATCAATGAAGACTGAGGAGGAAGTGGAAATTCAGAGCCGCTGCTGCCTTAGTACTACAGATTTACAAGTACCAGGAGACCAAAAACATCAAGTACCAGGAAACCAGAAACATGTCATAGTATTTTTTGGGCTGGTGAGGATAGGTGCAGGGTAGGTGTAGCGTAGGTGTAGGGTAGGTGTAGGGTAGGTGTAGGGTAGGTGTAGGGTAGGTGTAGGGTAGGTGTAGGGTAGGTGTAAGGTAGGTGTAGAGTAGGTGTAGGTAGGTGTAGAGTAGGTGTAGTTATAATACAAATCAAGAAACCTCCCTATTTCCGATTTTCACGCGGGCGAAGCCGCTGGTAGAAGCTAGTTTATAATATTAGTAGGATTTCTGAATTTAAGTATCTATTATTAGTATTACATTTGTATTTCCACATAGGTACATACTTATCAACTGTAGTGCGCTACCTTCTACGTCACATTTCAATCAGAAATTTAAAAAAAATAAAATTAATCTTCTCTTACTGAATGCCGGTCCTGGTATGCGTTGCAGTGAAACCACCCCCGCATTCTTTTTCCTTTATTCATTATTTATAACTTAAGTTTCTGTTACATCTACACTTATAATATATAATATAATATTATAAAGAGGAAAGATTTGTTTGTTTGTTTGTTTGTTTGTTTGTTTGTTTGTTTGTTTGTTTGTTTGTTTGTTTGAAATGAATAGGCTCCGAAACTACTGGACCGATTTGAAAAATTCTTTCACCAGTAGAATCCTACATTATCAGAGATGGACATAGGCTATAGAATATTTTCAAAAAAGTTAGGGATCCGTATGAAAACTTCGATAATGTGACCCAAGGTGTGAGAAAAAATCCTTATATCGCGTACGCTGCGGAATCTATTGACAATAGAGCGAAGTGATGTACTACAGTTTTATAGAGGTCATCAATATCTACAAAAAAGTCCGCGATACCATATGTCTAACTATTATGGATAAGTCACCATGACCGCTTTTTGTTAATATTAGTCAAGCAAATCCCATGGTGAAATAAAAAATGGTGATTATAGTACCATGATATTAATCCTTATCCATTTAAATGGTTTGATAATTAAGGTTGATTATGTCCGTGTAAATTACACTTTAAATCATTCAAATCGGACCTTTCGTTCAAAAGTTACGACGGTAATAAACATGCTCGGAGTAAGAAAAATGTCGCAGCTTGAGCGAACTGGGGAGAATCGTATCAATGCTTGGTCCGATGACGTTGAAACACCACGGCATTTAAATGTTTTCGACAAAACAATAAGAATATCAAATGTTTGGATTTTTCGAAAATCAACTAGGTACATACATAATAAGGGGTGAAGCAGGGGTGAATAAGTTTTTAGGGGAGGAAATTATAGCTTGCTTCAATTTACGTCGGAATTCTATGAATAAACTAAAATCGGGATAATTGAAACAGATGTACCTTACAATTTTTGCATAATCAACCTCTGACGGGCTGAACGGGGTGAACAGTTGCGCTGAACCAATAATGAGAATCGTTGTGCTTAATTTTCCAAAACTAACCTTTATAAGGGGATATGTATAGGGGCGTTGCAGTTTGTGGAGTACCTACTATCCCCACGCGGACGAAGTCGCGGGCGAAGTGCTAGTTTTAAATATTTTTAAATAGCGCAAATAAAAAAACATTTAAAAATATAAAAAATTGTAGCCCACCGTTATCGGTAACAGGGTCCAAGCTACCCCCCAGCGGTCACGGGTCCAGAGAGAGGAACCACCTAACAATACAAGCCGTGTCCAGAAGTACTGCTTTTTTGAATCAGGCCCTTGATTCAGCTGCCTAACGAGATCCTCCTAAGAGGTAGATTAAGCCGTTGGCTTACACGACCATCGGTTCAATGATAGCCGAATTAACATATATTCCTCTAGCAACATGTATTTCTACATAGCTACATGACATAGGTACTCATAAACTGTAGTTTGCTATCTACTACGTCACATCGAGTCGCATTTCATTCATAAATAAAAAAAATAAAATCAACCTTCGCGTACTGTATATCAACCTAGTACGCGTTGAAGTGGAACTACCCCCGCATTCTATTTCCGTTATTCATTATTTCTTAACTATAGTATCTATTATTATATTTTTATTTCCACATAGGTACATACTTATCAACTGTAGTTCGCTACCTACTACGTCACATATCAGAAATTTAAAAAAATAAAATCAACCTTCTTTTACTGAATGCCATCCTGGTATGCGTTGCAGTGAAACCACCCCCGCATTCTTTTTCCTTCATTCATTATTTATAACTTAAGTATCTGTTACATCCTACTAATATTATAAAGGTGAAAGTTTGTATGTTTGTATGTTTGTATGTTTGTATGTTTGTATGTTTGTATGTTTGTATGTTTGTATGTTTGTATGTTTGTGTTTCAATCAGGCAAAAACGGCTGAAGGGATTTGGATGAAATTTGGCACACATGTAGTTCATATCCTGGAATGAGACATATGCTACTTTTTATCCCGGTAAGTGGCATGGATCAATGAAGACTGAGGAGGAAGTGGAAATTCAGAGCCGCTGCTGCCTTAGTACTACAGATTTACAAGTACCAGGAGACCAAAAACATCAAGTACCAGGAAACCAGAAACATGTCATAGTATTTTTTGGGCTGGTTAGGATAGGTGTAGGGTAGATGTAGGGTAGGTGTAGGGTAGGTGTAGTGTAGGTGTAGCGTAGGTGTAGGGTAGGTGTAGGGTAGGTGTAGGGTAGGTGTAGGGTAGGTGTAGGGTAGATGTAGGGTAGGTGTAGGTAGGTGTAGGTAGGTGTAGAGTATGTGTAGTTACAATACAAATCAAGAAACCTCCCTATTTCCGATTTTCACGCGGGCGAAGCCGCTGGTAGAAGCTAGTTTTAAATATTTTTAAATAATACAAATAAAAAAAGATTTAAAAATATATAAATAGTTGCCCAACGGTATCGGGAACAGGGTCCAAGCTACCCAGCGGTCAGGGGTTCAGAGAGAGGAACCTCCTAACAATACAAGCCGTCTCCAAAAGTACTGCTTTCTGAATCAAGCCCTTGTTTCAGCTGCCTAACGAGATTCTCCTAAAAGGTTGATTAAGCTGTTGGCTGACACGACCATCGGTACAATGATAGTAATAATTCACATATATTCCTCTAGCAACATGTATTTCTACATAGGTACATGACATACTTATAAACTGTATTTATTTCCTTTATTCATTATTTCTGAACTTAATCATTTATTTCATTTGTATTTCTACTTAGCTCCATACTTTTCAACTGTAGTTCGCTACCTACTACATCACATCGAGTCACATTTCATTCATAAATTAAAAAAATAAAACCAACCTTCTCTTACCAATACAACTTAACAAAACAAAAAATAAGTAATACTTATACAAAAATAAAATACACTCAGGCGTCGAAGTATTCCTCCGCATCGCCGCCGCCGTCATCCGGAAACATGCCCAGAAGGCTGGCAGCATTGCCACGTTGAATGGCAATGGCAAAATAAAATTGTTTCATTATTAGTAAAGACTAACAGTATCTGTTACATTTTTAAATAATATAAATAGAAAACATTTAAAAATATAAAAAATAGTAGCCCACCGGTATCGGGAACTGGGTCCATAGAAAGAAACCTCCCAACAATACAAGCCGTGTCCAAAAATACTGCTTTCTGAATGAAGCCCTTGATTCAGCTGCCTAACGAGATCTTCCTAAGAGGTTGATTAAGCCGTCGGCTGACACGACTATCGGTACAGTGATTGCCGAATTTACATGTAGTCCTCTAGCAACATGTATTTCTACATAGGTACATGACATACTTATAATCTGTAGTTCGCTACCTACTACGACACATCGAGTCTCATTTCATTCATAAATTAAAAAAATAAAAACCAACCTTCTCTTACAAGATGCCGTCCTGGTACGCGTTGATGTGAAACCACCCCCGCAATTTATTTCCTTTATTCATTATTTCTTAACTTTAGTATGTGTTTCATTTTTAAATAATACAAATAATAAACATTTAAAAATATAAAAAAAATAGTAGCCCACCGGTATTGGGAACAGGGTCCAAGCTACCCAGCGGTCAGGGGTCCAGAGAGAAGAACCCCCTAACAATACAAGCCGTGTCCAGAAGTACTGCTTTCTGAATCAAGCCCTTGATTCTACTGCCTAACGAGATTCTCCTAAGAGGTTGATTAAGCCGTTGGCTGACACGACTATCGGTACAATGATTGCCGAATTCACATATAGTCCTCTAGCAACATATATTTCTACATAAGTACATGACATACTTATAAACTGTAGTTCGCTACCTACTACGACACATCGAGTCTCATTTCATTCATAAATTAAAAAAATAAAACCAACCTTCTCTTAGTACATGCAGTCCTGGTACGCGTTGATGTGAAACTACCCCCGCATTTTATTTTGTTAGTCTTTCCATCTTGATAACATGGATTGACAGCTCACTTGGTTTGGATGCAAGAACGCAGTAACACTTTGCATGACCTGGGAATCGAACCCCGTAGGCTCAATACTCGCGCTTGTCAAACTGTGTTGTTGCTTGTGACTTGTTGTGGTTGTGAAACATAATTATACAAATCTACGAGAATAAATTATTGTCGTGGAATCGCGTGGGACGCTCGTAGTAAGAGTAACTTGTATGACGATGTCAACGAAATCAGATGTAGTGGCTAGGACCAGGAGTTCAGGAGTACTTAATTGAATGAATTAGGTATTGATTTTTTTATTGCGGTCGTAATTTCGCACTCACACTAACATTCGCCTTAGTTTAACATTCGTAGACTTCAGTTCAATGTGTGCATTCACAGTCACACGTCCCACCACCAAAGGCAGTTTATGTCTGTCTACGTTGTACGCGGTTATTTTAATTATGCTCCTATATTTTGACCAGAAGGCTGGCTCTTTCTTTGCCCTAAGAATTAGCATTGCCATTCAAAGTGGCAATGCTGCCAGCCTTCTGGGCACGTTTCCGGATGACAGCGATGCGGAAGAATACTTCGACGCCTGAGTGTATTTTATTTTTGTATATTACTAATTTTGTGTATATATTTAAGTTTTAAAATAAACTTCTATATTTTTTTATCTATCAAACCCAGATTCGTCCTTGCCTCGGAAAACATGTTAAGCCGTTTGTCCCGGTTGTCATTTGTAGATCTTGCACGTCGTTACGGATTGTCGCCACCGGTCTCACACCAGTATTACCAAGAGGTATCAAGTAACCCAGTTACTGAGTTGTGGAGGTCAGATATACCGTCGCTCCATTTAAAATACTGGTACTCAGCTGCGTCGAGTTGGACTGAAAGTCCCAACTCATTGTATAGTTAGGACTAGGAAGATTCTTTCGCTCAGACCCTCGATTGAGATCATACGACCAGATATATGTTATCGGCCAGTTTAATAGTCCAGATTGGGATTGGCCCTTACACATTAGAGTAATACTTACTTACTCCAATGTTCTTTACACGGTCAGAGCTTGCAGACAAAGGACTCCTCTGCTAGTCTATAAAGCACCTACTTGTTAGAAAATGGCGGTTATTTTTACTTCTCACCTCAATACCACCACCTAGGCACCTACAAATAGTTTATGATGTCCTGGTATTTGCCGAGGTTATACAGCCCCCGCAATTACAGCTCTTCAATCAACTGTAGTAATGTCAACATAGGTATTCATAACGTTCATTGAAACGAGTACCTCACGTCATCGGTCGGTTTATTGATCTACTATACTCGTATTAGTTCTCGTCACAACATTATGTGTATGTTACACTAATACTTTGACGAGATGATTTCGATTTGATTGCATTGATAGCAGATGATCTCTCTGAAATCATGTCATCAGGTTCCGTAAGTCGGTACAAAAGGAAATTATCCATACATACTTGAACAAGATGGAATGACAGTTTCATGCTCACCCCAAAATAGCCGGCTTGAAAGACAAATATTTTTAAATTATTTAACTGACGGACTAAATCAAATCATATTTTTTTACTCCGGAATCATATTGAAGTTATTTACCGTTAATTGGTTGAGTGATATCATCCAAGCTATTGCCTTAATCCTGACGCAGGTACTCACCGGACACGGTTGTTTCGGGAGGTAGCTACCTGTTTCTGTTTCGGATTCGGCGGAAGGACACGTCCGGGGGTTTTCACTGTGAGGAGCGCCTGGAGGACACGGCGGAGCATCGCCGTGTCCTCGTCGAGGCGATCGGCGGCGGCGACCTCTCGCGTCCGGCCCTGGTTCCATCCATGGTCCGGAGCGAGGAAGTCAAATTCAAAGTCAATCAATTACTTAATCAAATCAAATGCTCATTCATTTTAACATCAATAAAATCTTACACGATCAACAGTATGGTTTTATCAAAGATCATTGTGCGACTGATGCTGGTGTCACGTTATTAAAACACATATATACGGCCTGGAAAGAGGCGCAAGATGCAATACGAATCTTTTGTGACATCTCTAAGGCATTTGACTGATTTGAAAACTAGAACATTACGATCTAGGTAAACTTGCACTCACTTTAGTGAAGTCTTATTTAAATGACAGACAGCATCAAGTTCAAATAAACGGTGTTAATTCAAGGGGTTTAAAAAACAACATGGGGGCACCACAAGGCTCAATATTAGGTCCTTTCCTCTTTTTAGTATATACTAGCACTTCGCCCGCGACTTCGTCCGCGCGGATTTAGTAGGTACTCCAGAAACTTCAACGCCCCCTATACCCCCTTATAAAGGTTAGTTTTGGAAAATTAAGCACAACGATTTTCATTAATTACATTTATTACTTAGCCATTTCTACTTATTCTATGGTCTCAGGTTCAGCGCAACTGTTCACCCCGTTCACCCCGTCAGGAGTTAATTATGCAAAAAATGTTAGGTACATCTGTTTCAATAATCCTATTTTTAGTTCGTTCATAGCATTCCGACGTAAATTAAAGCAAGCAATAATTTCCTCCCCTAAAAACTTGCTGCAACCCCTTTTTTTTTTTTTTTTTTTTTTTTGGATGGGAAATCATCAAATGACCCCTCCCGCTCTGGGTTGAGCGGCAGGGAGTGTCAGACTTCTACTGACTAAAACCCACCCATGCTCCTCTTAGTGCCTTTTACGTTCCAGGGCCGCGGTAACTCTTTCGAACAAATCCGCAACCCTGGTAGGCACTGGCCCTAACGGGCCCCTACTCCTATGCTGACATCTCTTTGAGGCGCGCGTGGAACACAACGCGCCGTCGGCTTGGGTCTGGCTTTAATCGGACAGCGAGCCACCCAACGCTCGCCGTCCGCAGACCCGCACCTACGGTGGCCGGGAATCGCCCAGCGACTCCCGACGCCCGGTGCGTCTCCCTATGCCGCGGCGGCTGGGGCGTGAGGGTTGTCTCTCCCTCACGCGGCCCGCCTCCTCCTTCACTAGCATTACTGCTTCGCAGAAGGAGGTGACGGCTTCCCATGCCTCCTCGCTCCGGACCATGGATTGAACCAGGGCCGGACGCGTGAGGTCGCCGCCGCCGATCGCCTCGACGAGGACACGGCGCTGCTCCGCCCATGCGGGGCAAGCCTCCACCGTATGCTCAACCGTGTCCTCCGGGCGATCCTCGCAGTGAAAACACCCGGGCGTTTCCTCCCGCCGAATCCGAAACAGGTACCTACCGAAACAACCATGTCCGGTGAGTACCTGCGTCAGGCGGAAGGTGAGGACGCCGTGGCGCCTCTCCAGCCACTCCTCAAAGAGGGGCACTATCGCCACAATTGTGGCGTGCCCTGCACTGGGTTGCGACAGTCGCTGATTCCATACCGCCATGGTATCTTGCCGGAGCTCCGTCCGCCGCGCAGCAATATGCCGCGGCAGCAGAGTTTCGCCCCGGCGTTGCGCCTCCAAGCGCCACGTGTAAACGTGCGCGAGGTCTCTTGCCTCCAGATCCCATGGCGGCAATCCAGCAAGGAGGCTCGCCGCCTCGCGGGAGACCGTGCGGTATCCCCGGACAAGCCGGATGGCCATGACCCTTTGGGACGCGTTCAGCTTTTGGGCTGCACGCTTCCGCAGGTCTAGTGCCCACACTGGGGCCCCATAAAGGGCCATGGACCGCACGATCCCCGCATAGAGCCTCCGGCAGGAGGCGTTTGGACCCCCCAGATTGGGCAGAAGCCGTTTGAAGGCAGCCCCGGCCCGCTCCAGTCTGGGAGCCAAACGTCGGAAGTGCTCGACGAAGTTCCACCGGCTATCGAGAACGAGTCCCAGATACTTGATCGTCGACCCGACGCCGATGTGAACCCCTCCTACCGTGATTTGGGATCCCGGTGGTGGCCTGCTCCGAGGACCATGAAAGCACATGGCCTCGGACTTGTGCAAGGCCACCTCGAGACCCAATTGCCGGATCCTATCCACGACTATCGCAACCCCGCGTGTCATTAGTTCGGCCGCCGCCTGGTACGACCCCCCCTGAGCCAGGACGAGCGTGTCGTCAGCGTAGCATACTACGCTGACGCCGCTAGGGAGGCCGGCGCGCAGCACCCAGTCGTAGCCGATGTCCCACAGGTACGGCCCCACAACCGCTCCCTGTGGAACACCGCACGACATCTCTCGCCGAATCCACTCTCCCTCGTGACCGGGGTAGATGACGGCCCTATCCGTCAGATAGGCCTCGACCGCGCGACGGAGGTAGGTCGGCATCCGGTGATACCGGAGTGCCTCCCTAATGCAACTCCAGGGCATGGTGTTGAAGGCGTTGGCGATGTCAAGAGACACCGCCAAGACGACCTTGCCCCGGGATACCGCTTCCCCCGTCGTGAGAGCTCTCACGCGCATGATGGCATCCACCGTTGAGCGCCCCGTGCGGAAACCGAACTGGTTCTCCGCCAGATCCGGCCCCACCCTCACCATGTGCGCGACGAGGCGGTTTGCAATAACTCTTTCAAAGAGCTTGCCCACCTCGTCGAGCAGCACGATGGGCCGGTATGCGGACGGAGAGTCCGCAGGGCGCTCCGGCTTCTTAATGAGGACCAGTTTCCCCGTCTTCCAACGAAGTGGAAACTGGCCCCTCTCCAAACATGCGCTGAAGAGCCCCCTCAGTCGAGGCCCGAGAGCCTCCAAGGCCAGGACCCAGGCTTTTCCAGGCAAGCCGTCGGGTCCTGGGGCGGTATTCTTGGCCCTCAGCCGGTTAACCGCCACTCTCAGGTCTACCTCGGTCACTTCCGGAGCATCGTCGTCGTCGTCGCCGTCGTCGCTGTGGTCCGCAACAGGCACCGCAGGTGGCGGAGCCATGGGCGGGGGAGTGTGCTCGCCTCGCGAAGGGAACAGAGCGCTCACCACGTCCTCAACGAGCTGGGGCCGGAGACTCTGCGTCAACGGGGGTGCCCAGGTGCGGAGTTTATCCCGCACCATTTTGTAAGGGCGTCCCCATGGGTCCCCGTTCAGAGACTCCAGCATCTCCTTGCGGGCCAGATCTTTGGCCCGCAGGATCCCCGCTCGGAGGGCGGTCTTCGCCGCTCTGTACTCCTCGTATAGCTCCGCCTCCCTGGCCTGCGCATCCGGAGGGCGGATGCGAAGCCTGCGTTGCCTGGTGTACTGGCGCCGTGCAGCAACGCACGCCTCGCGTAGCGCTGCCAGCTCTCGCGACCACCAGTACACCTGGCGGCGGGCGCTTCCTGGCCGGACCCGGGGCATTGCCACGTCACATATCTCGGACATGGCCTCCCGGAACCACTCCGCCTCGTCGTTGATGTCGGCAGGCCTGTCTGGTGGTGACACCCAGGCCTGCACTATCGAGGCTTCCAGGAGAAGCTCCCGGTCCAGCTGCTTCAGCGCCCACCGCGGACCACTCGGGGCCTGTCGGACCGACGCGGTCGAGGTCTGGGCGGAGACGTCAAACCGGATATACCGGTGGTCGGAATGGGTCTCCACCTCCTCTAAGACGCGCCAGTCAGCGACACGCTGTAACAGAGCAGGGCTGGCGAACGAGATGTCCACCACTGACTCGCCCTGCATCCGCACACACGTGGGGACAGTACCCCGGTTTAGGACGACCAGGCCTGTCTCCAGAGCCCAGTCCTCCACCATCCTGCCCCTCGTGTCCGTGTAACGGGAACCCCAAGCCAAATTTTTGGCGTTGAAGTCCCCGAGAACGAGCACGGGGAGGGAGCGATACCCGGCGACGACGTCAACCAACTCCGTAAGGGAGATGTGGAGTTCGGCGAGGGTTCGGCTCGGGGAGAAGTAGACACCCACCACGACAATCTCCCCGAACCGTGCTGCTACGCAACCCCGTCCTCTCTTGACACTCTCGAGGGACGGGGTGCCGGCGGCGGCCGACGAAATTAGGGTCACTGAGCCGTCCAGGTCCTCCACCCAGTTCTCCCTGGGCGGGACAAAGTACGGCTCAGCGACGACGGCGATATTTATCGACCACTGCGCCATGCTCTGGAGCAACAGGTCCTGAGCAGCGGCGCAGTGGTTGATGTTCGCCTGGAGGAGGCGTAATGGAGCCGTTATTGACATTCCATTACTGCCTCCTCCCGAGCCCCCTGTGAAGACTCGGCTGCGGCCGTCGCAGCTGTCGTAGTGGCAGCGGCGACGGCGGCGGCACCGGCGGCGGTGGCGGCAGAGGCGGCGACGGTGGCGGCGACTGCTGCGGCGGAGACGGCGACGGCGGAGGGCTTTCTCCTACCACCGGCGTTGGCGGGTGGGGCGCAGGCCTTGCCCCCAGCCCAATGGTCGGCTGTCTTGCCAGCTGCCGCACATGCTACGCAGTGCGGCGCGGCGCTACACGAGCCGGCCATGTGACCGGGCTGACCACAGCGGAAGCAGAGCCCGCTGCGGTCCACCTCTGAGGTGCACATAGCTCCCGCGTGGTTGCCCACATGGCAGCGGAAGCACCTCAGAGGTCTGGGTTCTAGCAGTTTTACCTGCGCAGACACCCAGCCAACGAGTAGCCTTCGGCCCTCCGTGATCTTCTTGGCCGCCGTCACGGGGCAGCTCACCACAGTGGTTCGCGTTCCCGTGTGGTCAGGACGTATGGTGCCCGCCTTTACTTGCTCGGCAGAGCACCCCCCCGTCCTGACGACGGCGGCCACCACCTCCTCCGCCGTGACGGAGTCGTCCAGGCCCAATATGCGCATGTCGATACACTTACTGGGCCTGGACACTCGGACTTCGTCCGCGCTCAAGGACGCCCTCAACCTTTCGGCTAGGGCGTCCGCGGTCGGACCGCTGGATGCTCCGGGGATCTCCAGCATCCTGGCCCCGGTCATAGTGACCTTGAGCCGGAGGCCCCCGACGATGCCGAGCTCACCAAGGCTCACCGCCTCCTTGGCCTTGGTGAGCACGTCCCCGTATGTAACGCCCCTCTTGACCGCTTCCGGCTGCAGTGTAATCACTACAGCCGCGGTCTTCGGGGCGCTGAGCTTCGCAGCGATCCTCTTGGCCTTTTGCCGCCGCTTCCTGTCGCGCTTTTTGGCTGCCCTGGCTGCCTTTCCGGCCTTCCTCTTCTCCCCGGCCACTTGCCAACCGGCTTCTTCTTCAGCCGCAGGAGATTTGGAAGACGGGGGCTTTGAAGGCGGTTGCACTGCCGGCGCTGGAGCCTTCGCCGCCCGTGCAGCCGCCCCACCTTTCTTCTTGGCCGGTGCCGATTTCGCCGGTGCCTTAGCAGGAGCTGGCTCAGCTCCTGGGTTGGCCCGGCCGGTCGGCACCGGTGTGACAGCCACGGCAGCCGCATAAGTAGCCGCCTTCTGCTCTGCCGCCTTCTTACTCGCCGCTAGCGGGGGGCGAAGCACGATGCCCTCCAGGACGGAGAACCGTTCCCGGAAGGCGGCCATCTCCTGCCGCACGAGGTCCAGCACCTGGTTCTCGAGTGGCACGGAATGGCCATCGTCCTTGCGCCCCCCTTGAGGCACCTCTCTCGAGCTGGAGCTGGAGCTGGAGCTGGCTCCCCGGAGCCCGGCTAAGTCTGCCCGGAGCCTCTCATTCTCCTTTTGGAGAAGCTCCAGTGTGGTCGCCAAGCGGGCGACCTCCGCCCGCAGCCCAGACATTTCGTCCGTGGGCGCGGGCGGAGACCCGCGGTGGAAGTAGGCTTCCTCCGCTGCCGCCAGGATGGAGGCTGCGGCCGCGCTGCAGGCCTTGTTCCTGCTTGGCAAGATGCGCTTCTTGGCCACATCGCGGAGCGCAGCCTCCACCACTTCGGCAAACCCAGCCGTTACTCCGGGGCGCCCGTCCTCCTTGGCCAGCCCATCAGCCCGCTCTTCGTCTTCTAGGGAGGCGGGCCTTCTCCCATTGGTCCCCTCCCGGCCCCTACCCCGCCTGCTGGTGGGGATTTTCCTGGCCGAAGCCAGCTCCTCATTCGAGGTCGACCTCTGGTCGTCCTCCTCTCTGGGCCGCTTGCGGAAGAACTCGTTGTTCTCCGCAGCAGCCCTCACTCCCTCGCGTCTAGAGCTCGCCGAGCTGGCGTCTGATGCGGAGTCGGAATCCGACCCCGCTTCTCCTCGCCGCTCAGGCGAGCCCTTCCTCCAAAATTTGGAGGGAGTGTCCGCGGTACGCCTGCCCGACACCTTGTCAGGCGAATTAAAAGCAAAACCGATCATTTCCTCAAAGGAGGGTTGTGTGGATCGGGGGCCTCCTCGGCCCGTGTTGCCAATGGCAATCGGAAGATGGATAGCATTGTTGCCCCCCCCAGAATACGAGGGGCTTGACGCACGAGGCGTGGCGGATTCCCGAACTGCTGTGCAGTCCGGACCGCCCTGGGGTATATCTTCTCTTTCAATGCTATCCATAATATTTTCCTTTTTAAGGGTGCGGTCCCTTTCTCCCCTTCTCTCTCAGTGCTTGCTCGCTGCCCTCACAGTCACGTCTGATGATCAGACGCGTACCAGAGAGCAGCGAGCAAGCCAATGAGACGCACACCGTCCGAGGACCCGAACACTGCTCAAGTCTCCGAACGGTGTGCCCCTCTTGTGTCTCTCTTGGTCTGGTCTCTCACTTGGGACCTTCCGGCATGAGTGGCTCTACCGGCAAAGCCCCCAAGATCACTGAGACACGCAAGCCCCACCACGACGGCAACGTGGAGACACGGTTGGTGGGGTGCTGCAACCCCTAGGCTTCACCCCTTATTATGTATGTAGTTTATTTTCGAAAAATCCAAACATTTGTTATTCTTATTGTTTTATCGAAATCATTTTCAACTTCATCGCACCAAGCATTGTTATGATTCTTCCCAGTTCGCTCAAGCCGCGACATTTTTCTTACTCCGAGCATGTTTATTACCGTCGTAACTTTTGAACGAAAGGTCCGATTTGAATAATTTAAAGTGTTATTTACACGGACATAATCAACCTTAATTATCAAGCCATTTAAATGGATAAGGATTAATATTATGATACCGAAATCACCATTTTTTCATATCATCAAGGATTTGCTTGAATAATTTGAACAAAAAGCGGTCATGGTGACTTAACCATAATAGTTAGACATATGGTATCGCGGACTTTTTTGTAGACATTGATGACTTCTATGAAACTGTAGTACATTACTTTGCTCTATTGTCGATAGATTCCGCAGCGTACGCGACATAAGGATTTTTTCTCACACCTTGGGTTACATTATCGAAGTTTTCATACGGATCCCTAACTTTTTTGAAAATATTCTATAGCCTATGTCCATCATCGATAATGTACGATTCTACTGGTGAAAGAATTTTTCAAATCGGTCCAGTAGTTTCGGAGCCTATTCATTTCAAACAAACAAACGAACAAACAAACAAACAAACAAATCTTTCCTCTTTATAATATTAGTGTAGATTAATGACTTACTCCATCTTTTAAAAAATCAACCACAAATGGTATTATATTATACATATTATTTGCTGATGATACGTCCTTAATTTTTAAGATAGATAGACGTTCTACAACTCTTGACGACGTAAATAATGCCTTAGCCTTGCCAGGTCCAAAATTGGTTCACTGCTAATAATTTAGTATTAAATGGGAAAAAAACTAAGTGTATCAGATTTGCTTTACCGAATGTCAAAAGTAATAATTGCGACATAGTATTGAACAAAGAGAAACTTGAATTCGTCGAAAACGCGGTTTTCCTGGGGATCACGCTTGACTCAAGGCTACAATGTGGTCCTCATTTAACATCTCTTGCGGGACGGCTAAGTTCAGCAGCATATGCTGTCAGAAAAATCCGCCAATTTACTGATATAGATACCGCGAGGTTGGTCTATTTTAGTTACTTTCAAACAAGGGCGCTGACTCCATGGGTGCTCAGGGGCTCGAGCATCCATGAGAAATAAACAGTGGGTGCCGAGCACTCCTGAGAATAGACATCAAGAAACAGATCAGTAATCGCCTTATAGGGATGGGTCTTTTTTTTATTACCCGACGACCCGTTTAGCGCAGTGGTTTAGAACGCCGGTTGAGACGCAAGCGTCGCGGGTTCTCGATTCCCGCACCAACACAAATGTTTGTTGACTTGATGAAACAGATATTTGTGTTGTGTCTGGGTGTTTGTGGTATGCGGTACCTTCGTTGTTCTGGTTTCTATAGTACAAGGGAAAGCCTTAGTTTGGGACCAGGACAATGTGATGTTGTCTCAATTTATTGTTTATTAACGATGCGGGCAACAGATGCCAGTTACTGATGGTATCCGTTATCAAAATGATGCCGATGCTAGCAAAACGAAACTTCAAAACTCTTCTTCCTCAAAACAGGCTGTCTGCATTTCTCTTCTCACACTACGCCACTTTTTCGAGTCACGCATACTATGTAGACAGGCATATTATAAATTGGAAGATTATATTCTTGATAAAATGCTTGGCTGTCCTGCTCCACAGCCTCAGCTGCTTAGTTCCTACTAGTTAGGATATTATATTTGGAAGAGATGCTCACCCTTTTTTTACATCTAATAATAATAATATTCCACATTTCTTATATAATGTTTGGAATAAACTTTTACTTTTTTTTCCTTACAAATTGATATTCGTAGTTTTATAATATAAAATAGAAGCATTTTTTATTTTCAAATCCTGTAAATGTGAGGACCATGAAGCCTATTATGTTAATAGATGGTTTCCTTGTTTGACATGAATGAGCAGGGGCAGTTGAGGGTGTGTCATGCTCACTCGAATATCTCGCTGATGGTGGCGCGTGCATCGGATCATACAGTTTCCTTCAAAATGGTTGAGCTGAATGGTGCTGATGCTCGCGTCATGTTCGTGAACGGGCGCCATCAGTGGAGGCTGGTCATCTCTTAGCTGTCACTGGCTTATTTCAATATTTTATACTAAGAATTCTTTTTTTTCACTTTCTCTACATTGTTCCCACATGTAGAAGCAACAAGGATAAAGAAACCAGGATTATAGTAAATCATAAAATGGTGTCCGTGGAGTTTCTCGCACGTTCTTCTCCGTAGAGATCTACGCTTTGGAACGTGCAAATAGCTTCATGTTTTTTGACTGACTGTGACAATTCAAAATTATCTGCACCTGAATGGTTTATTTGAAATAAATGCGTTGACTTTGACTTGACTTCAAAGGGCATTAGGAGAATGGGTTTTAGTGAGTAAGAGTCTGACACTCCCTCCCGCTCCACCCAGAGCGGAACATTTAAATGATGATTTCCCATCCATAAAAAAAAACTTTTTCACAAAAAAAAAACCGACTTCCAAAAAACACTACAAAGTTCAAAATAACTTAAATTTCGGAAGTCGGTGTCAAATAACGAAGAAGCAACTATAAACACTGACTTCCGAAATTTAAGTTATTTTGAACGTTGTGGTGTGTTTTGGAAGTCGGTTTCTTTTTTTTGTGAAAAAGTTTTTTAATTTTCACTTTTAAGTGGTACCCCACAAATAACAACACCTCAGGAAAGTCACAGGAAAGCAAAATTGCGCAATTTCGTATACATGGATGATTTTTCCAGATATTTTTTTCATTTGGATTTAAATCTTATTTAGGTAGATTTAAAAACCAAACAACTACTGAACCGATTTTGATAAAATTTCTTTAAATGTGTGAGAGAAGATTTTTTTAAATGGGACCATTTGGGAAGTGTACCCTTTCCAACAAAAAAATAATTTTTCAAATCGGTTGGCAAGCGACGGAGTTATGCGCGAACAAACATAAAAAAACAAACATCCGAATTCAGAACCTCCTCCTTTTTTAGAAGTCGGTTAAAAAAGAAGCTACTGCTATAAACTTAGATTGAGTTGCAGGGCGCAAGGCTTCCAAAGCCAAGTTTCTCTTTGTTGAATAAAACTGTTATTTTGTAGTTATCTAATTCTGGTAGTTATGAAGATAGTTTTGCCCCATATTTTTTTTATTACGAACAGTAAAAAAATATTTCGTGGGAGGCCTTTGCCTTGCAGTGGCTAGGCAAAAATCCTTCCAGATACCTATTCTTTTCTCGAGCCACCTCGTACCAGCCCTTGCAGTAGGCGTCTATGCCTCCTCTTTCTATCGGCCTTGGCGCGGTGGCTGCGCCGTCCATCCTCAGGCACCCACTTTATGGAGACTATTGTAGCGGTCACTGTGCATGCTGCTGACGTGACCCGGCCAATCCCATTTTAATTTGGCAACCCTTTTTTCCTGCCTGTAAAGTAGTCAACTCATTGACCTGCTTCCTTGCCAGCATCTGTTTGGCATGTGTACTCACATGCCAAACAGATACTGGCACATCAAAAAGCCAGTCTCCTGAAATACTACCTCCTAGTAATTCATGATATCTTGGTAGATGTGACACCAATGCAGCCCCCGCATTTTCAATGTTGTAAAGTCACACGGTTGTAAAATCAACTTACGTTGCTTGCAGTAAGGACTAAACTTTTCGCTCCCATCGACCATCTGTTCTGCGAGCAATGTGCCCTGCCCACTGCCACTTCAATTTGGCGATCCTTCGGGCTATTTCGGTAACCTTGGTTCTCTTGCGGATATCATCATTCCTGATTCGATCACGCAAGGAAACTCCGAGCATTGCCCTCTCCATTGCCCTTTGGGTGACTTTAAGCCTTCTGATGAGGCCCATTGTGACCGACCACGTTTCGAGTCCATAGGTCATCACTGGCAACACGCACTGGTCATAGACTTTCGTCTTGAGACACTGGTTTTACTCATCTGGTTTTAATGACAATGGCCTCAGCCAATACCATTGAGTCAATACCATTCACAAAGTCACAAGCCGTTACTGCTTGAAGAACGATTTCCTCCAAATTCCCACTGAAATCTAAAATATCTTTTTACCTTTTCTGTCACATTGTAGTTACCTTCAAGATCTGGGAGCACGTGCAATTTTACCAGCGGTTGTAAACTAAATGATTGACTCCTCAGATCAGCGTTGCAGGCCTGCTGCCATGTACTTAGGTGTGTAAGTTTGCGTCTAATCAAGATGACTCTTGGAGATTCATAATGTCCTGGTAGACATCGTGTTAAGTCCACCCCCGCGTGTAGTATGCTTACAACTTGAATATGATTATTTAGATGAATGGGAGACTACACATATTATTTCTACCAGTTAGGACTCATTGACGGTGTACAACCTTATTGATATCTTGTGACGTCAGACTTGTGGGGAAGATATGTACCTGACGGCGCGCAGATGAGAGACTGATTGCGTTATTTTGTTGAACAGTAATTATTGTTAAATTCAAAATAACGCAATGAGTCTCTCATCTTAAATCTTGGATTATCTTTTAATTTAGCTGTGCGTCGTCATACCTATATCATTGGATGCTATGATCGCAAAGCTAACAGGGTATTACTCGTAGTTGAAGGAAAGCATCAGTTGTTGCGGATTTTGTTCAAAAGAGTTACCGCGGCCCTGGAACGTAAAAGGCACTAGGAGGAGCATGGATGGGTTTTAGTCAGCGGAAGGGGTCATTTGATGATTTTCACATCCTTAAAAAAAAACAGGGAAGCATCAGTTCATAGAATGAGTATGAGATACTGAGGTACAAAGCAGAGGAGTAGTTTGAAGAGGCATGTGAATTTATTACTTTCATTTAAGTGAACACATTAAAGAGATGGATTGTGCAAAAGTCTAAATGACGGTTAGCTGCTTGAATTTTTCTTATTTTTTTCTGTTTTCTTTGAATAACGCTGTTGATTACATAATTGTTTATTTCATATTTAAATTTTAGTATTCCATATTATGAAGGTAATTGTTAGTTTTTTTTTCCAAATAAAATAAATAAATGAAAGGGTAGGTACCAATTGGAAAGAAGAGAAAGACAGCTACTCGATTTCAAATGACGGAAGATCTATACTTACATATCCGGGCCGTGCCAGGGACATAGACGGACTGTGGTCCGCCACGAGTTCAAAAAAATATCTGTGCCCGGGACGTGTCGAATCGCGTTGTTACAGACCGCGGTCCGTTCACGTCCCGGGCATGGCCCGGATGCGTAATGCCAAACAGACAGGGGTTGCTGTGAGCTCGCAGGTAGTTTGCCTTAATGAATGAAGAACATAGTAGGTACATATCAGCACAGATAATATCTGTGTTGAAATACATTTTGCTTTTTTACGTGACGATGGGAAGAGGCCAGATGGGATGACAATAATGCCTTGGAAGGTGGGTAGGCCTTTGGGTGTGGGTTGCAACGTGTTGACACCCTTGCTCCATCCCATTTTCTTAGCAGCACCCCCAGCACCTACAGCAGCCGCCCCAGTGCAGCCGCACTGGGGCGGCTGCTGTAGGTGCATAAATTCTCAAACGGCGCAAATATAACAACCTTATTGAAAGTTATATATTTGAGCCGTTCGGGGTTGAAACTTTAGGCCCATGGGGTCCGAGTGCTCACCGAGTCTTTCGGGACATCAGCAAACGACTTGTCGACTGTTCACGTGACCAGAGGTCTGGGCTTTTCTTGGGCCAAAGAATCAGCATTGCCATTCAACGCGGCAATGCTGCCAGTGTTCTGGGCACTTTTGTCATTGACAGCGATGTGGATGAGTTTTACATCTGCGTACTCCTTCACAGCGTACTGGCATCATATGTTATGAACTGATGAAACAATAAAAAGACATGCGATTTCAGCAATCCCCGGCAGGTTTGCTATCATTCATTGAAGTTCCGTTACCTATTCTTCATCAGATCTTCACCAAATTAAAATGGGACCAGTCCGAGAAGATACTCTTCCAAAAGAAATAGAATCAAAAAAATCGATTGACAATTGGCGAAACTATCGCTGAACATGAAAACAAAAAAAAGTCAGTCGAATTGAGAACCTCCTCCTTTTTTTTTAAGTCGGTTATAAAAATTCCAAAGTGTAGGAAAATTGAGAGGTATTTTATAAGAAATAAAAATAAGGTTGGCTTATGTCTATCAAAACAAAACACTTGAAAATATTCATTTTTGTAAAGAATATACTTACTCGAGAAAAACAAGATAATTGGCATCTAATACCTGCTTGTTAACAATATTTAAATAGAAAATGTCGAGAATTGTTTTCCCTATTGATATTATTAAGATGGAAGTATGTAGGTTTGCTTGGATGTTAGTGAATTAATCATGCTACAAGAGTTGAACGAAACTGAATTATAACAAAGCATGGATACCGTTCTCTATTGGAGTATGGAGTTCCTTGCACGTTCTTCGCCATAAGATCCACTCTTTGAAACGTGCAACTGGAGATGGAGTCGGTGAGTGTGTTTTGCTGCAGCAGAACATACTTGCTGCTCTTGTGGCCAGCGCGGCGGAACTAGCTCCATCTATTTGACTGACAAACCTTGACAATTCAAAATTTCCAGTAACCTAATTTCGACATTCACACGAGCGACGCCGCAGGAAAATATCTACTAGCAATTCACAAATAGAAAATATACCTACCACTTCTCATTAATTGAAGCACCGTGTAGCCTCTTATTCTTTTTCAATAAAAAAATAAAACACTGGCACGAGGTAAGAAGAAGAAGCAAACAAAATAAAATATATTTTGTTCTATTTTCATTTAAGCTCTTCAATGTTCCTGGAATTGAAGTACGCCAAAAGATTCTTTTGTTTGAACGAAAACTGTATTGGAGAGTTATACCAGGTGGGCCAAAAGAAATGACCCTATTGCTATAAGCTCTTATTTTTGCAAATGGCGGCCAATGTCAAATGTGTTTTGACATAATTGTGGACTAGACAGATATGTAGAATACAAGTGAACAAGCCATGGAGCGATACACTCCCCAAAAACGCGGAATAATCGTGTCTATTTTTTTGCGTAACAATTCGTCTGTGGTGTTGACGCAGCGCGAATTCCGTCGCCGATTCCCCGGTCGTCCGACACCGATTGCGCAAACACTGCGCCGTTTGGCCACCAACCTTGAAGAGTATGGGACGACACGAGACGTTGCCAAGAGTGGCCGGAGAACGCCGCCGCTGGTCAAACGACCACAGTGGACGGTGCGCGCTATAGGGCCATGTTAACCGAATTTTTCTGCCGCAATTGGACGAATTAGGACTGGAGGACATGTGGTTGCAACAGGACGGAGCAACGGCACACACTGCGCGAGCCACAACCGATATTCTGAAGGCGGCGTTCCCGGGTCGCCTTATATCTCGTTTTGGCGATTTGCACTGACCCGCAAGATCGCTCGATTTCACCGTTCCAGACTTTTTTTTGTGGGGTTTTTTGCAGTCCCGTGCTTACATGAACAAGCCCGAGACCCTGGAAGCCCTCAAGGACAACATTCGACACGAGTGCGAGAATCTGTCGCCCAAAATTCTCGCCGAAGTGTTGAAAATTGTATATGTTAGGTTTAGTAGATATAAATAGTTAAGTTAAGTAAGCGAGGTAAGCGTGGTTTAAGATCAGGCGGCATGTAGCGATATTCCCGAAAAGCACACTCCAAAGCACTCCTCATTTCGTGATATATATTGCACTGGGTACTTACGTTTGTAACCCTGTCATTACTCTCCTCGTCGGCCTGGCTGGAAATTGGGGTTGACTGTGGTGGTGCCACAGTCTGCGACGGGGGCGCAATGACATGACCACACATTTCCGTTCGGAGGCGATCAAGCACACTGTCATCCAACATACGGTTACGCTGGATGACGCGCACCTGATCCGACAGTCGTTGGGCCGAAACGTTGACCGCTGGTTCAAGTACCTGAAACAGAGAGAGACGACCACGGTGCGCAGTCAGGTTAGTTCCTCCCTCTGTAGCCCCATAGTATGCGCGCATGACGTTTTCGTTGATGGATTGTGTCCATCGCATGCGCTGCACACTTCCGCCGGGAGCTGGGACCCTATCAGAGGCCGGTGGGCCTCTCCGTCGACGTGCAGGTGGTGATCCTCGCGCGAACTTGAAATGCACGCACGCAGCTCGCGAGCGGTTCGCGAGCGGCGCATTCGCCAGATCTGGACAAACCCTAATAAAAATAACAGACTCGAAACAAAATAGATACCTATTCTTAACAACTGACTCCTTATACAATAAAAGCAAGTCCCGAGTAATTGGTTTACCGAGACTAACGGGACATCAGCAAACGACTTGTCGACTGTTCACGTGACCAGAGAGCTGGGCTTTTCTTTGGCCAAAGAATCAGCATTGTCATTCAACGTGGTAATGCTGGCAGTGTTCTGGGCACTTTGTCATTGACAGCGATGTGGATGAGTTTTTTGATGCCCAATGATTAATTTGTTGTTATGTACATTTGTTGGTTACCTAAAATAAATATTAATTTATTTTGCTTTAGAATGATGAAGCAAAATACATGCGAGTACAGACAGCCACAATGACTTTTTAGTTACCTGACTGCGCCAGAAGGAGGGTTATATATTTTAATTTAAATTAATTTTAAATTCAGGGTCAGCCAGGTCAGAGCGTTATCGTCCTCGCTCCACATATGCATGGTGCCATCGGCTACTCTATGGTAACCGCGGAAGGCATGTAGTGGTTTGTTCGGGTCGGTTTCCATGAGTAGTCTCTCAAGTTCAGTCCTAATGTGTGTCGCCTCAGTTTGTGTCAGGTCTCTGGAGGGGCAGCAGATTGCTACGGAGAGCTGCACCGGAATGTCCTTTGTGGCCCGCGCGTAGGTTCTCTGCTCCCCTTGAGCAGCCTGGGTCCTTACACGTTTCGGGTTTCCCTGGAGCGTACTCGGCTAGGCCCTATCGTCCTGGCGTTCCCTCTTTGCCAGCCGCTCGGCCCGGGTTGTGGTTCGAAGACGCCCGAAAGAGTCCTGGACGCTGGGTCTCCCCTGGCCCCGAAGCCGTTTCCCGCTCGCCCTTCTCGGTGGTGATCGATCTGTGTCACGTATCTTTTGGTCTAGGTTCTAGCATGATGCTCCGGTGGGTTCCAACGCTTCCGAGGATTTTTCGCGCTGGGTTGCCCCAACACGAACTCGTCCCTGGTCACGCGTTTCCGCGTCCTGCCATTCCTCGCGTTGGGTTAAACCCTCTGCAGACTCGCGCGTGGACGCGTACTTACTCTGTGACGACCGTCCCCGCGCTGCTCTGGCTGTTGCCTTCACCATTCTGATTCTATTTGAAGTACATTTTTGTATATATTTTGAGAAAAAATAAATTGTTAAGTAGGTACATAGTTTACTATGTAGATAACAAATATTTTTTTCATGCATATTCCTTATTGGGCCTGAGATTCAAAAACTGGCCAAGTGCGAGTTGGACTCGCAAATGCAGGGTTCCGTACCATCGTACAAAATTTAATACTATGTAGGTAGGTACAAGCACAGTACAAGTACTTGTACAGCTTGACCGAAAAGAGTAGAAAAAAATTGAGGACGCCACTATTGTTTAAATGGTATCACTTATACTATAACCTGAATGATATTGATACTTTAAGTATTATTAAAGATAGATCAGAATAGGGAAGACCTTACATTATTTTTTAATATTTTTTTAATTGGTAAATAAACATACTTAGGAGAGTTAAAACCTCTTTAATTATATCATAATAACCATGTAAAAGTATGGGGCACTCAGAAAGTTTTGCGATACTACAAAAAATATACTACAGGTTATAATTTTTTATTATATATTTTCAAAGAACTCTTCATTGGCGTCTATACACAGTTTCAAACGTCTAAACCAATTTTCTAGTCCGCCTCAGATACCTCTTCGACACCTCTTCAACACCCTTCTCAAAATGCAGCCAGCGCATCTTCCGGTGTTGAAAACTGTTTTTCCTTGAGTTGATTTTTTATTTTGAGCAAATCGGGACTGTAAGGAGGATTACCTATAAGTTTGACCGGTGTGCTGTCCAAAAAGTCCCTTTTTTTAGTGTCGAGTGAGTCGGCGCGTTGACGTGGTGAAGCAGTAGCCCACGGAAATCGGTGTTCGGTCGCTTTGCTTCTTGCAGCAGTAAAAACTTCTGGCAAACATTTGGTAACATACCATTCCGCATTAATGCTTCTTTGATCATGTAAGGGTACACCAGATCTACACGTACACCAGATAACCAGTCAACGAAAAAAAATTGAATCATTTTGAAACAGCCACTCGGTCGACTGACGGTTCGTTTCTGGATCATACTGATAAATCCATGATTCATATCCTGTAACGATATCGTAAACGCGCCGAAACGAGCCTGCTTCAAATTTTGCTATCATGTCTCGACATCATTTTACCCGAACCTTCTTCTGAGCCTGCGTTAGGTATATTGTGCGGTACCCAGCGTGAAACTATCTTTCTCACCCAAAGATCTTTGTGGTGTAGAATTTCATGCACATATTTTCCCGATCCAATCTGCAGTATATGCTGAATCTCTTCACACGTAATTTGCCTATTCTCTTGAATTACATTTTTCACAGTCAGAACGTTTTCTTCTGTAACAGCCGTCATAGGGCGGCCACTTCTTTCTTCGTCCGCCAAAAATACTCGACAAGCTTAAATTCGTTGAATTAGCGGAAAACAGTCACTTTAGAAGAGCTTTTGTCTATGAACGCAATTCGATGTCTTTCAAACGATTCTTTTGGTTTTAGTCGACATTTGAAATCAGACAAAATCATCGCGCGAAAATGTTCGAAAATGTGCAAATATTTAATATTTTAATTATCCAGGGGGTCGAGTCTGCTATTGCAATCGTGTCTCAATGACCGGTCAATGATCGATTTTTGACGTATAACGTCAAACTTATGACACATTTCCCATACAAAAACTGTCAAAGTTGTCAAATATTCGATCAGTGACCGGTCATTGAGACACGATTGCAATAGCAGACTCGAGCCCCTGGTAAAAAAATGTGGATGGGCGATTCGAATTTGGAATGTTGTGTTTTTTGTAAGAAATGGTCATAGTTTTAATAGACATCAAAGCCAGCCAGTGTCCCGTAGACATAAACTGCTAGTCTCAAAACCTTTTGAGTACCCTGGTATTCATTCATTCACATTCTACACCTGACATGCCCGATCCAAGCTCTTGATTATCTTCAGAATCTGAGCTGCTGTCACTGCTGTCCTCTCCAACACGAATTACCAGTCTATCTATATCTTCATAGAGCGTTCTTCCCCTGTCATAGTAATCTTGTTCTATTTTCTTTACGTGTTCAACACAATTATTCCAAGTTTCGGTGCCAATGCTGTTAAAAGCTTCCTCGGTTACTTTTTTTATGTCAATTGCTCCTACGTTACATGCAGCAACTTTTTGCTTTACTATGCCCCAGATGAGCTCTATGGGGTTTAGATCACAGTGATACGGCGGCAGCCTTACCACTTCGTGACCATGTTCCCCCAAAAGCTCATCTATTTCATAAACTGGTTCTGGCTTGTGCTTTTTAACAAGCATTAACAATGCTGGCTTTCTTGTAGATGGCTCGAATGGAATGTTATTTTCTAACAGCCAAAGTTTTATTACATCTACTCGGGAAGCTGATGTCGGAGTCTTGTTCTGCACCACACTGTGGTACGGCGCATTGTCCATGACTATTATAGAGGCTTCATGAAGGTTTGGGATCAATTTTTCTGTCACCCACTTGGCAAAATTGTGCGAATTCATTTCTGAATGATAATCTTCCATTTTGTTGGTCCCACTAAATATTAATAAAGCACTGGGGACAAATCCATTAGCAGTTCCAGCATGGACAATAATCCATCGTTTTCCTTTTGAGATATCATGCTTTATCCCTTTGATTTTAATGGATTGCCAGCACTTTCTAAATTTATATGAACTGTGGATATAGCTTTCATCCAAGTAAACAATTTGTTTTTGTAGCTACACAGGTAAATCCCTATTTCGTTTTATAATTTTCAAATATTTTTCTCTCTTTGCCGCTATATTAGGTTTTTCTATTAGCGATTCTCTATTTGAAGAACATTTTTTGTACGAAAAAGCTATGGCATGTAATACTTGCCTTAATGTTTCACGGCCTCCTTCATATCCTAATTCTTCTTTTACCACAGGCAACAACTTTCGCAAAGTTGGTGCTGTTTTCTGTACGGTATAAGAAAATTGAATTTTTTGACGAATAGCACAGAGATTAAAGTTATCTAGCTCTATTTTTGGACGGCCTTTTCTATGCTTGGCTGGTGTTGTAAATTTGCCTTTGTTTATATTGCCTTCGTTGATTACACGTCTGACAGTACTTTCCGATTTTCCTGCAATCAAAATAAAACATTAAAGTAGAATGGCGAGCGTGACGATCAAAACCTTGCAGTCGCTCTATACAGTGATATGTCAAAGTAAATGTAAACATAACCTCTACAGTTACTTTAAATCTGTAGAAAACGTCGATGATGTGGTATTTTTTATAGATCTAACTGTCGATAACTATAACCTATATCGTGAACTATGTATATTAAATAAAATTAGACTGAATAAATACCTGTCATATGAGCAATTCGTTTGTAGAGGTCATCTAATTCTGTTAGAAGTTTTCCGGCATGATATTCTGCTAAACATGTCTTAAAAACATTGTAAATCACTTCTCTGGCGCCACTTTTTATCGTCTTGCCCATTTCCAGTAATAATTCACAGAACAAAACGTTTAGTCTACCGAAAATCACACCACACTTTTTTATTTTGGTAGTTTGATAGATGTTTGACATTTCTATAAAGTTACCATGTAAAGATAATATTTAGTTCACATATTTTTAATTTCTACTCTTTTCGGTCAAGCTGTACCTACTTTTAAAATAATAGTTTTGTATAAGAAACATGATGCTGTTAAAATCGAGCTCCACGTCACAACACAAGCAACACGCCTGTTGTATGGGGATCCTTTTATGTTTTAAATACAACTTTTTTTTTTCTTAGCAAATGTAACAATACAAACTCTGTGAGCATTTCAAGTATCTATCTGTTACCATTACTATGATCGAGCAAAAAAGGCCAAAAAACTACGTTTCTGGTAGGGGAGCCTCCTTGCAACAGAAATACACAGTCTGTGAAAATTTCAACTGTCTACCTATTACGGCTCATGAGATACAGCCCGGTGACAGACAGATGGACGGACGGACGGACAGGCAGACCGACAGCGGAAGCTTTAATAGGGTCCCGTTGGCCTTTGGGTACGGAACCCTAAAAATTTACTCAGAGTCATGTGAAATATTCCATACAACACTTGACTTGATGTTAGCGCTGGTGAGGAATTATGTATATGAAGGAAAAGGGAATAAATGATAGCTATTCAGTTGGCAGAGGTGAAAGGGAAAAGAAAACTTGCGCCGACTCCAAGTAACATGGGACAGGAGCAGGAAGATGATGTATTTCTTTAACCACTATCTGCTCGTTAGTGTGTTTATAAATGAGAGAGTCATCATCATCATCATCATCATCATCATCATCATATTAGCCGAAAGACGTCCACTGCTGGACATAGGCCTCTCCGAAGTGGCGCCACAACAACCGGGCCTGTGCGTCTCGCATCCATCGGCTACCAGCGACCCTCACCAGGTCACTAGAAGAGTCACTGAACTCTATTATGTAGGTACTTCTTTAATTAGAAATAAAAAATCTTAGATCATTTGTGTGATTTTGATAGAATAGAATAGAACAGAATATTTTATTGAATTCAAACTTAATAACATTACATAGTATATGCTGCAACATTTTTGTACGTATGTAAACTAAACTAGTTGAACACTGGCACCCAAAGTAAGATTAATCTTGTGTTTTAGGTACCAAAGCTCTCGCAATATAACAAGACATATAACTTTAAGTCTTTGTAATTAGTTCGTGTGAGTTACATAAAACAATTCATTATTTTAAACATTCTAATAAAAAAGAAGAAAAAGAGAAACCATTAAATAAAATTAAGAAAATACATTTTTAAAAAAGGAACAATAATAAGAGTGATTCTATGTAGGTAAGTACCAAACAAATTATCAGTAAAGAGAGTGTTTTCTAGCGCTATAGTGGGTTGTTTAAAAGATTGTTTAAAATAGTCACTACACTTCTTTTACACCACATATATAAGAAATTATGTGGTGTAAAAGTGTAGATGATAATATGATGTATAAGTGAAAATGTAGGTGTGTATGTAAATGTAAGTTGTGATGTAGATGAACACTGATAAAATATTCAGGCTGGCGGATGGTTTTTAACAGGTCTTCACTTTCAGCATAGGTTTTTGTTAATAGCCATTCAGATACCTTTTTTTGCAGTCAGATCTAGATAGTGGATATTTGTTGCAGTGTTTGTTGAAAATATTATAAAGGTATTACCACAGGGTACCACCAGGTAATACCACCGTGTGGTAAGTGGGCACTTACCACACGGTGGTGCTTTGCGGCTAAACGACTTTTATGCGTCTGAGGTTTGCAAATCATGTGCCACCTGCGTCTCTTTACAATATTGACGTGATATTCCAAGCAGGTGTGTTTCCTAAAAACAGTTTCTAGTACGAAGAGCTGTCTGACAGTAAGAACTTTACTGTCATTATAAAGCTGAGAAGTTTTCCTAAAAGGTCTGCCAGACATCACCTTGAGCACCGCTCTTTGCGTTCATTCCAAGGACAATAAATGCGATTTTGCAGATCCACCCCCAAACCGATATATCGTAGCCGAGAATCAAATGACTTAAAGCGTAATACCTACACAGTTTTTAGGGTATTGAAGTCGGCAGAATAACGAAGCGTTTTAAATATTATGACTCTCCGAACCCGAAACGTAACGTTAGTAATATCCCATTTCCAGTTGAGCAAGTTGTCAATATGTACACCCAGGTATTTCACGTGGGCGGATCTAGAAAGGACGGCACAGGTACAGGATTCGAATAAATCGCGTAGTCCACAGGTGTGCGCATGTAATACAAATGTATCGGCGGAAGGTTGAGTGGTTGAAGTCATCGAAAAAGTAAGATACGTGGTTTTGTTTAGGTTAAGAGTTAAACGGTTCTCGGATAGCCAATGCATTACACTACTTTAAGCATATTCAGCTCTATGAAACACCTCCGTCCAGTCGTTTCCATGAATGAGCAAAGCGGTATCGTCCGCATAGGCAAAAATATCGCAGTAAGGAATATTTGGCTTGCAAAAGCCATTAATATACAGTAGAAATAACTTAGGACCTAGGATTGAGCCCTGGGGTACACCGAAATCAAAAGAGATATTGTCACTGACGATCGAGTCAATTTTAACGGATTATGTAATTCCAGAAAGATAGCTCGTAAAATCCGAAGGGCGTATTCGCGGATTCCCATATTTTCCATCTTCATCAAAAGGTGTGGAACAGAGACAGTATCAAATGCTTGATATATAATGTATATTTCTCTAGCAACATGTACTTCTACATAGGCACATACATAGAAACTGTAGTTCGCTACCTGCTACGTCACATTTCATTCATAAATTAAGAAATCAAAATCAACCTTCTCTTACTGGATGCCGACCTGGTAGGTACAGTTGAAATGAAACTACCCCCGCATTTTATTTCTTTTATTCATTATTTCTATTACATTTGTATTTCTACATAGGTACATTACCTTGTAAACTGTAGTTCGCTACTAGTCCAATCAACGGGGCTTATGTGGTCCGAATAATTCTCCCGCCTATGAAATTTGGCATATGATGAAATTAGGTGATACAGATTACAGATGTACAATAATCCAACATTTTTTTTTAAGAGAAGTTACGTATTTTCACCTAAACATGAAAATTGCTTATGAGGCTCTGTGAATATTTCCTCAGGCTGAAATAATTTCTGTTTACGTATGTATGTACTAGTTAGAATAAGTATGTAAAGGAATCCAACATTTTTTCGATTTCGGTGATACCCCAAATTTAACTTTTAACATTTTGCACTATAACTTCTACTGAAAAATTGCTCTGCCAATTTTTATGTTTTCATATGTCTTTATGTCCCTAAATACATAGCTTTGTTCAGTAATCCAACAGATTTTCCTTTTTAAACTTATGTTTTTTATTTTTTCTTAATTACGTGATGTGAAAAAATCCTCCGTCCATTTTCATACCTTTATTAGTCATATGATTTTATACTACAACAGATTTATCAATAATCCAACAAATTTTCCTTTAGGAAGAACAGTTTTTTTTCATTTTTACTTTATTACGTCACGCGAATAATAGCTCAGGTTAATTCAATACGTGTATGAGATTATCCAATAGGCCAATGGAAATTCGGCCTAATACAAAAGTTTTTACAATCTCAATAATATAAATTCAATCGCAACATACCTTTATTAGTCATGATTTTATATTAAAACATATTTATCAATTATCCAACAAATTTTCGGACGGTCAATATTTGTTACGATATTTCACTGTTATAAGCTAGAGCGAAGGGTTGGCCATCACTTGACTGAAAATAGTATTGTAGTAATGTAGGGGAGTTTGATGGCTACCGATATTATTACAAATATTTTTCTATAAATATGCACAACGTGTGTACAGTCAACAGCACATCAAGTTACCAAAAACTGACAAATTTTCTCAATTGATTTTGAACTTAACCTTCAACATTTTAAGAGTGTGTATTCGATTCGCGAGTCGCTGGGAGGGCCCGGCACGACCCTCAAGTCTGCTATTACAATAGTGTCAGAATGGTCTACCATTGATTTCATAATTGTTGATTTTGACAAGTTTGATAATCTAATAATATAAAAGCGTCATTATGACTTTCCAATGGTCAACCACTGACCCTCCCATTGAAAGAAATGTCATAGAATGGTAATCTCGTACATAATGACAAATGACTGACAGACATATCCGGTACCTAATCTGCTAAAATTTTGACAGTTCCTTTGATCAGTGACCTACCATTAGAACGTCCTTGTGCAGTCATTGCTTTTCAAAGACATTGAATATTTAGAACCATGATTCTATTACGAGACCATTGACCGACCAATGATTGACCATTATGAATTTAGCAGATTACGAACTTATTTCAAAATGACAATGGGATCGTGTTGGAATGACGAATTTACGAAAGCAGACTTGGGGCCCAGGATCGGTAATCGATTGCGCGCGGGGATTTATAGTGTTTTTAAAATAATCGTGTAAAATAAATGAGTACATAAAAGGACTGACAAAAAACCAGGATATTTAGCAATACCTTTATTTTCTTAAAATTATTATAATGTTTATGTTTATAGTAAAACACTGTTAAAAAAAAATGGTTAAAGTTAACCGATTTTCTATATATTTTTTTAAATACTAATTAGCCATATTTTTGTAATTGAGCTATAAAGTGCGCTTTGAGACTACATATTCAGTTGGACAAACGTATAATATAAAATATTTTAGCACATTACAATGGTTGTATTCGTCCTGAAAGATAACTCTGACGTCCATTTTTGTCAAACGCTAACTGTTCTTTTTAAAAGTGTCAACAAAAAATATATTTTTCAGAGTAGTGTAGTAAATTAAAACTTAATCTTTCTAAAACCGTAATATTCTGTGAAATAATCTGCTCACATCATTACGATTTTGATCTTGAAAAATTAAAAAAACATGAAGTTTTTGTCGCGAATCGAATACACGCTCTTAAGGTTTAAAATCACTTGGAGAAAAGACAATGCCAGATCCCGCCCCAGCAATTTACAGAAAATGTAAATTAATGAAAATTAATTTAATGAATCGTGGGGTCCGAGTGCTCATTACTTGTTTAAAGATCTGTCAAGACGCTTAGTTGACACTTCGCGTGACCCTTTTTTTTTAGGATGGGAAATCATCAAATGACCCCTCCCGCTCTAGGTGGAGCGGCAGGGAGTGTCAGACTTTTACTGACTAAAACCCACCCTTAGTCCTCCTAGTGCCTTTCTTTCCAGGGTAACTTTTTCGAACATATTTCGCAACCCTGGCAGGCTCTGGCCCTGGCGGGCCCCGTCTCCGTTGCTGACTGCTCTTTCCGGGGCGTTTGGAGTGAAACGCGCCGTCGACTCTGGCCTGACCTGATCGGACAGCGAGCTACTTCGCGTGACCCTACGGCTGGCTTTTACCTGGGACAAAGGATAATCATTGCCATATGACGTGGCAATGCTGCCAGCCTTTTGGGTACATTACCAGTGGTCTGCGATGCGGAGGAATTTTTCGACGCCATATTTTAGATTATTTTTAGCTTAAGTGAAGTCTTTTATTTAAGTGTGTATTTTTATTGTTTTTCGCTACCTACATTTGCTTTTGTCAACGGTTTGTCAACAGAAAAATCTGACACCTTCTTCTCTTTCTTGCCTAGAAATTTTTATTTATTTATTTTTTATTTTGTTGCGTGTTACCCAGTTACATGGGTTGTGGAGGTCTGGTAGGCAGCCGCTCCACGTAAAATTCCGGTATTCAGCTGAATTCGGTTTGACTGGGAGCCGACCCCAATATAGTTGGGAAGAGATGATAGTGGGGCAAAGTTCTATAGTTTCTGTCCTTTGACAGTTTTGTATAACCTGATGTGCGGTTGACTGTACAACGGCGTTTAGACATTCGCTTATACCTATTTCTAAAGAATTTTTATTTCTTAAATTGTATGGATTTAAAATAAACGGACTTTGTAAACTATGCGGAAAAATGTTCAAAAAGTTAAGGAGATTTCGAGTTAAGAAAAAAAAGTATTGTCCAAAGGTGTACCAGTTAGCTTATAATTTTTTTCAGCATCTGTGTCCACCACTACAATTTAATTAAGCTGTAGAAAACACTAATACACTTAAACATAAAATAACTCTTGGTAAAATCTCCGAAACGTGTGAAATAATACTTAATTCAAAAGATTTGCTATACCAAGGGTCAGCGCACATCTTGCGCTACCAAATGAGTGGAATTTACCCCCAGAATCTGTCAAGCCAGCTACGATGCAACGAATGCCACACGAAAGCACGTTGGCAATGTAAAAAATGCATTGAAACATTGTGCATCGAAAACGGATGTTTTAAACAATACTATGCATAAGCCCATTGGCCCTATTTGAGTTGGTATGGTGTTTTTCTAATACAAAACGAAGGTTTTTTTTCTTTATAAAATGTCTTTCTAGACTGCAATAGATGCGTTAATAAAGTTTTTTCCAGAATTTTGCTGCTAGGTTTGTATTTGGGTTCAAATGGGTTAATTTGTGCGTATTTGTGATAGAATATTAGATTTAAGAAAATATTCAAAATTTTCAATTAACCGCGCTTTTTAGTAAACCCGAAAACATATCGATGCGCCTAAATGAGAAAACGTATAAGCTCACTGAAAATTGTACCGACTTGAAAAAAGGAAGAGGTTCTCAATTCGATTGTATTTTTTTTTGTCACTTCAACAAACCCCAGTATAACATTACTTTTTTTTATTACACAGCCAACACACACAACTCGCCGTTACCTTAGACCATCGTTGCTAGCCGACGGTCGGCAATGCAATTATTGAGATTGTAAAAACTTTAGTGTTAGGCCGAATTTCCATTGGCTTATTAGAAAATCTATTAAAATACAGCGACTCATAACTTAGTACACTCATTGAATTAACCTGAGCAATTATTCACGTGACTCAATAAAGCAAAAATGAAAAAAAAATGTTCTTCCTAAAGGAAAATTTGTTGGATTATTGATAAATCTGTTTTAATATAAAATCATATGACTAATAAAGGTATAAAAATGGACGGAGGATTTTTTCACATTACGTAATTAAGCAAAAATAAAAAATACAAGTTTAAAAAGGAAAATCTTTTGGATAACTAAACAAAGCTATGTATTTAGGGACATAAAGACATATGAAAATATAAAAATTGGCAGAGCAATTTTCCGGCGGAAGTTATAGTGCAAAATGTTAAAAGTTAAATTTGGGGTATCACCTAAGTCGAAAAAATGTTGGATTCCTGTACATACTTATTCTAACTAGTACATTCATACGTAAACAGAAAGTATTTCAGCCTGAGGAAATATTCACAGAGCCTCATAAGCAATTTTCATGTTTAGGTAAAATAACCTAACTTCTCGTAAAAAAAAATGTTGGATTATTGTACATCTGTAATCTGTATCACCTAATTTCATCACATGCCAAATTTCATAGGCGGGAGAATTATTCGGAAGTCTCCATACAACTAATATCCTCGTTGATTGGACTATACCTACTACGCCACATCGAGTCACATTTCATTCATAAATTAAAAAATTAAAATCAACCTTCTCTTACTGGATGCCGTCCTGGTACACGTTGAAATGAAACTACCCCCGCATATTGTTTAGTTTATTCATTATTTCTCAAGTATTTCTATATAGGTACATTACCTTAGAAACTGTAGTTCGCTACCTACTACGTCACATTGAGCCACATTTCATTCATAAATTAAAAAATTAAAATCAACTTTCTCTTACTGGATGCCGTCCTGGTACGCGTTGAAGAGAAACCACCCCCGCATTGTATTTCCTCAATTCATTTTTTCTTAACTTAAGGTTACACTAGTCGATATTTTGTCCGTACAAATTTCGGGGGGGTATTACTCCACTGATTGACATTATACGTTCGAAGATATATCGTTTTATCTCATCATTAATTTTGTATGTATGGAAACAAAATAGTAAAATAAAAAGCCATTAAAAATTTATAAGCCAACAAAGATTCGTTTTTTGATAATTTTAACGCAACTTTGGGCGTAAATAAGAAATAAAAGAAGTGTAAAATCTCAAAAACAAAGTTGGCACCGACAAACCTCAATTATACAAGAGTTGAATAAACTTTATTTGTAATTGATTTATGCAGTGGTTTTTTCATAAAACTCAACTTTCCAATAGACTTTTCGTGCATCGTCTAACGTTGTTTCTGTTCGGAACGGTGTTTTGTGCGTGGGAATTAGACATTGTGCGTGTAGACTAGCGTCTAACTACTCATCACTGATACTGTTTTTGTCGGGCATGATGCCCGGTGAGACAGCGTGCTTTTTGGCCACGCTTACCAATGAGTTCGAGCCCGCGACTACTTCAACCTTAAGTATCTATTACATTTTCAAATACTTTGTAAAAAAATAAAATAAAAGAATAGTAGCCCACCGGTATCGGTCCAAGCTACCCGGCGGTCAGGGCCCTAGAGAGAGGAACCTCCTAAAAATGCGAGCCGTGTCCAGAAGTACTGCTTTCTGAATCAAGCCCTCGATTGAGCTGCCTAACGAGATCCTCCTAAGGTGTTGGTCGAGGCTCGTGGATATTAAGCCGTTCACACGTGTCGACAACCTTGCGAGCCAAGTCAAGATATTTGATTTGTTTATCTTTCTCGGCTTTCACGAAGTTCTCGTCATGCAGAACGGTTATTTCTACAATCATTGAATGCCTCTCGATTCGATCCACCACCACTATGTCTGGCTTATTGGCAACAATAGTCCTGTCAGTGGCGATGGACCGATCCCAGTACAATGTGATACTGCCATTACCGAGAACTGTGTCGGGCACATACCTGTAGTACGGTACCTCCGATTCCACAAGAGAGTATTTCAGAGCAAGTTGCTGATGGATAATCCTGGCTACAAGGTTGTGTCTATGCAAGTACTCTCCGTTAGCAAAGACGAGAACAGCCAGAGATAATATGACGAATTGATACTCCCGGACGGTGACATGCCCGACATTATGTCAACCGTGCCGTCCTCCATAATAAATCTACTACATAGGTACATGCTTATAAACTATAGTTCGCTACCTACTACGTCACATTTCATTCATAAATAAAAAAATTAAAACCAACCTCTTAATGGATGCCGTCCTGGTACGCGTAAAAGTGAAACTACCCCCGCATTTTATTATTGTTACTAGCACTTCGCCCGCGACTTCGTCCGCGTGGGGATAGTAGGTACTCCACAAACTGCAACGCCCCTATACATATCCCCTTATAAAGGTTAGTTTTGGAAAATTAAGCACAACGATTCTCATTATTGGTTCAGCGCAACTGTTCACCCCGTTCAGCCCGTCAGAGGTTGATTATGCAAAACTTGTTAGGTACATGATCTGTTGCAATTATCCCACTTTTAGTTTATTCATAGAATTCCGACGTAAATTGAAGCAAGCTATAATTTCCTCCCCTAAAAACTTATTCACCCCTGCTTCACCCCTTATTATGTATGTACCTATTTGATTTTCGAAAAATCCAAACATTTGATATTCTTATTGTTTTATCGAAAACATTTCAATGCCGTGGTGTTTCAACGTCATCGGACCAAGCATTGATACGATTCTCACCAGTTCGCTCAAGCCGCGACATTTTTCTTACTCCGAGCATGTTTATTACCGTCGTAACTTTTGAACGAAAGGTCCGATTTGAATGATTTAAAGTGTAATTTACACGGACATAATCAACCTTAATTATCAAACCATTTAAATGGATAATATCATGGTACTATAATCACCATTTTTTATTTCACCATGGGATTTGCTTGACTAATATTAACAAAAAGCGGTCATGGTGACTTATCCATAATAGTTAGACATATGGTATCGCGGACTTTTTTGTAGATATTGATGACTTCTATAAAACTGTAGTACATCACTTTGGTCTATTGTCAATAGATTCCGCAGCGTACGCGATATAAGTATTTTTTCTCACACCTTGGGTCACATTATCGAAGTTTTCATACGGATCCCTAACTTTTTTGAAAATATTCTATAGCCTATGTCAATCTCTGATAATGTAGGATTCTACTGGTGAAAGAATTTTTCAAATCGGTCCAGTAGTTTCGGAGCCTATTCATTTCAAACAAACAAACAAACAAACAAACAAATCTTTCCTCTTTATAATATTAGTGTAGATAACTAGAGGTTTATCAATGGAAAATTTACCACAAACGTGGGAACTATTTGTACGATGCAATGTTAATGTTACATAATCGACCGGCTGTAAAAATGTCGAAGTGAAATTCTTAGGCGAAGTGAGCGACAAGTGAGCTGTCATTCCATCTTATTTGTATGGTTTGACAACTCACCCGTCGTGCGCCCCGCCCAAGTGCCCAAGCTTCGACATGTTTACAGCAGTGCGATTCTGTAAGCATGTCGAAGTGAACACTTGGGCGGGGCGCACGACGGGTGAGTTGTCAAACCATACAAATAAGATGGAATGACAGCGCTCTTGTCGTTCACTCCGCCTAGGTGAACACCGTGAGATGTCGACAGAATCGACCGGCAGAATCGCACTGCTGTAAGCATGTCGAAGTGAACGTTTGGGTGAAGTGATGCACGAAGAGAGTTGCCATTCCATCTTGAATAATATGAATTGACAGCTCCCTTCGTGATCACTGCACGTTAGTATCTAACCTGGATGATGACAATAAAAATATATTCGCCACTTGGGAGTAAAAAATAAACGAAACTTGCAAAAAGTGGGTGTACTTTAATAACCCTGCACATACCTTTGGAGAAAACAGGCAGAAACGTTCTTCTGCGTAATACGTTGCAACGTACAAATAGTTCCCACGTTTGTGGTAATGTTCCATTTATAAAGCTCGAGTAATAACAATAATAAAATGCGGGGGTAGTTTCACATCCACGCGTACCAGGACGGCATCCAGTATGAGAAGGTTGGTTTTAGTTATGACAGAATAGCTTTTAAAATTTACTAAGTTTTCACTTTTTTCAGCCTAAATATGAAATTTGACAATAAACTCTCCATTTTCGGTAATACATTGCAGTTACACCATTTTTTTTTAAACTTATGACAGTTACACCAATTTGACCTCAAGACTTCTTAAAATAATAAAGTTATGGCAATTTATTTTGATTCAAGAGATGGTTTATTACTTTGTTGTTTGATGTCACTTTAGTTAACATGCATAAGAACGTAAAGAAAAAAATTACGCTAATTTTACACTAAATTTAAATATGTTTGTATAGGGTAACAAGAAGCAAAAAAAAAAGCATTTAATTTTTTATCTTACATTCGCCCAAGGCGCATCCGGCCTATGTCCAGCAGTGGACGTCTTTCGGCTGATATGATGATGATTCGCCCAAGTAACACAGTCTTGGAGGTTTAACAAATCTGTCTATTCATGGTTAATCTTTAGATAGGGGCTTTCTAAAGATGGTTTCAATAAAGAAAATGTTTTCTTATAGAGCATTTGTTCTTTATCACACTTATTTTAAGTACGTATAGAGGTACTTGTCGTAACAGGAATGATGTAACCATAAAATTGTAAAGAAAAATGATTTAAAAGAGTGTCCGTGGAGTTTCTTGCACGTTCTTCTCCGTAGAGATCTACGCTTTGGAATGTGCAAATAGCTTCATCTTTTTGACCGACCGACCTTGACAATTCAAAAGTGCCTGTAAATGGTTTTATTTGAAAAAAATTATTTGAACTTATATTGAATATTTTAAGATAAAATGCTCCACAAATAGTTAATAAAACCTAACCTAACCTAACCTAACCTAACTTGAAGTAATTTTGTAGATAAAACATTCTATTTTAGCTATTGGTACTCTTATCTTTGTTTATAAAGAGACTTAAGTCTAGATAAAAAAAAAATTAATAGACATTTTTCAGTTTGCCTAAATTTTTTTATTAAATCTTACATTTACAGCAGGCGCTCTTATTTTAAGAGAGTTTTACATAATATTCGACGATAGAATTTCAGTCGCATATAGATTTGCTAGTTTACAATTCTCTAAGGGAACTGTTTAAAGAAATTAACATCATGACGGTGCCTTGTCAATATATCTATGAAAATATCATGTACGTTAGAAAGAATCTGCATATTTTTAGTAAACGAGGTGACAGACATAACTATGTCACTAGAAATAGGAACCAATTAGTTCAACCAGGTTTCAGACTTGCTAAAGTAGCAACATCTTTCATGGGGTACTGTTTAAAATGTTATAATAAAATACCTCCCCGTATATTAAAATTAAATGAGACAAAATTTAAATCTTGTATTAAACGCACACTATGCAGGCAAGCATATTATAAGTTAGGGGAGTATATTGAAGATAAAAATGCTTGGCTCAATGCTGGTCCTGCTCCACAACGCCACTAGGTAACCACTAAGAACTCAAAGTAATCTGTTAGCATTTCGTAACATTGTTGGACCGGCTGAAGATTGTAAGAATGCAAATCTTTTTCATTGTATAGACTCAACTTATTTAGTGTTGTATAATTTCATGCACATGTGTGAGTACCTACTGTGTACCTTCGAACTATAATGATCATTTTGGGCAGGTCTTTGACTTGGAATGTACCCTGGCGATTGGGGATGTCATGCTCACTCAAAAGTCTGGCTGATGGTGGCGCATGCGTTGGATCATTTGGCTCCCTTAAAAATGGTTGAGCCGAATGGTGCTAGCGTATGCGTCATGTTCGTAAACGGGCGCCGTCATCTGAGACTGGTCATCTCTCGGCTGCCATGGTTTATTTTAATTGTTGCTTTTTACTCCGGACTCTTTTATCCTGCACGTCTTTTACATCGTTCTCACATATATATGTATAATTTCAATATGAATGATGTAACCATAATTTTGTAACAAAATATTATTTTTAAAAGAGTGTCCATGGAGTTTCTTGTACGTTCTTCTCCATAGAGATTTACGCTTTGGAACGTGCAAATAGCTTCATCTTTTTGACCGACCGACCTTGACAATTCAAAAGTGCCTGTAAATGGTCTAATTGAAATAAATGCTTTGACTTGACTTGACTTTGACTTGACTTACCCATTATTAACTAGTAAGTAGGTAATGTAAAAAATTTGTTACGCCATGATGCAATACAATAAGTCTAAATAACTCTTGTCGTTGTGTATTTACAAATCAAATGTAACTTAAAGTTGTTAGTCTTGAGTTAATTTTGGTTTAAAAACTTGACGAGTTAAGACTTATTTATAGGTCACAACTTTATCTATAAAGTATCTACTAAAATTTGTGGTCATGCCACAAATTTTACTAGTAGCCATGAAATTTTATTCCCACTCTTTTATTTCAATTAAGGCGTGTTCGGAAATAGCACCCATGATATTTTATTAATCAATAGTTATTTATGATATTAGTGCGGTAAGTTGGTTTTTACAAACGAGTAGACGAATGTAAGCACGAGACGAAGTCGAGGGCTTACCATAGTTACGAGTTTGTAAAAACCAAATCCGCACGTGTGTCATACAACGTTTTTCGACACATTTGCGAGAAAACAGTACAATAGGTAAGTAATGAAATAAAAAAAATTGTCTTTAGAAATCAGTAGGAAAGTCGCAACAATCTTTGACGTTTCTAATATGAAAATGGCGCGAATTTGCAAAGGGCGCCACATGCGCGTGGTGAAAATTAGAACCAAGTCTTTCATTTATTTTTATTTGTCTTCTCTCATTTTCTCTTTAATATTAAAACGAGACAAACGTATACAGCAAAAGCACTTCCAAGGAGGTTCGAATCGGTTCGATCATTCAGCTTATATTATTCTCGTGATGTGAAACTCCTTGGTGGAATTCTTATTAATTTTTATGGAATTTAAAAAAAAACCGTAAAGAATACGCACGGCGCTATACAACGGAGTTATCGGTAAAATATGTACTTAAGTGAGAGTACCTACTTTGCCGCACGCTCCATTATGTGGTGCATAATTTTGAACTTTCGAACGATGCATACAGGCTTCGTAAATGCATTTTTTGAGCAAATGTGTTGAAATAGTTATTTATGATATTAGTGCGGTAAGTTGGTTTTTACAAACGAGTAGACGAATGTAAGCACGAGACGCAGTCGAGGGTAAGTACCATAGTCACGAGTTTGTAAAAACCAAATCCGCACGTGTGTCATACAACGTTTTTCGACACATTTGCGAGAAAACAGTAGGTACAATAAGTAATGAAATAAACTTTTTGTCTTTAGAAATCAGTCGGAAAGTCGCAACAATCTTTGACGTTTCTAATATGAAAATGGCGCGAATTTGCAAAGGGCGCCACATGCGCGTGGTGAAAATAAGAACCACGTCTTTCATTTATTTTTATTTATCTCGTTTTCTCTTTAGTATTAAAATGAGACAAACGTATACAGCAAAAGCGCTTCCAAGGAGGTTCGATCATTCAGCTTATTTATTCTCGTGATGTGAAACTCCTTGGTGGAATTCTTATTATTTTTTTATGGAAATTAAAAAAAAACCGTTAAGAATACGCACGGCGCTATACATCGGAGTATGCGGTAAAATATGTACTCAGGTGAGATTACCTATTTAACCGCACGTTCCATTGTGTGTTGCGTAATTTTTAACTTTCGAACAATGTATACAGGCTTCGTAAATGCATTTTTTGAACTTATGTGTTGAAAAATATATTACATAATATTATTGAAACTAGAAATAAATATTAACAGGTTAATATCAGTTTTATTTGCAGTAAATACTTATATTCGTTTAAATACAACAATAAGTTAAAAATTCAATAAATTACATTAAAAGACAATTATTATCTTTTTGCAAAATTTCTTTAGTTAGAACAAAATTCCGAACGTGCTTGTCTTTGACGTCGAATTCAAAATCGGAACTTCGAAAGGGCTGGCCCTTAAATCTAAGGGCTGGCCTTTGTCACTCTCTCTTTCTAATGGCGGGAAAGAGATAGAGTGTGAATGTTTCGAATTGTATGATTAACCCAAGGCCGAATAAGATATTCGCGGCTTTCTGAAAAAAAATATTAAAAAGTTATACTTGGTCTCACTCAGTGAGCAAAATCGCATTTTGCTCTCTGATTTCAGGCAGCAAAACCTACATGTTTGAGCTACTGAATTGAAAATGTAATTTATCTAGGTTCTATTTTTTATAAGTAAATAATTAGATCCACGTTTGACCACCGACTCGCCTGATAGTAAGCAAAGCTGTGGTTGAAGATGGAGCACGTTGATCTAGGAGAAATCAATTCACTCTAAGACGCCTTAGTTATATTAAGTTATTACACAATTCGAGTTAAACGAAATAATAGACACTTGCCTTTCTATTTCTCTCTTTATTTTTAACAATTCCTGTTTGCGTTGTATCAATATTGTTTTAGGTCTTCTTCTTTTTTTTGCACAACATTTACGTCTCAAAACAAAACTCTCGAAAAAATAACAAACGTCTACACCAAAAGATATATCAGCGTCAGTGCCGACAAATTGGGTCACTTACTTTAAAAGGATAACGTGCAGATTTGTAAACAATAATTTTAACCGACTTCAAAAAAGGCAGAGGTTCTCAATTCGACATTTTTTTATGCAAAAAATGTTAGGTACATCTGTTTCAACTGTCCCACTTTTAGTTTGTTCATAGCATTCCGATGTAAATTGAAGCAAGCAATAATGTCCTCCCCTAAAAACTAAATCAAAATAAACAACTTTACCCCTTAATAAGTATGTAAGTACTTTATTTTCGAAAAATCAAAACATTTGTTATTCTCATTGTTTTATGTTTCAACTTCATAGGACCAAGCATTGATACGATTCTCCCCAGTTCGCTCAAGCCACGACATTTTTCTTACTTCGAGCATGTTTATTACCGTCGTAACTTTTGAACGAAAGGTCCGACTTGAATGATTTAAAGTGTAATTTACACGGACATAATCAACCTTAATTATCAAGCCATTTAAATGGATAAGGAATAATATCATGACACCAAAATTACAATTTTTTCATTTCACCAAGGATTTGCTTGAATAATTTGAACAAAAAGCGCTCATGGTGACTTAACCACCATAGACATATGGTATCGCGATTTTTTTTATAGATTTTGATGATTTCTATAAAAATTGTCAATATATTTCGCAGCGTACACGATATAATGATTTTTTCACACCTTGGGTTACATTATCGAAGTTTTCATACGAATCCCTAACTTTTTTAGAAAATATTCTATAGCCTATCTTCATCACAGATAATGTAGGATTCTACTGGTAAAAGAATTTTTCAAATCGGTCCAGTAGTTTCGGAGCCTATTCATTTCAAACAAACAAACACACAAATCTTTCCTCTTTATAATATTAGTGTAGATGACATTTTGGTATAAGCGATGTTACTTTTTTATATTTGAACAATGATTTGTGTAAGAGCAATGCCTGTGTGTCAAGACACTTATTCTAACTTTTTCATTTTTCGGGGCTAGAAATACACCAATTTGACTTGTGCAAATGAGTAACGTAATCAGTTACAGCAATATTTAGAAGGAAATCTGAAAAATTCATAGCTGAAATGTGTGTTGTAATCAACATTTTTTTAACTCTAGAAATTTTTTAAGTAGGTATACCATTCGGAAGTAGAAAAAAACTAAGAAAAACTGTAGGTACCTACACTCAACTCACTTTACGTGTTTTTTCAGTTACACGGTTACACCAATTAAACCTGCAACGTAAACGTAAAGTACATGCGAGTACAGACAGCCACAATAACTTTTTAGTAACCCGACTGCGCCAGAAGGAGGGTTATATATTTTAACGAAAGTTTACGAGCTCGAGTATCATTTATCGTTGTCTTTTAACTAGGTAATCTGCGAAGAGGTTCCATAGATGTGGCAAGAGGACGCCCCTTGGGGGCAACCTTTCGCCACAATAGCTCTTGTTGTGTTATAGGTGATTTGTACAGCTCTTTGCTTGAGCATGTTTGTGATCCAGCCGTTCAGGGTCCTGTCCACGTCGTGCCTACCGAGGGCTGTGCTGATACTCTGAAACATGGTCTTGTTAAAGGCGCCTGCGATATCTATGAAGACAGCTAGTGAGGAGCATTTATGGTGTATTGCGCTTTGAGACCACACTGCATGCAGTGCAAATTCTGTTGACTTCCCCGCGAAGTAGGCGTGTTGTTGTCTGTGGAGTGGGTATTGGCGCAGGGGTCCATCCCGAATGCATCTGTCACAGGAGGCTCTCTAGGGTTTTCAGTAGGAAGGATGTAGGCTTATTATGGTCTGCATGCTTTGAGTTGTGTGAAGTCTGTTTTTCCCGGTTTGGGGATGAACATTACTTTCACTTCGCACCATGCTAAGGGTAGGTACTTATCTGTGTGTTATGCAGGCTTGGTAGATTACTAGCAACCATGGTGTTATGATTCTCTCTCCTCACTGTAGTAGAACTGGGTAGATGGCGTCTAGCCCTGCGGATTTATATGGTTGGGAGGTCTTGATAGCCCATGCTGTTCGATCTTCTGTTACTATGTTATGGGCTATAGACCAATCTTGGTCAGAAGGGGTTCGTCCCGATTCGCCCGCACACGTCCTGTCCTCGAGAAGGTAACAGTCTGGCAAATGCGTTTCCAGAAGGACCCTACTAGTCTCATGGCATTTTCGAATTTCGGCCAGGCAGTTTTCCTGGCTGTTCTGACTTCGTTTCTTCAAGGTGTGTTGGGTTTTTTTTACATTTCCCAATCTTCGGGGAGTCTAGTCTTTTTTGTTCTGCTGAATTGTTGAATGCATTGTTGCATTAAGTCCGCCCATGTACCACTATCATTCATAAAGTTTAAATAAATAAATTGTTTGCGTAGTGTACTTCTGAGTTTGTTAAGTTCAGCATTCCACCAGGGGTTACCCTTTCCCTTGGTGTGTGGCGTCCAGCACTTATGATATGCTTCTGTTATGTAGTCGCTTAGTTTTGTTACAGTGTTTTCTAATTCTATGGGATATGTAATTGGAGCTTGCTTGCATTTGGTGCCGAGCTTATAGTGAAGCTAGGAGGCGTTTAATCTCAGTGTACGTCTTTGGGTGTGTTTATGCAGGTGGGTCGTGGTTCAACCGTGTTGTTTGTGTTGAGTGTTAGTTTACCTCCGATATTTCCAAGGCCGCATATCCTGCCACTTCTAAACCACGGGCTCTTGTGTAAATGCAACTGTTCGTGGTTTCACCTCCAACGCCCTGCGTTGGCTGGCCATGGCAGTTTGGCTATGCTAGAGATTTGTTTGGATGATCTGGATGGTGTTTTGAGTGGGCGCCATGGCCGGTGGTGTGGAGTTAAGAGGAGGAGGAGCCATCGAAAAGTCTTTCTCCCTCCTCCATTACGGGCCAGTTGTCGCAACTCGGCGAGGATGCGAGCAGCTGCGTCGTCCATCCCGGTTGATGTGGTTTTTTCAGAGTCTGTGTCTGCATCAGCCATCGCTGCTCTGGCCATTTCCTCTTCCAGTCGCTTAATGTCACGATCGTCAGTCTGCTGATGAAAAATGCTTGGCTCAATGCTGGACCGCTCCACAACGACTAAAACGCCCAAACTTTGATTAAGATGTGAAAACATTGCAGACTTGCTGAAAATTGTTTGACCATCTTTGCATTGTATAAACGCAATCTCTTCGCCTCCGTATCAAAACGTCCTATTCGCAAAATTACCTATTAGCAAATCGTCCTATTCGCAAAATGACCTGTTAGCAAAACATTCTATTCGCAAAACTTCCTATTAGCAAATCGTCCTATTTGCAAAATGATCTATTAGAAAAACGTCCTAAAAACAAGAGAATGGGAAAAGTACAGTCATACCACACAAATTTATAATAATAGATTTTTTTTACATTGATAAAAATCAATGTGACACGTAAGTAAAATTCGACTGATATTTTGAACAAGCTTTTTTTACCCGACGAGGGTAATGTTTTTCGAGCGTATGTATGTATGTACGAATGAGTGGAGTGGATTCGGCGAGAGATGTCGTGCGGTGTTCCACAGGGCTCGGTTCTGGGGCCGTGTCTGTGGGACGTCGGCTACGACTGGGTGCTGCGCGCCGACCTCCCTAGAAGCGTCAGCGTGATTTGTTACGCTGACAACACGCTCGTCCTGGCTCAGGGGGGGTCGCACCAGGTGGCGGCTGACTTAATGACACGCGGGGTTGCTATAGTCGTTGAGAGGATCCGGCAATTCGGTCTCGAGGTGGCTTTGCACAAGTCCGAAGCCATGTGCTTTCATGGTTGTCGGAACAGGCCACCACCGGGATCCCAAATAACAGTAGGAGGAATTCACATCGGCGTCGGTTCGACGATCAAATATTTGGGACTCGTTCTCGACAGCCGATGGAACTTCGTCGAACACTTCCGACGTTTGGCTCCCAGACTGGGGCGGGCCGGGGCTGCCTTCAAGCGGTTTCTGCCCAATCTAGGGGGTCCAAACGCCTCCTGCCGGAGGCTCTATGCGGGGATCGTGCGGTCCATGGCACTTTATGGGGCCCCGGTGTGGGCTCTGACGCTAAAGAAGCGTTCAGCCCGACAACTGAACGCGTCACAAAGGGTCATGGCGTTAGTGCCCCTCTTTGAGGAGTGGCTGGAGAGGTGCCACGTCGTCCTCACCTTCCGCCTGACGCAGGTACTCACCGGACACGGTTGTTTTGGGAGGTACCTGTTTCGGATTCGGCGGGAGGAAACGTCCGGGTGTTTTCACTGTGAGGATCACCCGGAGGACACAGTAGAACATACGGTGGAGGTCTGCCCAGCTTGGGTGGAGCACCGCCGTGTCCTCGTCGAGGCGATCGGCGGCGGCGACCTCTCGCGTCCGGCCCTTGTTCAGTCCATGGTCCGGTGCGAGGAGGCATATAATACACCCAAAACATTACTATTATTATTATATACGGGAAGGACACCCATGACAAACTTCTATCAAACTTTCGTCAGCGCCATCTTGGTTTTTCAGGATTTTGACCTCATAATCGTTATCACCGACCCCGAAAACCAAGTGTACTTTGACAATAGGACGTTCTGCTAATCGGACGTTTTGCGAATAGGACGTTTTGCTAATAGGACGTTTTGCGAATAGGACGTTTTGCTAATAGGTAATTTTGCGAATAGGACGTTTTGATACGGATACATCTCTTTTACATTGCATAATTTCAAGAATTAATTAAGTAGGTACTTAATTAAATGTAACTAAGTATGATTTTGTAAACACTGATTTAAGAGAGTGTCCATGGAGTTTCTTTCACGTTCTTCTCCATAGGATCTACTTTTAGGAACGTGTAAGTGCCATAAGGTCAAAAGTGCCGCGATGGAGATAGTTCCAGCGCGGCACTTTTGACCTTATGATCGGTGAGTGTGTTTTGCTGCAGAACGACTTGCTGCTCATCGTTAGCGCGGCAGAACTAGCTTTATATATTTGACTGAGAGACCTTGACAATTCAAAAGTGCCTGTCAATGGTCTATTTTAAATAAAGGAGTTTTACATCACGGGGCAGATTTGATTTAGCTAATGTTATCACGTTATTTGATTAACTATTGCTAAAATCAGTCGTGCGTTTCTACATTGTTGATACCCTTGAGACCCCGTCCTTGGACGTTTCTAAGTCATCTACCTATGACTTTCACAAAACAACAATATAAAGGAAGTTAGTATCGGATATGACGGCGTACCTACTGTTCCCAGCGTTTCCAATCCAACGCACGGCGACATCTATGTACCTATGTCCAAACTTCTATTAGTACCGTAAAACGGGGCTACCCGGGACACATTTTGACATACTTTAGCAAATATCTTGTTTATATTGCATAAAATGCTAAGGTAAAAAAAAATTATATATGGGTCTTGGAGAACCCCACTTACAACAAGAACAGAAAAGAAATAAACATGAGGCTGTCCCAAATATCGCTTATTTGGGGCTATTATTAACAGCAATGGAAAACGGATTATGTAATCCATATTATGAGCCAAAACAGTTACGTTAAACAAGTCTTTTGATATTTGGGACAAAGAATAACAAATACCACATAAAATTATGCTTTCTGTTTTGAGATTGGTAGAATTTTAAACTTTTTTTTTCGAAAACTTTGGTTTATTGCTTGCGTAAACTTCTACAAATGGTAATAATAAAGTAATAACTTACGGTTTTGTTACAAACTGCAGGTCAAACAAGATTAAAATATATCCAAAACATATTCTTATTATTAAAATATATTACAGAATCAGTCTCAATATCTCTTTGAAATCAACGTTTTCTTACTAAAAGCTTAGCCACATACATGATAATAAAGACTTTGATTACATCCAAACAAAAGAAAACTTCTAAATATTGACGACACGGTTGGCGCAGTGGTTGAGCGGTCGACTGCTGCGCTGCGTGTCACGGGTTCGATTCCCGCACGGAACAAATATTTGTATGGCCTACAGATAGTTGTTCTGGGTCTGGCTGTTTGTGTATGTGATTTTATATGTTTGTGAACGCACCCACGATACAGGAGAAATTCCTAGTGTGGGGCAACGTTTTTAATAATAAAAATAATAATAATAATAATCATCAATTCTTACAAAATCAAACTGTCTTCTAAACAAAACAAATTTTCTTAATTATTAATCATAAACAATCATTAAAAAAATCTCTTCTAAACAAAACAAATCTTCATAATTATTATTCATAAACAATCATTTAAAAAAAAGTCTTAAAATTGTATCATCTTCATTTATGATTCATATTAGTGTTAACTTAATCATTAATCAACATTTAATTAAATTTAGGACACTGTCCCAAAAAGCCCCGCATAGGTGTCCCAAAAAGCCCCAGACACATTTTCAATAATAAATAAAAAACTATAAGCATAACAAAATTATTTATTAGCAAGGAAACATCGTGATAACATATGTAATCATAATTTTAAAACAACCACACTCTAACCAGTCAGAATTTTGCACTGCGGAATAAGTTTTGACACCTACTTTTTTGAGTAAAAAACAATCTCTGACTCTTTCACTATTGTAACTAAACATGAACTAAACTGTGAAAAATACTGACACTGACAGGTGAAAATTTGACATAAACTATCAACGTGTTGTTAGAGTTTGTAAAAAAAATCGTACCATACACCAACCGACAGTTATCGATATTTTTGTTCGAAATTCTGGGTTGTCCCATAAACCACCCAAAAACCCAAATAGCCCCGTTTAACGGTACCTTCCGATTGTACTTATCCAAACACTCACTTATCCACGTCGTCTCTTCAGACGGCGCGGCGGCGCGGGCGTGGCATGCCTTAGGCATATTCTTCGCTAAAAAAAAACTTATTAACACCTAAACATTGTAGTCTGTAAAAATTAACATATAAGTAGGTACAACGATTATCGCTAGATGTCCTTCTTTCTATTTCATGGTTGGTTATGGAACGCGCCCGAGAAAGGTAGCTATTGTCGCATTCCGTGGGCCCTGCTAAGGCTGCTGTGATATTTCAAGAAGATAGAAATAAGCCTAAAGCCTTTTAGTCCTGATCTGTAAGTCCGCACGAGGAGAATTTTGGTCTGTGTATTTTATTATACAACATACAGTAGTTAAATTAAAATATGCCTTGGTACCTATATAAAATTACTGTCTACGTTATAACCCCGTTATTCCAGGGTACCTAAATATGATAATAAGGAAGATGATGATGAGAGAGAAGCACACACGTTTCGGTTCTGATGTTGTTAGAAATCAAGGATCCTCCTTTTTCCAAAATTTGGATGGAGCATTGGTGTTGTCGTTTAGCGGGTATAGACTTGGTTTTTCCAATCTCGTCCTATATTTATCTAGTTTCGAGCGCTTATGTTTTTTTTTAAATTTTATCACTAGCTTTTAATCGCGACTTTGTACGCGTATACCTATCCCGTTGTTTCCCGTTCCCGTTGGAATTTCCTGTTCCCGTATAGCCTATAACCTTCCTCATGAATGTGGCTATGATATACAAAAATAATTTTCAAAATCGGTTCAGTAGATCCAGATACTAGGTACCCCCTAAAACCTCACTAACTTAACCTGTTTATAATATTAGTATAAATAATAACTGTCCCATGTTGAATTAAATGAACATATTATCTATCTACTTAAAACATCGCTACAATTCGATAATACCGTAACACATCTTGAATTTCGCGGGTCATTCTGCTAGTAAAATTGCTGTCCTGTGCAGAAAATTTTAACTATCTAGTTTTCTGGCCACACTGAATTTTATTTAGTGATTTTATTACATCATATCAACTATTTGTTGTTATGATGTAATAAAACCACTAAATAATTTTTTCCTCTTCGAACTCCGATCAACTTGTGATTTGTCTGAATATCTACTTATTGATTAACATTTAACAATCTTCATAATTTAAGTTTCGGAATCGAGATGCAGTTCGCTACTAACGCTGTCCACGTCTTGTATCCGCTTGTAGGTATCTGTGCGAATTGGAAGGCCTCAAAGCGCGCATCAAGACAGTCTGAGGTTGCTATTCTTAAAAAAAATATCTGATTTTCGGGTATGCTATCCACAATCTGTGCATGAGAGGTAAAAATAATAATTTAGTGTTTTTTTCATTACAGTTCAAATGTCTGTCAAACGGATCTTATTGAAGTGTAAAGTACTTTAATAAAAAATCATGATGTATTTTTTCATAGTTTTCGCAAGCAGTTTGTCTGGCGAACAGGACTGTTATTTTATTGCTGTCAAGGTGACTGGACAGACGGAGTTCCTGTGAAGCCTGAAATTATTTTATATATGAAACAAAGCCTCATGAGTAGGTTAAGTAACCATTACCTGGCAGGCTTACCCTTACTCGTTATCAGCTATGATATTTTGAAACTGTAAAAAAAATATTAAATATTATTATACCAGATAGTTCATGAATAAATATTTAAGAAATATTGACAGGCGATTTCTCTGAGCTCCAGTAAGTACCTGACAGGTGTTAGGATATCTTTCGAAGGTAGGGCCTATTCAATGTGTACATGTTAATTATACTTTCGTAATCTTACAGAGGATGGACGTTACTGGGAGCGGTCTGTACTCTGTCATTGTCTGGGTTGGCTCGTCATTCTCCTTGGCATAATTATGCTGTAGTTACTTTACCTTACAAGCTTTCGCTCATTGACAACTAAGACAATGTAATTAATAAAGCATAAGGATTTAAAAATAATCCTGTCAAGATTTCTAGCCTTGAATTTATCGTCGCTGACAAAGATTAATTGAAAAATGCCAAAAAAAAGTATTCTACTAACTTTTAACTGAACTGAACTTAAACTAATTGCAGGAGATAGTTTTTTTAAAACTTTAATATTTATAAGCCTACCTATGCAACCTCCCGGGTAACGTAGGTGTTTGAAAAAAACGGCGGTTTTATGAACATTACAATAAAGCCAGTCTTATATAATTAATAATCAATGAATCCATCCCCGACCCCCCCATGTCCGCGCCGAAATAAACGCCCTAAAATGGACGACTGCCACCGTCGGGGCGCGGGGGCTCGCCGCCGTCTAGATGCCTAGTGCTCAACTGTATCTGAATACGAGCAGTCGCGTACTCGCTCGAATATTTCAATTTTAGTGAGTGACAGTGCTATAGTTCAGAAAATACGGGGAAGCCAAAATGTTCATCGTAAGTATAATAATTCACCTAATTTCCGATTTAAAAGTGGAAATCATTTTAGTCGTACTGGCAACCAATTTTAACCGTCAATGTCATGGTGTCCATTTGGCGGGCAGGCGAACGTCTTTTGGCGGGCAAATAAATAAAATACCTAGTTTTGTTGAATAGCTGTATACCTAGTTTATTATAAACAAAATCAATTATATTTTCTACTTGTAATTTATGTCTACATTCCAGAGCATCGGTATTTTTTTTAGGTTCCGTTTTCATGAAAATAAATAATCATTTGAAAAAAAAAACAATTATTACTTACCTATGTAAAATGTACCTACTCAAAAGACAAACATTAAATTTTTCATGGCATTGCTTTCCAGTTTTCTTTTTAAACATAGACAAACTAGACCAAAACAAACTGTGACGACACGGTTTCACGTAAACGCCCTAGTTTTAGCAAGACTTAAATGCGCAGGTCACAAATTATTGATTTTAAATATTTCGGCGTGGTAGGATGGGGAGCGCGGGGAAGTTATAAATAGCCGCTAGGTATCCTAACCACGGGAAATGCATCTACATATACAGCTACCTGCTTTGATAAACGCATTATTTTAAGATAGGCCTAGATAGATATATCTTCACTTCTCTAGGATTAAGGTACCTACAGTTTTGGAGTCTAGGGTTTTGTTTATCTTTCATTTGAGTCCTGAACCAAAGTTTACTTTAACTTTGTTTCAAAAGATTATTAGACACCCAATTATAGTTCAGAAATCATACATTTTGGATACGTATTTAAAATAAAAAGCAGATGAGCTACTTGATCATTTTATTAGACAGTAATTGCAATCTACATCTACTTGTTTACAATCACAATAACACATACGATAATAACACATGATAAACAGATTTTGCACTGGAAAATCAATTGAAAGGGTTTTCAAATGGTTCAGGAGGTTTCGGTTCTACTTCTTCCATGATTGTTGCTTGCCCTGAATCATTCTGAACATAACAGTCTGCATGATTGGCACAATTACTACCAATATGTTCAGTCACAGCTGGAGATTCGACTAAAGAAAACTTCATAAACTGCCATCCTAAAGTATCAGAATCAGTCCGAGAAATTTCCACTTCCTTTGCAATTCCTTGTTTCTCGTTGCATTTTTGCAATCCAGCCTCAGCTTTGTTCTTATCCAATACTTGTTCTGTTTGATTCTCGCCTCTCTGATGTCCTTCCATTTTGAATGAAAATAAATGCCTTGAAGAAGGTATACAGGAGACAACGAAGTAAAAAAAAAATAATCACAGATTTTTTTTAACCACTGTCCTTGCCTTTTTTCGGTTCATCTCCATTGGCACGACGAGTCTCCTCTAGAGCATTAAGAACGGCTTGGAAGCAGACCTCCGCACTTACTCCATGACGTTCATATTGAGCTCCAGCAATGGCTGTTGCTTGCATCAAAATAGGGCGCCAGGCTCCCATATCTTTTGGATCGATATTCATTTCGAAATCGCCTCCCTCAGGAACTTTACCACCAGCTCCAGCTGCTCCTTTTTGTTCTGCCATTTGTTGAATGTTTTGCTGTTTTATTTGGACTTTAGCCGCGATAACTAACTAGGTAATTTAAATGTGTGAACGGAACGACTGGACTGGACCAAAAAAGATATGTAGCACACAGACGAGTCTGCGAGACGACGACGAGTGACGCTGACGACGGAATAAAGTTAAACCACAGAACAACAAAATCAATACCCTACGCGGGAAATAGACTAGCCATCTGTCAAAAAGCAAAGGTGGTATGTACAATCCACAATAGGGAAATATGCATGTAATTGAAATTTGGTTCAAATGTCCTTAAAACTTAATTATTTATACAGTAACGTATATACAAAAAAAATACACTCGGGTGCCGAAGTATTCCTCCGCATCGCTGTCATCCGGAAACGTGCCCAGAAGTCTGGCAGCATTGCCACGTTGAATGGCAATGCTAATTCTTTGGGCAAATAACGAGCCAGCCCTCTGGCCACGCAAAGTGTCGATCAGTTGGCGAGATATATCCTTGAAAAGGAGACGTGCACACGGACCCCATGACATGACGCAAGCGTTTCTACCCCAAACGGCTCAAAACTGTAATTACCAATAAGGTTACAGTATTTGCGCCACTTGAGGGCCTGAGCAGCCGCAGCGGAAGCCCGGCACAGCCCGCCGTACCTACTTGGAACATTTGATGGTGCAAGGCTGTCGACATATGTTGCGTCCCACACCAGGCCTACCCATCTTTCACAGCACCAACGTCATACCATCTGATCTCTTCCCATCGTCACGTACCAAGCCACTTGGTTCTAATACCACAGGTACGCCGGTGGTGACAAGAGCCCGACGAATAATATCAGTGATGCTGGCGTGCCGTGCTATGCAGTCAGCGCTCTTGCAGCAATTCCGAATTGTTATTGGCCGAAAATTTGAACTAAGTAAACCATTATTTTAGTATTGAATAATATATTTTTAATTACTTACATAATGTTAATAAATGAAAGTGCATACTTACTACGAAAAGGATCTAAATTAAAAGTGGCGAGTTTTATTTCTTCAGAAAGAGTAGGTACCTATCCACTATGTATACCTACAGGCCTCACGCCACTTCGCGAGCTTGATAGTAATGAAACGCACCGATTTGTTCCTAAATGTTACAACATTAAAGTAGTGTAACATTTTTTTCCTTTCTAATGTGAAACTACGGGTTCAAAAGTGCGTAGGTACCGAGCGCAACATTTGCCAACAGAAAAAAATTATAGCAATTCAATTTCAAAACAAACGGTGTCTTTATTTTGATGACTTGACATGACAATTTATACTTGACAATCATGTCAGTGTCAAATAGTGATGGGGTTGAGTTTAAGCTAAATTTAAAAAGCATGTTTCTTAAAGTAACTATACCTATTATTATTATCCCGACTTTACCATTACTAAGCGGTTATTTTGAACCAAATCGTACAAGGATAACATGCAAACCAGTTCAAAGGATTCTGAAACCCTCCTGACCTGGTTTACCTACCAAAAAAAAAAATGAAATGGTAAAACTAGCCCAGTTTACCTTTATTATTGGGTTACCACTTCAACGGACAAATCCATTAGGGTAGAAAAGAAAGATCTCTGTTAGATACGGGTAACCCAACGACATTACAATAATATGCTCGTTGTAGGGATGTGACAGTATAAAAAAATCGATTAAGTAATAAATAGTCATTTGTTTGGCCAAAAAAATAATCGATTTTTATCAAAAAATCTATTATTCCTTATTTTTTGATAGATTAAATTAAACGACTTAAATATCGATAATTACTCTATCACAGTATTCACAGCTCAGTTTTATTAGTCTAATAATAATCAACAAGTTATACAATTAAAATTTTTGTTGCTGTTGACAAAAAAAAAACGAGTTTTTATCTGTCATGAATATCATGCCTGTGAAACAGTTCTTATAATCACGGTAATACAGTTCTTGACGCCATCTATTGTCAGGTTTGATTACCTCAACCTAACAGTGTTTTCAACGTAAAGAATGGATGACGTCGTGTTAAATGTATGTGCAGTGGCCTTAGTGTGAGCTTTTTAACATTTCCGACCGCGTTAGCTTTAACTTCAATTTTTACCGCTCAGGGCCCATCATCATCATCATCATCATCATATCAGCCGAAAGACGTCCACTGCTGGACATAGGCCTCCCCCAAGTGTCGCCACAACAACCGGTCATGTGCGTCTCGCATCCATCGGTTACCCGCGACCCTCACCAGGTCATCGGTCCACCTTGTGGGAGGCCTTCCAACGCTGCGTCTTCCGGTACGCGGTCGCCACTCCAAAAGTTTTCGGCCCCATCGACCATCTGTTCTGCGAGCAATGTGCTCTGCCTTGGAAAATTCCCAAAAAAAAATAAACCTTATGTAATTGGTAATAAACATTAAATTCGCGATTAATTCGGTGCACACCGGTGTGTTGCCGCCTGATAAGCCGTATCAGGTGACACTCACTGACAACCTGTTTTTTTCTGTACAATTTGACATAAGCGATCGTTTACGTTAAACGCGATCGAGGACGTTAAAAACTCACACTAAACCCTCAGATACCGTTAGCGCCCATTTATTCATTAGTTGGTGGTTCGCTTTGCGGCACTTTGCGGCTTCGTGCTCCTGACTAAGGCTAAGGTCATATGACCGCGCGGTACTGCGTGGTACAAGATCAGACTAAGTCAAAGACTACAATAGTAGACAGGCAACTCTACCTTATTTGTTAATATTAGGAAGTGGTCGAACTCAGCGTCATCTAGTTTTTCGTTAAGGGAACTAATATATATAAGTAAATGTATAGGTTGGTAGGTGTGTATAGCTGCTGTCCGATCCTTTATGATATTAGGTAGAGAGATGAGTGTATCCGCTATATACTACAAACATACGTACTACATAAAGGAAAAAAAACCACTGAATTGAATATTAAACCATTTTATTTAAAAAAGCATCACACATTTACAATAAAATTTTGTGTTCGCCTTTTTCGTCCCTTATGATTAAGGTAGTGACGATTAGTCTTTTCTTTAATTGAATCGTTAACATCCCAAAACGTTATTTTGCGTTAGTGAGAAAATTATTGAAATCACCAGATGTTTACAACAACAACACACACAACACAACACGAACGTTTGAACGAATTGTAACGCGGCTCAACAACATGGAGAAACGAAAGCTCAACTCAACATGCAGATGCACTAGCGAAACAACAAAAACTCTAATGCAAAAGGAAAATAAATGCGCACGAGTAGTTCTTTACACTCTCACGCAGCCATTTGCAATTCAAGTGTGGCATTCAAATACAAACTTTTGCACGTTTAAATACCTACCAAAATATAACTTCTTCACTATTAAAGCTCATAGTAAAAACCTAATTATGTAGTAATTTATATATTCAATTATTTTTATATAAGAAGATCATGAAATTATATTATTTTTCTTGATTAATGTTATAAAGTAACTCCCAGCAAAGAATAATATATTTAACCGTAGCAACACCGCAATTTGTTTCCCTTAACCAAAAACTAGATGGCGCTGTTTTCAATAAAAAAAAAAATTGGAATTTTTTTTTCTAAGTTGCCATAGCATGGACTAAGTAGAGTTTTTCGTCTACATTACCGCGCGTTACCGCGCGGTACAAGTTCTACAAGCCCGTATCGACTGGTTCAGTTGGTCCGCGCGGTGCCGCGCCGTCATGTGAACTTAGCCTTATAAGCTGTGTTGCAGCCGTTCCAGGTGAAAAAAATCGGCCGTGTAAAAATCGATTCGTTAATATTCGATTTTTGGAATTTGTAAATCGAATATAATAATTGATTGTTATTGAAATATAATCGATTTTTAATTGTTGTTCGCTGGGCTGTATGGTTGTTGGGGTAACCAAATGTATACCTAGGTTATCGCGCATATTCGTCACCATTTTCCCGGCGACGACGTAATAAAATCATTCCGTAAGTCTCGACCTAAACCATAAACCCTAATGTACGAGTACCTACCTACCAATAGTGAACGTAAGGTGTATTTTGGATGTACCTGTGATTGTTTTGAACTGACTTCCAAAAAGGACGAGGTTCTCAATTCGGTTGTAAGTCGGAAATACTTATACTTAGCGTCGCGGGCGCACGGCTTACTCCATAAATTTTGGTAGCCGTGCATCCGCCTCGCGCCCGAAGCATTGTATAATTATCAAGTTAAGCTACTTAGAACACAGCGTAGAACAGGACTGTTGCTGTAGCATCTTGAATTGAGTGATTGAGTTACATACCAGACTAAAGGTAAGACCGCTCTGGGCGGAACTGCGCTGCAGCGGAGCGACGTGACACTTCACTTTAAAATATTTTTCTAAGGAAACGTACTAGACATACCGCACTATGCAGCAGCGGAACGGCGCTGCGCGACACTGCGCGACACTGCGCGACAAAGTTGGGCAACTAAGCAAAATTGACGCGCGGTGTCGCGACGCACAGTTCCGTTGCCGCTAGGTGCGGTATATCTAGATTGTCAAGATGTATACGCCACTGGGCAGTACGATTTCGCGGTCATACCTTCGGAACTCAACTACCTGTGCTCCGATACTTTCATGGCTGGTTTTAGCTTTCCAAAAGGGCTCCGGACTCAGGTGTGCCCAGGCCCCCGCATGGGTTAAAACGCCCTGGGTGTGTGACGTAGTGACGGACGTGATTACTGGGGTCGACCAGGAGAGGTTCTTTAAGGCTCTTCATGTGACTGGCCGAAGGTGTAGTGTGCTTGCCAAGGTCGCTGATGAGGTTAAGGATGATAGAGGCTGAGGATGCTGACCAGGAATGCGCGTCCGCTACATGCTGGTGGTCAGGATAACCGTAGAAGCCGAGGGTACTGGTTGGCTGTATAACTCGCTGCTCGAGAGCTTGAGGTCACGATGAGGAGAAGTGATGATGACGTCATTCATGATGAAGTAGCTGCACGAAGGCTGTGTTGACGTTCAATGTCGACGGTCACCAGTTTAGAGGTAGCAAGCGGTATAGAGAATAAAGTCCCGCCTATCTCCGTTGATTTTTGTGGAAAAATAAACAAATCTAGTGGCATCAATGCCGCTAGATTTGATTTTTTTTAATATTCTATTCGAATGTAAGAAAAATCAAACTCGATCATAGAAGTAAATTTTTTGTCTGATCTAAGAAAGCTCAAGAACATAATAATATTATGTAGAAAGAAATAGCGAGCGAAGCGAGATTCAAAATTTTTAAAACCTTCTCGGTTAAGTATGACTTTCTTTTAGCCATTCATTATAATAAATATCAGTATTTTTTTACTCTTATAGGAAAGGTCTGAGGAACTGAGAGAATGTAGAATTCAACAGCGAGCGAAGTGATTTCGCAAATTTTTGCAACCCACCTCGTACCTTTCGGCATTTTAGAATGTTTGAAAATCTGTATTAGAGTATTACGGACCGATTTAAGCAAAAATTTTTCAATCCACACCTCGACCACTTCGAGTTTTTGTGACCTATGTACTCCAAATAAGGTACTCATACTTTAACATAATTATCAAAGACTCATCACTCTATGTTAATAACTGACGAAAATCCGTATGGTCCAACCCACAGCTGAAATGTCGAAGACCATTTTTAAAATGAATAAGTGTTTCAAGCTATAAGAATCATTTATGCATTTTCTTGATTGCCCTGACGTGTTTTAATTTTTTTTTTGCTATAATGATTCAAACTACTTGGAACAATTATGCTTTTATAAAATATGGAAAATTTTACAAAAATCATTCTGATTGAATATTCCAATAACCTTGAATAATTTTAACTCAATTCCAAATAACATTCAACTACAGAACTATATTAAATAAATATTATAATTAATTCTTAAAAAACGATTCAATACATTTTACGCTCGAGCACTTCCGGCACACCGGTGTGCCGCGGATTTTCGTGATTTTAATGTTTATTATACTATTACGTAAGATATATTATTTATTTTGGAATTTTCACATGTCAGTGCTCGAGCGGTTAACCACATAAAATTATCATTAGTATCTCGGCGATAAAGTAAACAGAATATTATTTTTATACCGAAAACTTTAACAAAGTAGGCATTTATTTACTTAAACTTCATTTTGCCTTTTTTTTGTATCTACAATAAAATTGTAAGTTTTGCATGAAAATTTGTTACCGTTGACGATTGCAATAGTTTAGTAGATATTCAAGAAATTTGCGCCTGGATCATTTTAACAACATACATTTTGTATGGGTTTTGCTGTGTAGGCTGCGGATAGAAAAATGCATAAATGTTTCAAACTTGACAAAATAGAAACTCAAAAATGTTTTTTATTCTGGATTTATTTAAAAAAATGCCAATCTGACCCTACTCATCACATCCAAATCAAAATCAGGTTCATCACAGTTTAACCATCTATAATATCTATTATTGCATCGTCTCCTCTCAGTTTTTTATAGTAATCAATGTAATCATTTGGTATGAGATGAAATAACGATTTCAAACCGTTTAACTTCTCACTCTTACTCTTCTGGGCACGCTCGCTCCATCATAGACCTCATTTTTTTTCGCTTTCCATCAGGCGGAATCGAAGTCAAGAGCAAGCCCATTCCTCAATAAACCAAACGCGACCGTTGATACGCTCGACGCATCTTCCGTCAGATGTGTACGGACCCTTAAATCGGTCCCTTATTCGTAAATTTTACACAATTTATATTCCAGAGCAAATAGTCGATAAATCGATGCTACTACGTAGTATCATCAAGAGCCAATAATTGAAATTAATATCGAATTCATACGTTGCTACGATTGGCAGCAATCACTAGTTTTTTCTGTCAAAAATTGATATACCGGTTGTTGTTTAACGGAAGCGTGTTGGAACTAAAGGTGGCAGCACAGAGACATCGGTATTTCTGTAATTTATAACTTAAAAATGTCGACGCCACCGTTCTCTATACTATTATATTGAGACAATATTTTTGAACACTTTTACACAAAGAGTCTGAGTTATACCACGAACACATGAACGGATGGACGGGCGTTGTTCTTTTACTACTTTACTACATTGCCCAAAAAAAGTGCAAAGAAAATATTAAATTCTGCTAGCACGGTAGTAACTATCTAGCAATGTTTTTACTCGTCATTGAATGCGGGATTAAAAAAAAAAAACCGTAAATAATTTTAGAGACGCTGGCAACATTTGGACTTGACTGGTCCAAAAAAAAAATAACTTCACTCACTTCACAATTCACATTACCTCCGCCGCCATATTGCCGTCCCCGTGCGTGCGTTTGATATTGAATCATTCAAGCACTTAGGTAATTATAATCTAATTCCGTACTTATTGCAATTTCGATATGATCCGATACTTCTATTGCAATTAAACTACGTATTAATCGCGGAACCATTCCTTTTTATTGAAAACGTATGTTAATTCTGTTCCTACCTACTGCCACCTTGACTCTTGGATTGTGTGTTTCGTTTCAATCCGTTTGAGTCTCATGCGCGAGGTGCTTAAGGTTTCTCAGTGTGTTTTCGTATCAAATGGATTCTCCTAATCATATTGTGATTTGAACGAGATCGCTGCAGCACTTGGTTTCTATTGTGATTTTATATCAATCGGTGCTGAGCTAATCTACGTAGGTATCTATCTACCTGTGCAAAACTATTATAATTCTGCACTGTTATTTAGTTGATAAAAGTTTTGAAGTTTTGTGTTTTCGAAGGATTCCTGCTGAAAAGTATCCTGTTAATGTTTGTTTTTAATGATCAATGTTTAAATTAACGACTTCAGTTTCATATATTTTAATTTGGGGTATGTTGAAGTGATAGTTGGGTGCTAATTACACTCGAACTTAATTCTATATTTAAAAGTTGCTGAAACTTTAATGAGTAAGTATCTGTGTATTGTTTATGTCTCATGGTAAATATTATAACATGTAGTTTTGATAGTGCATTGTAATCATATCCATTCACAATACTGTCTTTTTGAATAACAACTTGCCTACCTTCATGGGAAGAAGGCGTAAGTTTATATCATGTACTTCTTGTTTGTAAGACAAGTTCCAAACAAATCTTATTTGTCTTAGCCAGTGTTGTAGTTGTCTGTGGTGGTGTCTCATTTAGAAAACAACAGATTCAACACTGAATTTGTTGAACTGATTTCATTTGAACAGTTTGTTTTTGTGTCACTAATAACATTGTTGCACATGTGGATGCAATGTCCATACTATGTCATCACAAACCCTGTGATTACTATAGAGGTAGGTATTTCAAATGATTATTAAATAACTTTAACATTCTTTCATTTCTGCTGCAATAAGAAAAGTTATTGCATAAAAAAATGTAATTCCATGTGATTTTGAATTATTGTCATCTCAATTTCCTAGATGTGATGGTAAACTCCCTCATTTTTCAACAACACAGACCATAAAGTATCCATATGAAAGACATATTTACATGAGTTTTATAACATTAATAATGACTCATTTATTGATGTGGTTTTTTTTCTGTTCTGAACAAAGACCTCTCAAATGGTAACAACAATCATAAAATAGTAGATTATGATTAACTAAATTAAATGGGCCAACTTTAAATTTTGGTTATCAATATTGTTGGGCAATGACAGTGTTGTTTTTTTTTACTAACAATAATATTATTATCGTGAAATGATTCTAATAACAACTACTTGCTGGCGTATTCATACCTCTTTACAGTTAGTTGATTCTCATTTCATCTAATAGGGGCCAATTGCGACTTTTCCTATGCTTTGTGCATGTTGCGATGCAAGCGACAAATATCCTCAACATTATTACAATAAATCTCAATATTCAAATTTTGAAAAGCATTGTTTGTTCTGAAATTTTCTATCACTTGTCATCAGAAATAATCAAAATGTATAAGTTAAAAATTGGAAAAGGAGCATGTAGCTGTAGGTAATTAATTAAAAACTACATACATTCCACTGAATATAGGTTGGGGAAAAGTTTCTTTGCATTTTTTAAGAATATTCTAAACATTTTTTAATATAGTTTATTTACATTTAACTAAAGTATGTAGGTACCATTTTGTTCGATAACTTTTTGCCATCTTGTAGGTAGGAACATGATCCCATTGCTATAGAAATTTTGGGACTTCTGATCAAAATACTGCGAAAAGTGGTTTTGGCAGTCCTCTTGTGATGTTAACCTGACACTGCCTAAAGATTTCTGAAGAGACCGAAACAGATGGAAATCTGAAGGTGCAAGGTCAGGACTATACGGCGGATGCATTAACACCTCCCAGCCAAGCTCTCTTTATTTTTGCTGAGTGGCTAAAGATGTGTGAGGTCTATCGTTATCATGATGAAAAACCACACCCCTTCTGTTGATTAATTCCGGCCGCTTTCTCTCAACTTCTTGCTTTAATTTCATCAGTTGTTCGCAGTAGAGTTCAGAATCGATGGTCCTGCTTGGTGGTAACAGCTCATAATGAATAATGCCCTTCCAATCCCACTACACACACAGCATCACCTTGTTGCAAGTTAACCCGGGTTTCCCCACAGTCTGTGAAGCCTAACCGGCCTTTGACCACGACCTTTTTCGCACGTTCTTGTAGTACGTGATCCACTTTTCATCACAAGTTATAAGCTTCTTCAAAAATGGTTCGGTTTCATTACGTCGTAATATAGAATCACAAATGAGTACACGGTTCATTAGGTTTCTTTCAGTGAGTTCGTGAGGTACCCAAATATCTAGGTTTTTTGTGTACCCAGTTTTTTTCAAATGCACCAAAACTGTTTTGTGGTCAATTCCCAGTTCTTCAGCTACGTCGTAACTACTGATATGCCGATCTTGCTCCACGTTTTAAAAAATGGCATCTATCTTATCCGTAATAGGGCGACCAGAGCAACCTGCATCTTTGACATCAAAATTTCTGGATTGAAAACGCTTTAATCAAATTTGGGCTACTCTCACAGACACTGCACTAGGTCCATAAACATCGCAAATGTTTTTCGCGGCTTGCGTTGCATTTTTACCTTTTTTGTAGTAAAATTTTAAAATGTATCGAATTTCCTCATTAGATTCACTCATCTTGACAGTACGAAAAACAAATGAAAATCAGACATTTTCCTAATTTAAATTTGGAATTATGTTCTTTAAAATTTAAACTTTCAATGATACCAAAACCAGCCAGATACAAATAGTAAAGCCAAAGAGATTTTATTACAAGTTCATACATAATGCAAAAAGACTTTTTCCCCAACTTAATATTTACCCGTGAAAATTAAACACATAAAATGGATAGTTTTTAGATTGTAAACATATTAGTTATTATAGATAAGATAAATAACTTGCGAATACAAACCCATATTTCCACCCCAGTCCTCTGTTACAGTTGAAAATAAAAAAAAAACTTGTTGAGCAAGCACATTTTCTGCTTTTCTTGTTTGTCTCTTTTGAGAGCATATTCTGCTGTGCGTTGTCTACTTTGGAATAGGTAGACTATATTTACCTAAAGTTTAAAGAAGTAAGTAACAAAGTTGATAATCTTCTAAAATCCCGGAATCATAAATGGTAAACATGACTATTGAATCATGGGATTTAAGAAATTTGAATTATTTTATCAAAGAATCTTATTATGTTTTTAGAGTTCCAAACTCAAACTATTCAAATAAAGAGCTTTGTTTTACATACCTATAAAATTGGATTTAAAGATATAGTATGATTCTTCAAATAATTTTTTTGTAACTATACTCAAGTCCAGTTCATGTTTTCATAATCTCTAATTTTAATTGGCATGTTTATGATTCCGTTATTTTAGAGGAGGTATTATCAACTTTGTTACTTTCTTCTTCGAACTTAAGGTAAATATTGTCTACCTATTCCAATCTCTGGTAATCACACCTAATTCTTGGTTTGTTCAGTAGTAAGTACTGTAAGAGCCTCCTTACGCAGCATCTGGCTGTTCATATCTACTTTGGAAGTGGCTGGTACGAATAAGAATATTTGAATTCGGATATATGATTAGAACGGGTTTTGTTTAAAGAGTGGCAGATGTTATTTGACTCTTCGAACCATGGTGCTCCAATATACTGATAAATAGATAAAACAGGAGTTTTATTTATAATATTTGCTAAGTAGACCCCAGGCCATAGCTCTGTGGTCTACAGTACTTACTGCTATCATATTACTATAATAAGTAGATATTAAAAAAGTAAAAAAGAACTCACTCATCCTTTGAGCTGTATTATCTATTGTAGCAAGATGATTTTCTGTTTTAGACCTTAAGTCATGGCAATACAGTTGAATTAACATCAATTGTTATTTTCTGGATTGACCAGTTCCTGATTCAGGATGGCAATCATATGCACAATTGGCAACAATGGGAGGATTGTGGTATTCTTTTGAAGTTTAAGATGTATTATTTGATTCAGTCGCACTGCAGATCTGATTCAGTTTAGATTTGTAACACTTGTGTTTTCTGTGTGTTCAATTATTTGAATGTTAGTTTCATCAAGGTAAATAAATTCTATTTTGTATTTTAAAAGATTTATTTTCTTTTAATTGTATGTGTCTATTATAATCTTAACCGGATTAAAGTCATGGGACACAGCTAATTTAATAAATATAAAGTTTAAAGGAAAACCTACTAAATAAAATCTTTATTGTAGTAATTGTAGTGTTTGTTAGTAAACAGTTTTAATGAACCATCAACTTAAAGTTGAGTTTCGAAAGTATGTAAAAATGGAAACTAATATCTGTGAAAAGAATATGATGAATTATTTTGATGCGAATTTGCGATTTTTCCTATTATATTATTTATGCATTATGCGTCGATGGCATTTCTAGTACCTATGCTTACATAAAACTTAGGTAACAGCTGTTCTAAATTTCGACTTGGTGTCTTACTGCCAACATTGTAGTCAGGCAAATTAATTGTTTCTCAGCCTTTGATTGGGTAACTACATGCACTTTATAAACCAACAAGATTTATTTGTCTGAATAACAGTTAGGTAGTATTAACCTTTTTGAGGTTTCAATTTACTGGAAATTACTGTCAAAACAGGTAAATAATTAATTTTCTTGACTTTTAACTTACTGGTTGCTTTAAAATACAATTACTTATGTAAAATCATTTTTTACTAATAAGCGTTTGGCCTCTATGGGTCTTCTTGTTATTATGTTCTTCTGTCACCATACTTTGGTACCTGAAGTCTGACATCACTTGCTGAAATCAAGTGTTTGTTTCAGTTGTTCCTGCCTGCAGGTTTCTTAAATTCATTCAATATTATCTTCATCAACAAGTATAATGGGTGACCGTAACAATCCCATAAAGTTTGGGCCCGAGTGGCTACGTAACATGTCCAGAGAGCGTAGCGCCACTAGGTCGAACAGTCAGAACGCCAGCTCGGGCCCGGGCACGTCAGCGTCCGGCGGCTCGCCCGGGGGAGGCACAGCGACCAGCTCGCCGTCAGCCACTGCAGCATCTCCAAACAATTCAAACAATGGGCAACCAAAGGTGCTCTTAGCTAAACAAAGGTACAAATCACTCACCATTCAAGATTTTGCCGTTTTTAGGGTTCCGTGCCCAAAGGGTAAAAACGGGACCCTATTACTAAGACTGCTGTCTGTCCGTCTGTCACCAGGCGGTATCTCATTAACCGTGATAGCTAGACAGTTGAAATTTTCACAGATGATGTATTTGTTGCCGCTATAGCAACAAAAACTAAAAATAGAGTAAAATAAATGTTTAAGTGGGGCTCCCATAATACAACAAACGTGATTTTTTTTTGCCGTTTTTTTATTCATGTTTCGGAACCCTTCGTGCGCGAGTCCGACTCGCACTTGGCCGGTTTTTTATCATATACTTAAAACTTCAATATCACTGTTTCATTGTATTATATTTTCAACAGGTATGGCAGAGAAGAGATGTTAGCCTTATATGATAGAAATGCAGAAGCACCACCAGAATTAAAATTTATCGATACCTTGTATCAGCCGCGAGGGAAACAACCTGTTGCATTAAACAACACATTTGAAGACGATGTAGTAAGTCAAAAACAAAAGACAAGTTGAAACTAGACTAACAATATGTTATGATAAAACGAAACAAGTCATTCGAAAACTTTCGCCTGCCCGCTCACCACTAATTCCTGGTAGTCAAAACAAAACCGATAGAGTTACAAATAGAGGTATAAAAAACCAAAAGTTAATTAAAAGACTGTCACCCCAAACGCCCGCTCGTCAGCACTTCCTCGTGTTAAGCTGGGAAGAAGACAATCGCATGATTATAGAAATATTTATTCGAATCAATCTATTTTTTGTTACAGAGGGATAACTTGCGGAGTGCTCCTCCTATAGGGGGGATGACGTCTGGTGACAGATTTATAGTAGGACGTGGTGCAGGTCGAGGCGCTAGCAATGACGGACGCGGCAGGCCCCGCGGGTCTTATATACGACAGCCGTCTATGGGAAGGTATGTGATAAATAATTTATAAAATTCATTCATTCTGGGACCCATATTGTATGTAATAGAAATCATGGTTTTTAATATGGATTAAAAAGGCGTTTAATGAAACGACTGATTAAACTAGTAAGCTTAATCAGCCGTTAGAAAAAGTCAAAATGAGATTCATTTAAAAGTAATCATCCAAAAAAAAATTTAACTAACACACAAACTAACAAGGCATTTTTTTGGCTTTTCGGCTGAACTCCAATACAACTGCACCTATTTTGAAGTGACTCACTGGTACATAGCTCATTTTATGAGCTAACTCAAACCGCAATTCAGAAAAATAAGTAGCAATCTGCACTAAAAATTAAAACCTATGAAATTGTGAAGTCTGCTGTAAATAATAAGTCCTTAATGCTGGCACTTCATTTGGCGTATTTGGGACAACTATTTAAGAAAAACGTATACTGCTTGTCGATTATTATTTACAATCATTCATTTGTAAGTTAGATTAATTGACATCGCTGATTGTGAATACCTGATTACATTTGCACGCCATATTATGACAGGATATGCTGAAACACACAGTTCAGACAGTTCTATAATTCCTCCTTCAGTTAGTATGCATTAGGTCAATAATTTATTATATCCCTATTTATTTATTTTTTTGACATTCTTGCCTTTATTTAGGATTTATCTAATTGACATTATTTACACTAAGTTTTTACTGTTGACATTCTGGATATATTTTTTATTAATTTTTTACTTGCCTATTAATTATTTGCATTCCTTAAATTCTTTATTTTATTATTTTTGTACTGTCTTAGATTTTATTGTTGACATTCTAAAAATGTTTATTGCTTACGTTTATTGTTTATTGCTTGTTTTTTGTCGATGTTTTTTTGCGTTTGTTTGTTTCTTGTTTTTATGATGATAAAAACTATTTTTATTTTTTGAAATTACTGATTTATCTTTTATTTTTATTGTTGACATTTTGGAAATATTTGATTATGTAATGTGGTGAATGTGGTGGTGTATACTTGTGAAGCTTTTTTGTTGAAATTTTATCAACTGTGTCCTAAATTATCGCTCCTTCTATAATTCTATTTGAAAATGTAAATTAAGAAATAAATTAAAATTGGCAATGCATAGAGCACTTAAAAAATGTAACATCTCACACACCTGTGTATCTTATATAACCTATGTTTACAAATAAATAATCTGTAACATTGTTGAATTGTCAATTTGTGTATTTTACAGTTTACAGTATTGTTTGTTTTTATACACAAGTTGACAAGTAAAGCGACAGCGGAAAATCAACTAACACTGAGATGATTATTAACAATAAAAATGTTTGGAGTGCAATACTAAAGCTGACTAGTGTGTCCTCTCGATCCTAACCGCCAAGCCAACGAGATAGCGCAAATCAACAACTTCCAAATGGTCCAATACGCCGTACCAGTAAGGGCCCTCCATAATAACCAGAGGTCGGAATTAGGTAGAGTTATTTATGTACTTACTCTGATTTCATACAGCGAAAGAATAAAGTGGATATGCCTGAAATCCCGAGATTAAATTTTAAAGAGCACAAAAATCCCGTGATTTTTTAAATAAAAAAGTCATTTACTTTTACACAATTTAAACCACTGCACGCGCGACGTTGCCAAATTTACATCAACGACATCGGATGTCCGAAGTCGCAAAATACTAATAAAAATTGTATATTAATTATCTTTGTTTTATTTTTCGTATCTATCTCTAAGGTTTTTATTATTATTTATTTGTAATACTGTTGACCACACGGGACTGTCTATTAGAAATCTCGGGAAGATCCATATTAATATCAACATTTCGATGCAAGTACATAAATAACTCTACTTAATTCCGACCTCTGATAATAACTTAACCAATCATTTATTTTTTTTCCCATTATCCTAAATAGGCATTTATGAAAGTAGCATGCAATATTGTCACAGTAACATCATGCAGTAATTTTAGTATGTCATGCAAACCTCTTTGTGAGTACTATTGAGCGAAAACTTCCGCGCACTTATCAAACTGCCTAACCTTTTCCTAACTCATTTGGGGTCGGCTTCTGGACTAATCAGATACAGCTAAATACCAGTATTTTACATAGAGCGACAACCTATCTACCTCGCCAAGTCCACAACACTGTAACTGGGTAACATGAATCATCTTTGCCAAGACTGATGTCAGATTTTCTGGTTTCTGAAGGAAAGAGAACAGAAAGATCTACAAATGGCCAACGGCTTAACGTGTTTTCCTAGCTAGGTATGGCGGAGTATCAATACATAATGCATGGTCAATCATCAATCGACCACCCTTGGTAAAAGTAGGTCGACCTTGAAGATCGCCCTTAACCACGAGCATGAGCGCCTTTTATTGTTTCTCATGCACACATCAATCAATCAATTCCGCGACAACCATTTAACCTACTTATACAAGTTCTCATTTCTGTATTTTTTCAAGGACAGTATTTCTAAAGCACTCTTTTATTTTCTACCTGTTTATCCTAACAACCATTAATAAAAATAAAAAGAGTACTACGTTATGTAACACAAGTATAATTATATTGAATGTAGGTCATTCATAATAGTCACATGTACTGATGGTTCGAATGATAAAAGTTAAGATTAAACGGTACCTAACTTAGCTAAGGCAGAAGTAAATAAATAAAGATTTAAGAATTGATAATTTGATTGAGAGAGTGGTTTTAATCGGACACTTTTTTAAAATTTTATAATGAATGTGGCGCGACGTATGTCCTAATTTTCTAACTAGAAACTAACAAGTAACCAAGACAAAGGGTAAAAAAAGCATCGTATTAATGATACCTATTTCATTGTTTCAGAGGGGCTCCGTGGCATGTAGGAAGTCCGAGAATGCCTAATTACAGTGGAGGTCAAGATGACGAGAGTAACCCTGGTCGTCCCTGGACTAATACCAACCTCAATAACGCCAACAGGAATAGTGGTGACCAGACAGACTGGACCACTAAAATGTACAGGAAGTAAGTTATACCATGTTTATAAACTCTTCGTTGTGGTCTGGCAGCAGCAACAAATTAAAAATTCGTATGTTTTTAGCAAACGGCAGGGCAATAATACTAACTGGCGATCACCGCACACTCGGGATGACGGCGAAGAGTGGCGATCTTCAGAACCGGGCAGATCCCGCCAACTAGAGAAATGGGGTAAAATAAATTAATCAAAGCTTCTTCATTGCTACTAAGTGGTCTAAATTTCATTAGTTAATGATATTTAATTTATTTCACAGATCGTGACTGGGGTGACAGACCAAGTGGAGATAAACCCCAATCTTGGAACAACAGACGTAATTGGGGTGGTGATAATCAAAACAATGAAGAAAATTTGCCGGAATGGTAAAATTAACTGGAATATAATATATCCTATCATTCTTAAGTTTTTGTCAGAGTTTAAGACATGTTTCTTATCAGGGCCGTTGAAAATGCGGAATGTGGAGGCACATTTGACTCATCAGGAGCCTTCCACGGATACAGTAATGATGACAGCAATCTGCCCAAACATCAAGAGGCTGCATATTGTAAGTGCTGCTTGTATAATCTTTATATCACAATGAATGTACGAAAACTTGACAAAGTTTGCGCAAAAATAGATGTACAAAATATGATTGTGTGTCATGTTATGAAGTATATTAGTACCTAATAAAGAATGTATTACAGCTCTAACACGGTCCCATACACACGGCAGTTTTCCTCGTCCGAAGGTCGTAGAAGAAGGTTCTGATGAGTGGTGGGCGTCAGAAAAAGCTAAGAAGCTCTCGCCAAAACGATTCGATGCTAGTGATCTCAAGTTTAAGAAGGTATAAAACACTTGTTTAGACTTTTTTTTTTGGTTTAAAATTTTTTTATTGACGTGAGATGATATTGCAGCAGCCTGGTATTGGAATAGCTGAAGCATCAGGTTCAAGTACAAACAATAAGTCCATCTCAAGTAATGAAGACTCCCTACATGAGATACCAGAGAAGCTGGAGAAGGAGTCTGCTTCTGGGTTGGAACCCTCAGAGGCTAGCATGGCAGGACAAGGTGACAACAAATTTAGAAAACAAAGTGCTTACAAATCTAATAAGTTTTCAGAGAGCAAAACTTTTGATGCACTCATGAGGTCTGATATTGATTTAGAGGAAGCAAGCGATGAGAGGGGCAACTTTCAGTCAGTCATCATTAATTCAAACAACAGTCTGCGGCAGAAACATCAGCACCTTGTCCCTGCAATGAAGGAGGCTTCAGGAAAATCAATGCATAACATGAAAGGAGTTATGAAAAACATCCAATCGGACATGTATGTACTTAATAATAATAATGTACTTAACTTTTTTCAAATAGTATTCATTTTATCACGCGCCTCTGTCTAGATACAGATTTTTATTTATTATATTATTTTGTTTCCAGGGATCACTTATCTCTCAAGTCTCCTGAAGAATATCTAGTGGACAACATATTCAACATGTCCCTCGATGACAAGGATATGCACTCGACATCTTCCTCGAACTCATTCTCGAATTCCGGCATGTCGTCAGCTATGGCTTCGGCAGCAAGTGGAATGCCGCAAAACCAAAGCATCCAAATGAGCATGTCAAACTCTGGGTTATCCAATCACGGTATGAATATGGAAATGCACTTGAACAGTCAAAACATGCCTATCCCAGCAGTCCATCATTCGCCTGGGATGCAGCCAGTTGTAATTAACGCAGGTGCTATGCAACAAGGTATGCCATCAGGTATGCAAGGTGGCTTACATATTCCTGGGATGCCTGTTGGGATGCAACCTGGAATGCAAAACCCTGGGTACCCTTCAGTTCCGATGCAAAATGTGCCTGGGATGCCAACAGGTGGCATGCAAAATATGCAAGGAATGCCTTCTGGTGGCATGCAAAACATGCCTGGAATGCAGAATCCAAGAGTACAAACACCAGGAATGCAACCAGTGTTGCAAAATGTGGGTATCACTAATTCTGCGCTGAATGCATCGTTAGGCCTACCAATTGGCCCGAACATGGGACAGCCCTACCAAAACATGCCTCAACAGGTCATGCCAAATAATTCACCCATGAGTTCATCTGGCATGGGTGTAATGGGCTCGGCATCTATGCAGGGACCTGGAAATTTGTCTAGTTTTCAATCAAGTGGTTCAATGCCAGGCATGTCCAATAATGTTGGAAATACCTCATTATTCCTGGGACAAAATACAAACAATACCTCGGTAAGTTACTGATGATTTCGGTTTCACTACTAGATCATAATATCATAAATTTTCTTACTATTATTGTAAATTCTTGTCATAGTCAAGTTCTTGACATATTAATTTTTAAATGCAGAACAATTTCTGTTAGTGTTAGAAATGTTACAAAACATAATTCAACCAACAATGATTGATGATGATTGCTCGAGCGCGACATTATTTACCCGCAATTTTATTGTACCACGAAACCGCACTTCAGTTATGCAATATTGATATTCTTTTTTTCAACAGATGTCATCAGCTAACGATATGCCAATGTCCAATCATTCAGGGCAAAATAATGTAATGATTCAACTACATGGAATGCAAGGATCACAAGGACCTTTTGGAAATTCAATGTATGGAAACAATGCCATGCCCAATAGCATGCCCAATAGCATGCCCAATACCATGCCCAATGCCAACATACTGGATAAATGGTATTATGAAGATCCTGAGGTATGCAACTATTGTTTTTTAATATTTCCAAAATTCGAAATCGGTCGCCGCTCATAGAAGGTGGTTTCTCTTCAACCTTTTACCACCATCTGGTTTGAAAGTTTAGGAACTAGTGAGTTTGATAGGTCTCCTTGTCTTTTTTAACCGACTTCCTTCAAAAAGGGGGTTATATGTTCAACTGTATATAAGTATTTTTTTTAAGTATGTTCACTGATTTCTCCGTCAATTTATTTAATTTACTGAGAGTAATTTCATCCCATGAGTCAATATAGGTTGCGAAAATTATGGTTTTTCTATCCCAGATATATAGCTTTATATGTGTTATTCTGACGCTTCCACGTAAGTCGCCTATCTAAATAAGCCAAGATTCTTTACACAGTGTGTGCGGTATTTCGGCTAAGTATCACAGGAGAGGTGTGCACTTGCCCCAGGTAGAAACTTTAAAAGTTGTTAGCCTTGGCTGCACTGGTAGTCGACCACAATTAGTCATTGATTTTTGTCCCTGAATTACATAGTTTCAAAAGTCGTCAACATCTTAAACATACTGAATTGCTTGGGTCACACAATACGGTGATTAGATCAAGGCTATTGCTGATCGAACATGTAAACAATATTAACTGAACGCGCACGCCAATGGTAGTTTTATAAAATCGATGATGGTCTTTAAGTTCTAGGTCCACAGACATTGAATTATATGCTGGTTATTTTGTTGCACTTCTTAGAATTTTAGGGATTCAATGTTATCGTTTTTATGATTTTAATAACCACTAACGAACATGGGCCTAAAATCAAAATTCAACTGAACTTATTCCATATAGAAGCTGTTCAGTACATTTTGTCGAGTTATGCGCACATAAATGTATGGGGCAGTCGATTTTTCTTTTGCGATTTCAGTGTTGTTCCCATATTAAAAGTGGTTCACAATGATGAGTACAATGAAACAACAACAAGAGGTATTGCGTTTATTCTGTTACACGTTGTATAATTCAAACTGTCGATGCGCACCGTCGAACGTCGACAAACAAGTACGAATATAGCACTCGGATGCATTGCAAATACCTCTGCATAATGCAATATGTTCCTTCAAGCCCAGAAAGTTTGTGATCTATTTGGATGGTATAATCGCTACATCGTTTAGGTTCTTTCGCGGTATAATATTAGGAGCATAGTCATAGCATAGTAGTTAAAGTGATTTTTACCAACACAGTACTTCATATCTCGGAATGGAGCCCTTCATAATCTTCTGGCTAAATCATCGAATAGATGCAACAGCCAGTATAACAAACTGCTTATAAAGTGTTTTTTATTATTACAATCATACCAAAGAATACTACTCTGCCACCACTTCAAAGGCTACCATACATGGTCGAGTTCTACCTTCAGATCCGTCTGATCTGACAAGCAGTACTGTGTGGAGCTGTACCTCAAGATCCAACGCTTCGGCCGCAGCGATCACTTCTTGAAGCTAATTGGTAAAACTAAACATCTTGTTGTTTCATGTCTGTTCATGCATCCTGTCAGATGGATCGTGGGCAGGTTTGTGTCTTCAGATTGATCGCTCTATGTATGGTAGCCTTTATAAGTTTGTCACTGTGTTGCATTATTGAGAAGTGTTCAATATGTGAATATTTTACAGAGGAACATCCAGGGCCCATTTTCATCCAAAGACATGTACAACTGGTACAGGGCAGGCTTCTTCAGCCCAAGTCTGATGGTGCGCCGAGCTTGCGAATCAATCATGAGGCCCCTTGGTACTTATGGACCGATGGTACCATTTGCACAGAGGGTAAGTTAATAAAATAATAAATGATGAAGTATTGGAATAACTGTTTTTTTGAGACTTGAATATGTAATTGTGCTTTGTTATTTCAAACAAAGATTTCAAATAAATACAAGTAAAGATCCCACAGGTTTGTAGCATATTGTATTGTCACATGTTTATAAAAGATATGCAGTGTTTTTGCGCACTGTGAGAGTAAATGATGAGATCTCAAGCATGTTCCGTGGTACTCAGCTATTGCACAATATAGTGCTCTACGTGCAGTACTGACTGTTGAAATGAACGTAAAATGTTCGTGTAAACGATTGAGTAGAACGTATACTTTTCGCATGATGAATACGGTTTTGTATCGTACGTAAATATGAAAAACTAGTCGTACGAATGGGGTAAACGTTCATCAGAGCATAATGGTGACGTGTTTACGTCAGTACATCAAATTATTTAATGCATCGACGTTATTATATTTTGTAAAAACCAACTCGTTCCAGTAAGCGAACTGTCATATTACTCGGTGGATCGAAAGCTTGTGTGTGTATTTGCTTCGAATTCATTTTTAGAAGCGGTGTTAGTGCGGCTGGGTTTTATTGCTTGAAAAATTAAAACGCCCACAATAAATATTGCATGAAACTTGTACAGAGTGAACTTTTCACATTCCTTGCGATTTTCTTTATAATTCCTTCTTTCTGTTAAATTAGTTACTATACTATTAACACTGTATCAACTGTCGCAGGAGAATATGATGAATTCATACCCGATGTCTGGTGGGTTCGATCGTCCACAGGGGGGATCACACGAAAATATGTTAAATGCGCAAGCGACGTTGGCTTTAGACGTAAGTAAAAGAAACAGTATTCTTTGTCATGCACTATCATGTAGATGTAGACTTAGAAATAGACGTAGAACAATGGTAAAAGGTAGTTAGTGTTGAAATAGAATTCTGAATGCCTTGTAATAATGAGGTTTTCTTGATTTCTAGGTGATGAATATGGGTACTATAAAAATGCCCGAAAAACCACCTATGGATATACAATTCGGATCTGTGGGAATTATGGCTAATCAAAATTATGCCCCACCGCCACAACTGGTAATAAATTAAATTCCTACGATAAATACCTTTGTTTGTTTTATGATTTCTTGCATTATTGAAATCTACAAACAATTGCGGTGCGGTTTTGCATAAATATCACCAGGTTGACTACATATAGTTTATATATTGGGACAGGATTATATTTGATTTTTTGTTTTTTGTTTGAATTATTGGGTTTTTAAAATTACTTTCAGTCAGGGATGTTTTTCTTATTTGTTAGTGATCCGCAAATTGATCCCACAAAAACGAATTGTCTTTGGGAATCATTGTTTTATAACATCATCAAAAATATGACTAACAGATCAAAATAGTCCATAGCTATTGACTATATCATTATAGCAGTTGATTTCATGAAAATTATCGATTACCATACGGCTGGACAGCTAAAAAAGTATAATCGAGATACTACTAAATTAAAAATGATTTTACCGTAAAACTTTTGTCTTAACATAACAGACTTTGTCGTGCCGTTGGTCGACACCGCCTGAAAATAAAATAAAATAACATAATATTCTAAACTCCTAACTAATAATTATAATGAATGAGAAAGAGCGTTTGTTTGTCCTCTTCACGTCTTATCTGATTTAGATGAAACTTGGCAGACAGCTAGACTATGAAGACGCCAATTTGCAAAATCATCTATTTGCAACCATTTCGTTAAAATTATTTTGGTAGGAGCTTTTTCAGTAAGGTTCGCATAATTTAATTAAACTACAATAAAAAAAAAAAATTGTTAAGAGGTTAACAAAAATACTTCTTTTTTCTTCATTTAATTTTTTTTGAGTAATTATTTCTTTCTTAGATTTTTGAAAACTATTTTTTTACTTAATTTTTCACAGTTATTTTTGAAATAAAACAATTTGTCGGTTGTTTACTTGCCAACAGAGTTGGTGCAAGAACTATAGAGTTTGATCATTTCAGGACTCTCTGTGGGGCCAGGGAGCCTCGTCGTCGTCTGATCGGATGTGGATGCAGCAGCCACGCAGCCGCCCCGAAGCACGCGTCAATAACTTGCCCGTATTCTTTTGGGATCAGCAGGTGCGTTCTCAACATAAATTGCCAAATTCTAAGGGTTGCTCAGTTTTTGTGACTATATTTAAAGATCAATAAAGGCACCATTTTTACAAAAAATAATACATTTAGTCCTTAGTAGTGTTTGACTCTATAAAAATCTTTAGTTTTAGTAACTATATTTTCTTTTCTTTCTCATACCATTTCGATAATTTATGCAGTAAATATGGTCGCAAACTTTAGTTACTTCTTAAGAGGTGGGTCTTCCTACGTAAAAATAATTGAAAATCCTATAAAGTCATTATCGTTGGTTTAACGACTTAAGCATAATTCATCATTTTGGCACTATGTGGATGGTATCTAAACATACTAACTGCACAATACTAAATGGTGATTCTAAAATACCATCATCATTATGATTAACGCGAAACAGTCCCCAGTTAGTTTGTTTTTACTTTAGTTTTGAAAAGGTAGATATGGTGGATGTATGGCAATTTACTTAATATGCATTACCTTTTAGTGTAATCATCGTACTATACATGAAACTGTCGCTTGAAACAACAACAATTCTACCTTTTTAAGACTTGTTTTTCGTGTTCCAACATGATCTGCCTCATATGGTCTGTGCATTGAATGCCAGTTTTCACTATCACTTAGATGTCACCTAGTGTCAGCGAGAGCATACCAAAGTAAAGTTTTTCATTACAGTTAAGCACTTTCTACTTTTCATGTATATTTCTTGGGCTTTTTCTTACTTCTACTGTGTAGTTGAAGAACTTTGAATAGAAATACGATATGATACGTTTATTTTAGAAGATTACATTTTTTTTTTGTTAGTTTACAGATATTTATTTTTTTAATTTTATATTTGTGTTATTTCGTGTTTCTATTTGGTTCACACAATTTTGCATCCAGCAAGTAAAGGAATCATGAATGACGTTCAATATTGCATAAATATCAAAGCATTACTTCCCATAATAACACTACTATGATCTCATAGCTGCAACCCATGCTTAAATGTATCTTTGTGATAATAACAAAGAAAATTAATATCGTGCAATATCCGCCGTAGTAATTTTCCGGATATTATCTATTTTACTCTTCAAATATACAAAGAGTCGCAAGCCTTACAATGTTTCTTGAGGGATTATACGACCATAATAGCTAATTATACTCGTTATTCTGTCATCCTAGCAATTTCCCGTGCATTTATACTTAAGTCTTAGCGTTTTACATATCAGCTGTTTTTTTTTCGACCGTTTCATGTTTTACGTCAGGCATTGCTAAAATATTGGCAGCATTATACTAGGCAGTGTCAATAGGCACAATGTCTTAACAATATCTGAGCACATTAAGCACCTCCAAATTGTTTTTGCTTCCAACTTAAACGAAGTGACAGCAAATTTCTGTTATCTGAATTATTGATAATAATATTAATTATTTTTTGTCAAGAAATTCAACTCGGACATATTTATCCTTTTAATTACTGTTTAATTTGATTCTGCCGGGTCAAAATTAATTACATAGCTATACTCTGCTGACGTGATTATAAATATCGAATTATTTCTTGCACAACTGTTGCTAAAGTAAAATTTTTACATACAATAGTCACTTGAACTCATAATTACTAGAAAAAAGAAATTTCAAAATGACCCTCACGCCCTACAGTAACGAAACTTACTTTAAAATAATGGTAAAAATATGTGTAAAAAAATGTGGCATATTTTTAAAAAACATCCTTGCAAAACACACCATAAAAAAAAAATGCTATGAAATTTGGTCAGGCGCTGTTATTGTGTCGAACTGCCACCCGCCGCTCCGGCTGAATGGAATTAGTACTTATTTCTTTAATATTAATATTGCCCCAAGTAAAGTTACTCTGTCTGATGCATAAGCTATAGTATGCTATATCCTTTTTAACATTTGAAAATCACAATGTTATATAATAAGTTCTTCTTCAAAATACTTGTAACTCTCAATTAAGCTGGATAACAAGTGAAAGCTGACAAGGATTTCTAAATATTGTAGTTTAATAATTTTATACAACTAACTGAGGATTTTTCATAACATTTTTTAAATATGTTAGACTGTAAGGTTTGGATCCGGAAGTATGCCATATTTTATACCTACTCATTTTTTTTTTTCTGAGAAAAGTACTGTTCTTTTCTGTAGGATGTGAGGGAACTTTGTATGGGCCGTGCCCCTTGTTCTTTATTTGTTTAGGGACCATATGACATACATCTGACTGAGAAGTTTTACTAGATAATTTAATTTGGTCCTTATACACAGTATTTTTGTAAGAGAAATCCACTCATATAATTATTTCAAGTAATGTCTATCATTCATATTAATTGTATTTAATATGAAATTTACCGTGTCGCAGAGTGCTTGGCATACTCCGCAAAAAGCGACGACAAAAGTTGAAGTAGTAATAGACTATAGACAAACCGTAAGTTAATCATCATTGACACAACATAATTTATCGTAAAGTTAGTACTCCAGTTTTAAGGTTTAAAAGGCATAGAAGATATCACTTTCATGATTCCTTAAAATGCTTAAAACGCTTTTATATAATATTTGCATTATATGTAGAGTCACAGTAATAAGCCGTTGTGTCATTAAAAAACACATTAACACAAAGTGGTTTGTTATGCCGCCGTTTAAGAAGTAGCAGTGACGTACCAGACATCTATCTCCTTTGCAATACCTTGGTAGACAGAAACACGACAGTATCATCATGTTTGCAAAAAATGTCACTGCTTACTCTTAAATATGAAATAAATCTTAATATCTTGTTGATAATTAATATTAATTTTGCTTCGTAACTTTTCACTAATCATTATTGGCAATTCCTTAATTGTGTTTTAATATTTGAATTCAAAAAGGGTCATTCTCATGAATTGAGTTGTACACATTTAATACACATGCTCATGTTGTTTTCTTTCGAGCTTATGGCTCCAAATTTAGCATTTCCTATACTTACTGCAAGCATTTTGTAATGTGCATTTTTAAGGTGTGTGCATTAATTAGACTTTGGGTAAAGTCGTTACTAAAGATTTTTCTGTTTTGGTTACGTATCTAACTTTTAATTAAGTAATTAGTAAGAAGAGTAACAGCTGTTTTGTTGTTCTGCTTGCCGCGTGGGAGTCTGCACAGGGTGGGTAACTTAGGCAGTTCAATGCAGGTTTGACTTAGAGCCCATTTAGACTGAAATTTATTAGATATTAATTAAAATAATAATATTTTAGTAAGTTTATTATCTTAACATCAATACAAATGGGAATGACCTGAAATAAACACTCATAAATTATTGTGCCTAAAATATTTTCCCTTTTAGATATTCACCACTTTGTGTTAATAATTTTTAGCATGTTTTAAAGTTGCTTTGAAGTAACTAGTGAGGTTTGGAGATAATAGATTGATTTCGTTCTCACTTACATTTGATAAATATTTACTCATATAATAATATGTCAAGAACAAGAGTGACATCGCTCGCCACACCACACTTATAAACGTTGTTTTATAAGCTATATTCTTCGCGCGTTTTGAGTTTCCAGCCACAAAACAGGTACGTAACATGCTACTGGGCAATCAATTGCTATTCACGACAATTTGATCGAGGTCACGGTATATGATCGTCGCACGGGTCAGACTTGCAATATTTATCGATTTACCACGGTGGAAAGCTTTCGTTGAAGTACTTCTCGATACTAGGAGTTATACACTGCGTCATTCTTTTTACTGGTCAGCGAATGCTGATTTAGGTTTAGGCAAAACGGTTAGGCCTTTTTCTAAAAATTATAGGTGGGTTAGGGTTTTTAAATTACACGCATTTTTACATATTTTAATTGCCGTATAAACAAAAGCTCCATCTGTCAAAGTAGGCGTGGTTTTCTGTATTACTCATAATAACCAAATCGTACACGTGCTTTTGTCAAGGGGCTGTATTGTAAAAAAAAAGAGAATGGCTCAACTATAGCAAAATTAGTGTGCCCATAACTGACAATGTCGTTAAGTAGGACAATTTTATTGTGTGAAATGTTTTTGTAATCTGATTAGGTACTCCAGTAGCGTCATAGACAAACATAATCACAGAATATCGCAAATGCTTTGATTTTGATAGTTTGTAGTTTGCTAAACAGATTTGTCATCTCTATATTTAATAAAATCGAATTCAACGTAATGCTTAAGTATTGTAAAACTATGAATATTAAAGCTATTGCGAATGTGCTAACAAATAAGATTCTTCTATCAAATTGTTTCGAAAACGTTTTGATTTCAGTTAGGATTAAATGATAGATTTATAACATCCGGCTCTCACCATGATGCCCTTCAGGAACGTTCAAACTGTTACTCAGTACGTGCTACGCGAGCTGCTGAATTGGACGTAAAGAGACAGACATCGAAACTGCAGTTTCAGAGGAATTAACGGACTTAACTTTTACACATACATTACGACTATAATTTGTAAATTTTTTGAAATTTTAATTTGAAGAAAAAAGAACCATTTTTTATTAATATTACTTATTTTAAAATTAAATTTGATGTAAATCTATTGGTACCTCATCAGATTTTGTTGAAATTCTTTATCATTCTGCGAGTCAAGCGCAAAGAGAAACAAACTAAATTGGCGTAAGATTGATTTATTGTAAATATTCTAAACTGGCCACGATGCACAATTTCAGCTCCGCATTAGGTCTACACTGTAACCACGTTTCATGAACACTTAAACTCGTAATTCTGAACACTTGAAAGTAATTTATATTTATACACAATTGCAAATGTGAGACCGCAATCACGGAAATGGAACGCTCCGCAAAAACATCATGTCTGTTAAACATTTTGTAACCCTCGGCATGCCTGACGGCAAAATGGTTAAGTACACGATATGCCTGGTAGGGTCCGTCAGACCCGAATTTAAAATTACTATTTCTGTGCCTAATCATGCTTAAAGCTATAAGTACTAGGGAAATATTGTAGGGGTCAAATGAAAAAAAATAAGAACCACCATAAAAATTAAAAATAAATTTATAATAATATGGGGTTATGTTTTTGTGTAATAAAATAGGATTTATACAACGTGTTACAGAATAAGCGCAAACTTATCATCATAATAAACAACTTTTACTATGGGCCCACCGAAATCGCGAAAAGAAAATATCCGGTGTACAGTAGGTACATTTTGTCGAGTTATGTGCACATAAATGCATGACGCAGTAGATTTTTTTTCGCGATTCCAGTGTTGTTTTCAGTGTTGTGAGTGGGTTGGGTTGGTTGTGCCTAGTTGTTTGCGGATAGTGGTTCATAATGATGAATACAATTACCCCTTATGAGATATTGCGTTTATTCTTTTACACGTTGTACTTAGGTGAAAACAAAAGATATCTCAGCTAAACTTCAGAAAATAGAAAGCACAAGACAAATACTATAAATAATAATAAAATAATCAGTCCTATCCACTCCCATCAACGGGTGTAGGCAGAGGTGTAAGACACCTCTGATTTTGACACGGGCTGTCGGGGATTTTTGAGTTTTTTCACCATCCCAGCTGACTCCGGACTGAAGTAGCTTAGTTACTGAGAGTTGTGGCGCAAACTTCATATTTTCATTAAATACAACGGCTTCAGTAACGGGGGGTCTGACAGACTAGGCATGCCGAGGGTTAACCTGAAAATGGTTTATTTATGTTTTTGTCGGACTGCGTACGTAGTCTAAATGTTTATGTGCTGTCCTTTTTGTTAGCCTGGCACTTGTTCGTAATGCAAACCTTTAATGTTGCTACTTTATTGTTATCAAAAAGGTTTCTAACTCAGGACATTGAATACCTATAAGTAATTTGTGACCGTAGTCCCTTTTATTTAGGTATGCAGCATATATGTCGTATATATTTCACATTTTATGTAGCACGTTCTTAGTCGTTATATACCGCAATCGTTTGGTTGTTTTATTGTAGCTTATTTGTGACAAAATAAAAATAGTGAACGAAACGTCTTAAAAAGTATTTGATCGATTTGGAAAAATGAAGTATTTCTTAGTAACAAAGTGGTGCGCATGTCAAGCCAATTGATGGTGTTATCTGTCTTATTAATTAATATTGGCTCAACTTTAAAGCAATCGAGTCTCAATGTGTGTGGCCTGTGAGCGTTATTATTTCAGTGCTCATTTTCAAGATAATCATGCTCTGCTTTTTTCCCCCTTTCAAGATATCTATGCATTGTTAGCAACCAGATAAGTTGGGGTTAGCCCAATTGCCTTGGTTCTTTGGTCTAGCTATCTACGCTCTAAGTAATCATTTTCTGAACTCGATCGACTTCTTTTAACATTTTCCATCATTTATTTTCATTTATAGGCAATAAACAGCCTGGTGGACTAAAAAGGTTCGATGTTTAATAATACAAAATAAAAAAAACATGTACAAAAATATCCACATGATGCCTACAAAACACCAATATAAAGTCATAAAACAGCCGCTCTTGACCAATGTGCCAATTGACATCCATTACTGAAAAGTATCATGAGAGATAAATATGGCTGTTACACAACACATTGTTTTATGTAGTCTAGTTAGAACTTATGCGCCACAAACTAAATATACAGGATGTATTTTGGAAGCAATGGAAAAATACGAAATGTTTTAAAAAAAATAAACAAAAATAAGTAAAAGACAAATTAGTCTTGAAACTGACTGATAAACGCGATTGGTTGTCAACATTCAAAGGATTTTCAGGAGCTGTAACATCATTGACATTGTAAACTCCTGAAAACCTGAACGGACTTAAGATCGTGTCTTCCTCCGGGTTTTCTTAAAAACGGGCATGTCTTTATTCTTGGAAATGAATAATCCGATTTTAATTAAACTTAATACGCAAACGCAAGATACCTCGGTCTAAAAAAAGTTCGATATTTTTCAAAACAGAATAGGTAACTACTTAAGTGATTTTTCATGTTTTTTAGAAAAAAGAAAAAAAAAAATCACAACTTATCTCGGTAAACTTGCGTATGCGTATCAAGTTTCATCAAAACTCGGTTCATTAATTTCCAATATTTAGGACTTGCAAGGAGAAAATGCTCAGAGTTTTGATTATATTTAGCCAATCTAATTCATTTTAATCATCTTAAAACTGAATATAGAATTACCTAACTTAGTTAGGTTGGTTTTAAAATACGGCCTGTATATCTTGTTCGCACTTTTGACTTGAATTTTTGTACCGCGTAGAATCTTGCCACGAATAGTAAAATCTATGGGTGGCTTGTTTCAGTACTACATCCTGAAGTAAAAAGGCGCCTACACCGGCTGATGCCTTCAGCAATTTTAGCGACAGGCATGCTCTCCGAGATACCTTGTACTCTGATTAAGATTTCCAACTAAATATTATGCTTAACGCACGAGATAATTAATTTACTACAAGTATTCATTGCATTGAAATGTTTAAAGTGGTCACATGACGAGATATAGACTAGAAACAAGTTTTTAAAACTTCTCACCTAGTTTTCAAGAGTAGCAAACGGTCATTATGATAATTTGGTAGGCTTTTAACAAAGCCATAGAAAATAGTAATAAAAAAAATAAAAAATAAATATTTTCTTCTTCCCGCCTGATAAGTGTTGAACCTATGGTATTTTTCATCATAACACCAGCTATCTGCCAGAGCTGCTAAGTAAAAAGCGGTCCAGCCGTTTCGCAGATTAGCTGGATCACACAGAATTACACAAAAGTAGTAGTTTTGTGGTACAGTAGAGTTAGTAAAAATCTGTTATTGTTACATAATCTACAGACTCTTCAATGTTATTTATATGTTAAGATTGAGGGTAGATTTCTTAGTCATTGTTAAATTAAGTAGATTTAAACATGAAATGAGTGTCCTAATAAAGTCGGACTGAGCCACTCTTGATGGTACATGATGTTACGTAGACATAAGTTTTAATCTGTGAGGTATCTCGGAGCTACGTATCGACCAAAAATGACCACCAAAGGAAATATACTTTTCCGTGAACTAGATAGAATCCTGGGAAACATTAATTACTACGGCGCGATCCACTATTCATATCTATGAGAAATAATTCAAATTACTCTTTTGAAAACTTCACATTAATTGAGCTAATATTAAGTAATGCGGGAAATTGTAATGATGTGATAATTTGGGAACGATATCTTACACAAAAGTTATAGCAACAAGTAAGATCGTTAAAAATTAAGCGTTTAAGAACAAAAATGGCAACTGTCGAAAGTTTAGTTAAGTTTTAAAAAATTGGTCGTTCATGATTCCACTTAGTATTTATTATTTTAAAATAAGTAACTCGTTAAGTGAGCGCTGTGGTTTCAGGCTACAATATTCAACGAGGAATACTTATTAAAATTGATTGATGATTAAAGAAGACATTGAAGAATTATTGTGAGGACGTAGGAGAGCGGATAAAGCTCTTTATTAAAAGTAAAGTTTTTGAAAAAAAGGTAATGTGCAAAGGTATAGTGCATAATTCTAGATTACACAACATTAATCTTACTGTTCAAGTGTTAATTGTTTGTTAAACTTAAATGCTGTATCAATGTAGTATTCATCCATACAGTTTTGACACTTATTTTTTCTGACTTCTTCGTATTAGTAAACCTACGTATTGTAAAGAAAATATTAATTAAAAGGCGAAACTTCACAAACTTTATGGAAAGGTATCGATATCTTGTCATAAGGAAAACGAGTAATAACATGACAAAAAGTCATCTGAAAGAATTTGCAAATAGGTAGGTACGTATGTCATACAACACGTACATACATGTTAAGTACTTAAGATTCAAATGGCATAAATGCAAATTCTCTAAATTTTATTGGTTTGGTAAGAGTTCTTGTTTAGTTTTTGAGTGCTTTAATATAGTAAATAAATACTTAGTACCATTCCAAAGGTGATAGCAGAGTATAAACCGCAGCGCAACTGTTTTTGTAAGTCACTATGAGAACGCTTTCGTAAGTACACCGACATTGCCGCCAGCTGCTGTGCACCCCAGTGCTGATGTCACTGGCCGTCACTACCAGGGTGACATGATTTTTTTTGTTTGACAATATGCTTTCGCAAAACTGAAAAGAGAAGCCGCTATGTAAAGCTGTGCCCTTTTACTAGACTTTAGAATAGACATTATCTAGTAAACTGTTTTTAAATTATAACTCCTTTTGAAATTAAATTGTATTTTTCAATTCTTTTACTTGCTTATTAAGTGGACAAGCAAAATTATAACAAAATTTCATGTCGTATTGATCACGACATTAGGAAGTGCTGATCTGAACAAAAAAAAAATCACCGGTGGTACAAAAATGCACCATAGGCATTGCAAAGTGTCAATGGCCATGTTTTTATGTCAAAACTGGCTGAATTAGTCGCGGTTAGTGGCTAGTAATGAAACCAAGTTTGACACAGTTAATATATTTTATTTGCTTTTTCATGATTATCCCAAAAGTCATCAATACTCTTTACCTTGTTTTGGCAGTTGTGTAAAAGTATCGGGGATTGATTAGACTAATTGTTTTTTAGATTCCTTACTACAATATCACCCATCTGGGGGTCGAGTCTGCTATTGCAATCGTGTCTCAATGACCGGTCAATGATCGATTTTTGACGTATAACGTCAAACTTATGACACATTTCCCATACAAAAACTGTCAAAGTTGTCAAATATTCGATCAATGACCGGTCATTGAGACACGATTGCAATAGCAGACTCGAGCCCCTGGTCTGTGAAGTTTCACCAACTCTAGAATAACAGATTCATGAATTAGTGTAGCTACTTTATATGACTATAAAATATTGTAAACATTGTTAGTGGTTTAAACATTTATTATTAAATATCTCATACCAACATATAGTAAGAAAAAAAAACTGTTGTTAGATTAAAGGACAATGCGCGTCTATGTATTGTATAGACGTCTTATGTCAAAATAGACTAGTGTGCACCTGTTGCTCTGTTTCATTATAAACAGCAAAATAATGGCGTATAATAAGACGAAATTCATACGATAGAGAGGATATTTAAGTAAAAGCATTTATATTTTCATCGAATCAATATCACTCACTAGTGTCAAAAAATGAGTTATGTTAGTATGGCCTTTATTCTTTCACGTTAATAGTCTGTAGGTAAATTTTGATTATTCGGAGGATTACGTTTCTAAATTTCGCCAGTGTCACGTAAAGACTCCTATACATTATCGGCGATTATCGTGTGATCGTCTACAATGGGCACGATCATCGTGCAAGCATTCACACGATCGTCTGTAGTAGTTCGTCGAACGGCAAGCGTACAAGATGGACGTGGAGTGTGATGCTGCTGCAACCATTTATCTAATAGCGGCATGCAACCATAATGTCAATGTCTCTTCTTTTGACCACCCATTAGCCATATTAAGTACTGATTGCACCGATGTTTTAGTAGTTTCTACGCACGCTCGTGTGCAACGCTTTACTGTCCGACGGCGAATCTTCAGATCAGCGATCGTGTGGGCACCTCAACGCCACCATTCGGCGATTTCCTTTAATGCGTGCCCGAACAACCGACAAATCACGGGTCGCAGACGATCTTAGACGATCGTCGGCGAGTAGGTACAGCCGATTATGCTCTCTACACGATCGTGTTCGCCCGTCATCTTCTGTAATCGCCGATAATGTAGTGGAGCCATCTTCAATACAGAATGAATTTAATAACGACATTTAATTGAATAAAACATAACCAAAATATTTCAAAATATTTACTTTATTATAAAAGAATGTTCTCTATCACACAATTCGACGATTTCTAATGTTAGGACAAAATTAAGTTGTAATATTAAAATGACATAATTATTTTAAAATCTTTTAGTTTTTGATTAACTTGTTAGTTTACTGCAATCGTATTAATATAAATGATTTAATCGAATGAGCACCCAAAAGAGTGGATACGAGCTCTACTTACAATGCAGTGTGAACTGACAAGTATTTAGAATTTCATTTAAGATCTGATTAAGTTTAGGTTTACGAACCTACTAACTTATATAAAGCTTAGATGTAACCCAAATACGTGTTTATGTGTGTTATCAATAGGTAAATGTGTTTTAACTAGAACTTGTTTTGTCAATTTAAACGACACCTTAAAGATTAGGTAATTTAGGATTCTTATTGTTTTTATGTAGATTTGATTTTGATATTTTTTTATAGATTTAGGTTGAGGAGCGAGCTTTGTCTATGATAGGGCTGTTGAATTTCAAGGCAGGGTAGTATTAAAGTACTGATTATGATATGAATGTCATTATTAGTCACATATTAAGGTGATTTGTTTAAAATCTCAATTTTGTGTAGAAGTTGTATACAATGAATTTTATGGACTTAGTGAAAATTTTTTGTAAGCATTTGGTTGTCACGCTTTATAATTAAATGCTTTTTTATTAAAATTAAATTGTCTTGTGATCCCGTCTTTTGTATATTGATTGGGATTTGGATAGTAATTATAAGCGCAGAATATAATAATAACACCGAAGTGAATCCGCACCGATTGATTTTTATAATTCTTAATCTGATTTATAATGCCACAGGTCAGATAATAGACCTTTATTTGTATTAACTTATATTTATATATGCTTTCTTGTAGGCAAAAATATATTATTTATTTAATCTATATAATATTATATACAAATATAACAAAATGTACAGGCTACTTTTTAGGATAAAACTTCAGTGGGATAATAGATATTATAGAAGGAAATGAAGATTTGTGGGCTAGATTTAAATGTTAACTCTGTAGTCATGGTCACACAAATTTCCAAAAATAAATGTTAATCCTAATTTCGCAGGCGTTAGTTATCAGCAACGAAGAGATATGATACAGATTTCGCAACTCCGACTGCTTGAAAAGCATACAACTCTTTTTCTTTTGGGTTATTCAAATTGTAACTAATCTTTCATCAACTTGTATCGTCCCACAGCTGGGCAAATATGTCTCCCATAGCTTCAGCCGTCCTAGTACCTTGTCTTTTCCGGCTGATCGCCTAGTACTGTATTAGCAGGCAGTCGTTTTTCCTGCCTTCCTCTTAATCCTTTTAGTTGCACATGAAAACAATATACAACATATCAAATCAAAGTAGTGATTTTAATGCTGCGAAATAATAAATAATTCTTCTTTGCAGTCGGGTAAAAAATAATAGATGTACTTAATTACTCTTAAATTTAGCCCATGACCTCTTATTCTGTATTTCTGATAGTATAGGTTTCCTAACTGATATTCCATAACATGTAGCCCTGTCTTTGTATGTCATAATATAGATGCAGATCAATTGTTTAGTGGAATAATTGATGGGTATATAGGGTAATTGGCTATTTTTGTAAATATTTATTTAGCAATAGGGAATATGCACGAAAAAAATATTTGTTATCTACACAGTTTATCTCAAAATATACAAAATAATAATAAAATAGAATCAAAATTGATCGAAAAACAAATATATATCTATCTGTCTCTCTCTGGCAGCTATAGGCGTCATGGACTTTGACGTCGGACTTCTCTTTCTAATTATAAACTTTGAATCTTTATAACTTTATCACTGATGAAAAAATATATTTCAAAATTGTTTACTAGAGCTAATAACTATTTCATTTAGCAAATAATAAAATTGCATGCATATTCTCTATTCTAATTCATGTTCTTTGGAACTGCTTTTAACATAGAGACTTAAATATGGTTCGGGTTTTAACGCTGATGCTGACGAAAACATTGCATTTCTTTACAACATAAATGCTTGTTGAATGGTATCGAAAAATAAAATAAAGCACTTCAGCAGTTGTACTAACACCTTTTCTGGCGTTCAAAGTGAAATCTTGTTAGATTTCACTTTGAACCTTTATACACTTTCACATAAGTTTTTTAGAACAGTTTTAGGGAGTAATTCTCTGCTATATGCTCTGTTATCCTTCTTTCTGAAGTATATTAAAAATAGACAGTTACCCTTTTTATTGATTATTTTTAATGACCCTAATGTAAGAAACCCATTGCAAATAATATTTTTGGATGATTCAAAATTAATATAAATACACGATCGTATGTACAGTAGAACGAAAATACTTACCGTGTTTTTAGAAAAACGTTTGGAATAAGATCTTAAGTGTCATAATTCGTACTACCGTATGTCCTTCGTGTTTTCATTTAGGCCGCAGAATTGATGTTTGTTCGGGCACAATATTAGACGATCTAGATTTAATCTGTACATCTATAATTAAGTTTGTGTACGAATTTATCTACACTGGCTGTTTACTAGAAAGACTGATAAGTGATTTAAGAAATGTTAAGATATGGCGAGTTAAAGATGATGGGTGTATTGAGGCAGCAATGTTCAGCACTAATTTAATATTTCTTAGGTATATCCTAGTTACCAAATATAATGTTTATTAAGTTTGTTAGTGTTTATTCTATTTTTTTTGCAGTGCGGATGATATGAAATGGTCTTGTAAAAACTTGTATTGTTGCTATCCGCACCATGTTAATTTTATTTATTTACTACCCGAATGTAAAGAAAGATACATACTGTTTGTTTGAAATTAAAAGCTAATCTACATAGACCGCTTTTGCATTTATGGGAGATGCTGCCTGGTATACCTACTTACAGAAATTGTGTGTTTTCCAAAGTGTAAATTAATAAACATTTGAACATTCTAAAAAATCTTAGGTATAAGTACGCCAATATACCTATGAAAGTTTATTTTATAAACACATTTTCCGTAGTGAAACAGTATTTTCCCCATTTATGATTTTAATATTTTTTAAAACGAATTCTTAAAATAAAGAGAGAAAGGGCTCTAAACTTAAACTCAAAGCATTTATTGCAATTAAACCATTTACAGGCACTTATGAATTGTCAAGTTCAGTTCGTCAAATAGATGAAGCTGTTGCACGTTCCAAAACGTAGATCTGTAAAAATAGTAAAAAAGGAACAGTTCACAGTACAAATAATTAAAATAAACCGTGGCTGGCAGTTGAGAGATGACCAGTCCCAGCTGACGGAGCCAAACCACTATCAGAGTAACTGTTGAGTGATCATGACCCTCCCAACCGCCAGGGCACATAAAAATGATAGTATAACTTTAAGGTGCATCGTACTCACACATGTGCCGTTAAATGCATGAATTTATACAATGCTAAATACATTGAGTCTATTACCATGAAACCAATTATGTTGTTATAATCTTCAGCGGGTCCAATGTTTTCAAATGCTAATGGACTAGTTTGTGCGCCCTAGTGGCTGTGGAGCAGGACCAGCATTTAGTAGAGCATTTTTATCTTCAATGTAATCCCCCAACTTATAATATGCTTGCCTGCATAGTGTGCGTTTAATGCAAGATTTAAATTTCGTTTTTATTCAGTTAATTTATGGGGAGAAATTTTAAATAGTCCCCATGAAAGATGTGGCTTGAAAATCTAGCCAGCCTTAAACCTGGTTGAACTTATTGATACTATTACCTTATTGCCTTTTCTCCCTTTGTTTATTTTAAAATGGCGTACGATGATATATCAATATATTAATAATTAGGGGACGTATGTACGAACAGAAAACGTCATGTGAAAAAAAATAAAGTGCTAGCATCCACAGTTAAAAATAAAGTGTAGCAATGAAATGAATATGTTTGAGTTCTCCATGGATATCTTCTTTAATTATATCGGAAATGTGACACACATGACATTTTTAGTTCGTCTAAAGGTCCCATGGAAACAATGAAAAAATAAAACCAAAATGGAACCGAAACGAGGTCAGCGTGTCCATAAGAAAAAGTTCGAACCCCTTTTATGCTTCATAATTTGCCTGGTCAACACCGACAACGTATGGTGTATCGATCTAAGCATTTTTAATGTATGAAAACTAGACCGGCTTCTAAAACTCATAAATAATTCGTGTCATGCGACTACAAGAATAGATCGGTATCGATTGCACTATTTATAAAGCCTGGCATTTGAGTAGGTGTAAGGGTTTGGACGCTTCGTAATTTTGTCTTAACTAGCAATTCAACAAATTTACGAGGTGTTAACTTGAGATAAGGAGACGTGATCTTGTTTTCTTATTCATGCAAATGAAGGTAGTCTATTTTGAAAGATGGAGCAAGTAGTGACGATTTTGCTAAAGGCGTGTAAGTTAATACAGTACGATAGCACCTGAAAAGAAAACTGTATTAGGGTCAGGCGCAGGCCGTCGGTAATGAAATAATAGCTGCGATCTAGCTAGTCCGCCACACTTAGGATGTTCTTTCAATCGAAGAAACTGATTGAATAATACTCTGCGTTAGAGCACAATACTTTACAGGATGCCACAGTTATCCACTTGTGTGCATCTGGATAAAAATAACTTTCCTCGCGATGCACATTGTATTCCTTCTTTCCGTAGTGTATCTAGTACCTTAATATTATCAAAATCTGCTCTGATTCAAAACAACGGTACAAATCATGTATAGTGTGCCTTTTGCGTCGTTTTACAACGGCTGCTACCGAATTTAAGTGAACGCAAATCTTGAAAAAAATAAATTAACTAAATTTGAAGGAAATTAGTTTTTAATAATGGACAAATCGATGGCCTGATGAAGGTATTATTTTATTCCCTTTTGTAATTACAACAAAAGTGCCTAGTTTCTAAATAGTAACAAAATAGCGATACTTATACTACTGTTTTACCATAACTCAAGTGTGGTAATTAATTTTGATCATTGTCTAGCGATACCTTGTATTAATGATCGGATAGAATTTAAAAAAAGCCACCATTGTAAGCAGATACAAATGACATATTATAATAGCCTCAAGTAATAATATGTAAAAGTACTTACAGTACCTACCCTGCGGTTAATAAGGCACAAGTAGTTTTGGATAAAGTGCGGCTTTGTTGAGCATCGTCTCCATCGTTCTTACCTGTCGAAAACATGATGTACACAATTTACGGTACTATAGTTAATTAATGAATGGAAACTCAAAAATTTATATCAGCTTTTTAATCATTTTGATTTTAAGCAGTACGAGTGTTGGCCACTATATTGCTGTGAGTAAATATTTCTAAACAAATAATATTAACACTTACGTGACGTCAGAATTGGGAAAATTGAAGTTTTAATAACTACTCAAAACACACATAAAACTAGTCACTACTATAGTATGCGCCAGATAAATGAAGAATAACGGTCATTGACCCACCTGCATTTATTGACACACTTAATTTCAAAAACAGAAATAATGACATAAAGCTGTCCTGAATCGACTTCTATTGTGTTCCTTACTGTTCTAATAATGAAAAACGATTCATAATTTTCTGTCCGGGGGTACCTACGAAGAGATATTAAGGAAAGGACAATGACCGTTATTCTTCATTTATCTGGCGCCTACTATAGTGTACACATTACTACCATCCATCCAATTGTCAGTCTGTGGTTTCAAATGCTTAACGATTACCAAGCAGCGTTGCACGACGCTTGCATTATGTACCCATTGATGAACTATCTATCGGCTGACAAAATGTGCAGTATACGTATCTCCGCTAACAACTTAGATTGTTTTGTACTCAATATACCTACTAACATCACTGGTAATGGTTCAATAAGGACAACAAAGTAGTATAAAAATGGAGTGTATATATTTGCCATCGATAAAGGTCAGGCGACGCCAATTATTATTGTCGGGGCGACGTACATAATTAAGTGCAGATGTCGCACCGCGCCACGCTCGTGCACCGCCGTGCGTCAGGCGCTGTCACGCTCAATTGCAATCCACACGCTTACGTGTCTTGAGAAAATTTTCAATTTTACTAACACTTAATTTAGATACTACTCTGTTGTCTCGACTTACTACTAACATAATAGGGAGATGTTGATACGCTAGCTGTCTGCTTTAAAGTAGTCATATATAGAAGACATAATTATAATTCTCAGAAACACACTTACAATAATACAAGATCCCACCCACCTTAGGATTTCTTCATTGTAGCACGCATTACACCACGATCAATGAAAAGCTTACTTTTGCGTGAATAATGAAAAAGGCTTACTGTGTGCTCACGAAATAGGGGTCGACCCGTCTCTCACATTCGAACTTTTATGTAAGAGTATTGCCAATCAATTTCAGCCTTCTACCATCAATACAAATTCTCTGCTACCGGAAGATGTTCCTAAGGAGATGAAGACAGAGGACCAGATTCTGGCCCAGCTGCGCGCTACGCAAAACATTGGGCAGCAATCGCAGCAGTTCATGTCGGAGCTGCAGGGTTCGACTGCAGCCACTCCCAAGCCCGACGACTGCTACGTGCCGAACTTGAGCGCCACTCCGAATATGGAGGAGCTGCACAAACTGATCCAGACAGAGACGCTGACCGGCCACGCCATCGCGCCAAGCGTGCCCAGCGTGTCCAGCGTGTCCAGCGCCGCTAGCGTCACCTACATGCCCGAGCCCGACAACATGGAACCACAGGTGACACCAATTTGTTATTTCCGTTAAACGAAGTCCAAAAAAAATGAATCTAACACAATATACATGTTCATAGACCTACCTCCTCTCTTGATTAAAATATATCAATAATAATAACTAATCAATTATTACAGAGCGTGACGCAGAAGCCAATCAAGCTTGAACAAAGCTCCAGCGAGACGAGCGTCACTAAGTCGTCATCTTTGACCAAGGCCGTTGCGGAGTCGAAGTCTCCAAAGCAAGCTAAGGAATCTGACAAGATCACGAAGAACAAGGAGAATAACAACACCAAGAACAAGATCAAGAAGACTAAGGATGAAAAGAAGGAAGATGTCGGCGAAGTCAAAGTGAAGGAAGAAGAAGTTATGGCTGAGGTAAGATTTTACGTTTTGAGATATATAATAGACACGCATATGACAAATGGATGGAGGAGATTCAAGATTCGAAAAGCAGTATTCAATCCAATCAAGGTTTTTCTAAAAAGCGAAATATTATGCAACTTATGTGTGCAAATACATCCAGATTTTAAAGAATGCATAGATTATAACAATACTTACAGATAAATTTTCAAGCCTGCATACATCATTCCTGCAGTGCGACGCCATATTGTACTGAACAGTTTGTAGTTTGACGGAGTTTATGAACTTGCATGTTGTAGACACGCATCTAGGCATTTAATACAATTACTAGCTGTTCCAGCGAACTTCGTACCGCCTCAGAATTCATTTCTGCCGTGTTACGTTTCTGTCGTGTGTCAGAGATGGCGTTGCATACAATTTTTCTCATACACTAATGAGAAAAAAAAATTTTCTTCCTTTTTTTTATTTGGGCCAGAGAAATATCTAACAAACCAAAGATCTTCAAAATCGGTTCAGCCGTTATTGCTAGTTCTAGTCGATAACCGTTACCCGACTTTTTCATACCTATTAGAGATTATTAGATATATTTAATTAGTTGTTTCTCTGTTTCGCATCTTTAATGAAAATAATGTCATTTGATTAGTAGTCCTGGGTAGTTGATATCATAAATAACCTTCTGTTATGCTTACCACCCAATAATTATGGCATTGTGACATTTATTATGGGGGTTAGTTGATTCATTAGCATGGTTGGTTCGCGATCGGACTCTCAAACAAATTGAACTCGGCTTGGGGTCAGTACACGATCGGAACCGGGCTTACAATTTGCAGCCAATTTAGTTTCGAAGTGATTCGTTCAACCAAAGGACGTCTTGTCTATATTAAAGGACTGTTGCAGAATTGCGTCGATAGAAGATTTGCTGTAAGACTTGCTTTAATTACTTACCTCCCTTAGTAGACTTTTTAAAATAATCGCGAATTTTCGCTATAATTCTTAATTTGGTCAAATCATATCAACTATACTAGATACTATGCCAATGTTATTCTTAAGTCAATTTCATTTTATGCATTCTTTAAAATCAAGGTAGATTTTTGTACATTAATTGCAGCGTGTGTTATATAGTGTCTTTTACCCCATCGAGTTAATAATCAAGTGGCGCATCGTACACCGAAGATAACAACAAAAAAAGATAAAGAATGGCTCGCACTGCCATGATTAATTTGTTAGTGATTAACACCAAATATTTTAACAGAAAAGATCACAGGAAACATCCCCATCCAAGACCAAGAAAGAAGACAAGTCGAAGAAGGACATTGAAAAAGAGAAAAAGGTAAGGAGTTTTAGATACCTTTATGTTCATTGCTTCAGCAACAAAAACATATATACGAGCAAGGTTAAAATAATAGATTGCTTCAATCTCCAAAATGCTACGATTCTTAAACAGCTAGAACCTTCCTACTTAATTTTTAAATAAGCTAGTTTACGTTTTTAAAGTACAGCCAATATTATTTTTTCAATACCGCTAATTTTTATTTGGAAATAGCATAATTAGATTCTTACCCTAAACAAAGCCCATCGCGGTCGCTTTGTTTTTTTAATGTGTAGGTAATCTTAGCAGAGAAACAGCAAATTAGCCTTATGTGTCTTCTTTTGTATGTTTTGTTTTATTGTTTTTATTTGGTATGTGTGTAGGAGTGGATCAAGGAAGGCTTCACAATCGTGAAGGGTCCTGAAAAAAGTACGAGCAAGGATAACAAGAAGAAGGCGGAGGAAGCGCGTGTTGCCGACGAGGCCGAGCGTAAAAGGTCAGACACAGACTATGTAACATGGGCTCAGGTCCAATACTATCAGACCGTTCCCTACGAAGATTTACACTTTTCCAGGCTCTCGTCGAGTCGGTAAACTTTATGTTCTGACATAAAGTTTATTTTCGCATGGGCAGCCTGAGCTTCAATGCTCAAAAATGTTCAGTAGCGCGCTACTGTCTGGCGAACGGAGAAGCACGCTTGCCCATGAAAATGCATTAACACATCTTCTTTTGTGCAAGTGTAAGCTTAGCAATTGAAATCAATTAAAGCATTTACATGATGCGGCCATAAGGTACGTATTTTAACTTTTATTTTAGTTATATTGCTATCATTATTAATAGTACTCGTTTATATTAAGTTAGTGTGTGATACGGTAACTTCAGATATTGAGTATTTTGTTTGATAGAGTTGATAATATTAACAGGAAGGAAGAAGAAAAACTAGCGACCGACGAAGAGAAGAAGAAAAAGCTGGTGGAGACCGCTAAGAAACAACAGGTATGTTGTTCAGTGTGTTGATTAATTTCTGTCTTTTTATGACAATCCTTTGGATTGACATGATCGTTCGCATTATGCAGGTGACGTTAAAAAATAAATAGCTACAACCCGGAAGTCTTTAAGTCAAGAGTGAATAGGTTACTTCTAGGCAAGCGTGCTCCATCTTCGGCCACATCGTCGCTTACCATCAGGTGAGATAGTGGTCAAGCGCGTGCCTATCAATAATATTAATATAAAAAAGAAGTATCCAGTCGACAAATAATGGGCCACGCCACTATTGTGGCGATAAGTCCCCTCTTTGAGGAGTGGCTAGAGAGACGCCAGGGGGTCCTCAACTTCTGCCTGACGCAGGTACTCACCGGAGATTTCGGGAGCTACCTGTTTCAGATTCGGCGGGAGGACACGTCCGCCCGGGTGTCACCACTGTGTGGATCGCCCGGAGAACACGGTGGAGCTCTGCTTGGGCGGAGCACCGCCGTGTCCTTGTCGAGGTGATCGGCGGCGGCGACCTCTCGGGACCGGTCCCGGTTCAATCCATGGTCTGGAGCGAGGAGGCATGGGAAGCCGTCACTTCCCATGCCTCCTCGCACTTCTGTGAAGCAGTAATGCTAGCGAAGGCGGAGATGGGCCGCGTGAGGGTCAGGCAAACCTCACGCCCCAACTACCGCAAAGGAAGACGACACCCCGGGCGTCGGGAGTCGCGGGGCGATTCCGGCCACCGTAGGCGCGGGCCAATGGACGGCGAGCGTGGGGTGGCTCGCCGTCCGATAACAAGCAGGCTCGGGTCGACGGCGCGTTGTGTTTCACGCGCATCTCAAAGAGAGACGGGGCCCGGTTGGGTCAGAGCCTGCCAAGGTTGCGGAATTTACTGTAACGCAAAGAGCATTAGGAGGAACACGGATGGGTTTTAGTCAGTAAGAGTCTAACACTCCCTTCCGCTCCGCCCAGAGCGGAAGGAGTCATTTGATGTCACATCCTCTTGTTTCGTGCATTACGTTATAAATGTAATATTTTAATACATTTCACTACTCCATCTCACTCGATGACTCATTGAGCAATTAACAAATGGTGTAGTAAATTCCGAGGGACAGTTTGCTCTCGACTGCAATAGTGTGTGTGCGTGTGCGCAACACTTCAGTAGTGCTGTCGCTCCCAAAAAAAGAAAGCGTGCTAACTCCACTTGTTTATTACTCTTTTGTTTTGAGCAGCATCTAACGTCATGTCTATTACAGGAGTTGCAAGTTCAGCAGCAGCAACGTCAGGCTTCTGAATCAGTTGTGAAGAAGGCGCCGTGGTCTTCGGTCGCCAACCAGAACATGCAAGCAACCAGCAAGGATGGACTCACGCTTGCCGAGATCCAACGCCTCGAACGCGAAAAGAAACTCGAACAGATGAAGGAACAACAGCAAATGATGCAAATCATTGCTCAGCAACAAGCGGCCGCTCTTGCCCGGGAACAGGTCGGAATTCAACTTTGGCTTGGAGGTTCAGCTTGTACAGAAGATGGCGTGTAGTGTTCCACACTTAGATGGTATATGCTAACCGCACGTTTTGTTTGCGTGAATGCATCTGTAATATGTGATATGCTAAATAGTGCTAAAGTGCTTACAATCTCTCGAACGAACGACTAAAACAATATGCTTTGAACCATATTGATAAATATACTTTTCAACCGATGATTGTAAAGCGAATAATTTTAGACTTTCTCTAATTGTATGTATTTTTTAAGTGTTACAGGTTCAATATGTGTGATGTGTGAATGAAATGTAACAAAAAAGATTTTTGTGATGTGGTGTGACCAGATTACGTAAAATACTGGTATTCAGCAGAATCCGGTTTGACTGGAAGCCGCCCTCAATATAGTTGAGAAAAAGCTAGGCAGAAGATGTATGGTGTGACCAGATTAACATTTGATTTTAAATCTTAATTTCAGGCCTGTTTCATTTAATCATGCACGTGCACATGAGTGGAGTATTGACAACCTTTTATTTTGGAAAATTAACGCTATGGGCCTTTGATTCGCAAAGTATTGTGTTGGGTTGGCTGCTTTACTAACTGGATGCGATCTACATATTTAACAATCTATTTTGTTATTTATCTAATGTATGTTGTGTCTTTTCTCGATAGGAAATGCAGGCTGGTCTAGGATGGGCGAAGAAGAAGGGTTCGTCCAATCAATCGCAAGGACAGAGCTTGGCCGAAATTCAGGTCAGTTATTTCATTGTTTTGTTGGGTGTAATCAAAATTCATAAAATTTCTTGAAAAGTATGATCTGGAGAGACATTTCAAATAAATGGCGAACGACAATGGTGTCCTTTCTTTTATACTGCTAAGATCTTAAATAAATAAGTATTTAGCAGCATCTGGTAAAAATGGAATTCAATGAATCCAATGAAAATACGGACAAATTTTGTAGATATATAAATAAAACCTGCATAATTATGAAGTTTCAATTAGTTTCCTGGCTACTTTACACGCAGAATTTGTTGTAAATGAAAATATGATGGTCTACAGGCTGAAGCTCGCAAGCAGCAGCTAGCGGCAGCAGTGGCGGCGGCCGCCAAGGCCATGGAGGAGGCCGAGGTCGCCCCTCCTCCGCAGATCAACCACGCCCCCTGGGCCAACCCTACCCACAATGGAGGTAATACAGCACCCTTTTTTCTTAGTACTTTCCTATAGGTACCATAATATTGTACCGTTTCAGTGACAAGATATTGATTGAATCGAAATTACCACATGGTTCCACCAAGATCAGTTGAACCTAAAATATAAAGCTGTTTTTATCCATAGAGTATGAGCGTAGTATACGTACATGAGTGAAAGATATAGTTCCACAACGTTTCTGTTTTATTAACTTGAATATTTTTGTCTTTACAGTAGGAGGATTCTGGGATACCCAACAACCGAACTCGTCAAAGGGCGAGAAGCAGCACGACTCGCAGAAGTCTGAGCCAACCAAGACTAAGAAGAAGCTGACCCTGGTCGCGCCGTCTAAGAAGGACACTTCGCCGGCCGTGGAGTTCGAGGCTTGGTGCACCAGCGTGCTTGCTTTTTGGAGCTCCAAGATTGATGGTATGTTCTTGTCTTTTAAAAATATTTTTGGTGGTATATTCTTCTATCTTTGGAAATACTTAATGCTGGGACGAGACATGTGAATAGCTGTGGAGGCGACTTCCTTTTCTCCAGCTATTTTGGGGTCGTTTTCCAGTCTGACGGGATATAGCTACCAGTATTTGTGGAAGCGGCTTTGGCAAAGAAAGGCGTATGCCCAACCGTTCTCCAACTTGTACAGGTCTGCGCCTTGGATTACATCCCGCCCCCTAAGAGGCTTGTGTACCTGCGGTTGGAATATTATAGGTTGATTATGCATATGCTCTCAAGATTATGAGGTAAAGTTTCGAGAAATCTTTACCTTAGAAAATACTGTAACAAAGTATCCAAAGGCAGTCATGCCCACCATCCCGCACTCTCCTGGCCTGTGCCCCATAAGTAGGAATATTATTATATTCAAATCCTAACTCATAATTTAATTAAACGTGTACTTAGCTCAAAACTCACACATGCTCTAAAGTTTGATCAGCTATTCGATGATAAAATGTCTATAAGCAGTGGTGCCTACTTAGCAGATGGATAGCCTGCGGTCGAAATCGAAGCAATACTATGCTTTAAGGCGATTTGTATATTCCATTTAACTGGCGAAATGAACGCGTGCCATATAAAAAAATGTTATCAATGTTATATCATTCCTGTTTCAGTGCCAACATTCGTTGGTTTCCTGAAGGACATTGAGTCACCATACGAGGTGAAAGATTACGTCAAATGCTACTTAGGCGAGTCCAAGGAGTCGAGCGACTTTTCTCGCCAGTTCTTGGAGAGAAGGTAAATTATAGAAAATTATTACTTAATAATGTAAGCTGGTTTACATTATTGAGCAATAATTTTCTAGGAAGGAACTTTGGATTTGGTCGTCATTTTGATTTTTCTACCAAGTGGTGGCACACTATGAACCTAGTATTATATGGATTGAGGACATTAAAATGAAAATATCTAAACCGGCTTGATAATATCATTATGTCGCAACTTTGAAGAAAAATCAAATGGTTCACTAGACTGAAATGGGATTCAAAGCAATCGTTCTGATTGTGTATAATTTGCCTAGGTCTAAGCTGCTGCGCGTAGGCATGGTGACGCCGTCCGACGACCTGTGCTCTCCTGCCATCGCCGTCAATCCGCGTACTGTGTCTGGCTCCGATTACCAGGAGGTGAAGGGTAAGGGGAAGAAAACCAAGAAGAATAAGATGCTAAAGGTCGATGTGCGCATACTGGGATTCTCAGTGACTGCATCCGAGGACCGCATCAACGTGGGCGACATCGACACCGTGTGAGCTGTCGGCCCCTCTCGTGTTCACTCTAACTCGCCTTGTGATAACCCATCGGAGATATAAACACTTGTGTCGACACTACTCTTACTAATGTTCGATGCCTCTCGGGTGACTGGCCCGGCGCCACTCGGTGGTATCCATCGGGTCTGCTCGCGACCACGTCACCCCATCACACAGTTAATCCCCCCTCGAATCAATAATACTTACTGTCTAAAAGCAATCATTACTAGAAATATTATGACGTGAACTTGACGATTACTGCATTAAGTTATATACCTTGTATTGAATCATACGTTCTACGTCCATACACTAAATTTAATGTCTGCAGGATTGAGGGCCCCACTCTTGAATAGCCCATATGTAGTTATTTATTTTTATTGTTCTAGTTTATTTTATTTTTAATTATTTGTATTTAAAACGTGTATGTACTATACCATCAAATTTGAAATAATTTTAATTAAATTATTATTTTGAAATGATTTCCAATTTATTTATTTATTTATTATTGATGTCTGTTTTTATTATGTTTTATTTAAATTTTAATAATGTGTTAAGTGTTAAGTATCTGATTAAATTATCGTCTCGTTATTGGGACATCAATTAAAACATTACAGCAAAATCTAATATGATTTGAAATAAAGATCTTTATCGTTTTAAATAGTTATAATTAAAATATTATTACAAATAGGTAACTGCATAGATATTATGCAATACATATTTGGGATGATGAAATATTAAACAATCACGTGAATTCACAACACTTGATAAATGTTCACGGTACGGACGTAAACGCGTTGTAGAATACGTGGTAAGATTTAAAGTCGTATCGTCAATGCCTCTTGCTTATTATTCTTTTAATAGTTTTTAAGAAAATCGTAAGTAATATTGAGACGAAGGGCATTACTGGCTGTCAATTTCATATTCAGTACTTTTCTACGCTGTATAATAATCTGAACAATGTTACCGAATTGTTTTTAATAATAGTAATAAAGTGTAATTGCCAGAGAAACCGTTTGATCCAACTAGTAGGTTGGGCATGGTCAGCATGCCGCCTCGGCATATAGCTAGTGCATAATAAAACACCGTAATATTGTGCCTTCAGTGTGTTCTGGCCATTGAATGAGTGAAGGAGTGTCTTCTTAAAATTATTCATTTTGTATGGATCATATTTCATGTCATCTTTAATTCAGGTAAACACGAATTCGTGTTATCTGTTATACAAAAACGTTCTATGTCAGTTGTGACTACAAAGTGTGCAAAAATACTTGAGACAAACAAACTACTAATCTGTGTCCCATAATTTTTTTGATGTTGTATTTATGATTAATTTGTTATTTATTGAGTTCTGAACTTTAATTTTACAGCTTCGACTCATAGATAAAGGGCCAAGCGTTTATTTTATTTTAGCTAACCACTTTAATGGATTAACACGATTCTGCTGTCACTTTACTGACTCCGATAATTCTTATGGGACAGAGATAAGCGTCTCACGGCTTTCTTTGAGGATCCCTACAGTTTTCTAGTCAATTTCTACAATAATAGTATGGTGATAGCTAATGCATACATTTAAATTACTGCGATGAAATTTCAAAATAACTGGTACATTTTAACTCAAACAGCATTAAAATTGTTAATCACAACTATTGAAATTTAAATTTTGTGTAGCCTAAGCATGCGGGTTATTTTATTTTGCTAATATAAAAATTCTGATGAATATTTTGGCATGAAAAATTTCGTTTTAAAATATTTTACTATATTTAATTGCATGGAATTTTACTTTTATTTTCAAACCAAATAATGTGCATCCTTGTCTTAAAAAAGTACTTACCGTTTCAGTAATTTTTTTCACGGGTATCTCAGATAGCAACGACAATAACCGAGAGTTACTTGCAACTTGTTTAAACTTAAGGCAAATAGTTTGCTGCAAGTGAGGGGACAATAATTCTCGTTACTGTAATGGTTTGGAGAACCCTGTTAAAGAAATCTTTCGGTATAATACTTTGTGTCTGTTTTCCTCCACATTGGAATTGTGATAACAAACTAAAGCTAAATTATAACACCAAAATTACCTTTTATTTATTGGAAGGAACTTCGTAAGTAGGTTTTGGTTGACGTCAAACAATAAAGACGATAACGTATTCCCTATTTCATTGTTTGAGGAAAGCTAGCACAAACTAATTTAATATATGTGTTTCTAACTGTATCAAGGACTTTTCAATTATATAAAAATTTATACACAACATTTTAACTTTAGACAAGTATATCGGTGATTTTGATGTCGAAGTTTATTTCAGAAATTACCACAACATACTACCTAGATATATTTTATTTTGTTTAACCTTCGATAAGGGTCGTCAAGTATGATGCCGTTCATACAGCGCTGTGCTATACGATGTTGTATTGTAAACTGTTCTCCCAACAGTTTAAAGGAATATAAAACCCCCACAAACGTCGAACGATACGACGTTCGACGTTTGTGGGAAAGCAGCTATGATATTATTAGAACTTCTCTCAATTCTGACGCTTCTTCATCGAGGAAGCTTAATACAAATTAGACTACTGTAAACCTTGAATCAAATACCATATTTAAGGTTTTCATGAAACACTTGTATTCATTTTAGTATTATATTCGGTAGCAGTATCTCGAGCAATAGAAGCACTGGTTTATTTTTACAAAACTACCTTCCCAAAAGGAATACGTTTTTCAAAACTAATTCGTCGGAGTTGTTTTTGTAAAGTTTTTTAATGATTTATTTTAATTTATGTTGTAGCATTTTCTTACATTATACTGTACATAAGACGGCAATAGGTATATATACCTGATGGGGTAGTATAATGAGTAAAAATTTCGCACCTTTTACATATATTATTATGTCTATTTGAAATACGCTCGTGCCAGCAGCGAAGAAGACGATGCCTACTTCTTTATTATCTAATTTGTCTATTGTTTGACAGAAATTGATTACGGTCCGATTTTTTATTTAGTTTAACGTTCGAACTACATCATAAGGATTTTAATAGTTTTTTATGTATATATAATATTTTAAAATATTATAATTTTGTATATACTTTGTTTGTTTATGAGCATATTTTGTAGTCAATGTATGAACTTGCGGATTTTTCTTTTTATTTCCTATTTAAAGCATGCCATATTACGGACTTCTGAGGGACTGTTAATATTTGGCTGCCTCTAACATAAATGCTAATCCCGCGGCGTCGTATTTGTGTAACATGACAGCACGCGTGTTGTCCGCTAAATTGGAGTATGATGACGACGTGTTTTTATATAGTTAGGCATAATTGTAACATTGAGTGTGTTGTGCATGACGAAATAAGTGATTAATATCAACGTAGACAGATCATGTGCCGCGTCGGGGCTTGTAATCGGTTAATATTATTGCAAGTCAACTGTTTAACTTATTGTTGCCATTGCCGTTGTAGTAATACGTATTATACGTATATATGTGTCTTTTAAAATCAGAATATACATGACGATTTTTGAGATTTCGTTAGGGCTTAATGCATGTTTAGCTTGTCGAAACCCCAGCTTTAGCCACGGTTCCAAACCGAATCATTACGGCTTTCGCCCTAAAGACCCATCTCAAAATTCACCTTGTATAGATTAATTAATTATAAAACATTTTACTCATTGATGTCTTTTTTGAATTGTAGGCTTTAAATATTTTTGTGTGTCAATAATGTATTATCTCAATCCAGTTAATAATAAAATGATGTAATAATATGATGCAATAACTGTCGAGACGTTTTAACTTAAAGTGTAGTTTTGACGATAACTGTTTTGTGTACCTGTGCTATATATATGTTGTTCAATATTCCTGAACTAAGTAGGTATACTGTACGTCATGTAGTAGATGGAAATTCAGTTATCCATCATGTGCATTTCCGACAATTTTAAAGTAGTGTTTGTAGTCTTTTTCTTAAATGCAGATTCTAAATGTGTTCCGATCTTACATATTTGTAGTGTCTTAATATTTGTAAATAACACTCATTGGTGTATAATTAATAATGAAATCAATTTCCGCATTAAATGCAGTTGGCTGAATGATTCTGAGTATTACATATTTTATTAATTAAAATTTTAAATCAACATTTTCTTCGTTCTAAGGCCTTATTCTCGACATCATTTCAATTTCAACTACGGAATTGACTACCATACAAATTATGAATTATCCAACCAAGAATGAGATTGAGGCCTTAAATTTTAACAATACTTATAGCAATATTTTATGTAATTGCTTATCGTCTTTCAAGCTCCGTAAGAGTTTCATTTTAACCGTTTCATGTAAACAAATATTTATAGTACAAAGGGGGTATTTGCGTGGATCATCCGCAGTAACCATTGCAACTGCAAGTTTCATGTTTATTGGTTATCTTAAGTCGGTAATATTTGTCGGAGAGCTCGCAAGTGGTCTCGATTTCTAACCGTTTTTCTCACTGTTGGGCAAAGGCCCACTCACCTTCCCCAACGCTGAGTTCAATCTTTGTTTATCTCGGAATTCAGTGAAATGTTTCCAATCTAAGCAGTGATGCTGAGTGTTCCACCCAAGCTTGTTCAAGAGTAATCCCGTGGCCCGAAAGATCAAAGACAAATTGAGGACCATACCAAATAAACAGTCTTAAGATTTTTTCTACTAAAAAATCTCCACATTGCTCTATGACAAAATTGGCATTCCATTGCAAATCCTAATTTGTACAGAAATCTGATTAGAAATAAACATACCTAGTAATGAAAAGTACATAGATGACGGCTTAGCTAAGCCCCCAGTTGAAATGTCTACATTATTTGCATCATACTTGAATAACAAAAGTTCTAATGATTGATTCCATAAGTTAGATGGATCAATATGTAAGAATATTGTTCGAAATGTAGACGTTTCTCAACTAACTAAATTGAAGAAATTCCGAAGCAAATTCAGGCGTCATATATCGTTTTCTCGACCGTTGTTAAGGCACGTCAGAGACAAAAGCAAAGCGCCTTTGGAACTGGTACGAGAAATGTCTTAACCCTCAGAAGTTTCTGAATGTAGTGACATCAACGGATCCTAACGCTAGCCCCCTGTACCAGGCGACCCCGGGACCCACCCGCGACTCGCTTAATTAGTTCCATGTGACGTGGAAGCAATTAATTCTAATAAAATGATTTGTTTTAGAATCGTTACTAGTTTATTAAAAACACCTTGTCTTCTACTCTTCAAAAGTTGACACTTCGGAACTGAATTAAATTCATGAGTAAATTAGTGCTAAAAATTTCTATAAACATTGGCGAAGGATGTGACCGTGTATAAGTGCTCACATTAGAGTGTTCGTGTCGTTTGTAACCCTCGCGGAGATACGTCAAACTTTTAGGCTGTATGTAATAAACATTTAATTTAGTCAGGCGGCCGGTACGCTACGATACCTGAAAAATCTGAATGGGTAAGGGGCAGTTGCTACAAGTAGCTTGTTCCTTCAAACATTAGTACAACTTATTTATTAAAAAGTATTTTAATAATTCGATTTAAACTTTTTGGGCAATAAAACTATTTTTAGATTACTCACTATTTTTAGATTACTCAACTATTCCGAAATTGTAAATGGTTTAAATTTTGAACCGATATCCTAATTTATTAACTATAAAATTTACCAATGTTTTTGACTGCCACAGAGTACCGAGTTACTAGTGAATATATACCATCACTATGATAGGCGACAGATAAACATGCAATTAAGTACATTGACCGTTCCTTAATAACCCTACGAAACCCGAACAATAAATTATGAACCGTTTTTCATTACCCGAGAACGTAAAGGATCAAGATAGAAGTCGATTCAGGACAGCTTTGTCTTATATTTCTGTTTTAATATTGAAAGTCAATAAATGCATGGGGTCAATTACGGTTACTGCAAATTTATCTGGTGTGTACCATAATGATATGTTATTCATGTCGTTCGTATGAGTTCGTTGGTGACAGCCACTGAAACGCTTTGTTTACATGGAATGTTTTGGAAAAGCCGTATTAGCTGTGGCGGTTGTATCTCAGTGCTCTGTGTACCAATAACTTCAGATAGTAAAACGATAGAAATAAAATATCAAATACTCATTATATTTAATGAAGTCCTGACTTCTCTCAAGTTACTGGGTTGACTGGGACTGTGCAGGCCGCCTATATTGTGAAAATTTTCCCATACAGCCTTTTGCCTAGCATCTCTTGTAGGGTGATGAAATGAAGCAATAAGTGTAGGTATGTACCGTACTGATGTTGTGTAATCTTTAAAAATAACTGTTACTGTTTCGATTACTCTATGGAAAAGTATGTTTTACTATAAATGGAAGACGTGTAAATATTAAATTAGAATTAAAAAATAAAATAATGATCACTGAACCTAGACTTTTTATTTATTACAAGGCCGCTATAGATATATACCCATGAAAATAACACAAGCTCATTTCCAACCACTGCAACTCCTGAAAGCCAGAATCAACAGAGGCGAACACCAGTAAAACGCCAAGTCAATGAAGCTCGACGAGTCCCGGAGAAACAATGAAACTATCTTGGATCCCGCAACGAAAATAATCAGACAATAACAGCAGGGGGTAGGAAAAAAGAAATATAAGGTAAAGGGACACAAGTTCGTGCTAGTACGTAATTTCGTGAGTTTTCTTTTTGGCGCAAAAAATAAGCAATTGAAATATTTGTTTTTTCTATTATCTATACATATAATAAAACAGTAACGAAAGAAAAACTGTACATAGAGAATTTTTGAGAAAAAATAAGTGGCTTGTGTTAGAAAAACGTAACTGATGACAAAAAGTGACTTTAGAATTTTTGTCTGTTTGTATGTGTGTATGGTACGGCTTCACGCCAAAACTAGTAGATTGAATTGAAATTCAGCAAAAATGTTCTTTGTAAACCAAGGAAGGCTTTAGGCTACATATTATCACGCCGTATGTTATGGGAGGTAAGCAATATTGATTTAAAAGGTTTTTGTTCGTAATTGAATGTACAAAATAATTGAATACACAAAATGACATGTTAGTTAGTTACAAAACCATTTAGATAATTTTTACACATAAACATGATAGGAATTGTAGCAATCTAGACGAAATCAACTTATTATCTACATAATTCAGATACCCGTAACGCCATCTGTTGACCGAAAAAGTACTAACTATCAAAAGCATGAGAATTACACCAAAATATATTTTTTAGTTACAAATGGTACTTTTGAAACGTCATAAACAGTGATTCTTTTGATACAAAACTTACCGTTATGCATTTGATGCATAACATAAAAAAAAGATTTGGTCTGTTTGCTCCACTGACGTTATTTATTTTTTAACGGTTAAGTCTCCACTCAACCTGTAAAGCACCCCGGTTGCTTCTGTACACTTGGACGGAGCTAGGCCGGCAAACTTAGCCAGGACACCTACGCACAACGGAGTCCCTACTCTACTCTATCCGTTGCGGGTTTTTTTTTTATGGATGGGAAATCATCAAAATGACTTCTTCCGCTCTGGGTAGACTGGAAGGGAGTGTCAGACTTACTGACTAAAACCGATCTGTGTTTCTCCTTATGATCTTTGCGTTCCAGGGTCACGATGACTCTTTCGAAGAAATTCCGCAATCCTAGCAGGCTCTGGCCCTAACGGGCCCCGTCTACTTAGCTGACATCTCATGGAGGCGCGCATGGAACACAACGCTTCTTCGACCCGGACCAGTGGCGCTATATAGGGTGTATAACTCTGTTTCGCAAAAGGAGGTGACGGCTTCCCACGCCTCCGCGCTCTGGACCATGGAGTGAACCAGAGCCGGTAGCGAGAGGTCGCCGTCGCTGATCGCCTCGATGAGGACACGGCGGTGCTCCGCCCAAGCAGGGCAGACCTTCACCGTATGCTCCGCCGTGTCCTCTGCGGGGGTTGACTTCTCTTCGGGTTGGTTTTCCCATGGACAACTTTATGCAGCTCTATCGCGTGTTAACAACCTTAGCAAGTTTCATCAACATCGTGTATCATCATCATTATCCACAGTCCAACTTCGCTCACTGCTGAGCATAGGCCTCTCTTTTCGTGTGCCAATCCCCACGTTCCTGTGCCCAGCTCCACTTTAGTTCTACAATTCGCTTTCCGATGTTGAAAACCTTCGTACGTCTTCGGATCTCGACGACGTATCTACCTCTACCAAGCATGGAACGCTCCATGGCTCTCTGTGCAACTATCAGTCTGTAGGTACACAGCCTCCTGCGTGAGCGTCCATGTAAGTAAGTAAGTCACGGTGGGAAAATCACACTGGTTATAAAGGCGGGAATTCAGACATTGCGGAATTTTGGCAGGCTTCAGAATGTCGTCCATTTTGATAAAAGCGGCCCATCCAAGGTGTGTTCCTCTCGATACCTCCGTTTGTTGATTTTCTTTGCCTATTGAAAGGATATGGCCAAGATAAACATATCGGTTAATCATCTCCAACAATTCATTTCCAGATTTGAATTGCTGAAGGTGTTTGCCATAACCTTCGTCTTGGTCATATTTATCCCAAGACCCAACTTAAAAGAAGCATCTTAAAGATTTTGAAGCATTTCCTGGGGGTCATCGAAGTTCTCAGTGAAAACCACAAAGTCATCTGCAAATCTTAAAGTGAGACAGTTGGGCAGAAAATTGACGTTAATACCGCTATAGTCCCAATCTATACCCACATTTATAACGACATCTTCTAGGACTGCTGTGAATAGTTTCGATGAAATGAAAGAAGCATTATCATTACAACGTTTCTCACGAAAAATTATTTGAACAGAAGAGGCGGTACTCGACGGCGCGTTGTGTTCCACGCGCGTCATAAAAAGATGTCAGCATAAAGACGAGGCCCGCTAGGGCCAGTGCCTGCCAGGGTTGCGGAATTTGTTCGAAAGAGTCACCGCGGCCCTGGAACGCAAAGGGCATTAGGAGGAACACAGATGGGTTTTAGTCAGTAAGAGTCTGACACTCCCTTCCATTCCGCCCAGAGCGAAAGATGTTTTCCCATACATAAAAAAGGAGGCAAGCAATGATAGATATTGACTGTTCGTATTAGATATACGAACACATTGCGGCTAGGTAGGTAGGTAATGAAGTCCCTTAAAACTGCAATAAATCGACTCACGAAATAGCGGTAATTTTATTTTTCGTGCGACCCCTGTTTCGTAACACTACCGAATCAAAGATTTTTTTTTGGTAAATTTTGGTTGTTAATGTAGGTATTTATTTAAGAAACTGAGATAATTTAAATGTGAATCATATTTCAAATATTTTATTTAATGAAGTTTCGTATGAGCTACATTCGATATATTTTGTTCACTAGATTTCTCATAAAACGAGTTTGAATGTGACCCGAGTTTACAATTTTAAGGTATATTCGCACATTTAGTACCAGCACAATTTTGTTTATAAATCGATTTATTTTATTTATTTTTCTGTATGTTTATGACGTATAGGATAGTTAATGGTTAATTTACATACTTTAAACCAAAATTAAGCGCAGGAGTGGCAAAAAAATCAGTGAAACGAATTAAGGGACCGGTTTTTGTTACTTTTCCCCATGTTCGTGACAGATAGTGGTAGGTAAAACAGAGACACGAACCACTACGCAATAGATGTGAAATCGGTACATTTATTTTATTTTTATTTATTACTGTACTTAGGAATCTTAGATTGTTATGAATTTACTCAAAGATTGGTTCCATTGGTTCTTTTTATTTTTCAGGGGCAAGGCACAAAATGCCGTACAAAAAACTGTAGTAGGTACCGAAATTGTGACGAGTCAGACTTTTTCTTGTGCCCTAAAGGCCAAGCTGTATAAACAGGGAGAGGCCAAAAAGTATCTATTGTCAATCCGGTAATTAATGAAAGAGAAAATTTAACACTAATATAGGTATGATGACGAAACAATGCATTTTTTTATTTAAACCCGTCAAATATTTATGATTTTTAATATGTTTAGTGTATTTGTTAATTTTAGTTAATAATTAAATAATTGTACCTTTCTTTTTATTAAGAAATTAACATCACTTTGGAAAACTTTATCCCGAAACAGGGGCCACAAATTCACGAACTTAAGAGCAGAGCCAAATTTTATCACGAATTAGTAGCCAAATAAGAGGTCTACAAATAAATTCATATAAAAAAAATACGAAATACGAAATAAAATTAAATAACTCATGCAGTAAATGACTGCCAAAATATCAATATCCATCACTGAAAACTTTCGAAGTCTTATCATGTTATGCGGTAGTCACGCTCCTTTCAGCAGGACCACCATGAGCGCAGAAAAAGGGGGCATGCTACAGCTATTTTAAGTATACAAATAATTAGTCGCCTTTAATGTGGTTCATTTCGTAAAAAAAACAGAACTGAAACATTTGTATTTACCGAGGAATCACCGATGATAACTTTCGTGCGGGTGTTCAGCAGGACCACGACTTTGAATGTCGATTCCAAGTTTCAGGAGCTTGTCGCTTTCCTCGAACCTACGTAGAAAATTAGTACTCTGCAAGATAGAATTGGTACACAAAATTCAAAACTAGTACTCCAGTAGTTTACGAGATATAGGGTAAGGAAGGGTATTAACGGTCACTTAAGCAAAAACAAGTACAATTCAGTGAAAAATCAACTTTTATTTAAGAAACTCTTATGAAACATAAGTTAAGGTATTATTCTAACATAATCACAACCATTGATATCAATATTAATTACAAATATAACACAATCAACACTTAAAAAAAAACGGCTATGACCGGTATTGTCCGACCATGGTAGACAATACCGGTCGGCAGGTTGGCAAAAACGGTCAAACTTTTAGTCGCACACGTAGCCTTCGGGAGACTCAAAACCTGAGCACTCAGCATGAGCCCAAAGCCCACACTATACGCACCTGTACCAAAGCTCGTTGTTCCGGCCATCATCGTCAAATAACATGCATCTGTTCTCCAGATCTTCGACATCAGTGTCATCATCATCATCGCGTACGTCAGTCATTTCGATTTCGGAGTCGGATGAACTCTGGTCCTCATTCTCATCTTGGAGAACTCTTTTTTTACCTTTCTCACATTATTAAATTTTGCTGGTCTTCTTTTGTTGATTTTTTTATTCCTGCTTTTATTTTGGCACCAGATTCTTTCTTCTTTTCCCTTGTTACTCTTCTCTCTTCTTTTTGTACCAAAGCTTCCTTGTTCGGAGTGTTTGGTAAAACAGTTGCATGTTGTTTTCGAGAGGCTCCCTGCACTTTCTGATTGTGTGTGGGTTTCTTCGGAACTTGTAGACGATCTTTGGCGGTAACTCCTGATTTTGAGGGAATGGCATTGTCTATTATCGGTTGCAGAACTTATGCGACAGGACTAATTCCTGATGTTGTTTGGGTGTAGTCAAAAATATAATCTACTTGCAAACATAACTTGCGGTTAATACCGGTCAGCATGACCGGCGTTAGCCACCCGTATATTTTTCTGGTTAATAATAATTTTAACAAAACCCTGTAGCAAAGTGCTTGAAATCTATGATTACATGGGTAGATAGATAACTACACGACAATAAATAACACTGAAAATTAATGCAACATGAAAATTAACACACTCACCTCGTATGTTTCGCGGTCAAAAAATTACAAAAAAGTGGCGCGAAACAAATTGACATGCGGTGCTCCCTGACGCGTGCTCGGAACTGAGCGGGGGCCGGTGCGTCGGCGCGGGGAACACTCACGCCACCCTCAATCAATGTGTGTGTGCGCAAATCGCTGTAATTTGGAAGATATTCTGGGGACCGGCATTGTCGCCTGACCGCGGATACCCTCTTTTACCCTACCATGACATTGGTGGGGTGGTGGCAGTCACGGTATTAAATTTTCATTTCAAGATTTCCCTATTAACTTTGTAATTTCTCCTTAAATTTATACAAAAATTAGTACCTACTCCTAAAGAAGTCATAGTGACCAAGATTTCACATTTCTGAGTGTTATATTTTAAGAAAAATCAGATTTCATTACTTTTCCATTCTAAATCTCAGCGTATAACCCGACCAAATTAAGTTGTTAATCTCGGTTGTATAGGAGCCACTCTTAAATATTTATTTTATTCTGTTTTTAGTACTTAGGTACTTACCTATTTGTTAGCGGAAACCGAAATACCTACATCATCTGTGAAAATTTCAACTGTCCAGCTGCTATCACGGTTCATGAGATACAGCCTGGTGACAGATAGCTAGACGGACAGACAGACAGCGGAGTCTTAGTAATAGGGTCCCGTTCTTACCCTTGGGGTACGGAACCCTAAAAACGACAATTGGACATTTCGAAGCGCAATCTCTAAATAATTTTTTGCAAAAAAAATAAATTTACTTACTACCTACCCAAGTAGCATTGCAAGCTGTATACAAGCTGTATTTAGGTTCGTTTATATACTAGAAGCTGTATTAAGGCTGTTTAAGCGCTTATACAATCCTTATAAGTAAAAAAAGGGCCCATATTATACAGCTTTTTGCGTTAGCAGAGCTGTATAGTAGCTGTGGAAGCAATAGAGAAGCTGAACAATAGCTGTATTACAGCTGTTATTCGGTGTACAAGGAAACCATTGTACTACAGATTTTATCTTATAAGAACTTTGTAAAGAAAAGTGTTTTAAATAGGTTTTTGAAGAGAATTACAAAAGAATCAAAATAAAACTAACTATTTTCGATGACATACGTAGGAAACGTACTGAATGGCGACATTATTATTAATATTTATTACTAGAAGTAAAATATATTCGTGGACTTGTTTATCTGATGGTGTATATTGGGGAATTGAAAGTGCAAATTATATTTATTGTGAACCTGCGTATGGTTTCCGGCAAATAATTCACGCGCCAGCAAAATAATCGAGCTGATATAAAGAAAAATACTAAATACGGTAAGTAAATGTTTGTTTTTAAGGTTAGAATAAAAATAATAATTTTAAAGTAATAGATGTGAGGGCACACTGATCATTATTAAAGCTGATAATCATGATACGGCTTTAGCTGTTGTAAAACATTCCTTTAGTTTTGCTGTAAATTTTGTTTTTGTACATTCGAAAATGGCGATAATTTGCTAAACAGCCTAAACGGTATTTGCAGAGTATTGTAGTCTGAATAGCTGTACTAAGTAAGTAATAGATTACATTGAACAGCTATTGGCTTTTAATCAGCTTTTAAATAGAATATTTTATTCCTTAGGCTGTATACCAGTTTTTTATGCATAACTTATAATTCTCTTTAGGGTTACTTACAAGAAATGAAAAACCCTGAGCTCAAGATGACTTTGATCCGTTCCTCACTTTATCAATAATATTTTATCAGCGCTCACGCATTTCGTCTTAAGAGTTACTTAGTTGTTTTATTTTATTCCTAAGTAAAATTGTTAAGTATTATTAATGTGTTCTGTACCTGAATTATACCTGTTTTACTTTATTTTCAGGAAAATATGCCGTTTAAAATTATAGAAACCATAGAGAAAGGGCAAAACAGGCTTTGCATTGTACCAAGTTTGTGGGAATCAAGGGGCTAGTTAAGATGGCCAAGAAAGCGATTATGGATCAAAATAGTGACACAGACATTGTACGCGTCTAATGAAGGAGAAACAAGATATAGAAACTACTTGAAAATTCGTCGTCATCATCATCACCTACTTGCGCTGCTGCATGAAGATATATCATCTTCAGGTTCCGAAAGTTGAACTAAATCTACACATTTCCCATATTTGCTTTGATGTTTTTGCTGCGGAACCCTCTTCGTTGGCCGTCGATGGCATTGACGATTTCTATCTACCTCAATAAATGATAGTTCACTATCGTAACTGTTATTTGTTTGATAATTTGTAATATTCAAATATTCCCTTTCAATCCTCCTCTTGACTACACCAGATCTTTTTATTTTTTTCCACATATTGTATTTGTGCACAATGAAAATATTAATTAATGCAATCGAGCGAACATTAGTCTGTATTACTAACATATAGTAATACAGACTAATGTCGTAGTATAGCTGTCATTTATTTTTTTAGTTTTAAAACACCCTCATAGACGGAAGTCATAAAACCACTGTATTTACAATAGTGTACAATTACGCCATAAAAATAAGTTTGAGAACGGAATTTGCATTTACCATTGTACAGAAACAAGTGTCAAATGATACTATAATAACACTTAGAGCTGTAATAAGTAAGTGATTACATATAAAATACAGCCTGTATACAGCTTTAACGATAAAACCAGATTGAAGTGTCACAAAATACTTAAAGTTGTATATTAGAGTTTTAATATTCTGTTTAAGCACCCTAAGCTTACGCGGATCCCTCAATAAGTATTTTATACAGTTTGAGCTGTATAATAACTCATTAATCACTCTTACAGAGACAAAATCATTTTTTGACACTCTTGTACGTCTCTAAAAGAACTCTAAGTTCCAAATAGGCTGGTATATTGATGTTGAAATCGCTTGCGTGCTGCTTGGGTAGGTATACCTACAGCATGATCCTGATCAATTTTGAAGTCGATTTGTAACAATGGATGAAACGTGGTGGGCCATCTCATTTCGATCTTGAAACGAAGAGGTGCATGTCCTGGAAAAGACCATAATCTCCGCCAACGAAGAAATTTCGGGTTGTTCAAATAACAGTCAATATACATAATTATCAAAACCTATTTATTATGGTTTTCATTTTCAAAACTACTAAGGTACCAACTTTGTTGTTCGAGTAGGTACTTATTAGTACCAATTGAGTGCTAATTATTTACCAAATATGGAAGCGATTGGCGTTCGTGGTCCTGCGATAGTCACGGACAAGAAGAATTCAAATGAGCCCAACACGATGGTCAAAATCAACCTACACCCTTTTTTTTAATTTTATTATTTATAGGATGATCTTTGAACACCAAGAAGAATTCAAATGCAACCCAACACGACGGTTATACGACAGACGGCTCAAGATAAAGCTTGCAATGAAGAGGTAAAATGTCTGCGCAGTGAAAATAGATTTGATTGAGGTGTTAGAATTGCACAAATAGAGCAAAATGATGCTAGGCAAAATAATATAGAAATACACTGCCTGCCCGAACATAAGCAAGAGAACCTGGTCAAAACTGTAGTACAACTGAGCAGCGTTGTATCTTATCCTCTTGCAGAAAGTGAGATACTTTCTTGCGCGGGTACAAACGCTGAACGCGTCTTCGAATCAACCGAGAGCAGTTATCTGCAAACTACCAAGCAAAATTAAGCGTGATAATCTGCTTGGGGCAATTTCCTTGTACAACAGATCGAACCCCAATAATAAATTGAAAATTAAATAAACTATTATAATAAAAAAAACATTTTTTCCGGTACCAGCCTATCGATCTATAAAAAGAAAAACTAACTAACTGACATACCACAACGCACAGCTGAAACTACTGAGATGCAGATTTCATGATGCAAGCAAGCAATAAGAAAGGATTTTTAGAATTTTCAGCTTTATATTATGGCTGCGATTACACCAAAGTTGTGCACATGAAAAAATACAAGGCTTCTGTAGGACAAGCCGCGTGAAAAAAGTGTCATAATCATTGACTAGGGCCAAACAGAGCTGGTGAAAAACGTCTTAAAGAGTTCATCGGTTTCCATTCAGCTATTTTAATAAAAAAAAGCATTAATGTAGGTACTTTAAATGGCAAATTGCATCGTCTAACTAACGGATTAGTAGGTACTTAGTCAATAGTGCTGAGGGCGATGCACCGATTTTAGAGGAAATATTGTAAATTTTTTTTTGTTATGCCGATTTAATTTCCCAAAGGGGGAACTACGACGACGCGGCGTAACATATCGTCGGTAGTAGTATTACTGAAACTCTTAATGAATAGAATTAAAGTCTATAAATATTTATAACAAATCTATAGGCTAGTCTTTAGTCGAGAATTCGAGATACTTACTAACGTAGTCATAATCTATTCCAACTATATTGTATTGTACCATTGCACGGAAAAAAATAATAATTTCGTAAGTATCGGCGCAATGAAAAGGGTTAATGTCAATTCGTAATTGACTTTACATTTAATTTAAAATAGATTGATTTGCTCTGGAAATAATCCCCAGTCTGTTGTAATTAGGCTCTATAAAAATTGCTGAAGGATTTGAATTTGCCGACAGCAGGAAATTACCGGAAGTGGGATATTTATTTTTAGTAGAATTTTTGCATTATTTAAGTTTGGCGCTCCAAACTTAAAGAATGGGGTACCACTACCTACAGACATGAACATGGAACTTGTAAGCATTGAAGAAGCTGAGAAAAACCATGGCGTGTATCCCCTATCATTGGTGTTTCCACCGGTGGAATTTGAAACGAGTTTGTTGAAATCAAATGTACCTACTATTAAAGATATAACCAAGAAATAAATGGGGGGTGTTCTAATGTATGCTGCGAAAATTCTGTGTATTGCTGATCCTAGTTTTGAAAAAAATAAACCAGTCCACAAATATGGTACCTACCTAAATGTAGGTAAGTATAAAGAAGGTGATGAAGATGTTGTCACAGTATTCATAAATATGAATACCCAGAAAGCTTAAAATAAAAACCTTTTATAATTTAAAATCTTTTATTCTTCTATTAACCTATCTGATGTGGAACATGTACCTACTGGGCTTTGGTTGATAATCTTGATGCTGTAATTTTCTTGAAAGTTTGAGTTCTGACTAGACACAGCGGTAGACGAGTCTTCGAGATACCGTCCCTTATATTATCCAATATTGACAGTTCTCTACGTATTTCTTCCTCCAACCGAAATAAACATACCTAGGTACTGCATGTCTGTAGAACACGCATTATGGAACACAATGTAACGAAAACTGGATAAAGAAAGTGCAACATGGGGAAGTATTTCCAAAAAGCAGACCAGCACATATTCCTAAAGCAGTATTAATGTTTAGGCAAAGGTCATAACTTATTCAATCGTTTTACTGACGTCATAGCATGTTTTTCGATTCTTATTATTTTTCTCCAAAATTAATCGTTCAAAAAAAGAAATGCAAATATATTTGAACTCAGGATTGAAAAATCTAGAAACGGTATATTTTTCTTTATGGGGCTTAATAATTTTGAAATGTTGTCATTTATAAGCCTTTTGCTTCTAGTGGCCGCTAAACCAAGTACCTATGGGAGTAACGCCCCCCTTTCCTATATCCTCGGAAAGTGTAATGACATTTTTCACAAATTCATATGTTGCGCTATCGTACACAAACATGACAATTTGTACTTATTACATTATCCGTTTTACGAATTTTCGGTCAGGTCACGTGTCCTGACGGTCACGTGTCCTGACGCGAGTTTAACATGTTTTACGTACCCATCCCAAAAACTGCACAACGCCGCTAAAGAAGTTTTCACTTCAACGTCTTACGAATTTTCGATCAGGTCACTTGTCCTGACGTGGGTTTAACATTTTTTACCCATCCCAAAAAGTGTACAACGCCGCCAAAGAAGTTTTCACTTCAAAAACGTAAATTTCTCTTAAATTTTAGACGACAAGGAAACTAGGATATGTGTGATTTCTGTCGGAGTAGTAGGGTAAATTTTGGATGGGCCGTGACCATTATAGCACTTACTTTTAGATAAAGAGTTAAAACACACACATATTTCTTAGGTACCTATATATTGAGCCCAGTTCGCTCTTAAGTTTTCCGAGTATGTATTGGAATAGGACCGGAACCGTCGACGACTTTAATTAATAAGGAAGTAAATAGAAAGGAGTTGTATATCATAAAGAAACAAGGAATCACTATTTACTTTTTATAGACATTCAAAAACGCTTTTAAGTTTAACAACAGCATGGACGCGGACGCTTTTTTTGGCAGCGCCGGCATGTTTTCTTTTTTACAGAGCGGCGCTTGGCGCGGCGACAGCAGCCGCGGGCCACGTTGGCGACGTACCTGCTGCCCTGCCGCTCCAGGAACCCCAGCACAGCACTCCTCTTTAGTGTCTCCTCCGCCTTCCACGTCAAGGTACTCATCTTCCACACGTCCCCGAACTTGTCCTGCAAGTAATTTGTGATCTCCGAAGCCGAGGCGCCATCATTATTATCTGCCACTTTATAAAACGCGTTCATCACCAGCTTGGCTGTGTTCTGATCTTGCTCCTGTTGGTGATCACGCGACATTTTGCCACATCTACGTTTTCTGCCTTTCATGCGAATATAACATGTTTTCGGAATTTTATACGGTTCAAATCAAAACATCACAGAATAAGCAAATGTGTCAAATTAAAAAATAAATGCATGAATATTATGAAAATCCCTGACAATCACAATATGCTGTCAATTTTTTTTTTAATAGTAGGTATATGGTTATGGAAGACCAGTATTTGTCTCATAGAGTATTATGATATGATCTATGGTTTGATTGCCTCTAGAATACCGATAGAATACCTAAAACCTAGAGATCGCCCTCGACAAGTATTTGGTACTACTTGAACCACTTGAACCTACGTCGTACGTCTGCTGTATGATGTCTCCTCTACGGTTTGAACGGAGCTAGGTTTATTAAGATATGCCTAAATCTATTGGTAAACTACCTTAGACCTCGTTTACGGAGATGCGGGGCGTCAAGCGGTGCGTTCAGCGACGCGGCCCGCAATAAATTCAATGCCGCGCGTCAACGCGCGTGAGCTGCACGTAGGATCCGCACCACTACTCTTCACGCCCCACACTACGCGCCGCGTCACGCCCCGCAGGGCCCCGCATCTTCATAAACAACATCGTACATTGCCATATGTTTGTGTTTACGCGTGTGATGATTCTAGCCGCTGCACGCGCCACCTGACTGTAAACGGAAGAAATGTCCGACGCGCCGCGAGATGCCACGCCGCACGCGATGCGCGACGCCCCGCGCGGCTCCGTAAACGAGGCTTTAGGGCCCTAACTCACTAGGACACCTACAAAATGTATGCAGTGTGCCACCAGCAGGTGTTTCGGTTGCCGGCAACAGATACCAGGTGAGATAACCTTTATACAACTGCATACCATTTGTTGGTGGTGCGACCGGGTGGCCGCCACCATGGTGTCCTAGTGAAATAGGGCCCTAAGACTATCAGTTTAAACTATTGGTTTAAAGATAGCCACTTAGTTTGAGCTACGGTAGGTAGTAGTATTACAAAACATGACAAAGACCTAAGTTCTTGGCTGTGTTGCGGTTCATCTTTCTAACATCAAAAGCAAGAAGAAGACAGCATATCCTAGTCAAAGTACAATATGCTAAGGCCGGGATTGACCGTTCGGCTCGAAGTTACGAGAAACAATTTTACAATACCTAGTGAAGTTACTAATCAATAGTGTGCAAAGAAGAGCAGAAATCTTATGCGTAAATATGTGCGTGCCATAATTACGTATTACTAAAAATAAGTGACATGAGCTGCTTAAAGCGGGAAATAATTAATCTAAGATTGCATCCTAGAGCTGACGTAAAATATACTTAATGGGCGACTAAACATAGTTTACGAGCTCGGGACTTGGGGCACCCCGACTCGGACAGGCTAGGTTAGAAGGGGATCATCGTGGTATTTTTTTTTAAACCGTTCAGAAATAGGAGCCCTGCGAAGCGGGGCTCCGTCGACCGGGCCCGTATGAAAAGTTAATTAAGTAGGTTACATTTTATGCTTAGCTATAACCATTTTCGATATTTCACCTATAATGTTAATTAAAACATTTCCATGAGGATTTAATATGCAGCACTCTTGAAATTAAATATAAGTTAATGTAAACTATAAAATTATCAATGAAATAGAATAAAAACCGGCCAAGTGCGAGTCGGACTCGCGCACGAAGGGTCCGTACTATTATCTATAAAAAACAGTAAAAAAATCTCGTTTGGTGTATGGGAGCCCCACTTAAATGTTTATTTTATTCTGGTTTTATTTGTTGTTATAGCGGCAACCGAAATATATCATCTGTGAAATTTCAACTGTCTATCTCTCACGGTTCATGAGGATACAGCCTGGTGGCAGACAGACGGACAGACACAGATGGACAGCGGAGTCTTAGTAATAAAGCCTTAGTAGTAAAGATCGTTCAAGAATTATTATATTTATTTATTTAAAACTTTATGCACACAAATGTACAAAGGCGGAATTAATGCCTTAGGCATTTTCTACCAGTCAACCTTTGGGTGATGCAAAGACAAATAGTGGTAGGTGCAATGTGGAAAATAAAAAAACAGAAACGCGATTTGTATATAATTACTTACCTACTGTAAAGATATATTATATTATATTATATATAATTATAAAAACTATACATACCATACAATACTATACTATAAAATATACTCAAATGAATAAATTAATGTACAAATATACCTAATTAAACAATTTATGCAAACAAATAATGAGTAAAAAAAAAATATAAATTAGCGCTGTGACGATACTACTGCCAACTTCTTACGAATGTGCTCGCGAACCTTAACTTTAAAGGTCAACCGGTTGGTTGCCATCCTGATTTCCTGGGGTAGCGCATTCCACAGAGAAATAGATTGAATGAAGAAAGAACAGTGAATGAAGTCAGAGGAGGAGGTGAGAGGGACAATGAAGAAGACGGTTATGCAATGAGCGTAGATTTCTATTGTGGTTGGCGCAAATGTATTGAAAGTGCGGGGCTAGATAACTAGGGGAATTGGGTGAGTTAAGAAATGAAAACAAGGTAGTTAGCGCCCTCAGATCTCTGCGCTGGCGTATGGGCAACCACTTTAGGATCGACCGATGCGTAGAGACATGATCGTATTAACGCAGATTGAAAACAAATCGAATGCAGTAATTTAGAAGACGGTCAAGTTTGTTGAGGAGATCTGCATTCAGGTCAAAGTAGCACACGTCGCCATAGTCGATGATGGGTAAAATTAGGGTTTGCACAAGCATTGTCTTCGCATTCACTGGTAACAAATTTTTTAAGCGATACAGTGCCCGCAGCGTTCCCGTAACTTTCTGACTGACGCTAGCGACTTGAGTGCGCCAGTTCAGGGTACTATCGATACGCAAGCCTAGGTCCTTTACGTCAGAACTAAATGGGACGACCGTACCGTCGAACAGTACAGGAGGCAAAGTTGCACCGTCCAGTTTGGCGATGTTTCGAGGACTCCCAATAACAATCGCCTGACATTTGTTGGGGTTAATTGTAACACCAAATTTATTAAACCAGGTTTGAATGGCTATTAAGTCTCTATTTAACTTGTCAACAATGTCAGGTATTTCATTGACCCTCCCTAGACAGTACAACTGCAGGTTATCTGCATACAGATGATACGCACACTGAAGCTCGGTAGTAATGAGATTAATAAAAAGATTATACTGATCGTATTGAATAACTAGTAACTCAATTTTTTATTTTCAAGTCGTTGTTTAAACATTTGTATCCGCCCACAGTTTGTCACCCACTTTGTTATTTCAGTAGCCTTTGACACCTCTAATTTGGTCAATTAAATACTATCCTTTGAAAAATCATCAAGTTTGGGGCCAGGCCTCCCTGGAAAATAATCCTAAATACGCCAATGGCAGACATATTTTGCTTCCTTACTTCTTATAAAGCAACATTAGTTGGAAGCGCAATGCATTCTTAACGAAGCAGCATGCCATCCAAAAATAATCCATGCTCCGAGTTTTAACGACGGTTTTGTGAAACTCGAAAACTCTATGGAGTTTCCTTATTTCTTCTGTTCAAAATAGGAACTGATCTCTTACACCACCATCTTGGATATTATGACATTTCAACAAAATCAACAACAGTAGTTATTACTGACAGCCAAATTGATTTTTACAATTCCAATTTTTAGGCGAAACATTAACAAAATTAGTAGGATTTAGTAATTTGATTAAGAATGGAACAAGACAGTATAATGGATACAGAAGCTGAGGCGCTCAAGCCTCCCGAGAGCGTTTCGGAGCCGAGCAAGCTCCCGGGGAAGTTAATAATCCAGTTTCTTCAGAGGATGAAGGCAGGAGCCACGATGCGTGACATCGTGCAGCACCTGAGCGCCGAGTGTGGGCAGGACAGTGAGGAGCTGACAAGTACCGTGGTCACTACTCTCGAAAACGGAGCCGCTCTGGGGTTTCTGCAGAGGAAAGGTTCTAACTTCTTGAACTGGGCGGTGCGCGAGGCGTGCTGCCGACGCCGCCGCAGACGGCGCAGTTGCGGGCGGCGGCGCCGGCGCAGGAGGCGTAGCTGCCGCAGGAAGCGGCGCCGGCGCTGCTGACTAAGGGACCTGCCCGATCCTTCGCCAAGAAAAATATGGAGAGCGAGCAAGAATCAGGCAGGGGGCTAAAAGAATCAGGGATATCTGATGTTTTTTTTTTAAGATAATGTGTAATGTATACTTAAACTTTTTTTTTCACAAATGTGTTTTCGTTTGATTCGCTTCTAACAGATATTTCAACTCTCGATGGCGTATTGCTTTTTTAATCTGTGTGTTAGTAGATTGATTGCATGACAGCCTCGTGCTTGGTTTCTGTGTGCGTGAAGACTCCCTGAGCGCTCCCAAGCCCGACTTCTAATACTGCTGTGCATAGGCCTCTCTTCTCTTGTGCTAATGTTCACGTTCCTGTACTAGCTTTAACTACAGGTAGTGACATTTAAAGCGTTGTACAGTACAAATGTATAAACTTAAGAGGGCCCTTCCCGGTCCGTCTATCGCCAACGCGAGCATAGTCGAAAAGCTTGTTGTTTCATCCAGCGCAATGTTGTTGACTAACAAGCAAGTGAGAACGCGATAACATTGAACGAGTATAGTGTTCGAAAATTTCATAAAATTTGATCCAGGAAATACGTAGGTACTGTTTTCGAATAAGCCTAACAAGTTTGTGAAATAAATATTATTCATTTAGAATCTCCATTACATGTGCAAGGTTTCTATCAAGATGTTTTCTTTACTTTTGTAATTTATGAGTACGTTAATGTACGGCCAAAGTTCAGGCAAAATATGTACAAAACAGCAGATTTTTGGAGGCTTATGCTGAATTTATTCTCCAAATTTTATTTTTTTATTTGCATTGAAACCTAGAATGATATAGTGCATAAGATACCTTTTAGATAAAAAAAATCAAAGATAGATGTGTTACAATGGCATAATCACGTACGAGCGTTTGTATGAAAAGTATGACGGGTTGGCCGCTCTTAAGAGCGTTTACGCCATACGGTATTTCATACAAACTTTGTAGTCTTTATTTGTTTAAATGAATGAACCGATTTTAATGAAACCTGATAAGCATACGCTAGATATCCAGTTCTAAGTAGTTAGTAGAGAACAGTTTCAAAAAAGATTTCAGGGGTAAAGATAGTGATTTTTCACTTTCTATAGAAAACTTAAAATCAATCTCTCTCGCCTTCTAAACTCTTTTTTGAAAGTGTTCTCTCTTTGTAAACGCTCTTAATAAAGATGTTTTACAAAAAAAAAAAAAACAAGTTGAATAATGAGTAAAACTAAAGAAAAAAACATTAAAATGTTAATAAAAAGAGATATTTAACCGAGACTTCCCGCTCTGGGTGCATTGACAGCATCCCTGAGTACTTTATTTTGGAATTGTTGGATTATTTTTACGTTGCTTTCAGAATATGCTTGTATAAAAAGGTTATTTTATTTTGTATTGATAGACAGGATTTCCTTCCGAGTAACCAATAAATACAGAGAAAAGTACCTGTATGAAAAACATTGTAAGTGCCTTTAAAATTTGAGGGTTGCCCTCGATTTCCCTGGGATTCCATCATCAGATTCTGACTTGGTGACAATGGGACCACCTCCGGAGTGTAAGCTTTTGAATAATGATACTTAATTTTGAAAATCGGTCCAAAATTGACGGAGAAATCGGTGAACATACATAAACAAAAAATAATAAAAATACACACAGTCGAAACCTCTTCTTTTTTGAAGTCGGCTAAAAAGTAATTACTTACGCCTTACTTCAAGAGAGTTTTTCAGCATACCAAGCAAACATTTGGTAGGGTATAAAAAAGGACAGAATTGATCAGTTTCTTACACATCTCAGGAATGTTTTTTGAATTTTCTCAAGAAGCAAGGCTTAAGTACCCCATACGGGTTCCAAAAAATACACTCCCGACCCGTGGTACAACTGCGATGTCCAACTGGTTGTACTACGGAGAAGTAAATAAAAAAAAATAACCGCGAAGGGGATGGCGGGGTCTGTTCGCTCGCTTCGCTCGCTTACTTGACCCCGCCATCCCCTTCTAACCTAACATGTCCGAGTCAGGGTGCCCCAAATCCTTTTACTTCTCCATAGTACAACCAGTTGGACACATCGCAGTTGTATCACGGGTCGGGAGACAAATAATAGAAGCAGACGTTATTTTACTCCTGATTAAAACCAATGTCAACTTACCTAATCGCCAGGGTTCATCAAATTCACGCTCGTTCTGGATAGGGAGACCTTGCCTCCAGTAAGAATCAGCGGCGAAGGCCAGCGTACACGAGTATGTTCGTGGAAGGTTAGATTCGGATCAAATAAAACTCCACTAAATCTTTAACCGTGTCAACTCGGGCAATCGGTTTTGCTCCTTGAAAATATTGCGCGTGCAGAGGGTTATGTGCCCGACCAAAGGACACTGCATTTAGCCGTGATGAATATGAGCTTATTTACAATGCTATCGGAGCACTGCGTTCCTCCTGCAGAGTTAGCGTATCATAAATCAATATAAGATCACCAGCTTAGTAAGCAGAAAAAGTTGTCAAGGTTGGTCTGACGCCGATCGTATTAGGTTGGTACAATAAAAACGATGTACGATTATTTAATAAGTACCTAGTATTACTAGGTAAGTACTTATTTATTCTGAGACAAAGACTACGCGTAGCCTTGTGTGCATAGCTCGTTCTGCAGTGCGATTCTGTAAACATGTCGAAGTGAACAACCGGGCGGCGCGCACGACGGGTGAGTTGTCAAACCATACAAATAAGATGTAATGACAGCTCTATTGTCGTTCACTCCGCCTCGGTGAACACTGTGAGATGTCGACAGAATCGACCGGCTGTTTCTCTCGACGTCACCTATGTAGCTCGTAGCCTACCTGGCGTAGCGGTGCTACGTCGTAGCAATACTTAGTAGTTAATTAATTATTATTATCAGTCAAACATTATTTTTCAATTGATTGGGTCCCGTTTTAATTGGAAGCGTTTCATTACAAATTATTTGCATCTCCTGATAAAGCTAATAATTTATATATTAATATTCGATAGTATCTTAAATTAGTAAGTACACGATTTCTATAGTAACGGTCCCCTGTTTAAAAATCTGTTTTTTATTGTATTTATATACAATAAAAAAAAAACAATTTTTCGACACTTACCTAAGTAAGAGCCTGTCCAGATAAGGCGTTTTACGCGCGAGTCCCCTCGCGCGTTGGCACTCGCTCGTACCCGAGATAATAGAGCTACATATATCCTGTCCAGCAGTGCGATTCAGCCGGTCGATTCTGTCGACATCTCACGATGTTCACTTAGGCGGAGTGAACGACAAGAGTGCTGTCATTCCATCTTATTTGTATGGTTTGACAACTCACCTGTCGTGCGCCCTGCCCAAGTGTTCACTTCGACATGTTTACAGCAGTGCGATTCTGTAAACATGTCGAAGTGAACACTTGGGTTCTCACTGGGACTCTATTGTCGTTCACTCCGCCAAGGTGAACACCGTGAGATGTCGACAGAATCGACCGGCAGATGCCTACGCGCGTTTCCTCACACGCGCATAAAACGCGTGCTATGAGCGGGACTCTCGACTCGCCCGTTTTACGCACGAGCGCCACGTGAGTCGAGATACTCGGGCACCATTGCTGCGTCCAGTACTTCGCGCGAGTCCGTTGCGAGTGGACGTATTTAATTGAAATGGAGCGTGGTAACTTCGAAGAAGATGAACTGGGAAGAAATCGACGAACGACGTTTGACGAAGTCGACGTCGACGATCTCTTCGTTTACGATGTTTCCATCGACGATATGCAAGCCACAACACAACCGCTGTTTCCGAGTCTATGTTTGTTACTGGCTGAATCCCTCCCAGCGTAGAAACGCGCGTAAAACGCGGTATCTGGACGCAATAGAAATAGAGACGCGCGAGTGGACTCGCGCGTAAAACGCCTTATCTGGACAGGCTCTTAGTGTACAACTGAGTTCTTAGGTACTTTCCAATATTAAAACGAACGTACGTTTCGTAGAGCATTTTCGAAGAACATCACCGAAGAGATCCCGGTATCTCGTCCTTTTCGGCGTTCCCACTCTCATCACATCTTTACTTTGTTAAATAATAGGTACCGTTTTAGTCCCCTTTCATTTATCCTCTCAACATGATCAGCAGTGCGATTCAGCAGTGCGATTCTGCAGTGCGATTCTGTAAACAGGTCGAAGTGAACACTTGGGCGGGGCGCACGACGGGTGAGTTGTCAAACCATACAAATAAAATGGAATGACAGCTCTATTGTCGTTCACTCCGCCTAGGTGAACACCGTGAGATGTCGACAGAATCGACCGGCAGCTCTATTGTCGTTCACTCCGCCAAAGTGAACACCGTGAGATGTCGACAGAATCGACCGGCTGCATGTTTTTAATTTTTGATACTAGTAGGTACTTATTCCTTTTTTAAACCAACTCTCTTTTTAACTCTAAATTACAACGCACTTACTTCGCAAGGAACGCATTTCTGTAGTATTTATTATAAGTTCTCATTTACAAAGTAATCATTTATTTTTGTTTTATGGAATAGTAACTATAACTAATAAAATATTTAACAAACGAATAGGTATATACATACTTCAAATATGCAAATAGGACATAATAAAGTCAAAATATTTGTTTCACCGTAATTACATGGTTTAAAGAAAGTATTTGAGATGACCCGTGACTTTTGTACGGGAGCCCCAACTTTCAACCTGCACGGAGTATTTCACAGTTCCAAGTACTAGGAACTCAGGATACGCAGGAGGTTATTCTGAAGGTGCAAACACACTGCAGTACCCACTGAGCTTGAATTAGAGTGAATCAGCTAAGTGTGTTTGAACCTTTATTTATAGGGTACCTACACGTAAAAGAGTGACAAATATTGCCTTCTATAGTAAGAAGAACAAAGATAGTTGTTTTATTGCACGACTGTTTCGATTAGAAAGCTGTCACACACGGTAGTCAGTTAAAAGTCACACAGAGGGAAATATACACATCCTTGTCACGCAAGTGTGAAATTGAAAGAGAGGGAGATATTGACGTCAGAGGGTTGCTAAAGGGTGCATGAGTGACTTCACATTCAAGTGTGTGTTGCAGATTGTTGCACGATGAAACACAGACAACTTGTGGCCTGTAGCACACATAAACTGTAGCGGCGCTGCACGCTGTCATCGCGCGACGGACTTGCTTATCTCTTCCGATTTATCATATGTCCATCTATCTAGCCCTCTCTGTCGTGTAGTTCCACTAACTGCCGCGCATCATCCGACTTGCTTTCATGCGATCGATACCGGGAAGGGTGTGGCAAATACACCAGCGTGCATAAAATCTGACCCAAGAATTCAAGAATTTTTATTAATTTATTGTTTGAACATAGATTATTTTGTCAAATCTTCAGGCTCGAATAAATTTAACCAATACCTTGGCTTGCAATACCTTAAGAGGGCGCCGACCAAACGTCGACCGCGCAGTGGCGCCCTCATCGTTTGTTTGGTTATTTCTTTTATTTTAGAATGAAAATGCAGAAAATATGACATTTAAGTTGTGCTCCACAAGATTATACGTTAATCTTATTATAAACGGTAGTTTTAAATTGTTCAGTTTTATTATAATCACTAAAACGGATAAAAGTGGCCACTATTTTCCGTTTTAGTGATTATAATAACATTAACGTATAATCTTGTGGAGCACAACTTAAATGTCATATTTTCTGCATTTTCATTCTAAAATAAAAGAAATAACCAAACAAACGATGAGGGCGCCACTGCGCGGTCGACGTTTGGTCGGCGCCCTCTTAAAGATCAAGAATAGAGAATCTGCATGAAACAAATAATTGTTATCTACACAGTTTATTTCAAAATATACAAAAATGTAATATCAGTGAAACTAGAATTAAAATTGATTGAAAAACATAAAGAAACAAACAAACAAAAACACAAAAAAGACAAATAAGACAAATTTTAATATATCTATCCCTCTCGCGAAAACGCTGTTTTGTATGGCAGCTGTATAGGCGTCATGGGGTTTGACGCCGAAGTCCATATCGGACTTCTCTTTCTGATTGTTAACTTTGAAACTTTAAAACTTCATCGCCGATGAAGTTATTTTAAAAATTATTTCATAAGCGCTTTCTAAAGCTAATAAGTATTTCATTTTTGTAAATAAAAAAATTGCGTGTTTATTCCCTTCGAGAAATAAACGACAAATCAATTTTTTTTTGCAATTTATTATTTTACCACTATCTCTTACGGGTAATCTGTGTTGAGTACGAAATCTTGAGAAACTTGTCAATTCCATTAAATAAAACCGCAAATCCGCAACCGTTGTCTATCCCACAACGTCATACAACGAAGATCATGCTCATTATGTATTTTCTTCAGATGTGTCATCATCATTGCAGATCCAATGCTCAGTTCTGGGCTAAGTCGGGCTGTCGGCCCAGTACTGTCACATAAACATGGTGACAGGGAGGCATATCGACAGTAAGACGTACGGCACTGCGCTAACGGTATCTACTTCCTGGAAGTCCCATACATATACCTACACAAAACGTTTTGAGAATACTTTCATTTTACGTACAGCTGAGAGGAATTCCCTGCCGGAGTCTGTATTTCCTGATGACTAGGTACAACCTGGGATACCCCAGTACCAGTTAAGTTAGGTTGTTTAGTTAAGTCAACAGGTTACTTCTAGGCAAGCGAGATCCATCGTTGACCACAATATCGCCTACCGTCAGGTAAGATTCTAGTCAAACACTCGAGCCACTCAATTACAAAAATAGTTTCAATTATGGATGGTGCTATTCTACCGACGCGACGCTTTAGGAATTACACCTCTCAAACATTTTTCTAAATGCATTACAATAGTTATTTATGATATTAGTGCGGTAAGTTGGTTTTTACAAACGAGTAGACGAATGTAAGCCCGAGACGAAGTCGAGGGCTAACCATAGTCACGAGTTTGTAAAAACCAATTTCTGCACGTATATCATACACCGTTTTTCATTATTTTAACTTTTATTTAATTAGTTCAACCAGGCTTCAGACTTGCTAAAGTAGCCACATCTTTCATGGGGTACTGTTTAAAATGTTACAATAAAATACCTCCCCAGATATTAGAATTAAATGAAACAAAATTTAAATCTTGTGTTAAGCGCACACTATGCAGGCAAGCATATTATAAGTTGGGGGATTACATTGATGATAAAAATGCTTGGCTCAATGCTGGTCCTGCTCCACAGCCACTAGGGCGCACAAATTAGTTATTTAATTATTTTTTATTTTTATTTTTAGCAGTTGTGAGACCCGCTGAATATTGAAAGAACATGGATTTTTCATTGTATAGACTCGAACTAATTTTGCATTGTATAATTTCATGCATTAACGGCACATGTGTGAGTACTGTGTACCTTCAAGTCAAACTATAATTTTTGGGTAAGACTTTAATGTGCCCTGGCTGTTGGGAGTGTCAGGCTCACTCAAGTCTCTCTGATGGTGCAGTTTGTGTTTCATTCATCATTTGGCTCCGTCAGCTAGGACTGGTCATCTCTCAACTGCCACGGTTTGTTTTGATTTGTTAGTATTTTGAATTGTTCCTTTTTGGCTTTTGTCGTGCACGTCTTTTTACATCGTTCTCACATGTCTATGAATAATTTCAACAAGAACAATGTAACCACAACTTTGTAATAATTAATTGATTTAAAAGAGTGTTCATGGAGTTTCTTGTACGTTCTTCTCCATAGAGATCTACGCTTTGGAACGTGCAAATAGCTTCACCTCTTTGACTGACCGACCTTGACAATTCAAAAGTGCCTGTAAATGGCTTAATTGAAATAAATGCTTTGACTTTGACTTGACTTTGACTTTGATTACATTTGCGAGAAAACAGTACAATAGATAGTGAAACAAACTTTTTGTTTTTAGATATCAGTCGGAAAGTCGCAACAATCTTTGACATTTCTAATATGAAAATGGCGCGAATTTGCAAACGGCGCCACAATCGCGTGGTGAAAATAAGAACTACATCTTTCATTTATTTATTTTATTATTCTTTTCTATTTTTCTCTTTAGTATTAAAGTGAGACAAACGTATTGAGCAAATGCGCTTCCAAGGAGGTTCGATCATTCAGCTTATTTATTCTAGGATTGGGAAACTCCTTGGTGATATTCTTATTTATTTTTTTATGGAAATTAAAAGAAAAAACCGTAAAGAACATCTAAGTACATTTTACTGCACGGCGCTATACAATAGCACCGTGCGGTAGTATATGTACTTAGGTGAGAGTACCTATTTTACCGCACAATCCATGGTGTGGTGTGTAAAATTTAACTTTCGAACAATGTGTACAGGCTTCGTAAATGCATTTTTTGAGCAAATGTGTTGAAAAAGTATTTTGCTGTATCTTCAACACGCATACATTTTATTGCAAGGAAGTGTATTTGAGCACCCATAATGCACACATTGCAGGCTCTATGTGTTGTGTCGTTACAACGCTCAGACAAGCTCCACCCAATATTTTACACCATACGACACGATTTGCACTAGTTCACCTCGGACAAATCGTGACGGATTCACTTATAACTTGTAAAAAATGCAATTCAGGCTGTACGAGGATTAAAAAATAAAAATAAAGTAGAATACTCTTTATTATGTACACCATATGAGTTACAGAAAAGACAGTTATAGAAAACATAACATAAAAAAAAGGTTTGAAGACGCTCAAATTTATCTAATTGTGCCTGAGTAAAATCGAGATAACTGACATCAGCAAACTCAAGGATGGGAAGCAGAAGGGATTGAGCAAGCGCAGTCTTAGTGGCAGTGGGAAGAAAGTTGCGCAAGCGTTCACAAATTGTAGCCAATGACGCAAGGGCAACTTGTCTATAGATTTGCAAATCGTCTGCATAAAGGTGGTAGGAAATGAGAAGTTTATTGGAAGTAGCGTTTATAAACATTGCGAAAAGTCAAAGAGATAAAAGGTCACCCTGAGATACACCGGCTGTTGTATAACACCAGCACGAATTAGATTCTTCTATGCATATACGTTGCCGGTGGCCATAAAGTACATAATTATATTATGATCAACGAGCAAATTAGAGATACACACATAATTTAATTTCTAAAATCTAGTTAGCCAAGAACAGTCAAATTTCCTCGTTCCATGCCTAGTAGTAGTAGTGAACATTACCGATGACATACGGTTGTATGACCAGGACTGAATTGAAAAGGATTCAGCAGACTATTCCTACAAAGAAAAGCACTAAGCTGATTGTGGACAAGGCGTTCGAGGACTTTGGAGAGGAATTTAAGACAAGATGTTATTCGGAAATTCTTGCCTTTTTGGGCAAGGGAGAGATTCTGGCCTCTTTCCAAGTGAATGGAAAGACTCCAATGTGATATTGAGAAGTTTGGAAATAGCATAGGGTAGGAAGAACTTCTTCGAAGATAGGGAGTAACATTTTTCGACTGACACAATCACTACCAACTGCGTTAGAGATGATTGAAACTATGCTCTTCTTAACATCCCAATATACGGGTAGATGATACTCAAACAAATAAAAAATGTCAGCAATTAGGGGTGGTCGTCATATTTGGATGTTTCATCATGCAAGAACAAAGACTATCCTTAAAAATGATTGAACCATTCGAGACACAAAGATATATTCGAGTATAGTCTGGAATAGCACCACATACTTTTATTCTGGGAGTGTGTTCCTTTGGGGTCATTTCCGATATTCAATTCGCGCAGGCGAAGTCGCTGTCAGATGTTAATAATAATCCTACTTAATATTATAAATGCAAAAGTGAGTTTTCTACGTTTTTTCCGCCTCAATCGCTGAACCGATTCTGATTAATTTTGCCACATAGATAGATGGCACCGTGGAGACGGTTATAAGCTACTTTTTGCGGAAGCTATACTAACGTGAGTGAAGCCTCTGGAAAAAGCTAGTAATTAACTACATCGTCGGTTTTTTCTGCCTATAATTTTAAACGAAATTGAAAATAACACGTGCAAACAATATTCTTAGATATTTTGGCATATGAAAAAGTTATCGAAAGATTTTCATACAACTATGTAAAATTTGTCCAAGTTACATTGTGAGTTTAACAATAATAGGTACCTACATAAAACAAAACATTACGGTAAACATAAACAAAAAACAATTTTTGACGTACCGTGCGAACAATGAAAACGTTTTTCCATTCTGGAAAGTTTTCTCTAACTTCATTATAAAGTCCTAGTAGCAGAAATCATGAACGCGTACTAAAGTATGGCGCGGCGGTGAATTGTACCGGTAGCACAGGTGTAGACACCAAATAATCAATAACTTTCCCTCGCTTTTAACTGCGCAGATTGAAATAGACAGCTCTTCTGCGCAGATTTGCTTTTACACATTACAGTAAAAATGACGGATAGGGTGGTCGTTTTGAAGACTTTTACTTTTAATTAACAACATGATTTACGTCTTTTTTTGTCCCATTCTATTTGTGCTTGAGAATTTATCTTTGACGGTAACTCTCCTTCGACCTTAATTAAGTAATAGACGTAGAAATTCAGTCGCCACCGAAAGTCGTCGAGTGTGCTACTCATTTGCTGTTCTGCTCTACGATCCACCATCTCTCTCGCCGCACTGAGGTCGTATTGGTTCCTAAATTTAGTGCATTCAGTGCTGTTAACTACGGTACGCGTTACCTGTGTCTAAAGTACTGAAAGTAATAATTTTAACATTAAAAGATGTCGGATAGTGATTCAGACGGTGGAAGCAGGCAGCCTCTTGCCAAGAAAGGAAAACAGCACGATCACAGTGTTGCCGGTCAAGAGTAAGTTAATTTATTTGCATAATGAGAGATTGCGTTCATGTGTGTGTGTACTAAGCGCGTGTATCTTTGTTCTGTTTCAAGCGTCGGTAAATGTAAAATCTACTTTCTTTCTTTCTCAAATCTAAGACATTAGCTATTTAAAAAGAAAACTAACATTTATAAAAGTCAAGAGACTAAAAAGAGTTCAGGGGGAAGGATATAGTGATTTTTCATTTTATTTAGAAAACTTAAAATCGCTCTATCTCTCCCTCTAAAATCTTTTTCAAAAATGTTCTCTGATAACTATTTAGACCTGGATATGTAGCGTATGCATACCCAGTTTCATTAAAATCAGTTAATTCATTTCGAAAAATAAGGATTTGAAAGTTTATATGAAAAGCCGTATCGCGTAAAGGCCGCTCGAGCACTGACATGTGAAAATTCCCAAGTAAAAAAGAAATCTTACGTACCTAATAAATAATAAACATAAAATTCGCGATAAACTCGCCGCACACCGATGTGCCGGCAGTGCTCGAGCAGCTCGGCAGTGTTAGATCCTTCTGTACAAATTGTAACACCTCATAAATCGTCTAATAATGACGATCTTAATTATTCAATTAGGCCAGTATGCGTACCACGTTTCAAGTATAGTGGCCAAAGGAATAAGATTTTACATATGAGCTTTCACCTCCTTTTTACCCCTTTACGGGGGAGTTTCCTAAAATCCTTTCTTTGCTGATGTCTCCTACTTACAATCTTTTCCGTGCCAAATTTTATCTTCATAGGCCAAGTGGTTTTCGAGACTTTTGATTAACCCTTTCAACGCCACGGATTTTAATAAAAACGCACACCAAACGCCACAACCCACAAATGCCTTGTTTAAGAAATATTGAGAACAGGAACATCGATTATTACTAAGTCGTCTAGTAAACATAGCACCCCTAGAACTTAAAAATCAATTGAAATTGAGTTACCAATTGATATAAATATAGATACTAGCTCCTGTAATACAGTGTACACTAGCGCAGGAGCTAGGGAATTCATAAAATATTTGTGTAAAACTTATGTTAATAAAGATTATTATTATTATATTTAAAAACCTAATTACGGGACCTAGGTAATCGTCAACTTTAAAGAAGTTCTAGTTCTCATGGAGAAATGGCGTTATGAGTCGATATTGATGAATAAAAATGTCCTAATAGACATTTTGTTACTTACTTATTGTTTTTAGTTACTGATGTCAAGCCTAGGCTAAACATCATGTATCAAAAAAGTAGTACGTATTATTAGGAAACACCTACAAACATTTTGTTAATTAGATTGCTAAATATTTACAAGTTTGATTGCTGATGGCTTCAGTTTTGTTAAGATTACGTTTAAAAAATATGACTAAAATCGTCGTTGCTCAGAATAACACACCAAATCATAAAAAAGGAGTAATTTAAAAAAATACAGTTTTTTATCTTGGATGCTTGATATTCATCCAAAAATTTGGTACACGCACTTTTATTTTTTACCTATTATTTTAATAGATAAGTAAGTACTAAAAAGAAGCGAGTGATGCGTATATTTTGTAACACCTTGGCTTGGCATTCAGTTTTTTGCGTGTACTATAAAATGATAATTTTGTGTTCATACTGTGCAGGCGATACGATTATAGTGCGATTGTGCGATATGATAATAGTGTGTACCTAATCACGAATGCGTATTGGCACATGGCGAATTTCTCGTCGCGGCGGGGTATCGCTATGTTAAAAATTGAAATATCGATCCTGAACTAGCGATACCCCGCCGCGACTTTAATTATTTTTTTGGATAATTATTTTTTTACTTTTTATAGGTTGTTTCTTAAACTAATTAAAGTATTTTTTGCATAGGGGGTTTTTACACGACTGCCCAAAAAAGGAGTGTTATGTTTTCAGGGTTCATGTATGTATGTATGTATGTATGTATGTATGTATGTATGTATGGATGTATGTATGTATGTATGTATGTTTGTGAGTTTCTTTACTCCACCATAACTTCTAAACGGCTTAACCGATTTCGATGTATGTGATATCGTTAGAAGCGTTACATTATCCCGGGTAACATAGGCTAGTGAACATTATGAAAATAAAAATAATAGGGTAGCCATGGTTCATAAATAAAACCGGACATCTTTTTTTTTTCATTAATTTTTAACAACGAAGAGTGATACTAATCATCAAATCAAAATACTACATTAGTAGTATTTTATATCCATTCATTCACTTATAATTTAGTAATGTTCGTTTCAAAGCTTGCTTCCTTCTTAGCGACTAAAATTATTTTATAATACTTGATGGATTCTGAATAAAAGGAATATTTCCTTTCCCCACCGGATTATAAGCCTGTTTTAGGCTAACACCCTATCTTTAAGATCAAATCGGTCCGTTCCCTCTCCAGCGACTTAATGGAAATTCATAAGGTAGGTAGGTAGGACTTTGTATTCCAGTAGGCCGCTGCAAGCACAATTTAACCATCGCTGGTAAATTAATCCTATGACGATGAGCGAGTGTACGACGCGTGGTAGAAACTGATGTAACGGGGTCTAGAAAAATCGTCTCCCGACCCGTGGTACAATTGCGATGTGTCCAACTGGTTGTACTACGGAGAAGTAAGGGGATTTGGGGCACCCCGACTCGGACAGTTTAGGTTAGAAGGGGATGGCCTTCGTGGTTATTTTTTTTTATTTACTTCTCTGTAGTACAACCAGTTGGACATCGCAGTTGTACCACGGGTCGGGAGTGAAAAAATCGAGCAGCATACGCTACCACTGGCATTTTGTCGGGCTGTGAAAGTGCAAAAGTTTTAAGGGACGACATTGTGAAAAGTCGAAGTAGATCTTGGCCCTAAAATGTTTGCCAAGGGCCAAGCTTATTTAACACTTTGTCGCATGAGGTTGCTTGAACATATTTTAGCAATAGGCGTTTTAGATCCACGTAAGCTTATTATCGAGCCACTACTTATTGTAGTAAGTAGTACTTAGTGTTGTAAATCGCAGAAATCATTTTGGCATAGATCCGCCTTGAACAAAGTCCCGCAGGACTGTGAGCGTACAGGAGCGCAAAAAACCAGGTATGTTCGCATAAAAACCGTTATAAAACCAAAAGTACATCAAAATGTTTACTTTTTTGGACAAATTGCTTAGATTCATTAAATTCCTTTTTGAATAGTTACAAAAAACATTATAGTTACCACTCAAAATCGAAAGTATTTCGCGACGAAAAATTGGACTATGGGTTTCTCTTGTGACGTCTTTTTTTAATATTCTAGGCTATTTTTATTTAATATCTACGTAAAATGCTTAACTTCAAAGACTAGGCTATACACTGCACCTTTTACAGCTTGAAAATGTATTGGCGTTATGGAGATCTCTGCGACGAAAAAAATGGCATTTTTCGGTACTTTGCCTTCCCACAGCCTCTATTCGCGTGCCGCGCTATGCGACCCGCGCTACGGCTGCATGACAGGCCGTGGTGTCCGAGGCAGTTGACAGCTTCGCCACGGTGCCTATGTTCGACGACGGTAGTGCGTGAAGCCAGAGTCTCGACTCCCACTGTTCCACAGCCAGCAGGCGAGCACGCTCAGCAGCAGTACCAAAAGGTTATTCTGAACCTCTGCAGAGTGGCTCGTCCCACTGTCTCCGGTATTATGAGTAGTCGGGAGGATTTAGATTCGGGCAAGCGAGTCTCCAGGCATCCATAGCCTCAGTGAAGCTCGGTACATCAAATCTAGTCAGTGAGGAAGCTAGGATATTCCTGACTAATTTAATAAATAATTTCTCAGTGCCATGAACCGAAGATATGAAAGCCGGTAAACTGATACTAGTAATTATTATTTTGCGGAGACATTTATTTAATTAAATTTAACTTCGTAAACACTCATATGTTGAACATGTAATTGTAGTTTGTCACTTGGAAATTCATCGTCATCATCTGCTTCGATTGATTGATTTGTCCACGGTAGTCATCTAACAACAATATAAGTATTGAACTGCAGTGCGATTCAGCCGGTCGATTCTGTCGACATCTCACGGTATTCACCTAGGCGGAGTGAACGACAATAGAGCTGTCATTCCATCTTATTTGTATGGTTTGACAACTCACCCGTCGTGCGCTCCACCTAAGTGTTTAATTCGACATGTTTACAGAATCGCACTGCTGTAAACATGTCGAAGTGAACACCCGGGCGGGGCGCACGACGGGTGAGTTGTCAAACCATACAAATAAGATGGAATGACAGCGCTCTTGTCGTTCACTCCACCTAGGTGAACACCGTGAGATGTTGACAGAATCGACCGGCTGACTCGGTAACGATCTGACAGTAACACATAAATATACCATACTCGTATTTATATGAAAGCAGTTAAAAATAACGACAGATTTTGTTAAACACCGACATTTCACAGCACAACCTATGCTGTTCTAGAAACATCTATCGCCTCTGACATCATTTCCTGCCGGTCGATTCTGTCGACATCTCACGGTGTTCACCTAGGCGGAGTGAACGACAATAGAGCTGTCATTCCATCTTATTTGTATGATTTGACAACTCACCCGTCGTGCAGCCCGCCCGGGTGTTCACTTCGACATGTTTACAGAATCGCACTGCTGTCTCCATCAGTCATTGTCGTACGAGATTCATTTAATGTTATTATTACCGTATTGATGCATAAATATTTTTGAAAATATTGGTACCTACTTAATTTAAGCGGTAAAATATAATAAAAATATAGGATTTGATACCGAATATAAAAGGCGTTTAAGTCTTGCTTTCTTAGTTATTTGAACACATAAAATCTCGGGTTTGACATTTTCGGCATTAGGTATATTAATTGGCACATAACTAATGTCTTATGATCAGACTTTGGCGCTCCCGATTAAAGTAAATTAAGTACTTCAGTTTTGAATAAAAAAAAGAAGTGAAAAAGGTGGAAAAAGTAAAATGGAAACAACGTTTGAATATGGTTTATTATTTCACATTTTATTATTAAAAATAAAACGTCAGATTAAGATTAAATTAGTAATTGTAAATTGTAGTTGATAATGTCATAACTATTAGAATTTCAAGAATGTGATCTAGTAAAATTTAACATTAATCAACTATTTTAAGGTACTATATATAACCTACCAATATTATTGATGTAGGTATGTTTCCTTCTCCGTGATCAGCCGGTCGATACTGTCGACATCTCACGGTGTTCACCTAGGCGGAGTGAACGACAATTCCATTTTATTTGTATGGTTTGACAACTCACCCGTCGTACACCCCGCCCAAGTGTTCACTTCGACATGTTTACAGCAGTGCGATTCTGTCAGCATGTCAAAGTGAACACTTGGGCGGGGCGCACGACGGGTGAGTTGTCAAACCATACAAATAAGATGGAATGACAGCTCATTTGTCGTTCACTCCGCCTAGGTGTACACCGTTAGATGTCGACAGAATCGACCGGCTGAATCGCACTGCTGACATGTACGAGTATTCATTAAGAATATAAAAGCATTGAGTAGTGAGAAAGTAGCTGTTTGACAAGGAAGGGATCAAAAAAGCAAAGGAATTGCATAATGAAATGCCATTAAAACATCAGAAAAGATTACATAAAAATATGAAGGAAATATAATTCTTATAAACTTTAAGCGGTAGGTACACAACGCCATCTCTTATACATGACTGAAACAAAACACGAATAAAAATGAATTCTGAGGCAGCACGAAGTTTGCCGGGTCAACTAGTGTTCATGAAAATTTAAATTTGTTTTAACCCATTTATTTGTATCATTATGTAATATCAGACTGTGGCGGCTCGGTGCGGGCACTAAATTGTGTTTGTCACTTATAAAATATCAGACTGGCGTTAAAAGGGTCAGCGAGTGAGTGAGTGAGTGAATGAATGAATGAGTGGCTTTTATAAATAAAATAATTACGTAGGTTTAGATAACTAGCTAAGATTTTTGAGTTATTAGTATATTAAAGCAGCGTTTATTTTTATTATGTATATTTTAATTACATATTTTGAATATATATTTCAGTCCCCAACATTCATCACACCGGTCACAAGATATTAGTATCGAAACTGGGCGTAACGAAGAGCGGCTAAACACAACACATAACATTACCATTTTGTAAGATTATTACTATTTAATTGATCTGATAATATTATATTATACTAATATTTAGTTTAGCTGTCATTAACTTACTTAATTTTCTTTTTAGAGTAAATAATAGAAAAAGAAAATTTCAACAACAACCCAGGGAGCAGAACACAGAAAAATTTAAGAGGCCTGAAGAGGAAAAAAGACAACGTGTACTACTATGTGTACCAAGAATTGCAGGACCATCTACCTCTTCAAACATAAATTTGATAGAATTACATAATGATGAGATGGTGAAATCAGATGACGATGGGAAAACCAAATTAAACAGCGATAAGATGATAAAATTACATAATGATGAGATAATAAAACTAAATAATGATGAGATAGTAAAATTAAATGATGATGAAATAATAAAATTAAATAATGATGAGATAACCAAATTAAAAAATGATGAGATAATAACAGTGAAAGAAGATGAGATACTAAATGTAAAGAATGATAATATTATAAAATTAAATGACAGTGAGATCGTAAAATTAAATAATGATGAAAAAATAAAATTAAATAATGAGGAGATAATAAAAATAAATGACGAGAGGATTATAAAATTAAATAATGATGAGATAATACAATTAAGTAATCATGAGAGAGTAAAATCAAAGGATAAAGAAACAATAACATTAAATGGCAAGATACTAAAATTAAATAATAATGAAGTAATAAAATTAAGTGATGATGAGATAATAAAATTAAATAAAGATGAGGTAAAAAAATTAAAAAATGATGATGTGGTAAAATTAAATGATGATGAGGTAATAAATTTAAAGAATGATTTTATAATGATATTAAATGATAGGGAGATAATTAAATTAAATGACGAGGAGCAAATAAAATTAAAGAATAATGAGTTTATAATAAATGAAGATAAGATAATAAAATTAAATAAACAGTAGATAAAAGAATAAATAGGAGACAATAGATGCTAATTTTCTAAGAACATCACTTCATCGATTCATGGAAATGAGCATCCTACATAAAATAACGATCTCCAAAAAAGAGGACATCAACAAAGATACAGGAAACAAAAAAGAGAAGAAAGAACAAATCACAGAAACATCAACAAAGAAAAAAGAAATAATCACAGCATCATCTACATCTTCGAATAATGAATTTATAGAAAATTTTCGGATTGAATTTTCGGATGACGTGAAAGTTGAGAGGGAACGAAGGGCGTTGGTGATCCGCGGCAACATGCTGGCTCACGGGTTAAAACGGTACCCTAATGAGATAAAGTGCCTATAGAAGCACAACGTTCAGGACATACTACCAATCGTTTTATAAGCACCCACTGTGGATCAGCCAGTCGGCGGACAATCAACGCCCTTCGTGTACATTAGAATTATAAAAAAAAAAATAAGGATGTTGCTGGGGCTGCCGTATTTGGAGGCACTGTTTGATGGTTTCCATGCCATCATGAGAAAGCAAGCGGCCTCCTTATTGCACCGTATCCGAGTAAGCTCCAACAGCATTCTGAAAGTAATAGCGGACCGTCTAGAACTCTAGACGGTCGTTTTCATAGATACTGGGTTGCACTTCATGTATCTATTTGATTTCGTTTGTTTTATATGTTTGTAGTTTACTAATATAGTTCTTAAGTACTTTCTAACCCATTAAGGTATTTAAATGTGTAAATGTCTTAAAATCTAGAGAAAAGATCAGGTGCAAAAAAAAAACAACGGGTTGCACTCCGGGAGTGCCGGCAGAAGTGAAAACTTGAACATAACGGTGTGCATTTTTGAATATTTTGGAATGGTTAGGGAATAATTTTGCACGGATTGCTTTATTTATCAGTATAAAAGTACTATCATTTATGTGGTAAATACAATATTCATTTATTGCGCTATCGCACACAAACATGACAATTTATATTACATAATACATTATCCGTCTTACGAATTTTCGATCAGGTCACGTGTCCTGACCCGAGTTTAACATTTTTTTCCCAACCCAAAAAGTGCACAACGCCGCTAAAGAAGTTTTCACTTCAAAAATGTTCTTTGTGTGTGTTTTAAAATCTGTGAAAAACAGAGACAGTACTAACTGTTACATATATTTAAATCGTACAATTTTAGTGATAGCTTTTGGGTAAGTATTTATTCATCTAGATTTTTGATAGTTGTCTAATATTATATAATATTATGGATATTCTCTCTCTAGCTCAAGCTCAAAGTATTTATTACAATTAGGTAAACCCTTAACACTGTAAAGGATTTAATAAATATAAACTCCACAGACACTCTTTTTTTTTACAATGATATGGTAACCTACATTATTCGTGTGAAAATTATACAAACATATGTGAGAACGATTTGGAAAGACCGCAGTAAAAGAAAAACATAGTTAGTAAGGTACACAGTACTCACACATGTGCCGTTCATGCATGAAATACTCTAAAAAAATATTATGTTCTTACAATATTAGCATAGTCAGCGAGTCTAATAACTTAATTTGTGCGCGCTAGTGGCTGTGGAGCAGGACCAGTATTAGGCCAAGTATTTTTATCTTCAATGTAATCTACTAACTAAACACTTAGGTACGTGTATTAGCTTGTAAGTATTTTGTGTTGTATCTTGATTATATTAACACTTCCAATGTGGATTCATGTAGAACTATTTCGTATTCATGTAGCAATAATTTGTAATGGACTGTTTTTAATCCTAGATGGCTTATCTTATTGTTAATCATGCTATTAGTACGTTTATATTAGTAACACATTGCATAATGATGTGTATTATATTGTAGTCTGTGTATCACAGAGATATTTTAACATAATATTTTTTTTTATTTTGACTTATCCGTGGTAAACAAAGTAGAACTTTAAATGTCATCAACAATGAGGTTAAGTTTTATTGATTGGCTAAGATTTATGGTACTAAGATACTCGCCACGCCACCTATTATTTTCTAAATAAATGCTCTTATTTGAGAATGTTCTGGAACTGAATCTATAACCTAAAAACCTGTGTTTTATTGGAAAGTCCTGAAATTCCTGGAGGTGCAGTGCTTTGCCAGACAGACGCGGCCTTCGGTCTGCGGTCTATATAGGACTCCATCTTCACACTGTCACCATATGACTACATACCATTCACCTCTGGTGTGTCTGATCTTCACACCTCACTCTTCTTTTATGCTCGGAGCCGCACTCATAACTAGTCACGCTCCGGGGCAATTCTTTGCTCAAGGTCTGTTTAGATCGAATGGAGACCTTAACGTGAATGACAGTGAGTGACTGGATGCTGTCTTCTCTGAGGAACTAATTCCTGAGTCCTGGGTCGAAGATCTCTGGGCGCAAGGCCGACTCTCGCTTTTGCACTCCTACTTCAAGTCAAGAACTGCCTCTGCTGCATGATGTTGAGGCCTGAACCTGAACATTCCTGCTTCATGGTGAAGATGACCGTCAAGATACTAGGATTCCAGGATACTGGATATCAAGATACGGAGATACTAGGATTCCAGAACCAGGATACGAGGAACTCCTGCACAATTTGTGCGTTGCTGTTCATCTTTTATCAAGTCGGGTGAGCGGTAACGTTACACAACTTGTAATAGTCTGAAATAAAGTTATTATAATTATCACTTCGCCCGCGATTTCGTCCTCGCGGATTTAGTAGGTACTCCTCAAATTTCATCGCCGCCTCTAGCTCCTTTTGATTGAAATTAACCTTTAGTTTTGAAAAATTAAGCACACCTATTTTCATTTATTTCCCAGTCATGTTTGCTGTTGATTCTGTGGTCTCAGGATCAGCGCAACTATTCGCCCTGTTCGCCCCGTCTGGGTTTGATTATGCGAAAATTGTTTGATCTGTTTCAAATATCCCACTTTTAGTTTGTTCATACCAATTTCCACTTAAATTGAAGCAAGCAATATGTCCTCCCCTGAAAACTTCATCAAACCCTTTGAGGTTTATTTTCTGCCAGGGTTGCGGAATTTGTACAAAACCTGAAACGCAAAGGGAATTAGGAGGAACACGGATGGGTTTTAGTCAGTAGGTCTGACACTGCTCCTCCATCTCACCATCCAGCTCCTTCAGAGCGGAAGGAGTCAGGAAAAAAAAATCTCTCATGGGAATGGCTCCCATTAAATGCCAAAAGACTTTGCGGCATATCTAGGTGAAGATGGCAGGACGAGCTCGATACCTACCAAAAGGACTGGCCCGACATAGCAAATTACAGAGTTGCGTGAAAAGGGGAGAGGGCGGCCTTTGCCCAGCTGTGGGACAAAATAAGCTAGATAGATAGATAGATTTCGAACGCTTCGGTCGAGCGATATAAATCAATTTAGAAAAAGAGAGTCATTCGTTATCCATGAGTAACCTAACAAAAATGTTAAGATAAGTATTTCGATTTCTAAAAAAAGTGCTCAGACTTGGCTTGGACGATCGATATTCAAAATCCCCGCATTTTCCCCCCATAAGCCATTCCCATTCACTTGAGATTCCCCGCAGTTTGGGAAATTCCCCACACGTTGGCAACGCTGTACGAAAACTGTCAAAGTATCTTATTCTTTATTGTAAACCATAGTAATTACTTTACAGTGAAGAAAAGTTCATGTACAAAGGCGAGTTTAACTCAAAGTTGAGTTTTATCTCAGAAAACCTTTGAGTGATAGAGAGAGATCACAATAGAGGGTAGGATCCAGTGCACCTTTAAAAATACATAGTAATATACCTTGAGATACCTACATACAAAAACATAAATATACACATAGTATGGATATTATGTCAAAGTCGAAAAGAAATGCTGTCGCGTAGGGAATGTGGGAGCGAGTTCCAGAGACGCACTGCAGTAACAGAAAAGGAGCCATCATAGCAGCTGGAAGTGCGTACATGGTTTACCCCTCTGGATGAGGTACTCAAAGCGTTCAGAAGGTATTGAAGAGAATTAGGATTGTGAAAAATAGTATAGAGTAGGTATAGGATATTGGTATCTCGCCGACGCCGAATTGGCAGCCACTTCAATTTGGTCCGAAACTCCGACACGTGGTCGTATTTCCGGAGCCCAAAAATAAAGCGAATACACAAGTTCTGCAGTCGTTCGAGTTTATTTAGGAGTACCTCTGTTGCATCTAGAAAACAGGCATCTGAATAGTCTATAAGTGGTAGAACAAGAGATTGAGCAAGACTGACCTTAGTGTGAAATGGTAAGAATTTTTGGAGACGTTTAAGAGACTGAAAGGAGTAGAATACCCTTTTACTAATATCAGCGATATGAACCTCCCAAGAGAGGTTACTATCCATGTGGACACCCAGGTTTTTAGCGCTTTTAGAGTATAAAATGGGCACTGAGGTAACACTACTGGCGGCAGAGACTGGCGATCTAATAGGCTGAGCATGTAACTGCCACCAATAATGAGGGCTGGAGATTTAGTCGGGTTCAGCAAGAGTCCAAAAGACTTTGCCTATCTGTTGATATTTTCAAGATCATCATTGATGGCAGCCACAGCCCCAGCCAGTTCGTCCACTTTAAAATGTCGATAAAGCTGCAAGTCGTCTGCGTAGACTGATAGATAGAAATTAGGACCTTTGTGATAGCGTTTATAAAAACTGAGAAGAGAAGAGGAGAGAGGACGCCACCCTGAGGTACACCCGCAGCCAAATCACATCATTTAGAGGAAGCCTCGTCAGATCGTACAGACTGCTTACTGGTGCGGAGACATTAAGCTAGGAAAGGATTCCCAAGAGAAGGTCAAAGTCAACTGAGTTAAAAGCAGAAGTAAAAGCTTCTGCTGAAGTCCAGCAGAACCAATACTGTTAGACATTTGTTCTCCATAGCCAGCCTAATGTCGTCAGTTATTTTGACAAGAGTTGTCACTGTGCTATGGCCAGGTCTGAAGCCAGATTGGTAAGGACTCAACAGGCTATTAGAGGACAGGTAACAAGACAGTTCCCTTTGTACCTTTGTAAAAGTATATAACCGTACATCTGCCATAGATAATATTAAGCTTTTTAAATTAAAGAGTTATTTTGTTATACCTAAATACATCACTCACTTTACTTTAACACTTAGGAAATCCATTCATTTGGTAAACAAACATTTTGAAATCCTATACTTTGGATTCTGGAAAGTGTTATGCAACATGAAAGATTATTTCACATGTTTTGAAACACTTGAACTTGAGAGGTTTTTAGTTAAAACGAAACATGTTAATATGCATTAGTAGAATTTTACATTTATGTCACAGATTCCCGAAAAATGAAGTACATCGAAAAAATTGGATAACTGCGGTTCGTTAGGAAAGAAACGGATGACACTTTCTATATACATCGGTGTTCGTTTGAGGGACGAAAAAGAGTCTTTAATTATTTCTACCCGTCACAAGTTTAATAAAGTTATTATTTATATAATACAGAGTAAACACGTAAACAATCTTACTTATTTTTCATAACAGCATCTACGCATCTCCTGATTTGACTATGACGCGACTAATCAATTTATTATTCGTAGGTAAAAGCCTAAGGGGTCCTACACATTAAACAGATTGCTTGCAGTCAGCCGGCATTTTCACGCCGCAATAGGTACCCATTGCGGTGCGAAACTGCCGGCGCGGCGTACGTTGAAATACCTACATAGTGAGATCACGGCCTATCCGGCCGATACTCACCGGCGGACTGTAAATGTGTGGGTCCCATGATTAGAATATTTTTCGAGAATTTTAGATCCTTACTATACCTACACATTAAGAAACATTTTAATTCAAAAACACTCGAATCGTAAACTTTTTAATAGGCATATTCAAGAATGGTTTAGTTACAATATAACTACTAAATAATTAATCCAACTAATATGGCGCCAAAATACAATCATTTTTAGGGTTCCATACCCAAAGGGTAAAAACGGGAGTCTATTACTTAAGACTCCGCTGTCCATCTGTCTGTCACCAGGCTGTATCTCATGACCTGTGATTGCTAGACAGTTGTGATGAATTTCTATGCCGCTATAACAGCAATTAGTATTGCTGTTATAGCGGCATAGAAATTCAGACAGAATAAAATGAACATTTAAGTGGGGCTCTCGTTCAATAAATTATTTTTTTGCCGTTTTTTTTTATAGATGAATGATACGGAACCCTTCGGTCTCGGTTTCGGACGAAACTAAAGGAAAAACATTTAATTTTGTATCTTTATGGGGAGATCTATATGTAGTCGCCCATGATGCTAAATGTATGCGCCGCGGAAACCTAGTACATTTGGTAGATTGGATGAATGAATGAATGAATTTGAAGAATAATCCTTTCATGTTTCCACTTTTAGCGGTGGGAGAAACTCTACAGAGTTTAAAAGTTGTAAAAAAAAACGATGTCATGGAAATACTCAGGCATGTCAGATATTGATATTTTTCATGCTCCAACATGTCTCTGATACGAAATATATTATATTTTAATCTGCCGATTTGCATGGTGGCCATGCGAAAGGGGTGAAAAGAAATAAAAAATACATTTACTCGAGCGTGTTAGATTGTTCACATTTATAGGAAAATAACTGTTAATTAATGTTGTAAAACAGTTAAAAGAATTAGATAAGGCAAAATAAGAAATACCTATTGTAACTTAAAATACTAGACAGTCGAGTCCAATCCATTGATTTGCAGTTTGCGTAATCAAAACTAATGTTTATTTACTTTAACGTTTTGAATTGATAACGAAATTATTAATAGTATGATACTTTAATAATTCTTAGATTTTACATTGCAATTTCGATGTACCAAATTGTTACTAAACGATTTTAAGCCAAAAAAACTGTAATGGCGAGCTGCAATTGGTAGATACTAAAAACTCATCAGATATCTACACTAATAATATTATAAAGAGGAAAGATTTGTTTGTTTGTTTGTTTGTTTGTTTGAAATGAATAGGCTCCGAAACTACTGGACCGATTTGAAAAATTCTTTCACCAGTAGAATTGTACATTATCGATGATGGACATAGGCTATAGAATATTTTCAAAAAAGTTAGGGATCCGTATGAAAACTTCGATAATGTAACCCAAGGTGTGAGAAAAAATCCTTATATCGCGTACGCTGCGGAATCTATTGACAATAGAGCAAAGTGATGTAAACTACAGTTTTATAGAGGTCATCAATGTCTACAAAAAAGCCCGCGATACCATATGTCTAACTATTATGGTTAAGTCACCATGACCGCTTTTTGTTCAAATTATTCAAGCAAATCCTTGGTGATTTGAAAAAATGGTGATTTCGGTATCATGATATCAATCCTTATGCATTTAAATGGTTTGATAATTAAGGTTGATTATTTCCGTGTAAATTACACTTTAAATTATTCAAATCGGACCTTTCGTTCAAAAGTTACGACGGTAATAAACATGCTCGAAGTAAGAAAAATGTCGCGGCTTGAGCGAACTGGGAAGAATCATATCAATGCTTGGTCCGATGAAGTTGAAAATAATTTCGATAAAACAATAAGAATAACAAATGTTTGGATTTTTCGCAAATAAACTACATACCTACATAATAAGGAGTGAAGCAGGGGTGATTAAGTTTTTAGGGGAGGACATTATTGCTTGCTTTAATTTACGTCGGGATGCTATGAACAAACTAAAAATGGGATTATTGAAACAGATGTACCTAACAATTTTTGCATAATCAACTCCTGACGGGGTGAACGGGGTGAACAGTTGCGCTGAACCTGAGACCATAGAATAAGTAGAAATGGCTAAGTAATAAATGTAAATTAATGAAAATCGTTGTGCTTAATTTTCCAAAACTAACCTTTATAAGGGGGTATAGGGGGCGTTGAAGTTTGTGGAATACCTAATAAATCCGCGCGGACGAAGTCGCGGGCGAAGTGCTAGTTACTAATAAACTATAAATAAACAATGGCCATATTGCTAAACTGTCTCATTAAGTTTTAAAATAGTTCTATTACATAAGTTTTGTTTATTATTAGCTATTATATCTAATAGATATTCAGCAAAAACTTAAGACGCTCTGTGATTGGTTGAATAAGGTGGGATCACCTTTGGAATTTCTGAGACTATAAAAAGGCATGTCACCGATAGATGGGAGGACTCACGACCGAAAGCGACTGGCCGGCAATTCATAAGTTTTGCCGGCCGGTCACATCGACCCCAGCTCCGGTGCGCCCGCTGCTTCATAGCGACGGGGCGCCGAGATACGCCGCATCAGACCGTGCGGAGATCTTTGCCGAACACCAATTCCATTTGGAGCATCAATTCCAGCCGAACCCGACTGGTGAGCACGACCACGTCGCATCAGTCGAGAGGCACCTTCGAGATTACTTTGCAAAGCCGATAGCTCCCGAAGAAGACCTTATCTTCTTTTCGCCTGGCGCAGTTAGACGCGCCATCCTCCGGAATAAGCTGAAAAAGGCCCCTGGGGCGGACGGTATCACCAACGGAGTGCGGCGCCACCTGCCATTCCGCATGGTAGCGGCCTTGGCGCGCCTGTATACGGTGATACTGCGCACGGGGGCCTTTCCCAAATGCTGGAAGGAAGGGAGCGTCATAATGCTGCCCAAGGCGAGAACGTGCTGAAGCTATCGGCCCATCACACTCCTCTCAACCATCTCGAAGGTGTTTGAACAACTCCTGTTGCGACAGCTTACGCCTCACATGACGCCTCGTCCTGAACAGTTCGGGTTCCGCTCGGAACACAGTACGACGCTCCAGTTGTCGAGAGTACTGCACCTGCTTGCTTCGTCTCTGAAAAAGAAAGAGCACGCAGTTGCAGTACTTCTCGACATGGAGAAAGCTTTCGACTCATTGTGCTAGCTGTTTAAAGGAAAGAACTTCTGGTGTCTGCCGTAACTATTAAACTGCCAACGAGATCCTCGCCACAAGGAGATAGTATACTGACGTGGAAACTCTGGCTGGCAAGCCAAACGTGAGCTGGTACTCTGTACTGCGAAAGCTCTGGCCAAATTATCCAAGGACTTGCTGTGCTAACTGTCCGACGGTAGGTACGGACCTGGGTGACTTGTGAAGCAAAAGCTGCACCAGTTCTATAAAGATGAGTATTTACTGTTTCTAAAACCATGTGCCTTAACCATTCTGTGTAAAATGTAACTATAGGGCATTACCCTTGTTATTAGATACTGACCTAAAATCTAAGTATAAAACTTGTATCTATTTGTAATATAGAATAACATCTAAAGGTTCTGTCCCATATAAATTTGTACCAAAGAATGTAACTCGTGTGATCTTGTTGTTTAAACCATAATTATGCTTCTCATATGATTTGACCAGTACAATTAATTGTATAGACTTCAAAAGAGACGTTGTTTCGGTGTTTCTTCTCAGGGTAGTCAGCTAGGAAACACCGGCCTCATCTAGTTTAAAAACGACCGAAAAGATTGACGTGTAAATATGTTATTTACAACCTACCCACTTACAAAATCTGGGGGCACGGTAGTGCCCCCGCCAAGACGAGCCAAGCGAAGCGCAAGGGCACTACCTACCATTTCTCGAAGTGTTTCGTCGTTTTTTTGAACCCTCATAGAGTTGGTTTCCGATGTACCAGATAGTTCATATTCTCAGAATATGATGTCAATAATAGACTAATTAAACATACAAAGTCTCAATCGAATAGCTCTAATACTTTAGATTTTATTGATATCTAAAATACACCGATTTCGTCACTGACACACTGATGATCATCAAAATATTTGGCTACTTCCTGAAGCGCTAGAAAGCTGAAATTTGGTATGTAATCTAAGTTTAGTATACAACCAACAAAAAAAATCATAAACATAACTTTTGCCCCCCATCCCCTAAAATGGTGGAAGTTTGAATGAGAATTTCACCAATTTTATGAACTAGGAAATGAAAGTTCACACAGGACTGTAGACAGTAACTAAAAAACCTATTAATAAGTACTTACAAGAACCTCCGCCTTAATCAAGAGTCTCATGGTAGGTCTCAGTTAAATACGCCCTTTGACGACGAGGTGAGCAAATCGACTGTAAGTATCAAGAGTCTCATGGTAGGTCTCAGTTATTTACGCCCCTTGACGACGAGGACTAAATAGAATTATATATTTTGCAACCAGGAATCTTACTTTCTCTTACCATTAATTTGCTTGCCAGCGTCTGAGGAACCTTTTCCAGGTACTATGTGTAGTGCAGTGCAGTGCTTTAAAAGGCTAGCTTTGAATGGTGATGTAGGTAACTAGAAAATTGTAAAGTAAGATTGTAAAATATCTTGACAGATTTATAAATTCTCGATAAATAGTCAACTGAACATTTCTTTTATCATGTTACCAATTAACATCTTGTATTCTATAATCTCTCTGAGTGTCTTTCCGAGAAATTGTGGACTGACATTAACTATTTAATTTTCTAAAATTCGAAACTGGGGCTAAGTTTCCAATTTTACTAGAAGTAATCTGTCTCTCGAGATATTTTACAATCTTACGGAGTGGGAAAATATCCAGTGACCAGGACAAATACTGCTAGTTGGCTATTTAAGTTTCTCTTACATCATAATGAGTGACTACAGCTGTTGAACTTTTTCACATTATATTTAATGATACAGTTAGGTATGTTTTAGTAAGCAGAAGATAGCGTGACGCACAGAACCGGTTGTTGTGGCGACACTTTGGGGAGGCCTATGTCCAGCAGTGGACGTCTTTCGGCTGATATGATGATGATGAAGCAGATAGTGTGTAGATATGTAGATGGTGTGTAAGTAGATAACCTAACTACCAATATTTAAGACATTTTGCAGGCTGAAAATGTTGGGGTTTCTTACCATTCGTAACTACGGATAAAGATCTACCTATCTAATGACTGGGACCATCGATATAATATAATGTACTGGGACCAACAGCTTTTCAGACTTCCAGCGGCGCGGGGGTGAGGGGGTGATAATCTAACCTCGAAGTAGCGTTGTTTAACCTTGAAGATCTTATCTTAAACCCGAGAATTAACATAAAATAGGTAAGTGAATCTGAAAATCTGAAGAACTCCTTTAGGAGTAGTCTTTCTAGCGGAGGTAGAGAGAAGTAGGCGGAGGAGTAGAGTAGTCACAGTCAGCAGTAATATTCTGGTTGTGTTTTACGGGTCTCTGCGTGTGCTGACCTTGCTAAGGGACTTGATATACAAAGCGGACAGGGCGCTGACAAGATAAAATATATGGCGTCAAAGGAACGAAATGTACTTAGCGTCGCGGGCGCGCGGCCAAACTCCATACATTTTCGGCGACGTCGTCGCACCCGACGCGCGCGCGCGCTTTGTATATTAAGTCCCTTACCTGGTTCTAAAATATCTCGAAATAAGGATAATGTCACAGATCACTGAGACACCTCGGTGGCCACGGCTAGAGACGGCATCCATACAAAATCAGGCGTGTAGTGTCACCGTTTCAAATTCTGACCATGTCTATGCCAACTAAACGCTATGCTCAGTACACATTGCGGCGCCCAAATATTAATTACAAGTAGTTACTGGATTACTGGAGACTAAACTATCCTCTCCAATGAAGGTTGCCAGGAAAATTTACGCCACCAGTTGGCGCCACAGGCGAGAGGTACTCTTCCTCGAAAAAGTTACTTTGTTGTAAACATGACGTTGATGTCAATTTAACAAATGTCAGAAAACATTGGAGTTTTTACGGATGCCTCAGTGCTGCCACCTGGTGCTCGTCATTTCAGGCCTCATTGCAATCTCAGTCGGTTACATGAATGAGGTCTAGTTCTTCTTAAGAGTACTAGAGGCACAACTGCTAAAGCATTGGCAGCACCGAACTCTCACTGGGCATAGGTACTTGGGTGCAAATCATTGGAGTCATTTAAAAAAAAAAACTGGAGGAAAATGAAACAACAATTTACTTACAGCTAAGATTATATATTGTTCAAGTGATTAAATAAATGATACATGAGTTTTATTCTATTGGTTACATCATACATGATATTGTTAAAGAATTAACTTTATCCGTCAAATGTCAGCAGGCCTAGACAAAAAACTTTTCAGTACCTAGCGTTAACGTCAGACGCTCACGACAACATGTAGGTATGGGAATTATATTAGGTGATGGCGTTTACTTTCCACACCCAATGTCATTCCCATACATTTTGTCGTCAGCGTCCCACGTTAACGCTACAGAAAAGTCTTTTGTCTAGGCCCACTGAAAGGACATTGTATTTGAGTCAATCTTGATCGAAAGAAGGGACACAGATTACAGGAATCCCAGAAGTTATACAACGTGGAAGAAGAAAAATAAAGAATTATGTTATTGTGGACAAGTTACAAAACATTAGCGATTTGACAGATAAATTTAACTTATAATAATTCGACTATTGTTTACGTTTGAAGTGAATGGATAATAATATATGTGTTAACGATTTGTAATGTTGTTTACTTATGAATGATGAAAAATGTATTTGAATTAAGTACCTATTCTCGTTCAATTGTAAATGCATCGATTCTGTAAACATGTCGAAGTGAAGGCTTGGGTGAAGTGATCACGAAGTGAGCTGTCAATCCATGTAGATAAAGATGGAATGACAGCTCATGTTTACAGAATTAACCGGCCGTTTCTATATTGATTACATGGATTAACAGCTCACTTGGAGATCGCTTCACTCAAGTCTTCACTTCGACATGTTTACAGAATCGCACTGTATACTTACAGGGTGACTTAATTCAGAGGCAATCTCTTACCCTCTTATTAATAAACACGGAATAAAGTTATACCAGGAATAACAAAGGAATAACCATACATTTTCATAGGTTTAAACTTGGAATAACTTTATTCCGTGTTTATTAATAAGAGCGATAGAGACTAAAAGTACCTACTTGTCGCATCTATAAACAACTTTTTACAAAGGGATCAACTCTGAAATACATTTTATATTTTATATTAGGGAACATGCAATATTTTCATCTTTTCCATGTAAAATAGACCATCCGTAAATTAAAAAATTAAAACGCTTTAATTTGTTGCCAAAAATGGAGTTTAAAAATGACAGTTTCAAATTTTCACGCGAAAACGATCGATGTCATGGCTCTAAGATTTGAGGTCGTCTTTTCATATAACAGCAGTTTTGATACTATTCGCTGGTTTTCGTTCTTAAATACGTCCCGTTTCCCATTATTTGAATTCTTATTTTTTGTTAAGAATCAATGCTAACAATAAAACGTTCTTTAAATACTTTTTTGTCATTTTAATCCCAATTTTAGTAAACCCTGTCAGGTATTTGCATCTTCCTACTTTGTGTTCTAAATCCAAACATAGGTATTCTAATTTGTTATTATTTTATTATTAGACTGTTTGAAAAAGAAATGTGAGCGGTAAAGCCGTTTCTTTCAGTTTAATGTGATACAAAATATTATGATAATGAATTCCATTTATTTTGTCATGTGAATGTGTTTAAAAACGTCATTTGATGAATGTGGGTTTTTCATTGTTGGCATTTGTCATTGTTATTTTAAAGTTTGCTATTGTAAGTATGGTGATGCCGTTATAAAAAATGTACTGATGATCTGTTTTCTTTTCGTATTTAAGAGCTGATCCCATTGTGAAAATTGTTTATAGCCCAGCAGTAGGATCTATAACCGCCTTAGACAGTGCCAGTGAATATAAAAAGCTACCTTGTAGTTGATAGTCAGAGAAATGATCATGGTTGCATGTGTATGATGATGATAGGACTCCCATAACCTTATCTATGGTTGAATGTGTAACTTAAGTACTACCTATTTTGATAAATTATGGTTCTATTAATACAGTGAAATGTAGTTCTATTGATGTTAAATGTGGTTCTATTACTATGGTTAACTGTGACTATAATTATGATTAAATATGGTTTTATGAATATGATTAAATGTGTCTCTATTATAATGATTAAATGTGTGGTTCTATCTATTGCTATGGTTTAATGTGATTATATTACTATGGCTAAATGTTGTTAAATTTTTGTATTTTTATTCGTTTTTTTTAAATAAATAGACACCTATGGTTAAATGTATTGTGTGACTAAATTGTTATGTTTAAAATAGTTCTATTGCTAAGGCTAAGTATAGTTCTATTACAAGTTTTTTTTTTGGGATAAATAGACACAAATTATTATTATGGTAAAGTGTGTAATTTTATTTTTCATGTATTTTTTTTCAAGTAGAATATTAATATGTTGATTGTTTTAATTATGGACTTATGACTACTATGGTTAAATATGGTGTTACAGCTAGTTCCATTAAATAAGGTAGTAAAATGAATATTTGATTATAATATGGTATTATCGTTATGTTTAAAACTAATTCTTTTTTCGTTTTGCATTTTTTTTTACTACTTTTATTGTAAGCTAAGTGGTTAATATTTGATAAAATATGGTGAATATCGCTATGGTTAAGTTACAGAATTACTTTATTTGGTTGGTGCTTTTATTTTTCTTACTATGGTGGTTAGCATAAAGGCCTGCGCAAACGAGGGACTTTTGTCCGCCATAATTGTCATCTATAATCGTTTTTTCATGTAATTGTGATTAAATAAAAATGTAAACAAACACGTTTGGCGCGAAACTTCGACTTTGGATACAAATAACTTCATTACCACTAAATGTATAATTTGAAATATGGATGATATTTGTCCTCTGCGGACAAAAGTCCCTCGTCTGTGCAGGCCTTAATTGATAAAATAGGTATGTTAAAAGTGTTATGGTTAAAAGTAATTGTTTATTTTTAATTTGATTCTTCTTTCTTAAAACTACTGTCTTATTGTAAGCTAAGTCGTTAATATTAGATAACATAAGGTTGATATCGCTATGGAGTTATAGTATTGTTTTTTTTTACTTTTTGTATTTCTTGCTATGGTGGTTAACATCATTGATTAAATATGGTTATATTGTCGTTATTTATTTCTTTTAAATTTGTTTTTTGTGTCTTATTGTAAGCTATATTTGATAAAATGGTTAGTATTGTTATAGTTAAATTACAGTGCTTCTTTTTTTGGATTTTATTTTATTTTATTTTTTGCTACGGTGGTTAATACTATTGATTAATTATGGTCATATTATATGGTTAAATCTAAAATCGTCTTTTAGTTTTGTTTTTTATAATTCCATTCTCTTATTAGCTAAGTGGTTAATGTTTGATAAAATACGGTTAATATCGCTATAGATTAGTAACAGTATTTTTTTTGGGTTTTCTTTTATGTGACTTGCTACGGTGGTTAATTTAATTGATTAAATATGATATGATCGTTATGTTTAAAACTAATTCTTTCTGTTTGATTTGCATTTTTGATTCGTTTCATTATAAGATCAGCAGAGCTGTGCTGTTTCATTTTTTGATACATGCGAGACTAAAAGAAAGCTGAATTTTAGTAACACAACGCAGAAGTTATTATGAAAATATTTTCTTTTTACTGGTATGTATTAGTAGTATGTGTAGAGAGTGTCCAGTGTAGCAAATAAAAACAAGAATGGTTGTAGTAGTAGATTGTAAAAAATATGTTTAAAATACTTAATAAAATGTTGTTGAAAAGTGTAGCGAAATGAATGAATATTTGCTTTATTTATCCTTAAACCTATATGATGATATGGTTTCAAAATATCTCTATATTTATGGTTATATATACTGTGTTTGTTGTATAATGGATTTAAATATTTTTGTGGATTTTTTTTGTTTTTTTTTTTGTGTTAAATAGACATCGACCCTAATCTAAGTGAGTAGAACATATTATATTTTCAGCTGTAGTAGTAAGCTTAGGCTCCGAGAAGTTTCTTGACCGTGTACCCGGGTACCGCGTAAATGAGTAGCAGGATCATCACAGCCAGAATGATCACGATGGCTGCCTTCAGGATGGTCCACTTGTAGTTATGCCACACGATGTACCGAATCGACTTCAGTGGGTTCAAGAACCACATGAATGACGCGTCCGGGCGGCTGGAAATGGAGAAAATACAGTTTTTTAGTACACAGATTAAAAAACTATCTAACAGCTACTTTATTATAATGCATTGAGATCGAGCGAATGCTGTTAATTTTAATTTACATTATCAATTTGCAAAAATAAACTATTTCCCTCACTAATACGTGAGCCTTGTTTTATTTGACATACATTTTTAACGATGTTGCCTGTATGTCTTGCAGATCATGTGTAAAATTTGTTTGCCTCCTAAAATGAAACTTATATGCAGAGTCATGACGCAGTGGGGCCAGAGGACGGGCGTCGTCGCCGAGGAAAGCCTAGGAAACTCTGGAGTGACGACTTACTCGTAGCAATATATCGGGAAGAGTGGAAGGCTTTGGGGAGACCTTTGCCCAGCAGTGGGACGATATAATTTAGGTTAATGAATAATGTGCAAATTTAAATACTTGGGTTTATCCAAGGGATCCGGTTCACTCCTGCCGAGTCCCGCCGGCACCTTATCAGCCTCCTCTCGGGTCAAGAGATGTATCTCCGCTTCTACCTTCCCGGTGAGTTCCATTTCTTCAGTATCTCGCTTTATATAGAATGGCCACCAGCCCTTGACGCGCTTCTGCTTGAAGATGTTAACCATGGGCACGGAGCCGTCGTACCGCAGCATGTCTAGAGTACAGAGCTTTGAGGACTTGGCTCCGCGCGGGAAGCGGCTCAGATCCAGTGTTATGGCTCCTGATATAATAAAAAAAATCCATGAGTAAAAAATATTCAATAGCGGTTAGTAACACTAAGTTACATCAGTGTTCTTGCTACAAGAATAAGTTAGGTAGGTATGACTATTAATAATGACTATGACGCCTGTCTTTTAAAATAGGAAAATCCAGTATCTTGAAGAACAGGTTTCTTAACATGGATTGACTCAATTTTTACAAGTAGGTATTAATAATTAAGCACCATCTTCTTACACTTGTTTTTACTGAACTACTGATACACTACACCACATTTGTTGAAAGGGCGTAGGTAGTCGTTATGAGGAGTGATTATGTGAGTATAATGTTGGTGAGGGGTTAGTCTTAAGTGGGTTGCGTGTTTTCACTCTCGTTGTTTGTTCCTAGATATTTTAGAGAAAAGGATGGGTTGGAAAATTGTAAGCTTTCACGTCAGGCACATGCCCCTGTCGCTAGTCGAGATGTTTCTTTAAAAAAATGGCCCGGAAGGCTGGAATATATCAGGATCGTAGATGCATCTTACCTAAGAAGTCATCAGCGGAGAAGTGGTCAGCATCCCACACTTGTAGCTCAAGCCGCGCGGGTATCTTGCACTCCGTCTCGTCCCAGGAGAAGACGGACTCCTTGCGCGATATCACGATACGTTCCTCCGCCTCCAGGTAGTCGAACGGATAGATGAAGCGCCAGTTGAAGTTGCCTTCTCCGGTCAGGGAGCGGTAGTGTATGTCTGTGGACTGACAGTCGTCGGGACCTTTCACCCATCTGCAAAGTAATGTAAAGTTACTAAAGGTGGAACAAGAAAGTACGATTTTAGTACCTAGTTTAAAAAAAAAATAGGGTTGTCACAGGCGATGTGTGTTTCGGAATACATAATATTGAAACAGATTCAGTTTTTAACTCATCAAAAATTGAGGTAGCATAATACGATACCTATTCGAAGTGACTGATGATAAATGGTAAGTCCGAGGTATACAGGGTGTACCAGAAAAGTGTGGTCATATTCAAAGGTCATGTTGGGTAGCACCACCCACCCTTTTCAATGGAGGATGGGGAGCTATCCACCTTGTTCTGCATACCTCTATAGATATAGCATGCGCCATTTAAGACATTATGTTGAAGAAGAAGGTTAATTAGAAGTCAGAAAAAAATTAACAAAGGATCTTGTGTAAGTACTGTTAAACATCTATGACAAAAATAAGGAAATATTGTGTATTTACCCCTTCACATAGATGTCAGACATCTTCTCCCCGGTGAAGAAGGCGTCATCTTCCAGCACCACGTCATCCGTGTTCCAGATGATTACCCTCATCTCGTAGGACTTAGGCTTGCGTGCGGATATGTCCATGGGCGGGCCCGGGAGAGGCATGTCCATGGGGAACATGTCTACCCACATTTGTAGGCGGCCTTGTTCTATACCTGGAAGTGGGAATAGTAACTTTGTTATAAAGATAGTGAACATGTTTCAAATTCAGGTATTGTGTTAGTAGGTACGTGCACGTGTACGGAATAAAGACTGCGCAATTTAAAAACTGGACACCAATTCTCATAAATAAGTATAATAAAGCTTTCAAATTCAAAATGGTTGTGTTTTTTACAGTTTGCGACTGTGATGCGAGTGCTTCATAAAAGTACGAGAATTGCCATATTTATCAAGCCCGATAGCTCAATTTAGTATAGTTTCCAATAAGGTCAGTGCATTTGCACAGATGGTCGATGGGGCCAAAAAGTTCTGGAGTGGCGACCGCGTACCGAAAGACGCAGCGTTGGAAGGCCTCCCACAAGATGGACCGATGACCTGGTTAGGGTCGCTGGTAGCCGATGGATGCAAGACGCACAGCACCGGTTGTTGTGGCGACACTTGGGGGTGGCCTATGTCCAGCAGTGGACGTCTTTTGGCTGAGATGATGATGATGATTTGCACAAGCTCTACAGTGATTATCTTCACTACAAACTACATTTATCTTTTATAAAACAAACTCTTACGCGATAAACTCAAAAAATACCCAACGAACTTTCGTTCGGTTCTTACCAATGGACATAATGATTCATGAATCTTTCTGGTTTAGGTGTCTAATTCATTAAGATTTTGTGTAATTTATAAAAAATCATGCTTACTGGGAGCTTATACAGGATGTTCCAAAAGTCCGTGGTCATATTCAAGGTGATGTTGGGTAGCTGATATACAATATAGATAAAATATCAAAAGATAAAAATGTGACTTTAAAAAAAATCGAGCATAACAACGACTAAGTACCGAAAAAAAGACTTTTCAAGCAGCCTGATGTAGTTGGTGACATCAAATTGTGATTGAACTAAAGTTAATATTACTAACTGTAACAAACTGCTTGAAAAGTCGTTTCTTCGGAACTTTGTTAGTATAGATTCGGCTCTGCATATACTGCATATACTCTGCTATCCAGCCCTGCGAAGACGTGATGGGTTGCTAATCTATTTATAATCAAATCATCAGTAACACTAGTCCTCTTTACCAGGTTTACTCGGGTTATACAGCGGCCTGGTCTCAACATGCTCGGTGACGAGCCTAGTGCCGACCCGCGGCACCTCCTGCCAGCGGCGCAGTACCACCAGCGCCATTTGCTCCTCCACGGTGTCGGGGTTGGAAAACAGCTCCGTGTCGTTCATCGGCATGTTGAACACCGTGCGGCCCACCTTCACGCGACCGTACTCGTAGACCGGAGGGTCTAGTTTGCCGTCTTTGCATAACTTGGCCAGAATTTGGGTTGGCTTCATCGCGTCTCGCCAGCGGTTGTAGCCTTGCCTAAAGATTTAAAACAAATAGTATGTGGTAAGATGTTTGAGAAAAAAAATAGTACTGCAATGGCAAATGACCACGTGTATCAAACGACGTTTTGGCTGCACGGCGACCAGCCTGATATTATAAATAGGTACAATTTACAAAAGCACTTTATTGCCAACCTTAAAGCGTTAGGTAGGAACAAGTTTTCGAATAAGTGTGATAAAGAATAACGAATGAGACTTACTCTTCATATTTCATGGGCAATCCACAAGTAGCCCTATGTCGACTATAGAAACGATTTTCAAGGTCAATCTTAGTTTCTCCAATTAAATCATCAGCTCCGAGCAGATCCCAGTCCAGGACTTGTATCGTCAGCAACGAGTCCTGCGGAAACGTTGCTTCGATCTCGAAGCATTTGCCAAACACTGGGTTCAGTTGCTTGGAAACGTAGTTATCTTTATCACTGATCCTTTTTGATCCTAAGTGCAACACTATGTAAGGATCGGCTTTTCCGTTAAGATCCATTGGGTGCAAATCAGTGGCCTTTACAATATAGACGCGCACTAGCACATGGATGGGTTCGTTATTCGGCACGCCTTGAAAAAATCCGAAGTTCGGATCAAATCCCATGACGGTGTGGTCATCAATGCCTCGTGGAAGAGGCCATTTGTACACTTTTATTGCTCCCTGGAATGGAAATTGATCTCGTTAGATTACTCAGATAACAATAAAATACCACTCTTGTATGTTTTAAAAAAAATGTTTATGTAACTATGGCTTGAATATACCTTGAAGACGCCGACAACTCGGTTCTCATCTTCAGAGTCATCTCCAGTCTTCTTTCCCCTGTATAGCTCAAAGGAATGGAGCCACTCTTTAAATTCATCGTATTCAGGCGCGGCCTCCAGCTCATGTGGGTATATCTGAAGAAATACAATACATTGTTACAGTTTCCAATCAAACATTATGAAATATTCATTGCTTTAATTGAACTCAACTTACTTTAGCCAGTGCTGAACGTGGAATCTCATTTTTCTTAGTCATGGTTGGGCTGATTATAATTTTCGGAGATGTTGGCTGTCTTCGCCTCCTCTCTCGGTCTCGATCCCTTTCTCTTTCTCGGTCCCTTTCTCTTTCTCTGTCACGCTCCCTATCACGATCTGTTCTAGGCGAGTGTATTTCCTCGACTCGAGGTGATCGGATTTCGGTAACGATGGCCCCTTGGGATGGTTGCAGGAAACCTTGCCTTTCCCTTTTGGCTTCCTTTTCTTCTTCGATCATGGTCTCCACCGAAGCGAAGTATTTAGTCCACCAATCTTTACTTCTCTCATCATCGTCCAGCACTGACTCCGTGCTAGCCTTACGCTTTCTCATGGATTCACGTTTGTTGAATTTCTTGCGCATAGCTTGTGACTTTACGCCTGAACCGTAAGAAACTGCTCCTTTACTATCCCTTATCAGCAATGGGCAACTTTCCTTATCATTCTCAATAGTAAAAGCGTCATCAGGGATGATGCAGTTTGCTCGTAAATCAATGTTTTGTAATGGAATCAATGACTTCTTCCTCTCCTCGATGTCACGCTCGCGCTTGCTCATCGGTGTATAAATATACTTGTGAATAGAATTGATTGTGTGTGTTCCGACCAGAGTGATCCTGCCGAAGCTACGGCAGTCCACCACACGAATGGTGAGAGGTGGTCTGTATAAATCTTGATCTGGCAGCTCGACATCAACAAACCTGATTGGATTTGTGAAGTTCGGATTGCGTTTTGCATTCTGTATGATTGAAGAATACAGTATATTGCCGGCGCATTCGATATCAACGCGAGGACGGTCTACTGTTAGGAGGTGGACTCGTTTCAAATCACGTAGACCCCAGAACAGTACTTCAATGCGGTACTTTGATAATGTTGGGCGAATGCCTTTCGGTACGGGGAATATTGGGCCTTTGTTGACGTCAATAGGTGGCTTCCCATTGGCCTCTCTAGGTGATGGTAAATTGGGAAGTATCGATGCATCTTGTTTGGGAGGTATTTCAAGCAATTCAAATGTTGCAAGTAGTTCTCCAGCTCGATCGTCTCCACGGGTGATTTCGTACCACTCCAAAGACGGCAGATTTTGTGAGCCTCCTTGGACGTCTTCATAAGCTTTAATGCGTGGTTTGGCTAATGTCCGTCCAATGAATTCGGACTTGCCGACTTTGTCTTGATCAAATATTTCGATAACGATTGTTGGTGGATCAGCCCTTATGCGTTCGATGGTGCTGTAGAGCAGCACGTCATCAAACACGAGTAGTTCGTCCCAGGTGGGGCTGAGAGTCTCGTCGATGACTTGTGTGGTGGCGGTGCATTCGCCGATTACAATACGGGCGAACGGATCCGACAGGCCAGACGAATCAGATCCGATCAATGATCGGGCTTGGTATACATACGCCCGCATTTGGAAATTCTGAAACATTCAACAAAGTATTATTTACTGTTCTGGCCATTTTATGTTGTATGCTTACTGCGTTTATATAGTCAAGTTGTTTAAACATGCCTAGTTATACTTACATGTTTCTCGGCATAAAAGATAGCAGATGGAGCATTCGAGTGAAGTTTGTCTGCATTCCTCAACTCGGAGCTGACTTCATAGCCCTGAGGCAGTCCGTCGATGTAATGTTTCTTGTCCTGCCGGACTCCTAGCCACAGGTACACGCTGATCTTAGCCGGAATAGACCATCCGCTTGGCGATACAGACTTCTTGCCTGGCCACTGAAAATGGATGTCAAACATAAAGTTTATCTAGAGATTTCTCTTTGCCTGCAAGCGACTAGTAGTACTAGCTACTCGAAATTACTTGGGATTTGGTTGGTATATTTGTAGTGGTCATAACATAGAATTGATCACTTCATGATATGGCCGACCATTTCATGAAATGGAAAATACGCGCTGCCCATATCATGGAATGGTCTGGCCAGATCAATGGGTAACTCAGCGTTTGACGATATCAACAACCACACACGGCTACTTCATGATATGGTTACATTAGTATCATATCGTAAAATAGTTACATTTACCATCGTTAGAGGCGCTGATATGGACTATGTAATGCATCATACCAGCTTACAATAATTCCGATAAAAAGCTAATAATAATGCAATAATGCGCCAGCCGATGAAAAAAAAGCCATTTCATGATTTGGCCGAGGTTAGTTCAGATTAGGTTTCAGGGAACTTGGTGAACATGACACGGATAGATTAGGTTCCGTCATACTATTCATGTTAGGTTCCTTTATGCACTTTTGAATTGTCACGGTCGGTCGGTCAAAAAGATGAAGCTATTTGCTCTATCCAAAGGGTAGATCTCTGTGGAAAAGAACGTGCAAGAAACTCCTCGACACTCATTAAAAAAAAACTGGAGAGGTGACAAGGGACACCCGGATAGAACGAAGTTCCTTTCGATTAATTAGTGAAGGAATTGTATATCTTCTTCTTTTTCTTCTTCTTCTATATTTATATGTATCTATACATATTATATAATAAAATCGTAGACTTGCCGTGTCTGTACATTGAACATTTTTGCATAAAAATAACAGAGATAAGTTTAATGCTTGCTTGTACAAACTCTTTGCATCCTGTTTACTACACAGAATATCCCCACAAGTACACTCATGTCAACCCATGAAACAAGCGGGATTCAGAAGTGAATTTAGCACAACAGATCATATTCACACCGTAGACCAGGTCATCGAAAAGTATTTAGAATATAGAAAACCGCTCTACATAGCTTTTGTTGACTATAAGAAAGCTTTCGACTCTATCTCTCATAATAGCATCTGGGAAGCATTAAACAAACAAAATATAAACGCAAAGTACATAAATATTATCAAAAACATATATATGTCAATTGTACTAGTAGAGTCAGGCTAGATAGAGTGGGCACCAGGATCAGCATTAACCGAGGAGTCAGACAAGGCGACCCTATATCACCAAAACTATTTATAGCTGTCCTACAACATATAATGGAAGACTTACCGTAGTCAAAGCAAGGAATTAATGTGAATGGGAAATATCTAAGCCACCTACGCTTTGCAGACGATAACGTCGTGTTCTCGAAAGTCCATATAAGCTCAACAAAATGACTAACGAACTTCAGACTGCTAGTGTTCATGTAGGTCTGGAAATGAACTTAGAAAAAACAAAAATCATGACTAACAGCGAGATGACACCAGTACTGGTCAACGAAGCGCCAATCGAGTACGTAGAGAGCTACACTTACCTTGGAAAACAAATTTCATTAAGAAAAGACCGAAACATAGAGGAAATAGACAGGAGAGTAGCTATTACATGGAGAAACTACTGGTCACAAAAGGAGATTCTCAAATCTCAACCGATGCCGATTAAATTAAAAAGAATAATTTTTGATACAACAATTTTACCCTGTCTAACCTATGGCTGCCAAACGTGGATTTATGATCACAAGGCAAGACACAAAATACAGACAATTCAGAGGGCAATGAAAAGGAGCTGTTTAAATATAAAGCTGAGAGATAGAGTAAGAAACATAAAAATTCGGAAAATAACCAAGGTAAAGGGTGCTCTACACTTCTCTCATGGTCTCAAATGGAGATGGGCTGGCCATGTTCGACAATCGATGGACAATTAACACCACAAAATGGAAAGAACCGCATGGCGTGAGAAGTAGAGGTCGCCCAGGCGCCCGGTGGCAGGACGAGATTGTATCCAAAGCGGGAAGAGACTGGATGACCACTGCTAAAGATAGGGAAAAATGGAATTCTTTGGAGGAGGCTTTTACTCTGAGGGGGTCCACATTAGAAGGATATTAAATTGCAGAAGTAGTGGACTTATTATGGTTATTTATTAATATAATTTATAAAATATCAAATTAAAAAAAAAATGGAATATCAAATTAACTAATCCAATCTAATTATTGTGGAATCAAATAAAGCTATTTTATTATTATTATTATTATTATAAAAAAAGGGGAAGGTAGGATATAAAAAAAAAATATTAGGCAAACCAAACCCTACTTCATTAGAAGTAGGGTTTGGTTTGCCTTGCACGGATTGATAATATGCTTGGCTTTAATTATTATTTTATATACTTCCCAGTCAGTCGTCAATTTATCGTTTACTCACTTATGCTTTTAAACATTCCTGACAAAATCATTCGAAATTATAATCGTTAATCATTGGTTTACCTTGAGAAACAAAGTTTGCATTTTGCCGCAATATTTCCCGGACTCTTCAGTAAAGTCGGAGTAGATTATATCCCTGGCTGGAATGCGTTGGTACGCTAGTCGCTTGCCGTTGCTGATCAGCCAGATGAATATGTCTGGCAATGCGTGCTGAGACTGGAATACATACAAGATTTTATTAGATTAAGAAGATTAAGGTTAGTATCAAGGCGGCATATAAAATGAAGTAAGTACAACGTTAAAGAAAATTTGTCTAGCTCGTCCTTTGTCCTTCCAATCTTCTGGCCAGTGACCGACATGCCTGCATTCACATACCCAGTAGTTTTATTGAAGTAGGCAGTGGATATTTTGGCCCACTTTAATAGGGATGATTCTTGAGTAGTAAATAAGTAAAAAATACGATTCTATACGTCAGTTAGGTTATCGGAAAATATTGGATTCTAACGTATTTTTACGTACGATCAAATCAATCAAAATTGACGAAGATGAAAGTGTAATTAGGCGTGCCTAATTACCCCTTACATTTATACATGTTTCGCGGACGACACGCGAAACGGCACGCGACGTCGTGCGAAATTTCAATGCACTGTATCGTCTTCATTTTTGGTTGACGTAACAAAAGAAACAATATCTACGTGTCCAATGTTTTTTGGTAATCTATCACACTGACTAAATAGATTTGATTAAGAATCTATTCTATTCAGCGGCTTTTCAAACAACGTCAGTGATCTCCATTTTGGAGCGCAGTGAGAGCAGTCTGTTCTTTCACCAAATGGTTTGGTAGGTCAAAAGGTTCTGGAGTGCTTATTGTGTACCGGAAGACTCAGCTTTGGAATGCCTCCTTTCAGGTGTACCGACAATGATATCTCGAAGGTCACGGGAAACCACTGGATGTGAGACGCACAGGACCTCAGCGAGATGAGACCACACTTGGGAGAGGGCATTTGGGGAGGCCTATGTCGCCGAGCCGAGGACTGTCGGCGGAAACGAAGACGATGATCATCATCATCTTCATTAAGTAAAACAGACTATAGAAGTAATACTTACATCTTCGCATAGGTGTTTAAGTTTGTTCAGGTAGGAGTAGGCAGTGCGCAGGCGCTCCTTAATCGAGTGTTTTGTGATCAAAGCCCTCAGACTTTTAGACATCGATGCGATTTGTTCCTGGAAAGTTAAAAACAATGAGGGTTTTATAAAAGCCATGCTATTATAACGTAAAACAATTTTTTGTTTTTTTTTTTAAAATACTATTCCCGACACTAGGAATTTCTCCTGTATCGTGGGTGCGTTTACAAACATATAAATTCACGTACACAAACGGCCAGACCCGGAACAAATATCCGTGCGAGAATCGAACCCGCGACACGCAACGCGGCAGTCAATTATTATTGCTCAACCACTGCGCCGACCGTGTCGTGTCGTCAAATAATATACAACGGATCGCAAGTAAGTGATAAAAAAGTTATGAGTAGTTCTTAGTTTTTTTTGTGTTAAATTTTAAATTAGATGACACATCAGAGACTACTAGCAAGAGGCTTTCATCTAAATAAAGGATGATTAGTAATTTAGAGCGTTTCTTCTAATGAGATGTTTTACAGAAAATATGCAACGATTTTGACCCCGGTAATTTCATCGGTTTTTCATTTCGGTTGTTTCGAGTAATCATTGAGAAAACATTCCTTTTGAAGATCCCATTTTTTTTTCATTAAACTCGTGGCTCCAATCAACACTGCCGCTCAATTCACAAATGTTCATGGGTTCCAAACAACGCTTTTCAATTTAGTGCAAGTGCTGTCATTCTGTATCGATTGTCTCCACTCGTAGATTCCATCTCAATGTCAGAAAATGTTTACAAACTCAATGACGCAGCGCATACACTGCACAGCTCTTCAAGCGTAGTCTGGAGCTTGAGTACTCATTTACAGTAACTTACGATCTCAAAGACGCAGAGCTTGTGGCGCTCCTTGTCCGGCTTGGTGTGGCCCAGGGACGGCGCGTCGCACGTAGCCACTGCACGCGCTGCTCAGCGCTTCAAGCATAGACTGGAGCATGAGCACTCATCTAACAGTAACTTACGATCTCAAAGACGCAGAGCTTCTGGCGCTCCTTGTCCAGCTTGGTGTGGCCCAGGGGCGGCGCGTTGCTCATGTGGCCGACGTAGCCGCTGCACGCGTTGCTCAGCGCTTCAAGCGTAGTCTTGAGCATGAGCACGCTGGTGCTGTCTGGTAGAATCTCTGCATCGATAGCGGCCTGGCAATCGGTTAGTCCTTCCTCCTGGATTTTTTAAATTAATATGTTTCATGTTGTTAAAGAACAAATATGTAAATAAGAATGGTAAATATCAAGAAATATTGTTAAAGTTCCATTCGGTAATTCTTTGCTTGAGGGTCTAAGGATTCAATATGAGATGCCTACTTGAAACTAATTTCCTAAGGGTAGGGTTAAGTAGAGGGGCACCCGTTCTGTTCATGTACTATGTAGTAGTAGACAAGCCTGAGTTGACATCAATCGGGCACAAATTCGACCATGATGTTGACGATGATGCGTGAAAACAGATATGAATCAAAGATTTTTTGGTCTGGAATTTTTTAATCCCGTAGAAGTGTAAAAGTGAATAGGCTATTACTTAGCAGTGAGGTCGGACTGAAATAGTCTGATATACCTCATAGGTTTCGGATTTGGCCATCCACACCATTTCAAAAAAATCACACTGGTCGCGCTTTCGACAGAAGGAGCCAAACATTTTATAAGACTCTTCGACAAAGAATATTGTATCTTGCCATTTAAATTTTCTATTCCACTTGTGGAATCATGTTGTACAAAATCTAAAACTACTAATTGTAACAGAATTGCAGCAGATAGCAATATTTAGTTAAAAAGTGGAAACTCACATATTTCTATACGATGTACGCGATGTGGTTGGATCTGTCTTTGGTGCCACATGCAACGCGCACTGTATGTGGTCCCAGTAGGTCCTTAGTACCCTAGTAGGCCACTACTACAACTTGGCAAAATGGGGTTTCACTGACCCAAACCCACTTGACATCAAACGTGAGACCGGTGCCCCCATCTAATATGGCTTCTAACTAGTTGGAGTGCCCCAAGTGCCGTTATGGTGCAGGTCCATGGACCGCCAAGAACGTAATGAGTGCCACAGACGCCGCTATAAGCGTGACCAGTTACTGGGCATAAAATGTTTAAGGGTCACCATTGACTCGAAAAGAAGAAGAGAAGTAGAAAGATAGTCTTAAGCAACTCACATATTTCTCGATGATGTTAGCGATGAGGTTGGAGTTGTACATGCGTCGTCGATGGTCGGGCCATATGCTGCGAATGTGCATGCACTGCTTATGGTCCCAGTATGGCAGGTAGTAGTAGTTCTTGTCTGTGGAGGTTGCCTTCATCGGCTGCGTCGTGCTCTGCCAGTAGCCCGTGTCCGCACTGACCTCATCTGGTTAGGGGAGTAGGAAATTAAGCTTATTGGTTAAGTTTTAGAATAACTATTGCAAAGTGATAAGTTGGACGCAAATAAACAGTAACTTGTCACCTGCGATGTTATGAAAAAAGGGTTTAAATTTTTGTAAGACGAAGGGTCGTAGAATATTGACCGTATCGCCTAGCATTGATTGAAAACTGTAAACAATGTCGCACAAGGTAATAAAAAGTAAATCTGTAAATTTTTTTGGGTAATCAGGTTTTTGTTTATTTGCGTCCAGTAATTTTATTAGTGACTGATTATTTTTTAGGGGATACCAGATTTCCTTTATTTAGGAGCTAATATGTTTGATCCCAAATAACCCATTTGGCACAGAGGTAGGTTATAGATTAGCACATTCTTTTTATGCGGGGATTTTTATTTCCCTTGGGATAATTTTCGACAGACACGCGGGCGGAGCCTTGGCGGCAGCTTATTAGTAATATTACCTACACTTACTAAAGTAGCAAGAAAATAGTAACTTAAAAAATAAACAAGTTTTCCATACCTTTAACATTTAAGTCCAGAGAGAATATTTATTTACGTATTTATCATGCTCATGCTTCCTTTGTCATAAAGTCAATAAATCATAATATGAACTGTAAAAAACTTTAAATTTTATAATTGAAAATTATATTATTTTTAAAATATAGCCATACAATAGAATTACTAACATACTTACCTCAAGAGGTTTTGAGGATATAATAAAATTAAATAAAGAATGGTGGGAAAAGTTTTATTTTTTCTCCACAAATTAAAATTAAAATATTTAAGTATCATTAAGAGAAAAAAAGATGTTACAAGAATAAGGAATAAGTCAAGATAATAATGTAATAAATAAATTAACTACGAAAATCCTAAGAAACATTTCAAACTAGATTGCTGGTTTGCATTAAGTGCACTTACAATATTAGACCAAAATATGCATTATCAATTCATATTAGAAATATAATTATAAGTAAAACCGATGAAAGAGAGAGAAAAATTAGGTGTAGACAGTAATCATTATTGTATTATTATGTGCCGTGTGCCAAGATGCGTGTATTTAATAAATGTAGGTAAGTGTACTTAAGTACAATAATATAAATAAACAAGTAATAATGTTTCAGGGCCGTCTTTATCCGGGGCGTGCGCGAAAAGTAATTTGCTTTTTCTAAACTTAAGTTATAAAACCCGAAAAAGACGGGTAACAGACTGCATTAATATAATGCCACCAGGGTCTTAGCCCACTCATCATAAATCGTTTCATTGCAGTTTTAACCTAACATGAATGGCGGCGCACAGTGAGACCATACCTCCAAATATTTTCAAGACGGCCCTGTATATATATTTCTCTCTCTTTCGTGAACCGAACTTCTTGCTTAAACTTTCTTAATTCCTTATTCAAATCCCTACCTAGATCGATGTCTAGATCAAGTGGTCTCTTTAAAGACTCGTTGTGTCCATCCAATGAGTTTCCAGAGTTACCAATGCTTAGTTCGAATTGCAGAGGTTTATCTGTTAGACGTTTGTCAATTAAGTTGGCGTCGAACACGCAGGAGAAGGCGAAGAACTCCTCGTTCTTCTCGAAGCTGCAATCGTTGATCGGCGGGATGGGCTCGGTCTCAACAGCTGATAGAGGACTTTCGATGCCTTCGATGATTTCGGTACGAATCGATATGAGGACTCTGTAATTAATATTTTGTCTGGTTAATTTTAATGCCGGGTATAAAACTAATAACAGACTGACAAGTAACTTGAATATGCGAGACATTTAATATTTTATTTTATTAATTTTAGGAACACATACATTTCAATACAAAGACACAATGTGATAATGATACGTTGTCTTGTATGGAACGTTAAGTCTTTATACAAGTTTAGTTTACAGCAGGTGCCATTCAATTTTCAAGTTATTTGTCAGCTAACACAGTTTATATTATTTTACAAACACGAGTGATTAGTGAAGATTAGTTGCTACTTGGTCAAGGTGTTCCTAAACCTTTAGTGGATAATGAGTCACACAGTTTATAACATCACTTTTACAAATAACACTTTTCACAAGCAATAATTATCTCGGACACTTTGCGAATTCCTATCATTATTGTGCTTTACTACAAAGAAGAAATGCCAGTAGACAATTACCGTGGTCCATCTGGGCACGCATCTGACCTTTTAACAAAAACATAATAGGATTGAAATTAAATTTAAGCCGTTAGGTAAATAGGGTGATTTATTTTTCAAGTAGGCGTGAATGGCCAAATTGGAAACAATGAGGAATATTTTTCAAAAACAATAGGCTCCATTCCTGGCCAGCCTGTGATTTTTGAAAAAAAAAAAATAGTTTTTTAAACAAAATTCAATAGTGTCACTAATGAGGATCAAATATTAAGACTTTATTAGGATTTGGTTTCGTAGATTTTTAACAATATTGTCAAAAACCCTGTGGTGCTTTAGTTTCCATCTAAATTGGTATATTTGCCTCGTAGTTGCAGAAATGGCCATCCACGCCCACTTAAAAAGTCACTCTTTACTCTTATTGAAAAGCCTTCAACGGAAGGTCACTGACTCATAAGCCACAAGAACATATACACCAAGTTTCAGAGTCAGAGGATTTTAAAATAATCTGTTTAATGTTTAATCAGGGTTTAGGTCTAAACAAAGAACTCTGTTGCATGACATTTACCTGCCCCTGTAAGAGACGCCTTCGCCCATGCCCGTGTTGAGGCATGCGTGCTGGTCCAGCAGACTGTAGTCTCGCGTGGAGCCGTACATGTAGATGTAGGCAGGCCCGAGAGTCGGCAGGAATCCTGGAACATGTCAGCAATTCTGTTGAGTCACTTTGGCTTACAACCCATCTACGGCTAAAAAATCTGTACAGAATATTTGTGCAGTGTCAGACTCTTACTGACTAAAATCCACCCGTGTTCGTCCAAATGCCCTTTGCGTTCCAGGGTCGTTTCTCTTTCGAACAAGTTCCGCAGTCCTGATCTACGCAGAGTTAGGGCAAAGAGTTTATTGTCGATTTTTAAGCAATATTAATACTTAGAAGCCGTCATAGGCCTTATTATTTACCCTACAATTAAGGGCATTATATGAATGAAAAGAATTAAAAGGATCAAGTACCGAATAACATACAATAAGAACTTTGGCCTGCCATTCCAAAAAAAAATATTCCCTTTAAATTACCCTTCTCTGTTTAAACAGATATATTGACACAGGACCTAAAAAACCGGCCAAGTGCTAGTCGGACTCGCGCATGATGGGTTCCGTACCACTATCTATAAAAAAACGGCAAAAAAAAACACGTTTGTTGTATGGGAGCCCCCCTTAAATATTTGTTTTTTTATTGTTAAAGTGAATATATAACTAAATATTCTGTTAATATTTGAAGTGTCTACCTGTTGCAGTTAATATCAATATCGAGCAAAAATGAGCAAATAAATCACGTTTGTTGTATGGGAGTCCCCTTAAATATTTATTTTATTACGTTTTTTAGTGTTTGTTGTAATAGCGACAATAGAAATAGATCATCTGTGAAAATTTCAACTGTCTAACTATCACGGTTCATGAGATACAGCCTGGTGACAGACGGATGGACGGACGAACAGCGAAGTCTTAGTAATAGTGTCCCGTTTTACCTTTTGGGTACGGAACCCTAAAAAGAACCAACCCTTTATATATTTCAGCTATTTCTGATCATCCCAAAGCGGGTAATGTTTTTAACTCCATTGGTGTTTAAATCTCGCTGACAAAAGCAAACACATTTATATTGATAACCGCCTGCTTCCTAATTGGCATAAACCTAACACTTAATGATATTCAAATACGCTGTTGTTGTAATGAAATGTTTGTACTGACTAAGACTACACAGAAAGGAAAATGGAAAACATAAAAAAAAAACAAATTGAGCGATAGTAGGTCAGTAATGTTGCAATTACTCGTTGCATGCTTTAAGCACTGTAAGCGGTCGATACCTACATTGAAATGATTACAATCGGATTCCCTGGAGATAACGATGTCTAAAGAAAGAAAAAGAGTTTATTTGCGCCAAGAATTACGCGTACCTATCAAAAAAATAAAATAAACAAAATTACAAAATTTATGCAAGTTGGGAGAAGACATGAGTCACATTCGCGCAAAACGACCATCGTTCAGCATAATGCTGTGTATTTCAGGGTATAATAAATTATTGCAGGTTCATGGACGCTTAGGGATGGGTGTGACAAGAATTCCCGATATTTAATGTCGAGAATTCTTGTCACTAGAATTAGCTACTCCATATTGTACCTACCCTAGTTACTCTACCTACCAATCCAAGATATGCAAGAAACTGAGTTGCCCAAAAGAGTAGTAGATTACGTACCTTTGTCTCCATCATTCGAGATGGCCTTGAGATCGATAAAATGAGTGGCTATGATGCTGGGGTGCACGGGGTCGTTGTCCCGCAGCTGCAGCTTGATGCGCTGGCACAGCGGCGGGAACATGTCCGTGAACACGATCTGCTCGTTCCAGACTGGCGTGTACGAGTTCTTGCGCACTGATGTTTGACCCTGGAAGTTTTGGAACAAGAGACTGGTTACTTTGCTCTTGTTGCACTGGGAGTAAGGCTGAAATTTGATGAGCCGACGATTCGGAGTGTAATAGATTAATATGTATTCGCTGATTAAATAGTCTTATAGTCCCTAATGTTCTCAAAATGTGGTTTTGGTGAAGTAAAAATACTGAATAACGGCTGATAATTTTTAATTCAAGAATAAATCTGGCTTTTTGATATAGGTAATTATTTTCTATTCAAAAGCTGTCAAACCGCCGTGAAAGTTATTTGGCTCAATAGCCAAATATAACTTCATTCACTTTTCTTTCTTCATTTAGTCTATTTATCTGTGGAATGCGCTACCCCACGAAATCAGGATGGCAACCAACCGATTGACCTTCAAAATTAAGGTTCGCGAGCACATTCGTAAGTTGCTACATTGTTAATGTATATTTGTATATTAGTTTATTCATTTGAGTATATATTATAGTATAGTTTGAGTATACATTTGAGTATATATTATATATATGTTTAGTTTTTATCTTTTAATCGCGTTTCTAGCTAGGCGTAAATATTGACCTGATCAGAAAAACCGCTGGCTGGTGTAACAATTCAGATACGTTTTTCAAATTTTATCAGAGAAATATAACTAAATATGACCATAGTCAGTCTTAGCAAGAGCTATTATTAATAATACAGATGATTAAACTTGAATCAAAATATGTACCTAATTGATTTAAAACATAGTTATTATTTTATAAAAGTTAATTACAGTTCCGTACTAAGTATACCTATAATCTGAGTATAAAATACTAACATATTTATAATTATGTAGGATTATCATAGATACAACATGATTTTGATGATGTGATTAAACATAATATTGATTCTAATACTGTGTTGATATTTTCAGAATTATACCTCTCAAAGTCTACATGTGTAAATAAGTAATACGTTTATTATTTCAGCTTACTAATCTCGAGAACGAAGCACGAGTATAATTGATGATTAAACGAACTTACTTTTACGTGAAGTTCGATCATAATTATACGAAGTGCTTCGTTCGAAGAGATTAGTAAGTCCCTCCCGCCCAACCCAAATCATTCCAAAAATATCAACGATAGACATTGGTTACAGATACTCTAAACTAAATGGCAAGCGGAGTTTTCAGGCACGACTACCTCACAAAAAAAGTGACCCTTATCTCTCTAAATACAGTGCTATGTGGTGAATCCTGGGTGATACTACATGTGTAAATATGTAATAGGTTTATTATTTCAGCTTACTAATCTCTTCGAACGAAGCACTTCGTATAATTATGATCGAACTTCACGTACAAGTAAGTTCGTTTAATCATCAAATATGACCAAAAAGTTTTACTACAAGTGTGGTTTTATTTTAAAAACTGCATTGTAACGTGTTGTAACTGAGTAAGCATAGATATTAATTTGTAAGTAGGTACTCTCGCCCTGTTCAAGCGGTTGCGCGAGAAAACAGGTAGGTAAATTAGGAATTTTGATAAAACCTGAGTTTATTCAGACAAGTACATTCAAATACTATTTAGTTATTAAGTTTCAGTTCATTTATATGAGATAAATTAAGGGTTGACCAACCTGATGGTAGACTTTGAAGACTTCCACTGGAACTTCTAGACTGGTAGAGTACTGAGTATGAGCTTTTTTTAGTTGTAATGAGATCTTACTTCTGGATCAACTGGACTAACCTGGTAGATAGTAGACTTCGAAGACTTCCACTGGAACTCCTTGACGGGTTGAGCTAGATGTGCCCAGTCTGAGCTCGTTTTGTTAGTGGTGAATTTGTGATGAGATCTTACACAGGGACTGATGCAACTACCTGATAACAGACTTTGAAGACTTCTACTGGAACTCCTAGATGGATAAAACTAGATGTGCCAAGTTTGCCGAATCTCTTGGATAAGATTTATGGTCATAAGTAAGTGATAAATAATAACTCTGTGTTTCATTTACTATTTCATTTAAGGTCAAAAAAACAATCACGAGTGTCTGACATAACCACTCCGTTGGTAGAATTGCAACCTGTGAATTTAGACACTCCAGCAATAGATAAGTAAATTGATCATAGGCAGAGAAACATTATAATTTTTTTTACTAAACTTTCAAAAGTTATTTTCAGCTATGGTTGTGCCTGTATTTGCTTTAAATCCTTATATATGTCGCAGGAATATGATAAAAACAGGGAATTGGTCAATTCCCTAAGGGATTTGATCAAATCACGGAGGATGTTAAAATAACAACACGATTTTATCATTTCTCTAAACAAATCTAGTGATTTGAACAAATCCCAAAATTGATTCAGTGAAAATAGTAAAAGTGCAAATAGTATTACAGGGATTGTATTAGATACGAAAAACAATTTATTTCAAATCGGTACTTTAGTTGGCATCGAGATTGACTTCCTAGAAACGCTCTTCAATTATCTACAGTTACATTAACCGATTCAGTTCCATCGACTAAGCTGAGTTTGCGTCAAATTGCAGGAAAATTATCTTTATTTGGAGGTCAAGGATTCAAACAGTGTTCTTGCCAAGAGTCCAAAGTACGATGCAAAACGAATTAATGTGCCTATAAGAAAAATAATGTTCTGTGTAATTCGCGTTGCCACAAATCTGCTACGTGTTTTAATAAATGAATGTTACAAACAGGCATATTACGTTACGTTTTTAAGTTTTTTAAGAATTTTTTTTCAAATAATTATGTTCTACTGGTGACTTTTGAGATCAATATTGCATTGTACTACACCTGATTATTATAATTATGTAGGTAATCTTACAAAATGAACTTTTAAAATACCAAACAAAAGTTATTTTTGTCATTTCACTGAACCAATTTTGGGATTTTGTCACCGTCGGCGTTCCAGCCGTATTAGAACCCAATGGCTTGGTTCGTGACGATGGCAAAAGACCGGACGGAATGTCTTTGTTTCCATGGAAGATGGGTAGGCCTTTAGTGTGGGACGCAACTTGTGTCGATACTCTTGTGCCATCCCATCTTCCTAGTTCATCGTGTTGTGCTGGCGCTACCGCTGCGGCTGCGGAAAACCTCAAGCGGCGTAAATATAGTAACCTCATTGGTAACTATATTTTCGAACCGTTTGGGGTTGAAACCCTTGGGCCGTGGGGCCCTTGTGCTCATAGCCCTTTCATTGAAATTTCGAAACGGCTAGTTGACACTTCCCGTGACCCAACAGCTGGCTTTTACTTTGGGCAGAGACTAAGCATTGCCAGTCAACGTGGCAATGCCGCCAGTCTCTTGGGCACATTACCAGCTAACAGCGTTGAGGACGAATTTTTTGATGCTATATTTTAGTTTGTTGTAAGTTTCGTGTATTTTTAATTTAAGTTATTTTCTTTAATAAATAACTTAAGCTGTCAATTTTGGGATTTGTTCAAATCACTAGATTTTTTTTAGTGGGATTTGTCAAATCACCAGATTTGCTCAGGGAAATGATAAAATCGTGTTGTTATTTTAACATCCTCCGTGATTTGATCAAATCCCTTAGAGATTTCGCCAAATCCCTGTTTTTATCATATCCCTGCGACATATACATCTTCAAAACATTATTTAAGATAACTGAGAGAGAACTGCCGCTGAGTCGATGGAAGCTGCCGCTGAAAAAATCGTATGAAAGACGGATATGCTCTCGTCGATCTATTTGTTGATGGAGCTTGCTGCTTGAGATCTTATGAAAAGAGAGCTAATTCCAGGGATGGCAGTAATTATAGGTAGATGTGTAGAGGATCTCTACATGGCCGTGAAGATTTATGTATTGTGTGATTTGTGCCCGGGCCGAAAAGAACGGGCATGACCCAAATGAACATAATTGTTACGAAAACGAGGCAGGTATTCTCTGTGAAGGTTTTGCAGTCTCGAAAGAAATGCATGATATTATATAACGTGTAATAGATTTAACGCTTTACCTCTTAAGGGGTCATTGCACTCATCATGATGAGCTTTTCAATACGATTTGTCGAGTTATGTGCAGATACACACATAATATTATGGGCAGGTGATTCTTTTTCGCGATTTCAGTGTTGGTCCCATACTCAAAGTTGAACATAATGATGAGTACAATGACCTTTTAAGAGGTATTGCGTTTTTTCTGTTACATGTTGTATAACATATGTAAGAATGGTTGGTGATGGAAATTCAACATGTTACGCCAACATTCTGGAAGCAAAACCATTCAACAACCACACTGTTGAAAATATTGAATTCAGAAACCATATTCTACAAAACTTCTATTATAAACTTAGAGCTGCAGCTTTTATTGAATTCGCAGAAGGAGTTCCCAAGATTAGCGCGTTCAACCAAACAAACAACAAACAAACTCTTCAGCTTTGCGAAGTTCTTCCGTTGCTCCGCGGTGCCTCACATGAAAAATAATATTAGAACCAAATAATATTAACACACATAACATAACAGTAAAAAATATACCAAAAAAATCGCTGAATCTAAAATTCGTGGATTTTTAAATTGGTACCTACTATCTTTTTTTCGTTTTAGCACATTGGTTCTTGGAAAGTTGGCATCTTTAAAATTTCGATGAATTGGAAACTACACAATTACGTAAGTACTCATTTAAGTTAGTAAAGTTATAAATACTTACTCTTCTTATTTTTTATATTTATAACCTGACAAAAAACATTTTTTACATTACTACCCGTGCGAAGACGAGGCGGGTCCTGGCGACTCGCGCGTGAAACGAACGACGCGCGGACTAAGACGCGCGGCAGCTGCCCCACACCTCACCTCCTAAAATCTTACCTCTCGTTGAAATACCTGGCCTTAAGTAGTAGTAAAGCGAGGGGGTGTCATATATATGACCGTTACCTTTAACCTCGCGCCATAACACAATGGAACGTCGTAGAGGTAAGGTCAATAGGTCTTAGAATAAGGTACTTAGAGGATAATAGAGACTCGCTAGCTCAAGGCTTTTGTGTTAATAATTATAATGAATAAATGATAGCGGGGGTGAGCAAAAGGATCGCTGGCTAACAGAAAGGGATCGCTGGCTAGCTCAAAATGGTTTCATATAAGGCTGGTTCTATTGTTACGCATTGGAGCGCGCGCGTTCGGAGATGTATGGGGTAGTAGTTGCGTTTCAAAGTTGCGTGCTTGAGCAGCGCCGTTCAGTAAACGCGCGCTGTTCGCCGGCGCTGCCGAAAATGTGAAGGCCAGTATGCGTTTTAGTGTGACACCGTTGAGACGCGCCGTAAGATATTGGTTTACAAAATGAATTACATCGATACGACTGTCTCACAGCAGTGGAACGCGCGGTACTAATCTCGTTCCATAGTGCACCGCTGTTCAAGCGCGCGCTGTTAACAGCGTACTGCCCAGCGGCGTGACTTTAAAACCAGCCTAAAAGTGGAGCCGGTTTATGCCACCATGTAGTTCGAGTTAATACGCTCAGTGAGAGAAACCTCTGTCTGATAAGATAGCCAGCTTCCCATTAGTCCTCGCCGCCGTTTGCCTCTAAACAAGTACCTACTCGTGTTTTATTTACGGAATTCAGGCGAACCCGAACATTATTTGAGTAATTTGTGTAGGTAGAGTAATTTTTAAATTAAGTAAATGTTCTTCGGACTACCCTTTTGATATCTACTAAATACTTCAAAATTCTGACACTTACGACCATTCCAGCGAAGCTGACTAGGACATACGGATCAACAAGATCCTGGCTTTCTCCTGTGAAGGCCCTCTTCATGTTGGCCAGGAGTGAGTAGTTCATCTTGGGTAGACCATCAGCTTTGTGGATCTTCACAACGAAGCGGGCGCGCTGTCGCTCAATCGGGACCCCGTCAGGAAGTAGCAGGTTTCTGTAAGATGTGACAAAACATTGCAAGTCTTTTAAATTTACATACAATTTAAATAAATAAAACTAGCGCAAACCTCACCACTTTTAGGCACGCAATGAAGGGTATTTCGCATTAGCGCGGAAATGTGTCGGCCAGCTATTCAATTGAAAATCTGTGAGCCATTTTTCACAATAATCTGTTGGGTATATTTTTTGTTAATTTTTCGTAAGTGTGCTGAAAAATGTCGTTTTACCTCTTTTTAATTGGTAATAGACAATGAGAAAGTTTCGTCCGGTAACCATATGAGGTCAAAATGATGGTCGAAGTGGACGATTTATCATTTCATTGGAAATAACCCCTAACTGAGTTAATTAGGGCCGTGTTAAGGCAGGCTGTACTTCCGTTAGCTGGATATGGTATGAAGTCTTGCAACCTTTGCATTAAGTGCTGGTTATACAAAAACAATCGGCTCATCTTAACCTAAAAACCTACAAGCCGCTAATAATTTCCAAATTAATCAAGACCCGTACAAATAAAAGTTCGAACTCATTAATTTCTTCATACATTTTTAATCAAGGAAAATCTCAAAAATAATTACGGTCCCTGTATCAACGGCAACGGTCAGAGTTTTTGGCGGGATTTCATGAGAGAACTCATTTAATTTTGTAATTTTCAGTCGTTTGGGACCACATCGTGAAAAATTTACAGCTTCATCGAAAACGAGGTCAGTAACAAAACATAATTCAGTAGAGCTTGTCGAATGGACAGTTGATTATATTTTATGAGATCGTATTTTTACTGAAAGTTAAAATAGTATATAGGGTGTTTTCTAATTAAACGTTTTGCCAAGTTAAGTGAACATAATAAGCTCTTAAAAATAAGATGTTAAAGTTTGAATATGTATTTTTGAAATGTACACACAAAACACTTTATAAAGATAAATACTAGAAAATCAGAAAGGATCTATATTTGTTTTTATGTTTCAGACAGAGCACAGTACTTTTTTTTTAAACTTTACCCCACAATAAATATTGGCAGTGCAGCGGAGAAAATCATATTTTTGCCTGTATACCAAATAGATTTGTTGACTGTACCTAGCTGTGGTCGATCCAAAGTGAAGGTTACGTTTCGGCTTTTAACGTGAAATATTAAGTTACCGATGAGGTCTTACCGATACCTACTAAGTGTATTTCTTTGTCTTTTGAAATTGCAAAGGCATTGGAAGAGAGATCTTTTACGAGAATGATTCTAAAACTATGAATATATTATGTGCCTGAGATATAATGAAAATATAATAAATATATTTTAAACTTTGTTTCGTTCAAGTATTGCCTAGCAAGTTTATGAATGATACTAATAACCGTTTATTTTTGTTTGGATTTTATTTTTAATTTATTTGGAACAAAACAAATACGAGTACAGGCACAGAAAAAACAATGTTTAAATATAATAGCTACCTACCCCGACTTCTAGTGAGACAGGATGATAGTTTCAGACGTTAGACTGGAACTTTCACCCATCATATTTTAAATAATAATAATGAAAGAACAATAACATTAAAAAAAAATTGCCGTGTGAGTGAGTACCGTATGTTGGGTGAGTGATGATTTACTGACTACCCATAAGAGTATGAAAAGCTTGTAAAAATACCACGAGTACCTACATACACATGTACAGTGTTAACTGGCCAAAGCGCCAGCGGAGGCGTTCCGACTCATCATTTGGTGACCTTCCTCAAGGAAGAGTTATGGCCGAAAGGTGTACTGAATCGGCGTTTCCACGGCCGGCTACGCGACACCTCGCATTGTAACATGGCGCCGTCGCTTCATGTGCAGTAGTTTTTAAGTTTATTTTGTAAATAAAATATGTATTAGTTATTGTTTTTTATACTTATATAATAATATGTATTGTGTTTCATGGGCCTTAGTTGCCTGAAATAAAGGATAAGTAAATGAATAAAAAAATTAAAGCAACCGCCATGGCGTCGAAGCAAAATCAACGTAACTTTTACCTTATTAAGTTCTAAAGTTCAACCATCATAAAAATAAATAAATGTAAACATAACGGAGGCCAAATGTGGGGTGAAATGAGTATGAAAATTGTTTTTTCTGTGCCCCCAGGGGCGACCGGCTTTAGGCGAACACACGCGTAAGCTCGCGACCGTTTTTGGGCTCTGCTGCCTACTGTGCAATAAACATACAGTAACTCACTATAGGCAGCTATGAGTTTATTATGAAATTCATCTCGGCCACGGCTCTACGATTTGGTGTAGTAGAATAGGATACATGACAAAAAAAATCTAATTAGTCCGTCAGATAGATTTCCAAAAAATATTTGACACTTATTTTTTATTTTTTCACGTAAACAAAAAATGAAAAAGATACGGTGCGTTAAATACTCGTGTGACGTCAATTGTATGTACACTTTTTACGTACAAGTGACGTCACCAGACCCCACTCCTGATCTTTGTTTCGTTTTATCTTCGTCATTTTTTATTGATTTGATAAAGCAAAAAATACGTGTCCAATATTTTTCGATAATTTAACTGACGGACTTAATATACCTAATCATATATTTTTAAATCAGGAATCATTCCTATTAGATAGGTGAGAGGTAAGCAAGCCAAAGTTTTCAAAACACGACACTTTCACGACCAGATGAGGTCGTATTTCGAGTGAAATGATGATTTCAGAAACACTCCTTGAATGTATCTCATACACAATTTGCAGTTTGCCGGGATCGGCCTATCGAGAGAGACTGATTCCCTCGTACCTCGGAAATGACGTTAAGCCGTCGGTCCTTGCTGCCATTTGTAGAACAGTACAGATAGTCAGAAGCCCAAAAACCAGATAAGTATCAGTCTTGTCATAGGTACTAGATAGGCATTCGCTCCACTTGACATACTACTCAGCTGCATCAGATTAGACAGCAAGCCGACCCCAAATATAGTTTGCTGCTAAAAGCTGACAAACGGTACTTGTTTCCCGCATTTGTAACTATCATCTAAGACGACGACTATCATGATGGTGTGTAAATGAACAACCAACATACCTATAAATCGAATAAACAAACATATAAGAAAGCGGCAACAAGTGCTACATTAAATGGTTTCATGTCGAGCCAAATTTTCAAGCGTACAACGATATCGTTGGAACCAACTCCATTGTTAACTTTGACGTCAAGTTGACATTATGTGTGTTGTCGCTCAGAAAGTCGGGAAGTATTTCATCTGTAGACGTAAATAAAATTGGTACAGTCAGACAAAGAGATTGGCATACATATACATATGCAAGTCTTGTACTTTTTTGACACACTAGCGTGTGTCTAGATCTGAAAAATAGAAATTTAATGTAGAAAGTTGAATATTTTTTTCTGATTTCCCTAATTCATTGTATGTCTATTGAAAAAGAGGAACATAATCTTGTCATGTATTTCGTGTCGCGTAACTCCAATTCCAGCGATTATGTCCAAAATAGTGAGCCTAATGGTGTAGGAGATTTCAAATAAGAATTCGTACCGTTGACAACAAGGGATTTGAAACAATATTATTTAATTTGATTGTTTACGAAAGTTAGCCTTGAGAGGTCTTCGAGAAGTATTGTTTTGGGTATATAAACCTAAAGTAACAAATGTTTCTTGTCGTTTGAGAAGATGGGTATTAGTTATCAAAGAAACTTCTTGTAAACTTTGGGTTAAATAAGATGGATAAGCGACAGCTTTAAGTTGTGAAAATAATTTGGTTCAATCACAGCACAACGTTGAATTATCATTTAGGTAACTGTTATGTACATGTTGGATTTTTAAGAATAGTTTGATATGGGCGCGTAGGCAGGAAATATCCGGCTAGGTAACGGTAACATGTATTAATGATAATTAAAAGCAGATCTCGTGAAACGATCAAGAACAATTCTGGTCTGAGAACCAACATAATTATGAATGAAGGTGACTACGGAAGTAAAGACAAAGGAAGTTCTCTGCTGTTCACAGGTAGCCCTCCACGGAGCGTCGCCACATCAACATCAGTCTGTGCTATGCATCTCCCGTGGCATCCCCTAGTTTATCCATCTACCTTGTTCCCGCCCTTACAACGTTACGTACCTACTAAGCTGATTGTCCAGAAGTTCTTTCTTTAAAAGTGTCATGTACTTGGCTAATAAATGGGTTGTAGTTTTAGAATATCTGCAGAAGCATCCCATCCCCATCAGGTTATCGAAATAGCCTCCCGAAGAATCGCCAAACTTAAGTAGTGACGGGTTGAGCATATTGCTCGCAGACCAGATAGTCGATGCGGTCGAAAGGTTCTGGAGTGGCCTCGCACAAGGTGGATTAATGACCCGATGAAGGCCAGGCAAATGCGAGACGCACAGGACCGGTCAATGTGGCTCCACTTTGGGGAAGCCTATGACCGAAAATGATGATTTTTCAAGTACCTACCTATACACTAAGTACTTACGCCTCGATATCATCTTCATCCTTCTCGCTCTTCGCCGGATATACGATGGTGCCGCCTTTCCCGATGATGCTGATGTCACATTTGAGGTAGCCCTTAGGCCCAGCTCCAACATCCTCAGGGTCTGTCAGCAGAGCCCACTTGTGATAGAACTGCCGATCTGTTGGCAATAATATGCATTTAGTATGTGTTAGAAATACTGTAGGTAAAGCTGGCGGATACCAATCATGAGCTAAAAATGATACGACTTTATGGTATGTTAACTATATAAGGTCCCATTAAAATAGGTGGAAAAACTTTTAGGAATCATTCAGACCACCAAAATAAGGACAATGGTAAAAAAAAAAATATAAGAAAATCGCATTAGATACCTACAATTAAAATAATCAGCGAACAAAAAACACTTATAAATGTTGGTTACCCAATGCATAAACACGTCCCTTGATACTACAAATGTGCAGACGCACGTGACCACGTCACCGCATACCTACCCCTATTGGATGGATGTGTTTATTCTAGAGTGCCAGGTATTTATTATTTTAGGTCAAAATAAAATCATTTTAATCAGTGTTTTTTTTTGCTTGGATATCTTTAGTTAGACCTACTGAGCGCTGTGGTAAAATTTGTCCACCTATTTTAATTGGACCCTATATGCTATCTAAACCTTTTCAAAATGACTCGAAAGAATTCAGTCTGCTCTTTGTGTTCTTTTATACCCATTATGTTCCAGATACTTAAGTTTAGTTCCGATTGATATTTCTATTTGAAATAAAGAATGAAAAGTTCGCAATCCAAACACTTTTTGTTTTCGATAAGATAAAATAATCAAGAGATACTCGATTGAACGATCAAATAGCTTGCCTTTCCTAACAGCAACTTTATCGCAGATTTCCTTACAGACCTTGTTTATAGCCTTTAAGTACTTTGACGAACAGAATCGTAAGTACGTACCTATTTAATTGACTATACCGACAAGATATAGGGTGGCCAAATCGGATGTATACCGCATTTAAATTTATGACCAAATTTTATAGTTTTTTTCACGAAAAAAGTACTGAATGGATATTGATGAAATGTCGCACAGAGGTAGATTATAGTCTGGAATAACACATAGGATACTTTTTATCCCGAGAGTATGTTCCCTTGGATAACTATTGACATTAACGCGGGCGGTAGCTAGTTATTTATATTTTTTCCATGGAGTTATCTAAAGGGATGAATTGTGGTGTATTTCAAACACCAAAAGCTGAATGTTTATTATTATGTTAATGGAATACTTACCTAAATAATATTGCAAAAATTTCATGAAAAACACGACCAAAAGGTACTTATCGTCAAAAGTTATTTACCACAAAAAATCGCGAAGCACAAAATCGGTGTTTTAATAATAGTAAGGTAATCATGGAAAAATATTTGGACATTCTTGCTTGTTAAAAACATATCGCATTTAAAAATTGTTGGTATACCTATATCGGGTTTGGCCACGCTATATTTCTCAGTGAAGTTATTGAATTTATTGCTGGAAATGTTGGCAGCATATTTCTGTATTCCGATGCTTGAAAGATTACGTTATAAGCATTTGAATCAACACCAACTGAAGCTTGCGAAGTTAACGCTTGATTTCTACTTGCTCCAGTTATTGAGTTCCAAGTTTTATAACCGATAAATATCGCTCGTGTGAATACTAGGCCGAATTTGTTCGAGAAACATTTTGTAAAATGCTTTCCATAAGTATTCGAAGAGCTTGTGGCTAAATAGGGGCGATCTTCGAGGTTAAGCGACGCTTGCCGAAGTCGCTCCGCGGATAGGTAACCATCCATCACATAACGAGATTAACTCCTCCGTGCCTCGGAAAGCATGTTAAGGCCGGCTCCCGGCTGTTTTTTGAAAATCTTTGACAGTCATTACAGATAGTCAGAACCCAGAAAATCTGACACCCGTCTTGCCAGTTGTGCAGGTCAGATGGGCAGTCGGTCCGTGTCCATGTAGAATACTGGTGTTCAGCTGCATCCGATCAGGCTGCAAGCGGACCTTGATATAGTTGGAAAAGGCATGATGATACCACAAGTATTCTTCATGAAAAGGCCATCGAGTGGGTCTACTTACCTAAATATTCAGAATATTAACCTTAATATACAGGGTGTTCCAGATAGGTGTGGTCATATTTAAGGGTGATGTTGAGTAACTAATATACATTAAGGAAAAAATGAAGAAAGAAGAAATTACTTTTCAAGCAGTCTGATGCAGTTGGTGACATCAAATCTGTGATTTAACACAAGTAAATGCCACCAACTGTAACAAACTGCTTGAAAAATCATTTCTTCGTAACTTTTAGTCGTTTTCCTGGTCGAGTTTTTTTTATTGGATTGTAATGTTTTGACATTTTTCATTAATGAAAATATAATCAGCTACCCAAGATCACCATTAAATATGACCATTGCACACCTTTCTGGAACACCCTGTTTTTTATTTGTAAATGTCTGATTTGTTGTTTTTTATTCATAGTATTATATTGTACTACACCTGTTTGTACAAAACAATATTTGTATGCCCAGCAAGGCAGCACATAGTGAAACATTTCATTATAATTAACACCACAAATGTCCAACATTCTATAACCTATGTGTGACAAATAAATATTTTTGAATTTGAATTTACACAATACATTTATACAATTTGACTTGCGATATGCTAAGAGGTAAATCGTTAATATTTATGGACAGATGATATAGCTCGTAATACAATATTTAATTCATGGATTCGTTTCGCAATTTCAGTAGGCACATTAATAATGCACAAGTGAGGTAGTGTTCTATGTACGACTAGGTACGTACAGACTACGCAGTTTCGTGTACCTAGTGGTTGTTTCGATTTCTATCCCGTAAATTAGACTACGTTGTCTGTTATAATCTAGTAACCTAGATGAGCTCGTGGCTAAATTATAACAGCCGCACGGACCAATCTTCAAGGTTAAGCAACGCTTGCCGAGGTTGGTTTGTGGATGGGTGACCATATTAATATACTGAGACTCCTCCGTGCCTCGGAAAGCACGCTAAGCCGTTGGTCCCGGCTGTCATTTGTAGATCTTTGGCAGTCGTTACGGATTGTCAGAAGCCAGAAAATCTGACACCAGTCTTGCCAAGAAGTACCGTGTTACCCAGTTAATGGGTTGTGGAGGTCTGGTAGGCAGCCGCTCCACGTAAAATACTGATATTCAGCTGAATCCGGTTTGACTGGGAGCCCACCCCAATTTGGTTGGGAAAAGGCTAGGCAGATGATGATGTCTGTTATAATCTTGTATCCGCATATAAAACAACACCGTTATTCTGAGGCGGTCGGTTTAAAATATATTATACGTAGCATACGGCATACCTATATTTGGAGGGCAATTCTTCTAATTTCGACAAGATATCAAATGTGTCACTAGCTAACATACATTCTATTACCTAATAAGTCTCTATAAAAACGAATGTAAGGCTTTTCATGCTGGTCGACTAAGAAAGGGTTTTCATGTAATATCTGAACGGAAATTCTCAGAAATACGTCTTCGCAAAGAGTGTTATTGTGTAACATAAGATAGTAGTAACCTTAATTGACTTGGAAATGGATCAAAATAACAAAGTCCAAGTGAAAAGTATTTCTTGAAAACAACTATTTGATCTGGGGGTCAATTCTACTATTTTTTTTAAAACAACGATCGCAATCGCATCTCAGTCGTACAATCCGTCAAAAAAGACAAAAATTCCATATATTTTTGACAGCTTGCGAATGTCATGCGAATGTCATGCGAATGTGAACGTTGCTTAAGGGGCTGTGAACAGCAAAAGCTAGAAAATTGTTGGTTTCCTCACGCAATTTTAGCCAAATCTGTTTAGTTTCAAGCTGCAGAATAAATATATGTTAATTTTTATTCTATTTCAAAGAACACTGTCGTTTCCAAAACATGTTTAAAAATAAAATCCTCGATAATAATGATTTTAATTTTAATTTTATTTGGATCTCCAACAAAGAATACACCATACATGCTACATTTTATAGTACAAGAACAAAAATCTATGTGCTCCCTCAATTATAGGAGACCAAAATATGATCGTCAAAGTTACCTCTAACTTTGACCTTAGAAAAAAATATCCCATATTACTAGCCTACTTATGCCGATAAAAATTATACCAAATGATGAATCGAATCTTAATGCAAAACTTTGTTGTTTTAGATTTTTAATAGATCAACTTAGTTTTGAGGAAATCGATAAAATGCTTCATGTTTAGCAATAAATTGGAAGCAGTCGTCGCGCTTCTCTTTCTTTTCTATACAGTGCGAGAGTGACCGAGCTTTTGCTGATCACTGCGCCTTAATTTGTTGAATAGGCACTCTGAGCTCACATACAGGAGAAAAAAAGAAAATTGAAGAAGAAAAAATTAGAAGAATTAGAAAATTAAGATTTATTAAGATTAGAATTAGAAGAAGAAAATTGTTTCACTTGGAAGGATCCAAGTGAAACAATTTTCTTGGTATTCACATTAAATATCGATTAGCTTCAAAGGGTATAAATAGAATTGGCTATTACGTGATGGAAAAAGGTACTGTGGTAACCCTAGAGGGTTGGACGAGGAGTTCGTCTCTATAGGAATAATGTTCGTAAAGCTATCTGGAATTTCTCAGCAATCAGAGTCTGGATTTATTGCCCTTATAAAATACATGAGACTTAAACATACTAGTGGAAGAAGGAAAGCTACGATCATGTTTTACTACCTAAATCAGACTATTTCATGCAAGTCTTGTACTGGCAATCACGAACACGCAAAAAAAACAGCCAAATAGGTCGAGCCGCAGTGACGGCTCTTCATGCATGTGGCAATTGCTTGAATTTATAAATAATCGAAATTATATTTTATATTTCAAATACACAACTTAAAAGCAACTATAACTATATACACACTTAAATAAAAGGCTCAACTAAAACTAAAAATAATCTAAAACATTGCGTCAAAAAATTCCTCCGCATCGCAGGCCATTGGTAATGTACCCAAAAGGCTGGCAGCATTGCCACGTTGTATGGCAATGCTTATCCTTTTTCCGAGGTAAAAGCCAGCCTTAGGGTCACGCGAAGTGTCAACTAAGCGTCTTGACAGATCTTTAAACAAGTAATGAGCACTCGGACCCCACGAACCGAGAGTTTCAACCCCAAACGGCTCAAAAATATAACTACCTACAAGGTTATCATATTTCCGCCGCTTGAGGTTCTCCGAATAATCTAACATTATAGTCACTAGACATTTCTCACACTATCTATCCAAGCCATTTATTTTCCTCAAGTGATCAAAAACTTGAGCCATTTCTCATAGCATTTATACTGCACGACATTACACCGCATAGTTTTGCAACAAATTACCCAACTGATGTTTGAACCCTTCTTGTTCTCAATTAGTTTGACAATGTTGGACAGGAACATCTTAGTTTTGGGGTTGTTATCCGCTCGAATAAAGGCCATGGTTCAGGGATTTTGAGCAAGAGAATCAGGGTAGGAATGGGCAATAATGGTCAGCACAAATATTGTATGCGGTACGTATCTATATAAAACTAGCTGTTGCCAGCGACGTCGTACGTGTCTGTGAACAATTTCATGGGTTTATATTTTGTACGGAACCTTGGGACGAAACTTGGGACTTCGTCTAATGCTTTTTCTCTTCAAAATCGGTCAATTGGCCGGAAGAATCAGACAGTTAAAAAAAATATTGTGGTTTTGTTAAAAGTTTCGTATAAGTGTATACTATATTTCGTATGCTGCATTTAGTAAATACCTAGCTGTTATTTTTTTTACTATAATATTGAAGGGTGAATTTTATGAAAGAATGAGCGCTTTCCTTTTCCATGAGTTATTTCTACCCAGAATCTGTTCCTTATTAGCGACACTTTCGGATGGTGGAACAGGCGGTTTTTTTTTAAATCAACCGTTTCGATGCCTGGTTCGGAATACCGATTTTTCAAAAATCCATAAAACCTCATTTTGTTCTCATCAAAATCGGGCTCGAGACTTCTTTGAGTGTTTTTCGCTATTCCTCATATGTAGTTTCCAATTTTGCCAACCACGCACACAAAATTCAACCTGTATATAAATGTAGATGTATAAAAATATGTGTTTACTTTATTGGAAAGTTTGACGGGTATTAAAAAAATTTCTGAATATCCACGTAAGCTTTCTGAACTTTATTGGCTAGCGAGGAAAAATTAAAGAGCTTAAAACGCCGGCACTATTATCGTACCTTACTTTAAGTAAATATTGGAAAATAGAGTACAAAATTAGTATACGGGATACCAAGTAAATTGACCTGGCTGATTGATATTAAACCGGTCAGTAATTCCATTAGCTAAGGTTGTGCGGCCATCTGAGGGCTATTCTACTATTTTTTAAG